>CM047933.1:30046471-32446471 GCA_026230145.1 Diorhabda elongata | reverse complement strand
CAGTGTTTTTGTAGAATCTCTTTGGCGGAGAGGCGTAATTTCTAATTTGTAATTTTCCTACATTTGAAGTCAACTGCGAAATACTTATGAACGATTTCAATTTTGGCAATTCTTTATATATTGTTTCTGCAATTTTAAATGTAAACATTTCATATATTTATATTAATGATTATAAAATAAAATAGCCAATTAAAGTTTGAGGTTATGTTATCGGCTAGGAACGGAAATTTCGTGACTGTTTATTATAAGTTATACAGTTAATGTAGTATGAATTAATCCCCAATAAGGAAACATAGTTTTTGTTCAAACAATAAAATAATGAATAAGGATTTACTCTATTAAAGTACGGTTATAATTAATATAGAGAATTTGGTCTTGTTTGTTTTGCAGCTACTTTCATAATTTCGAATGTTGACAATAGGTTTGTTCCAACCGTTCTTGAAACGGTTATTGGTAAGATGTGGTTTATCTATGATTGTAAGTGTTTAAATGATATTTTCTGCGCAATCTCCGGCTATGCAACAGTACTTGCTATCAACCAAGTATTGAAAAGACACTCCCAAGAACAGTTTACAAACGATACCGGAATCGGTTGGAACCAAAACAAAATCGTTTGTATAATGGTAAATGCCCGGTCGGAACACGTAATCTCTATTGCGCAGAATCGTCACCGTACCAAGGACGCTTTTTTAATGGACTGGAACAATCTATATTCTATAATCTATGGGTGAAACGAACCTAATGTAAACAATCTCCAATATTGAAGTGTAAATAATTTTATTAGTGAATTTGTGGCAAATAAAATGTCTAGAGAACACACCTAAACAACAAAACTGAAAAGAACATGACTTTTTATGAATATTTACAACATACAACTTGTTAAATATTGTTTGAATTTCTCGACTTACCTCAGTAAAAATATATTATCACTTATATTAATTGAAGTTTATATGAAATTTTGTAAAAAATGCTAAAAAATTGTCAAAATTTCAGTACCATTTGTCACCTTTATCATTTACCATAATTATGACATCACATTTACGCAGCAATGGAATATTTTCTTTATTCAACAATCAAAAAGAAATTATTAATTTATATTACACTATTTATTTTATAGTATAACCGAAGTCAGTTGAAGATATACTATTTAACCCTTCCTTGGTGAAACACTCAAATTTGAAGAGTTAAACTATTAGTTGTTGTGTCCTTTCCACAATTTAACAACAATGTGTAGTTTTAGTTCTACAAAAATGTATAAATATAAGTTTGAAAGTAAAAAATTTTGTTGAGATATGAAGGGAAGCTAATTCATTTTTATTAATGGTTAATCTGCATATGATCTGAAAGTAATTTGTATCACACTCCTCATTGCCTGGTATACCCTGGTAGGTTTCTAGAGTTTGTTTAGACTCAATAGCTTTCAGGACCTCCAAGGCTGCTTGGATATCTTTTTAGAAATGTTTATATCCTAAGGTAGTAACCTTATCTGAAAAATAGCTAGCGATTTGGAGAGCTTGCATTTTGGTCCACAGATATTCAGCATCTCAGGCTAAACAACTGGACTGTGTCTTCTGAGTGCCCAGCACCCACATGAGCACGGTTTAAACAGCTAATTAAAATCAAAGTGCCTGATTGGCTTCTCAGTCTTTGGTAACATCAAGTGAGACACGAAGGCATAAGTGCTCAATTGTTCCTTGGTATACTAGAGAGGTACATTTCGAGCCTGCGGAAGATCTTTATTGACCCTCAACTTGTGATTATCCATTATTATTTCAAACTGAAGTCAATGCTGTGCATTTGGTCTATTGATTTGTTACTGCTTTCTACATTTATCAATTCTAGAATTTTTGACCTGACAGATATTCTGATTTTAATTTTTCTGTCTGGATTAGTCAGTGAATAGATAGGGTAGAGATATTTTACTTACTTTGGAAAGCAGCAGTTAAGGTTTAAATTCTTTTTGTATATGAAACTAGTGTTTATTGGAGTTGATCAGGGTTTGTTTCTCATCAGCCTAGTTTTTAATTGTATTTAGTGACCGTTTGGATCCTAGAAGTCTTATTACCACTTTCAGAGCATCGGTATCAACCTAGAACTGTGAATACAGCACCACACAGCAAGTTTAATGAGAATTATGTCCACAATGAATAACTGCATAGGTTGTAACTTAATTTGGAAAACATTGAGATTAAATTTTGGGAAAGGTGAGTAAAATAAGAGAATCGGTTTAGAAAATAGTAAGTGTATTTCTTATAATTAGCATTACAGCAAATAAATACAAAACTTTGACAAAAACTACTTTTATAAAATTGACTGATTACAAAAAATGTAATCTTAAATATTGCTATTTATACTGAAAATATAGTATCAATATATTAAATTTTATATAATTTTATTTAGAAAATAAGTACGAGGCTATTTGAGAAGCGCTTTATTGCAAAAAAAGTATGTTTAGAAAAATTCTAATGGTAAACGAACAGGGCACCTCAAATAGCCTCATAATTCACGATTAACGTTATTATAACAAGTTATAAAAAGTCCCCTTAACATTATATATAATAATAATAATAATAAATTCACTCGAATGTTAAGTAGGCTTTCTGCAACTCAACGTTAAAATTCCTATAATTAATAACACAAACTTGCTTTTATTTGAGAAGCACTCCTATATCAAAAAATATATATTATATATCCTTAAATTCATTTGAAACATTTAAATGGAGGGAATATTTTTGCTAATTGAAAATATATATTATGAATCTTTTATATATATATTTATGTGTGTGTGTATATATATATATATATAAAAAAAAGGCATTTCGTGGTTTCGTAGCAAAATATATATATATTACATTCTCGAAACAAATACATCACTTTGTATTACTATCACAAAATATATATTATGTATAAAGTTATTGAAAATCACCAAGTTTTATAAATTTTCATCGCTAGGGATTTTTCAATTATTAAAAATCGAAGTTAAAGAAACAATTACGATCAGGAAGGATGATTTCTCTATTGGACGTTGAAAGTCCTATCTAAAACCAAAAAAGAAAAAATTAATTACTGCCGTTTTTATCTGTAAATACCATTTTTAAAAATGGTAAATTATACTGAAAGTATCAAAAATACTACATCCGATAAATAATTACTTTCTTATAGTTAAAATTGAATCAAAATTAGTATAACTATAATAGACATTACAAATAAATCCCTTATTTAGTCAGTACTTATTATTTAATAGTTTGTTTATCACTGTGTTAGTCAAAAAAGCCCCTACTACTAATTTAGGTCTTTACGGTGGAAAAAGCATTTAATTCAAACTGATGTTAATTCATAAAACAAATCAAAGAAATTTTATGCAGCTAGGAGACTGAAAGAGGATCCCAAAAAGGGAAACTGGTATCGTATATCATAAAATTGGTAATAACAAGTAAAACGAATTGATGAGGAATACTACGGAACCTAATATAAGGTCGGTTTACATATATACAAAACTAAAACAAATAAAAATTCAATTTATTTACTTTAGTTTCCATCAGGTAACATGTGAACAAATCAGTGTCAGCCATTTGAGAAAGTTGAATTGAGGATATATGTAATCAACTGGAATTGAATATCTATTCGAATACAGAAAATCAAATTTTAAAATTGTATCACTTCAAGGATGAAAAAAGAAACTACTACTGGTGAGAGTGATTTTGAACCAATAAAGCAAATAACAGCAAGTTCCTTCACAATAAAAGGTATAATTTGCTTGAAATAAATCAAAAGTTCAAATTTGTAAAGTAAGATATAGTTTTATGGAAGAAACACAGAAACTATGAGTGCTAGCTCAAACCAGATTCATTATTAGAGGGAGCAACGTTTTTAAATGATTTCTAATCACATAAATAATAAATGCTACACCATTATCACATTAGAGCAGACAAAATTAACCGGATCATGTTTTTTTACAAGAAAATTCCTAGAGGAAATTTTATTTTTATAGAAGTTGCTAGATTAAATCAAATTCTAAAGTCTTTTGAGGTTAAAACTGGGGATAGTTTCATACCATGTTTATAATTAATCATTTCTCTTATCGATAGTTGTTTTACATAAACTTGGAGGCAAAGGGGTTGAAAAATTTATTTAAATTTGTATTCGATTATTATTTAGTTTAGTTCAAAGTTGGATAGCGATGAATTTAATGTTTGGTGATTTTCAAATAGTGATAGAAATGACAATTTTATAAAGAATGTGGGTTGGAGCGTAATAAAAGTATGGGTTTCTTTGAGCACTTAGTAATATTGGTCCATGTTTAGCACTTATATACAAAAAATTGCGGTTAAAACCTGTGAAACTCAACAAATATTATAAAATAACATTTCTTTTATACCAGAGGGCAGGATGTGTAAGCTAATTTATCAAATTTCATACATATATGCCTCGAGGAATGTCTGTAAAAAAATTATTTTCGTTGTATTTAGACATTATTTAAATTTCCCGCCCTCTTCTAATTTATACAAACAAAAACTTTGACCATTCGGTCTTTTTTTGTTTGTATCCGCGCGAATTTGTCCACAGAGAAAAACCTAACAAAAAAATTAACTATTTAAAAATAAATTAATGTACAGACTTAAAAATTGTCACTAATCTTAGCAATAAATATTTTTTGGTTTAAGTTCGGATACGACTAAACATGGTAATTGGATCGGACGCTAAAAACATTTTTTTTCCACAGGTCGTTCAAATTTTTTATTAACTTATTTATTTTTGAATAAACCGTCCAACTTTGACTGTTTTCATCTAAGCTTTTCGTAAGTATTATGATTCCTAAAATAACAAATATTTTCGTAAATATACAACTCAAAATATTAATTTTAATCGAGAGAAAAACTAATTCGCGAAAAGGATAATCAACCATATTGCAGGAGAACAATTTACTCACAAAATATCCTTCTAACTATAACTAGGGATTGTTTCTATTTGTTTCCGATGAATATTTAGTTTTAAGACCAACTAACTAAACTAGAATCTCAAAATAAGTTATTGTGGACCCAAAAAAAGTAGTTACCAGTCTATAATTGTGTGAATAGGACATATTAACCGATTTTAAGGGTATTTAAGGAAGATACATGCAAAAATAAAAGAACCTGGTCCTTTATAACCAAGAGTACATATCATCCTTGAAACTTTCCATTTCATTTTGATACTAATAGAGCCTAAACTCAAAAAAAAACATTAGATTGTACAAAAATAATTTAAAAACCAATCAGAAATGTGACATAGAGGATCATTGTGATACTAAAAGAGCTCTAACTCAATCTGAATTATCATCAGATGGTACAAAAATGGTTCAAAAACAATCACAGTGACTAATTGCTGGGGTATTTGGTACCAGTACCTCCTAGTTATATGTCCAACTCTCACAAATATGACATGGAGGATCATTCTGATAAGTTAGACAGTTAAAAAGGCTTTGAACTCATATGTAATAGACTCAAAGTTGATAATAGAGGATAACAGGTTTGGTGACATGAGTAAATGAAGAGAACGAGCCTCTTAGAAGCACAAACGCCCTTTTCCAGCTGTAAAGTCTAAAAGAATTTGTACTCTAATACTAATAGAGCCTAAACTCAATCTAAAATACCATCAGATGGTACAAAAATGGTTCAAAAACAATCACAGTGACTAATGCTGGGGTATTTTATACCAGTACCTCCCAATTATATGTCCAACTATCAGAAATATGACATAGATAATCATTTTGTAGAGTTAAATAGTCATAAAGGCTTTGAGCTCCTATGTAATAGACTCAAAGTTGATAATAGAATGGTTTGGTGACATAGGTATGAGTAAACGAAGGGAACGGATCTCTAAAATGATCTATTTCGATAGTTGCAAAAAAAAGTGAGCTACATAATTTATTCTGGTTTCCCCTGTACGATTAAGTAGTTACTGAATATTCTGGAGTGTTTTAAAATGTACTGGAAAACATTATATTCCTTATATTGGCTATAAAGTGTGAAGAAGTTGACGGAAATTTAGAAAAAAGTAATAAAATTTTATTTCTGTTAAATCTAAACTGTTATATTGATAAATAATGTAAAACCCCCTGGTGTGTTCCTATATTACAATCCCTAATTGCAATTAAAACGAGAATATTAAAAAAATAGCTCACTAATTAGCTTTCAAGCTATTTAACGGGTACTTATCACTTATGAAATTTGTTCTCGGAGAGTAAATATCATAAAAATTTATTCGTTTTAGTAAGAATTTCATTAAACATCAAAGTTGTTACGTATAACACAAAATACACATCCAGCTATCCCCTTTCAACACGCAGGACAAATAAGCATAACGAGTAACAACTTTTATGTAATAAAGTTATAATAAAATGTGGTATGTTGATAAAATAACAAATTTAAAGGAAATTGCAGTACAATTGGAAGTTAAACGATACTGGTTATGATAAAGATCCTTCTTCATGATAGTTTTTCTCAAAAAAAAAATAGAAAGACTGAACAAGACATTACACAACAAAAATGTCACACTCCGGCCCTCAGAGACTGACGAGCTTGGGTGGCCCGCAGTCGGGAGAAGCCATATCAGCCATACTAACCGGAATATTTCTCTGCTGCGTACTACAAGATGGCACTAAAGGTGTAGCTACTGAAACGGGTGTTAGTCCAGTACCCCCGCCCATTAGAGATTCAAAATTGAACAATAAACCAGAGGAAGGTGTGGATATCGGTCCACCGAGTATATCTGAAACTGTTTTAGGTGCTGTGGCTCCTACGTTGAGGGTATTGGGTCTAGTAGGTTTCGATATTGGCACTGTTGAAAACATTATTTTTTTCGTAGGGCTAGGAAGTAAGAATATGTCGTTCATTGGTTCTATGTATTCAGTTTTAACGCGTTCGGGGGTGTAGTGATTGTTGTTGTACGGTTTGATGTCCGGGGGGCTCTGCGTATTCAAACGACACTGCGACGACACTTTGTGGGTATCGAGGAGAAATTCTAGGTGTTCTTTTATTTGTTGTAATTCTAGCATTTCGTCTTGGAGTTTTTGTTTTTTTTGTTCGAGATCTTCAGTTTCCTAAAAAAAAAACCATTACATTAGTGTTAATAAAAACCGTCTAAATTATCTCAAGATGATAAATATACTAGGGCTAGTTGAAAGATTTTACTACTATACCAGGAATTCTGAGAAAACTCTCCAAATAAATACCATTCAATGGTATTCGGATGATTCGAAAACCAGTATAAGGGCCGGAATTGGATTATTCAACAACAAATACTTATCGTTGCTTGGTGTAAGCATCTTATAGTAGAAGTAATCGAAAGACCAACAAAAATGATCCTGGAAAGAAGAATAATTGACACAAAATTTGTTATGGGAACACAGAAAGAAATTAGCTGGAATAGGAAAGAATAATAGAGACTCTTTAATCTGAATTCCTTGGTATACACACTCCAGAAAAGGTGCATGAAGTTCTTTTATGGTTCAGAGGCATTTCTAGCTCCAGGAAGGACTAAACAAGGTCAGGACTAGTGAAAACTGTAGATTCTGTTATGAAAAAGAAGAATCTCTTCAAGCCAACACCAACCAAAACTCTGCAACTGGAAGGTTGCATAAACAATTCTACATAAATTAGAAAAAAATTCTTCAGAAATTACAAAATGTAATATTCAAATTAAACTTACTGATATCAATGAATTTGTATGATCGACCCTTCTTTTCCTGCACCTAGCGGCTGCTGCTTTATTCCTTTCTCTTCGAATTCTTCTCCTTTCTTCTTCTTCGGGGCTACAGTTGAGATCTTTGGTGGGTTTTCTTCCTCCCATATTTCTACGGGATTGTCCGCTGCTAGTAGAGTTTTTCTGACACAATGGTGGAGTTAAACGAGTGTCACAATCCGAGCTAGATTGAGATAAGTTGCTGTGCCAAGTCGGCTGGGATTTCGATGAAAAGCTGTCGGCGTCTGAAGCTGAGATGTACTGGTTGTGCCCTAGAATGAAAAATATACATACAAATATAGTTTGGGTTTTAAATTTTGTTTTTTTTTTTCAATATATGTTGTGTACTTTGATCGCTTTGGAATTTATCAACATTAACTATTCAGTTTAACAATTATTTTTGTTGCCTCTAAAGTTACAAAGCTTAGTCTTTACATTTTGGCACCACATCCTGCATTTGATTATCTTACACAGCTAAATCGCCCATCAAATAATTTCCACCAAAATGAAACAAAAGTATAATTAATAATTGAATAAATATTTTCAAAACTCCGGATGCGTCTTAATAGTATTAATTAAAAGTAAAACTGATCGGATATTAAAATGTAATAAAAAATAAATGAAGCTGTTAATGCTAAGTAATGATCAAATTAATGAATAAGTTTTTCAAAACAATATTGATGGTATCTTTATTGATGTTGTGCGGAAGTTATAGTACTGAAACACACCTAATGTGTTAAAAATATTATTGGTCTATAGATAAACATACGCAATTTGGTTTTATCTTTAAGGTCATAAGATGTAAACACTAGCAATGCTACAATAAACTGTTGAAGATGTTTCTGAAACTATTTAATTTTATTTGTAATAACCAACAGGGAGAGAAATAGACTGATCATAACAATTTTATTAACAAATCGTGTTAAGATGTTCTGAAAAATAACTTGACATGATTTAGTCTTATAATCTTGGAAACATTACACACCTAGATATGATTACATTTCTCACCTGTTCTCGCTTTACCAGAGCAAACCATTTTTTAGAGTATTACTCTCTCATATTTAAGGGCAAACGATGAAGTATACAAAGAAAATAATAAATAACTTATAACTAAAGCTATTAATTTATTTACACATAAAGGTCTGTAATCCGCACTTTTCACTTTCAATAATAAATCCTGGATGATTTGTTGAGGCGCTTATAACGTCCAGAAATTAAAGTAAACTTACACTCTGATTCATTTTAATGCTTAAAACAACAACAGTCACTAATATTTCTAAATTATTATAGTTCAGATACAAATCTGTGTTCTAAACATCTTTTTTGCTGTTTGTTTACATTTAGTTCGAGTTTCAAATTTGACCGCGAGGGCGCTGGCATTAAGCAGAAGTGTCCGACGATTCACTCAGTGATTCCAAGGTCAAATTAATATTTTTGTTTTTCATTTACAATCCTAGATAACATTGTCAACATAAATATAAATTAAGTTAGCAAAAGTTAATAATTTTTATTGTAATAATTTCCCATAATTGTGACACAAATGTTGACATATTAGACAGAATAAATAACGTCGTGCCCCATCTATAATCGGTATTTTGTATCAGACAGTAGACAAAGATGTCACTAACGTTTATTGAATTTTGCTATAACTTTATGAAAGTCTTTTCGGAAACTATAATCCGTGATCAGATAGATCACCTATCAGCTGATGGCGGATCCTAACCAAAAACGAGATTTCGATCACCGTCTCCGAACGACGCGTTCAATTTTAGTGGAAATTTCAAATTTAAGACATTTAAGGGAAACCGAAAACTTCAGTAACCTATCAATAACGCTGCTCATGGGAATTAATAGTAAACAGCCATAGACAAATGAATCAATCTGTCAGCTATAACAATGTAAAATTAGTAAATTGTCGAGGTTTACGCATTAGTCATCGTCAATTTAGACAGAACTAATAGTTGCACCATCTATGAACGACAGTTTGTGTCAAATGTCATTAAAGTTTATTAATTATACATTTGAGATAAGAACTTCGATATAATTTCATGAGTAACGTATCCTTTATTATATTATAACCTAAAAAATAATAGTAAATGTGTATCCTTGGCGTATTTTTTAATTCTATTGTAACAATGGTAGATTTTATTATAAGAGAATTTGAAAAAATATATCTCCGTATTAGGCTAATGTTCATTCAAGTTTAACGATACAATCGACCTTGATAAGGAATAACAATTTCTTTGTTTTAAATCTTTATCCTCCGCAGTATTTTCCCATAGTTATTTTAAATGTTAGTTTCCTAACGTGCGTCAAACGATTACGGAACGAATTTTTATATTTTTTTATGATCGCCATAGAAGCCGAGCTGTTACGAAATTTATTAGATGGAAATAGCAATAAAAAAAAAGAAAAAAAAAAACAGAAAGATTTTTATTTATAAATAGTTTATAGTTTCATAAGTTTAATACGTTTTTCTTTATGCCAAGACATATTTATGACACGAATAATTTAAGAAGGTACTTTATTCACATTCGTGTTATACGAGGGTTGTTTGAAAAGTTTTCGAACAAAAAAACAAGACATATAAACGTTTACATATGCTGAAAAAACCACTTACCAATAGAATGCACTAAAGGTGGTACGAATCCCGCTTCATTTTCGTGACTTTCTGGTTTTGATTGAAGTTCGATAAATGTTTGTTCTATGTTTCGTAACGTGGTCGGAGTCAATGTAGGCGTAGTTCGTGTCGGGACTCCGGAATTGAGACCTTCGAGAGATATAAACTGCAACAAAAATTAAATTGTCAACTATTTTCGATTGAGTTTAGCTTTTAAACGAAAAAATTTCATTCGAGATAAGTTGGACACAGTTATCGCGAGTTTGTTCCCGAAGATACTGATATACGAGGGTCGTCCAATACTTAAACCGACACCGGCCACGATAAATGTAATTGCGTGAATAATGCAGCAATTCGTTTGAAAAATACGTTTGCTCGGGGTCCGCAAAGAAGCGGCGACGGTCTCCTCATTAGAGTCACACAGAAGACACCTCACGGTCTGCCATTTTGTGATAATAGCAGTAGGAAACGGACTTAAATATTCCACGAAACAGATGCGATGGTACAAATTCGAAACTATGATCGAAGAAGGCATCTCCGAGTCTGTAGTTTCTATTCTTTTTCTGATTTCAACATCTCAAAGCCATTCTGTAGACACGTCCTCTTCTGTCGCTATAACGCAGACACGCTTTGCTTTCGTTAAAGAAGAGAACGGAGCCCCATTGTTCGTCAATTCAATTAACGTGTCCCCTGGCTGAGCTGGGGTTAATTTGGGGCCGATAGCCGGCCGTTTGGTTCAAGGTTAGCTGCCCTAAATCTTCTTCTCATTGTCCAACCGCTCCTCGTAATACTGTGGGCTCTTGGACTGCTCGGAAAGAAGAATAATCTACATAACCTCTAATATAGCGGTTCGTAATTTATCAAATCAAGATTCAAAATATACCATTTATAATATTTGTAGAACGCGTTAATTTAGATTAATAATTTTGTTTTTGTCGCACACAAGTGCATAATCTATTTAAGTTTGAAGTAAAAATGATTTCGCGAACTTTTATTTCCTATTTAATGTTCTATTTATAACCGTGAATAATGTTGCCACTAACGTGTTTCTAATTTTGAAGTACATTCGAACTACGGCGACGTCGCCAGAAACAAACTTTTTCTTATTTGTGTATCATCATCATTTTTTTTTTTTGTTTGTTTTCGGTACGAAGAAGTATAAGTATCGTCGTCAAATGAACCATTAAATATTTTAGCGCCTCGTTCCAAACTATTTTTAATTTATTACAAAATAATCGATATAAAATATTTATTTTGTTGAAGTTGGAAATAAAATTGATTTTACAAAAAGAAACGGCGACTTTATCAGTGGTTTGCACAGAGGAACCAACATAAGGGGTTTACAGATTTATGTTGACCTCGCTCTCAAGATATTTCACTTTATTTCCATTTTCCTCTGTTTTTTCCTCTTTTTATTTCCATTATTTTTCTTATTTTTGACTCATTTTGCCAGTCCTTCAACGTCTTTCTGGCTCTTGGTTCTAGACCTTCAACAATTTCTTTTCATTTCTTGCTGTTTTTTGCCTCATTTTGATAGTCCTTCAACGTCTTTCTGACTCTTGGTTCTAGACCTTCAACAATTTCTTTTCATTTCTTGCTGTTTTTTGCCTCATTTTGATAGTGTTTTAACACCCTTTTTTTGAAACCTTCCTCGAGATCTATCTGGCCATCATTCCTTCTTTTTAACCTCCTCCAAGGACTTTCTGGCACTTGGTTCTAGATCTTGCACATTATCTTTGCATTTCTCTCTGTTTTTTGCCTCATTTTGCCAGTCCTTCAACGTCTTTCTGACTCTTGGTTCTAGACCTTCAACAATTTCTCTTCATTTCTTGCTGTTTTTTGCCTCATTTTGATAGTCTCTTTACACCCTTTTATTCAAACCTTCCTCGAGATCTATCTGGCCATCATTCCTTCTTTTTGACCTCCTCCAAGGACTTTCTGGCGCTTGGTTCTAGATCTGGTACACTTTCTTTTCATTTCTTGCTGTTTTTTGCCTCATTTTGCCAGTCCTTCAACGTCTTTCTGACTCTTGGTTCTAGACCCTCAACAATTTCTTTTCATTTCTTGCTGTTTTTTGCCTCATTTTGATAGTCTCTTTACACCCTTTTATTCAAACCTTCCTCGAGATCTATCTGGCCATCATTACTTCTTTTTGACCTCCTCCAAGGACTTTCTGGCGCTTGGTTCTAGATCTGGTACACTTTCTTTGCATTTCTCTCTGTTTTTTTGCCTCATTTTGCCAGTCCTTCAACGTCTTTCTGACTCTTGGTTCTAGACCTTCAACAATTTCTTTTCATTTCTTGCTGTTTTTTGCCTCATTTTGATAGTCTCTTTACACCCTTTTATTCAAACCTTCATCGAGATCTATCTGGCCATCATTCCTTCTTGTTAACTTCCTCCAAAGACTTTCTAGCGCTTGGTTCTACTTCTTACACACTTTCTTTCCATTTCTCTCTGTTTTTTGCCTCATTTTGCCAGTCCTTCAACGTCTTTCTGACTCTTGGTTCTAGACCTTCAACAATTTCTTTTCATTTCTTGCTGTTTTTTGCCTCATTTTGATAGTCTCTTTACACCCTTTTACTCAAACCTTCCTCGAGATCTATCTGGCCATCATTCCTTCTTGTTAACTTACTCCAAAGACTTTCTGGCGCTTGGTTCTACTTCTTACACACTTTCTTTCCATTTCTCTCTGGTTTTTCCTCATTTTGCCAGTCCTTCAACGTCTTTCTGACTCTTGGTTCTAGACCTTCAACAATTTCTTTTCATTTCTTGCTGTTTTTTGCCTCATTTTGATAGTCTCTTTACACCCTTTTATTCTCAAACCTTCCTCGAGATCTATCTGGCCATCATTCCTTCTTGTTAACTTCCTCCAAAGACTTTCTAGCGCTTGGTTCTACTTCTTACACACTTTCTTTCCATTTCTCTCTGTTTTTTGCCTCATTTTGCCAGTCCTTCAACGTCTTTCTGACTCTTGGTTCTAGACCTTCAACAATTTCTTTTCATTTCTTGCTGTTTTTTGCCTCATTTTGATAGTCTCTTTACACCCTTTTATTCAAACCTTCATCGAGATCTATCTGGCCATCATTCCTTCTTGTTAACTTCCTCCAAAGACTTTCTAGCGCTTGGTTCTACTTCTTACACACTTTCTTTCCATTTCTCTCTGTTTTTTGCCTCATTTTGCCAGTCCTTCAACGTCTTTCTGACTCTTGGTTCTAGACCTTCAACAATTTCTTTTCATTTCTTGCTGTTTTTTGCCTCATTTTGATAGTCTCTTTACACCCTTTTACTCAAACCTTCCTCGAGATCTATCTGGCCATCATTCCTTCTTGTTAACTTCCTCCAAAGACTTTCTGGCGCTTGGTTCTACATCTTTCCATCTCTCTCTGTTTTTTGTCTCAATTTACCAGTTTTTCCACTACACTTTATGAAATATTTATTTTCACCTTCTTCAAGGTCTATCTGGACATCGTCTTCGAGTTTTTTTGCCAATCCTTCAGTCCGATAAACATCGATCTTTAATATCTAATAAAACGAAGTCTCGTACATTTATCGTGTTTTATTTGGAAACACCCAACGAAATGCAAGCAAAGACGAAAAATCCAATTAAATACAGTTCACTCAAAGAACTAATCATACAAAAACTGCACCCGCTGGACAGTTTTAGATACAACACAATTTAGGTTAGGTTAGGTCGGACGTGTTGTGGATTAATCGGTGTTAGACTTCGACGCGGTGTCGAAGGCTTTGTTTATGTCAAAAAAAGACATATACGCAATTCTGATTGTATACTAAAGTCTCATGAAAGGTTCTAACCTAACAAATTTGGGTACTATCATACGAATGTTGCTTTTTGTATTTATTTTGGGTTCCGATATAAAAACTCGCCGGCCATTGGTAAAGACGTGAGAGTGAGAAGATGGTACCACCTCCCCCAACACGAAAATTAGTTCCATACACTTTTCCCGGCGATGTTCAATAAGTTCGATACACTTTTTATAATAAAAATCTTCGAGGTCGTCTTCAACGTTAATATTTGACTGCAGATCCGTTTTTTTATGTCTGGGAGCAGCAAATAATCCGAGGGGACTAAATCTGGTGCACGAGGTAGCAATTCAAACTTTGATGGTCATTGCAACGACGGATTTTTGAAACGTTAGTCAATAAAAATTATCACGAGTCGCCACTGGTCGATAAAAATAGTTAATAAGAGTTAGTACAAAGCATTTTTTATTTACCTGTTGATACAATAATTCCTGCGCCAAGAAATGCGCGATTTCTTTCTGATCCAAAAACGCCATTTCGGTTAAAATCGTCGAAAAAAAAATCACAGAAAAAAAAATAAATAAATTGAACTAAAAAAAAAACGCTTGTGCGTGTCAAGGTATTCGTTGAAAATCGATACTACCGATCGATAGCGATTTCGTTCGTTCGATTAAAAAAATAAAAAAAGTTACAAGTCGAGCGCGACTTATCCGAGGCTCGGCTTGTCGAAAAATGAAAATGGCCAAGTGGAAATTTTCATCTGTCGCCCACCGCGCTTTATTTAGATCCAGAGGTGGCGCGGATCGCGTAATTATTTTTAGCAATACTTACATAAAATAAAAAAACAAAAACTGTAATGGTGAATTAACCCGAACGCGTCACAATCTAACGTTACTATTAGTATAAACGATTGTTTATATTACACATTAGACGGTGTCTTATATAATCGCATTCGCCAAATTTTTCTATTCGAATTATCCGAAGCGCGGTCAGAAGTTTTATGTTATTATTATATATTTTACAGGGAATACCCGACGTTACCTGCACTTCCGAAACTCATTAATCGATCTTAAAAATGTGCGACAGTCATTAAACAAACTGTAATACAAAAAATTAACGAATGTAGCTCCACCTAACCATATAGCCCCGATCTGGTTCCGTTCGACTAGTTTTTGTTTTCCAATTGAAGAGATAAAGTCGGAATCTAGTAACCAAACCTCAAGGCAGATCACCAATATGAGATCTAGAGTTTAACGACTCAAGAATAGCTCAAAACGAGCCCAAATAATCGTAATAAAACTTTCTATTAAGCGAAAAAGAAGAAGAAAATTTATAATTTGTAATAAAGATTTGAAAGGGGACTTTCTAAAGGCCGACAAAGTTTTTGGCACGGTGTTATTATTTATGAAAGGTTATCGACGTGTGCTTAATGCTGATCAAAAGCTCGATCGCACTCAAAACTGAACATTCAAACCTCCTCTGGATTAAATATCAAGTTAAAAGGTCAAAAAATTAACACGAGAGAAATTTTTGAGGACTGCAACTACGTTACTTGGTTTACTGTACACGAATGTAGCTTCATCTAACCATATAGCCCTGATCTGGTTCCGTTCGACTAGTTTTTGTTTTCCAATTGAAGAGATAAAGTCGGAATCTAGTAACCAAACCTCAAGGCAGATCACCAATATGAGATCTAGAGTTTAACGACTCAAGAATAGCTCAAAACGAGCCCAAATAATCGTAATAAAACTTTCTATTAAGCGAAAAAGAAGAAGAAAATTTATAATTTGTAATAAAGATTTGAAAGGGGACTTTCTAAAGGCCGACAAAGTTTTTGGCACGGTGTTATTATTTATGAAAGGTTATCGACGTGTGCTTAATGCTGATCAAAAGCTCGATCGCACTCAAAACTGAACATTCAAACCTCCTCTGGATTAAATATCAAGTTAAAAGGTCAAAAAATTAACACGAGAGAAATTTTTGAGGACTGCAACTACGTTACTTGGTTTACTGTACACGAATGTAGCTTCATCTAACCATATAGCCCTGATCTGGTTCCGTTCGACTAGTTTTTGTTTTCCAATTGAAGAGATAAAGTCAGAATCTAGTAACCAAACCTCAAGGCAGATGACCAATATGAGATCTAGAGTTTAACGACTCAAGAATAGCTCAAAACGAGCCCAAATAATCGTAATAAAACTTTCTATTAAGCGAAAAAGAAGAAGAAAATTTGAAATTTGTAATAAAGATTTGAAAGGGGACTTTCTAAAGGCCGAAAAAGTTTTTGGTACGGTGTTATTATGTATGAAAGGTTATCGACGTATGCTTAATGCTGATCAAAAGCTCGATCGCACTCAAAACTGAACATTCAAACCTCCTCTGGATTAAATATCAATTTAAAAGGTCAAAAAATTAACACGAGAGAAATTTTTGAGGACTGCAACTACGTTACTTGGTTTACTGTACACGAATGTAGCTTCATCTAACCATATAGCCCTGATCTGGTTCCGTTCGACTAGTTTTTGTTTTCCAATTGAAGAGATAAAGGCAGAATCTAGTAACCAAACCTCAAGGCAGATCACCAATATCAAATCTGGAGTTTAACGACTCAAGAATAGCTCAAAACGAGGTCAAATAATCGTCATAAAACTTTCTATTAAGCGAAAAAGAAGAAGAAAATTTATAATTTGTAATAAAGATTTGAAAGGGGACTTTCTAAAGGCCGACAAAGTTTTTGGTGCGGTGTTATTATGTATGAAAGGTTATCGACGTGTGCTTAATGCTGATCAAAAGCTCGATCGCACTCAAAACTGAACAATCAAAACGTTAAAAGGAGATTATGGGGGAAAATAAAAGTTTTTCGTTTAGAAGTCACTCTCGTTTTAAAATATAACAGATATTTCGTAAAACAATTTATTTTCATAAGAAACGGCAACATTGCGGATCGTAGCGAAGTTGATACACGTACGGAATGCTCGATAAGGTAATAAAGCAAGCATGTAATTGAATAATTTCATGGTGTTGAGCGCATCGGATAAGAAGACGAATACAAGGATAACTAGATTAAAAACCCTTCAAGAATCCAACCAGCTCTGCAGAGGAACTTTTTCCTATATCAGGGCCATTTTCCATATTGTATAAAATTCTGGTAACGTCAGGGTAGTTGTAAAGACTTCAGAAACAGAAAATAGTCACTGGTGGTCGAATCTGGTAGAGTTTTGGCATAATTCGGGACTTGAGAATAAACAATAAAAAGTTTTTGTTACGTCTGGTTTTACATAATTAGTTTTTTTTTGTAAATCGTGATTTACCAAATCAATACAACCTAAATTGCCAGAGAAAAAGTGTTTTTACGAATTTTCCAAATTTTAGTATTCCTTCTGGAATATTTGGAAATATTTTTGCAAGAGATGCATCACCATTGATAGATTGACGGCTAGAACCTTGAGACCCGGGACTAATTTTTGATATGCTGAGATAGTTATAACTCGGCGACTTTGAAATCGAAAATTTCGTACATTGAGTAAAATTTGTTACGGATTTTATGAAAAAAGTTAAAATGTGTGAAAAATCGATTGAAAAATTCACTTTTCCTATCTCCGGATTGTACAGGTTGTCCCTGTAAAAGTTACGGAGTGTTAACCATTGGGCATAAGCCGCCTCTGGCCCTCAGTAACTATTTATTCCGTGGAACACACCACGTTGACATACGTAATCATCCGAAACGGGACGTCGTATGAGTGTAGAGTGGAAAAAATTATGAAAATATGAACGTATCGTTAAATATTCGTTAAAATTGGTAAAAGTGACTTAAACCGGGTCTCCGATATGTTAAGTTAGATGTGAAACAAGTTAAGTAGTGATCGGAGATGGCAGACGCTGGTACAATTTAGTCGATGAGTCATCTTCGGAACGCACGTCGGGTTCATACAAATCGGAAATACTTTACATACTCCGGCAAAAGGTGGATTTTATACAGGGTGTAGCGGTAGATACACATGGCATTATTGAACGTTTATGTTTAATTTTCATTGCCGGGTAAATAGAAATATCGTTTTTTACGAATAATATGTATTTTATGAGGAGAAAAAAATTGATTTTTACGATTCTTGGGGATTTTATTTAGGATATGGAAGTGAAATTCTGGTACAATTCGGGTGTTTTATGAAAAAATCAAACAATTTATTAAAAATTCGATCATTTTTTAGGTCTTTCTGGGAAATTTTTTAGAAATTAATTCAGTTTCTTGCAAATTATCGATATTTTCATGAATCTATATCTCGCAAAATTTGGATATTTTTAGAATAAATCAGCAATTTTTCCAAAGTTCTTCATCTTCTTTCTAAGAAATGAGAGCAATTTTTCCAAAATTGTAGATCTTTTTTGGGAATGTAAGGCAACGTCAGGCAAATTTGGAATCTTTCCAGGATCTCGCAAATTCAGGATCTGTTTAAAAAAAATCAGTAGTTTTTCCAAAATTCTTGATCTCTTTCCAAGGACATAAGAGCAATTTTTGGAAAAATATGAACCTTTCATCGATGAAATGCTCGGAAGCCAAATAACTCAATGACTCATACTTGAAAATATTTCGGGCATACTAAGCAAATATGCAATTTCATGAAAGTTCTCGATCTTTCTACGAAATTCAAGAAAATTCACGAATGTTTTGAAAACCTTTCTATGAAATTCAAGCAATTTCACTAATATTCTTGATCTTTTTATGAAATTCAAGCAAATTTACGAATGTTTTGAACCTTTCTATGAAATTCAAGCAATTTCACTAATATTCTTGATCTTTCTATGAAATTCAAGCAAATTTACGAATGTTCTGGATCTTTATAAGAAATTCAAGCAATTTCAATAACATTCCGGATCTTTTTATGAAATTCGAGCAAATTTACGAATTTTCACATATCTTTCTATGGAATTCAAGCAATTTCATTAACATTCTGGATCTTTCTATGAAATTCGAGCAAATTTACGAATGTTCACATATCTTTCTATGGAATTCAAGCAATTTCATTAACATTCTGGATCTTTCTATGAAATTCGAGCAAATTTACGAATGTTCACATATCTTTCTATGGAATTCAAGCAATTTCATTAACATTCTGGATCTTTCTATGAAATTCGAGCAAATTTACGAATGTTCACATATCTTTCTATGGAATTCAAGCAATTTCATTAACATTCTGGATCTTTCTATGAAATTCGAGCAAATTTACGAATGTTCACATATCTTTCTATGGAATTCAAGCAATTTCAATAACATTCCGGATCTTTTTATGAAATTCGAGCAAATTTACGAATGTTCACATATCTTTCTATGGAATTCAAGCAATTTCATTAACATTCTGGATCTTTCTATGAAATTCGAGCAAATTTACGAATGTTCACATATCTTTCTATGGAATTCAAGCAATTTCATTAACATTCTGGATCTTTCTATGAAATTCGAGCAAATTTACGAATGTTCACATATCTTTCTATGGAATTCAAGCAATTTCATTAACATTCTGGATCTTTCTATGAAATTCGAGCAAATTTACGAATGTTCACATATCTTTCTATGGAATTCAAGCAATTTCATTAACATTCTGGATCTTTCTATGAAATTCGAGCAAATTTACGAATGTTCACATATCTTTCTATGGAATTCAAGCAATTTCAATAACATTCCGGATCTTTTTATGAAATTCGAGCAAATTTACGAATGTTCACATATCTTTCTATGGAATTCAAGCAATTTCATTAACATTCTGGATCTTTCTATGAAATTCGAGCAAATTTACGAATGTTCACATATCTTTCTATAAAATTCAAGCAATTTCACTAATATTCTTGATCTTTCTATGAAATTCAAGCAAATTTACGAATGTTCTGGATCTTTATAAGAAATTCAAGCAATTTCAATAACATTCCGGATCTTTTTATGAAATTCGAGCAAATTTACGAATTTTCACATATCTTTCTATGGAATTCAAGCAATTTCATTAACATTCTGGATCTTTCTATGAAATTCGAGCAAATTTACGAATGTTCACATATCTTTCTATGGAATTCAAGCAATTTCATTAACATTCTGGATCTTTCTATGAAATTCGAGCAAATTTACGAATGTTCACATATCTTTCTATGGAATTCAAGCAATTTCATTAACATTCTGGATCTTTCTATGAAATTCGAGCAAATTTACGAATGTTCACATATCTTTCTATGGAATTCAAGCAATTTCATTAACATTCTGGATCTTTCTATGAAATTCGAGCAAATTTACGAATGTTCACATATCTTTCTATGGAATTCAAGAAATTTCAATAACATTCCGGATCTTTTTATGAAATTCGAGCAAATTTACGAATGTTCACATATCTTTCTATGGAATTCAAGCAATTTCATTAACATTCTGGATCTTTCTATGAAATTCGAGCAAATTTACGAATGTTCACATATCTTTCTATAAAATTCAAGCAATTTCACTAATATTCTTGATCTTTCTATGAAATTCAAGCAAATTTACGAATGTTCTGGATCTTTATAAGAAATTCAAGCAATTTCAATAACATTCCGGATCTTTTTATGAAATTCGAGCAAATTTACGAATTTTCACATATCTTTCTATGGAATTCAAGCAATTTCATTAACATTCTGGATCTTTCTATGAAATTCGAGCAAATTTACGAATGTTCACATATCTTTCTATGGAATTCAAGCAATTTCATTAACATTCTGGATCTTTCTATGAAATTCGAGCAAATTTACGAATGTTCACATATCTTTCTATGGAATTCAAGCAATTTCATTAACATTCTGGATCTTTCTATGAAATTCGAGCAAATTTACGAATGTTCACATATCTTTCTATGGAATTCAAGCAATTTCATTAACATTCTGGATCTTTCTATGAAATTCGAGCAAATTTACGAATGTTCACATATCTTTCTATGGAATTCAAGCAATTTCAATAACATTCCGGATCTTTTTATGAAATTCGAGCAAATTTACGAATGTTCACATATCTTTCTATGGAATTCAAGCAATTTCATTAACATTCTGGATCTTTCTATGAAATTCGAGCAAATTTACGAATGTTCACATATCTTTCTATAAAATTCAAGCAATTTCACTAATATTCTTGATTTTTCTATGAAATTCAAGCAAATTTACGAATGTTCTGGATCTTTATAAGAAATTCAAGCAATTTCAATAACATTCCGGATCTTTTTATGAAATTCGAGCAAATTTACGAATGTTCACATATCTTTCTATGGAATTCAATCTATTTCATTAACATTCTGGATCTTTCTATGAAATTCGAGCAAATTTACGAATGTTCACATATCTTTCTATGGAATTCAAGCAATTTCAATAACATTCCGGATCTTTTTATGAAATTCGAGCAAATTTACGAATGTTCACATATCTTTCTATGGAATTCAAGCAATTTCATTAACATTCTGGATCTTTCTATGAAATTCGAGCAAATTTACGAATGTTCACATATCTTTCTATAAAATTCAAGCAATTTCACTAATATTCTTGATTTTTCTATGAAATTCAAGCAAATTTACGAATGTTCTGGATCTTTATAAGAAATTCAAGCAATTTCAATAACATTCCGGATCTTTTTATGAAATTTGAGCAAATTTACGAATGTTCACATATCTTTCTATGAAATTCAAGCAATTTCACTAATATTCTTGATCTTTCTATGAAATTCAAGCAATTTCATTAACATTCTGGATCTTTCTATGAAATTCGAGCAAATTTACGAATGTTCACATATCTTTCTATAAAATTCAAGCAATTTCACTAATATTCTTGATTTTTCTATGAAATTCAAGCAAATTTACGAATGTTCTGGATCTTTATAAGAAATTCAAGCAATTTCAATAACATTCCGGATCTTTTTATGAAATTTGAGCAAATTTACGAATGTTCACATATCTTTCTATGAAATTCAAGCAATTTCACTAATATTCTTGATCTTTCTATGAAATTCAAACAATTTCAGTAACATTCTGGATCTTTCTATGAAATTCGAGCAAATTTACGAATGTTCACATATCTTTCTATGGAATTCAAGCAATTTCACTAGTATTCTTGATTTTTCTATGAAATTCAAGCAATTTCAATAATATTCTTGATCTTTCTATGAAATTCAAGCAAATTTACGAATGTTCTGGATCTTACTATGAAATTCGAGCAAATTTACGAATGTTCACATATCTTTCTATGGAATTCAAGCAATTTCATTAATATTCTTGATCTTTCTATGAAATTCAAGCAAATTTACGAATGTTCTGGATCTTTATAAGAAATTCAAGCAATTTCAATAATATTCTTGATCTTTCTATGAAATTCGAGCAAATTTACGAATGTTCACATATCTTTCTATGGAATTCAAGCAATTTCACTAATATTCTTGATTTTTCTATGAAATTCAAGCAAATTTACGAATGTTCTGGATCTTTATAAGAAATTCAAGCAATTTCAATAACATTCCGGATCTTTTTATGAAATTCGAGCAAATTTACGAATGTTCACATATCTTTCTATGGAATTCAATCTATTTCATTAACATTCTGGATCTTTCTATGAAATTCGAGCAAATTTACGAATGTTCACATATCTTTCTATGGAATTCAAGCAATTTCAATAACATTCCGGATCTTTTTATGAAATTCGAGCAAATTTACGAATGTTCACATATCTTTCTATGGAATTCAAGCAATTTCATTAACATTCTGGATCTTTCTATGAAATTCGAGCAAATTTACGAATGTTCACATATCTTTCTATAAAATTCAAGCAATTTCACTAATATTCTTGATTTTTCTATGAAATTCAAGCAAATTTACGAATGTTCTGGATCTTTATAAGAAATTCAAGCAATTTCAATAACATTCCGGATCTTTTTATGAAATTTGAGCAAATTTACGAATGTTCACATATCTTTCTATGAAATTCAAGCAATTTCACTAATATTCTTGATCTTTCTATGAAATTCAAACAATTTCAGTAACATTCTGGATCTTTCTATGAAATTCGAGCAAATTTACGAATGTTCACATATCTTTCTATGGAATTCAAGCAATTTCACTAGTATTCTTGATTTTTCTATGAAATTCAAGCAATTTCAATAATATTCTTGATCTTTCTATGAAATTCAAGCAAATTTACGAATGTTCTGGATCTTACTATGAAATTCGAGCAAATTTACGAATGTTCACATATCTTTCTATGGAATTCAAGCAATTTCATTAATATTCTTGATCTTTCTATGGAATTCAAGCAATTTCACTAATATTCTTGATCTTTCTATGAAATTCGAGCAATTTCAATAATATTCTTGATCTTTCTATGAAATTCGAGCAAATTTACGAATGTTCTGGATCTTACTATAAAATTCGAGAAATTTCACGAAAGTTTTGAGCCTTTCTATGGAAATCAAGCAATTTCACGAATATTCTTGATCTTTCTATGAAATTCAAGCAAATTTACAAATGTTCTGGATCTTTCTATGAAATTCGAGAAATTTCACTAAAGTTTTGATTTTGATTTTTCTACGAAATTATAGAAATTTTTTCGGATGTTATGGATCTTTCTAAATGCAATTGCTCGAAAATTTGAAAACAAATCCTAGAAAATTGAAAAAATTCCTTGGAAATCTGGTAAAAACACCAAAACCTCTTAAGAAATCTCGGCGGAACTTTTAAACATCGTTTTCCGAAACCATTATATTCATACATTTGATTTATTTAAATCGATTTCGTCGTTTATAAAAGCGATGGAAATAACTGGACTTAAAAACACCATTCTCGCTTTTCAATAGTTATCTTTATAAAGGGCAGGTATTAATGTTTCGAAATATTAGATAATGGTTTTAAAAGATTAACTTCCAACATCGCGTAACGATTCAATCGAACACTCAAGCTTATCTTTATTTCAGGTATTTTCTACTAACGATAACATTTATTACGAAACTGAAAAGCTTTCATAAAGTGGAATATTAGTTCTCGCATTTTTTCAATTTTAAATGGAACTAAAAGGTGCGGAGGTTTGTATTGCTCAATACATTTTTTCTACGTCCGTAGAATACGAACTTTATCGGTACGTTGAATATTAAAATACACTCGTGACCAAAGAAAAAAAAACGATTCAGTCGAAATCCCTGCAATCACTGTCGTTACAATTATTTTCCCAGTCGAAAACAGTACCTGCTTGGCGGCTTTGGAAGAGGACGAGTTTACAGAAGACCTGGAGAAAGATTCGCGCTTTTAGAGGAGGTTTCCGGATGGTTCGGAAGGGCATTTCCATGGAATGAAAAACCGAGTTTGTTTTCATTAAAACCGGCGACGGATCGAGGCGATTAACGGCGAACCGATACATATCATGCGTTTTTGGATCGAGCAGCGCGTAGCCCGGATTCAAATCCTATCGATTAGTCGTTATAAAGCTAAGATTAATGGTTTGAGATGTTAAAATCACGAAAATGCCGTGCTGATCACGAACTTCTTGACACGGCGCGCTAAGGGCCCTTTCACACCAAACGAATCCGAATCAAGTTGAATCTGACCAAGATTCGGCTCCGAGCGCTCCGTTTAAATGTCAAGGGACTTGTTTCCCACCTTCAGACCGGACGAATCTGGTTCGATCAGGTTTGATTCGAGGTCGCAACCTGTCAGATTCCTCGTCTGGTCAGTCTTGAATCAACAACCATACGAGATGGACGTGGAGTTATTAATTTTAAAAGGGGCGTAGAATTATTCAGGTTCCAGGTTACAGATTCGGAGTGATCCAGATCGATTCGGATTCGTTTGGTGTGAAAGGGGCCTAAGAAGATGGATTGAAAAGATTGACGTTTTCCGTCAAGTCAAAGTTCACATATTCGCGTTGTATAATTTTTTTTATGTGTTATGAAAAATGATTAGCGACGAAAAAATGATTCAATTGTCTGTGCGGACACTAAACCGGCGATAAACTTTTGTAAACGACGCCACATCGTAGACCACAATTTCCGGCGTGTGATACGCAAATGTCGAAATTGTTTAAACATGTGGTATATGGAACGAGGTAGATCTTTTTAATTAGACCAATAAAATTAATAGCTGAACATCCTGAAATTTTTAAATCACTAACATAAATCAAATATACATTGATATGAATGCATTATACAAACCTTATAATAAGGACTTTTTCGTGTTTTTATTGAGAAAATGTGGAAAAAAACTCGATAAACAAGTTTAAAACTATAGCTTAGCAACTATTTCATCCCAAAAATATATTATCTTAAGAAAAATACATTATTTTACGTTAGTATTTTGAGTTTTTAGAAATAAATTTGAATTTGACCGCGAAAAAGGCCGAGACTGTCATGGCGTCTTGAATGACGTCACACCTCGCGAACCAGCCATGTTTGTTTATGATAGTTAATTGTGTTTTTTAATAAATAATGAATTCCTCGTGAAATATGAAGAAAATGCTTAAAAATGGCAACATGCAACAATCTACTATAATTTAAAAATAATAGGCCAGTCGACGAAGTTAGTATTTCGAGTTTTTAGAAATAAATTTGAATTTAACCGCGAAAAAGGCCGAGACTGTCATGGCGTCTTGAATGACGTCACACCTCGCGAACCAGCCATGTTTGTTTATGACAGTCAATTGTGTTTTTTAATAAACAATAAATTCCTCGTATTATAAATGCTGTATAGTGCCTCAATGTGAAAATACAACGGTAAAAACGCCAAACAAATTATTCATACAATAAAGAAATTCGATGAAAGTGGTTAAAAATGGCAACATGCAACAATCTACTATAATTTAAAAATAATAGGCCAGTCGACGAAGTTAGTATTTCGAGTTTTTAGAAATAAATTTGAATTTGACCGCGAAAAAGGCCGAGACTGTCATGGCGTCTTGAATGACGTCACACCTCGCGAACCAGCCATGTTTGTTTATGACAGTCAATTGTGTTTTTTAATAAACAATAAATTCCTCGTATTATAAATGCTGTATAGTGCCTCAATGTGAAAATACAACGGTAAAAACGCCAAACAAATTATTCATACAATAAAGAAATTCGATGAAAGTGGTTAAAAATGGCAACATGCAACAATCTACTATAATTTAAAAATAATAGGCCAGTCGACGAAGTTAGTATTTCGAGTTTTTAGAAATAAATTTGAATTTAACCGCGAAAAAGGCCGAGACTGTCATGGCGTCTTGAATGACGTCACACCTCGCGAACCAGCCATGTTTGTTTATGACAGTCAATTGTGTTTTTTAATAAACAATAAATTCCTCGTATTATAAATGCTGTATAGTGCCTCAATGTGAAAATACAACGGTAAAAACGCCAAACAAATTATTCATACAATAAAGAAATTCGATGAAAGTGGTTAAAAATGGCAACATGCAACAATCTACTATAATTTAAAAATAATAGGCCAGTCGACGAAGTTAGTATTTCGAGTTTTTAGAAATAAATTTGAATTTAACCGCGAAAAAGGCCGAGACTGTCATGGCGTCTTGAATGACGTCACACCTCGCGAACCAGCCATGTTTGTTTATGACAGTCAATTGTGTTTTTTAATAAACAATAAATTCCTCGTATTATAAATGCTGTATAGTGCCTCAATGTGAAAATACAACGGTAAAAACGCCAAACAAATTATTCATACAATAAAGAAATACGAAGAAAATGCTTAAAAATGGCAACATGCAACAATCTACTATAATTTAAAAATAATAGGCCAGTCGACGAAGTTAGTATTTCGAGTTTTTAGAAATAAATTTGAATTTGACCGCGAAAAAGGCCGAGACTGTCATGGCGTCTTGAATGACGTCACACCTCGCGAACCAGCCATGTTTGTTTATGACAGTCAATTGTGTTTTTTAATAAACAATAAATTCCTCGTATTATAAATGCTGTATAGTGCCTCAATGTGAAAATACAACGGTAAAAACGCCAAACAAATTATTCATACAATAAAGAAATTCGATGAAAGTGGTTAAAAATGGCAACATGCAACAATCTACTATAATTTAAAAATAATAGGCCAGTCGACGAAGTTAGTATTTCGAGTTTTTAGAAATAAATTTGAATTTAACCGCGAAAAAGGCCGAGACTGTCATGGCGTCTTGAATGACGTCACACCTCGCGAACCAGCCATGTTTGTTTATGACAGTCAATTGTGTTTTTTAATAAACAATAAATTCCTCGTATTATAAATGCTGTATAGTGCCTCAATGTGAAAATACAACGGTAAAAACGCCAAACAAATTATTCATACAATAAAGAAATACGAAGAAAATGCTTAAAAATGGCAACATGCAACAATCTACTATAATTTAAAAATAATAGGCCAGTCGACGAAGTTAGTATTTCGAGTTTTTAGAAATAAATTTGAATTTGACCGCGAAAAAGGCCGAGACTGTCATTGCGTCTTGAATGACGTCATACCTCGCGAAACAGCCATGTTTGTTTATGACAGTCAATTGTGTTTTTTAATAAACAATAAATTCCTCGTATTATAAATGCTGTATAGTGCCTCAATGTGAAAATACAACGGTAAAAACGCCAAACAAATTATTCATACAATAAAGAAATACGAAGAAAATGCTTAAAAATGGCAACATGCAACAATCTACTATAATTTAAAAATAATAGGCCAGTCGACGAAGTTAGTATTTCGAGTTTTTAGAAATAAATTTGAATTTGACCGCGAAAAAGGCCGAGACTGTCATGGCGTCTTGAATGACGTCACACCTCGCGAACCAGCCATGTTTGTTTATGACAGTCAATTGTGTTTTTTAATAAACAATAAATTCCTCGTATTATAAATGCTGTATAGTGCCTCAATGTGAAAATACAACGGTAAAAACGCCAAACAAATTATTCATACAATAAAGAAATACGAAGAAAATGCTTAAAAATGGCAACATGCAACAATCTACTATAATTTAAAAATAATAGGCCAGTCGACGAAGTTAGTATTTCGAGTTTTTAGAAATAAATTTGAATTTGACCGCGAAAAAGGCCGAGACTGTCATTGCGTCTTGAATGACGTCATACCTCGCGAAACAGCCATGTTTGTTTATGACAGTCAATTGTGTTTTTTAATAAACAATAAATTCCTCGTATTATAAATGCTGTATAGTGCCTCAATGTGAAAATACAACGGTAAAAACGCCAAACAAATTATTCATACAATAAAGAAATTCGATGAAAGTGGTTAAAAATGGCAACATGCAACAATCTACTATAATTTAAAAATAATAGGCCAGTCGACGAAGTTAGTATTTCGAGTTTTTAGAAATAAATTTGAATTTAACCGCGAAAAAGGCCGAGACTGTCATGGCGTCTTGAATGACGTCACACCTCGCGAACCAGCCATGTTTGTTTATGACAGTCAATTGTGTTTTTTAATAAACAATAAATTCCTCGTATTATAAATGCTGTATAGTGCCTCAATGTGAAAATACAACGGTAAAAACGCCAAACAAATTATTCATACAATAAAGAAATTCGATGAAAGTGGTTAAAAATGGCAACATGCAACAATCTACTATAATTTAAAAATAATAGGCCAGTCGACGAAGTTAGTATTTCGAGTTTTTAGAAATAAATTTGAATTTGACCGCGAAAAAGGCCGAGACTGTCATGGCGTCTTGAATGACGTCACACCTCGCGAACCAGCCATGTTTGTTTATGACAGTCAATTGTGTTTTTTAATAAACAATAAATTCCTCGTATTATAAATGCTGTATAGTGCCTCAATGTGAAAATACAACGGTAAAAACGCCAAACAAATTATTCATACAATAAAGAAATACGAAGAAAATGCTTAAAAATGGCAACATGCAACAATCTACTATAATTTAAAAATAATAGGCCAGTCGACGAAGTTAGTATTTCGAGTTTTTAGAAATAAATTTGAATTTGACCGCGAAAAAGGCCGAGACTGTCATTGCGTCTTGAATGACGTCATACCTCGCGAAACAGCCATGTTTGTTTATGACAGTCAATTGTGTTTTTTAATAAACAATAAATTCCTCGTATTATAAATGCTGTATAGTGCCTCAATGTGAAAATACAACGGTAAAAACGCCAAACAAATTATTCATACAATAAAGAAATACGAAGAAAATGCTTAAAAATGGCAACATGCAACAATCTACTATAATTTAAAAATAATAGGCCAGTCGACGAAGTTAGTATTTCGAGTTTTTAGAAATAAATTTGAATTTGACCGCGAAAAAGGCCGAGACTGTCATTGCGTCTTGAATGACGTCATACCTCGCGAACCAGCCATGTTTGTTTATGACAGTCAATTGTGTTTTTTAATAAACAATAAATTCCTCGTATTATAAATGCTGTATAGTGCCTCAATGTGAAAATACAACGGTAAAAACGCCAAACAAATTATTCATACAATAAAGAAATTCGATGAAAGTGGTTAAAAATGGCAACATGCAACAATCTACTATAATTTAAAAATAATAGGCCAGTCGACGAAGTTAGTATTTCGAGTTTTTAGAAATAAATTTGAATTTAACCGCGAAAAAGGCCGAGACTGTCATGGCGTCTTGAATGACGTCACACCTCGCGAACCAGCCATGTTTGTTTATGACAGTCAATTGTGTTTTTTAATAAACAATAAATTCCTCGTATTATAAATGCTGTATAGTGCCTCAATGTGAAAATACAACGGTAAAAACGCCAAACAAATTATTCATACAGGAAAGAAATTCGATGAAAGTGGTTAAAAATGGCAACATGCAACAATCTACTATAATTTAAAAATAATAGGCCAGTCGACGAAGTTAGTATTTCGAGTTTTTAGAAATAAATTTGAATTTAACCGCGAAAAAGGCCGAGACTGTCATGGCGTCTTGAATGACGTCACACCTCGCGAACCAGCCATGTTTGTTTATGACAGTCAATTGTGTTTTTTAATAAACAATAAATTCCTCGTATTATAAATGCTGTATAGTGCCTCAATGTGAAAATACAACGGTAAAAACGCCAAACAAATTATTCATACAATAAAGAAATACGAAGAAAATGCTTAAAAATGGCAACATGCAACAATCTACTATAATTTAAAAATAATAGGCCAGTCGACGAAGTTAGTATTTCGAGTTTTTAGAAATAAATTTGAATTTGACCGCGAAAAAGGCCGAGACTGTCATTGCGTCTTGAATGACGTCATACCTCGCGAAACAGCCATGTTTGTTTATGACAGTCAATTGTGTTTTTTAATAAACAATAAATTCCTCGTATTATAAATGCTGTATAGTGCCTCAATGTGAAAATACAACGGTAAAAACGCCAAACAAATTATTCATACAATAAAGAAATACGAAGAAAATGCTTAAAAATGGCAACATGCAACAATCTACTATAATTTAAAAATAATAGGCCAGTCGACGAAGTTAGTATTTCGAGTTTTTAGAAATAAATTTGAATTTGACCGCGAAAAAGGCCGAGACTGTCATGGCGTCTTGAATGACGTCACACCTCGCGAACCAGCCATGTTTGTTTATGACAGTCAATTGTGTTTTTTAATAAACAATAAATTCCTCGTATTATAAATGCTGTATAGTGCCTCAATGTGAAAATACAACGGTAAAAACGCCAAACAAATTATTCATACAATAAAGAAATACGAAGAAAATGCTTAAAAATGGCAACATGCAACAATCTACTATAATTTAAAAATAATAGGCCAGTCTACGAAGTTAGTATTTCGAGTTTTTAGAAATAAATTTGAATTTGACCGCGAAAAAGGCCGAGACTGTCATTGCGTCTTGAATGACGTCATACCTCGCGAAACAGCCATGTTTGTTTATGACAGTCAATTGTGTTTTTTAATAAACAATAAATTCCTCGTATTATAAATGCTGTATAGTGCCTCAATGTGAAAATACAACGGTAAAAACGCCAAACAAATTATTCATACAATAAAGAAATTCGATGAAAGTGGTTAAAAATGGCAACATGCAACAATCTACTATAATTTAAAAATAATAGGCCAGTCGACGAAGTTAGTATTTCGAGTTTTTAGAAATAAATTTGAATTTAACCGCGAAAAAGGCCGAGACTGTCATGGCGTCTTGAATGACGTCACACCTCGCGAACCAGCCATGTTTGTTTATGACAGTCAATTGTGTTTTTTAATAAACAATAAATTCCTCGTATTATAAATGCTGTATAGTGCCTCAATGTGAAAATACAACGGTAAAAACGCCAAACAAATTATTCATACAATAAAGAAATTCGATGAAAGTGGTTAAAAATGGCAACATGCAACAATCTACTATAATTTAAAAATAATAGGCCAGTCGACGAAGTTAGTATTTCGAGTTTTTAGAAATAAATTTGAATTTGACCGCGAAAAAGGCCGAGACTGTCATGGCGTCTTGAATGACGTCACACCTCGCGAACCAGCCATGTTTGTTTATGACAGTCAATTGTGTTTTTTAATAAACAATAAATTCCTCGTATTATAAATGCTGTATAGTGCCTCAATGTGAAAATACAACGGTAAAAACGCCAAACAAATTATTCATACAATAAAGAAATACGAAGAAAATGCTTAAAAATGGCAACATGCAACAATCTACTATAATTTAAAAATAATAGGCCAGTCGACGAAGTTAGTATTTCGAGTTTTTAGAAATAAATTTGAATTTGACCGCGAAAAAGGCCGAGACTGTCATTGCGTCTTGAATGACGTCATACCTCGCGAAACAGCCATGTTTGTTTATGACAGTCAATTGTGTTTTTTAATAAACAATAAATTCCTCGTATTATAAATGCTGTATAGTGCCTCAATGTGAAAATACAACGGTAAAAACGCCAAACAAATTATTCATACAATAAAGAAATACGAAGAAAATGCTTAAAAATGGCAACATGCAACAATCTACTATAATTTAAAAATAATAGGCCAGTCGACGAAGTTAGTATTTCGAGTTTTTAGAAATAAATTTGAATTTGACCGCGAAAAAGGCCGAGACTGTCATTGCGTCTTGAATGACGTCATACCTCGCGAACCAGCCATGTTTGTTTATGACAGTCAATTGTGTTTTTTAATAAACAATAAATTCCTCGTATTATAAATGCTGTATAGTGCCTCAATGTGAAAATACAACGGTAAAAACGCCAAACAAATTATTCATACAATAAAGAAATTCGATGAAAGTGGTTAAAAATGGCAACATGCAACAATCTACTATAATTTAAAAATAATAGGCCAGTCGACGAAGTTAGTATTTCGAGTTTTTAGAAATAAATTTGAATTTGACCGCGAAAAAGGCCGAGACTGTCATGGCGTCTTGAATGACGTCACACCTCGCGAACCAGCCATGTTTGTTTATGACAGTCAATTGTGTTTTTTAATAAACAATAAATTCCTCGTATTATAAATGCTGTATAGTGCCTCAATGTGAAAATACAACGGTAAAAACGCCAAACAAATTATTCATACAATAAAGAAATACGAAGAAAATGCTTAAAAATGGCAACATGCAACAATCTACTATAATTTAAAAATAATAGGCCAGTCGACGAAGTTAGTATTTCGAGTTTTTAGAAATAAATTTGAATTTGACCGCGAAAAAGGCCGAGACTGTCATTGCGTCTTGAATGACGTCATACCTCGCGAAACAGCCATGTTTGTTTATGACAGTCAATTGTGTTTTTTAATAAACAATAAATTCCTCGTATTATAAATGCTGTATACTGCCTAAATGTGAAAATACAACGATAAAAACGCCAGACAAATTATTCCAAACAATAAAGAAATACGAAGAAAATGCTTAAAAATGGCAACATGCAACAATCTACTATAATTTAAAAATAATAGGCCAGTCGACAAAGTTAGTATTTCGAGTTTTTAGAAATAAATTTGAATTTGACCGCGAAAAAGGCCGAGACTGTCATGGCGTCTTGAATGACGTCACACCTCGCGAAACAGCCATGTTTGTTTATGACAGTCAATTGTGTTTTTTAATAAACAATAAATTCCTCGTATTATAAATGCTGTATAGTGCCTCAATGTGAAAATACAACGGTAAAAACGCCAAACAAATTATTCATACAATAAAGAAATTCGAAGAAAATGCTTAAAAATGGCAATATGCAACAATCTACTATAATTTAAAAATAATAGGCCAGTCGACGAAGTTAGTATTTCGAGTTTTTAGAAATAAATTCGAATTTGACCGCGAAAAAGGCCGAGACTGTCATGGCGTCTTGAATGACGTCATACCTCGCGAAACAGCCATGTTTGTTTATGACAGTCAATTGTGTTTTTTAATAAACAATAAATTCCTCGTATTATAAATGCTGTATACTGCCTAAATGTGAAAATACAACGGTAAAAACGCCAAACAAATTATTCATACAATAAAGAAATACGAAGAAAATGCTTAAAAATGGCAACATGCAACAATCTACTATAATTTAAAAATAATAGGCCAGTCGACGAAGTTAGTATTTCGAGTTTTTAGAAATAAATTTGAATTTGACCGCGAAAAAGGCCGAGACTGTCATGGCGTCTTGAATGACGTCACACCTCGCGAACCAGCCATGTTTGTTTATGACAGTTAATTGTGTTTTTGTGTAAGTATCAAACAAATCAAACAAAACTCGATGTATCTATTCATAAATTTATAGTAAAAGGAATGAATTTGCAAAATCTACTATAAAATGTTATGACTTATGAATTAAGTTACAGTTATTGAAACTTTGGTATTCTCTAACCTCAAAATCAGTCAAGTATTTTCACTGATTCCACGAACTTTATTAATTTAATAATAATTGGTGGAAACTCGAAATAACCTGGTCAATTTATACGAAAATGACAGCTACAACATGGCGTTTCGCGAGGTGTGACGTCACGCTTTCCTGCTTGACGTTTAATGTCACTTTAGCCAGTCAAACGCTTTCCTATGCGATCGGCGCTGATGACGTAATACATATTTGGAAAGGATCTTCAGTGGCGTTCCTTAGTGGTGTATTCAATAATTTTGAATTGTTTTTCGGATATTTGCGTTTGATTTTCGTTGTAGTTTTCATTGAGGGAGATCCTTTTTTATTTTTTGTTCTTAAACTGTCCGCGACAGACCCAAAATACCTGACAACTTTCTGTAACTTAGAACCAGCAAAAATCTAGTGTTACCTGTTGGATAACGGTTCCAAACAACGAGGATCGCCTCGTGAACGAACTTAATTTTAAAATAAACAAATTGTTCATCTATCAATTTGAGGGATGACTCATCGAAACTAATTACATAAATTTTTCGCGACACCTCATAACATTCGGTCCGTTTTGAAACTATTTCGAATTGGAAATTCATTCATAACAACGAGTACCGACTCGATGACTAACATTTCTCGGTAATATGTTACTTTACTATGCACTATTCGACGTTTCGACCTTGGTTGGCATTTGGATCGCCTCGACGAACAAGGCAAACGAAGAAACGACAAAAAAAAAACACGCTGCCGATGAATCCTCATACGATTGTATACAGGTGGATTCTAGACGAGATTTTAAAACGAAATTTTATAAATCGAAAGTGAATTTGATAATATTATGATCGAAAAAAGGCCTTTGCACGCGAATTTCGTACAATATTTTTGCCACTAGCTAAAATTTCATCAAAATACACTTTGAAGGTGCACTTTGTGCGTTAATTAAATGTGTCAAAAATTACGAATGGCACGAGCGCGACTTAAACCTGGGACCTCCTGGATGTAAGCAAGGACCTTAATAATACGTTAATAAAAAACGCTTAAAGCAGGTTTATTTACGTATTAGTGCGTTTTACGATTTCGAAAGTGTGTCTAGAGTACGTACTTTTTGAAAAAAAGAGTTTTTTTGATGTTTAAAACAAGATAAATAGTTTTTTTAGAAATTTATAGAAATATTCGATGGTTTACACTACCACGGTACAAGATATGGATGATATTATATGGAAATAACCAGTAAATACGTACCAAACTGTGGGTGAAGAAAATAAATTCGCCCTACTAGTAAAGGGGGTAAAAAATAAAATAAAAACCACGACGAAATACGATTTAGTTCATATTTCGAGGATTTTAAAAAAGGGTCTTAAATAAAAGTTGTGGGGCATAAAATTTTAGACCCAGACTATTTTCTTCCTAAAACGCACCCTTTCATCCTTAGAACGGTTCAGGGTACCAAAAAAATTGAAAATTCAATATAAACTATAAATTTAACGCAAAAATTTGATGAAAAAACTGTATTTAGAGCAAATTTTTTTAAAATAATCCGTTTTCAACCCTTGCTTTCTAAAAAGGACGACAAAATTTTCATATTTTTTATTGAATTTTCGTTCTTTTAGAACTCTGAATCGTCCCACCGGAAAGGTCAGTAATTGATCTTTAATTAAGGGTTAAATTTTTTCAAGGTCATCCAGAAATTTTAGCACCTCATTCACGACAATGACAACTTATTTAATTTTTTTGAATTTCAAATTAAACTGACCAAATTTTTATATAAGCTAACCAATTATCAGCGAATGGGGCGCCAAATTTTCTCAATGACCTTGAAAAACTCAAATCCTCAATCATAAATTGACCAACTGACCTTTTATGACCAATTTCTCACGGGGTGCTTGAGGTTGGGATAAAATTTCATGCTCTACAACTTTTCCGGAAATATTTCGGCTAATTTTAATTTTTTTTAAACCCTCTTTCCGGGGGTTACGAACTTTTTCTCTACAACCGTAGTTTTGTACGAATTTTTTCGATTATTATCAAAAATTTTCAGCCGTATCTGCCCAGTATTTTTGACTGGGACTCGTATTATATTTGCTATCGACGTTTTAGGCATAATTATACGGAAAATAGGTCTAAACATAAAAAATTGGACCTGCCTCTTCTTCTTTTCCATTTAAATACCACACAGTGTCGAAAAGAAGAACAAGAAAAAGAGAAATCGATACTGGAGGTGCATAGTAATTTATATTTAATATTTTCAATGAAATAATGAGGTATTTCCATGGTCTAGTTAGTCGAAACACTTTTAATTTCGGTAACAAAAGTTAAGATTAATATTTTCGATAGACCCCCGGTATACTTGACGGTACGTTTTAAATTCGCCTACTACTAATAAGATATATTAACGAAAGGTCAATCACCGAAAGGTAATTGTACTTTTAACTGATTAAAACCGTACTAATTATTTACACAGAAAAGGTACCAGCCATTAAAATATACAAACAATGGTTATCGCGAAACAAAACGTCTCTCTCTCTCCCGTATTTCTCGGAAATCATCATTCAAATAATTCGTACAACGACAAGAACCGACAAGTACGAAACGCCAAGTGGACCGACCTTTCCGCCGTCAAGGTCAATAAAAATTTCGGAGACATCGAACTGAAAATTATGCCCAGATACGAACCAATACATAAAACTAATTAATAGAAAGTAATTATAACATCACAAAAATTGTGAAATTAAAAAAACAAAAGAATTGTTTGTGTGAGTTCAAATTTAAATGCTGTTGTAGTTCAACTAGTTTTAAAGAAGAAAAAGAAGAAGAATCGTAAACAGATTATTATGAAATGTAAGTTTTTAATTATTATACATAATAACTATTCATTCGCGCATGATTGAGGCCCCATCTCGGGGGCATAAATAATACTCAACACGTCTGCCAATAGTCTATATTTATTATAAACAATATCCCATAATTATCGAAAAAAAAGTTTCATTTTTTCATAATAAATATTTCAAATTAATATCTCAGAAACATCTTGTATAGTATTTATTGCAGGTTTTAAGATATTTTATAATTATTGATTATAGAGATACTACTTATTGGAATTATTGTATTTACATTCAGATTAGATTCTAATAATTTTACGTCTGTACGTTTACCGAAGTTTGCACATTGTACCAACTTTGTTTAAACTATGGAAAAAACGGAAATTCCAAACCATCTAGACAGGAAAAGGCGTGTTTAGAGTAAACACTGATAAACAAATGAAACCCGAACTACATATATATATAAATATAATTTTTCATAACAACCCTCTTAAAAATAAATAAATAATACGTATTAATAATTGAAGTATGATTAACTAACCTTTGGAATTAAACTTATATCCACAACGCACGTGTCGAAGAACAACAAAACGCCTCTAAAAACAAAAGACGTACACACTGAGATAACTTCACGGTACACAGACAATAGAACACTGACATATCGACGGAATACTTGAAATTATTTTCCCGGTGTCAGTTTGTGATAATTCATGTGACGTTGACGTCACAAAGCGAAGTGTGCTATGGACGCGATGTTGCCGGGTGTACGTACAGATGCAATAAAAGAGATTTTGTTTAAACAATTGCAAAAACGCACCTGGGTTGCGTTATATTCAACAAAGGAGTTTGTTGTCGGTATTATTAAGAATAGGGACTAGATTATGAAAGCGAAAGTATTTATGGAATTATCTAGTTCTGTAGACATTGTCGAGGATATTAGAAAAATTAAATTTCCTATATTTATTAGGTTTTTTGGAAAACAAAACGTTAGTAAAAATAATACTCACGTTTTATTTCATGTAGCGAAAATTTGCAAAAGCTTCGCATTATTTTCATATTTAAAACTTTAATAATTTCTTCTATTTTCTTTATCTTGTACCAACTTTGTTTAAACTATAGAAAAAATATATTTATAGTGATAATTTGAAATTTTTTTTACAAAATTATGAATTTCAACAGTTCCTTAAAATTGTTTTATAACTGAGTAAAATTTAGATTCAAATAAAGTATACCAAATTTGCTTCTAGTCGAATATTTTTCTTTCAAATTAAATATCAAATATCCTCTATCAGTTATATTTCAATAAAATACTTTTTTGTTGAACTATCGGCAACTCCGCTCTAATCGCTTCCCACCATATACACAAAGATGGCAAAACCACTTCTCGTTATCCCATCCGATACACATCTTTTTTTACCCTTGGACCACTAATTTTATTTTATTACTATAATTAATTGATATATTCATTTGTTCAATATTAGTTTTTTACGTAATTAACTATTATAAACTCTGTAATTTGCCAAATAGTTTATATATTTTCTCCAGTCATTTTAGCATTTATATTACTTCTTTTTGTAATATTATACAGGTCTCAGCCACCGGGGCTATTCGGCTTTGTTTTTACATCTCCCCATTCAATACGTTATGATTCTTGATCTTGATTCTTCTTATATTGTTGGCCTTTTACTTTCAAGCATTCAGCCATTTCTAAATAATTGTTATAGTGCTAATATACTTATTTTATTATTAGTCTTTTTCTTCGAAACATACAACCAATAATATATAATGAAAATTTACAATATGACAGATGTCAATTGAACTTAATTGTCGTGAAAGTTACGTTATACCTATAAATTGATGCAATGTTTCGTAATATTGGAAAATATTCACTATATTTATACGTATATTATTTCAAACTATATATATGATAATATCAATAACCTTCAATAATAACATTGTCGTCGTTGAGTCCCGCTTATAATTTGCAAAATTCTCTCTCGGCATTCGGAGTGGTACTGGTTTTTCTTACGGTTGTTCCACAAAGAAAAAACATTGACCTACTTTTTGCGTACCAAAAGCGGTATGAAATAATACCAATAAAAAAACCTCGCGTTATACACAAATGTTGATTTATACAAAATACTCAAAAAGTAACGTTATCTGCTCAGGCTATATCTCAAGTAATTAACAGATTTTTATATCCTATAAACACTTTTAGTAACAGCGTTGTTGCCAGATTTCTTAAAAGCTGTATCCGTCTTCAAATTAGAAATATATTAAACTTTGTGTTTTACATTTTACAATTAAGTACCGGGTGGGCAAGTAAGAACAGTCGGCGGCCATATTATATTAGTTTTTCTCCAACCTGAAAATTAGGTACCTACCTTACCTACTGTTTAAACCAGATAAAAGATAGTGACCACATCCGAAACGCTTCCGTTCCATCACCCTGTCTCTACAGACTATTGAAATAAAAGAAAGTTATACCCATAGGCGTACCCGTTATTAATGTTTAGGGTATTACCAACAATTGTAGTAATAAAAATGTACAGGGTGGGCAATTGAGACCGGAAGTCGTCCATATCTCAGGGACGGATTATATTACGGCTTCCGAGAGTTTTTTAAGCCCACTACTCTTTGGAAAAAGTATACAAATACATTACAAATGAAAATTTAGTAATTTTTGTAAAGCTAGGTTAGGTTATGGATTGAAATAAAGGTAAACAATAATAATATTCGTCAATCAAATATTTTAATTGGCCTCAGATCTATAACTTTTACATTTGTCTCCATTTTTGGTTCAGATTTACGACATACTCGTCGCCGTGTATATATTCTATGATTCTGTTCTCCTAATATTCTGAAGGTACGTTCCTATCGCGGTATAATGCACTGGGAGGTCTCCACTGAAACTATCCTGCGCGTGCGTCAATTATAATGACTTTTGACACACACACACACAGATAGATCTTGATGAGATCTATGGAATAATAAGATAATGGCTACTTCCGGTAATTTCGGAAGTAAATATTCCATAAAATCGATTCGTATTATTAATTTTTTTTTTAAAATTTTTTTAAGCGAAATTTTGATAGATTCGAACCGACGCCTATGTCTATTTACAATATCAGCCATATTTATCAATCTCCAGAGCACACTGCGAGTTTCATAGGTACCTACGTGCTGACGTAATTCGAATGACGCAGTGGTTATTCCAAAACATTTACGGTTTCGTTATTATTTGTCTTCGCCTTTTCACTTTTCACTCGTTATTGAAACGGAACTGAACAAGAAATTGTCGAATTCGGTTTATATTGTCCCAAATGTGGGTGTTTCGTATATACGAGGAGGTCAAAAAATAATTGAATTCAATAAAATTGATAAAAAAGAATATGAATTTGCACGTAATGTTTGATTTAATACAGTCGAGTCCTCTATTGGAAAACAACAAGTATTAATCTCCGAACGACCTCAATAAATTACCAAAAAAACTCCCTTAACAAATAAATAAATACAGGATGTGGTACAGGCTTGATAATTATTTAAAATCTTTCTTAACCAAATTTTTCAATATCATTGAAATGATAAGAATGGCTGAATATCCGGTGTATCTTTTTTTAAAATGAATCGATTAAAAAGTATACCGGGTGTCTCGAAAGAAAGTTGACTTGATAGTTTTTGGTAGTATAACGAAACGATGTAAGCGATGTTGCCGTTTTTTATAAATGATGCGACACTTTTTTAGCGGAATGTTTATTCGGAGCAAACTAGAACTCGACTATGACTCAAAAAACAATCGAAAGAATTTTGATAAACAGATAGAAGAATTTGAAAAACGAAAATGTTTACAACACACGATTGCGAATAACAAATTTATCTTTAGCAAATAAAGTCGATGGAAATCATGACGGTATTATAAAAAATTAAACACGTTCGGTGTATTCTTTTTAAAAATAACTTTCCGCGCATTTTAAACGTGCAAATATAGATTGAAATACGCCCAACTTCCAAACTCGTCATAGTACCATTGAAATTAAAAGTATTGTATGTTAATTACAGGTAATAATGAATGTTTGGCATAACAAGGTTCAATAGTGGAAGTACCAATTTGTTTATCGGCAATATTAAAGCAAAAACAGATTAAAAGCTTCAATTAATGTATGCTGGAGTTAACTCGTCGCCTAGGCTCTATCTTCCACATCGATTTTCGTTCTATCCTGTCCTGTAATATCTTTTTATTCGATTTACCACTATTATTTTTATTTTCGTAAATTCGTGCTTCATACAACTTCCTTTCCAATTACTTATCACCCATTCTCGTAACAGTTCCGAACCATTCAATTCGATTTTGTTTCCAATCGATTTTAACCTCAAATAATCCTTATTTTGTAACATATCGATTTATTCTTTATTTTCCATAGTAATCTCATTTATATATGGACGTATCTCCATTTTTTATATACGAGGGGGTGCCCAAAAGTAATCGGAATAACATTGCCACGGGTGGATCTTTTGTAGTACTGATTTTTGCCGCTAGGGTCTGCCTAGCGCAACTCGTCGCCTATTCAGTGCCGTGCGAGCCGTTCTAGCGCAACTCGTCGTCGATTCAGTGCCGCGCGGGCCGTTCTAGCGCAATTCGTCGCCGATTTAATGCCGCGCGGGCCGTTCTAGCGCAATTCGTCGCTGATTCAGTGCCGCGCGGGCCGTTCTAGCGCAATTCGTCGCCGATTCAGTGCCGCGCGGGCCGTTCTAGCGCAATTCGTCGCCAATTCAGTGCCGCGCGGGCCGTTCTAGCGCAATTCGTCGCCGATTCAGTGCCGCGCGATCCGTTCTAGCGCAACTCGTCGCCGATTCAGTGCCGCGTCGGTCGTTGATTTGCCACGTTCTGTTCGTCACTAGTGGCAAATTGAAGTGAACAACGTGCCGCTGTGAATTTTTGTTTTCTACTCGGTAGTGCAAAATGTGGTTGCAAAAAAGTGTCGGGACTGTTTTTTTCTCTGGCATGTACAAATTGTCAAGGCCGGTCGTGCTGTCCAACAATGGAGGATTCGTTTGATTCGGACGAGGTGACATGCGATGCATCGCTATCGACGCAATTTACATGCACCTCGAATGAATATGAAGAACAAGAAGAATGAGAAGAATTTGAAAGCTACGAATTTGATGGTTAAACTTCACTATTTTGTTTTAACTTTTTCCTTTGCCAGTCTTTGCTGATTTTCAATATTTTGCAATAGTTTCAAATTAAACGGGATCATAAATGACCCGTGGAATAAGCCTATTGGGGAAACTACGTTAAAAAAAAACGCGTACAGTACCTCATAGGTGGCGTGGAAACGTATGCATATTATGACGATTCAACTTTTACAACTTTTTGAATCGTTATATCTCAGAAACGGTGGCTCGTAGGAAAAAAGTTTTGATACGTTTTTTGTAGATAATTTTATGGTCTACAATATTTAACTGCGGTATTTTCATGATAAAACTCACCGTTTTGCTGAAAATCGCGAAAAACTCATTTTTTCGACCTTTTACCTTGAATAAAATTTTTTTCCATTTACGGAAATTATGGGAAACATTCAAATTATATTTTCAAATGTATTTTAAGCAATTTTACTGATTTTCAGCTCGATGGGAATTTATTTAACTTTGAATGTCTAAATTGACCGGATTATAACTTTTACAACTTTTTGAATCTTTATATCTCAGAAACGGTGGCTCGTAGGGAAAAAAGCATCGATACGTTTTTTGTAGATAATTTTATGATCTACAATTTTTAACTGCGGTATTTTCATGAAAAAACTCACCGTTTTGCTGAAAATCGCGAAAAACTCATTTTTCGACCTTTGACCTTGAATAATTTTTTTTTCCATACACGGAAATAATGGGAAACATTCAAATTTTGTTTTCAATTGTATTTTAAGCAATTTCACCGATTTTCAACTTATTGTGTGCTCAAAACGAAACAATTTACCGGATTTTAATAAGTGAAAAAACAATAATTAATAATTTTTTTCAAATTAAGCCAAATGAAATGGATCATCGGGGTTCGTAATAAAATGACAAATGACAAAACATTCATTCGACAATTAAAATATCGAACTAAATTTATGCGGCTAATAATTATTTGGTACTTTATTAGAACGCGAAGTACAAGATATCTAAAATATCGTCTTCCATCTTTCCGTAAGTGAATTAAATAGAGAGACGCCCTATATATATCCGAAGTTATAAATGAATTACTTCTTTAACGTGCATTGTCTATTCTATAAACCGCTGTCGCCACGTACGTTTGACCTTTTTGTTCAACGGTCGAATTTCTTAAAATAAACTCAGTAGAGAGTTTTTAAAAAGACAAAGGATGGATGTTAATGCCTAATTATCTTCATTTAGCCTCATTAATAACGAACATACAACCATTATAACTGGCGATTAAATGGAATAATACAAATTCTACTAGTACTTGTACTGGATGTTTATAATTTTTGCTCTAAAACACCCACACGTCTTTTTATTTTTTTTAGTCGTTATATTTTTCCAATTTTTCCAATAAGAGATGTTATTTTGATATTCAAAGAAAAATGCCATTTTTTTGAGCCAAATGGCCGCCACGACTGCGCTTACAGGACCAAATCCTTTCCATGAAATTTTCCGTAATCAAATTGCAAAGCGACTGTCCTACGTCCTCGATAGCCTCACGAATTCCATCTTTGAGGTCTTGAATCGATGCTGGACTGTTGGCGTGGACCTTATCTTTCTTTGTTGGCCCCAAAGTAAAAAGTCGCAAGGTGTTAAATCACAAGATCTCGGTGGCCAATTGAGATAACACGGTCTGGAAATTTTTCCTGTAAAAGATCGATGGTTTCGTTGCTTGTGTGGCACGTAGCGCCGTCTTGTTGCAAGTAAACGTTGTCCAAATCAATACCATCCAATTCCGGCCATAAAAAATCATTAATCATCTCTAGATAGCGCAATCCATTCACCGTAACTGTTGCTCCAGCCTCATTTTCGAAAAAGTAAGGTCCAATGACACCGCCAGATCATAAACCGCACCAAACAGTCGCGCGTCGAAGCTAAATCGCGAAATAATACGTCACTTGTCAAAAACTATCAAAGAAATATCGGAAATTCGACGCCAAAAGGGTTTTGATTTATTTCGAAGAATATTATTTAAATTTAAGGACTATAATGTATTATTTTCCGGATATGCCCGGTTCAACTTCTGTTGACGAAGCTAAATCGCGAAATAATACGTCACTTGTCAAAAACTATCAAAGAAATATCGGAAATTCGACGCCAAAAGGGTTTTGATTTATTTCGAAGAATATTATTTAAATTTAAGGACTATAATGTATTATTTTCCGGATATGCCCGGTTCAACTTCTGTTGACGAAGCTAAATCGCGAAATAATACGTCACTTGTCAAAAACTATCAAAGAAATATCGGAAATTCGACGCCAAAAGGGTTTTGATTTATTTCGAAGAATATTATTTAAATTTAAGGACTATAATGTATTATTTTCCGGATATGCCCGGTTCAACTTCTGTTGACGAAGCTAAATCGCGAAATAATACGTCACTTGTCAAAAACTATCAAAGAAATATCGGAAATTCGACGCCAAAAGGGTTTTGATTTATTTCGAAGAATATTATTTAAATTTAAGGACTATAATGTATTATTTTCCGGATATGCCCGGTTCAACTTCTGTTGACGAAGCTAAATCGCGAAATAATACGTCACTTGTCAAAAACTATCAAAGAAATATCGGAAATTCGACGCCAAAAGGGTTTTGATTTATTTCGAAGAATATTATTTAAATTTAAGGACTAAAATGCATTATTTTCCGGATATGCCCGGTTCAACTTCTGTTGACGAAGCTAAATCGCGAAATAATACGTCACTTGTCAAAAACTATCAAAGAAATATCGGAAATTCGACGCCAAAAGGGTTTTGATTTATTTCGAAGAATATTATTTAAATTTAAGGACTATAATGTATTATTTTCCGGATATGCCCGGTTCAACTTCTGTTGACGAAGCTAAATCGCGAAATAATACGTCACTTGTCAAAAACTATCAAAGAAATATCGGAAATTCGACGCCAAAAGGGTTTTGATTTATTTCGAAGAATATTATTTAAATTTAAGGACTAAAATGCATTATTTTCCGGATATACCCGGTTCAACTTCTGTTGACGAAGCTAAATCGCGAAATAATACGTCACTTGTCAAAAACTATCAAAGAAATATCGGAAATTCGACGCCAAAAGGGTTTTGATTTATTTCGAAGAATATTATTTAAATTTAAGGACTAAAATGCATTATTTTCCGGATATACCCGGTTCAACTTCTGTTGACGAAGCTAAATCGCGAAATAATACGTCACTTGTCAAAAACTATCAAAGAAATATCGGAAATTCGACGCCAAAAGGGTTTTGATTTATTTCGAAGAATATTATTTAAATTTAAGGACTATAATGTATTATTTTCCGGATATGCCCGGTTCAACTTCTGTTGACGAAGCTAAATCGCGAAATAATACGTCACTTGTCAAAAACTATCAAAGAAATATCGGAAATTCGACGCCAAAAGGGTTTTGATTTATTTCGAAGAATATTATTTAAATTTAAGGACTATAATGTATTATTTTCCGGATATGCCCGGTTCAACTTCTGTTGACGAAGCTAAATCGCGAAATAATACGTCACTTGTCAAAAACTATCAAAGAAATATCGGAAATTCGACGCCAAAAGGGTTTTGATTTATTTCGAAGAATATTATTTAAATTTAAGGACTATAATGTATTATTTTCCGGATATGCCCGGTTCAACTTCTGTTGACGAAGCTAAATCGCGAAATAATACGTCACTTGTCAAAAACTATCAAAGAAATATCGGAAATTCGACGCCAAAAGGGTTTTGATTTATTTCGAAGAATATTATTTAAATTTAAGGACTATAATGTATTATTTTCCGGATATGCCCGGTTCAACTTCTGTTGACGAAGCTAAATCGCGAAATAATACGTCACTTGTCAAAAACTATCAAAGAAATATCGGAAATTCGACGCCAAAAGGGTTTTGATTTATTTCGAAGAATATTATTTAAATTTAAGGACTATAATGTATTATTTTCCGGATATGCCCGGTTCAACTTCTGTTGACGAAGCTAAATCGCGAAATAATACGTCACTTGTCAAAAACTATCAAAGAAATATCGGAAATTCGACGCCAAAAGGGTTTTGATTTATTTCGAAGAATATTATTTAAATTTAAGGACTATAATGTATTATTTTCCGGATATGCCCGGTTCAACTTCTGTTGACGAAGCTAAATCGCGAAATAATACGTCACTTGTCAAAAACTATCAAAGAAATATCGGAAATTCGACGCCAAAAGGGTTTTGATTTATTTCGAAGAATATTATTTAAATTTAAGGACTATAATGTATTATTTTCCGGATATGCCCGGTTCAACTTCTGTTGACGAAGCTAAATCGCGAAATAATACGTCACTTGTCAAAAACTATCAAAGAAATATCGGAAATTCGACGCCAAAAGGGTTTTGATTTATTTCGAAGAATATTATTTAAATTTAAGGACTATAATGTATTATTTTCCGGATATGCCCGGTTCAACTTCTGTTGACGAAGCTAAATCGCGAAATAATACGTCACTTGTCAAAAACTATCAAAGAAATATCGGAAATTCGACGCCAAAAGGGTTTTGATTTATTTCGAAGAATATTATTTAAATTTAAGGACTATAATGTATTATTTTCCGGATATGCCCGGTTCAACTTCTGTTGACGAAGCTAAATCGCGAAATAATACGTCACTTGTCAAAAACTATCAAAGAAATATCGGAAATTCGACGCCAAAAGGGTTTTGATTTATTTCGAAGAATATTATTTAAATTTAAGGACTATAATGTATTATTTTCCGGATATGCCCGGTTCAACTTCTGTTGACGAAGCTAAATCGCGAAATAATACGTCACTTGTCAAAAACTATCAAAGAAATATCGGAAATTCGACGCCAAAAGGGTTTTGATTTATTTCGAAGAATATTATTTAAATTTAAGGACTATAATGTATTATTTTCCGGATATGCCCGGTTCAACTTCTGTTGACGAAGCTAAATCGCGAAATAATACGTCACTTGTCAAAAACTATCAAAGAAATATCGGAAATTCGACGCCAAAAGGGTTTTGATTTATTTCGAAGAATATTATTTAAATTTAAGGACTAAAATGCATTATTTTCCGGATATACCCGGTTCAACTTCTGTTGACGAAGCTAAATCGCGAAATAATACGTCACTTGTCAAAAACTATCAAAGAAATATCGGAAATTCGACGCCAAAAGGGTTTTGATTTATTTCGAAGAATATTATTTAAATTTAAGGACTATAATGTATTATTTTCCGGATATGCCCGGTTCAACTTCTGTTGACGAAGCTAAATCGCGAAATAATACGTCACTTGTCAAAAACTATCAAAGAAATATCGGAAATTCGACGCCAAAAGGGTTTTGATTTATTTCGAAGAATATTATTTAAATTTAAGGACTATAATGTATTATTTTCCGGATATGCCCGGTTCAACTTCTGTTGACGAAGCTAAATCGCGAAATAATACGTCACTTGTCAAAAACTATCAAAGAAATATCGGAAATTCGACGCCAAAAGGGTTTTGATTTATTTCGAAGAATATTATTTAAATTTAAGGACTATAATGTATTATTTTCCGGATATGCCCGGTTCAACTTCTGTTGACGAAGCTAAATCGCGAAATAATACGTCACTTGTCAAAAACTATCAAAGAAATATCGGAAATTCGACGCCAAAAGGGTTTTGATTTATTTCGAAGAATATTATTTAAATTTAAGGACTATAATGTATTATTTTCCGGATATGCCCGGTTCAACTTCTGTTGACGAAGCTAAATCGCGAAATAATACGTCACTTGTCAAAAACTATCAAAGAAATATCGGAAATTCGACGCCAAAAGGGTTTTGATTTATTTCGAAGAATATTATTTAAATTTAAGGACTATAATGTATTATTTTCCGGATATGCCCGGTTCAACTTCTGTTGACGAAGCTAAATCGCGAAATAATACGTCACTTGTCAAAAACTATCAAAGAAATATCGGAAATTCGACGCCAAAAGGGTTTTGATTTATTTCGAAGAATATTATTTAAATTTAAGGACTATAATGTATTATTTTCCGGATATGCCCGGTTCAACTTCTGTTGACGAAGCTAAATCGCGAAATAATACGTCACTTGTCAAAAACTATCAAAGAAATATCGGAAATTCGACGCCAAAAGGGTTTTGATTTATTTCGAAGAATATTATTTAAATTTAAGGACTAAAATGCATTATTTTCCGGATATACCCGGTTCAACTTCTGTTGACGAAGCTAAATCGCGAAATAATACGTCACTTGTCAAAAACTATCAAAGAAATATCGGAAATTCGACGCCAAAAGGGTTTTGATTTATTTCGAAGAATATTATTTAAATTTAAGGACTATAATGTATTATTTTCCGGATATGCCCGGTTCAACTTCTGTTGACGAAGCTAAATCGCGAAATAATACGTCACTTGTCAAAAACTATCAAAGAAATATCGGAAATTCGACGCCAAAAGGGTTTTGATTTATTTCGAAGAATATTATTTAAATTTAAGGACTATAATGTATTATTTTCCGGATATGCCCGGTTCAACTTCTGTTGACGAAGCTAAATCGCGAAATAATACGTCACTTGTCAAAAACTATCAAAGAAATATCGGAAATTCGACGCCAAAAGGGTTTTGATTTATTTCGAAGAATATTATTTAAATTTAAGGACTATAATGTATTATTTTCCGGATATGCCCGGTTCAACTTCTGTTGACGAAGCTAAATCGCGAAATAATACGTCACTTGTCAAAAACTATCAAAGAAATATCGGAAATTCGACGCCAAAAGGGTTTTGATTTATTTCGAAGAATATTATTTAAATTTAAGGACTATAATGTATTATTTTCCGGATATGCCCGGTTCAACTTCTGTTGACGAAGCTAAATCGCGAAATAATACGTCACTTGTCAAAAACTATCAAAGAAATATCGGAAATTCGACGCCAAAAGGGTTTTGATTTATTTCGAAGAATATTATTTAAATTTAAGGACTATAATGTATTATTTTCCGGATATGCCCGGTTCAACTTCTGTTGACGAAGCTAAATCGCGAAATAATACGTCACTTGTCAAAAACTATCAAAGAAATATCGGAAATTCGACGCCAAAAGGGTTTTGATTTATTTCGAAGAATATTATTTAAATTTAAGGACTATAATGTATTATTTTCCGGATATGCCCGGTTCAACTTCTGTTGACGAAGCTAAATCGCGAAATAATACGTCACTTGTCAAAAACTATCAAAGAAATATCGGAAATTCGACGCCAAAAGGGTTTTGATTTATTTCGAAGAATATTATTTAAATTTAAGGACTAAAATGCATTATTTTCCGGATATGCCCGGTTCAACTTCTGTTGACGAAGCTAAATCGCGAAATAATACGTCACTTGTCAAAAACTATCAAAGAAATATCGGAAATTCGACGCCAAAAGGGTTTTGATTTATTTCGAAGAATATTATTTAAATTTAAGGACTATAATGTATTATTTTCCGGATATGCCCGGTTCAACTTCTGTTGACGAAGCTAAATCGCGAAATAATACGTCACTTGTCAAAAACTATCAAAGAAATATCGGAAATTCGACGCCAAAAGGGTTTTGATTTATTTCGAAGAATATTATTTAAATTTAAGGACTAAAATGCATTATTTTCCGGATATACCCGGTTCAACTTCTGTTGACGAAGCTAAATCGCGAAATAATACGTCACTTGTCAAAAACTATCAAAGAAATATCGGAAATTCGACGCCAAAAGGGTTTTGATTTATTTCGAAGAATATTATTTAAATTTAAGGACTAAAATGCATTATTTTCCGGATATACCCGGTTCAACTTCTGTTGACGAAGCTAAATCGCGAAATAATACGTCACTTGTCAAAAACTATCAAAGAAATATCGGAAATTCGACGCCAAAAGGGTTTTGATTTATTTCGAAGAATATTATTTAAATTTAAGGACTATAATGTATTATTTTCCGGATATGCCCGGTTCAACTTCTGTTGACGAAGCTAAATCGCGAAATAATACGTCACTTGTCAAAAACTATCAAAGAAATATCGGAAATTCGACGCCAAAAGGGTTTTGATTTATTTCGAAGAATATTATTTAAATTTAAGGACTATAATGTATTATTTTCCGGATATGCCCGGTTCAACTTCTGTTGACGAAGCTAAATCGCGAAATAATACGTCACTTGTCAAAAACTATCAAAGAAATATCGGAAATTCGACGCCAAAAGGGTTTTGATTTATTTCGAAGAATATTATTTAAATTTAAGGACTAAAATGCATTATTTTCCGGATATACCCGGTTCAACTTCTGTTGACGAAGCTAAATCGCGAAATAATACGTCACTTGTCAAAAACTATCAAAGAAATATCGGAAATTCGACGCCAAAAGGGTTTTGATTTATTTCGAAGAATATTATTTAAATTTAAGGACTAAAATGCATTATTTTCCGGATATACCCGGTTCAACTTCTGTTGACGAAGCTAAATCGCGAAATAATACGTCACTTGTCAAAAACTATCAAAGAAATATCGGAAATTTCGACGCCAAAAGGGTTTTGATTTATTTCGAAGAATATTATTTAAATTTAAGGACTATAATGTATTATTTTCCGGATATGCCCGGTTCAACTTCTGTTGACGAAGCTAAATCGCGAAATAATACGTCACTTGTCAAAAACTATCAAAGAAATATCGGAAATTCGACGCCAAAAGGGTTTTGATTTATTTCGAAGAATATTATTTAAATTTAAGGACTATAATGTATTATTTTCCGGATATGCCCGGTTCAACTTCTGTTGACGAAGCTAAATCGCGAAATAATACGTCACTTGTCAAAAACTATCAAAGAAATATCGGAAATTCGACGCCAAAAGGGTTTTGATTTATTTCGAAGAATATTATTTAAATTTAAGGACTAAAATGCATTATTTTCCGGATATACCCGGTATAACTTCTGTTGACGAAGCTAAATCGCGAAATAATACGTCACTTGTCAAAAACTATCAAAGAAATATCGGAAATTCGACGCCAAAAGGGTTTTGATTTATTTCGAAGAATATTATTTAAATTTAAGGACTATAATGTATTATTTTCCGGATATGCCCGGTTCAACTTCTGTTGACGAAGCTAAATCGCGAAATAATACGTCACTTGTCAAAAACTATCAAAGAAATATCGGAAATTCGACGCCAAAAGGGTTTTGATTTATTTCGAAGAATATTATTTAAATTTAAGGACTATAATGTATTATTTTCCGGATATGCCCGGTTCAACTTCTGTTGACGAAGCTAAATCGCGAAATAATACGTCACTTGTCAAAAACTATCAAAGAAATATCGGAAATTCGACGCCAAAAGGGTTTTGATTTATTTCGAAGAATATTATTTAAATTTAAGGACTATAATGTATTATTTTCCGGATATGCCCGGTTCAACTTCTGTTGACGAAGCTAAATCGCGAAATAATACGTCACTTGTCAAAAACTATCAAAGAAATATCGGAAATTCGACGCCAAAAGGGTTTTGATTTATTTCGAAGAATATTATTTAAATTTAAGGACTATAATGTATTATTTTCCGGATATGCCCGGTTCAACTTCTGTTGACGAAGCTAAATCGCGAAATAATACGTCACTTGTCAAAAACTATCAAAGAAATATCGGAAATTCGACGCCAAAAGGGTTTTGATTTATTTCGAAGAATATTATTTAAATTTAAGGACTATAATGTATTATTTTCCGGATATGCCCGGTTCAACTTCTGTTGACGAAGCTAAATCGCGAAATAATACGTCACTTGTCAAAAACTATCAAAGAAATATCGGAAATTCGACGCCAAAAGGGTTTTGATTTATTTCGAAGAATATTATTTAAATTTAAGGACTATAATGTATTATTTTCCGGATATGCCCGGTTCAACTTCTGTTGACGAAGCTAAATCGCGAAATAATACGTCACTTGTCAAAAACTATCAAAGAAATATCGGAAATTCGACGCCAAAAGGGTTTTGATTTATTTCGAAGAATATTATTTAAATTTAAGGACTATAATGTATTATTTTCCGGATATGCCCGGTTCAACTTCTGTTGACGAAGCTAAATCGCGAAATAATACGTCACTTGTCAAAAACTATCAAAGAAATATCGGAAATTCGACGCCAAAAGGGTTTTGATTTATTTCGAAGAATATTATTTAAATTTAAGGACTATAATGTATTATTTTCCGGATATGCCCGGTTCAACTTCTGTTGACGAAGCTAAATCGCGAAATAATACGTCACTTGTCAAAAACTATCAAAGAAATATCGGAAATTCGACGCCAAAAGGGTTTTGATTTATTTCGAAGAATATTATTTAAATTTAAGGACTATAATGTATTATTTTCCGGATATGCCCGGTTCAACTTCTGTTGACGAAGCTAAATCGCGAAATAATACGTCACTTGTCAAAAACTATCAAAGAAATATCGGAAATTCGACGCCAAAAGGGTTTTGATTTATTTCGAAGAATATTATTTAAATTTAAGGACTATAATGTATTATTTTCCGGATATGCCCGGTTCAACTTCTGTTGACGAAGCTAAATCGCGAAATAATACGTCACTTGTCAAAAACTATCAAAGAAATATCGGAAATTCGACGCCAAAAGGGTTTTGATTTATTTCGAAGAATATTATTTAAATTTAAGGACTATAATGTATTATTTTCCGGATATGCCCGGTTCAACTTCTGTTGACGAAGCTAAATCGCGAAATAATACGTCACTTGTCAAAAACTATCAAAGAAATATCGGAAATTCGACGCCAAAAGGGTTTTGATTTATTTCGAAGAATATTATTTAAATTTAAGGACTAAAATGTATTATTTTCCGGATATGCCCGGTTCAACTTCTGTTGACGAAGCTAAATCGCGAAATAATACGTCACTTGTCAAAAACTATCAAAGAAATATCGGAAATTCGACGCCAAAAGGGTTTTGATTTATTTCGAAGAATATTATTTAAATTTAAGGACTATAATGTATTATTTTCCGGATATGCCCGGTTCAACTTCTGTTGACGAAGCTAAATCGCGAAATAATACGTCACTTGTCAAAAACTATCAAAGAAATATCGGAAATTCGACGCCAAAAGGGTTTTGATTTATTTCGAAGAATATTATTTAAATTTAAGGACTATAATGTATTATTTTCCGGATATGCCCGGTTCAACTTCTGTTGACGAAGCTAAATCGCGAAATAATACGTCACTTGTCAAAAACTATCAAAGAAATATCGGAAATTCGACGCCAAAAGGGTTTTGATTTATTTCGAAGAATATTATTTAAATTTAAGGACTATAATGTATTATTTTCCGGATATGCCCGGTTCAACTTCTGTTGACGAAGCTAAATCGCGAAATAATACGTCACTTGTCAAAAACTATCAAAGAAATATCGGAAATTCGACGCCAAAAGGGTTTTGATTTATTTCGAAGAATATTATTTAAATTTAAGGACTATAATGTATTATTTTCCGGATATGCCCGGTTCAACTTCTGTTGACGAAGCTAAATCGCGAAATAATACGTCACTTGTCAAAAACTATCAAAGAAATATCGGAAATTCGACGCCAAAAGGGTTTTGATTTATTTCGAAGAATATTATTTAAATTTAAGGACTATAATGTATTATTTTCCGGATATGCCCGGTTCAACTTCTGTTGACGAAGCTAAATCGCGAAATAATACGTCACTTGTCAAAAACTATCAAAGAAATATCGGAAATTCGACGCCAAAAGGGTTTTGATTTATTTCGAAGAATATTATTTAAATTTAAGGACTATAATGTATTATTTTCCGGATATGCCCGGTTCAACTTCTGTTGACGAAGCTAAATCGCGAAATAATACGTCACTTGTCAAAAACTATCAAAGAAATATCGGAAATTCGACGCCAAAAGGGTTTTGATTTATTTCGAAGAATATTATTTAAATTTAAGGACTATAATGTATTATTTTCCGGATATGCCCGGTTCAACTTCTGTTGACGAAGCTAAATCGCGAAATAATACGTCACTTGTCAAAAACTATCAAAGAAATATCGGAAATTCGACGCCAAAAGGGTTTTGATTTATTTCGAAGAATATTATTTAAATTTAAGGACTATAATGTATTATTTTCCGGATATGCCCGGTTCAACTTCTGTTGACGAAGCTAAATCGCGAAATAATACGTCACTTGTCAAAAACTATCAAAGAAATATCGGAAATTCGACGCCAAAAGGGTTTTGATTTATTTCGAAGAATATTATTTAAATTTAAGGACTAAAATGCATTATTTTCCGGATATACCCGGTATAACTTCTGTTGACGAAGCTAAATCGCGAAATAATACGTCACTTGTCAAAAACTAACAAAGAAATATCGGAAATTTCGACGCCAAAAGGGTTTTGATTTATTTCGAAGAATATTATTTAAATTTAAGGACTAAAATGCATTATTTTCCGGATATGCCCGGTACAACTTCTGTTGACGAAGCTAAATCGCGAAATAATACGTCACTTGTCAAAAACTATCAAAGAAATATCACCCCGTATAACGACATATCGTAATTTAACACCCGTATCATTTTTAATGAAGTATTTAATAAACAATAATTTTTTTTTATTTATCACCGTTAATATTTAACACGTGTTAAGTTGTGTTAAGTCATATCGACCTACTGACTCACAATCCAGACTATCTGGATGTTTTGAAAACAGCACGTTTTTTTTTTATTTTTCGTACAAAACATGATCTATCATCGCCTTTGTCTCGGACACGTCTTCGATAAAAACCGTCACGACCTATATTGTGAATTGTTTATAAAACGCCACAAATAACTTAGTAATATATCAAGAATGTACGCCACATAATACTTCATTGTGTACTGGAATCGAACAATTCAATGGACTATTGTCACAATGAAAACGTTAGAATCGGTAAATAAAGTGTCAAAACTTTGACAGATAGGTGGAAAAACGCATTGATTTGAGGTTAGGTTAGAAACTACGTCTAATGACAGAACTAATCGTACAACTTGTGCCATCGGAACGGGCGTTGGAAACGCCGACTGGTAAATAAAGTGTCAAAACTTTGACAGATAGGTGGAAAAACGCATAGATTTGAGGTTATGTTAGAAACTACGTCTAATGACAGAACTAATCGTACAACTTGTGCCATCCGAACGGGCGTTGGAAACGCCGACTGGTAAATAAAGTGTCAAAACTTTGACAGATAGGTGGAAAAACGCATTGATTTGAGGTTAGGTTAGAAACTACGTCTAATGACAGAACCAATCGTACAACTTGTGCCATCGGAACGGGCGTTGGAAACGCCGACTGGTAAATAAAGTGTCAAAACTTTGACAGATAGGTGGAAAAACGCATTGATTTGAGGTTATGTTAGAAACTACGTCTAATGACAGAACCAATCGTACAACTCGTGCCATCGGAACGGGCGTTGGAAACGCCGACTGGTAATAAAGTGTCAAAACTTTAACAGATAGGTGGAAAAACGCATAGATTTGAGGTTATGTTAGAAACTACGTCTAATAACAGAACCAATCGTACAACTTGTGCCATCGGAACGGGCGTTGGAAACGCCGACTGGTAAATAAAGTGTCAAAACTTTGACAGATAGGTGGAAAAACGCATTGATTTGAGGTTATGTTAGAAACTACGTCTAATGACAGAGCCAATCGTACAACTTGTGCCATCGGAACGGGCGTTGGAAACGCCGACTGGTAAATAAAGTGTCAAAACTTTGACAGATAGGTGGAAAAACGCATTGATTTGAGGTTATGTTAGAAACTACGTCTAATGACAGAGCCAATCGTACAACTTGTGCCATCGGAACGGGCGTTGGAAACGCCGACTGGTAAATAAAGTGTCAAAACTTTGACAGATAGGTGGAAAAACGCATTGATTTGAGGTTAGGTTAGAAACTACGTCTAATGACAGAACCAATCGTACAACTTGTGCCATCGGAACGGGCGTTGGAAACGCCGACTGGTAATAAAGTGTCAAAACTTTGACAGATAGGTGGAAAAACGCATTGATTTGAGGTTAGGTTAGAAACTACGTCTAATAACAGAACCAATCGTACAACTTGTGCCATCGGAACGGGCGTTGGAAACGCCGACTGGTAAATAAAGTGTCAAAACTTTGACAGATAGGTGGAAAACGCATTGATTTGAGGTTAGGTTAGAAACTACGTCTAATGACAGAGCCAATCGTACAACTTGTGCCATCGGAACGGGCGTTGGAAACGCCGACTGGTAAATAAAGTGTCAAAACTTTGACAGATAGGTGGAAAAACGCATTGATTTGAGGTTATGTTAGAAACTACGTCTAATGACAGAGCCAATCGTACAACTTGTGCCATCGGAACGGGCGTTGGAAACGCCGACTGGTAATAAAGTGTCAAAACTTTGACAGATAGGTGGAAAAACGCATTGATTTGAGGTTATGTTAGAAACTACGTCTAATGACAGAGCCAATCGTACAACTTGTGCCATCGGAACGGGCGTTGGAAACGCCGACTGGTAAATAAAGTGTCAAAACTTTGACAGATAGGTGGAAAAACGCATTGATTTGAGGTTAGGTTAGAAACTACGTCTAATGACAGAACCAATCGTACAACTTGTGCCATCGGAACGGGCGTTGGAAACGCCGACTGGTAAATAAAGTGTCAAAACTTTGACAGATAGGTGGAAAAACGCATTGATTTGAGGTTAGGTTAGAAACTACGTCTAATGACAGAACCAATCGTACAACTTGTGCCATCGGAACGGGCGTTGGAAACGCCGACTGGTAATAAAGTGTCAAAACTTTGACAGATAGGTGGAAAAACGCATTGATTTGAGGTTAGGTTAGAAACTACGTCTAATGACAGAACCAATCGTACAACTTGTGCCATCGGAATGGGCGTTGGAAACGCCGACTGGTAATAAAGTGTCAAAACTTTGACAGATAGGTGGAAAAACGCATAGATTTGAGGTTATGTTAGAAACTACGTCTAATAACAGAACCAATCGTACAACTTGTGCCATCGGAACGGGCGTTGGAAACGCCGACTGGTAAATAAAGTGTCAAAACTTTGACAGATAGGTGGAAAACGCATTGATTTGAGGTTAGGTTAGAAACTACGTCTAATGACAGAGCCAATCGTACAACTTGTGCCATCGGAACGGGCGTTGGAAACGCCGACTGGTAAATAAAGTGTCAAAACTTTGACAGATAGGTGGAAAAACGCATTGATTTGAGGTTATGTTAGAAACTACGTCTAATGACAGAGCCAATCGTACAACTTGTGCCATCGGAACGGGCGTTGGAAACGCCGACTGGTAATAAAGTGTCAAAACTTTGACAGATAGGTGGAAAAACGCATAGATTTGAGGTTATGTTAGAAACTACGTCTAATAACACGAAAGGAAATGACTGACGTAATCCAAGATACCAACAACTGGAAAATACCGGAAGGTAACCTCAACTCTTGCATAATCCAGAAGTTGTACCAACACTGGGTTCCAGGCAAGAGCTTCCAGACCGATGACCCCACCTAGTGCAGACATAATTTATAAGCACGTAGAGGAAGAGAAAGGTCGCAGAAGACATCACCAAAGATGTACAGAACAACTTGTTGTGGACTGTGAAACTTCGGCAAGCCTACAGAGATATCACCGGAATATACAAATCGCTTTTGTTGATCACAAGAAAGCGTTTGATGGTGTACCTCATCAGTGGCTTGTGGAGATTTCGCGGATGTACAAAGTCTACCTGACTTTCGGCGGCAAACCTACATTTGAAAATCAGAACTGAAGAAATACCCATTCGTAGAGTTATAATTAAAAATAATTGTCCTTTTTCGCGCGCTTTTAAACGTATGTATTAAATCACCAACAAGTCGACAGATGGCGCTGTCACTGTCAAATCCATATGACGTTTACGAAGTACCAACTTTCAAAATACTACTTGTCAAATTTCTTGACATTCCGATTACTCAGAATAAAATGGCAGACGTTTAAATGAAGCTATTTTTGTTTTTTTTGATTGTGGTAATTTATCATTGCTTATTGATAAAAAAAATACTGTACAAACTCAGTAATGTTTACGAAAGTGTTAACAGGACTCTGTTCCATCGAATAGAACCATTTGTTAATGATTTGCTGAATTTAAAGGTGATTGTACAGATGGTGAACCTTCTGGTCGTCCAATCGAGGTGGTTATTCCACAAAAGAATTGAAAAAGTCCACAAATCGGTTAGAAAAACAGTTTTTTTGCGACGATATGTCACAATGGATGAATCATGGATCCACCTCTTCACTCCAGAATCAAAACGATCACCATCTGAGTGAACTGCAGCCGGTGAACCACGTCCGAAGCGTCCAAAGGCAGATTAGACATCTGGGAAGGTTATGGCTTCAGTATTTTGGAATATTGGTCATCGAATATCTCCAAAAAGGGAGATAACATCAACACGAATATTAAATAGGGTTGTTGGATTGTGTAAATGCAAAAAAAAACAAAGACAAAGCACCGATTCACAAGTCGACGGTTAAATCGAACGAATTACACTCCGAATTGCTTCCTCATCCACTTTATAGTCCAGATTTGGCACCCAGTACCCGATTAAATAGGTATGGATCCAGGTAAAGGGAGAAGTTGCAGGAAATATTAAAAAGTTGTCTTTGAAGGTTGTGAATTGGGAAAGGCAGTAAATCTGAGTTATGGAAGAGAAAATTTCGATGTCATTGTAAATATTGGTTGCGAATCTTCTTTGAAAGGTTTGTTTCAACCGTCCTTGGTACGGTGACGATTCTGCGGCTACAACTCGTGACGGGGATATTTCAGGTAAACGAAAAGGTAGTCCGAGTGTACGTAATACAACTCGTGACGGATTCATTACGAATATTACCTGGATTTTAGTACCTAATCCACTTTGTAAAGTGGGATACGATAATTTAAACCCAGAATAACTGAATTATAAAAAATAATTCGATAATTAAATAAAATTTTCGATATCAAAACGAACGTCAGCGCTCAAACGTAAACTTCGAATCTAGTTTATCTAATATCGTCACGAACATGGGTCCTTAGGCCGGCCCTGTCCAGCTAGAATGTAATTTTAATATTTAAATTAATTCGCGCGGCGCCTTTCATCTTTCATTTCATTTTAATAAACGGCGGACGCGCCTTTAAGCAGACCGTTTATTTACGTTATTTCTTTTCGATAATTTGTTTATTTTTATTCTAGAACTCTGTAGAATTTTCTTTAGGTATATAAATGATTTATTCAAACACAGTTAGTTTAGATATGGATAAATAATCGTAGCAGAAAGAATTATTGAAAGTAATTATTTAAGTGATATTTATAAGTAAATTATTGTAAGTTAAGTGTATTGTATAGTGTAATGTAATCAAAGAAGACAGACACCTGAGGACGTTGGATTTAGGAATGGATGCAGCGCGTGAAGATTGTTTTACGTAGAGGGCGTTATTTCTATCTACAGAACTACAACTGAGTCCTAGGAAATCCCTGGTGCCAAAGCAAGCATCTGACATGGTAATTTGGCAAATAAATCGATTTCATTGTTCTGTTGTTGCGACGGAATGTTTTTCAAAAAAAATAATAGTCGTAAATAAAATTTTACACGAATAAAAAGTTAATTTATAATTAAAATACCGCCATGAAATCCAACATTTTTTGTAAACATTGATATCAGCTTCATTTTTATACGTGAGTCATTGTTTAATAATTTTAAATTTTTATAGGTTTAGTTAGACCATTTTTTACACAAGATTTTGCATATATACTTCCTCATACATGACCCACTTAAAGGCAATGAATGTTGGCGCCAAAAAAATCATAATTTTCTTATAGATTCTGCCGAAGTACCAAATAAATTGTACCATAACATCATTTATTAAAGTGCATAGGTCAAGTAGTGAACGAATAGTCCTGATTTCGATCCATTGGAATTATACAAATACCAATATAAGACGAAACAAATAAATCTTTTTCTTCGCGGGAAAAAATGTGATTGAAAGTAAAATAAAGTGATAATGGAATTTAACAAAAAGAATAAAAAACAAAAACTATGAATTTCCACGTATACAAATGGCATTTTTATAAATTAAAATTTTAATTATATACATAATGAATTTACAAATTATCTAAATTTGACAGAAGTGAAACATAACCTCACAATTACGAGAATTAAATAAGTAAAATATTTAATATAAAGTGTACTAGATCTGAATTAAAAACATAACAAACAAAAATATGGACCCATTACATAATCTGAACTCTAAAACTTGTTAAAACGAAAAATTTTCGAACTAAAATCAATTATTAATACACATTATTAAAAACTCCAGGTCATTATAGGTTAATAACAACATGACTATACATTTTTTAAAAAACTTACCATTTTAGATTTATCAGAAAACTCGTAATTATACAAAATATCACTTTCGTCTACACTATAGGTATGGTCCAAACCGAAATTCAAGAAAGGCACTAACTGCGACATAAGTGGGCCTTAACCTTAATACGAATAACCTTGAAAAATAAGTTTCTTTTTCACTACAAAAACGTTATCAGTCAAATACTGTGCCAATCGTAATCGACTCACGGTATTTACTTGAAACAAATGAAGTGAGGCTCGTTTAGCGAAACTGCTTTTATAAACTTGCAAGGCTACGAGAATTGGCGATCTCGTTTCCACTCGTTGGTATTTGTATACAAACGCTTGTCGTTTCTGTTTACTAGTAAGTTTAAATTGATGGATGACGTAAGAAATGTGGAAGGTGGGGAACGATCGAGAGAATGTTAACTTCTACGAAATCAGTAAAAATTAATTTTCGAGATGTTTTTTCTTTATATTTTAACGCTTCTCGGAATTTTAAAATTCGGAAGTAAAATTGTTACTTCAAAATTAGGTAAGACACGTGAACTAAATACTTAAATTTTTTGCAGAAATATGCACTGGTATGGAATGTTAATTTTGTCAGATATTTTAAAATTGAATGGAAATGAGAAGTTGCAATCTTTTTGTTGGGTTCGAAAATTTTTAATATTTATCACCTGATAACAAAGTATTATCTGCGGATTATGATAGTACAGGATAAAAATTAAGTTTTGAATTTTTAGATTATAAGATTTTGATATAATAAAGATTTTTTTCTCGGCGAGAATTATTTCATGTAAAGGGAAAGGTTGCTTTGTGAGTTAATTCATTACATTCTTATGAAATTGAGTAAACAAAATTTTAATCTATTCCTGTTGTCAGATTTATCTAATTTTTCGTCCTATATACCTTCAATTCGGTTTAATATATTAATCAGTATCAATGTAAATCCAATATGGACTATGGCCGTGAAAAAATGGCGGATTAAATATTTTCCTAAACCATTTTCAATGGAATAAAAGGAGTTTGAGACAAAAATTTGGATCAAATATGGCGAATTACATTTTTTTTAATCACAAAATTATCAATGTGGGTGTCGAATGGAAGGGCTTGGATAGCAAAATAAAGAATATTTCGAATGCAAAACAAATATGGTCGTCCAAAATGGCGGATTATAGAGTTTTTTTCACAATTATATCGGATATCAAATGAAAGGGTTTAAATAGTAGAACGCAGTAAACTATGAAAAAAAGTAAATCAAATATGGCCGTCAATAAAATGGCGAACTACATTTTTTTAAATTCTCTCTACGTGGGCAGCAAAGTAGAGGGACATTATGAAAAAAAAAATGCAAATCAAATATGGCCGTCAATAAAATGGCGAAATACATTTTTTTTTAATCACAAAATTATCAATGTGGGTGTCAAATGGAAGGGTTTGAATAGTAGAATAAAGAATACAACAAAAAATGGAAGGGCTTGGATAGTGGAATTAACAATACTATAAAAATGAAAGCAAATCAAATATGGCCGTCAATAAAATGGTGATATACAATTTTTTTAATCTCAAAATTCTCAATGCGCGTTAACAAATGAAAAGAATAAGATAAAGAATACAACGAAAATAATGCAAATCAAAGATGGCCGTCAATAAAATGACGAAATACAATTTTTTTAATCTCAAAATCCACAATGTCCGTTAACAAATGAAAAGGCTTGATTAGCAAAATAAAGAATATTTCGAGTGCAAATCAAATATGGCCGTCAATAAAATGGCGGATTAGATTTTTTATTCAGAAAATCCTAAATGCGGGTGTCAAATTAAAGGGCTCGAATAGGATAATAAAGAATACAACGAAAATAATGCAAATCAAATATGGCCGTCAATAAAATGGCGAAATACAATTTTTTTAATCTCAAAATCCTCAATGTGCGTGAACAAATGAAAAGGCTTAATTATCAAAATAAAGAATATTTCGAGTGCAAATCAAAGATGGCCGTCAATAAAATGGCGAAATACAATTTTTTTAATCTCAAAATCCACAATGTCCGTTAACAAATGAAAAGGCTTGATTAGCAAAATAAAGAATATTTCGAGTGCAAATCAAATATGGCCGTCAATAAAATGGCGGATTAGATTTTTTATTCAGAAAATCCTAAATGCGGGTGTCAAATGAAAGGGCTTGAATAGTAGAATAAAGAATACAACGAAAATAATGCAAATCAAATATGGCCGTCAATAAAATGGCGGATTAGATTTTTTATTCAGAAAATCCTAAATGCGGGTGTCAAATGAAAGGGCTTGAATAGTATAATAAAGAATATTTCGAAGGCAAATCAAATATGGTCGTCCAAAATGGCGGATTATAGAGTTTTTTTTACAATTTTATCGGATATCAAACGAAAAGGTTTAAATAGTAAAACGCAGTAAATTATGAAAAAAAGTAAATCAAATATGTCGGAAAAAAAATGAAGGACTACATTTTTGATCACATAATGACAAACAGAAATGAAAATCAAATATGGCCGTCAAAAAATGGCGAAATACATTTTTTTTAATCGCAAAATTATCAATGTGGGTGTCAAATGAAAAGGCTTAATTATCAAAATAAAGAATATTTCGAGTGCAAATCAAATATGGCCGTCAATAAAATGGCGGATTAGATTTTTTATTCAGAAAATCCTAAATGCGGGTGTCAAATGAAAGGGCTTGAATAGTATAATAAAGAATATTTCGAAGGCAAATCAAATATGATCGTCCAAAATGGCGGATTATAGAGTTTTTTTTACAATTATATCGGATATCAAATGAAAGGGTTTAAATAGTAGAACGCAGTAAATTATGAAAAAAAGTAAATCAAATATGTCAGAAAAAAATGAAGGACTACATTTTTGACCACATAATGACAAACAGAAATGAAAATCAAATATGGCCGTCAAAAAATGGCGAAATACATTTTTTTTAATCGCAAAATTATCAATGTGGGTGTCAAATGAAAAGGCTTAATTATCAAAATAAAGAATATTTCGAGTGCAAATCAAATATGGCCGTCAATAAAATGGCGGATTAGATTTTTTATTCAGAAAATCCTAAATGCGGGTGTCAAATGAAAGGGCTTGAATAGTATAATAAAGAATATTTCGAAGGCAAATCAAATATGATCGTCCAAAATGGCGGATTATAGAGTTTTTTTTACAATTATATCGGATATCAAATGAAAGGGTTTAAATAGTAGAACGCAGTAAATTATGAAAAAAAGTAAATCAAATATGTCAGAAAAAAATGAAGGACTACATTTTTGACCACATAATGACAAACAGAAATGAAAATCAAATATGGCCGTCAAAAAATGGCGGTACACTAGTACATTAATATAGGTATCAAATTAAACGGATTCACAAGTATAGCACAAAATACTATTTAAAGCTGATCTAATAAAAAATAAAATGAATTAAAAACTTCCAAATTGAATAATTTCATATATAATAGAGTGAGAGCTGAAAAATAACCTCAAAAATGGATATTTCGAACGAAAATTTAACCTAAAATATTTAATTCTAATCCCATTCGAAGCAGCTTTAAAAAATCTAACTAAAACTTTAACTATTTCACTAATAAAACGCAATAACAGTTCTCGTACACCCATATTTTTATTTACTGATAATGCAGCTGACTAATTCCAGTTTTACTTTGTTATATTTAAATGAATATGAATGGAAATAGAGAAAGCCAACACTTTATCCGAAAAAATACACACTCATCGCTTAATTCGACGCCTATGGATATAATTTGTGGGTGAGTCGAAACTAAGGGCAAGGGCTACATATAGTTTGGAAGGGATATGTTTGGGGTAGTCTCCGAACCGTCGTAAATTGTCGGTCAGGGGTGCGAACTTTACTAGGGGGCGAAACCATCACGCGAATGTAATGCATGAAAATATTTTTATATCTAACGGGTATATAAATAAAAATTTATTATTCTGAATTACGCAATGCATTTCCGTCATTATTTATTTTGTTCTTTCGTAGAAATTGCCACTTCTTAATTATTTAGATGTTTGTATAAGGAACAATCGAAAAATCATTGAGAAATCTTGGCCTGACCTAGAGATGGCGGTAGTTGCTTCAAAAATACCACGTCGCACGGTGCGACGCTCTTATTCTTTTTGTCAGCTCAGCAGCGAATGCTAATTCAGCGGAAAGTCTTGAGATTAGATCTACAACTCGACTAGTTTTAGTTTCTTGAGACGCTTCCTCGAAATGTACACGAGGCCGTATCTCGTTCCAGCGCCAAGCTCGCTGCGTGGCACAGTGCGGCAGCTCAGCTCGCATAGCACCGGGAAAAATTGTGCGTCGCACAGTTTTCATAGTCTAGGCGGCCGTTGAGCACACATATCTTCAGATAGATCCGTCGTGCTCCACCAAAGTCCTTTGAGAAACCGATCGGGCGCTTCGGCTTGAAACCTTTGATGTCCTTAGGCAGGTTGTGGGGTTTGCCAAGGCGTTTAAACGCCTCCAAGTACCAGCGGCACTCCGGATCATCCGTTTCGCCCTTGGTGTGCCTCGCAAGGGGATTTTTCGTCTATTATTGGATAGACCCGTCGTGCTCCACCAAAGTCCTTTGAGAAACCGATCGGGCGCTTCGGCTTGAAACCTTTGATGTCCTTAGGCAGGTTAAGGGGTTTGCCAAAGGGTTTAAACGCCTCCAAGTACCAGCGGCACTCCGGATCATCCGTTTCGCCCTTGGTGTGCCTCGCAAGGGGATTTTTCGTCTATTATTGGATAGACCTGTCGTGCTCCACCAAAGTCCTTTGAGAAACCGATCGGGCGCTTCGGCTTGAAACCTTTGATGTCCTTAGGCAGGTTGTATGGTTTGCCAAGGCGTTTAAACGCCTCCAAGCACCAGCGGCACTCCGGATCATCCGATTCGCCCTTGGTGTGCCTCGCACGGGGATTTTTCGTCTATTATTGGATAGACCCGTCGTGCTCCACCAAAGTCCTTTGAGAAACCGATCGGGCGCTTCGGCTTGAAACCTTTGATGTCCTTAGGCAGGTTGAGGGGTTTGCCGAGGTGTTTAAACGCCTCCAAGCACCAGCGGCACTCCGGATCGTCCGTTTCGCCCTTGGTGTGCCTCGCACGGGGATTTTTCGTCTATTATTGGATAGACCCGTCGTGCTCCACCGAAGTCCTTTGAGAAACCGATCGGGCGCTTCGGCTTGAAACCTTTGATGTCCTTAGGCAGGTTGTGGGGTTTGCCAAGGCGTTTAAACGCCTCCAAGTACCAGCGGCACTCCGGATCATCCGATTCGCCCTTGGTGTGCCTCGCAAGGGGATTTTTCGTCTATTATTGGATAGACCCGTCGTGCTCCACCAAAGTCCTTTGAGAAACCGATCGGGCGCTTCGGCTTGAAACCTTTGATGTCCTTAGGCAGGTTAAGGGGTTTGCCAAAGGGTTTAAACGCCTCCAAGTACCAGCGGCACTCCGGATCATCCGTTTCGCCCTTGGTGTGCCTCGCAAGGGGATTTTTCGTCTATTATTGGATAGACCTGTCGTGCTCCACCAAAGTCCTTTGAGAAACCGATCGGGCGCTTCGGCTTGAAACCTTTGATGTCCTTAGGCAGGTTGTATGGTTTGCCAAGGCGTTTAAACGCCTCCAAGCACCAGCGGCACTCCGGATCATCCGATTCGCCCTTGGTGTGCCTCGCACGGGGATTTTTCGTCTATTATTGGATAGACCCGTCGTGCTCCACCAAATTCCTTTGAGAAACCGATCGGGCGCTTTGGCTTGAAACCTTTGATGTCCTTAGGCAGGTTGAGGGGTTTGCCGAGGTGTTTAAACGCCTCCAAGCACCAGCGGCACTCCGGATCGTCCGTTTCGCCCTTGGTGTGCCTCGCAAGGGGATTTTTTGTCTATTATTGGATAGACCCGTCGTGCTCCACCAAATTCCTTTGAGAAACCGATCGGGCGCTTTGGCTTGAAACCTTTGATGTCCTTAGGCAGGTTGAGGGGTTTGCCGAGGTGTTTAAACGCCTCCAAGCACCAGCGGCACTCCGGATCGTCCGTTTCGCCCTTGGTGTGCCTCGCAAGGGGATTTTTCGTCTATTATTGGATAGATACGTCGTGCTCCACCAAAGTCCTTTGAGAAACCGATCGGGCGCTTTGGCTTGAAACCTTTGATATCCTTAGGCAGGTTGTATGGTTTGCCGAGGTGTTTAAACGCCTCCAAGCACCAGCGGCACTCCGGATCGTCCGTTTCGCCCTTGGTGTGCCTCGCACGGGGATTTTTCGTCTATTATTGGATAGACCCGGCGTACTCCACCAAAGTCCTTTGAGAAACCGATCGGGCGCTTCGGCTTGAAACCTTTGATGTCCTTAGGCAGGTTGAGGGGTTTGCCGAGGTGTTTAAACGCCTCCAAGCACCAGCGGCACTCCGGATCGTCCGTTTCGCCCTTGGTGTGCCTCGCACGGGGATTTTTCGTCTATTATTGGATAGACCCGTCGTGCTCCACCAAAGTCCTTTGAGAAACCGATCGGGCGCTTCGGCTTGAAACCTTTGATGTCCTTAGGCAGGTTGAGGGGTTTGCCGAGGTGTTTAAACGCCTCCAAGTACCAGCGGCACTCCGGATCGTCCGTTTCGCCCTTGGTGTGCCTCGCAAGGGGATTTTTCGTCTATTATTGGATAGATACGTCGTGCTCCACCAAAGTCCTTTGAGAAACCGATCGGGCGCTTTGGCTTGAAACCTTTGATGTCGTTAGGCAGGTTGAGGGGTTTGCCGAGGTGTTTAAACGCCTCCAAGCACCAGCGGCACTCCGGATCATCCGTTTCGCCCTTGGTGTGCCTCGCAAGGGGATTTTTTGTCTATTATTGGATAGACCCGTCGTGCTCCACCAAAGTCCTTTGAGAAACCGATCGGGCGCTTCGGCTTGAAACCTTTGATGTCCTTAGGCAGGTTGAGGGGTTTGCCGAGGTGTTTAAACGCCTCCAAGCACCAGCGGCACTCCGGATCATCCGTTTCGCCCTTGGTTGGGGATTTTTCGTCTATTATCGATTCTGAGGTATGGAGTGACCTTTTAGGTTAAAGATCTGGCGTGAATTTTGGTTTTTTTTATCCTGTTTTTTATAATAAACTTTTTAGAAATATTAGTTTCAATAGAAAACTACAGATGTTGCGACAAACTTAGTGTACCGTATTTTTTTTTTATTAGTACACGCCTACCCGTTATTTTTTTCAATTTACTAAAGGTCATCGGTCAAAATGGTATTTGAACTCTGAAATAGAAGGTACTTAACGAATAATTTTAATCTTTACGATTATGTGGCTTTTAACTCGGACATTAGAAGTGAATTTGGGAGGTCACTTCAGCGTACAACATCGATTAATATCAGTTCAAACTTCGAACCAAGTTTTTGTAGCTAGATTAACTAAAATGTCAAAAATAGTTTTATATAAGTTGGATTAAAGATTAACGGGTTGTGGCACTCAATTTTTCACACAAAATTTTATAAAAAAATTCTTTATACGAAGATTACAACGTTGCCACCGTTCAAATCACACTTGGTGTTGATTCGAAGACATTTTTAAACTCCTCTAATTTTCTTTATAAAACCACAACAATTTCTGATTGATTTCCCTAAAATTTTTGCAAAAATTCATCGAATTACACATATTAAAAAATAAAAACCCCACGAAAATGTATCCACGACACGCCTATGGTTTGTTATATTGATTTTTTTTCCCGAAGACGTATTGGCGCCCCTCGACATTCGCAAAACCCCGTATACATCAATATAAAGTGGAAAACACGTCGTCGGAGACGTCTAAAAGGACTTCGGGGCGCCTCGAAAACGTCTAGGCGTCCCGACGCCGGTAAGCTCTGACCCTCCTAATATTTCGTTTCAAAGGTGCCTCTGCCATTTTGTATATGTAACTTTGAAACTAATAAACGCAGTTTAAACCAATCTATAGAGTGATTCAAAAAGATTTTCCACATATTATAAGTCGAGGTTCAACAAACGTTTGAAAACTACGCGTTTCTCTTGTAGAAATATTTTTGAAAATCTGGAAAGTTCGTCGACGTTTTTGGAACAATTATCAGGAATACAACGCTCACTTTTCCAAAAAAAAATGTACCTAACGGCGGGAATACTTCGTACCAAGTAGTATTGAACATAGAAAGAGTTTATTAAAAAAAATATATCGAAATGCATTACTCAGGAATTCATTTCTTGAAAATAGCGTCCAATCTCATAGAAAAAAGTCAATAAGTGTTAAATCGGGACTGCGTGGCGGTCAAATCACGGCATAACTCTTGGATATCAATTCGCCAGGAACAAGTCTCAGGCTCGTCGCGAGCAGACCGAGCAGTACTGTTTTCGACCGTTCTAGAAGATCTCGGACGCCCGGATTTCGGTTTAACCGGTGTTGATTTCAAACTTCTCGATCCAATTTTCAATGAATCGAGCGCCTGACGCATCATCAAGAATTTTCTACGCGCCACAGTCCTTATGGAAAGCTCTAATATTGAAATTAAGCTTTAAAATAAGCAATTCGTGGAAATGAACATTGAATCTGGTCGAATTGTCTACAGATCACGATCGAAATTCCTAAAAATCGGCGTGATATTGATTTATGTATCGCGTTTCTTAAAAAATATTTTTCCCAGTAATCCATTTGGATCGAGAGTTATAATTCATCAGGTATTTCCAAAATAGGAATAAAATAAATAATTTTTATTTGCTAATCGTTATCTATATGATCATATGTCGTTATCAGTTTCTCGAAATTGTACAAATATCATCATCACCTTGTTATCCGACGCCGAAAATAGAACGTCAACATAATATTTAATTGCCAGGATCTTTTAATAAAAAATTGGATGTCTTATAAGTAACGTCAGTTTTCGTACGTGGAATATGGATGCTGCTGTAGCTCGGCGGACGAAACTCGATCGGCGCTGGTGACGTCAGCAACGTAAGAAGTGAAGGCACATTAAAAATATGCAATAAAATTCATATCAGCACTATATTGAGTGCTAGAGACGTGCAATCATTCGATAATTTAGACCCGACAAAGTTTTCAGACCCATTTAAACTAGTTGGGAGTAGTATTTAGGCCGATATTCTTTGAAAAAATCGATCAGGCGCTTTGGCTTGAACCCTTTCGATGTCATTAAGCAACTGAGGGGCTTCACCAAGTGTTTAAACTGCGGATTCAGCCTCCTCCAAGCGCCGACGGCACTCCGGATCATCCGTGACGCCCATGGCGTCTCTATCCGACGATAGCAACACCAAGCATGGGTTCTGGGCCCATCGGAGTAAATCTGTAACACCTTCCGGAGCCGTCTATGTACCGGATAGCGAGTTTGGAGTCACCGATCCACTGCTCCTGATCAGTGATGTGGAATGTACTGTCATTCACTTAATTCTGGTATGTAAGTATCCACATTAACCCCTAAGACGTTTGGTCACGGTCACAGAAGAAGTATGTCCATTAAACTCGTGTTTTGGGACCAGTTATAACCATTTTCCGGTTGAAACATTGTCATGTCTCCCCAAATAGAAAAGCGGCAAGACAAAAAACAGTTGTATGCATAATGCGGACCCGGATTTCATTGTCAAATGTCAAATTTGTTACTGGGGATGAAAATTGGGTCTATAGCTGTCGAACATTGAGACCATCGTCATTTTTTTCTTCGATTGTGAGACCACAAATTTGTTAAAAGCCGCCTTACTCTCCAAATTTAACACCATGCGACTTTCAGTTCTTCCCGAAAATAAAATTGTACCAAAAAACATTTTAACACAATTCCTGACATCGTTATTAACCAAAAGTAGTATTCTTCAAAGGATATTAATTCATAATGTACATTTTTGATTTAATAAAATATTTAATCGTACTTTTTAATCACACCTCGTAAAAATAATTTCATTTTCACCCCGTATGTGACTTTTCTAGCGTATTCCATAAATTATTTTTATTCCTTTAAATAGTTATCGTATTGGTAGGTCACTTGTTATTTATAGAAATTCAGTTTAATGAATAATTTTTTTCAGTGTATAATGAAATTTGTAAATTTTAATTTACGTGACATCTCGAACGTACCGTGTGCGATATTGTTTTAAAGGAAAATTATTATAAAAGGATCTAACTATGTAATGATTATTAAAAACTTGATTGAATCAAAAATTTCCATAAAAAAAATAATTCATAATAAAGATAAATACGAACTATTATTTATATTATACCGAATTACATAAAACAAATAAAAACAAACTATATACGAACATAACCTACAAAACGCTTTGTCGATAACAAATAATAAATTATATAAATATACTTATGATAAACTTACATTGGATTGGGTTAAGATAACTCCATTTCCCATATTGGTCAAAAACTCTGCGGTGGAAACAGAATTTTGGCTATCATTTGAGAAATCCGAATGATTTGACATGCCATCGCTGAGATCAGACTTCATTTTGTTTTATTTATTAATCAAGTTAACCTTGATCGACTAAACTTTAGAAAACAGTTGTATTATTTCGTTATTACATAAAAAAACTATACACTTTCAGTTTTATCAAAGAGGCTCGTATTATTTACGTTATGAAAATATCGGAGAAGTAGAAAATAACCCGACCTTTACGAGAAAAACACGTCGAATGAGTCACTAACGTAGGGAAACCCTTTCTCAGAACAGAACCACCGACTGGTCGAGTATGATGTCACCGACAGAAATACTAAGCGCTGTGTTGCCGCGATTTAAAATGTCGACGCGTAAATATCTTAAAAACATAACATGTTAACGCAAGGTGTCTTTTATTACTCTTCTAATTAATGAGCTTTTTTTATTTTTTCGCTTTTGACATCAATTTACTCATAGTGTTAAACATTAACATTGTTATACATTTTTATTGTTATCAAAATGTACCTGTCCGGTAAGTGAATTTTAAATTCGATTGTAATATTCAAAAAAAATAAAATATATAGTATTGGATCTAAATTTATAAAATAATAGCTTACTTATAAAATCTAATACAATCATTATGGTTTTTTGTTTATGCGTATTTAGATTATAGATTAAGTGTAAATATGACAACCTTGTTATAATGGCCACTGACCACACAAATTGAACCCAATGAGATATCTAGTAATGACGAAAGAATCCGAACATTGTCGACACAGTTTTTCTTGGAAAAAAAGTGTGAGTCATCGTCATCAGTATTCTTTTCATCACAATAAATTCAAATGTGTAGGTTGATAAAATCAGGACAGTATCTAGGTGCAATATGTTTATATTATATGTATAATTATAAAAACTATACATAAGTATAAAAATGGATCGTTTCTTAAAAAGAAGTCGGTATTGTCACGATTTTATTTATTTTTAATGTTTTATATTAAAATTAAGGGTAACACTTAATGTTTTTTAAACAAAAAAAATTCTAGAAGTTTCTACAAAAAGCTTGTTTGGTAAGGTTAACACTTTATATTTTTTAAATAAAAAATGTTCTAGAAGTTTTTACAAAAAGCTTGTTTGAAAAGAATATCTAAATTTGAATTTCAACACAATCGCAATATAGAACAATCTTAAGAGTTACTAATTTTTTTTTTCTAAAATATTTTATGATAATAGTATTTTATAATTCTTTTCCTTTTTATCACAAAGGTTTATATCGCAATGGCTATTTTTAATTGTTTTATTGGAAACAACGTCCTAAATACATTACTGCCCTTCAAAAGGTATAATATGCTCCTATGCCTGAAAGGACATTGCACTTGAATGACTCTAACCTCTACTGTGTAAGATGAACGATTTCGATGAATTAGGCAACCTGTTTCTTTGAAAAAATCTTTTTAGGGTCGACCTTCTTTACTTTTGTAAAGAAATGTAATATATACCTGTGAAATTTTACCTATTGTAATGAAAACAGATTCTATCTATCAAAATATTAAATATTATACAATTAGTAAATAAAATAACGTATACAAAATAAAAATGTAACAAATAATTTTATGATCTCAGCTTTGTTCGCTGTAGATAATTTGAACACACTCTGAATATCTTCTGAACGTGTCAAATGCACATGCTTTGTTCAGAATATACATTAATTAACTGGACGAAGATTTATTTTTGTAAGTATAAATCGAATTACCACATTTTTTAAATTGCAAGTACGTAGAAAAACACGTAGGTTTGAGGTTAGTTCGTGGTAAATATCACAAAAATTCGAAGTAGGATGAATGCACATGGATACGTGTGGAATACTCCACGAACACATGATTTTTAATCCTTAACATGTTTTATTAACACCGCTAACGCACAATTTCTAACTGCCATGAAACACGTTCAGGATATTTTCCGCAAACAAAGCTACTATTTCGTACTCATATCTTACGTTATATGCAACCTCATATACACCCCACGTATTTATGTTGCCTACGTTTGAAGACAATTTTCAACATCGAGTCTTACCGCATTCCTAAAAAATAAGCATTACCTCATCACCGACAATTTTAACCCCTCCTTTTTCTTAAATCCTGACCTCCAATATAAATTTATTCATTTCGTATATTGAACGAATAATTCCTAGCCAAAAATAACAGTGTGTGTGTGTGTATATATTATTTATAAAAGATCTAATTTAGTTCCCCAATTATAAATGGAGAATCCCATAGTAAAACCAGTAAGTAGGACAAAATGTTTCGTTGTTATCGTATTATAACAAAATAATTTTAGGATGTCCCATATAAGGGTAAGATTCCAGGGGGACTGGTACCAGGACGAATGTGCAGGATTCAAGGAGTAAGTCATCCAGATTCAGATAGGTAGGTAAAATTACAAGATTTTATTATATTTATAAACAATGATCGTTCAAAGTAGTTGTTTAGTTTCTTCAATCAATTTTTAATTACTATGACCTTTATATTATACTTGTAACTATAATTACACTAAGAAAACAAGTTTATTTACTTATGAATATATAGTCATCAGATTTATTTTTATCCTTTACAAGTAGATATTTGAAATTTTTGGGAATATGTAGTACTGAAAATAATTTGAATCATTTTTTTTTCTAGATTTAACATTAACTTCCAAGTAGGTCCGAAGCCTAGTGATGATACGGCTCTCCATATTTCTGTACGTCATAAACAAGGTTACATTGCTAGAAATTCTTATATAAATGAAGAATGGGGAGAAGAACAAGGAGAAGGCGAACTACGAATCGGAGAAGCAGAATCTTGGGAAATCATTGTACTAGTTGACGAAAGTGACTACAAGGTTGTATATTTTTTTTTCTCTAATTGTATTAGATAACTTTTGCATATAAAATTGTAGATAGCTGTAAACGGACAACATTTCTGTGAATTCCCTCATAGAATCTCATATACTAAAGTAACTGATCTCCTAATAGATGGAGAAGTTAGTATTACTCTTATTTCTTGGGAAGGTATCATGGGATTGGGAGCTGGTGATAATGTTAAAAAAGTATCTCAAACTGACAACCAACAATGGAGTCCTCAAGGTGGTAATGGGGCTCCGCAGGGCGCATATTATCCTCCTCAAGGAGGTTATGCACCTGGACCAGGATATGGACCACCACCACAAGGTTATGGTCCAACACCACCACAAGGTTATGGTCCGCCACCACCACCAGGTGTAAGTTTTTGTTTTTACTTATATATAATTTGTTGAAAAATATTTTTCATTTCAGGGTGAACCTCAATCTTCTTTTGATAGTTTTTTGGATGGAGCTCAAACTCTACTGTCAGGAGCTATTAAAAGCGGAGCTGCTGGAATGCTAGTAGGGAAATTATTGGGTGGTGGTGGAAATGATCCTCAGAGAGGTTATGCTCACAATAACGCAGTAAGTATTCTTTAAAGTTAATAAAATTTATATGTTTAATAATTAAAGTCAATATTGTTATGATTTTAAGCGTCTTTTGATTATTAGTTTGAAAAAACAAGTGAAAATTAACGTTTTGATCTATTTACCTATTTCTGATACTAATTTTTGTTTTGAATTCAATTAAAATTTTTCAGTTTCTAATTATTTATTTTACTTATTGTTTAAAGTTTTGGAGAAAAGATTACATTTAATTTGTAATGAGAAATTAAGAATATTATAAAACTTAGTTCAATATCCCAGGTTAAGAATTCTTCTTTTGTTTCTTCATATCCAAGTTTCATCTCCTGTTATCCCTCAATATTTAACAATTTCATTCTTTTCTTTTCAAATTGTTTTATAAATAAATATTTGCTAAATAAATGTTAAGCTTGATTTCTGCAGTCAAAATTAAAACTAAATTAAAATTAACTTTAAACTAAACTTTCTTGGTGATAATTTTTTGGTTTATGCAGTAAATTAAAGATAATTATAAATTATGTATGGGTCCTTTTAGTCATACAAATGTGGAAAGCTCCTGATACTAGATTTCAATTGTCTAAAGGACATTGTTGAATTCCAAACTTTGCTTTCTCCTATTTTTTTATATTTCTGCGGAACTCGGCACACATCGTGATTAATGAAAAAACGACGATGTTGTAAACAAAACCAATACCACCAATACAGACTGACCTGACGCATTCTGCGCTCATAACCTCACAAAATTAATGAATTAAACTAAAAAGTTGAAAATTGGCGAACTGTTAGTCTAATTTTAATTTAGTTTTAGTTTACTGCATGAACTACAAGTACCATTTCAGTGTCTTTCTACTAGTAATTTAATTGTCCAGTTCAATGGTAATTTAAATGTTGGCTGCATAAACCAAGCTTTATAATTTCATCAAAATTTTTCACTTAAAGAGGACTATTTATTTCAATAACCAACCAATTTTTTCTTGTTATCTATTCACTTGTCTTTTGTTTTCTTGTATTACTATTTATAACTTTCACGTTTGTTGTTATTATTATTATAGTTATCAAAACCTTAACCAAAAAATAATTTTCCCTTCTCATAATAGATCATTCTAAAACACGTGAGTTTGACAGGATATTTCAAAAGTAGTGATCTCCCAGCCTATCACAACGCGTTGGGCGGGCCCTAATTGGCGCCAAGTTTAAATTATTAGGCGCCTAATTTGAATCTAATTTGTGTATTTCGGATATTATTAAACTGTAGAAAGAGAAATTCCTTTTAAACGTGAATGCTAATCGCCGAAAATTCCGGAAGCTTCCTTAATGACCAATCAGATATCAACTACTCTTCTTTACTGAACCTATTTTGTGAGCGATTTTTTTTTGGTTGAATTACTTGATAACTTAACTAATCGAACTCTAAGAGCATATGCAAAGTTTTAATTATAGGTTAGAATAGGACAGGAATTCAGATGCAGTTTCTTCTAACACAAATAGTGCCTTGTGATAGGCTGGGAGTCCGTTACTTTTAATATATCCTAATAAAGTTAGGTTAGTTAAGTTATTCAAATGAAAAAATCCAGTAAAGAAGGGTAATGATATCTAATTGGTCGTTCTTAAAGCTTTCGAAATTTTTGGCGATTATTTTCTACGTCTAAAAGTTCAAAATCTGTATGAAAGGAAAAGAAATAAAATAGAATTTCTCTTTCCACAGTTTAATAATATCCAAAAGCAGCTTAGTATAATGTGTGATAAATAAATACACAAATTCAATTTAAATTAGTGGCTTAACAATTTAAACTTGGCGCCAATTAGGTCCCGCCCAACGCGTTGTGATAGGCTGAAAGGTTGTTACTTTTAATTTATCTTGACTTTGACAAGTCGGCCATTTTGCATCAGATTCTAAACTCAAAAATAAGGGTAGTTATATACACTCATCGTGGTATACCCTGTATATTTTTTATACCATTGTAAAGAACAAATTGACTTTAATTAAATATATATTTAAGAAAGAAATAAATTAATGTGGCCGATTTATTCTAGACTTATCGCTTTGTTTTGTTTGCAATGTAAATGTCAATATAAATTTCCATTTCTAATTAACACTGGAATTTTTCGGTTAACAATGTTTTCTTTAATAACTAACTGCCTAGTTCGCCTTCCGTCGACAACAGTGCATTTTGTTTGTGAAAGTTTTATTTTTGCTTTTTCGCTGTTAGTATTTTACTTGTTTTGCTATAAAATACGGACTTTAGACAATTTTTTACAGTGTTTGAAATCAAAACTCATTTTGAAGTTCCCTCTATAAGCAAATAAGCATATTTTATAGCAGCAGTTAGCTTTCATCTTGGTGTCATAACATCATTTTGCCATTTTAAATTATAATATTCATTTACCTCGTACTTATCAACTACAGTATAATATAAATTTTTCTAAATTCAAATTTTCGGTCTTTAAAATCATTAGTTGAAACGCAAATGCTAAATATTCAATTAACTCTTCCAAAAATATTAGTTTTTCATTGAATCATTTTATAGGTTAAGTTTAAATTACAAGATTTAGTCACATTAAATATTTATCAGTGATGGACTCAATTAATAAAATAAAAGTATTATTTAATACATACTATTTTGACCATGTTACCAAATTAAACAACATTTAAGTTTTAAATTATATCCAGCACGTTAAGATCTTATAAACATTGATGACGTCATACAGCGAGTGTAAGGTACGTTCAAACGTTGCCAGATTTCGAAAGTAGTAAGAAGGTTCAGGATATTTTTTCATCGAAATTATAGATTTAATTTTTTTATGCAATAAGTATACATGTACATGTTTGAGACCTGTGTGTATAAAAATTGTTCTGTCATAATAAAATGACATATTCTTTTCGATAAGTTATGTTAATACGACTTTGAAAATGTCTAAACGTCTTGAAATTATGGTGAAGGGCAAAAATGTAACTAAACATACTAAGTCTAACATTGACGCTATTTTTTTTATTTGACGATTGTTTTAAATATATTAAAATTGCACTGGAACTTGAAAAAAACGGGCACTTAGTTATACAGTAGCCATTTCTAGTGCATTTATCGCAAAATTTTGTAATCTCCTTAGAAATACGGAATTTACCCCGATCTACCCCAAGACACAAACCTAAACATCAATCAAGCCCCGTCTAAAGGACCCCTTGAGCAGTTGCTTTCAGGCCTTATAGCTGGTGGAGGTGCTGGTCAACAACCAGGAACCGGTAATCCAACTAGTACCGGCGCTCCTGGTCAACAAGGTCAAGTCGATTACGCTGCTCTGCTTACTAACCTACTCAGTGGTCATCAAGAATCTAAAGTATCACAAGCTCAAGGTGCTCCACAAGGACCGGGTAATCAACAGAGTGGACCCGATATAGGTAGTTTTCTGTCTGGTTTGTTATCTAGTCACAATCAACAACCTGCAGGTCCTCAGCAACAACCCGTAGGTGGTATTAACCAACAACATGGCGCTCAAACACAACAGCAAGGTGCTGGAGATATTGGTTCACTTCTATCAGGTTTACTTTCTGGCCATAATCAACAAACAGGAAGTCAAAGTCAACCAGGTTCACAAACTCACGGTGTTGATTTCGGAGGTTTGTTGACGAATCTTCTATCTGGTAACGCTACTAGACCCATACAAGAAACTGGCACTCATCATTCCACTCCTCCTTCTAATACAAGAGGAACGCAATCTCAAGGAACAGATTTTGGTTCTTTACTTTCAAACCTATTATCCAGCGGTTCACAACAACCACAACCAGGTTATAATCAGGGTACTAGTGGACATCAAGGTCCTGGTCCACAACAACAATCATCAGGAATAGATCTTAACTCACTATTATCAAGTTTATTATCGTCTACTGGTGGTGTTCACCCTCCTTATGGTGGAATGTCGCCTTATGGTAAAGGAAACCCAGTATATGGTGGTCCAGCTAGTGGTCAACCTTACCCAAATCCTTCCATGGGTAATCAACCGTATACCGGACCTCCAGCTGGTAATCAGCCTCACTCAGGTCCCGCTGCTGGTAACCATCCTCAACCTTACAGTAGTCCTACTGGAAGCTCTCAGGCTTACAGTGATACCCCTACCAGTGGTAGTGGAACTTATCCATCAAGCGTTGGTCAAACTGGAGGAATAGGAATTCAAAGACCTAACTCAGCTCCGAAACCTGCTGATACTCATTTTGAAGATGTTAGCGATCAATTAGAGCAGGAAATGGCTCGACAAGGTGGACACGTACAGTATAGTGCTCAACAGTCCCAAAAAGGTCAAGAAAATGATGGACAAGTAAGTATAATGTTGGATGCAAGGATACATATGCATTTGGTTACTTTTATTTTCTTATCATTATAATAATTAACAATTGCATGAGAAAATTAACCAATGTGATTGAGAAAACAGTCAAACTGAACCCTGCAGATGTTAGTAACGAAACTATTTTGGTAGAATTCTCAATTAGTATAAAATTTGAAATGTTATACCATTTTCGTTGTTAATATTTAATTTTACCGTACCTTCTTTTTCAGCAATATGGGTATTATCCTCATCCACCGGAACAGCAGAGAGGTCCTGTTGAAAATTTACTCTCAGGACTGTTGTCTGGAGGTCAACAACCCCATCAAGTAAATATTTAGACTTCACAGTGCTTCCGATAGGGAATATATTTATAAACACCCCAAATTTGATATAATTTAATATTCTAGCGTTTCTATCATGTGTTTGGGGATGTAATTGATTCACACCTTATTCCTCAATAGCTATTGAGGTGTGATCACATATGTCTTAATTGTAATAGTACTGGAAATGTGCATTTACCCCATTTCTGTGACATGACTCAAACATTGTGCCACTATTTTTAATAGCACATGACCAACTTACTTCATGTCTTAGCCGAATTCAGTTGAAATTATTTTTTATTAGCTAAAAAGTGTTTTATCAAATAAATTCAAATTATTTTATCTTTTTTTAGTAATAAAAATGAAACACATTTTATCGACTTAACCTCTTTATGTTTTCATCTTCTTTTTTATATATAAATGATCACTGTTATAGCTACTTATCCAAATAAACCACAATAAAAAATAAAGCTTAATATAAGTGAGAAATTTAGTACTTCGAAATAAGTAATTTAAAAAGAAATGTTTATTAACCAGCACAAAGATAATTTTTTTTTCAAAATTGAGACATAAATAAATCGAAAAGTGTGGTTATGAAAGTTTTAAACTGTCAATTGAAGTCTAACAAAGCAAAGACATACGTTTCGTCATAATCCGATATCAGCCATCATTCCTTGAAATTATTTTCGACATATACAAGGTTGTGTAGTAAGTTTCCCTATCGGTTGTGCTACAAGATGAAATCTACTAAACTACACTTCTTGTTCCAGCAACCACATATACCACAATTTGGAGGAGGTGAATCTGTTGGAGGGTTAGGAAGTATGGGAGGACTGTTACAAAATTTCGCCGGACAATTATTTAATCCAAGGGTAAGGTCATAATTTAGGATTACATTTTCTCCAAAGAAACTCAAATTGAATCGATGTATTGCTTTTATTTATATTTTTGTTACCACTACCAATTGTGGTAGCCATTGTGAAGAGACTTTTCTGTAACCTACAGTTACGGGACTCGAACGGTTTGGTTGTCTTGTGTATATATTTCAAATTCAATGTCATAGAAAACATTAGTTCGTGTGTGCCAATTTGTGCCTTGCTTTATGGCGGGCAGTTGTCACTAAGAGTTATATGGTTAGAAGTTGATAATATATAAATATCTAATTACCAGTATAAAGTAAAAAAACGTAAGTAGACCTCTTAAAAGAACTGATTTTGATAATAAATAGGCTTGTAATTCAAAAGATTTTAAAAATAATGTACACTACAGAAAAAAACACACATAACCTCAACATCGGACTAAACTGTCAATTATAATGTTATCTCTTTTTAAGATATTTACGTTAAATCTAAAGAAATTGTTACGTATGTCTTGCAGTTATTTCGGCGTGAATGACAAATGGTAGTATTGCGTTCCTTTCTTTTCATCATGTTAAGTAAAGTTTTTTAGTGTCCTTATTAAAATTTTATAACCGAAACAATGAAATATCTCAGAATAATAAAAATGTGAAATGTAAAATCGGCATTATTTGTGACATATTTGACAGTTACTCACGCGCAGTGATGCAACCGGTTGAATTTTTTACCCCAAACATATTTTAAAATTCCCAATAAAGGAAGCATTTAACTCTATTAAAATCCGCTTTATGGTTCTTCTTTTTTTCTAAATTGATGGCTAGTTGCCTATATGACTCATGTGTTTTCAGAAATACAAAAGAATATCGGTTTCAATATCACGATGTTTGCTGTATAGTTTAATTTTTTCATTTTTGATTTGTTTACGGTGTCCAAATCCGAAAGACTTAGTTTTCGCTATGCGGACGACTTTCTGTTTTACAAAAAATCGTGTCAGTTTGGATGCTCTTTTATTTCGATTGTTGTTACAATAGTTAACTGATTCCTTTTATCAAAAAATAGTTTGGTATGAGTTAGAGGTTTATAGGGCGCATTTTAAATAAGTAAGTATTAAATCTTAAGATCTTTACTGTTATTTTTATACCAATATCAATTGAAAAAAAATTAACTATCACAACATGTTAAAATAATTTCAGGTTAAAATTACCAGATATGTGTCGAATGCGACATTGTTTTGATAACTCTTATTTTTAAAGTCGACTTTAATAAAATGGCTATTATTTCGATATTTACTTAATGTACAGTATGTTACATTTAAATAAAGTGACCAATATAAGAAAATTTTTTTGTTTCAGGACGGAAATCATCGTCAAAACTATTGAAGTTATATAAATAGGGAAATTAAAGCTTGAAAGTGCACTTTTTTCTTTGAGAATAACTTTTTTTATTGCAAATCAAGAGTATTTGTGTTTCAAGATCTAGTTCTGTAAGTTATACACATTATCAAATACGTATTTTTTTCAGACAATATTTTTAAATATCGTTTTAAAAAAAACAAAGAATCTCTATTAAAAGAAACTCGTTAATCAATACAACTATTCCTTCCTAATTGAAATTATATACAAGGTGTGTTATTAACAACATATTTATAATTTATGATATTTTTAATGTACAGGGTGTCCAAAAATTCCAGTTAAACGTAAACTACAGATCGTGGATGCAATTTTAGTTCCATTTCACCTAATCTACCACCAAAAAGTTCCACTTACAAATTAAACTGTTGTCCTTTCTTATCAAATTCATCAGTTTCCTTATTTTTAAAATAATGATATTATAAAGTTACATGACTGTTAACAAGTACTAGCTGAAACTGGTTCTGATTTGTAATGAAGTTATAGGAATAAGCAGGGTGATATATTCCTCTCCTAACTCTGATGGTGGAAAATAAGAAGAAATCCCTGTTTCTGATTGCGACTTATTTTGTAATAGCTTCAAACCCTTTTGAGTACATTTTGAAAAACCATCCATAATTCATTCTATAGAACTAAACCGAATGCTCTGATCAAGTTGAAGATTAGAATTTCATTTGATTCCTTTTCCGTAGAGTGTAAATATCAAAACCACACCATATTTCTCCGAAATGACTCTTAAATTTAATCTGAGCTTTCATTCGAGAATATTTTAATCAAGAACACTGATTAGGGGGCTACTATATTCCCTTTTGTTACCTTTTTATATAAATTGACATTATTATATGGCAGCTATCAGTTGTTTGGTATATTTCTCTTTGTTCTGGTAGTTCTTAGTACTTCTATGAAGATGATTTGTCATATATTTGATAACTTTGTGTGGGATGTTATCAACTTTATTTTTTCGGTGACCCCCATCGAAGAAATCATTTTGTATAATTTATCACTCTACATACCAAGTTTGTGGTAGTTTTTTTTTATATCTTTAGAAACTTTACTAACTTCTCCAAAGGACAATCTCCCTTTTTAAGTAACTTATAAGTATATATAAATTAAGTTGGATGGACATACAAACAAATTTAGTAATTTCGAGTTTTTATCAAGTTCCTGGACATCCTGTATATATTTTATTTGTTTATAAGATCGAATTATTTTTTTTAAATCACTGGTAGCTTGTTGAACTATTTAAAAAATTGTTAAATATTTATATAGTTTATTATATCTTCTCGAATTGAAGGTCGATGTAATTCGAAATTGTAGAAGCCTTGCTTGTGAAATTCGAAATAAACCACTAACATTTTTTTTTGTTTTATTTTCCAAAAATTGATAGATTGTTTTTACAGTAACTCTGCACTTATACCTAGAAGATATTTTGTACTCTTTATCTTATTGTTCTGCTTCCTAAATACGTAGATTCCTCCCAAAGGAGGCTGTTTTTTTTAGGTTTTTGTGTCCCACTTCCCTAGGGGTTACTACTACTCCTTCAAGATACTAAAATCCTTGTAGGGAAATGGTCAGGACACTCTACTGGTACTACGGTCCTTAAAGAGCCTCGGATAATGCTTCCAGTCTCTTCGCAATGACTTTAGCCAGTATCTTAGTAGCAGGGCAGGTCAGTGCAGTCTTCCATTCATTCGGCATCTACTCCTGATGCCACACTGCTCATTGTCTTAGACCTGGTTCCTCCATTTGATCCTTCAGCCATTCTTCCACTTCGTTGTTTATGTGGAGTATGTTTGTGAACGTATAAGTTAAAAGAAAATCATAAATTATTATGAAAAGTTTGTCTATTATTAATTTACAACCTGTCTAAAAAAGTACAAAATTTTTTCTACCAAATAATTGCACACATATTATCATGTTGTTACATTTAACAGTAAATAAATTAACAAATATAATAAAACATTTTTTTATATGGAATGGTACTGCATAAATGCATTTCAAGAATGTGATTTGTGCTTGACTTATCGGAAGCCTGAAGAATGTTGAGATTCATCGAGTTCCTTCCAAAAGGAAGGAAAATATACTTATATATATATATTTTTTGTAAATAATTGCATCTTACACAGTATCTCGTACATCAACAAACCCCCAAATCTAAATTATTCAAAATACCCAATAACTAAAAAATATATTAAAAAGTAAATAAATTAGATCTGCTATAAAGATGGAGAATCGGATAATATTGTTACGAACTAATCTCCACCCTGGAGCCGGTCCTGCTTGGATATACTAGAATCTATTTATTATATTTATTTATTTGTTTCTTTCTAGAACTTTCGAGAATTATTTTGTGATAAATATATAAAGAGCAGTAAGTAAGTAATCGATGAATTTAAATAAATTATTTAAGTGATAAGTGAATTATTATAAGTTAGTGTAGTGTATAGTGTAATTAACCCCACGGATAACAATCGTATAAATCATCATTATCCAATTCCCCCCTTTTCATATATCACAAATCATGTAAATCACAATTTATATGGAATTACGAAGTTGCTTGAGGATTCTCATATTTAAAATTCAAATATCAATAGCCTAAATAATGTAACAAATATTTTTAAGAACCGCTCATTACTCTAAAATTAATTATTCTGATTATACACAATTAAACGCAATTTTTAGCAGGTTGAGCAGTGTTTAATTGTAATAAAATAAATTTTGCTTTAAAAGCTAAATTCCAGTTTATTGCCCAGGCGATTCCTGTTTTGCTGGCTTAGATTTAGCCGTTGATGTCTGAACAGGTTTTGGTGTTGGAGCCGGGCTGGGCTTTTCAGCTGAAGCTTGAGTAGGTTTAGTTGGTACACGGGTAGGCACCTGAGCAGATTTGACTGATGGAGCGGAAGTAGATTTCTGCGTTGGAGCCTGTGTAGGTTTAGGTGTCGAACCCGTGGTTGGTTTCGCTGTTGAAGCTTGTGTAGGTTTTGCTGCAGGAACCTGTGTAGGTTTCGTTGTTGAAGCTTGTGTAGGTTTCGCTGTTGAAGCTTGTGTAGGTTTCGCAGTTGGAGCTTGTGTAGGTTTCGCTGCAGGAACCTGTGTAGGTTTCGCTGTTGAAGCTTGTGTAGGTTTCGCTGTTGAAGCTTGTGTAGGTTTCGCAGTTGGAGCTTGTGTAGGTTTTGCTGCAGGAACCTGTGTAGGTTTTTGTATTGGAGGTTGTGTAGGTTTCGCTGTTGGAGCTTGTGTAGGTTTCTGTGTTGGAGCTTGTGTAGGTTTAGGTGTGGTTGCTTGTTGTGGAACTTCCTTTGTATCAGTTTTATGTGTAGCCTGTTGTTCTTCGAAACCCAAGGATTTTAATGGTAATATTCCTATGTAATTGTTCAAGGGGCTACCGAAATATATTTTGTCTTTAAAAATATGAGCTTCTGAAAAAATGCTCACGTTCTTGGAAGAGGTATGATACGATTCTATGATTTCTCCAGTATTTGAAATGCGGACTAAGCTGGTACGGGGAAAAGAAAGTGCTCCTTTGATCATACCATAAGACCCAATCTAAAAAATAAATTAAGTTTGTTGATAAATAAATATTGAAATTGAATTTTACAACATTTTCTGATTGTTTATTTTCTTGATTCATGAAATTGTTTAATGGAATTGTCTATGATATGTAAAACGTTAAAATAAAATTTTTTTACTCAACTTTTTGACAATTATTTCAAGTATAAAACCCAAATATTTTATAATTGAATATTTCATGTGAGAAAAAATTATATACATATATATTATATACATAAATATTGTAATTATAGAACTTTTATATTTACATGATATATAGCCTTCTGTGCAATTTCCGATGGAAAGTATCTGTTCAAAGTTATCATCATATATTCAATTATACCCAATGTTCTAACTATAAATCTCCTGAGACGAGGAAAAGGATACAAAATGTAGTTTATCGAAGGATGTTCAGCATCGTAAGACTCAATCAAAGACAAAAGCAGTCCACCTTTCCCATCACTTTTCAAGTTATCGACAAAACCTAATAAAACGATGCATTAAATTTTGTAAAATTAATTTATATATAAATGAATTTACCTGGTAAACCTTCAATGAATATGTCATGGGTGCCTTTCTTAGGACCCTTCAAATAGTACCTTTTCAATCTATTTCCGAACGATTCACCAACAACTACGATTTCTTCATCGTTGAGTAAAAGTACACCGTTCGCAAACATTAGTTGGTCAATGAGGACTTTGTTTTTCTTAGTTTTAGCATCATAATGGATTAACCTGAAAATTTATGTTTTGATAAGAAAAAAAAATAATGTAACAAAACATCTCATTAATGTACAAGTTTTTTTATAGAACTACTTTTATTTATATATTTGCAGTAGAAAATTGAAAAATCAACATTTTTTTATATAAACCTTCGTTTTCATGACAGCAAATTGTTTTTTTTTTTGTATGAATATGTATGGAAAATTATCAAATGCATAAAATAATTATCCTAATTATAGTTACACATTTATTCTCATTATTTGTTCCAATAGGACTAAAATTGGTATTTTGTTTTTCTGTGTCCAAATTTGATAAGTTATTTTAAAACTAGTCGAACTTATAATAGAATCCCATCTCCATATATCCGAAATTGATTATTCAATATAGATGATTCATAAAATTGATTCCATTTACCTACGTTTACACAGGCTATTTGTCTGTAGTAGAATTATTATAGATAACTGTTGAATTCTTGTCAGGGCAATAGCAACTCTTCATGAATTTCCATCTCTATTCGACGAAAATTCCTCATTGTTTCTTGATAATTTGTCAAATTGACGGATTTTCAGTGAATGCGACAATGTCTACGTTTACACAGGCTACTATTGTGACGTGATTAGAGTTGCGATGTAAAACAGTTACATTCTGCTAGGAACGCTAGTTATTTTCAAAGTTTGAATGGATTCCCATCTCTATACGACGAAAATTCCTCATTGTTTCTTGATAATTTGTCAAATTGACAGTTTTTCCGTGAATGCGACAATGTCTACATTTACACAGGCTACTATTGTGATGAGATTAGAATTATTACAGAAATCTTAAATTCTGGTAGGAATTATAGTTATATTTAGAGTTTGAATGAAGTTCCATCTCTATTCGACGAAAATTCCTCATTGTTTCTTGATAATTTGTCAAATTGACTGTTTTTCCGTGCATGCGATTATGTCCACCTTTACATAGGTTACAATTGTGACGTGACTAGAGTTGTGATGGAAACTGTTGAATTCTGCCAAGAACTTCAAATAGATTTCCATCTCAACATATACAACAAAAATATATCATTGAAATTTTTTCAAATTTACGGATTTCTTTGGCTATTATTGAATCTTGATTAGAACTCAGTTAAAATTTGATAAAAAAACAGTTATTTAATAACTTATAAAAATGCTAATAAAATCCCATCTTTAAAGATTCAAAATGAAGTTTTTCCTACGTTTACACAGGCTATTCATTTATTAAAAAGTCAAAATTTGGTTATTTTCAAATTTATTGATGATTTAGGCCTAATAATACACTAATTTAATTATAGCTGACAAAACATTACTTTAAAAAAAAAACTGTTTCATCAGACTTATATTTTAATAAATATCATTCCTGTCAAAATGTAGCAACCAATGATATTTAATTTTGATTAGTAGCTGTCAATATTGTGAAATTTCACGTGGATATATATTTGACTTTTGAAGAAAATTGACATTTCTTGTCAAACTTTATCACGTACTTGTCATATATGTAATACATATAGGTACTTGTACGCATATAATTCTGTGGTTCTATAAAAAAAGAAGAAAAATTGTAATCACTGATTTGTCTGTCAAAAGTTTGCTTTCAACTGTCAGTAACAATTTAATTCTGAATGTAGGTTAATCATTGGAATTGAATAGAATTATAGGAAAAGAAAATGAACACTTATATTAGTGTACGGCTTCAAATGCTCATGTAATGTACTAATTCACATATAACTGTTGATAACTTTTTTACAAGTAATTTATTGGAGTTTTTACATTTTCCTACTGAATTGAAAAATATATACAATATTTATTTTTCACATTTAAAATAATAACCTCTCAAAATTTTCGATTATAATGCACAGTTAACTTTTTTTATTTTCGTAATTTCATATCTTTTTTTTACTACAAATATTTTTTTGTTTTCATTTAAAATGAAAAAATTTTAATTCCGCAATCAGTTAGGAGAGGTGTATAAATATTATATCTATAGGATTATTAAAAAAAAGTTTATTTCAAGAGGCGTTAATAAAATTTAATTTAAAAAAATTGATGAACAATTTCTTTCGATTTTTTTTCAAAATGTATAGTTATAAACGATTATATGGTGCATATATTAGAGGTGCATTTATGATAACATTTAAAATCTTCCAGTGAGATACTTCCCATATTTTTTTTCATAAATCCACAAACAAAAATTTTCGAAAAAATCATTGAATTACAAATATACAAACAGAATGAGTTGAGTAAAGTGTTTTAGAACTATTATTTATAGGGATCAAGGTTAATAACCATCATGACAATTATACAGGCAATTCAATTGATTTTAAAATAAAATTTTCAGAATCCTAACGAAAGTATATTGTAATCAATTTACAAATCCATATAATTTACATATAATACAAAACTGACTTCATTAAATAAAAGATTTAGGAAAAAACTACAGAGATATTGTATTTTCAAGTACCTTTTATATAATTTTAATTTAACCCGAAACTTATGACAAACTCACAAATCAATAATTATCAAAAATGGTTAAAAAGAAATCTATAGATTGCAACAAGACAAAATGAAAGTTCCAAAATGTATTATTTCTTGATTTTTGATATAAACACGTTTTTATTTCAATTACTGTAGCCCTAAAATATTTTTCCGCATGTCTCTGGATAATTTTATAACACAAGATCTCATTGGTAAGTTTGTGAAACACATGGACGTGTCACTAATGTACAGGACCCATCAATAATTGTGTTTCGTGAGCAAAGAAAATGTTAAATATATAAAATATATTAAATAAATCATAGTCAAAGCAATAAATGATAAAAGCAAATAAGTACCCCAAAGCTTACTAAAGCGAATTAAAAAAAAAAATAAATTTCTTAGATCATTCGACATGTTTATGCTTCTAAATGTTCTTGATTTTAGGTCTATACTATACATAACAACAAACTATAAAGTAATAAGCATTTGAAAAAATACTTTTCAGATGATCAATTCAAAAACCGATAAAGTTGATACAATAGTAACTATTTACAAGATATTCAGGATTTTTAAGTTTTTCAGCGCCAATAAAAGAGATTTTCTCATTTTTCAACTCTATTTGACCAGGGGTGCAATATGTATATGGAAAAAGATGAAAAAAGTTAGATTTTCAATTTGAAAAGTCATATTAAAGATGTATATGTACCTTATCGAACTTGTATAATCTTTAACAGTCTTGAATGTATCTAGAATATCAATATTTCAAATTGAAAACAACAGAACAAGTTTGTGGGAACTAATATTAGTTTTTATTACATAAAAACAAGTTTAATGTTCAATTTATTTGTTAATTTTCACGATACGGATTTTAATAAAACTTACCTTCCAGAAGGGTCAGACAAAAAATCATATACAATGTCATTTAATTCAAACTGAGTAGAAGAATCGGTCCAATATATATCTCCATTGCTGGCCAATGCAACAGAATTGAACAATTTTGGTTTTTTACCTTCAATTTCAACATTTGGAGAAACCAGTACCTCTTTGTTACCTACAATCATATACAAAATATTGCATAAATAACTTTCCCACGATTTCTTTATATAATTATATTTGTTATATTTCAATGATCTACACAACAAATGATAACATATTTGAGAGTTACAACTTAGAATTTCCCTTTTTTGTGACTTTATTATCATAAAATATACTCAGACCTAAACAAATTTTGATTCTAATGCTTATAAACCCACATGAGGATACTTGTTTTCTTCTAGTAAATAATTTTCCTGCAATATTTGCTTCAATCAAAATTTTCGATAAGACCTAAAGTTTCTGAATCTTGTATCTATATATTTAAAGTGAAATAATTGCTCAAAATATCTCATAATATCCATAAATATTTCAAAAATGATCTAAAAGGTTATCTTATTGATAAAAGAAATGTTTTATAGTTTTATATACTTGATCTTTTGATATTCTCATAAATTAGCCAGTCAGTTACTTCAAGAAATGGTAATAAATTGAAAGCTTTAAAAAATTACCTGTTTTTACATTTATTCTCAAAATTCCATAATAAGCATCTGCTACAATCATATTTCCATTTTTGTCAAATACCATACCCAAAGGTCTCCCACAAATATGTTCTTCGTAGTGTCCTTTACAAGGTTTACCTGTTTTTGTTACCAATTCAATTCTATCTCCAACTAATTTTACAATATTTCCACCGTTTAAACCAGTGTATAATTCACCGTTATAATCAGCAAAACCTTCAGGACCTGAGAGATCACCCTGATGCCATATTTTCATATCTTTTAGTTTTTCATTAAGGGCTAAAGGACCCGTTAGGTCTCTGAATTTTGCTAGCCTGAAAAAATATTCAATGAACATTTTTTAAGTTAGAATGTAAAAAAATATAGTGACAATGAACCTCGAATCATCGCTCTTCTATATTTAAACCGCATTACAAAATTAATGATTACTTACTTAATAGGCTTTTTTATTTCAGCAAATGGTGGTAGATTTGGTATAAATACAATTATTGTCCCTAAGATACTAATGTAAAGTAAACTTTTCAGGAAAAACTTTATTATTCCTATGAAACCCATGTCTGAAATAAAATTATAATCCAGTTATAAAAATTTAAAATTACATTAGTGATAAATTTTGTATTCGATGAATGAAAATATTATATTAAAATTTCATGAAAATATATGGATAAAAAAAAATAAAAAGATAATTAGTATGTTTCTCACTTCTCGAGTTTACTGTATTTATTAGACACATTGGAATTCAAACAATTAGTAATATTTAAACATATATGCCGGTTAATATGTATTTTAATTCATATATTGCTTCCACGTTTTACTCAAATTATTTTATAATTTAGAAAATATAATAAAACACTATACTTAATTTAATGTATATATTTTTAATGCATTTTTCCGACAAATTTTTTTCACATAAATATAATTAAAACTTTTCATTACTTACTTATAAGTTAATTTGATATTCTAAACAACTTAACATTACTTGCACTTACTGATATATAAACTATTATCTTGATGACCTTTGCTACACGGTAATAGGTAAAGTTGCAAGATTGACAATTCATTTTGACGTTTATTTGTTATTGAATATGCCAATGATTGTCAATCAATGACTTAGTGCTTTTAACAGTATAAATTATAATAAAAGTAAATGTAAATAAATCTTATAAGATTAATTTATTTAATGATATTCCTTGTTCGTTTGATTATTTACCAAAAATTTCGTGAAAATTTCTGTTTCTTCTTTTTTACATTGACTATTTTTTAAAATTGTAGCTCATTACCGTGTATTACGAGGCCAAAAATGTTTCTTGTGGCAAGTAGTGTAATTGTAAAATATTTTTAATCAATCGGTTTTGAGAAAACCAGTTTAAATTTTGTATTCGATCCTTGTGTATGATCTCTAGTCTAGAATTTTTTATCCATAGGTAAAAAGTAATCTAAGGTAAGTTAAAATATTTTACTTTCATACAGTTGCATATAATAAACAAAAACGCCTACATTTTGAAAAACGTCTGTCGGTGAGATCATTTTTATTAAAGGAATCCCTACAAATATATGAAATAATATTAAAAAAAGTTCAGAAGTAACTGATATTTGGACATGTATTATCATTGAATGCTTATAATTTTATATAAAACTGATTATTAACAATTTGTTAATAATTTTTTATTACTTCCATAAAAACTTTTTTTACTATTTACAATATGTTTATTATTAGCTCCTCTTCTCATTTTCTTAATCCTTACCTATCGTAAACCTTATCCTTAATTTACCGTATAAACCAAAAAATTACCAGCAAGAAAGTTTAGTTTAATGTTAATTTTGGCTGCATAAACCAAGCTTATACTCAATTTTTTTTTTTAACTAGAATGGGTGACCAACCAATTTTTGCAATACATTTCTATAATATAGAAGGTGATACAGTAAATGAGAGGAAGAAGAATTTCTTCAAATTATTGTCCAATACACAATTTCCTAATGAACAACAACTAGAAAGCGAATTGACAAATCTCAAACCAATTACTTACCAACAAAATCTATTTTATATTGACACACTGATACATTTTAAAAGAACTAAAGAACTATTAGAAATCCTCAAACAAGGAAACGAAGTATATATAAGTAAGATTTTGAAACAAGGATGGTTAGTTGGATCGGCTTTTGACAATATGGATATTGTAAAGTTTGTATATGAATTTTTACCTTGTTTATCATTCTCTATGAGGAAAAAGTTACTAAACAAGATTTCAAAATGTTGGCCAGAGGAAAAGATGGATGTGTTGTTTGATGCTGTTAATAAAAAGTAAGTTTTATTTAGAATATATTGAAACTAAACTTGAAACATGAATTATAAATGCCTTTAACACTTTCTAAAGAATAATGCAATTTTTATACTTAACTATGTATTATACTCTAATTTCTGAGTTCATTGTGTTAGTTTTGATATGTTAATAGTAGAATGTGTATAGATACTGAACACCAACACTACATAACTATTATAACATTGAAAGACCAAAGATAAACAGTTTACCTTTGGTAGTTGGGTGGAAATTGTACATGTCTCCTAAACAGGAGGTTTCTGATCTGTATAATGTGTTTCAAGTCTACACATTTCTTTTCTTTTGCCCCACGTCTCTTCTTTTTGTTTTTTCTGTCTTTATTGTAATTATTTCCTATCCTTGATGTTGATGATGATCCTTATTTCGTTCAATCTTTTGGATTATTGTTAGCATGTAAAATATCCTTTATTAGGGTGGATTACTCCCCTTGTTCTAGAGCTCTGGTATTTTCTCTAATTTGGTTTCTCCAGGTATTTCTTGGTCTGCCTCTTGGACATATAGTTTGATTATTTGAAGTTAATAAATGGGTTTTTTGATACGTTTTTTTATTTTAATCGAGTTAATAGGTGATTAGAATCTATCAAAACTCTTGTGGGTACTTTTCTAACCAATTTGGATTCATCGAAGCTGAATTTTTATAAGTATAATACCTAATTGTTATTGATGTAAGTGTATTACTCGTTATAAATATTATTAACAGTTCTATAATTCTACTTTTCTAGATATGGCTATGCAGTATCTACTGCTATTCTACACAAATGTTCTGTATCCAAAATAAAGTCTGAATTAGAAGAAAACGAAATTCTATTTCGTCCAAATCAAGTATTGAACATATACAAGAAAAGTGAAGAGCTTTTTGAATTCTATTTGATGCACTTTAATAAAATTACTCATACAATATACGAAGAAGACAAAGTTATTCATAAAGTTGCTTGCAAGAATCCAGAACTGCTCCTTTCACTTGAGAAAAAAGGTCAAATAAAACTTTTTAAAATCGGTAGAAGAACAAGCAAAAATATGGTAACAATAGCAAAAGACGATATACCTAAAGATAGTGAAAGATATTTGAAATTTTTGAATAAATCCGTCTTAATAAAAAAACTCGGCAACAATTTTCTACCCATATACAAACAATTGTTTCCCAGAAATTTTTTACAACTAAATGCATATTGTTCCAGCGTCAGATTATTACAGTATTACCCAAAAAATGCCAGATGGAATTTATTCCAAAAAACCTGCAATGAAATATTCCCCAACAAATCCTTGTACGATATTGTATTAAAATTTCGTTCATTACAAACTCTAAATCCCCCGAAAGAAATTACTTTAAAATGGGCTGAGGCTCATTATGATCAACAGGAACGAAACTTCACAGAATTTTTGAAATATTACGAACCTTCCAAAGCGGTTCCCCTCATCAAAGACAAAATAAATGTTTCATCTAATATTACCGAGAGGAAATCTTTACTGTGTTTACTCATTTCTGTATGCAAGGAAAATAATGATTTAAACACCCTGGAAGAAGTTTTGAAGTACATTTGTTTTAGGTAAGCGAATATTTAATTTTTTCTTATTAAACAAGTTTAGTAATTGTATTTCAAATAATTTAAGATGGATAATAAAATCGAAATAACAGGTTACAAAATTGAGATTTAGTGAAATCATTTATTCGAGTGCACAAAAGTCTTCAGAATTGTCTGAAAATAATTTCAATGGAATTCGGTTTCAGTTGGTATTTTTCAAGAAATGTACAACTGAGTGATTAATTATATCTCCTGAATTACTTTTAATAAATCATTTGATCAGTATTCGGAATTAAAAATGAATAAGTAATTTACAGTATGCTGCAAAATATATGGATGTATTGTATAGGGTGTCATCTAGATTGTAACCGAAAAGTTCTATTGTGGTTATTTTTTTAGCTTTGGCATTAGGTGGTACTCATTTTTGATAGGTGATGTATTAATCCCTCTTCTTTCAGAACGTTTGAGTTGTGAGATGGCTCTAGCTGTCCACAAGCTTTTATTCGCTTCCAAGTGTGGTGATCTGAAGTTCTAGAGACTCTCGCATTTTGAGAGGCTTCCTCATGTACATAGCAGAATCTGCAGGTTGCATCTTCCACTAAACCTACGTCTTTACATGTCTGTTGAAGCGGTAATGTCTCGAAAAGCGTCCTGTTGATATTCACACATGCAATCGAAATTTTTAGGTTATAGATTACTGATTATTTATCTACTTCCTCTTCTAGTATGTTCTCTATTGTCTTGTAGTCAGTTCCGTAGAAGGATTCAGGTCCTATAAGGGGTTTAGTTTAGCATCTACTTTAGCAATTCCTGGAATTCATTGGAGGTATTGAAATAGATAGGGGAAGACCTAACCTAACAAACTGAATAAAATATTGAAGCAATTATTGTATCGTTATTTCTTACATTTGTTTCGTTTTTCTATCATTTTGAAAATATTAAAAATGTGCGATTTTCACTAACATTGAATGATATTAAACAGGTTAACCAATTTTTGACAAAAACTTCAATAATAACAATTTTTTATCAAATTAAACTAGAAATGTCATTTGTATTAATAGATTTGAAATAAGAATGCCAATTATTACTTACAATAACCATAGACAATGAAGAATGACAGTTTTTGACCAAATTAAGCTCAAATAAACTAATTTTTGACCAAATCAAAGTTAAAATAGACAATTTTTAACCAGATTAAATTGGAAATTCCAATTTTATTAGATTTACATAAGAATGCATTATGGTTGCATTAACCATAGACAAAACAATTTTGATAGAAGTAAAGACTGACAATTTTTGACTAAATTAGGCTTGAATAAGTTAATATTTGACCAAATCAAAGTTAGAATAAACAATTTGTTACCAGATTAAACTAGAAATGCCAATTTTATTAATAGATGTAACATAGGAACACCAATTTTTTGATACATTAACCAAGTTAAGCTCAAATAACCTAATTTTTGACCAAATAAAAGTTAAAATGGATAATATTTTACCTAATTGAACTAGAAATGCCAATTTTATCAGTAGATTAACATAGGAATGATACTTTTCTGTTACACTAACCACAACCAAACCAACTTTTGATGAAATAAATGAAGAATGACAAAGTTTGACCAAATTAAGCTTAAATAAGCCAATTTTTGACCAATTTAACTCTGAAGTGCCAATTTTATAAATAGATTTAACATAAGAATGCCAATTTTTAGTTAAATGAACCATAGACAAACCAATTTTTGATGAAATAAATGAAGAATAATATTTTTTGACCAAATTAAGCTCAAATAAGCTAATTTTTGACCAATTTAACTCAGAAGGGCCAATTTTATTGATAGATTTAACACAAGAATACCAATTTTTAGTTAAATGAAGCATAGACAAAACAATTTTTGATGAAATAAATGAAGAATAATAATTTTTGATCAAATTAAGCTCAAATAAACTAATTTTTGACCAATTTAACTTGGAAGGGCCAATTTTATTGATAGATTTAACATAAGAATGCCAATTTTTAGTTAAATGAACCATAGACAAACCAATTTTTGATCAAATAAATGAAGAATAATAATTTTTGATCAAATTAAGCACAAATAAACTAATTTTTGACCAATTTAACTCGGAAGGGCCAATTTTATTGATAGATTTAACACAAGAATACCAATTTTTAGTTAAATGAAGCATAGACAAAACAATTTTTGATGAAATAAATGAAGAATAATAATTTTTGACAAAATTAAGCTCAAATAAACTAATTTTTGACCAATTTAACTTGGAAGGGCCAATTTTATTGATAGATTTAACATAAGAATGCCAATTTTTAGTTAAATGAGCCATAGACAAACCAATTTTTGATCAAATAAATGAAGAATAATAATTTTTGATCAAATTAAGCTCAAATAAACTAATTTTTGACCAATTTAACTTGGAAGTGCCAAATTTATTGATAGATTTAACATAAGAATGCCAATTTTTAGTTAAATGAACCATAGACAAACCAATTTTTGATCAAATAAATGAAGAATAATAATTTTTGATCAAATTAAGCTCAAATAAACTAATTTTTGACCAATTTAACTCGGAAGGGCCAATTTTATTGATAGATTTAACACAAGAATACCAATTTTTAGTTAAATGAAGCATAGACAAATCAATTTTTGATGAAATAAATGAAGAATAATAATTTTTGACAAAATTAAGCTCAAATAAACTAATTTTTGACCAATTTAACTTGGAAGTGCCAATTTTATTGATAGATTTAACATAAGAATGCCAATTTTTAGTTAAATGAAGCATAGACAAACAAATTTTTGATGAAATAAATGAAGAATAATAATTTTTGATCAAATTAAGCTCAAATAAACTAATTTTTGACCAATTTAACTTGGAAGTGCCAAATTTATTGATAGATTTAACATAAGAATGCCAATTTTTAGTTAAATGAACCATAGACAAACCAATTTTTGATGAAATAAATGAAGCATAATAATTTTTGATCAAATTAAGCTCAAATAAACTAATTTTTGACCAATTTAACTCGGAAGGGCCAATTTTATTGATAGATTTAACACAAGAATACCAATTTTTAGTTAAATGAAGCATAGACAAATCAATTTTTGATGAAATAAATGAAGAATAATAATTTTTGACAAAATTAAGCTCAAATAAACTAATTTTTGACCAATTTAACTTGGAAGTGCCAATTTTATTGATAGATTTAACATAAGAATGCCAATTTTTAGTTAAATGAGCCATAGACAAACCAATTTTTGATCAAATAAATGAAGAATAATAATTTTTGATCAAATTAAGCTCAAATAAACTAATTTTTGACCAATTTAACTTGGAAGTGCCAAATTTATTGATAGATTTAACATAAGAATGCCAATTTTTAGTTAAATGAACCATAGACAAACCAATTTTTGATGAAATAAATGAAGAATAATAATTTTTGATCAAATTAAGCTCAAATAAACTAATTTTTGACCAATTTAACTCGGAAGGGCCAATTTTATTGATAGATTTAACACAAGAATACCAATTTTTAGTTAAATGAAGCATAGACAAATCAATTTTTGATGAAATAAATGAAGAATAATAATTTTTGACAAAATTAAGCTCAAATAAACTAATTTTTGACCAATTTAACTTGGAAGTGCCAATTTTATTGATAGATTTAACATAAGAATGCCAATTTTTAGTTAAATGAAGCATAGACAAACAAATTTTTGATGAAATAAATGAAGAATAATAATTTTTGATCAAATTAAGCTCAAATAAACTAATTTTTGACCAATTTAACTTGGAAGTGCCAAATTTATTGATAGATTTAACATAAGAATGCCAATTTTTAGTTAAATGAACCATAGACAAACCAATTTTTGATGAAATAAATGAAGCATAATAATTTTTGATCAAATTAAGCTCAAATAAACTAATTTTTGACCAATTTAACTCGGAAGGGCCAATTTTATTGATAGATTTAACACAAGAATACCAATTTTTAGTTAAATGAACCATAGACAAATCAATTTTTGATGAAATAAATGAAGAATAATAATTTTTGACAAAATTAAGCTCAAATAAACTAATTTTTGACCAATTTAACTTGGAAGTGCCAATTTTATTGATAGATTTAACATAAGAATGCCAATTTTTAGTTAAATGAACCCTAGACAAACCAATTTTTGATTAAATAAAAGAAGAATAATAATTTTTGACCAAATTAAGCTCAAATAAACTAATTTTTGACCAATTTAACTTGGAAGTGCCAAATTTATTGATAGATTTAACATAAGAATGCCAATTTTTAGTTAAATGAACCATAGACAAACCAATTTTTGATGAAATAAATGAAGCATAATAATTTTTGATCAAATTAAGCTCAAATAAACTAATTTTTGACCAATTTAACTCGGAAGGGCCAATTTTATTGATAGATTTAACACAAGAATACCAATTTTTAGTTAAATGAACCATAGACAAATCAATTTTTGATGAAATAAATGAAGAATAATAATTTTTGACAAAATTAAGCTCAAATAAACTAATTTTTGACCAATTTAACTTGGAAGTGCCAATTTTATTGATAGATTTAACATAAGAATGCCAATTTTTAGTTAAATGAACCCTAGACAAACCAATTTTTGATTAAATAAAAGAAGAATAATAATTTTTGACCAAATTAAGCTCAAATAAACTAATTTTTGACCAATTTAACTTGGAAGTGCCAATTTTATTAATATATTTAACATAAGAATGCCAATTTTTAGTTAAATGAACCCTAGACAAACCAATTTTTGATTAAATAAAAGAAGAATAATAATTTTTGACCAAATTAAGCTCAAATAAACTAATTTTTGACCAATTTAACTTGGAAGTGCCAATTTTATTGATAGATTTAACATAAGAATGCCAATTTTTAGTTAAATGAACCCTAGACAAACCAATTTTTGATTAAATAAAAGAAGAATAATAATTTTTGACCAAATTAAGCTCAAATAAACTAATTTTTGACCAATTTAACTTGGAAGTGCCAATTTTATTAATATATTTAACATAAGAATGCCAATTTTTAGTTAAATGAACCATAGACAAACCAATTTTTGATTAAATAAAAGAAGAATAATAATTTTTGACAAAATTAAGCTCAAATAAACTAATTTTTGACCAATTTAACTTGGAAGTGCCAATTTTATTGATAGATTTAACATAAGAATGCCAATTTTTAGTTAAATGAACCCTAGACAAACCAATTTTTGATTAAATAAAAGAAGAATAATAATTTTTGACCAAATTAAGCTCAAATAAACTAATTTTTGACCAATTTAACTTGGAAGTGCCAATTTTATTGATAGATTTAACATAAGAATGCCAATTTTTAGTTAAATGAACCCTAGACAAACCAATTTTTGATTAAATAAAAGAAGAATAATAATTTTTGACAAAATTAAGCTCAAATAAACTAATTTTTGACCAATTTAACTTGGAAGTGCCAATTTTATTGATAGATTTAACATAAGAATGCCAATTTTTAGTTAAATGAACCCTAGACAAACCAATTTTTGATTAAATAAAAGAAGAATAATAATTTTTGACCAAATTAAGCTCAAATAAACTAATTTTTGACCAATTTAACTTGGAAGTGCCAATTTTATTGATAGATTTAACATAAGAATGCCAATTTTTAGTTAAATGAACCCTAGACAAACCAATTTTTGATTAAATAAAAGAAGAATAATAATTTTTGACCAAATTAAGCTCAAATAAACTAATTTTTGACCAATTTAACTTGGAAGTGCCAATTTTATTAATATATTTAACATAAGAATGCCAATTTTTAGTTAAATGAACCCTAGACAAACCAATTTTTGATTAAATAAAAGAAGAATAATAATTTTTGACCAAATTAAGCTCAAATAAACTAATTTTTGACCAATTTAACTTGGAAGTGCCAATTTTATTGATAGATTTAACATAAGAATGCCAATTTTTAGTTAAATGAACCCTAGACAAACCAATTTTTGATTAAATAAAAGAAGAATAATAATTTTTGACCAAATTAAGCTCAAATAAACTAATTTTTGACCAATTTAACTTGGAAGTGCCAATTTTATTAATATATTTAACATAAGAATGCCAATTTTTAGTTAAATGAACCATAGACAAACCAATTTTTGATTAAATAAAAGAAGAATAATAATTTTTGACAAAATTAAGCTCAAATAAACTAATTTTTGACCAATTTAACTTGGAAGTGCCAATTTTATTGATAGATTTAACATAAGAATGCCAATTTTTAGTTAAATGAACCCTAGACAAACCAATTTTTGATTAAATAAAAGAAGAATAATAATTTTTGACCAAATTAAGCTCAAATAAACTAATTTTTGACCAATTTAACTTGGAAGTGCCAATTTTATTGATAGATTTAACATAAGAATGCCAATTTTTAGTTAAATGAACCCTAGACAAACCAATTTTTGATTAAATAAAAGAAGAATAATAATTTTTGACAAAATTAAGCTCAAATAAACTAATTTTTGACCAATTTAACTTGGAAGTGCCAATTTTATTGATAGATTTAACATAAGAATGCCAATTTTTAGTTAAATGAACCCTAGACAAACCAATTTTTGATTAAATAAAAGAAGAATAATAATTTTTGACCAAATTAAGCTCAAATAAACTAATTTTTGACCAATTTAACTTGGAAGTGCCAATTTTATTGATAGATTTAACATAAGAATGCCAATTTTTAGTTAAATGAACCCTAGACAAACCAATTTTTGATTAAATAAAAGAAGAATAATAATTTTTGACCAAATTAAGCTCAAATAAACTAATTTTTGACCAATTTAACTTGGAAGTGCCAATTTTATTGATAGATTTAACATAAGAATGCCAATTTTTAGTTAAATGAACCCTAGACAAACCAATTTTTGATTAAATAAAAGAAGAATAATAATTTTTGACCAAATTAAGCTCAAATAAACTAATTTTTGACCAATTTAACTTGGAAGTGCCAATTTTATTAATATATTTAACATAAGAATGCCAATTTTTAGTTAAATGAACCATAGACAAACCAATTTTTGATTAAATAAAAGAAGAATAATAATTTTTGACCAAATTAAGCTCAAATAAACTAATTTTTGACCAATTTAACTTGGAAGTGCCAATTTTATTAATATATTTAACATAAGAATGCCAATTTTTAGTTAAATGAACCATAGACAAACCAATTTTTGATTAAATAAAAGAAGAATAATAATTTTTGACCAAATTAAGCTCAAATAAACTAATTTTTGACCAATTTAACTCGGAAGTGCCAAATTTATTGATAGATTTAACATAAGAATGCCAATTTTTAGTTAAATGAACCATAGACAAACCAATTTTTGATCAAATAAATGAAGAATAATAATTTTTGATCAAATTAAGCTCAAATAAACTAATTTTTGACCAATTTAACTTGGAAGTGCCAAATTTATTGATAGATTTAACATAAGAATGCCAATTTTTAGTTAAATGAACCCTAGACAAACCAATTTTTGATTAAATAAAAGAAGAATAATAATTTTTGACAAAATTAAGCTCAAATAAACTAATTTTTGACCAATTTAACTTGGAAGTGCCAATTTTATTAATATATTTAACATAAGAATGCCAATTTTTAGTTAAATGAACCATAGACAAACCAATTTTTGATTAAATAAAAGAAGAATAATAATTTTTGATCAAATTAAGCTCAAATAAACTAATTTTTGACCAATTTAACTTGGAAGTGCCAAATTTATTGATAGATTTAACATAAGAATGCCAATTTTTAGTTAAATGAACCCTAGACAAACCAATTTTTGATTAAATAAAAGAAGAATAATAATTTTTGACCAAATTAAGCTCAAATAAACTAATTTTTGACCAATTTAACTTGGAAGTGCCAATTTTATTAATATATTTAACATAAGAATGCCAATTTTTAGTTAAATGAACCCTAGACAAACCAATTTTTGATTAAATAAAAGAAGAATAATAATTTTTGATCAAATTAAGCTCAAATAAACTAATTTTTGACCAATTTAACTTGGAAGTGCCAAATTTATTGATAGATTTAACATAAGAATGCCAATTTTTAGTTAAATGAACCCTAGACAAACCAATTTTTGATTAAATAAAAGAAGAATAATAATTTTTGACAAAATTAAGCTCAAATAAACTAATTTTTGACCAATTTAACTTGGAAGTGCCAATTTTATTGATAGATTTAACATAAGAATGCCAATTTTTAGTTAAATGAACCCTAGACAAACCAATTTTGATTAAATAAAAGAAGAATAATAATTTTTGACCAAATTAAGCTCAAATAAACTAATTTTTGACCAATTTAACTTGGAAGTGCCAATTTTATTAATATATTTAACATAAGAATGCCAATTTTTAGTTAAATGAACCATAGACAAACCAATTTTTGATTAAATAAAAGAAGAATAATAATTTTTGACCAAATTAAGCTCAAATAAACTAATTTTTGACCAATTTAACTTGGAAGTGCCAATTTTATTAATATATTTAACATAAGAATGCCAATTTTTAGTTAAATGAACCATAGACAAACCAATTTTTGATTAAATAAAAGAAGAATAATAATTTTTGACCAAATTAAGCTCAAATAAACTAATTTTTGACCAATTTAACTCGGAAGTGCCAAATTTATTGATAGATTTAACATAAGAATGCCAATTTTTAGTTAAATGAACCATAGACAAACCAATTTTTGATCAAATAAATGAAGAATAATAATTTTTGATCAAATTAAGCTCAAATAAACTAATTTTTGACCAATTTAACTTGGAAGTGCCAAATTTATTGATAGATTTAACATAAGAATGCCAATTTTTAGTTAAATGAACCCTAGACAAACCAATTTTTGATTAAATAAAAGAAGAATAATAATTTTTGACAAAATTAAGCTCAAATAAACTAATTTTTGACCAATTTAACTTGGAAGTGCCAATTTTATTGATAGATTTAACATAAGAATGCCAATTTTTAGTTAAATGAACCCTAGACAAACCAATTTTTGATTAAATAAAAGAAGAATAATAATTTTTGACCAAATTAAGCTCAAATAAACTAATTTTTGACCAATTTAACTTGGAAGTGCCAATTTTATTGATAGATTTAACATAAGAATGCCAATTTTTAGTTAAATGAACCCTAGACAAACCAATTTTTGATTAAATAAAAGAAGAATAATAATTTTTGACCAAATTAAGCTCAAATAAACTAATTTTTGACCAATTTAACTTGGAAGTGCCAATTTTATTAATATATTTAACATAAGAATGCCAATTTTTAGTTAAATGAACCATAGACAAACCAATTTTTGATTAAATAAAAGAAGAATAATAATTTTTGACCAAATTAAGCTCAAATAAACTAATTTTTGACCAATTTAACTTGGAAGTGCCAATTTTATTAATATATTTAACATAAGAATGCCAATTTTTAGTTAAATGAACCATAGACAAACCAATTTTTGATTAAATAAAAGAAGAATAATAATTTTTGACCAAATTAAGCTCAAATAAACTAATTTTTGACCAATTTAACTCGGAAGTGCCAAATTTATTGATAGATTTAACATAAGAATGCCAATTTTTAGTTAAATGAACCATAGACAAACCAATTTTTGATCAAATAAATGAAGAATAATAATTTTTGATCAAATTAAGCTCAAATAAACTAATTTTTGACCAATTTAACTTGGAAGTGCCAAATTTATTGATAGATTTAACATAAGAATGCCAATTTTTAGTTAAATGAACCATAGACAAACCAATTTTTGATCAAATAAATGAAGAATAATAATTTTTGATCAAATTAAGCTCAAATAAACTAATTTTTGACCAATTTAACTTGGAAGTGCCAATTTTATTGATAGATTTAACATAAGAATGCAAATTTTTAGTTAAATGAATCATAGACAAACCAATTTTTGATTAAATAAATGAAGCATAATAATTTTTGACCAAATTAAGCTCAAATAAACTAATTTTTGACCAATTTAACTCAGAAGGGCCAATTTTATTGATAGATTTAACACAAGAATGCCAATTTTTATTTAAATGAAATAAAGGCAAGCCAATTTTTGATAGAAAAGAAAATTGATGAAAAAATTATACTCAAATAAATAAATTATTGTCTAAAGGAAAATTCCAATTTTTGACCAGGTCAATCTTTTACCAAATTTATTTCAGAAAAGCAGTTTTCCCACAAATTGTTCAGTCAACCTAAATCCAAGCTAATCTGGATAAAGCGATTTTTAAAACAAATTAAACCCAGAAAATCCAATTTTTGACAGTGTGTTCTGAACACAGCAGACCTGAAAAGGAAAATAGTGGAGAGGATTAAATTTATTTCCCTATAACTTCCAAATGAACCAAAACAGCAATATGTCGATAATTCATCGAGGCTGTTTAATCACATAAATTATTTTGTTTGCCCCCCTTAGGGGCTCTACGGTACAGTAATAGAGTATCGGAAAACGAAAAAAAATCATGGGGGATGTTCAATTGTATAGATTATTTTGTTTTCCCTCACAGGGGGGTTACTTTTGGACCTCCAAATGAAAAGATCATCAAACATGAGAAAATATGTGGTGGAAAAGTGTTAAAATAATTGTTTAAGTTCACAGTTTCACCGTCTACAATTTTTAATGTTTCGTTTGTTTTTTTTTAGGCACCGTAACGAAGACAGTTTCATTAGATGCGATTTGTTATCCAAGCTGTCGAATGACTTCGATCTAGGCGACTTCAACGAAAACCATTGGAAATATATAGATGAACAAATCAAAATTTTGAAAATCACGAAGGATTTCCACTTATACAATTTCAGAAATTTAGTAGAGAAACATTTAGAATTTCTATTTAAAACCGGCAAAAATTACAAAATTGTACTGAGCGAATTCATGAACGACATAGTGGATCAAAAAGATTTCAAATTAATGGATCTCGACGATTTATCTTTGGTTAAACGGATTTACATCGAAATGGCAAAACTTATTCCGGAAGTATTCAAGGACTCGCCGACATATCGATCAATACAAACAAAATTTCTAATCATGTTTATAAAATTCAGCATAAAGAAACCGGATTACTGTCTAAACCTAAGAGATTTCCCGGAATTAATATCCCTTACACAATCCAGTTTCGCTAAAAACGAAAATTTCGATAGAGACGATAAAGATATAATAGAAAAAGTAATCGATTATAACCTAAAATTCCCTTCGACGGCCATCCCTCACGGTGCCAATAACATCATAACCATAATACAACAAGTGGTAAAAGAAGAAGAATCCCTATCGCGATTCGAATATACCCTAACATCGGTTTTAACCAAAAAAGAACGAGGCGTTTTCGGAAACGAAATATTCAACACTTATTTTGATAAACTCGTCGAAACGTACCCGATACGTGGTATAATTAAATGGTACATGAGAAACGAACCGAGAACTTTATCGCCCTATATCTCACAAATCATTAAAACCGCTTTGGACACATCGGAATTATTAGATTATAAACTAATCAAACAATATTCCCATTTGGGGTTCGATAGAAAAGTAATTGAAATATTTATGGAAAAACTAACCGACGGAAGGGATTTATTCGATCCGCTGTGCGTTTTATTACCGACAGAAGATTATGTGAATTTGATTAACGAAAGGTATTTACCCAAAAAAGATAAAATCGACGTTAACGATAAAGAAATGAAAGAACTATTCAACATACAGTGTAAAATACTTAAAACAATGACGAAGGTGACTGAACCTCATAAATTACTACCAGCAGTAATGAAATATTGCAAGGGGGATTTTCTGCAACCCGCCCTTCGTGCGCTGTACAGCGTTTTTTATAGATCACCCGAAAAAATGTTGTATTCCTACGCTCAACTGTTATCCAAACAGGCGGTATCCGCTAGAAAACACGCCATATTTCTAAGTTGCGCCGTATTGGATAAAGAACACACTTTAAATATGCTGGAAAATACAATTGAAAATAACGTTTCCAGTCGCAAACACCAGTTTTCCGCTACGTTGAAATACTTCTTGAAAAACCCTTCCGAAGATTTACTCGATAGAGTTATAAACAGTTTTGATAACATCGATAAAAACGATAGGGAAACGTTGGATATGTTGAAGGACTTCGTTGTGCCCACAAAGTTTCGATCCAAATACATCGAATCCTGTTGGGAGTTCTTTAAAGGGTTAGAAGCTAAGGGGGTGAAGAATAAGGATTATTTGGAAAGTTTGTTGAAGAAAATGCACGAAGAGGAGCTACTCGAATCTCTATCGAGTGAATTTTTAATTGATAATATTAAACGAGAGTTTGCCGTCGTTGAAAATCGTTTATCGAATCTAGATTCGTTTGTAACGAGGGTGTTGAGATATAGAGTTTCGGGGAGAAATGAATATTTCGGTGTAGTGTTTGATTTGTTATCGAAATTACCGAAAAAAATCGCGAATAATTTTTTCTCGGCGTTTTTCAAAGAAGCCGATGAAACCGTCGATGACGCTTTCCTTCAAATTTTCCTTTCCTATTGGGAAAAAACTTTTGATATAATCGACTCGTTCGACAATACTGTATGTTTGAAATTAATTATATCCAAGCGTCAAGGTTTGGAAGCTTGGGTTAGTTTTATCGTTAATTACTTGGAGCAACTTATCGATCAGTTCGGTTATTTCGCTTACAATCACTTTAAAGAACAATTCGATTTGGTTTTGTCGTCGTCGATGAACGAAATTGAAAAATATGCGGTTTATTTGAAAATTCTCCGATGTAAACTCACCGCCACTAATTGCGTATTAGTTTTGGAATTTATTCGTCACATCGACGAGGTCGAAGAAGAAGAATTGTGGAAAAGTTATAGAGAAATCAGAAGTATTTTGGAAAAAGTTGACATTCCCATTGTTCGTGTCAATTACAGCAATTTTATTTCAGATCAAGTCGTATAGAAGGAAGAGTTTATCTTCTTCGGCAGCTATTTCTCTACCACGAGATCTCCCTCATCTATTTTTTTATATAATCGAGTTAATTTTAGTTTACGGCTACCAAAAGCAGGTACGATCCTTTTGAGGCCAACTAATTTTATTTTTGTTTTAAATTAAAACTTTTTGTCTGGACATTGAGAATGATTTAGTATACAATAATATCATAATAATTATCAACTCTGTACTGTAACTCATTTTTATATTTTTTACACGAATTTGTAGTTTATTTCCCGTGGAACAATTTTTTCTATTGATAAATTGTAGAATGCAATTTTGTTTTATTTTGAAATGCTTATGATTTGGGTCAAAATTGAATTGATCTTATTACCCTATATACAAATTTAAACACTTAAACTTAAATTCCCAGGAGTTCCAATCATTATTTCCTCAAGTCCTTCAACTATACGAGGTCATTCTTCATACACTTCACTTTTCAGGAATCCCCACAATAAAAAAAAAAACTTAGTCTGAGGTCGGATCATCATCATCACATATCATTGGCAATAATCCTGTTCACTCGGGCTGTGGCTCCGTTTTATTGGAAAAAGGTTTGGACGAATGATCTTAACATTTTCGAATCGGCGTTCACAGTAATTTTCGAAATAAAGTGGGCCTACGATTCCCCATGAAAACATGGCACCTAACCCCCTAACCTAACCATGTAGAAATTATGTGCAATGTAACTGAAAACTTGCTTCCGGGAAAGTCGAGAAAAATGTACAAGTCATACACGGGGAATGTTCTTGCACATTTCTCGGGTAATTTTTGTACGTTTTTCGGGAAAAACAAACCGATGTCAGTGAAAATCATCAACGTTATAGTCCCATTATTAAATTTTGAAAATTATACATTGAAATGTAAGTATATTTCAATGTAGTCGTAGATAAAATATTGTATGATATTTAAACATAGTGGAAATGCACCAAGCCAGCACCGAGCGCCAACTTTGAACACAAACTGTAGAGTTGAGGTTGTGTAATTTCGATTTACATTTGTGCTTAAGAAGACTATAAAAAGGCCCAAGAAAGTAAGGTTAGGTTAGTAAGAGGTGCTTCTATAACATTCATATTCACCTATGTTTGCTCTAATTGGTTCTTGTGTGCCATAAGCGTTTAGTTCATGAGTTTCAGTTGGGCAGCAAATCATATGAACTCTCTGTTCACAACGTTGCCATCCCGTCTCTATATTGTAATGTCTTTGGCAATTATATAATCATAGTGTTGATAAAATGAGATATTTTTCATTCCAAATTTGATATTAAACGAGTTGTTTGTAATTAAGTTGATGATACATCGGGCATATTAACCAAAATTGTTGATATTACTTTCTCAAGTATCTTTCAGCGAGCCGAGTATTTTTTTTGTCGAATCCGGAATATTATTATATCAAATCTGGCAAAAAATTGATATTTGAAGATAGTGGAAAATAAACTCTAAAGACAGAAACTTCTTTATTGTGATTTAAATGTTTGTTTACACTTTATTCGAATAAAATATTAAATAGTTTGAATAAAATGTTTTTATTACATATAAGAGACAATTGGTATATACACTATTTCTAGTTACAGATACACAATATTGTAACCATAGACAAACAATACTAGATCGCGCATTTGATGAAATTCGTATTCCAATATTAGAACGAGATACAAAGAAAGTATAGTTATCTCTATCAAAGTGTTTCTTCTTGTATCTTACTCATTCATCGCGCAGTGGGACAAAAATAACTCTACCCTAGACCTGATGTTTATTTTTTCTTTGTACACCTTTATGAATTGCACAGTCTAGTATCACCATATCTATGGTTGTTACAAAGTTAGATAAGTTATTCTTCTTTTTTCTGTAACTTGACCTTTGCCAGCACGACTACTCAGTCATCCCACATCCTGGAACCAAAAATTATAAAGATTATAACGAAGCTAGATGTATTATTCTTCTTTTTTTGGTAACTTGGCCTTTGTCGATACGGCTACTTAAACATCATATATTCTGTAAGTAAAAGTTATATACTTCATTATAACGAAGTTATATTTGTTATTCTTCTTTTTTCGTTAACTTGGCCTTTGTCGATACGACTACTTAGGCAGCACATATTTTGGAACTAAAGTTATAAACTTGAGTTCTGGGGTAAATCCCTGGTATGCTTACTTCGAAGAGGTTGAATTTTGACCAATATTATGAATCTTCATATGTCTTTTCAAATCTTGTCGTAACCTAAACGGTCTTTTACATATCGCACAACTAAACTGTCTTTCTCCTGTATGTATGAACGTGTGTTTTTTAAGTTCTCCATTTCTTCTAAACTTTTTATCGCAAATATTACACGAATATGGAAAAATATCCCGATGAAATAGTTTGTGGACGTAAAGAGAAGATTGCCTGAAAGATTTCCCACACGTGTCGCACATGTACGGCCTATTATTCGTATGTGTATTTAAATGCTCGTCTCTTGTAGTTTTACTGGTAAAAGTTTGATCACAATATTCACAAGAATATTTTATTCCGTAATGTAATTGATCTAGATGACGTTTTAAGTGAGCGCTTCTATGGTATTTCTTGCCGCAAATGTGGCAACAGTGTAATTTGTTATTTACGTGAATGTTATAATGGGTTATGAATACAGAGGATGTGCTAAACTTATTTTGGCAAATATTACATTGGTAATATGTTTCGTCTGGTTCGGTTATTTTACATTTATTTGCCATTTCTAAGTTCTTACATCTCACCGAAGGTTCTATAGAAGCTGAAAAAAAAAAAAAAAAATTTTGAGTAACGTGATTTGAAACGTCGGCCATATTGTCGTGGCGGACAATCTTGTTAAATTTCAGTTGTACTAAATTTACTTTAATTAAAGATTCTTACTTTGAGGGTGCTTCCTTTTAATATGTCTCTGCATATCAAACTTTCTTGTAAAAGATTTATTGCACTCTGTACATGCAAAAATATCAATTTTTTTCCGATCAACTGGTGCTGGACGCTTCATTTTATGAACTTCCAACATATGGTTTTTTAATTTTGATTTAGTATTGAAACTTAATGTACACAATATACAGCTTTTTGAAGATAAATCCACTGCGTCTTTATAATCCAAGTTCCGTATTGGAGAATTTAATTTTTCGCATATATCTTCTTCCGACTCTGAATTATCAGATTCTTTAATATCATTATTTTGTTCTAGCGTAGTTCTGGAAAGAATATGCAATTTATCAAAGTATAACTGTTTTCTAAACCAATTCTATACAAATCAAAAAAATAGTTTTAATGTCATGTTAAAACGTGCCATAAATTTCCAAATTAATTTATTGCATTCACTTAACAAGTTTGTAACAAAATATTGTAGAAAGAATTGAAATTAACTGTATTGTATAAATTTATTAAAACAATAATGACTGGTCGTTAAAAGCTATGGATAATAACCTTTGACCAACTGAACATTTTTTAAAATTGAAAAATCGTACTTTTTCTTTAAACCTTCCTCTACAAATTAGTATACTTCGATATTAGTGCAGTTGCAATTATGATCTCAGACTAAAGAGACTGTTATTCTTCCTTATTTCATCAAGTTTTCTTTAGCACTACCATGAAAAGATAACATAATTCAACCCTTTTATAGTTGTTTTTCTATCTGAATTGAATGTCATATTTTTGATAAATTCTTCAATCACAAGTATAATGAAGTAAAATTAATATTCTGTCATTTAAATTAACATTATATTACAATTATATAAATATTTTAACTAGCATTGTGATTTAACTTATTATGATTTTTTAAATATCGTTTTTGCCTAAATTTTAGTCCACATAATTCACAAGAAAAAGGTTTATCATCAGAATGTATCAATTTATGTCTTTTCAATTCATATTTTATCCTAAATCTTCTACCACAAACGTCACAAGTATATGGTTTTTCTCCAGTATGTTTAGTAATGTGAACCAACATCGGTGGTCTTGTTCTGAATGCCTGATGGCAATAAGAACACTTAAATGGAAATACATTTTGATGTGAGCGATTGTGGACATACAAGGAAGCTTTTTGTTTAAAAGCTTTGCCACAAGTATCACAAACATACGGTCGTTCGTTAGTATGTATTCGTCTGTGCTCATCAGCGTTTCTTTTATTGGCAAATTTTCTTCCGCAAATATCACAAGGAAAGTTCTTGATACCCTCGTGGGTTTCTTTGAGGTGGCGTACTAAACCTTGAGATACTCTGAAACATTTACCACACAGATGGCAAGCGTGAGGGCGTTCTCCTGTGTGTATCCTGATATGCCAGATATATGTATAAGGAGAATATAAACATCTCCCGCACTCTTTGCAATTATAATACACTCTACCGTCTACTACTATTTTAGCCTCATTAATCAACTCTTGATCCAATTTAATATTTTTCTTTTTCTCTTTTTTAACATTCGTTTTACTTCCAGTATCTTCTGATGGAAGAGTTCGTTGATTAGGATGATTCTGTAAAATATGGTTTTGCATATCTTCTTCAGATATAAATAAGATTTGGCAAGTTTGACAACCATAGCACACATCTTCAACTTCTCTTTTGAGCGTAGAATCATCTTCTGTTTCAATTTTTTCTGAAGATAAGTCCTCACTATCATCCAATTCTTCCTTGTTGGATGGCTCGTACATAGTTTGAAGTGGAAGTTGAATGGCCATATATTCACCCATATTCTCATCATAATCAGATATTTCTGTCTTTTCTATCAAAGCTGATTCACTGTTGTACTTTTCATTCAGTACTTGTAGATTTGAATCTCCCTTATTTTCTTTCCTATGAAAAAAAGCATGTTAGCAAAGAGTGGGGAGATAGCATAGTAACTATTTATTTGGTTGTACTTTTCCAATTAAGTTTCACTATTTGTTGAAATATATTCTAAACATATAGATTGTTGAAAAATGTCAATGAATAAAATTGCTATATTTCGAAGAAGAAAAATGGATAAAACTATTATTTTGATCACATTAAGGCAAATTTTTGTTTGTGCCATTTTAATATGTTTAACATATTCAATCAAAGAAGAAACATTTTTCATTTGAAAGTTTTTTCTAACAGGATAACATTAAATCTGGCAATGTTTAGATTTTTTAGAGCCACATAGCATCATTACATTCTAATTGTATCATTCATTAAAAATATGTGCCCATAATATATTCCTATAATCATAACTAATACTACACAGAAGCAATATTTTATCCATGAATGTTGAAATTTAATTCTACATCAGTTGGAAATGATAATAAATAGACAACACAAATAGAAAAAGTGTACATACTTGGTTTGTTGCAAGTCATTTTCTTTTTGTTTTTCTGTGACAAATTGATAGCTTCTCAATCTTCGGTCAGCTTCTATACTGGTTAAAAATAATTCATGCCATGCTAATACTGTAGAAGCACATTGCCAACAACATTGAAGTGGTAATTCGTCTGTTTTGTCTACTTTAACGGGAAGATATGAATTCATTTTATAACTTAAATTATTAACTTCCCCATCATCAGAATAAATTCCAATCAATTTATCTTGTTGATTTGCACAAATTCTACAAATTTCTGTTATACTGACAATCTCGGTTATTTCAACCGTTGGTACTTGTACTAGAATGTTCTGTTTGCCTTCCATTTCCAAAATTGTTTCTGAATAAATGGTAAAAATATTCTCTCCTTCAAATTCAAATTGATGTAAAAATTTTATAGTGTGAATTTGGTCTTGAAATGTTCATTAAGTACACAACAAACAATAAAATGGCCGTTTGACATATGTATATTTTTTACATCAGTTTATGTCTATCAATCAGTAGGTGTATCTTTACATCTTGTAGCAAAGAAGAATCCGAATTTTGGATTAGAAGAAAAGAAGACGAATATGTAGGAATAACCACAGATCACTAGTATACAGATAATTCACAGAAATGCTTTTGTTCCGAGTACATTAGCACTAACAACGGAGTAAACCTTAACTACCAATTTGACATGAATTACAATAATTTTTCTGAATATTATTAATTGTACGTAATTTTCCGGTAATAGATTTTAAAATTCATCTTTTTTGCTTAAAATAGGTCTCAAAACTTAAAGTTACATATATTTGAGGTATATTATAAGAAAATCACTATCAATAAAACATGTATAATATTAATATATAATATAACAATAAATGGTATTTATTGGAAGGCATTCTCAAAGCTTCACTAAATAATTTGTCACTAGCACAGATTCCCCTTCAAGGAGCCGTTGGTGAGGAGGCCCAGAGGTCATAATATTCGTGTGCCCATGTAGTCCCTCTTCGGCTGGTTAGGAATGATATCCTAATTTGTCAAAAGGTTCAAACCAATACGCCTGATTAGCTTTTCACTGGAAACCGGTCTTTAGTAATGTTAAGTGGGACAAGACAGGCCTGTGTACTTAATGGCTCGGTCGTCCACTATTCTGCTATGAACACAAAAATTATGAATCAACAACCAGAACGATTAGATTTAAAATGCATGAGGTTTGTATATGTCCTGCGATCTGAAAAGGTCTATTGTGACCTTCTATACCATAGCTCTTCGTGCAGGCCCAGAACATTAATTATTATTATTTTTTAAATTGCTTTGAGTGGATTTTGTATTTACAATGTTAGTCAAATGAACTACCTTAGTTAATTGATATATAAGGAGTTGTGGACTCATCAATGCACTATCAACATCAAATTATTTACTTTTGTTTAATTTCTCACAAGATTATTCATTTGGGGAAAATAACAAGTTTTAAACAAGGCAATATAAAAACTGATCAACTATTTATTTAATTTTCATTGTTCATTTTCTTCATCTACGTTTTCTTTCTTTTCACTTCTATATTGTTTACATTCTGGATATTTATCTGCCAAATGACTTCTAATTTCACCATATTCTGCTCTCAAATTTCTTCTAACTTCATTCTGGTTCCTGATCTTTTCTTGTTTTTTCAAATATAATTCATAAGATTTATAAGTTGCATAAAATGGTGGGTACTTTTTCTTTTTCAATACAACCCTTCCATCAAAACAATATTGTTTGTAATCTAAAATTTCATCCTTAGGAATTTCTTCTAATTTCCTACATTCCTTTGGAGAAGCAATAATATTAGGAAAATAATTATTTTCTTTGCAAAATTCGACAAGATGTAGTTTTTTCTCTTCAGCAATTTCTTCGGGAGTTTTCTGTTTGATCAGTCCCAAAAAGAAAGCTTTCATGATTTTTCCTACATTTGTTGATCCCTCGACTTTAGCATGGAGATTTTTAATACCAACAACTTCACATATTGTTTTAATAGCTCTATGACATATTAAACCATGTCCTTCGGGTTTCTGCCAAACATAAATCTTTGTAGTACCAAACTGGGTAAAAAAGTCATGACAAACTGAAATTTGGAAAAATGCTTTTGTTTACAATTTATCATAGATGAAATAAGATAAAATTACCTGTATGATTTCGATATAACTTTATATGCATTAGTTTTTGAGCAGCTCTATTTTTTGCTTTCCTTAGAGCAGTTTTAGCTTCAGCTCCTTTTGTTAAAGCAAAACCAGCAAGACCTTTACCATTTCCAGTTACTACTAGAGCAGATTGTCGTCTCTTTCTGCCAAAATTCCCTTTCATATTAAATACAGTTTTCAATTCTAATACTTTTGTATCAAAACCTTCAAACGTTTCTAAAACAATAATTGAAATTCATAAAATTAGTTTATTTTTTCCTAAATTGCCTTGATTAGGTCTCTTCTGATTAAAATTTATTTACATGTTTTAAGATCCAATTTTTAATCAGAAGAGTTCTAAAATAAAGACAATTTAGTAGAAAAACATATAAACTAGTCTAAGAAACAAACTAAAAGAATTTAAACCTGAAAATGTGGTATTATACCTTCTTCTATGGGATCCGGAGGTCCAATACTTCTTCCAGGTAGTTTAGCACCAGACCAACCTCGTTCTAAAGGACTTAATTTGGGTCTTTTAGATGTACCCATAGAGTCTCTTATTTGAATCAGTTTCTTTTCTCTCTCAGGATCCTCTGGTAATTGATGTTGTTCTACCAGCTCCTTTCCTCTAATTATAGGAGCAGAAAGACCGGGCCAAACTATATTTGCTTTCCCTACCCCTATTATTTGACCACGATTCAAGTCTTTTATTTTAGATTTAGATACATTTTTACCTCGACCTCTCTTTTTACCAGCATTACTTACAGAGGTAATCCCCTTCCATAGATCTTGTGCAGGTACTACAAGGTATATAAATTAATATCTTTCTAATGGGAAACACATTTATGCTTACACTTATTGAAAAAATTTGTATTTCTTGTAGAAGTTTGTGTTACAATATGAACATCATTTTCTTTGTTAGGGTTAATTATTACGGCAGCTACTCTACATCTAAAAGCTAACGTTAATTTTTGAAATGTTCTAGTTACATTTGTTAATTGTCCTGCCATAATTTAAAAAATTAAATGTTAAAATCAGATAACCAATTCTAACCTAGCTAATCATTCTTCTTTTTTACGTGTCTCTCACAATTTCCTGGTTCAAAATCCTCTAAGATAAGGCTACATGCGATAAAATGTCATAATGGAATGATATTATAATTGACAGATCATATAGGTGTTAAATAATAACTAAAATGTCTTCTTCCTTATTAAAAGTTCGAAATATATCTAAATGCAACTGGTTAGCTCTTGTATGAATTACGTAACTAATTTGAATAATATAGTTTCATTCATTTTTAGGGGTGCAATATCTCTATCGACGTCTGCAGTGAGGCAAGTAGAAGCCAACTTGAAAAATGATATCGCTCTTTTAAATCCAGAAGAAATCGAACATAAGAAAAAATTACAAGGCACTATCACTGTAGAGGGAACTGTTAGTAAACAACACTGTTGTTTTAATGTATAATTACCATTTTATTCTTTTAGACTAATATTTCTGTGATAACAGGTGTTCCCGAAGAACATGTCAAAACTCGAAGAGTTAGAATCTTTGAACCAGCTAAAAACTGTATGCAAAGTGGTACAAACAATATTGGCCACTGGCAAATAGATTTTGATAATAGAGAAAGATGGGAAAATCCTTTAATGGGATGGGCATCAACGTGAGTTTAATAAATACTATAAATATTTAAAAAATTATGTTTACATTACTTTGCAGTGGAGATCCTCTATCTAATATGGAAGTTGATTTTTCTTCTAAAGAGGAAGCAATAGAGTATTGTGAAAAAAATGGTTGGCAATGGTTTATTCAAAAAAGTAGTTTAGAGAAAAAATTCAAACCTAAAAGTTATGGAATTAACTTTGCTTGGAATAAGCGTACCAGAGTATCAACTAAGTGAATTCTGTAATTAAAACTGTTGTATCATCCAGAATGTATCAATAAAATAGTTATTTATTATTTTGATTGAAAATTATATAGGAGGCTACCAAGAGAGATGAGATCTTTGTATAATTCTTTTAATGATAGTCATTGGATTTTCCATACAATTAAGGTGATTTTAGAGGCTAAACTGAATATAGATACGATTATTTGGATAACTATGTTTAAAACAAGTTTTCCAGTCTGAAATGCAACAACAAAACAGTAGCACAGTAGCTTTTGGGAACATAAGTATTGTAAAAATTCAGTAAATTGAATTTGTTATTTCTTATAATGAAATTTATTATATAAATAGAGGTGTGGGAAATGTAAATATATACATACATTACTGCAGTTCTAATAAAACTAGGGGGTCAACAGTTTCATACTTATAAGTGAAAGTGATTGAACTGATTTATGAAACAAAAGTCATAATCTAGATCTAAGAAATAAGTAGCTAAAGAAACTCCCAATTTTAAAACCCTACCTTATAAAGTTAGTTTTCATTTTCATAATCCAACAGAAGAAAACGAGTTTCCTGTTCGTCAGTCTGGAGACGCGAGACAAGCCTCTCTTAGCCATGCTTGTTCACATTTTTATTGATTTTAAATGACGATTTCTTCATAGTAATGTCTTTGTAATGAATAGTGCGGTTAGAAAGCAAAAATCTTGACCAGTTAAAATACAAGATATTCAACTTCATGCTTACATTTTGATTTCGTTAGAAATTGGTGATACAATAGTCCAGGAGCCTCAAATCCTGAAATCTCCGTGATCACGGATTCTAATATTTTTAAGCTTTCAGGATTGGTGGCTCCTCGCCTATAAGATTGAGATTTTAGTAGACACGGGGTTATTCAATTCTTTGTTGGGACAGGCTTTATGAAAAAATAAGTTTTAAAACGGCATCATTTTATTATTTAGTCATCACATTTATTTATAAACAATTTAAAATTAAGGAATAATTTATTTTTTTTTGTTAATCTACCACAAATAATGACACATGTTACGACACGGTAACCCCGCCGGAACGACATATTTTTGGCGTTTGGCGAATCATAATACTTGCAAAAAGTATATAAAATATTGCTCTATGAAATCAAGTCGAATTTAATGTACAATATAAAGGAGACAAAAAGTAAATGCATGAATTTGCACCGATTTATTATTCTTTGGGTATTTCAACTACTGAAACAGCAACAATAAATAGAAACAAAATATATATTATTAAAAAAAGTGTTTATACAATATTCAAATGGCTAATATGCGTTAATGAATTCTTAAAATTTAGATCAACTATAATTACAAAAAAAATATATTCAATCAATTTCCAAAAATCAAATCATATAAAAATAAAATCTTCACCAACCGATAACATTCTAACTACTTCATGGTAGCCTGAAACACCCACAGAAAAAACGATCAATTATATGAGTTCTACCAGTTTTTTTTATTTCAATCATTCGCACATATCATTCACCATTTTCATCATGTCTTTTTCCATATTATCAACTTGATGCACATCTATAGTGACTTCCATGTTGTTTGTAGGTGTCGAAGGTAGGTCATCTTCGTCCTCTTCTAAATCCGGAGGCGGTCTTAATTTTACCAAAGCTTCCCTTAATTGTTGATAGACTTTTTTAAAACTTTCTAACGTACTTGCGGGCGATTTTTTATTCGTCCGCGATTTTTTTTCTTTTGTTACTTCTTGTTCCACCTATCGAAAAGATTAAAGGAATATTTGGATTTAAAAATTGAAAGGAGCACTCAAGATTTAGAAATAAAATAAGGCAATAAACATTTTGTTGGTTAAATGGACAAAAAAAGTTCTGTTGCTCATACCTCGCTTATCCATTTTTCTACTTGTGCTATAATTTCAAAACGCTTTATATAAAAGTGCGCTTGGATGATTTCTTTGAAACAAGGACAGGGATTGAGAATTTGCTCTAACATCGCCCATCGAACAGTTGCTTGACATATATTAAGATTATAATCTCTAGAGCTAACTGTTCCAGCTGGAGTACCCCTGGCTCTTTCATAACCTGAAAGTAGGAAATTTAATTAGAAATTTCTCCTGCAAGAACTTCATTTGTTTTATTATCAGTTTATTTATTTAGAAGCATATAGGTAGTACTAACCTGGTTCATTAAAGTACGGTTCTGGAACAAGAATAAGACTTTGAATAGAAACTAAAACCTGTAAGAAACTGGATGTTTGAGCATTCCATTTTTCCTCTGGTCTGCCGTGCCACGTATTCAGTACAGATAAACATACTTTACCATCATTGTATAGATTGGGATTAAATCTGACAGTATGATGACCTGTCGTTTCCAAATTTATCATCATTGGAGACAGGGGATAATCAGGAGGAAAGAATACATCTAATTCGAAACAGCCATTCGCGTACGGAGTGTCTGCAGGACCTTAAAAATGAAAAACAAATTGTAACAATTTCCTCCTTCTCATCAAAAAAATCTGTTCTCGTTGGTTTCTATTAGACCTAATATTATGAGGTGCTCCCTTAGGAGGTTAATGAGCTAGGCTTTTCCATCCAATAAGTTCCCGATAAAAAAGACTTAACGGGTGAAATTTAAACTTGTATCTGATCGAAGAGGGGTAGTTATTGTTAAAATAGGAGCAAATAGGTAAATTCCAAGTGAAAGAAAAACCGGGAAACTTAAAAAATGTAATGGCCCCACACTCTAGGTAGAAGTGACGTGTATGTTTCATATAAAATCTAAATAAATACTGACATAATATGACAGTTGTTTGTTTGGAAATAGGTTCTTCTTTTTCTTCATTTAATTAACACTATTTTAGTTTTTGTTGTAATTGATTATGAAACCAAAAGAATGAAATTTACCTGTAATTAACACTTTCATGACGTCTAGTCGGGAATTATCATATCTAACAAAAACAGAACTACTATAACTTAAAGGTAAACTAGTTGATAATGTCACAGCCTCTTGCGCTATCCTCTTCACTCTAGTAGGATGCGATTGCTCACTAGTTGTCTTAGCATTGTTTTCGAAATGATGGGATACCACAAATTTTATTCCTCCTTCCGGTAATTCCGTAATCATTTCATAAGAGGCTAAAAAAAATTAAAAGTAAAATTGTTAATTTCAATCCACTAGTAATTAAACGGTAGGATACATTATAATAAATTTAAATGATTCATTGGATCCACTTCCATACTTTGCCTAACGTCAAAAATATACTCAAATTTTAGTTTCACTCAATTTTTCCTTTCTTGATCGTACAGCTACTTTTGAAATCACCACTACATTTTATATAGTTTTGTTAGTTGTTACTGATATTATGTTGGTGAAAAAGCAATTTATATTGGAAAAACTTACAAAATTGCAAATTTTTCATAATCCTCAAATACTGTTCGTCCATTGATGCCACAACTTTTTTATCTATTGAATTTTCGTTGTCGTACGCAAAATCCGATTCCGCTAAACCGCTAGTTACCCTCGAGACCAAATTGGCGGTGTTCTGTATATCCGGCATCAACGTCGCCAAACCTTCTCCTTGATCCAGTTCTTCCAATTGTTCTCCCAATTTATTTTTTGATTTGCTTTTTGTATTCAATCTAAAAATATATTTTTCATTTAAATATGTCACTAGTAAACTTTGAATTGAAATACCTAAGTTTAGAAGCGTACGTATCTACACAACTCTTCATGTTTTTCAATAAAGAGCTAACCGATGGTTCACTGTTTTTGTTCTTTTGTGGTAATAATAAACTAACTAACTGAGAACTAACGGCAATGGCTCTGAGTAGTAGGAGAACTGCTCTGTACAATGGAATGTGTCGGGCCATATCTAAAACTGTAAAAGAAAACAATATACCACCACTAAGTAAGGTTTTTTTAGTATAATCATTTATCACTTGTAACTTTCACTAATTTCTATTGCAACCTGTACTATTTGTAAATACTGCTATTTTTTTGTTTTGAATTTTGAAGTTATTTATAATTTAAAGTAGTTTCTAAAAACGGTATTTCCACATTTTGAATCTAAAGTTAAAATACATAACACCCAAAATTAATAGTTCACAATTGTGTTTAAACAAAAAATGTCTTATTATTAATAATAAAATGATTGAGTTGCGCTTTCAATTACTTCTTACTAGGATATTTACACGTTTTGAAGGACAAAGCAGCAGGTTGATACATTTAAAGTATCACCGAATGTCTTGTAAGTAGTTCAAATGTACTGTGGCATCCACAATCAAGTTAAAATGATAAATCATTATCAACGTTCTTTATTAGACTTACAATTCAGTTCAGTATGCAATAAATATTTCTGCTTTAATGAAAAATTATTTAGTAATACCAATAAAACAAAATTATATGAGAATTTAAATACTTTCTAAAAGGACATATGCACATTCCGAGCAACCAACTTGCAAGTAACAAAATTTTTAGGTTAAGAAGAATCACTAGATATTTTGTAAGTAGTTCAAATGTATTGTGATATCAAACATTGTATTCCAATGAATAATATTTCACTAACAACAATGAAATATGCTTTTGAAAAATTCCCAAAAGAACATTTCTACGTTTTAAAAGACAAAACTGAAAGTTATATACATTTCCAGGCTCAGTAGTTCATCTGTACTTTAACAACAACTATGTCCAAATGAAGTATATTTCAGTAATCATAAGATCGAAATACAATGTTGAATTTATATCATACCTGAATCGTTTCTGAGGTAAGAACTGATAGCCGGTAATAGCGCACTTTGAGTTAACAGTTCGTAAAAAGCGCGAGGTAATACATTTTCAGTTAATTCATCATCTGCATCGTCATTTGGATTTATATAACTTGCTAACACTTGCAGAAGCACCGTTACGTGTTCTTCTTCGCTTTTTTGTTTTAAAAGTGCTTGTTCAACGTTCCAACTTTGTTGAGTGGATCCTGTACCAAATCCAGTACCTGAAAGATATTAATCAATAGAAAACTTTTAATATAGTGATAAGTATACACTGGTTATTTCAAATATCTATGTTATATTTATAAAATCGCTTCAAAATCAATAACAAATACAATTTCAATTATTAAAATGGTTCACCTTTGGCCCAATACAATTGCGACTTGTCCTCTTTCAGTTTTACATTCAGATTATCCTTATCATTACCATTATTAGATTGATGAGAAAATATTCCTATACATGCTAAAAGTAGATGAACTACTCCTATGTTGATACTTATCCTTCTCAACAGTCGACCATCGTCGGTACTCAAAGGAGTACTGTCATACAACTTCTTTAAAACTTCAAATGGTAATGTTGGTAAAGAATCCGAGATGGGAGAATTAAATATATCGCCACCTGAAAAAAATTAATATTAAATAGTTCAGAAACTAGTTCATTTATTAATATGATTAATAAATTTTGCTTTTATATGATTTATAAATATTGATAGATATCCGAACTTACCTTCTCCGTCATCAGTAACACCTAAAGTTAACCTAAGTAGATACAAAGCTTTTTTCATATCTTTTAGCAAAACTTCAGCATACCCAGGTAGCCTCAAAAATAACCCGAATGCAGTTAATGAATGAGGTGGTACATGAGATATAATAACAGATGACTTTGAAGGTGAATTGGTCCCAATGGCATCTTCCAAAATGTCTTCATATACATCATCGGATTCTAAAAATTACAAAGATATTAAGTACTATTACTATTAAGTATTATTTCCAGTTAGTTACCTACCATCAACTTTAATCCATTCGGAATCTGATGAGTCTGGTGGGGATTTTTCTAAAATGGCTGATCTGATTGCTTCCGGATAAACTGTGGGTAGGTGTTGAGCCAATAACGCAAGACCACCCATTGAACTGAAAACTTGTAAGGCACTGCATATAGGTGGTTGTTGGAACACTGATGAATTCGCTTCGTTATTACATTTTTCATCATTGTCTAAAAAATAAGAGTAAATTATACAGTGTGTTACAAAATTCAGTAAATAAATTTGTTAAATTGATATATTTTTAACAAGAGTGAAAGTATTAGGAATAGTTTTACTAACTTTTACACTGGTAGATTTTAAGATGTATGTAAGGCCAATCGGTGGTATTCCCTTTGGACTCAATCAGTCTTAAAAGTTGTCCCAGATTTACAGTGAGAGGCAGTGGTTGATCGGAATACGTTTCACACTTAATGATTCGACCTTCAATGACGTCTGTAGCATTAGTCGAATTGGAAGTGTACCTGTAATTGGATGAAATTATATTAATTATAATCTATTTATGTTAACTACCTGATACAAAAATTTTTGGAAAAAAACACAGACTTTAATACATTAATCTAATATCTAATTCCAAGAATAAAATCCAGACACCATTGAGCATCTGGTCGTCAGAAACTGAAAGAGAAGACAAATATGTGCTCAAGATGTGAGATCCATTTTCATAAATAACGGTATTCTAAATAATTATTGATTAAAATAGATCTTATTCAAGAAATTATACATTAATAGAAGAAAAAAAATGTTGGGATAATTAGTGTAGATTTTTTTGGAAGATTTACATAATGGATTTAAATATATTATATAAGAGATTATTAAATAATGTTTCACCTTTTCTTTTTGGACTGAGGTGTTGCCGTAGATTGATTCTTTGCATCTTTGGCACGTTTATCTTTGGCGGTAACTCCTGCAGCCATGCTCATCTCCTGTTCTTCTGCAGCGAACCACGATTTGAAAATATCCCTCTTTGTGGTATAATTATTCTTCTTATTGAGAGACAATTCTGATTTATAAGAAATTTTGAAGAATATATGTTGTTCAAGGATCTCCAATAGTGTAGTGTTAGTGCTCAGACACAACATGGCACGATTGTATGTTTGCTTAAAAGCCGGATGAGCGGGAATGTAGCTTTGGATGAGTTTAGAACTTTTATACAGAGTTTCGTCTGCTTCTATATTGACAGGAATTTTCTCGTTTTCTAATAGCAATTGTAATATTAATCTAAAAATGTTACATATTTAAGTTTAATCACAAAATTTAGATTTAACATTAGGTTCACTTACCTACGCATAAATCCGGATATGCCATTGGGCTGCATATATATGACATCACATAGTACTTTAGATAATCTAGCTTGGTTCGTAGAATGACATAAACAACATTTAGACAAAAATTTAACGCAGACTTCTTCTAAATGAACACGCGCTTCAGTTTGTAGGCTAGATATTTTGGAATTGGGCGATTTACACAACCACTTTAATAAATGTAACCAAAACGAAGAGCCATCTTCGGAGCCCAACCAATCTCTCATCATTTTTTCATCGCTTATGTCAGTGAAGAACTGTAATATGCTGGAAACGTTTTCTAATTTAGCCATAGGTATCGCCGATTCGTTTTCGCTGTGGCAAAATTCCAATATTGCGCTGTTCAGAAGCTTCGGTAATCCGGAATCGAGTAATTGTTGGATAGATGTGGGAGATCTGCTGACTAGCGCTATGGTTTCTAATTGTTCTGAAGTGAGGTTCAAGTTTGATAGATCTCCTATAATTAAATGACCGTACCATTCTGTAGTGGTTTCAAAAACTCTTTTATTGTCGTCTGTTAAGCCTTCTGAATCTTTTCTGTCGTCGCTAATGGACGCTTGATGACCAGTCGATAGATTTGGTACCAACACACCGATTTTTTCTAGTAAAATTGGGAATAGATCGGGCATTATATAACATAACGAACATAACAAAGAATCCAACGAATATTTGAGACTGATGCTCGATTTTGATTGCGTTTTCAATGTATATATCGCGTTAAACAAATCTAAGGATATAAGCGATGTTAGATCGTACTGAACTTGAGTCTGCTTGGCCGTCCATAGAATCGAAGCTATACTGGAGAAATAAGCTGCGTTACAATTGTTGGTATTTTGGATTAGAATCGCTTCGTTTATAGTAGTTTCTAACCATTCCAAAATTATTTTTATTCTGTAAGGAGTATCATCATCCTAAAATATTAAATAGCAGTTAACAAGTTTAGCAACTAAATCCGATAAATTACTCTTACTTGGTGTTCGCATATTTGGTATAATAGCTCGCACGCCGATTGGTATCCGGAAATATTAATTAATCTGTCTTGCCAACTAGCATCTGCTACCATCAGAGGTTCTATGTCTGATCTACTGTCCAATAATACCTTAATGGTTTGGTAACTATTTTCCGAACTATGAAGAACCAATTCTCTTAATACTTTTTCTAAACATGGAAGATAAACGGGTAATATATGTGATGGTACTAAAAGTAGCCCACAACAAGTCGTAAGTAGATTAGGTACTGCTGAAGCACTTTCTATAATTTGACGTTTCACTTCTGTACTCGAACCCAACGTGAAACAATGATGCAATAATCTGAGCCATCCTAAAACAATTTTTCATTCTACATGTATCACCAATCATTCTACTAAATGATACTAACCTAAACTATGTTTGCAATGTGATTCATCTTCCGCATCAGATCCTTGCATTAAACTACCACCAAAAGCATAGTTGCCGAGTAAACGAATATATATGAGACCTATACTGTTTGCATCATGGGGTTTGTACAATCTAATCAAGACGCAATTCACTACTTTTGGCACAGGTAGATGTAAGCGTATATAAGTTAAACCACTTGTTGGCAGAGGTAAGCAAACTGGTGAAAGTCTAGACGGACCATTAGCTGATACCTACAAAAAAATTATTTTTATTATTTATTATTTTCATATACTTCGTCCAGAGAATCTAACGAATTTAATAGTAGTAATTTCACGGAGCTGAATATTACTTTTGTGAATGGAACTACTGCACTAATAAGAATGTACCAGCAACAAGGTTCAAGAAAAAATACCAAATTGTATTCATAAATTACATTAAGACTTCCTAGATACCCTCCATCAATTTAGGTTAATGTTAATAAAAAATAAAACTGCATTAACCAAATTATAATAAATCAAATGATTATATTTACCTCTAAAGCCACATACGATGGTGAAGTAGCCAAATTGGCAGAATGGGGTTGCAGCTGCACCTCCCTTAATAAAACAGCGTTAGGTAATTGCAACATCAATTCAGTATGATTTTCTTCGGGATAAAAATGATATGACCATAACGGAGCTCTTGCACGTCTATGGGTGCAGCCCGCTGAACCCTGCAAACAAATGAATATTGTTTATGTGAACGTGTAAAGCCACAATAAAAAATAAGTTCATCAGATATTCGTACATACATTTGAAACATATACATATAAAATTAGGGCGATTAAAAAAATGTTCTTCAACTCTTGCCGTTTTAAATGTTTCTATTTCATATAAAAAAAGTCCTCACCAAAGATTAGCCCTGTAGCTTCACTCTAAGGGCCGTTTTTTTTTATTAAAGTTTCCCATTTGATAAACATGAGAAAATTTCCTTTTATACCTAAATTTTCTACAAAAGGATTTCTTTTATAACAAATAGAAACATTTCAGACGGTAAGAGCTGAAAAAATGTTTTTTAAGGACCCTAATATAAATGAAAAGATATTTATATCTCTTTAGAAAATATTCAAACGGCTTGATGTAATATTTTGCAAAATTTTGGATTAATTATCATTTTCCTCGTAGTCGAATGTCCACCCTTATTGTTATTAATGATAAACTTGTTTATTATTAGTTTCCATTTTTTTCATCCATTTAGTGTAAAGTTTTTAACTAACTTTTGATAACGGAAAAGATATTTTACTGGATGGAAAGAAACTGTATTTATAGAAAACCAAAACTAATTTTTTTAACCTTAGATAATATGGAATATTGTGTAGAATTTTAAAAATAGTTCGGTAGACCTATGTGCTAAGTGTGATGTAAAAAGAAAATCATAGTTTAGTGGAATATATAGTGTCTACCATCAATGGTAACGCTACAGTTTCATTTAATAATAACCTTGACACTCACATACTGAATTTAATTGGTACTTAAAGCACTGAAAATTGATTACTAACTTGTATCAAAACATCTGCAGATTGAGCTGTGCTTGATTCGCAAGATATTGTACAATATGGTGCAAAGTTTACTAAAGCCATTTTATTTTCTATCGACGTTTGCATAATTTTTTTGGATGAAGAGGCTGAAGATATAATACTCCGAACGTCTGGAGTGTTATTAATGCTACTAAAATGTTGCATTACCGTTGATATAGTACCAACTTTCGATAAAGTACTAGGTGAAGTTGTACTATTAACAATGCTGTTACCTAATATTGTAATTCCACCTGAAACACGAAGAAATCTTTTTTAATAATTCTCCTCTTTTTCTAATGGGATACTTACCCGCATCAAAGAATTTTTCAATTGCTTCTTCTGTATCTAAAACTTGCAATATGAACCACAACAAAGGTTCGCTAAGCTGCGGCGCTTGCGATAAAAAAATTAATAACGGTCTTAATAACAAATCTTTATTCGAAGCTTTCCGAGCCAATAACGCCAATAAATGAAATATTGCGTCTCCTACTGTATTCGGTTCGCTTAAAGTGGAAAAAGCTACCTAAAAAATAAAAAAAAACAAAGATGAAGATAGGGGGTTCCTTAACTACGTATATTTTACCTTTTGTGAAACATTAGCAAGCATACAAAGTGAAGATGACTTACATGCCGCCAGACAGCGACATAATCTTATAACGGTTGGATGATGTTGAAGGACTATGTCTGCGAAGCACGGAATTTGCTGTGGGATGCGAGAATTTTCTTGATTTATTTGCTCAGCTTTGGATTCATCTGTTTGCGATGTTGCTGCTGATTCTGTATCCATCGCTTCCTGCAATACATTAAGGCAATTAATAAAAATATAATAATTTTCTTAAAATATTCAGCTTCTGCTGATAAATTCTAGTTAGTTTTATCGAAATAGAGCCGCTATACTTTTATTCATGTTTATATTACTCACCTGTTGATTCGGCAATGGTGTTTGCACTAGTTTGCCTAATAATTTTAATAATAATATCAACAAATCTTCGTATGAAACTGGTCTATCTTGTTTATTAGAATCTGAACCTAAGACACTGGCGAATATATCGCTAAAAGTGCTTGTCATAACAGCCTGTTTTTCACCTATACTTATACACTTGACTCGTTCACTATTTATCACATAACTATGAACTAAGGCGGCTAAAACAAACAAAAAAATTATTGATATGTAAAATAGTAGATATAATTATAAAAAAAATTGTTACAACTCACCTGTGCTTTCCAAAGTGCTCATTGCTATACTCAAATCAGAGTTAGCGAAATCTAAATACAACATAGTTTGTAATAATTTACACTGAGCGTCTAATGGACCCAATCTACAAGCCACTGAACCCGAAGGTCGAGTTAATTGGTATGTAACCTTCAGTAACGTAGATTTCAAAAGATTTCCTAATTTACTTGTTGGACTGACAACGTCGCATCTTATTTGTAATCTTACTAAAAAATCGTGTAGGGCTTTACACAGTAGAGGACCGGCCTGTAACAATATTTAAAGTAATTAATATAATCAGAATAAAAGCAATAAAGAACTTTTAAAGAATTGAAAGATGCATCGTAATGAATCTGGAAAAAAATTAACATTCTAATAATTAAGCTACTATTGAAGAATTTAGATCCCGTGATATCTGCTATAAGAGGGCATGAAATGAACAAGAAAAATCGATCTAGGTTCTTGGTGACAGGAATTAAATGCCTAATATACTGCTAGAAAAAGAATACAAACGCTGAAACGTTGCCTATACGACTGGGGAAATAAAAAGAGACTAGATAATACCCAAAAGTTAATTCAAAGCTGTGATACCTGTAGATCCGAAAAGTATTTGGATCTTATCGAAAACAATCTACACTGACTTTCTTACAGGGCTAGATCACCTCAGAAAGTCTAGCAGAAACTGACATAAGGCATAAATGTAAGATGGAAGACATCATTAGATGGATAAGTAAATGAAGAGAAGTCTACATCGTATTATATGACAAGTGTAGCTTTTGTTGGAAGGAAGAAGCAACTCCAGTTCATCGATTTCTAGAATATTTAGTGTTTGTAAATCTATGCAAAAAATGTCAAGTAAAAACCTCCTTGAAGTCACTATAGATACTGAAGTTCATTCTGGACCTGAAAGATGAACTGTAGATGTTGTTTTTTCTCATAGGAAATAAATAAATCTTTCACTTTGATAGCTATCACTGTCCACTAATTAACAATGACATTATAGCTTGTATTAACAAAAGAAGTAAAGCTAAAAAGTACATATATATGGTTAGGAAACACTATCAGTAGTAAAAATTGAAAAAAAAAACAAGTAAAAGATTCCAGTTTACAATGTAGTTACATTTTTTTTTTATTTATCTATATTATATTTATATACAAACCGAAAAAAAATAGACTTTTGGGACAAAAGAACTCATATCAGTCTCACATAACATATTGATTGCTAACTAGTTACTATGTCCTTGTTTTTTTTTAAAAATATTTTTGCATCATTATAAAATTACACTTTACAATTTTTGAAAAATTAGATTTTACTCACCAGTATTTTTCCATTGAAAACGGGCCCGGTACCAGACAAGAGATTTAAGAAAAACTGCACAAAATTCACATGCGTGACGATAGTATGCGCCATGCCAGACAAATCAAACCATTTTTTCCCATTATTAGTATTACAAACCAAAGTTAACGTTTGCAAAGCACTGCACCATGTTGTTAATGATAAGCCAGGTGTCCAGGCCATAGCACTAATCAAATAATTGATGGAACTACAGTTCAACACGATTTGAGGAATAGCCCCAGGTGCGAATTGTTCATATTTGTTCGAAGAATTCAAAGTTAACCACAATTGGAGGATGTGCTCTATTTTGGAGGGATCGTGATTGTGGATATTTTCAAATAATGATGCGAAACAAAATGTCAACAGTTTTTGATTGTTTAGAGAAGATTCTGGTTGTAAATTTTCTAAAGCAGTAGGCCAATGATTCAGCTCATTATAACTCTCTTTTTGAGATGTCTCCAACGAAACGTTCTGTATCAACAAATGTGTGTTCCTTATTAATAATTTTTTCAAAGTGATTTCCGAGTTGGATTGAACACCCAACTCTAACCTCATATCCATTGCACAGGACAATCCGGAATTTGAAGCAGTTATTTGTTTAGAAACTTTCGAAGTTGTTTTAATTTTTTGCGAATCTCCTAATAATTCATCGAAATCAGAATCTTCCGATTCGAAAACAGAAGGCAGAGGTGGAAAATTGGCATTATTCAACATGGGTATCGGTGTACTACTTTTCTTTGGCAATAATGCTTCTACGACTGCTTCAACGTCCAAATGTTCTTTGTAACTGTTTAAAAGGGAGTTGGATTTAGATTGTATGTTGGATGTTTCTGCGACTAATGTATCAACGTTGAAATTGTCTTCTGAATTATCTACTTCTGTTGCTGCATCTGGAATTACACAAAATAATATTTGTATTACTTGTCATGTGGTTATTTGTAAAGGGTGTACAGAGTGTGTGTAAGTTTGTTTGACCTTCAGAATTGTATTTATTTAAAAAATAATACTACCGAAAAGGAATGTATGTCTAGAGCAATCAAGTTAATATAATTATACTATGTGATTACCATTCTGTATCCAACTAGGTGATGAAACTGTTTCAGTTTCCATTTCAATATCTTCTATTTTGACCGAACTGAGTTCCATAACATCTTGTAGGAAACAAGCTAATGCAAATGGCGCCCAAGGTATTTTGCTAGATATGCAGAAATGAATGAGATCAAGCAACTGATTTTCTTTAAGGAGCTGACCCAATTGTAGTTTTGCAAGTGTAACTAATTTTGATATAACCTAAAATTAGAATTATTAATTTAGTTTCATCCGAATATTTTCGAATTGTTAACTTACCTTGAAACATAATAAGAGCATATCTGCACTACTAGAATGATCCATTGACAAAATCAATTGTAATAGACCTTTTGCTACGACTAAACAGTGATTACTGTTGATATTTTGTGGCATTTTAAGTAGAGGATGCTGTTTCTCGACTGGTTGTTCTTTCTTTTCCTTGGCCAATCTTCCTTCGTCTTGTATTTTCTTTATACACTTCAATCTTGTCAATTTATCGTGGACAGACATACTTTTCATTTTTTGTTGATAGGAGTTATCGGAGTTTACTACAATACTAGAATAACTCTGGAACAAGAAAAGTAATTTATAATGTTTTCAATCTAATGTGTATGGTGGTACCTACAGGTAAGGTATTGCTGGATACTTGCACCATCCTCTTACAAGTTTTCTTTCTGTTATTCCCTTTTGAATTATCGACGTTCTTAGTTCCAACCATTTCGCCCAAAACCCAATTCCACCTATTTATAGAGGATGAAGATGTCTTACATAGAGATAATTGTAATGAAAGATACATGAGTTCCCAAGATATTAACGGCAAATCTACAGTGGCAGCTAATAACGGTCTTCTGTTTGTTATTAAAGGTGTCAATGTGTCGTGAAGTATCCTTAAAGCAGCATCGATACAAGAACTTTTTTCCGAAGATTTTCTACTTAGATATGAAAGCAGAACGAATAATCTGTCTTGGGGGAATCTTTGGATGCAGGAGGTTGCGAAATTTTCAGCTAGAGTATCAGCTAAAAAGTCGCCCCAGAACAATGATTTTCCGCAATGTTTTTCTAAAAACATCGCTCCCAATAATTGTAACCTAGAATGTTGGGTCATGCAAAGACCTTTAAAGAATTGTTGACATTCTTCTTTCGACATTTCTGTTGTTGCATCAATTGAAAGGAGTACTTCCAATAAACTCTCAGCTATTGATGCTAGTTTATCCGTGGAAATTTCGGAAGATTTATTATTTTTTACATTAGAAATACCCTCAATTCTAGTCATAACGTTTTTTATTATATTCAATTGATACTGATATTTAATACTTTCTTGATAAGCCCCCACAATTTTGGTATGTTCCGCGTTATTACTATTCGTATTTCTATCTTTTAATATATTCATATATGTTGCTAAATGGGCCGCGTTTTTCATATCTGCTACTATAAAAGGTTGCAGAAGTTCTTTTAACTTCGAACAAGCTAAGCTGTATCTACAATTAATATCTTCAAATAATTTCGACAGTATTCCAAGTTGTTTATCTAAATCTGGTGTCGAAGTTGTATTTGAACTTTGAGGAATTTCTGGTGAAGTTTCATCAGACATGACGGTTATATGACCATAAAAGTAACCTAAAGGTATACGGCATCTCACAGTTGACATCCCATATCGACCAACAACGGTTATCTATAAAATAAATTAGTTTTTTATAATGACTAAAAGTTAACTATATTTTTATACAAACCTTCATATATCTACATAAAGGAGGGGGTTGTAAGTCCGTTAGTAGCAAATTTCTTGTACCAATGTCCATAGCAACAACTAATCTAGTTTCATCAACATCTTCCCCTTTTAGCCAAATGTCAATTGTTAACGTTACCAAATCAGCACAGAATGGTATAAAAACATCCGTCAATAGGACTGGTTTTCCAAAATCCAAAGTTATATGTCGCCTTGCTCCCGATTGCATCCTCTCAACTACAATTACTTGTTTTGGAGGAATAGTTAAAAGTTCTTGCCACGGTAAACCATTTCCTGGTAATCTGGCCGGCTCGTTGCTTTCTGGTATATGCATCGATTTATTTGGCATCTCTAGCGGTTTTTCTTGAACTGACATTTTTGGATTTATAAATACTATGTCGCTAATGCCTGTGAGGTTAAACAAAATAACTAGCGTGTATCAAACTATTGAGACACGTCAGTTAAGAATTAGCTTTTTGAAATATGATAAGTTACTATAATTGTCTTCGATTCATCAACATTGTACTATATTCTGTGTTATATTATTGTAATACAGGGTGACATTTAGCATAGGATCCCTATATATCCCTTTTCCAAGAATTTTATCTGTCCAGTTATTTTGATCTTAATTGTGTCACCTTCTATATATAGAAAAAACATTTCATATTTCAATTGTAGCAGTAATTAAATTGTAATTGCAGCGAGCCATCACATTTTCTCAATACTAAGAAAATTAAATGGGTCCCTAACTATTTCTATACAACTTTTTCGTATAAACTCACCTTTATGCTCTAAATATCCCGAATCTTGCAACATCTCAATCACCCATTTGTTATAACCTGGTTTCTCTTTGACTTCATCCTTGATCACTTTGATTTTATCCATTACTTTTTCTACACTTTCTTCTCCCAAAGGGTCACTGGATACAGATGAGAAAGCAATAGGAACGTTATTTAAAAAAGCAGAATTAATATTGGAATCGGCCCTTTCGACTCTAGTACCTTCACTGGACCATATGCAAGTAAAATGTAGAGGTTGAGTTTCTATAAGACCCCTAATAATTCGCAATGAAGCGACGTTTTTATATTTGAGTTTTGTTGTAGATGTAGATAGAATGTCCTTAGGACTAATGCTGTCCTTATTAAAAGAATAATTAGATGTACTTATAACACTTGGTGTTTGTTCTTGTTGTGTTGGATTTGAAGGTAACATGTAAGTAGATGAACGATCTCCTTTGATATAAGGAGGTGGTTCCACATCAAATAGCTCCGGTTCCATTGGAGTGCCGTACAAACCATATCTACCTCTTAAGACTAAATGATATGGGTTTGATCTTTTGAGTAGTTCATTAGCCACATTGCTAAGAAGTGCTGTGCATTTGGTGGCTATCCTAGACTCTTTATTTTTTGCAGTTACTTTCAGTAAGAGGGAAAACATCCATTGTAAACCGCTGGCCGATTTTATTTCAGTTATAGAGTCTAGAATTGAAGTCAGTGCTTTAAGCACCGATGAATTAAAGTGATCTCCACAGCTGGGGCTGATATTTTCTGAACCACTAAAAAATAAAAAAAATCTATTACCATAGTGAAAAAGTTTTTTTAAGATAGATAATATTACATGTATTGAATTAACTTTTAATTAATAAGACTCCTGTATGATGGATAGAGGTCACCACTAATTACACGTTTATAAAGGCAGTTAAATTTTGAGCTCATTACCTCCCAATTGTTTGTTTTAATTAATAGTGATTATTGCTGAAAATTATTACCATTATTGGATTAAGTGAAGGAAGAAATCACGAAGAAAGTACTCCATATTCTCCCGATCTGTTTCCGGTGACTACTGGCTATTTTCAGTCCAGAAAAAAGATTCTCCAAGAAGAGAAGTATCATCACTGAAAGACTTGACTACTTTGAGGTAAAAGAAAAATTGTCTTAGAAAGTTTGGAAAAGCATTGAACTGATTCTATGACTCTCAAAAAAAAAAAAATATCTTGATGATGACTAAAACAAAATTATTCGAAAACCGGGTCCTTAGTGCCATCTAGTGATAGTTGGACAGTACAACTATAATTTTTTTCCGATAATAAACAGCTTAGTTTAGAATGGGGTAACAAACGTCCCAGTATGGAAGCTATGGTTGACGCCAGAAGTGTGGCAGATAAGGGTTAAAAAGAATCGAATTACCAGTGTGTTGACTAATTTATTCATGTTTATGATTGAAATGCTTACCTGCAGCATGTGATGATTAACCGAACGGCCTTGTGAGCCACACTCCTGCCTCCCAGTAACAAACACTGGTATAACAACACCTCTAAACGTTCCTCAATCATACTCAGAAACTCCAGTTGTTGATTAGGCGCTTCTCCATTATTACTGCGATTTCTACTCAATCTTATCGAAGCGATCCAGTCTAACGTGTCCAATACTAAACCGATCTCGTCGTTATTTATACTAGTAACGGCTGTAAGCAGTAACGACTCGACAAAAATACCTGATTCCAGCATCAAGCTCCTCTGTGCTCGTTCTTTAGAATTCTCGGGATGTTTCACCGTGTGCAAAGTTAAACTTAGTTCGTGTATGACGTCGCAGCCCATGTAAATGTCGGTTTTTAGAGGAGGCAAACCGAATTTGTCTGTATTAATAGTTGAAAATCGATCTGTGTTCTTTTTAGCTTTACTTTTACCGTCGTCTTTAGCGTTGACAGCTCTTATGTGAAGAAGTAGATTCCTCACTTTGGTTTTGTATAATTTCGGACTCGTTAGAGTAACAATGCCACTTTGTTCTGTTAGATCTAAGTGGGAAGCCAGATCTATAGGACCTGCGAGGATATCGGCGTTATGGGCTCTTAGATATTCTTGGGATGTTACCGGATTATCTACCCATTGCAACATGTCTATTGTTACAGTTTCATCTACGGCAAATTTTACGTCTCTTTTGTGTCCGATGCCGTTTTTATTTTGTCGCAACAACGTAATTTCGACATTTGGTAAAGTGCTGCTTGGTTGAAGAGTAAAATGAACATCGACGTGTCCTAATACGGTCGCTCCTGGTAGTGTAATTTCAAATATATGCTCGTCCCATGTCGTTGTATCCGTTAATAATCTCCAAGTTTTCGAACTTTGTTCACCATCACATTGAGGTTGTCTACGTTGCCTTAACGATTGCTGAAATTCACTCCAACAAGGAGGTACTACTACACAATAACCTGTTTTTAGGGGTTCAAAGTCACAATAAAACTTTAAAGTTTTTAGATCATTTAAGGGAATGGTATCGGGAGGTTTTTGGAAACATTTCATTATTTCTGTACTATCCAAGTTATCCAGAGATTGTGACAGAGCGTTCGCACTATCTACGTTCATGCCAAACGGATCGTCATCTTCGTGATCGTCGCTTGATTCATTTTCTGCATTATTAAGAACGTAAAAATGAAGGGAACCATTCTTTGTTGAAGCGCAGAGTCTATCAAGGCCTGTAAACATAAATTTTTAATTGAAACATGATATCTCAAGAATAATTAACGCTCAATATACAAATATACAAATACTGTAGCAAGAATATTGAAACCAATCAAACAAATAATCATTCACTCAATGGGAGAAAAGGATTTAGTGATGTATGGGTGTTTCAATTTTGATATCAAGTTAGTTACACATTGTATATATGAGCGTTAGGTGGAAGAGGTAGGTAGAATTGTGGTAGTTGGACAGTATGGAGAGATCTCCTTAGCCATAAGGTTTTTGCCAGCTTAGATTATTAGTTTAAGGTTAAGTTGATAATCATTTGATCAAAGACCGAACGAGAAAAGATTGTCTAGTAGAAAAAAAAAATAGATGGAAAGATCAGATTGTAGAAGATATGCAGAATCTAGGAGTACGTGACTGGAACAAACAGATGCAGTACAGAAAGAAATTAAGAACAATAGTCGATGCTTTAAAAATATGTGATAAGCTGTAATTAAATGGGGATAAAATGTGGGCTGACACCCACAAAAATACAGAGTCGAAAGAGGTCAATTTGAGCGGCTATAATTCTCAATAGAATGTATAGCCTTGTAAACATGAAATACATGAAATCGTGAGAGCTCACGATAAATAATGAGATCTGGCATCCCTGATTATGTTCCACATTTCCAATATCCCTCTCCTTCAAATCTTTTTTAATAACTATTGTCAATTTTATTCAATATAAAGTAAACCTTGTACACAATTGAAAGGTGGTAACATAGAATATAAATATGATTATGAAATTCTTTTCAGACTAGAATATTTTTATATTGTAATGTCAAACAATCAACTTCTATATAAGAGAATGTTTCTTAGTGTATTGGGTCCATGTCTAAGTGGAAAAATTATAACTGAAAACACTTACTGTTACAAAATGCAGCAGATACGAAACCATCATCTTCGATTTTAGCATAACATATAATATTCAAATCAGATAGACTAACAATTCTGACAACGCCATCTTCACACACCATTATGGCATTTCCTTCTGCTTCGCAACATTTGTCAGGAACAATTCCAAATTTATCGATAACTGGTAATAAATTTATTTCTAGTGGTTTTTCGTTAGCAGCTAATTGTTTTAAAAGTACATGCTCTTCTTTCAATTTGACCATCTTTTCACTAAAATCCAGCTGATATATGACAAGGAAACTTTCAGATGTTTTAGAGCCTTTCAGGCATATTAATAAGTGGTTTTGATCATGTGTAGGTATTATGTCTGATATTTCTAGATCTTGACAGGATTTACAAAATTCTGGTATACTAACACACTGTACTGCTCGGGAATAATTGAGTTTCTTTGAAGATTTGCTATTCTTAACCTAGGAATAATAGAAATAAGAATTTTAAGACACATTTTTATTGCAAAATTTATATTTTTTTACCTCTGCTATGTGATCTGATATACTAGTTTCACTTTCTGTACAGCTCATTGGTCCATTGAAAAGATGTTTTGCTTTGGAAGGAGGAAGACTGGAATCTGAAATAGGGACTTTACTGAAATCATCGAAAACAAGCACTTTGGGTCCTGTATGATTTTTCTTCAATGTTAACGACGGGGGTAAAAAAACTTCATCGCTTTCTCCTGGTAAGAAACTTTTGTAATAACTAGACATTGTGGGATCTAAGTTGTCCAGAAAGTCAGAAAAACTGTCCTTTTTTTCAAAATCTTCTAATGGTACATAGATTGTCTCTTTTACTGTATTATTACATTGGAGTATTTCTTGGTCTTCTAATTCTTTATTATAAGTAAAATCGTACACAACTAAATATAATCTAGTGTTTGATGAATAATCTGTTGTTGGTTGGGAAATAATACGAGTATCATTATTAGACTGACTGGTGAGTGTTAAACCACATATTATACTTGGTCTAGCTGGTTTGGAATCGTTAGATTTATTATCACCTACTATACAAACTGCGCCGATTTTCTTTTCAACTGGATGTTTTTCTACAAATAAAAATTGGATCAAAAGCAAAATGGAAAATATCAAAATATAGTTTGAAAATAAATTGAACTAATACATGGAAAAAACTTTAAAATGCTGTTTTATACTTACTTATATCAGTTCCAAGCCATCCCCCACTTTGTCCAAAATCCTGTGTGTATTTATCTAATATAAAAGAATCAAACTGAGTGACATAAAAACAATAATCTCTTCTAACTTTCCCAGTAACGTCAAATACTGATACTAATCCATCATTATTTGCTGCTGGTATATAATTTACAACTGAACTATGACCTAGAACTCTTATGCATTGTCCTCCGTATGTGGCATCCACAGCGGCACAAGTAGCATATGTGACAGATAAAGGAACGTTTTGTGTATATTCACCTACTACGAACGGGCAGTTTGGGGAATGACGTTCGTGTTCGCTGCAAGGTTCATCAGTTCGTTCCCACGACACCAGACAAACTGAACACGTGAAACACATGGCGCGATCATCACCTGATGTATTAGGTTGATGATAGAAACCTGCTTGTGCCATTTGGTCAGGCAAAGCCCATCTAAACATAAAGATTATTAATAATAATTTGTAAATATTGAGCCCAAAGAATTGAAATGAAATGTTTTGCTAAACATTACATTTTTGTGGAATATCATAGGAAAATATCCAACAAAAATTGTAATTGGAGATAAATATCTACAGAACCTAGTGTATTATACCTAAATTGTCATTGATAGCAAAACTCACCTATAATCCATGTGAGGCCACTGGCTATAAGTTTCCCTTCTCCTCCATTCGCTTGCCATTGATTTTCTATCTGAAGCATTTACTTTTTCTCCTAGTAGATCCGAGAGTCTTTCTTGAACAGCCGAAGCCACTCCCAATTCGGGAATATGCTGTTTTTTGGTTAATAAATTTGATACTATAGTTGATGTTGCATATCTTAAATCTTCTAAAGGTACTGTCAAACAAACTGTGTTCCACTAGAAGGAAATTAAACGTTAAGGAAAAAAGTAAAACAATAATTTTCAAAGGTGACTAAATATCGGAGATACTATATGTAGCTGACATTTAACGGATAGTGAATATGAAAATAAATGTACCCAAAACCAAGTCGATGATAATAAGCTGAAAGAGAAGACATATAAGATAAAATTAGAAGAATCAAATATAGAGCAGGTAAAAAGGTTTATAATATATAAAAAAGTAGCCACACCCATATTGGCATACAGATCAGAGAGATCAAAACAAAATCAAAGAATAATACAGAATGAATTACAAACTATAATGAAAATAGAGCACTTACTTTTTGCGCTTTAATACCCTTTTTATGATGCTTTTGTGCATCTGAAGTTAATTGTGTGAGCTCATTTATAATTTCATCCACACCATGAATATTGCTAGAGATAAGGCTCTCTTTTAAAATAATTGCCTAAAAATATTTAGTTATCAAGAAATTTTCAAAATGTAAATTTGATTACTGAATAAAACTTTATATTCTCAAGCAATCTTTGGTAGCTAATGAAATACATAGTAAAAATTCACTATTGTTATGCAATGAATAAAAATAAATATTATCATCAGTAGTCTTATCCAGCATTGGATTAAGAAGTACTGGGGCTAAAATCGACCAGGGCCCACTTAATTAAATCAAAATCAGCCTGAACTTTTTTAAATGTGATATATTAGTTTTAAATATAAATTATAAGTAAAAATAAATTCACAATTCGCTATAGGTGTCATCACAAGCAATCAAATGTTTTGATCATATCTAATTAAAAGATCCAATTAAGCATTTTTAATTCTATTCATGAATTATTTGTATTATTAATCAATTCAAGTTGAAGTTCAATAAGAGGAATGAGATGCTGTAATTCACAGACTAATTCAAGTTGTAGATCATTCAAATATATTTTGTACTAGAGATTTTAATTCGGCATTTTCTATATGAATTAATTTGTATAGGAATCTAAACAGTCTAGTAATGTAGTTATAGACTTCGCTCCTTTTCCTCACCTGTTTCTACTCTAAATGTATCAGAACCAGATAAATTGCTTCTTCTTCTATCACTGTAACCCTTAGGTTCTTAGCCTTATTTTTAAATGAAAATTTATTGTGCAAACTCAGAACAAATTACAATCATTCACTATATATTTGATTTTAAATACTAAACATTTAATTTAAATGTCCAATTTATGGAAAAAATGCAAATTTTGCTACAGATCCAATCTTGCTTTTAAAATAAATGATCAAGTTAGTAATTTTCCACTGCCCCTACCTGCTCAGGGTTTATGGCTTCAGCCCTTACTAGACCCTTTCTAAATCTGACACTGATCTAACAGCTGATTTTAATAAATTAACAATAATATATTACATATTTGTAAAAATATGGAAACTGAATATATAATTGTGAAATATTTTGTAAGATATATGATATTCACAAATAGAAATTGTGGAATAATACTAAAACAGGTGTCAATGGAAAAAACTTAGCTCTTTTGTAATTATATACTATATATCATAAAATATGACTTTCAATAGTTAATAATTTTGGTTGGTCATAAAAATGATTCGCCTTATTGTACTGGAATAGTTCAAAATTTATTTTTTGGACACATCGAGAAATATATGCCCTTCTGATATCAGAATTACAATAATGATTTATAAGAATTGCTTCTATTAATCATATCAACAGAAACTTGTTGATAATATTATACCACATATCAATATCTACTTATTAATTTCATCAACTACCAAGTATGAATTGCACTTTTGCATTCAATGGCATTTACTTAATGATATCTTTAATTTATACATAATGTGTACAAATTTAAATGTATAGTTTTGGCATTAACTTTTATTTACATATCTGTTGCACAATTTTGTTTACCTCTGATAGCGGCAGCTCAATTTGAACTTCCTCTTTACTGTCATTTATATTTTTTTGGAGAATACTGTCAAGTAATAAAACACCATTATAGTCTGATCTCACACCCAAAGCTTGCCCATCTGTAAATAAGACTCTGTCCAAAGATGGAATGTATTTACACTTCACATCCGATAGATTTTGCGCTGCAAAAAATACACAACGTATTATCGTCGGCTTAGCAATAAAAATTAAGAGTTTTTATAATACCTGAGAGAGAACTGGAGTGTAGGATTACACCAGAATTAACGTCGAGAACTCTTACTACTCCGGTGTGTGTACAAATTAAGATGACATTAAGATATGGATGGTATATTATTTCTTTTACATCTGTATCTATATTTAAATAACCATCTTCGTTTAGAATCCACTGTTCCTCAGCCATTTTGCTAAAAACATCTTGCGCCATGAAAATATGACAACTGTGTCAACTGCCACTGTCTATAAAAATGTGATTATCGGGAATTTTTTTATTTGCTTTAATATTATGGTGCAACTGCTCTTTGACGTATTATAATTGTTTATAATTCAAATATTCGTGTTTTTCTAGTGGATAATTATTTTGATAATTATTTACAGTTTCAATAAATTTTATATAACGAAGTGTCTAGTCGTCCGCTAAACGGATAAATAACATGAATTAGTCATCCGATTATTGAATAAATACCTGAAGTGTCTAGTCGTCCGCTAAACGGATGAATAACACAAATTAGTTGTCCGGTTGTCGGGTAAATAGCATACGTGTTACCGCTGCTTTTCTTGAATTAAAAGAAAATGTACCAGAATCTAAAAGAACTATAAAATAATATAATACACAATTTTTCTAATAACTGGAAAAAATTTATTTCTTTAGAATTAAAATTTTATCTTTTAGTTCAAAGATTAAAAATATATGGAGCAACCACACGATAAAAAAAATATTTATTTTATTTAAAATTTAAGTTTGGATATTTTATTCAAGCAGATATCTACCATTTCATTATGCACTTATGAAAGGATTTTATTAATTTAATTGCTCATAAGTAAGATTACTTAGGTTAGGTTACCTTTCTTATAAGTCAAGTTTACATTAATGTACAATAGTTCTCATTTTATGAGTATTGGACCTATCGCAAAAGGGCCACGTTAAAAAACTTTTATCGAAAATTCCATTTTATTTTCCAGTGTTTTTCTGAACACATCGTTCATGTATCGGACGATTGTTATTTTATTCATCCGTTGAGCGGACGACTAGCCATAACCTTTGAAAAACTTAAGTTTTAAGTCTTATCTTGACAGATATTTATTATTTGAGTTGATAGAAAATAGAAGAAAATGACAGATGTTGATGTATGACACTGGCGCCAAAATTGGTTCCTGTTTGTTGTTGAGTATTCAATAAATTATATTAAGAAAAAAGACAAAATGAGTATGTTATGGGCAGACAAATATCGACCAAAAGATCTTTCAAGTCTAGATTATCATAAAGAACAAAGTGTCAATTTAAAAAATTTGACCAAGGATGGAGATTTTCCACACTTACTGGTGTATGGTCCATTGGGAGCCGGCAAAAAGACTCGAATAATGTGTTTATTGAAAGAACTTTACGGCCCAGGGATAGAAAGATTAAAAATGGAAATGATGAGTTTCACCACACCTTCAAATAAAAAATTAGAGATTATGACTCTAAATAGTAATTATCACATAGAAGTTAATCCTAGCGATGTTGGTATATACGATAGGGTTGTGATTATGGATATAATCAAGAATGTAGCACAAAGCCAACAGTTAAACGTGAATGCTCAAAGAGAATTCAAAGTGATAGTTTTAACCGATGTAGATGATCTTACAAAAGATGCTCAGCATGCGCTTAGAAGAACTATGGAAAAGTACATTGCAAATTGTCGAATAATCTTGTGTGCTACTTCTATATCTAGAGTTATACCAGCTATTAGATCCCGTTGTTTATGTATAAGGGTTCCTGCACCTACAGAAGAAACTATAATACATATATTACAAAACACTTGCAAAAAAGAGGACTTGAATTTACCTACTGAGTTAGCAAAAAGAATTGCATTAGTTTCAAATAGAAATTTAAGGCGAGCTCTTCTTATATGTGAAGCATGTAAAGTGGAGCAGTATCCATTTACGCCTGATCAAAAAGTTACGGAGCCAGATTGGCAAGTTTTTATCAAGAAAACTGCTACGAAAATACTGCAAGTTCAAAATATTGATACACTAGCAAAAGTCCGAGAAAATCTATATGAATTACTTAGTAATAATATACCATCCGATATAATATTCAAAACCTTACTAGAAGAACTGTTGAAAAAATGTGATTTTTCTATCAAAGCTAGAGTTGTAGAAGAAGCAGCTATCCATGAACATAGAATGGTACAAGGAAATAAGGCTATTTTTCATTTGGAATCATTTGTTGCTAAATTTATGTACATTTATCAAAGTATGATGCAGGAAATGATTGGTGATTTTTAGTTGTATTTTATATTTTCAATAAAATTTCATTTTCTTAAACTTTTTACTTTTTAGACCTTTTTATATATTTTTTGTGATGATTTGTGTTGATTTTAGTTATATTTTCATAGGCAATCGGTAAAAAACCTCCTGTTATTTTAAACTCGAAAGAGACCTAAAATCTAGACAAATCATTACAAAGAAAAAATAAAATTTCGTTTTCATACATCTTCATATTATATTCTAACAAGACTTGATACGTCATTCTTCTTTCCTCCAATGTGGCCTCTACCTATGTGATTATGCAGTTATGGTTTATGTAAAATTTTTGATATTTGTTAATAAATTATGTGAAACCACTGGTGTATAAAAATATTGAATGCTATATTGAACACCTGTTAGTATTACCACTACTTAAACACTCACTATCACACGTTTTTTTTCTTATCATTTGGGCATAACCTAATGGACAATATCTGAAATCTTTTATTACTAATAATTTGTAATAAAACTACTATAATTAAGTCGAACTTGTTTATTTAAAAGTTTACAAAAACTTAGCGATAAAATCGACTGTGTAATAATATATATTTAATAACTAACATAATATACAAATGTATCGAATTCAATATAACAAAAATGAATATAAACAGATACAATCAACCATAAAGATATTTAAGTTAATAGAAAAATCTAACAAGAAAATTATTTAAATAAGAGTAATAGTTTTCAAGAGAACAGTCATTTGGTAAGTTAAGCATTCCACAAATTGAGTATATAAAAATAATTGACGTTAGGGTTTGTAGTTGAAAGTGCAGATGGCATTGTCAACAACTTTTTAGTAGAATCCCTGTATTGGAAGGTCTAGACACGAGCGGTCGTTCACGCGATTGGTTGGCCTCCAGCTAAGAAATTAATGGCGGCTCCAATAAGAGAAACGCGCGAAACAGTGGTCTGTTCAAATGATCAAACAATGTTGTTGACCATTGGAACATATATTCAAATTGTTTTATAAAGGAAATAAAATTTGTATTATTAGTATTTGATCGATATATTGTTGTTATATTACGAATTTATGTGTGAATGTATTTATATTCGCGAAATCACGTGAAAGAAGAAACCGACGTCACCGTAAGCGCGGGCGCCATTAATTTCTTGGAAGGAGAGAATAGAAAAGGACACAGAGTTTTCTCTGTTACACATGGGCGTTCTAATTCGTGTCCAGACTTTCCATAACAGAGACTTTGCTTTTTAGTTCTGTTGTAACAACAGTATGAAGGGTGAAGAGGAGGAGTATCATATATGGGAGAGATTTTGGAAAAAGGTCCAACTGTATATAATAAATAACAGTTCAAAAACCTTCTAGAATGACGTAGGGTACGTCAGGATTTGGAAACTTGTTAGTGCGGGAAGTGGGTGATGAAACGAAGCGCGCTCTATGGGTACATTAGCACAGCTAATACGTCAAAGTTTACAGATTTGATGTCAGGTGGAACTAAGGGCTATTGCGTCCAGCAAATCACAGAACAGCATTGTTCTATGGTGGATGCCTACTAACAACAAGCGTTTTCGTTCCATCCACGTACAATCTAAAGAAGGTGGTTGGTTTGCACAATGTAATAAATACAACCTAAAAGAAATTTATCCTGATGCTGATATGACGCCACCTTCGTTCAACACATTTCGTCCGACGTTTTTCATATACAAAGATTATTCTTCTTCTCTCTACCCTCCATGAATAACTGTAACTGAAAAAAATTGTATCCCAATTTCTTCTGTTCAGGTTTGAGACCGAACGAATAAATGCAGGCCAATTAAGCCAACAACTGTTTTATGCAATCCTATATTTCGTAGTGTATTTTAGTAAAAAATTTTCATTCCACATTCGAAAGTTTGTAAAATTTTTCTTTTAGGTTAAATTCTTCTGGTCGAGTAATAAAATTCGCCTACTATAATTAAGGAAATATCTATTTACATCTTGGTTTACAAATCCTAAGTTACAAAATGTTTTGAGTAGTTACTAAAACATCATTTGTGTTCTTAAAAAATACAAAGTGATACTTTATTTTGAAAATTGCTTCGAAAAAAATATTTTTTCTGGACCCGTGTCATTTTTAACAAATAAATCAAAAAGGCGTACTACAAATAAGCTATTGTACTTTTGCTGTTGCATTATTAGACATTGATAGTTTCAAAATATTGAACAAACACTGTTATGTAGATTGAAAATTAATCAGCTGATCACTCAATGAAAAAAAAGAAGAATTATACATAGCTGTGTATTTCTTTTACAGAGACACCACTTACTAGTTGTCTAGAAATTAATATGCTCCTTTTAAAAAAGAAGATGAATTGGTTATTATTTCGAAGTCAAACACAAAGTGTAGTATAAACCAAACAGGCATTTTGGATGTTATATTTACAGCTCAATTTAGTATGTCCAGGAAAATTTTAATTTATAGCGAATCACGATGTATTTATTGAGATTGTGAGTTTGAAGGAGTGAAAAAGTTCTATTCAGATATCTATCTTAATAACTAATTTTGAAAACCGAATTGTTAAATAAGAGATTGATATGTGGCCCCCTTTTACTTATAAGAACCTACGCTACTATCGTGTAAGTAATATCTACTAAAATAAAAAGTTTATAGAGAATAATATGTTAATTAAGATTATATACTAAATAAATAAATAATTCAATGATGAATGTCAATAAAGATAACAAAATAGGAATGAAACAAATAATTCGTTTGTGTCTTATAAATAATAAGGAAAATATCATTTATTTTGAAACTAGTTTCTACTACCTGAATAGAACTGACTATGAGCATTTTATTTTTGATCTAAGTTTCTTAATAGAGTCCTACACGTATGTAATATCTTTTTCGGCTTTTTGTCACAATATGCAACAAAATTTGTGCTTCTGTCTCTTTTTGATTTCTATTGGAGGAGAAGACATCACTGTGTGGAGGGTTTGAACTGTTAGTTCAATATCTTTAGTTTCTTCTGGATCTGAAATAAAAAAAAATATGTTCCTCATAATTTTATCACATCCTATTTTACAGAGTTAAAGTTTTTTCTTCTTCGATTAATGTTAATTTGAAGTTACGAGATGTGTTCCATTAATATATCAATCTAAAACTGTGTAATTTGCTATAAAATGATTGTATTACCTGTGAAAGCTTCAACAGGTTTATCTATGGTATCGTGATCTATCCATGTAAGACCCATTTCAACTTTTTCAGCTAAATCTTGCCAATGTTGCCTGTTCTCAAGTGTCCCTTGATAAAGTGGTTTCATCCAAGGAAACGTTTCAGATAATACCCTATACAAAGGCAGACAAATTACATCTATGAAACCAACTTGCATTTGGGGTAGTTCATCTTTCCTTTCCCTATCCATTTGTGCCTGGAAATGTAAATATAAGATTCTAATTTTAGAAATTTGCATTAGGGGGTTTTATATTTTTTTTTTTTTAGAAAAAGAGGGGTCCTCCAAGGGGTTTGTGCATAATTTCATTACATGGAACAGGTTAATTTACATGAATAGGGGCTTGTTCACGAGGAATTGAAGGTATGACAACTTACCAACTAAAACTATAAATGCTAGGATCAAATGATGATGAATTTTGAAGAATTATAGAACATTTTGTTTCCTTCGGTGAGAAGATAAGTCTTCTAAACAGAATCAGTTTTACTAGAGGTAAAGATGAAGGATATATTCCAAATGTTTTTGGAGAAGATGATGAAGCAAATATGTTATTTATCTAGGGAAAACACTATGTACATAACCATCATTTTTTTGATACTTTGGTATGAGGTAAAGGAATAGACAATCCCAGAACCTACGAAGAAAGAGAAGAAATGTAGATCTACCGGTAGATAGTGTTAGTTTTGGGTCTCTAATAAGATTTTTTTTTTTGAAAAATAAGTGAAAATAAAGAAGGAAACCTAAAAAAAGTATTAACCACTACACTTTAGTCTCTAATATGTAATTCGGTTATCGAGATGCCTGCCAGTTAGTTGTATGTATGCTATCTATGCTATGATAATTGAAACGCCTTGTTGAGGTGATTACTTACAATGGGTTGCTCCTTCAGTTGTAATTTTTCCAAATCACCTTGATCGAAAAACTCGTCGGCTACTAGTTTCGCTACCCTATGTTGGACATCCCATGGTTTTGCAATAGCGCTAACATCACAAGCCGTCATCATCATACCGGAAAGTACTTGTTAAAAAAAATCAAATTTAGTTTTACCATAGTTACAAATACCAATTATTAAAATAAATTTTTTGAAAAACTAAACCCATATACGATAAACAATAATTCTTACGCTCTTTTTTGTCGTCGCTCTGCCAGTCAAATTCCCCATTATCGATTAATTCCAAGAATTTGTTTTTTTTCTTAAAATACATCGCCAAATCGGTTGATAAAATTGCAGTTTCGACGATTCTCATAACCTTGCGATAATCCTCAGGTGATAGTGCCTAGAAAACAAACATTGAAACAGATACAATTCATATTGCTACGAACTCGTTAAATGACATAAACCGTGAAGCCGGTTCTGTTACATTATGTTAATCGAATCTAAAGTTTCGCGGAGATGCGCCGGAATAGTGAAAAGTGTGTTTAAATAAATTAGTATGCTAAGAATTAGGTAAGTGTTAAGTATCTCAGGGCATAGTTTACATCATAGTTTAGTCTACTTAGAGTTATATGAATAAATAAATTATATACACGTCAAAAAATGTGTAAAGGCAGGATCAACATGTGTTCAAACATGGTTTGTTTTAATTTTAATGTCGCGTATCTAACGGTACGTGATTGTTAACCGGATCGAATTACACGTTTTTGATTTATTAACGATCTTCTGGTTCAAAACAATTTAAATAAAGAAGAAAAACCGTTACAATATCTCGGTAATGTTTTGGTTTTTGTTGGTAATCTGGTTATTACTGAGAATGTAGAGTCAAAGTCCATTGAACTAATCCCTTCGGCATGAGTAGACCATTAGATATAAATCAGATTTGATTTGTTTGTCTTGGAGGCAAATTTACACATTTAATTCATTGATCAAGCCTTTTCTATCATCAATAGATGTTTTTTTTTATTATGATCAAGGATAATGGTTGTTTAGAATCTAGAAAGAACTCGCCCTGATGCGTGGGTAGTGGGCGATCGAGGTCAACAACAGATTTATCACGCTGTCGCGAGAAAGGCTACAAATCGCGCGAAAAAATGATAATTGAACTAATTGAAATCAAAATAGACATCTAACACTCTTCCATATCTATCTGGATATTGCTCCAACTTGTGGAATGCATTCTCGTTGGACCGCAATATATGGAAACTGTTTTATTTACAACTAAGTCTCGATTTGGTCTATACCGACGAAAATATTAAAAAAGTCCACAAAATAATTTCGGATAACCATTAAGTTAAGCCGATTGAGGTAGCCGAGATTCTAAAGATATCGAAGGATTGCAACAAATTGATGATTCGGAGCAGTGTTTGGAGCTATTTATTAGTATTAACCCTGAATTTCTGCATCGATATGTGACGCAATGGATAAAACGTGGCTTTATCATTTTACACCGGAGTCCAATCGACAGTCAGCACGTAATGAACCGACTTTAAAGCATGGAAAGATCAAAATGGCGGCTAATAAGATTATGGTATCACTATTTTGGATTGCGCATGGTGTAATAGTCATCAAATATGTTTACAGTAAACAACGACAATTACGTAGAGATTATCGGAGCGTTAAAAGAACGACATCGCTAAAAAAAGCCCTCATTTGAAGAAAAAGAAGAAGATTAAAGAGCCGTTTTATCGAGACAATGCACAAATCGATGAAAAGTATGATGGGGCTTCGAATTGGTTCCGCCTTTAGATCTAGTCCCCAGCGTCTATTTCGTGTTCTTGGATCTTGTAGAGTTATCGGAGCGTTAAAAGAACGACATCGCTAAAAAACGCCCTCATTTGAAGAAAAAGAAGAAGATTAAAGAGCCGTTTTATCGAGACAATGCACAAATCGATGAAAAGTATGATCGGGCTTCGAACTGCTTTCGTTTTCAGATCTAGTCCCCAGCGTCTATTTCGTGTTCTTGGATCTTGTAGAGATTATCGGAGCGTTAAAAGAACGACATCGCTAAAAAACGCCCTCATTTGAAGAAAAAGAAGAAGATTAAAGAGCCGTTTTATCGAGACAATGCACAAATCGATGAAAAGTATGATCGGGCTTCGAATTGCTTCCGTTTTCAGATCTAGTCTCCAGCGTCTGTTTCCGGTTCTTGGATCCCAAAGGGACGCTCCTCGGAGAGAAATTTTGCACCGTCGAACAAGTTATCGACGAAATTTAAGATAGAGAAGCGTCGGAACGATTGTATTGGAGATTAAATTGATAAATAAAATCGATTTTTTGGCAAAAAAATGTGTTTTTCTTGGTTGGTTACACACGTTTCAACCCACCTGTTACATTTAAGGTATTTATTGAAATATTCGCGAATCTAAAAAACGAAACGAATGTAAATAAAAAATAAATTAAATCAAATTCAATGCGCGCGCTTTTAGAATTATCAACACGGATTTGTTATCTGTCTAAACATCCATTTTAGATCCTAATTAAATTGCTCATAGCTAACCCACCTACTTGGAAAATATTATTGCTGTCTGTATTGAGGATCATTACGCACTGGTCGAAATGATGATGTTCCATTGTACTCGTCGAATATAAAACTGCTAACGGCGAATCGGTTTTCATTTGGAAAGCGTTGTTAGTACCTCGATGGTCTAAATCGTGACATAGACAAGCTACTATCAACCCCAATATCTCTAAATCGCTCATAAACCTAAAACAATGCCATTGAATGATATCTACAGATTGAAATATACTTGGCGAGTTTTCGTTGCTCAAATAAACTTCTATCGGTGCTGCGTGATTTTTTATCAAACGATAATGTTTAATATTTGTTATCGTAATATGTTTTATGTCGAAGCGTGTCCCAATAAAAGTGCCAAGATTCGACATGCTCCAACTCTCGAACTCTGTTCTCGAACCGCTTCCGGCTTAGTCCGTAGAGTTGATTAAAACTGCTACTAAAGAGAAGAAGAACCACCAAGGTTCGCCAAGACGTTGAAGTTTTTAGTGGCGGGAACGATAAATGAGGAGATTAACTGGTTTTGATTTCAATGGCGACTAGAGGAAGATAAAAAGCGGTAAACCGATGCCTAACCTAGCAGCTAATTGGGATTTGTTCCAATAAATCGATAGTTTCGAAAGGGTTGTAGGATGTGGTTATAACTACGTATGAAGATCGATACTAGTATTGATCGCAACGACTCAAATTCGATTTGCGCGCTCTTATTAGGACACCTTTCACTTTGGGAAAATCACGAGTTTGGTAAACGTTTTAAATGATTTTCACTTTGTACGAGTGATTGTGCTATTGGTTTATAAATGTTATAATAGTTTTAGTCTTCGTAGTACCTTTCCATTTTTCCAGTTTTAAACATGGCAAACATAGTCTGAGCAACGTTGAGCGCATGCCTCCAATTATGATATTTTACCGGTCTGTAATTCTTCTTCACACTCAATATCCATCTACATAAAACCTGGAACATTTTAAGGAATAAGCGCACAAAATTATTTCTTTTTAAATCGATTTTAGGACTTTTCTATTTTGCAATTAGTTTCTCTTTAATAATTTTTGACAGACAGATAAAAATTTGACGTTTCGACTTCGTTTTGACACTGTCAATTTGCGTGTTTATATCGATCAATTCATAATGAGTATTAAAATAAGAATAAAATAAAAAAGGGGTTTTAACAAATGAAACAAATAATAATTTTTCCTTAAAGAAACCAGCGTTTTGCTTTTTTAAACTGCCGAGTAGAGAAAAGTTGTTGATAATTGATCAAATTGACAGCTGACACGACCTATCAAAGTTGGCAACCATGTTCATGTTAATTTTAATTCGGTTAAGTTGGCGGGCGGTAGGCACTTTTTGATATGCTCAAGTGACGGTAAAAAGCGAAATAAAACGGTGGCAGGAAAACGTGCAACAATCCGACGATTGTTTAGCAAGAGTTTCGTTAATCAAAACGAGTATTGTCGAACGATTCGAAAGGTACTTTTTGGAAAATCTGTTCAATAAACATTTTCTCAAAATTTCCCATCAAAGAACCCAAGTCCAATGAAAATAACAACAAAAGTACAACGTGGTCCTCTACACTGATGCCCCAAAGACCCAATCACTTTTTGTACTGTGTCCAAACTGATGAACAGCATACAAATTCATGCATATAGTCCAGGCGCTGGACGGAAATGAGTATGCAAAATGTGAGGATCGGCAACTATGCTCAAATCACATGTTGCCGGTAGCTTCTCCCTGCTCGGCACGTTGCTGAGTTTTATTAGTGTTATTTATTCAAATAAAAGTGCGGACCGTGTCACTGCAAGTGATAAATGTGAAGAAGCGAAAGATAAATGAATTGTCGTGTTTGTTTTGTGATAAAACGGATGATTTAGTGAAAAATCCGAAACCACAAACGTTTATTAATATTCAAAAAGCAGCGGATCGCAGAAAAAGATGATATTAGTAAGAAAATAGAAAGTGATTCAGATTTTACTGCACCAGAATGCCTCTACTTCCAGAAGCAGATGTTTCAGGTAACCAACGTGTTCGTCGGTCATCAAGAAGTGAATTAAAACTTGATACGAAACAGAAATGTTTAATTTGTGGTAAACAAACAAAAAATAAGAACAAAACTCTTTTTTTATGTTCCGAAATTTCAGCAACTGATTTATTTGCAATGGAATTTACTTCTGGAACAAACTTGCACGTCTAGGCTGTTTTAGGTTTATGGTTCGACGGTTCCTATAAGAGGAAATTCATTCTAGGATCTCATTTGGCTGCTCGATCCCTTGGAGAAAATATTTGTGGTATTTTGGAAGCATTACACGCTCCGAGTGGTTGCGATTCGTCTAGCAGATTTGGCTCGAAAAAAAAAATGCTTCAGCACAAACATGTATGGATAAATGCCGATCAAACTCAACTACAGCCAATTGATTACAGCTTCTTAGGCTACGAAAGGAAGGATGGTAATTTGTACCCACGACAAATGACAAAGGAATTATTGATTCAACCGTGGACATAAATGTGTATCCAATTGTAAAACAATGGCTCGTTTTTGTAAAAAATCACATATTTATTGTATTTCTTTACGCAAACGCATAAAAAACGATTGTCAGAATAAAAAAGATTGATAATTATCATTTTTTCATTTATCTAGTGGATTCGTTAACGTAGTTTTAGTTTTTTTACCCTATTGATGATCCTTAAGTCTATTTTCTGAATATCGAGATGTCTGCCCTACATTTTGATATTTATGTCATCTATTGATCAATATAAATACGCAAATTTTGATTGTAGAATCTTTATAAAGACTGTGAGTAGTCGAAACCTCAAAATTTTATCTGTCATTCAAAAATTATATAAAAAAAATGACTAAGCAACCACTGCCGGAATTGTTGATTCAACCGTGCAGATAAATGTGCATCCAATTGTAAAATTTATTGTATTTCTTTACGCAAACGCATAAAAAACGATTGTCAGAATAAAAAAGATTGATAATTATCATTTTTTCATATATCTAGTGGATTCGTTAACGTAGTTTTAGTTTTTTTACCCTATTGATGATGCTTCAGTCTATTTTCCGAATATCGAGATGTCTGCCCTACATTTTGATATTTATGTCATCTATTGATCAATATAAATACGCAAATTTTGAATGTAGAATCTTTATAAAGACTGTGAGTAGTCGAAACCTCAAATTTTTATCCGTCATTCAAAAATTATATAAAAAAATGACTAAGCAACCACTGCCGGAATTGTTGATTCAACCGTGCACTAAATGTGCATCGAATTGTAAAATTTATTGTATTTCTTCACGCAAACGCATAAATAACGATTGTCAGAATAAAAAAGATTGATAATTATCATTTTTTCATATATCTAGTGGATTCGTTAACGTAGTTTTAGTTTTTTTACCCTATTGGTGATCCTTCAGTCTATTTTCCGAATATCGAGATGTCTGCCCTACATTTTGATATTTATGTGATCTATTGATCGATATAAATACGCAAATTTCGAATGTAGAATCTTTATAAAGACTGTGAGTAGTCGAAACTTCAAAATTTTATCTGTCATTCAAAAATTATATAAAAAAAAATGACCAAGCAACCACTGCCGGAATTGTTGATTCAACCGTGCACTAAATGTGCATCCAATTGTAAAACAATGGCTCGTTTTTGTAAAAAATTACATATTTATTGTATTTCTTAACGCAAACGCATAAATAACGATTGTCAGAATAAAAAAAGGTTGATAATTATCATTTTTTCATTTATCTAGTGGATTCGTTAACGTAGTTTTAGTTTTTTTACCCTATTGATGATCCTTCAGTCTATTTTCCGAATATCGAGATGTCTGCCCTACATTTTGATATTTATGTCATCTATTGATCAATATAAATACGCAAATTTTGATTTTAGAATCTTTATAAAGACTGTGAGTAGTCGAAACTTCAAAATTTTATCTGTCATTCAAAAATTATATAAAAAAAATGACCAAGCAACCACTGCCGGAATTGTTGATTCAACCGTGCACTAAATGTGCATACAATTGTAAAATTTATTGTATTTCTTTACGCAAACGCATAAATAACGATTGTCAGAATAAAAAAGATTGATAATTATCATTTTTTTATATATCTAGTGGATTCGTTAACGTAGTTTTAATTTTTTTACCGTATTGATGATCCTTCAGTCTATTTTCCGAATATCGAGATGTCTGCCCTACATTTTGATATTTATGTGATCTATTGATCGATATAAATACGCAAATTTTGAATGTAGAATCTTTATAAAGACTGTGAGTAATCGAAACTCCAAAATTTTATCTGTCATTCACAAATTATATAAAAAACGTTAATTTTGAAACAGAAAAGACCTAAAATCAAGACGATTTCGAAACATAAACAGTTATAAGACATAAAAAATTTAAAATTATTCGTAGAAATATAAAAGTTTTCAGCCACAAATTTTAAATCGACTTATTGGCTTCAAATTTCACAAATTTTTTTACTATTAATTAAAAAACCATCATCATATGTTATTTATAATGGGTTTCGACGTTTTCCCTTCTTAGCGATCTCCACAAGTGTTGTTTTAACGAAAAAAACAAAAAAAAAACTTTTTCACTTACATCATAAGGAATATGAAACTGTTGCACCAAATTACATTCCATAAACATCCTCAAAGTCGCCTTGCAAGTATCATCATCCGACAAATCGAAATCGATAAAAGTAAAACTGTACAGGTTAAAACAATCCGCCGAAGGAATTTCTTCTTTGACCAATTTTTCCGTGGATTCGTCATTGGCGGTAGCGTGATATGAAAGACATTCCAATGCTACTTTCTGCTTCGCCATCAATTTACAAGCGTTTTCGTACATTTGAGTATTGTGGATACCCAATCCGCAGAAAATCGCGAACGCCTCGAATAACGAAACGTCGCATTCTGTAAACGGAGCGTTGTTTTCCTTGTTTATCAATTGAGCCACACCTAAAACAACCAATACATCGAACGTTACCATAAAAAATTATCAATAACAGTTCAAAAACCTTCCAGAACAGCGCACTGGTGCGGACAAAGGACACCGTACGATGTAGAATCATTGAAATTAACATTAAGGCCCGTTTCACACGTATACGGTTCCGTTGAAACGGTTCCGTGACGGTTCACTAATACATATAAAGCGGCTTATCTGAAATTTTACGCGTTGCCGCGATCGTGCCGTGTCTGTTGGTATTGCGGACAAAACTGTTCGAAATTCCGAACAGTTACAATGAATAGAGAAGCGAATTGCGACTACACGGGCGCTACTGACAGCGAACTGCGATAACAGCGCGCGAAAATCACGAACGTGCTAAACGTCGACGTGTGAAATGGGCCTAAAGGAATGGACGAAAGTTTGATGCCCACAATGTTACGTCAAGATATTTTCGAAGTTTAAATTTGTATAAGTTGGCAAGCAAAGTTAATTCGTCAGGAAAAACATAAAATAACAAAGTTGAAGAAGAAAACAAAGAGAAAATATACGTGACTATATATATACTAGCTTACTAACCTATTAGATTCCTTTTCCCGTTCATTATGGGCATACAAAGTATCGTACTGGCTGTTTCGGCGTCTCCTTCACTGTGTTTTTCTTTTAGCCACGATTTAACGTCGCCGATGTTGAGAATTTGACCAGTAGAAACAGCGTAACCGGCTATTTGAGCCAGAGTAGAGCTTGCCAAATCAAACGATGATGGTCTGGAATAATATAATCAATTATCGAATATTTTCCTACTCCCTCGCAAGCTAACTTCAAAAAAAACAGTCGACGTTCTTAAAGGATTAATGTAAAAACGATTTGGAACGATTCTATCTACCTCTTGGCACCATATAATGAATGGAATGCATTCGCAGAAGTTTCGTGTCCATTTTAAACAAATCGGTGCAAGTTGTTTCGCTTGGGACTACTCCAGAAAACGTTTAAGTGGAAATACAACACGGGCGTTTTCAAAACAATCTTTACTATCATCCGACATCGAAATGGAAAGGAGAGCCCGCGCCAAAATAACAAAGGTCGCGAGAAGCACCAAAAAAGTGACGGTTGCAATATTTTGGGACTGCGTAGGTACCAATTTGGATGAGTTTAAGGAATCAAATACAACAGTTAAGGCGTAAACTGTTTTACTAAGACAGTTGCGTCAAAAAAGACGCGGGAATATCAGCCGAGGTGTGCTATTGCTTCACGGAAATGCTCCAGAAAACGTTTAAGTGGAAATACAACACGGGCATTTCCAAAACAATCTTTACTATCATCCGACATCGAAATGGAAAGGAGAGCCCGCGCCAAAATAACAAAGGTCGCGAGAAACACCAAAAAAGTGACGGTTGCAATATTTTGGGACTGCGTAGGTACCAATTTGGATGAGTTTAAGGAATCAAATACAACCGTGAAGGCGTAAACTGTTTTACTAAGACAGTTGCGTCAAAAAAGACGCGGGAATATCAGCCGAGGTGTGCTATTGCTTCACGGAAATGCTCCAGGAAACGTTTAAGTGGAAATACAACACGGGCATTTCCAAAACAATCTTTACTATCATCCGACATCGAAATGGAAAGGAGAGCCCGCGCCAAAATAACAAAGGTCGCGAGAAACATCAAAAAAGTGACGGCTGCAATATTTTGGGACTGCGTAGGTACCAATTTGGATGAGTTTAAGGAAACAAATACAACCGTGAAGGCGTAAACTGTCTTACTAAGACAGTTGCGTCAAAAAAGACGCGGGAATATCAGCCGAGGTGTGCTATTGCTTCACGGAAATGCTCCAGAAAACATTTAAGTGGAAATACAACACGAGCATTTCCAAAACAATCTTTACTATCATCCGACATCGAAATGGAAAGGAGAGCCCGCGCCAAAATAACAAAGGTCGCGAGAAACATCAAAAAAGTGACGGCTGCAATATTTTGGGACTGCGTAGGTACCAATTTGGATGAGTTTAAGGAAACAAATACAACCGTGAAGGCGTAAACTGTTTTACTAAGACAGTTGCGTCAAAAAAGGCGCGGGAATATCAGCCGAGGTGTGCTATTGCTTCACGGAAATGCTCCAGGAAACGTTTAAATGGAAATACAACACGGGCATTTCCAAAACAATCTTTACTATCATCCGACATCGAAATGGAAAGGAGAGCCCGCGCCAAAATAACAAAGGTCGCGAGAAACATCAAAAAAGTGACGGCTGCAATATTTTGGGACTGCTTAGGTACCAATTTGGTTGAGTTTAAGGAATCAAATACAACAGTTAAGGCGTAAACTGTCTTACTAAGACAGTTGCGTCAAAAAAGACGCCGGAATATCAGCCGAGGTGTGCTATTGCTTCACGGAAATGCTCCAGGAAACGTTTAAATGGAAATACAACACGGGCATTTCCAAAACAATCTTTACTATCATCCGACATCGAAATGGAAAGGAGAGCCCGCGCCAAAATAACAAAGGTCGTGAGAAACATCGAAAAAGTGACGGCTGCAATATTTTGGGACTGCGTAGGTACCAATTTGGTTGAGTTTAAGGAATCAAATACAACCGTGAAGGCGTAAACTGTCTTACTAAGACAGTTGCGTCAAAAAAGACGCCGGAATATCAGCCGAGGTGTGCTATTGCTTCACGGAAATGCTCCAGGAAACGTTTAAATGGAAATACAACACGGGCATTTCCAAAACAATCTTTACTATCATCCGACATCGAAATGGAAAGGAGAGCCCGCGCCAAAATAACAAAGGTCGCGAGAAACACCAAAAAAGTGACGGCTGCAATATTTTGGGACTGCGTAGGTACCAATTTGGATGAGTTTAAGGAATCAAATACAACCGTGAAGGCGTAAACTGTTTTACTAAGACAGTTGCGTCAAAAAAGACGCGGGAATATCAGCCGAGGTGTGCTATTGCTTCACGGAAATGCTCCAGGAAACGTTTAAGTGGAAATACAACACGGGCATTTCCAAAACAATCTTTACTATCATCCGACATCGAAATGGAAAGGAGAGCCCGCGCCAAAATAACAAAGGTCGCGAGAAACACCAAAAAAGTGACGGTTGCAATATTTTGGGACTGCGTAGGTACCAATTTGGATGAGTTTAAGGAATCAAATACAACCGTGAAGGCGTAAACTGTTTTACTAAGACAGTTGCGTCAAAAAAGACGCGGGAATATCAGCCGAGGTGTGCTATTGCTTCACGGAAATGCTCCAGGAAACGTTTAAGTGGAAATACAACACGGGCATTTCCAAAACAATCTTTACTATCATCCGACATCGAAATGGAAAGGAGAGCCCGCGCCAAAATAACAAAGGTCGCGAGAAACATCAAAAAAGTGACGGCTGCAATATTTTGGGACTGCGTAGGTACCAATTTGGATGAGTTTAAGGAAACAAATACAACCGTGAAGGCGTAAACTGTCTTACTAAGACAGTTGCGTCAAAAAAGACGCGGGAATATCAGCCGAGGTGTGCTATTGCTTCACGGAAATGCTCCAGAAAACATTTAAGTGGAAATACAACACGAGCATTTCCAAAACAATCTTTACTATCATCCGACATCGAAATGGAAAGGAGAACCCGCGCCAAAATATCAAAGGTCGCGAGAAGCACCAAAAAAGTGTTGGCTGCAATATTTTGGGACTGCGTAGGTACCAATTTGGTTGAGTTTAAGGAATCAAATACAACCGTGAAGGCGTAAACTGTTTTACTAAGACAGTTGCGTCAAAAAAGACGCGGGAATATCAGCCGAGGTATGCTATTGCTTCACGGAAATGCTCCAGTCGACGCTGCTTCCCTGTCCACGAATGTGGCTTAACAAACATGAAACACCTACCATATAGACCCGATCTGTCAGCAAATTGGAGGTAAAAGATTCAGCAGCGACGATGAAATTAATTTGAAAACGTGTTGACTCTAAAGATGCATCTAAATTTTTACAGTGGCATAGAAGTTTTAGTCAGATATTTTGAGTATTTATGATCCTCGGAAATCCTCTTTTTTATCAAAGGAAATGTCAAATCAACTCGGATCGATGATTATTATTAACGAACTGCTTGTTTATATATAAGAGACATTATTTTAGGCTTTTCCCTTTCGGACGTTAAGTGGGTATTTGGGAGCCACTAAAACTAGAATCGTTTTCCCATTGATGTAACGAGCATCTCAATTTTACCGTGTAATTACTTTTCCACCGCAATATACGATTATTACTTACACGAGGAATATAATGAATATTTTGTTGCTCGATACGGTATAAAATGGACGTCGACCTTTAAACATTTGTAATCTTTATCATGCGGTAGCGAATTTTGACTTTGTATAGAGACCAGACGTATTATGGAGCCGAAAATATGACGATACCAAGTTGTATTCCTGAAGAGTTATGAGGGCGCAAAATTTCGAAAAGAATCAATTTGGTACAGTGTACGAGACGGTTGAGGTTTACCAAAAGAAATTAAAACTCATACTAGAGTCAATGGTACAGTCTTCTAGGGAATTCGGAAAGGAAGACTACAAGGACACCGAGGAGCAGAAAATAATAATGCGATACTTAATTTCGTATTAAGGAATGGTGGACAAACACTATTTACGAATTAAACGCCTCAGTTCTTCAAGGCACTGTCCTGGGAGCGTTGCTTTACCTCATCTGCACGTCAGATCTACCAACTAACAATAATGTATTGGCGGTTACATTTGAAAACGAAACCGCCGTACTAGCACCACACATGCACAAATACATTGCAGTTCCATCTTAACGAGACAGAAAAATGGATGAACAAATGGCGCATTAAAGCAAACGAATCGAAATCAGTCCAGATAACCTCCACCAACCGCAAAGGCAAAGTCACTAAACAATCAAGCCCTACCACAGCGTAATGATGTCAAAATATCTTGGGCATGCATCTGTACCAGCGATTAACCTGGAGGAAACACACCAAACGCAAACAATTAGTTTTGAAACTAAGGGATTCATACAGACCGATAGGTAGTAACAAAGTACTGATTTCCAAAGCAATCCTTAAACCCATATGGTCCTACGGAGTCCCATTGTGGGGAAAAGTCGAAAAAGTTACAAAAAAGTCAATAAACGTCTGCAGCGTGGATCTGAAGGACATTCAAAGACCAAGTTTTCATGACATAAATCGTAGTTAAACTAACATTCCGTTAACTAGTGGAACCGAAGAAAAAAACTATGGATGGAAATGGAAATCTAATCTTCAGTTTAGTGGAATCAAAACTACAGTTAGAAAAGATTTGCAGTGAAACAATTGATGGATTAGGACCGGCCGAAGCTGACGATAAATGGTTTTCATTTATAAAACGGCCAAGGGCAAAGCGAAGGGATCATAGACACTTTGTCTATGATCTCTTAATAGTTTGAAAGTTTATACCCAATAAATAATTTATGTCGTTGAGTTTTGGTCAAACAAACGAACGGATAATATAGAAAAAAAAATTGCTATTTCTTTTGAAGCTCATTCCATTCCTGTCGATGTAAAGTAAATGGTCTACTATTAATTACCTCGAAACGAGCGTTTGTGTTCCGCAATCTCTTAGTTCAAACACGGTTGTAAATACGCTCGGTTTCCGTAATCCGTTTTCTCGCATGTCTTCCGCTGTCAGGGTGCCGCTTTCGACTCGATTCAGTGGAGGAGCGTAACGTTCTATTGACTTCCCAGGACGCTCTAGAATACGCTCTAAGTGACTCTGTAACAATCAATTCATTCATTAAGCACTGCGTTCGTATACGAACGTATATCTGTTTCGATTTGTGTTAAATTTACAAAAGAATTATCGAATAAAGTATTTTCAACTAATTTGCGTTGTTTCTACGAAATAATTTTTCTGCACGCCCGCGTTTCGTGCTTCAAACTTCATCTACTTTAAAGGTAGTTAAATAATAAACATTGATGACAATTACTACGGATAAAACAAATAATTTCAGAAAATAAAAAATTTAAGGTTATGCACAATCATCGAAATGAAACTGTCAACTGTCAACTGCTAAAGTTGTCTACTCCAGAGCGTCCCGAAAGTGTTTTGCGGTAAGGAACTGTCAACTGTCACTAGAAGGAATACTCAAAACGCAACTTTCGATATGTAAATGAATACTGAATACTGAAAATGAAATACATAATGACTTTAGAGGCTATGTTTTTCGATGAGACCACTTTTTGTATTGATGGAAACCTAAATCGACATAATTCCATATTATTAGTAATAATATTTACGTAGAAACAGATATAAACGTGGCGCTGGTGTAGTTCTTTGAAAATTAAACTGCTTTTTTGCCATTTCAGCTTGTAAACTGACTCTTCATCGCCTGTTTTCTTTTTCATCGTCATTTAGACAAAACTTCGGATAAAACAAATAATTTCAGAAAATAAAAAATTTAAGGTTATGCAAAATCATCGAAGTGAAACTGTCAACTGTCAACTGCTAAAGTTGTCTACTCCAGAGCGTCCCGAAAGTGTTTTGCGGTAAGGAACTGTCAACTGTCACTAGAAGGAATACTCAAAACGCAACTTTCGTTATGTAAATGAATACAGAATACTGAAAATGAAATACAAAATGACTTTAGAGGCTATGTTTTTCGATGAGACCACTTTTTGTATTGATGGAAACTTAAATCGATATATTTCCATATTATTAGTAATAATATTTACGTAGAAACAGATATAAACGTGGCGCTGGTGTAGTTCTTTGAAAATTAAACTGCTTTTTTGCCATTTCAGCTTGTAAACTGACTCTTCATCGCCTGTTTTCTTTTTCATCGTCATTTAGACAAAACTTCGGATAAAACAAATAATTTCAGAAAATAAAAAATTTAAAGTTATGCAAAATCATCGAAATGAAACTGTCAACTGTCAACTGCTAAAGTTGTCTACTCCAGAGCGTCCCGAAAGTGTTTTGCGGTAAGGAACTGTCAACTGTCACTAGAAGGAATACTCAAAACGCAACTTTCGTTATGTAAATGAATACAGAATACTGAAAATGAAATACAAAATGACTTTAGAGGCTATGTTTTTCGATGAGACCACTTTTTGTATTGATGGAAACTTAAATCGATATATTTCCATATTATTAGTAATAATATTTACGTAGAAACAGATATAAACGTGGCGCTGGTGTAGTTCTTTGAAAATTAAACTGCTTTTTTGCCATTTCAGCTTGTAATCTGACTCTTCATCGCCTATGTTTTCTTTTTCATCGTCATTTAGACAAAACTTCGGATAAAACAAATAATTTCAGAAAATAAAAAATTTAACGTTATGCAAAATCATCAAAGTGAAACTGTCAACTGTCAACTGCTAAAGTTGTCTACTCCAGAGCGTCCCGAAAGTGTTTTGCGGTAAGGAACTGTCAACTGTCACTACACGGAACACTCGAAACGCAACTTTCGATATGTAAATGAATACAGAATACTGAAAATGAAATACAGAATGACTTTAGAGGCTATGTTTTTCGATGAGACCACTTTTTGTATTGATTGAAACCTAAATCGACATAATTCCATATTATTAGTAATAATATTTACGTAGAAACAGATATAAACGTGGCGTTGGTGTAGTTCTTTGAAAATTAAACTGCTTTTTTGCCATTTCAGCTTGTAATCTGACTCTTCATCGCCTATGTTTTCTTTTTCATCGTCATTTAGACAAAACTACAGAAAAAACAAATAATTTCAGAAAATAAAAAATTTAACGTTATGCAAAATCATCGAAATGAAACTGTCAACTGCTAAAGTTGTCTACTCCAGAGCGTCCCGAAAGTGTTTTGCAGTAAGGAACTGTCAACTGTCACTACACGGAACACTCGAAACGCAACTTTCGATATGTAAATGAATACAGAATACTGAAAATGAAATACATAATGACTTTAGAGGCTATGTTTTTCGATGAGACCACTTTTTGTATTGATGGAAACCTAAATCGACATAATTCCATATTATTAGTAATAATATTTACGTAGAAACAGATATAAACGTGGCGCTGGTGTAGTTCTTTGAAAATTAAACTGCTTTTTGTTTTCTATCAACGAAATTGGAACCAAATACCAAAAACATCACTAAAATAGTGATTGCTACGTTCCGGTCTTAAATTGTGCTAGTTGGGGGATGAAATCTCCCCGTTGAAGCTGGACCTTTCACTTTCAACTTCACTACCTACTAAATCTCGAAGCCATATGCAGTAAAATTGATTCTAAACATTCTTGCTCGTAGTTACAGACATTCTGTTGAAAAACTTATTTGACCACATCGTATTATTTGGAGTATTGAATTTAATTCAACGTACCGACTCTCCCCGTATATTCAACATTCAAATTCAAATAAAATCGGTTGTTTTTCATAAAATATTTGTTTTTAGCAAAATTATCATTTACAGAAACTAGAAAACCACAATGAATTCAAAAAACGAATTCAAAATTTGCTATTTTTTCTCCTAAACAAAAAACAACCTTTCTTTTTACGTGTAGTGTTACTACTTTCGTCGCGCGTTTGTGGTTTGATGGTTCTGCAACAAACCGGACATATTTGATGTAAAGACAACACAGCCGATGTTTGTTCCTTCGATCCGTTATGTAACGAACGGATCGAAGATGCCGAAGTATCAAAATTATCATTTCTGCTGAGAATTTCACATTCTGGATACACGGATAGATTTGCGTCCAATTTTTTTTTATTTAATCGAGGATTAACCGTAATTGGTTCTTCATATGGTTTTCTGAGATCGCAATCACAGAAATAATCAGGATTCTCGTCACTATCGTATTGGTAATTGGTGTTTCTGTAAGTGGAGGCGATAGATGATGATAGACGGGTTCTAGCTGTACATTTAACAGATCTTGTGAAAAGGTTGCACTTTTTGGACGTTTCGCACATACGATAATCGGTTGCGGGAGAAAAGGAACAGGAGCAAGTTTTGACTGGACAAAATTTCGCTTTTGGACATGTATTAACCTCTTTATCTCGATCTTGAGAATCGAATTTCTGTAATTTCACCGGTTCTTCTAATGGACACGCACGTTTTGAAAAATATCGAGACATTACGGAAAATAATTTATGTAGATGAAAACTGACAATTTTGAAACGTTGGAATGACAAGTGCGTCGATAATTCAAGTAGCTGTCACTTGAAAACAAATATGGCCGACGGACGACGCACACATTTAATCTGCCTATCTCATTTGAGTCAAAAAATCTTTACAAATGCCTACATTTTAGTCGGTAGTAAAGTGTGGAAATTGATCTGAAAGGAATGCTGACTATTAAATCGTTCAAACATAAATAGCAACTTAACCAGGTGTCTAAAGAACGTAGAAAAAGGTGGCTAGATAATATATAAAAAAGAAGATTTGACAGACAAAGGAAATTTACCAAATTAAGCCCTGTTTGGGTTCCCATTTTAAACATGGACTATAAAACCTTAATCTCTGCAAAACAAAAATGATACGAAGGAAAAAAAAAACGTTAAAACGTGCAAAAACATGATAGACTGTAATGTAGGAAATGTGATTATTGTAGAATAAGTACATAACAGTTGTAATTTGCTACAGAAAGATACTTTGTCTTTGTGAAAAGTTACCGGTAAAAATGATAGATCACGCCTCCTTTTTTTTAAGGACTACAATATCGAGACATTACGGAACTACTGGAAATAATTTATGTAGATGAAAACTGACAATTTTGAAACGTTGGAATGACAAGTGGGTGGATAATTCAAGTAGCTGTCACTTGAAAACAATTATGGCCGACGGACGACGCACACATTTAATCTGCCTATCTCATTTGAGTCAAAAAATCTTTACAAATGCCTACATTTTAGTCGGTAGTAAAGTGTGGAAATAGAGCTGAAAGGAATGCTGACTATTAAATCGTTCAAACATAAATAGCAACTTAACCAGGTGTCTAAAGAACGTAGAAAACGGTGGCTAGATAATATAAAAAAAGAAGATTTGACAGACAAAGGAAATTTACCAGATTAAGTCCTGTTACCGGGAAAAATGATAGATGACGCCGACTTCTTTTCAAAGATCTATATCTCAGGTTCTGATATAGCTACAGAGTTCGTTTTGGTTTAAGAACACTCGCTGAAATACCTTCTTTCTTTTGAGTTTTTGACCATTTAAATCGGTTGAGTTGGAGAGCAGCTAAACGCGGACATTCAATGTGGAGTTATGGATTTTTGTAGGTTTTTGGCAAATTTTTTACATTCAAAGATCTATATCTCAGGTTCTAATATAGCTACAGAGTTCGTTTTGGTTTAAGAACACTCGCTGAAACACCTTCTTTCTTTTGAGTTTTTGACCATTTAAATCGGTTGAGTTGGAGATGAACTAGACGCGGACATTCAATGTGGAGTTATGGATTTTTGTAGGTTTTTGGCAATTTGTCTAAATTCAAAGATCTATATCTCAAGTTCTAATACAGTTACAAGGTTCGTTTTGATTTAAAAACACTCGCTGAAACACCTTCTTTCTTTTGAGTTTTCGAAAACTTAAATCGGTTGAGTTGGAGAGGAGCTAGGCGCTGACATTCAATGTGGAGTTATGGACTTTTCTGGGTTTTTGACAATTTTTCTATATTCAAAGATCTATACTTCAGGTTCTAATCTAGCTACAGGTTTCGTTCTTTTCTATTATAATGATTTCTGATACTTATTTAATGGATTCGATGCGAGCGAAGCCGCGGGTAAAAGCTAGTATTGATTTAAGACAGACTTTAATGAATCTGCAGCTGTACTATTTCCAATGTACGTTAATTGAAATGAAAGAAAAACAAATTTAACCTTCAATTTTTATAAAAAAAAAAAAAAATTTCTTTTAATGGAAATTCCAGAAATACGGCATTTTATCTTATGTAACATAATAAGAAAGCGAAAAAAACTTATTAAAAAGCAAATTTCTTATTATGAAAATTGTTATTACCGAGTTTATGAATATATATTTAATCCTACTACGTAGGCAGATGTCGTCCTACATGATTACTCCGCTTCATAAATATTTGAATAAGGTTATTTTATCCAGATATAGAACAGTAGATAAAGTCTGGAAATTTCTATACACTTAATGACAGAAACGCAAACAATTTTGCTTTAAATAAGATATCAATATCTTTTGAATTGGAATATTATAAAAACTCCATCGAGGTAGATATATACCGAGCGAATGATTAAGAACGGCCGTCGACCATATCCCTGGAACGGATTATATTACATTAAAAACCCAAAATTTCTAAAATTTATCCGATTAATTGGCTCAACAAATTCTACCCATTTTTATCTCTTCAAAATGGTCGGTGCTGTAGGTTTTCCTGCAACCTAGTGAACCGATTCCCCAGTCGAAAAAAGAATATCGTCCAGGTATGCACCTTTCCTCCAATTTACATCTCAAATTGGTAAAAACTCGCCGGCACATCGCCCGGGGAATGACTAGACGCTATTTCTTCTCGGATGCTGGTCTTCGACTGACTAAACGTGGCTGGGTGGTGTTAAATCCGACCTTCTAGGCGGCTATATAATGTCCCCACGGCTAGATATCACTTTACGGCCGCCAAAGAGGCATTAGAAGTATGACACGTCGCGCCATCTTGTTGAAACCACGTCCTACGATTATAGACTTCAAATTGTTGCAGTTGCGGAAAGAAAAAAACCCTTTTGTATCGTTCAAAATTGTTCGGCTGATCGTTTGCGAGTCGATAGATCAGGATTACGTTGAACTCAAGCTCTAACTTGTTGAATTGTGTCTTCTGTTCTTGTTGATCTTGGATGTCCCGTAGAAACGATCCATCGTGACAAACGTTCAAACGCCAGAGTGTTTGTAAAATCGTAAACCTTTCTGGCTCACCCTGTATAATGATAAAATTGTCTCTGGCATATTATCTCTATTCTTATCAAGTTTCATTATTGGAAAATAGTATATTGCGTGAATAGGGATGAAAAAAGGCTGATATAGACTAGGGCGAAGTTGCTTTCCATCGCCCGGTGTCTGAATCGGATCATATCCGTACAAAAAATGAGAGATTTATCTACTGAGCCAACCAAAATTAGGCAATTTCTGATTAATAGCGAAAAAAATCATCCATAGAGAAAATTTATAGCTACGAGGGCAGTTTGCGTTGATGAAAACTTATTCATAATTGATATACAATCATCCCTCGTAATATTTCTTGAAATTGAAAAAACTTTTGTTATCCACCCGTCCGTATATTTGTCACGCTTAGTTTTTTAGACCGAAATATATTCTCGAAGTAACCAAAAAATTGTCATCCTATAATTATTAATGATTCAATTTTTTTTTTTTTTTTTCAAATTCGAACGACCATAATTTATTTGGTTCATAAATTTGATTCAGTCGCATTTCATTATCAACGCCGTTGAATAAAATACTCATTTAAAGCCCATCGACTCGAAAGACGAAATTTATTACTAAAGTTTTTTTGGGGTATTGGCCACTTCTTGATATAACCTTTTATGTGATAAAACTGAAAAATAGAACAGTTAATATCATTCGTTGTCAGTCGGTAGTCCGAAAAGTTCGAAACTTTGTAAAAGATGCCATAAAACTTTGTTTAACTCAAGTATTACATCACTCAATAAGTCGTGTGACTGACACACAGATGGCGCTGTCATTGACAAATCCATTTGACGTTTACGAAGTACCAACCTTCAAAACACTATGTCCACAATTTCATGACATTTCGATGTGTCAGAAAAAAGCTACTTTCGATATTTTCAAAAGAATTTCGTGTGTTAATTAGTATTAGGAAGATGGCGAATGTGCTAGTCGTTTAATTGAGGTGGTTACTCCAAAAAACATCAGGAAAGTCTACAAATTGGTTATATCTAATCGTGTTCACAATTATGGATGGATATTCGACCACGATAAAGCTTATTTCAAAGTGGGTGCGGCGTTAAGTCACAGTCGATAAGAAACAACAACGTGTTGATGATACAGATCAGTATTTGGCCATGTTTACACTAAATAAATCAAAATTTTCTCGTCGATATTTGACAATGGATGAAACATGGATCCATCACTTCGATCCGGAATCAAAACGATCATTAACTGAGTGGATAGCAGCCGGTGAACCGCGTCCGAAGCGTCCAAAGTCACCAGGAAAGGTTATGGCTTAAGTATTTTGGAATATCGTTCATCGACTATCTCCAATAGGAAGAAACAATTGATTTGATTGCAAAAACCAAGGAAAAACGTCGAAGAAACAATCACTGTTCCACCAAGACAATACACCGATTGATAAGTCGATGGCAACGATGATTAAATTGAACAAATTACACTAATCGCTTCCTAATCCACCGTACAGTCCAGATCTGGCCCCCAGTGACTACTGCCTATTCGCTGATCTCAAAAAAATGCTCGATGGTAAGAAATTCAGCTCAAACGAAGAAGCAATTGATGAAACTGAAGCCTATTTTGAGGCAAAAGACAAATCCTTCTACAAGGACGACATCGAGAAGTTAGAGAAGACTTGTTGAGTGATAAGTGATGTTGAAATTTCTGAGAATTATTGGTTATATTATAGCTTTATCGTCTTCAGAGATCAAACTGCTTACAGTAGGTCTCAAAAGACGATAACTTGTTACCTGTCCCTCTGTACACTTCCGTACATTTCGGCTGCGTGAATCAGAGCTCCTACCTGTCATTATCAGTGACAGAAAATTACAAGACAATTAATTTGAGTTCTGTTGAAGTAACAGTGCCTCGTCAGTTGCGTTATTGCCAAATTGGAAGGTGGGTGGTCTATCAGAAAATTGACAACTAGGTCTTAATGCCAGTATCGTAACCAGAATAAAGAACCGATGGGTAAAAGACGGGACCTTGCGCCAAAAGGTTGGTTCTTGAGGAAGGAAAATTTCAAATGAACCACAAGATGTTACATCGATTAATTTTCTAAGAGAACGTTCCTTTGAATAGGCTGCTAGTGCTGCACATGCAGCACTTAATGCTTGTACTGTAACCAGAATAAAGAACCGATGGGTAAAAGACGGGACCTTGCGCCAAAAGGTTGGATCTGGTGGAAGGAAAAATTCAAATGAACCACAAGATGTTACATCGATTGATTTTCTAAGAGAACATTCCTTAGAACAGGCTGCTAGTGCTGCACATGCAGCACTTAATGCTTGTACTGTAACCAGAATAAAGAACCGATGGATTAAAAACGGGACTTGCGCCAAAAGGTTGGATCTGGTGGAAGGAAAATTTCAAATGAACCACAAGATTGATTTTCTAAGAGAACATTCCTTTGAATAGGCTGACAAACTTTCCAGGCTCTCGTCCTACGAATGAAGACGATTTAGAGCTTCGAATTTGAAAAACTGTTCAAGTGCTAGGAAAGCATCGCTTTGGAATGAGTGCAAGCGGCCTAGAGTTGTGTTTGCACTTAATTATGTGACTTTTGGAAACTAATTTTCTTTCTATATGAAAAAACAATTCAAGATTTGAAGAGGAATGTGTGAAGAAGTGATAAGTCCAGCAAATGGGCTGATTGATGAACTGATATTGACGATTTCAAAATAGAGGTACCAAAAATTGCACCATCGAGTATTCTTCGAATTACTCGCTCTATATCTTTCTCTGTATATTAGAGTATGCACTCATACCTCAATGTACAAATCATATTATATATTACAACGTAAATTAGCGAAAAGAAACTTACTGCTTCGCAGCAATCCAAATCGAGTAAATAAACAGCGCAGCGTTCACACTTGAGCAAATCCTGAGCTTCCCTCATTATTTTAGTTACCAGACATTCCAGATTACTCTGCTCCTCGAAAATGCTCCGTGCCAAATTCAGTAGAATCTGGAAATGAAAAAAAAAATAAATAAAAGATTTATGAATATGACGGTATGTTTGAGCCTCGGATTTTATTTACTATTCAACAAGGGTCGGGATGAATTTATGTTTCAACGTTCCGCGGTAATCAACGGTTTCGAAGTTTCAGTAAAGCCTCATATTTCTACCGAGCAAATAACGCGATTCAATTTTATCCGAAAAAATCGGAGGTTGAAATTGATTTTAAAACTTTTATGGAATTCGTGAAACATTCATAAAGCCGCGTTGATCTAATTAATCCACGACTTTTCGATTGAATATTTTGAGTTATAATATCAATTCGAAATTGATCGATTATTTACGATTACTCGAGGGAATTTGATACAGTTATATACAGGGTGTCTCACAAATAATAACAAAAACTCCGCGCTAAAGCCAGGCGGTAGACTCGTAATATTTGATAATGCGCTAAAAACTAATTGCTTCGCTTTTGGTGCTTACCAATCATTAATAAGGATTAATCAGCTTTTAAAAACACCTGTTTTCGACTTAATATTACCTGAGTTTGTACACAAACAATCTCAAATTAGTCTAAACTTGTGGCGTTTGTATTAAAATGGGAAAAATGCGCGGGGTGTCCAACACCGAGGGCCAAAACTAAAACCTTTGATGTGGTGAATGGAAAATTTATATTTTTTTGAGAGCTAAGAGAAACATTGCAATAATAATAAAAAGTTATATCTAATGTGAAGACTGTGGTCGATCTGCTTCATCCACCAATGAGGAAATGTCCACCTCCAGTTTCAGTTGTAGACAGTCTCATGAGATGACGCTAGGAAGAATCGGTGATGTTGCTTCTGTTGTGGTTTTTAATGTACTTCATGGAGGAAAAGGCACTTTCACATCTATATGTGCTTCCGAACATTGATGTAATCTTCAGCCCAAAATTTGAAAAATTCAGGTCCCCTTTCTTGTCTGGTGATTAGGAACATGTCAGCTTGAAGGTCACATAACTCAATTTGAAAGTCGGGTGGTTGATCTTCAATTATTGCTCCAAAAGAATTATTATAAAGCAGTAAACTGCTTTCGAGACTTTCGATTCCTTCAAATCTTGTATTGAATTCATCAATAACTTGTTGAATTTGTGAACTGCTGCATGAAAACCCAATATTTTCCTCACTATCGAATTCTGCTAGCTGTCTGCTAGTTGCAGACAGCTAGGGAAGTATGTCGGGTTGTTCTTTTCCAAAGCATGTTTAAACACGCTCAGCTTATTCCGAAATCCGTTTATTTTTCCGATTAAATCCGAAACCGTCTGGTTTCTTCCTTGAAGACTCAAGTTTAAACTGTTAAGACGATTAGTCGGATCTGTTGAAAAAGCTAAATGTCTTAAGAATTCTGGATCCTTAAGCTTTCTTTCCAGTTCATTTGTGTCCGATGAAACGTATTCATTGAGGAATGCAGGTATTTCCTTCCTGTGGCAAAAAACCGTTCCATGCACTTTCCCGCACTCAGCCCCCTTACATGGTTGTACATTAGCAAGTTTCTTTACTCAGCCTCTGTTTCCATTAAAAACTGTCTAAGTTGCATGTGTAGAAGGGATCTTACTCACGGTTTGAAAAACTTGTTTTTGCTTGACTGATTTTCCACATAAAGCTCCCCGATGTATAATACAATGGATTGCAGGACAAGTAACACCATTCTCTCGAAGCAGACCCACTAATCCAGTTTTTTTACCTGTCATTGATGGGACCCCGTCCGTTGCTATGGCTGAACATTTATCGAAACCTCCAATTCTATCAACTGCTTTCTTCGCAGCCTCATAGATGTCTTTGACAACGCTGTTTTACATAATGAAGACAAATCCGTACGAAAGATTGCTTTACAATACAATTGACGTTTTAGAAGACGGGCAGTGTTCAAGATCGGCCTCGGTCCGAAAGACGTATAGCTTAAAAGTACCAGAAATCAGCGTTGAAGTAAACAAAAATCGAGTTGAACCGTATGGTCCGCAATCTGCAATGAATGCAGTGGGCCCTTGCCCATCGAGATTAGATTTTATATTTTTAAAAATTCTTTGGACCGGTGCAAAACGTTTGACATTTGACGTTTGACGTTTGACGTTTGACATTTGACGTTTGACGTTTGACGTTTGACGTTTGACGTTTGACGTTTGACATTTGACGTTTGAAGTTTGACGTTTGACGTTTGACGTTTGACGTTTGACGTTTGACGTTTGACGTTTGACGTTTGACGTTTGACGTTTGACGTTTGACGTTTGACGTTCGACGTTCGACGTTTGACGTTTGACGTTTGAAGAAAAGTTGATGCCAAACTGTGTAATCTCAACAATGAAGCATGGCTGTGGCTCAATTACGGTCTGGGGATGTCGTTCCTTCGGCTTTGCGATTAATTGGAAACGGACCCATTTTCCAATACGACAACGATCCCAAGCATAGTTTAAAATTATGATATTTGGAAGAGAATGAGTCGTAAGGGGTGTGAATAAACATGGTTTGGTCTCCTCAGAGCCCGGATCTCGATCCCATTAAACTTTTGTTTGTTGGAATAATTTGATAGGAACGTTCGTAATTGTAAAGTTTGATTGATGCATATACTAAATGTAGTTTATTGCCCATTTTTTTCTCATCTCATTTCATTGGTTAGGGAATTTCGAATGTAAAAATTTTGACGTCTTGCGAGTTGAAAAAGCTACAAAATTATTCATATACACCTTTTTGCATTATTCAAAAGGCGGATTAACAAAAATGATATCTATATATATATATATATACGAAGAGTTTCGGGAATATATTTAAATATATATATTTTTCGTCGGAATGGAAAACTGCTGTAAATGTCAAATGAAATTACGTTGAGGCCGATGGAATCGGACGTTTTCGCTTAGCGTTTAATGAAAGTTAGAAGTTAGGTTGACGTTTATATTATATTTAGAAGAAGAGTTTTGAGGTGTGTCATTCGAACAAAGTTTGTTTTTAAAATGAAAAAAAAAAAGACATGAAATTCGTGAATGGGACTTTTATTGCATTCTTAGCGAGAGCGTTGGCGGTTTAATAAGAACGAATCAACGAAATAAACGACAATTTGGATGTCTTTGAAGCCACTTTATATTGTTTTTTAATTAGATTGTTCATTCGAGCCACGAAATCTTAATAGTTCTCGATGATTTTAGACTGAATCTTCTTGCTTTGGAAAAGGGGCAATATACACGAGGAAACCATAGGTATCCAGAATGGGGATTAAAAGATTGACAAAATTCTTGATTTTGGATATAAAGGCACCATAGCGAAATTGGGTTTTACTTATCATTCCAGATCCAGACGAAACCAATGAAATGGGTCCAGAAATTACCAAAGAAGAAGTTAAACTTCAAAGGAACGGAAGAGTTGATGGTCACGACAATGTGTACGCGGAAACCTTTAAACTCGCAGCTGCGGGGGACGGGATTGGTATAAATCTCATTACCACATTATTCAACCGAATGTACAGAGTCGGAAAAATACCCTCAGACTGGCTAAGATTCAATTTTTGTCACTCTGCCAAAGAAGGACAATGCATCACAATGCGACAAATACCGCATGATTGGTTTGATGTCCCACGCCTTGAAGAAGGTCTTTAAAGAACGGAAGAGTTGATGGTCTGACTGGTGCTGACTCAGAGATGTAGAGACATGAATGCTGATGTATTTGCACGCTTTATTGACCATAAAAAACCTTTTGACTGTGCGTCACACGTTCCAATCTTGAATTTCATCTTTTTCCTATATTCTGCATCTCTTCTACACCGTATATATCTGGTTATTTCGATTTCCTCTGGCTTCTTGTTGTTATTTTGGGCAGTTATTATATTTTCTACTTGTTCTTCGGCTCGAACCGAACCTATTCCAATAAGAGGTGCCATTTTTTGAGAGGAAGGTATGCCGTTAATAATAGAACACAACATGAGCCAAATGGCCGCCACAACTGCGTTTACAGGACCATATCCTTTTCATGAAATTTTCCCTAACCAAATTGCAAAGCGGCTGCCCTACGTCCTCGATAAACTCACGAATTCCATCTTTGAGGTCTTGAATCGATGCTGGACTGTTGGCGTAGACCTTATCTTTCTTTGTTGGCCCCAAAGGACGAAGTCGCGAGGTGTTAAATCACAAGATCTCGGTGGCCAATTAAGATAACACGGTCCGGAAAATTTTCCCGTAAAAGATCGATGGTTTCGTTGCTTGTGTGGCACGTAGCGCCGTCTTATTGAAAGTAAACGTTGTCCAAATCAATACCATCCAATTCCGGCCATAAAAAATCATTAATCATCTCTCGATAGCGCAATCCATTCACCGTAACTGTTGCTCCAGCCCCATTTTCGAAAAAATAAGGTCCAATGACACCGCCAGACCATGAACCGCACCAAACAGTCACGCGTCGAGGATGGAGAGGATTTTCAACAATAACTCTTGGGTTTTCCGAGCCCCAGATTCGACAATTTTGTTTATTGACGTAACCACCCAGGTGGAAATGGGCCTCATCAGTTAAGGACCCAATCAGCAAAGACACGATGTTGTTGATGATCGGCCGGCTTGAGTTCTTGTGTTAACTGAACTTTATAGGCCTTAAGACCCAAGTCTTTATTCAAAATACGGTGTAATGACGTTTGTGGAATGGCTAATTCCAAAGAACGACGAGGAATGGACAAACCTGGGTTTTCTTCAACACTTTGGGCTACAGCAGCAATATTCTCAGTTATTCTTGAGCGACGTGCACGGGTTTTATTCTTCGCATCACTAACTTGTCCCGACAGCTCAAATTTTTCCACCAATTTCTGTATTGCGGTCTGATAACGTGCTTCACGTCGATCCAAAAATGTTTTAGTTTTACGAACCGTCTCTGCCAAACTTTCACCATTTTTATAATGAATTTTAATAATTTCAATGCGTTGTTGAACGCATTTTCATTAATGGCGTAGTGTCTACTTGTCAAATGTCAAAAAATGACAGCTTCAAAAGTGGCATTTACCGAAATAGCGGGCTGTTCAAAATAACACCTCGTATTGGACAACCCTATACTTTGTTGGTTTTAAAAAGAAGATTAATGTTTTGTACAAGTTTAATTTTGAAATTTCGCCGAACTCTATAGAGATTTGTAATAGATAAACTCACCTGATTCCTCTTATATTCTAACACTGATACTTCGAATAACTGTGCGTTCTGGATCCCAATACCGCAGAAAGTTAAGTATCGTTGAAAAACTTCGACGTCTCGAGCAGTGAAATCTTGCGAATCGTTGGTTTTGTTGATAATTTGGGCGACGCCAATCACGTCACCTTCATAATTACATATTGGCATGCAAAGGATCAAATTGGTCCTGTATCCCGTCCGTAGATCAATTTCATTGTTAAATCGTGGGTCCTGGAACAATATGACACAAAATACAATCTTACACCTTGTTTAAACTGGTTTCTTTATAATTATTGCCCAGAAAACTACTTTGAACCAACTAGAAACCATTCAAAGCGCAGCACTACGAATATCAACGGAAGCATTTCGTACTATACCGATAGAAAGACTGCAATGCGAAATTGGGAACCCCCTCCGACCTTACAACTTCATACGCACAAACCAGCAGAATCCAGTTCGGTTCAGCGTACTGAGAAAACTCTCAATCGTCAAACACCAAAACAGAAACATCGTTATGGATAGGAGGAAAACGCCTCAATCTCCGTTCCAATAAAATGGAAGCTACCCCCATTTTGGTTACGAGAATTGTCCATGGAATAAGGTTCCCAAGGAGTTGTGGACGGTAGGAACGCTGTTGGACGAGATTTGTAAGACTGGCTTGTAGCTTTTGGCTCCCTTTTCCCCATTTTCCGCCCCGGTGAGGGGGCTCTGGTCCATCCACCGATGATGGTGAACGTTCTGGTCGTTCAATTGAGGTTGCTACTCCAGAAAACATCAGGAAAGTCTACAAATTGGTTATATCTAATCTTAAATTGAAATTGCTTGAGACAGCTGATGCCGCGAAGATATTAGAAGGCAGTGTGTTCACAATTATGCATGAATATTCGACCATCATAAAGGTTTTTCAAAATGGGTGCCGTGTTTACTCACAGTCGATCAAAAACAACAATAAAACCGTCCTCATATATTGAAGACAAAAACCACTGTTTCACCAAGACACTGTACCGATTTACAAGTCGACGGTAACGATGGTTAAATTGAACGAATTGCTTCCTCATCCATCGTATAGTCCAGATCTGGACCCCAGTGACTAGTGGCTATTCGCTGATCTCAAAAAAATGCTCGATGGTAAGAAATTCAGCTCAAACGAAGAAGCAATTGAAGAAATTGAAGCCTATTTTGAGGCAAAAGACAAATCCTTCTACAAGGACGACATCGAGGAGTTAGAGAAAGCCTGGAATGATTGTATTGCTATTGAGTGATGTGTTATGGAGGGTCCACACGATACAGACTATAGAATTTTGTCTGTGCAAACTAGACAGTACAGACAAATGTCGGTGCGATCGAAAAGTCGAAGTATCCAAATTTAAATTGTATTTTCGAAGTCCGAATTAATGAAAAGTCTATACAAACATTCTATCCAATTGTTTGGGTAAAAATTTTTACTCCGACTTCATAGTCTGTACATGTATCCGTACGAACGAAAGTCTGTATCGTGTAGACCCACCATTATGTGGTAATGTTTTTAAATACTATTTTGTACATAATTCAATGTTGAGCTATTTTCTCATTTATTATATATAATCAAATATTCAAGTCGGGTAGCAAAATACAATGCAAATTATTGATTAGATTATGAATACATATCCCTACAGTAAACTTATGAAAATTTTGTAAAAGTCACGCGATAAAAAGTTTGCATGATATCGCTTCCGTTTTCGTTGTCTATTTTTATCGCAGAAAATCTATCATCGCAAAATATAAAACGATATAAAGTATATCTTTTCTAGTTTATGACTGCAATGTAATAACCGACGAATAAATAAATTTTTTGCTACACTAATAAACAGTGTACAGCGTGATTTGATTTTTTTAACTTTTGTAATAACGCTGTTGAACTGGTACAATTTAAGGACGCCATTTTATTTTTGGGACATTTGTGGGGGTCAATAGAAGCTTAACCTTAAGTTTATGGGGCGGTCACCCTTGTCCCCCGGCCGCCATCTTGGAAAAAGAGGTACAAACACTTTTTATCGCGATATCTTGGAAACTATGCGTCTTACAAAAAATTTGATCCGACGTAATTTCTTGCAAATTGTTTTGCCTACAAATATGTTTATATAACTTTTTGCCCTAAATTTGAAATTAAAGAAGTTATAAGCAAAAAAGCGAGAAACTATTTTATAAAAATTTTCTTTTTTGCTCTACAACTTTTTTTATATATTTTTAAAAAAAATTACCTCCGACCAATCTTGTAGATGATCTTATGAGGAAAATTTTTTTCCGTAATTTTTTTTAATTTCATTCATTTAACACGATGTTACAGCGCTCCAAAGTTTCCGAGATATCGCGAAAATGGTGTTGGCACCTCTTATCGCGATATCTTGGAAACTATGCGTCTTACAAAAAATTTGTTCCGACGTAATTTGTTGCAAATTGTTTTGCCTACAAACATGTTTATATAACTTTTTGCCCTAAATTTGAAATTAAAGAAGTTATAAGCAAAAAAGCGAGAAACTATTTTATAAAAATTTTCTTTTTTGCTCTACAACTTTTTTTATATATTTTTAAAAAAAATTACCTCCGACCAATCTTGTAGATGATCTTATGAGGAAAATTTTTCTCCGTAATTTTTTTTAATTTCATTCATTTAACACGATATTACAGCGCTCCAAAGTTTCCGAGATATCGCGAAAATAGTGTTGGCACCTCTTTTTCTAAGATGGCGGCCGGGGGACAAGTTGTCGACCCCACGAAGTTGAGGTTAAGCTTCTATTGACCACCATACATATCCCAAAAATAAAATTGCGTCCTCTAAAAACATTTCAATGGACTATTAGGACATTTCGGAAATTATAATAGATAATCCATCAGCTGATTTCGGAGTCTAGCTGGTGTTAAGACCTGGAGACTGTATTTTTAAATTAATTTGGCTGTAGTTGTCTGAGATATCAGTTCATTTCGAAAAAAAGGTAACCCAAATTAGTTAGCGGATTCCAGGTGTAAATTAAATAGAGAATATTATAAATTATGTCATTAAATTAATTTGAAATCAGATTTACAATGCATCGAAAGGTTTCTAAATTAATTATATAAGTTCAGGATTCAAATATCGTTAAAGAAAATTGGATTAGAGTAAAGTTTTTATATTGAAACAAATTTAAAATATACTTTATATAAAGTTAACCTCAAAGTCACCGCTTTTATTTATCGTGTTGATTAAAAAAAACTTTTGTTGACATAATAATTTTATCTTTCTAAACGAAATACTTAATTACGTCCAAATTAATGAGAGGGCGGTGCGTCGATGCAACTGGATGCACGTGTCTTTCATTACCATCACGTCACTTGCAGCGGCTCACGTTAAGGTACAATTTCATGTTGACGTTTGACGCCTACTTAGAACTTCAAATGAGGTCACGTGGTACAATTTTTACTTAAATTAATGCAGCGTCAAAACTAAACATTTTTTAACGTTTTAAATCGTATATAAATGCAAAACGTTCGTTAATATTCAATGAAAATTGCACTAAACTGTTACCAAATATTGACGTTTTGACAGATTGACGTTTTTGCTTAATATGGGGACGGCTTCACTGCAGCCGCCATCTTGAGAAACACGTTTTATCGAATATCTCGCGAACCGCGCATCGTACGACAAAAATTGTATGAATCATTATTGTAGATAATAATATTTGCCATCTTTTTTATTTGAAACATTTTTTTGTATAACGCATAGATTTTTAATTACAGCGCTCCAAACTTTTTCTCCCATAGAACTCAGGAGAAAGGAAGGAGTCTACGCGCGAAGCTGCGACCCGAATGGGAAGAGGACCTGTCAAAATGACAGGAATGTTCTTTTTCGTATCCGTCGGCGGATTTATCTGGGGGTGGATGCCTAGAGGAACGGGACTACAGAATATCAGTTTTTTACTAAAATTAATGCAGCGTCAAAACTAAACATTTTTTAGCGTTTTAAATCGTATATAAACGCAGAACGTTTGTTAATATTTAATGGAAATTGCACTAAACAGTTACCAAATATTGACGTTTTGACGGATTGACGTTTCTGCTTAATATGGGGACGGCTTCAAATCAGCCGCCATCTTGAAAAACACGTTTTATCGAATATCTCGCGAACCGCGCATCGTACGACAAAAATTGTATGAATCATTATTGTAGATAACAATATTTTCCATCTTTTTTATTTGAAATATTTTTTTGTATAACGCATAGATTTTTAATTACAGCGCTCCAAACTTTTTCTCCCATAGAACTCAGGAGAAAGGAAGGAGTCTACGCGCGAAGCTGCGACCCGAATGGGAAGAGGACCTGTCAAAATGACAGGAATGTTCTTTTTCGCATCCATCCGCGGATTTAGCTGGGAGTGGATGCCTAGAGAAACGGGACTACAGAATATCAGTTTTTTACTTAAATTAATGCAGCGTCAAAACTAAACATTTTTTAGCGTTTTAAATCGTATATAAACGCAAAACGTTTGTTAATATTTAATGAAAATTGCACTAAACAGTTACCAAATATTGACGTTTTCACGGATTGACGTTTTTGTTTAATATGGGGTCGGCTTCACTGCAGCCGCCATCTTGAGAAACACGTTTTATCGAATATCTCGCGAACCGCGCATCGTACGACAAAAATTGTATGAATCATTATTGTAGATAATAATATTTGCCATCTTTTTTATTTGAAACATTTTTTTGTATAACGCATAGGTGTTTAATTACAGCGCTCCAAACTTTTTCTCCCATAGAACTCAGGAGAAAGGAAGGAGTCTACGCGCGAAGCTGCGACCCGAATGGGAAGAGGACCTGTCAAAATGACAGGAATGTTCTTTTTCGCATCCATCCGCGGTTTTATCTGGGGGTGGATGCCTAGAGGAACGGGACTACAGAATATCAGTTTTTTACTAAAATTAATGCAGCGTCAAAACTAAACATTTTTTAGCGTTTTAAATCGTATATAAACGCAAAACGTTTGTTAATATTTAATGAAAATTGCACTAAACAGTTACCAAATATTGACGTTTTCACGGATTGACGTTTTTGCTTAATATGGGGACGGCTTCACTTCAGCCGCCATTTTGAAAAACACGTTTTATCGAATATCTCGCGAACCGCGCATCGTACGACAAAAATTGTATGAATCATTATTGTAGATAACAATATTTTCCATCTTTTTTATTTGAAACATTTTTTTGTATAACGCATAGATTTTTAATTACAGCGCTCCAAACTTTTTCTCCCATAGAACTCAGGAGAAAGGAAGGAGTCTACGCGCGAAGCTGCGACCCGAATGGGAAGAGGACCTGTCAAAATGACAGGAATGTTCTTTTTCGCATCCATCCGCGGATTTATCTGGGAGTGGATGCCTAGAGGAACGGGACTACAGAATATCAGTTTTTTACTTAAATTCATGCAGCGTCAAAACTAAACATTTTTTAGCGTTTTAAATCGTATATAAACGCAAAACGTTTGTTAATATTTAATGGAAATTGCACTAAACAGTTACCAAATATTGACGTTTTCACGGATTGACGTTTTTGCTTAATATGGGGGCGGCTTCACTTCAGCCGCCATCTTGAAAAACACGTTTTATCGAATATCTCGCGAACCGCGTATCGTACGACAAAAATTGTATAAATCATTATTGTAGATAATAATATTTGCCATCTTTTTTATTTGAAACATTTTTTTGTATAACGCATAGGTGTTTAATTACAGCGCTCCAAACTTTTTCTCCCATAGAACTCAGGAGAAAGGAAGGAGTCTACGCGCGAAGCTGCGACCCGAATGGGAAGAGGACCTGTCAAAATGACAGGAATGTTCTTTTTCGCATCCATCCGCGGATTTATCTGGGGGTGGATGCTTAGAGGAACGGGGCTACAGAATATCAGTTTTTTACTAAAATTAATGCAGCGTCAAAACTAAACATTTTTTAGCGTTTTAAATCGTATATAAATGCAAAACGTTTATTAATATTTAATGGAAATTGCACTAAACAGTTACCAAATATTGACGTTTTGACGGATTGACGTTTTTGCTGAATATGGGGACGGCTTCACTTCAGCCGCCATCTTGAAAAACACGTTTTATCGAATATCTCGCGAACCGCGCATCGTACGACAAAAATTAAACAAATCATTATTGTAGATAATAATATTTGCCATCTTTTTTATTTGAAACATTTTTTTGTATAACGCATAGATTTTTAATTACAGCGCTCCAAACTTTTTCTCCCATAGAACTCAGGAGAAAGGAAGGAGTCTACGCGCGAAGCTGCGACCCGAATGGGAAGAGGACCTGTCAAAATGACAGGAATGTTCTTTTTCGTATCCGTCGGCGGATTTATCTGGGGGTGGATGCCTAGAGGAACGGGACTACAGAATATCAGTTTTTTACTTAAATTCATGCAGCGTCAAAACTAAACATTTTTTAGCGTTTTAAATCGTATATAAACGCAAAACGTTTGTTAATATTTAATGGAAATTGCACTAAACAGTTACCAAATATTGACGTTTTCACGGATTGACGTTTTTGCTTAATATGGGGGCGGCTTCACTTCAGCCGCCATCTTGAAAAACACGTTTTATCGAATATCTCGCGAACCGCGTATCGTACGACAAAAATTGTATAAATCATTATTGTAGATAATAATATTTGCCATCTTTTTTATTTGAAACATTTTTTTGTATAACGCATAGGTGTTTAATTACAGCGCTCCAAACTTTTTCTCCCATAGAACTCAGGAGAAAGGAAGGAGTCTACGCGCGAAGCTGCGACCCGAATGGGAAGAGGACCTGTCAAAATGACAGGAATGTTCTTTTTCGCATCCATCCGCGGTTTTATCTGGGGGTGGATGCCTAGAGGAACGGGACTACAGAATATCAGTTTTTTACTAAAATTAATGCAGCGTCAAAACTAAACATTTTTTAGCGTTTTAAATCGTATATAAACGCAAAACGTTTGTTAATATTTAATGAAAATTGCACTAAACAGTTACCAAATATTGACGTTTTGACGGATTGACGTTATTGCTTAATATGGGGGCGGCTTCACTGCAGCAGCCATTTTGAAAAACGTTTTATCGAATATCTCGCGAACCGCGCATCGTACGACAAAAATTGTATGAATCATTATTGTAGATAACAATATTTTCCATCTTTTTTATTCGAAACTTTTTTTTGTATAACGCATAGATTTTTAATTACAGCGTTCCAAACTTTTTCTCCCATAGAACTCAGGAGAAAGGAAGGAGTCTACGCGCGAAGCTGTGACCCGAATGGGAAGAGGACCTGTCAAAATGACAGGAATGTTCTTTTTCGTATCCGTCGGCGGATTTATCTGGGGGTGGATGCCTAGAGGAACGGGACTACAGAATATCAGTTTTTTACTAAAATTGATGCAGCCTCAAAACTAAACATTTTTTAGCGTTTTAAATCGTATATAAACGTAAAACGTTTGTTAATATTTAATGGAGTTTGTAGTAAACAGTTACCAAATATTGACGTTTTGACGGATTGACGTTTTTGCTTAATATGGGGACGGCTTCAAATCAGCCGCCATCTTGAAAAACACGTTTTATCGAATATCTCGCGAACCGCGTATCGTACGACAAAAATTGTACAAATCATTATTGTATATAATAATATTTGCCATCTTTTTTATTCGAAACTTTTTTTTGTATAACGCATAGATTTTTAATTACAGCGCTCCAAACTTTTTCTCCCATAGAACTCAGGAGAAAGGAAGGAGTCTACGCGTACGTATGTGTGTGTGTGTGTGTGTGTGTGTGTGTGTGTGTGTGTGTGTGTGTGTGTATGTCGGCTAGGCACTACAGAATGTCAGTGTTAAACACCTAGAAGTGTACAGGACGGACCCAAAGTTAAGCTGATACTGCAAAATTTACAAAATGATCAGGATTTGTTTCGAAATCTGGCCGTCATGTTTATGAGAAGAGCATTTTGAAAAATATCACCGTTTGCACATTACAGACAATATAAATACTGTATAATGTTATTACCAAACCAATTTTGAAGATGATAAACTTTCAAAATTACGCGTCCTATAAAGTTGACCGCTGTGTAAACCAGAACCATCGTATGTATACAACAATGATTTTATTAGGGCTTTAACATTTTATGGGCGACAAAATCGGCTTTAAGATATACAAACTAGACCGTCTCCAGTATAATTACAAGGTCGAGCTAAATATAAACGCATAATTAACTAAAAACCCTAATGAACCCTTAAATTATTCTAATTAATTATATTCTCCGGGTTTTCAAGGATGAAGGGTTTGCTTTCTACTGAAAACGATTAAATAGGAATATTACATTGGATTAATAAGTAATCCTCGAAATACTAAACAACACTGATTATATTTACATGTATATATATGTACAGGGTGTCCAGAGAAAAATCAGGAACGTATCGTATGAGCCAAAATAATGTCTGACCCCTAAACAGTACAATGCTACCGGCACCAGGGCCTAAAATTTAACAAAACAACTAAAATATAACAAAAAATTAAAATCAAAGCAACTTTTTAGGTCGCAGCACATTCTTTTCACAACATCTTGTTCTGTTGCAGTTCTTCCTTCTTTCTTGTACAGTAAAAGTTCCTTATTCGCGGGGTATATGTTGCAAAACTATGCCGCGAATACAGAAACCGTGAATACGGAATGGTAAGTTGTATGGGATTATGGGGGATACGTTCCTAGGTGACAAAATAAATACATAGACGGATCAATGTTCATAAAGAATCCATTCTTAAACCTCCACAAAGATTTTTCAAATTAAATGTCACGTTTCCAGTGCTTGTTGAAGCCTCTTCTTCAATGGGCTGCGAATTTAACTTTTCCTCCAATTCTGTTTAAGTCAAAACTTCATCTTGCGAATCAAGCAATTCCTGAATGTCACTTGATTGTATTCGAACCCATTTTCCTCCTATTCCATTCCATAGTTTGAACTTGCACAGATTCTTCATCATTTTCCGCAGTCAGAGCAAGCCACAGTTTTTTCCAGACTTCAATGTGTGCGGCTTCAGTTATTCCAATGATTCTTTTATCTTTACGATGCATTTTGCGATGTCAAATTTCTTCCAGCATTCCATAACATTCATATCTGGATTACATTCCATATTATCCAATATGATTCTGATGTAACAGAGCTTAAAGGCCTGTATTACTCCTTGGTCCGTAGGTTGAAGCAAAGCCGTCGTGTTGGGAGGTAAAAATTACACTTTTATACTTGGAAGCATAGTTTCAAGTTCGCGAGGATGACCTGGTGCATTGTCCAAAAGTAGAAGTGCTTTAAAGTCTAAATTCTGTTTTTTTAAAGTTTCAACTTTAGAAACAAAACAATTCCGGAACCATGCTTTCTTATTAGCACGCCGAAACACTGGCAGGTTGTCTTGGTTTTGATTTTTTAAAGGCCGAGGATTAAACGATCTGTAAAGCATCAGTGGCTTAATGACACAATCTCCAGCAGCAGGGTAACTCTATCCTTTGCTGCCTTAAATCCAGGAGCAGACTTTTTGCTTTTAGAAATGAATGTTTTGTTTGCCATTCTCTTCCAAAACAGTGCAGTTCCGTCCGCATTAAATACTTGCTCAGGTTTGTATCCTCCATGAGATACTAGGTTTGCACATTCTTCTGGATATCGCCTTTTACCATAGAACGAAACAGCAACATTTGAAGTTTTTTAATTGCACTAGAGTTGTTTGTGTTTTTGGGTGACAATTTTTTAGTTGATGTCTTATATATTAAAAACCCAACCGATTTGCTTCATTTTTTTTTCAATGAAAGGTATCGATGCACAGATCAGCCATCAACCATCAGATTTCATCTAATTTTCACCATTCTCAAGTTATACTCAAATGCGATTTCCCCCTGTACATTACTTATGGGAGTTTTTCACATAAACACGTTCTATCCTCAATATATCAGGTTCTATTCAAGATAGAGACTTTGTTTTAGTTTAAGAACACTCGCTGAAACACCTTCTTTCTTTTGAGTATTTGAACACTTAAATCGGTTGAGTTGGAGAGGAGCTAGGCGCGGACATTCAATGTGGAGTTATGGATTTTTGTAGGTTTTTGACAAATTTTTCTACATTCAAAGATCTATATCTCAGGTTCTAACAAAGCTACAGAGTTCGTTTTGATTTAAAAACACTTGCTGAAACACCTTCTTTCTTTTGAGTTTTTGACCATTTAAATCGGTTGAGTTGGAGAGGAGCTAGGCGCGGACATTCAATGTGGAGTTATGGATTTTTGTAGGTTTTTGGCAATTTGTCTAAATTCAAAGATCTATATCTCAAGTTCTAATACAGTTACAAGGTTCGTTTTGATTTAAAAACACTCGCTGAAACACCTTCTTTCTTTTGAGTATTTGAACACTTAAATCGGTTGAGTTGGAGAGGAGCTAGGCGCGGACATTCAATGTGGAGTTATGGATTTTTGTAGGTTTTTAGCAATTTGTCTAAATTCAAAGATCTATATCTCAAGTTCTAATACAGTTACAAGATTCGTTTTGATTTAAAAACACTCGCTGAAACACCTTCTTTCTTTTGAGTTTTCGAAAACTTAAATCGGTTGAGTTGGAGAGGAGCTAGGCGCGGACATTCAATGTGGAGTTATGGATTTTTGTAGGTTTTTAGCAATTTGTCTAAATTCAAAGATCTATATCTCAAGTTCTAATACAGTTACAAGGTTCGTTTTAATTTAAAAACACTCGCTGAAACACCTTCTTTCTTTTGAGTATTTGAACACTTAAATCGGTTGAGTTGGAGAGGAGCTAGGCGCGGACATTCAATGTGGAGTTATGGATTTTTGTAGGTTTTTAGCAATTTGTCTAAATTCAAAGATCTATATCTCAAGTTCTAATACAGTTACAAGATTCGTTTTGATTTAAAAACACTCGCTGAAACACCTTCTTTCTTTTGAGTTTTCGAAAACTTAAATCGGTTGAGTTGGAGAGGAGCTAGGCGCGGACATTCAATGTGGAGTTATGGATTTTTGTAGGTTTATGGAAATTTTTCTACATTCAAAGATCTATATCTCAAGTTTTAATATAGCTACAGAGTTCATTTTGGTTTAAGAACACTTGCTGAAACACCTTCTTTCTTTTGAGTATTTGAACACTTAAATCGGTTGAATTGGAGAGGAGCTAGGCGCGGACATTCAATGTGGAGTTATGGATTTTTGTGGGTTTTTGGCAATTTTTCTAAATTCAAAGATCTATATCTCAAGTTCTAATACAGTAACAAGATTCGTTTTGATTTAAAAACACTCGCTGAAACACCTTCTTTCTTTTGAGTTTTCGAAAACTTAAATCGGTTGAGTTGGAGAGGAGCTAGGCGCGGACATTCAATGTGGAGTTATGGATTTTAGTAGGTTTTTGACAATTTTTCTACATTCAAAGATCTATATCTCAGGTTCTAATATAGCTACAGGGTTCGTTCTTTTCTATTATAATGATTTCTGATACTTATTTAATGGATTCGATGCTTAACTTGTTTAAATTGTTTTAGTTTCTCAAAATTTGAAATGTTCGAGTTTCTATACAAGTTTATAGTGGAGTTGCCATATGGTAGCGAGTAGATTATTTTTATAAACACAATTCTTAATATTCGAACGATATTTTCGGCGTACCTGTATATCCTAGTTCCTCCTTTAACGGATCAATGCAGATATCTCGTATCGAGTTTTAAATAAGGAGACGTACTTGATTAAAACGTATTCCCGGTATTCCCTCGAGGCAGCTACTAGCAATTTTCGTGAAAAAGTTGGTTGGATTAATAGTTATCCCTAAGGACATTTCCCTTCAACGTTTTAATGAGGACGCGACGTCGTCGCTAAAGGAATTTATGAATAATTCACGATAAAATCGAGGTGATAAGACAAAAACCTTATTAATGTTTAAGTACAACGAGAAGTTTAGTGTTGTTCTCTAGCTCTTGTTCGTATTTCCAACCGAATTTCAGAATTGATTAATTCGGAATTAACGAATGAGACACAAATTTGTACAGGACAGTTTACCCTCAGTCTCTGAAGACGTTAACTTGGTTATCGAAACGCGCGCCAGAGTAATTGTGAGTGTTGGTGTAGTGTTGGTGTAGTGATATGGTTTGAAGCTATTATTGCGTGTCAAAAATCGTCTTCTGACAATGGTTAACCCCAAATATCGGTCTCATATGGGGGTTATAATGCCTGCCTATCAGACATCATTATCAGTTTCCATATACTTTTATTTTATTTGCGTATTTTAGCAAGAAATGACACAATATATTTTTTGGGTCGCAGTGTATATGATACCACAATATCCACGTACATACATACATAAAAAATTCACTACATTTGTCTTTAAAATTACTCCGGTATGTCAGTTTTCACAGTCCTTTAAGTAATAAGAGATTAAGTATAGCAAAGTTTTTTTTTTTCGTATTATGTTCAAGTTTCAAACTTTTACTTCTTCGTTCCTATTCGATTTTAAAGTTGAGTCGGTCGTTTTTATACTTTTAATTCGGTTTTCGAACACCGAAATCGGTGTCAGTGTCAGTGCCTTCGCTTCGTTCTTTATTACAAAAACTGGGAGTTGTAATTCTCTATAATCACCATGTTTTAACTTGATAATCTCCAAATACTCCATTAACTAATATTTACAACGATAATTTATAGAGTTTACGTTATTTAATCTCTTCTTCTTTAATAACAACTTCGAACTAGTAAATCAATCAATCTGTGAAGACAATGGACCGAGTAAACGGAAATCTATTCGAACCGCCTCACTCAAAAACGAAAAAACCACGCGTTAAACGTCAAAAATGACACACAATACGTCAAAAACCACGCAATAAACGTCAAAAACTACGGAATTAAACGTCAAAAATGACACACAATACGTCAAAAACCACGCAATAAACGTCAAAAACTACGAATTAAACGTCAAAAATGACACACAATACGTCAAAAACCACGCGATAAACGTCAAAAACTACGGAATTAAACGTCAAAAATGACACAATACCTCAAAAACCACGTATTAAACGTCAAAAACTACGAGTTAAACGTCAAAAACGACACACAATACGTCAAAAACCACGCAATAAACGTCAAAAACTACGAATTAAACGTCAAAAATGACACAATACCTCAAAAACCACGTATTAAACGTCAAAAACTACGAATTAAACGTCAAAAATGACACACAATACGTCAAAAACCACGCAATAAACGTCAAAAACTACGAATTAAACGTCAAAAATGACACAATACCTCAAAACCACGTATTAAACGTCAAAAACTACGAGTTAAACGTCAAAAACGACACACAATACGTCAAAAACCACGCAATAAACGTCAAAAACTACGAATTAAACGTCAAAAACGGCACTCAAAACCCTGGAAAACCACGCATTAAACATCAAAAACTACGAATTATACGTCAAAAACGACATACAATACGTCAAAAACTACGAATTAAACGTCAAAAATGACACACAATACGTCAAAAATCACGCAATAAACGTCAAAAACTAACTACGAATTAAACGTCAAAAACTACGAGTTAAACGTCAAAAATGACACACAATACGTCAAAAACTACGAATTAAACGTTAATAACGACACACAATACGTCAAAAACCCCGCATTAAACGTCAAAAACTACGAATTAAACGTCAAAAACTACGAGTTAAACGTCAAAAATGACACACAATACGTCAAAAACTACGAATTAAACGTTAATAACGACACACAATACGTCAAAAACCACGCGATAAACGTCAAAAACTACGAATTAAACCTCAAAAATGACACACAATACGTCAAAAACTACGTATTAAACGTCAAAAACTACGAGTTAAACGTCAAAAACGATACACAATACGTCAAAAACCACGCACTAAACGTCAAAAACTACGAATTAAACGTCAAAAACAGCACTCAAAACCTTGGAAAACCACGCATTAAACATCAAAAACTACGAATTATACGTCAAAAACGACATACAATCCGTCAAAAACTACGAATTAAACGTCAAAAATGACACACAATACGTCAAAAACCACGCAATAAACGTCAAAAACTACGAATTAAACGTCAAAAATGACACAATACGTCAAAAACCACGTATTAAACGTCAAAAACTACGAGTTAAACGACAAAAACTACGAATTAAACGTCAAAAACTACGAATTAAACGTCAAAAATGACACACAATACGTCAAAAACTACGAATTAAACGTCAAAAACTACGAGTTAAACGTCAAAAATGACACACAATACGTCAAAAACCACACATTAAACGTCAAAAACTACGAATTAAACGTCAAAAATGACACACAATACGTCAAAAACCACGCAATAAACGTCAAAAACTACGAATTAAACGTCAAAAATGACACAATACGTCAAAAACCAAGTATTAAACGTCAAAAACTACGAGTTAAACGTCAAAAACCACGTATTAAACGTCAAAAACTACGAGTTAAACGTCAAAAATGACACACAATACGTCAAAAACCACGCATTAAACGTCAAAAACTACGAGTTAAACGTCAAAAATGACACACAATACGTCAAAAACTACGAATTAAACGTTAACAACGACACACAATACGTCAAAAACCCCGCATTAAACGTCAAAAACTACGAATTAAACATCAAAAATGACACACAATACGTCAAAAACTACGAATTAAACGTCAAAAACTACGAATTAAACGTCAAAAATGACACAATACGTCAAAAACCACGTATTAAACGTCAAAAACTACGAGTTAAACGACAAAAACTACGAATTAAACGTCAAAAACTACGAATTAAACGTCAAAAATGACACACAATACGTCAAAAACTACGAATTAAACGTCAAAAACTACGAGTTAAACGTCAAAAATGACACACAATACGTCAAAAACCACACATTAAACGTCAAAAACTACGAATTAAACGTCAAAAATGACACACAATACGTCAAAAACCACGCAATAAACGTCAAAAACTACGAATTAAACGTCAAAAATGACACAATACGTCAAAAACCAAGTATTAAACGTCAAAAACTACGAGTTAAACGTCAAAAACCACGTATTAAACGTCAAAAACTACGAGTTAAACGTCAAAAATGACACACAATACGTCAAAAACCACGCATTAAACGTCAAAAACTACGAGTTAAACGTCAAAAATGACACACAATACGTCAAAAACTACGAATTAAACGTTAACAACGACACACAATACGTCAAAAACCCCGCATTAAACGTCAAAAACTACGAATTAAACATCAAAAATGACACACAATACGTCAAAAACTACGAATTAAACGTCAAAAACTACGAGTTAAACGTCAAAAATGACACACAATACGTCAAAAACTACGAATTAAACGTTAACAACGACACACAATACGTCAAAAACCCCGCATTAAACGTCAAAAACTACGAATTAAACGTCAAAAACGACAAACAAACCAGCATATCTGTGTTTCATAGACCATCAAAAAGCTTTTGACCGCATTTAGCTTGAAGATGTTATACAACTGCTATATAATAGAGACATCCCGATAAATATAGATCAGACCAAAACCAATCTGCATCAGACAAGGAGACTCATAAAGTCCCCTTTTATTCAATATAAAAATGAACGAAGTACGACAGGGAAAAAGGTACCAGATGGATAACAAACAACTTGAAATACTTTAATACGCGGATGATGTCGTACTGTTTTTGTAAACTAGAGTTTTAAATTGATAATCTACAAAAAAATAAATATCTTACTTTGTAGGCGTCCCTGATATTTATAAGAGTTTTCGTCTGTGCTACCGTTCCCGCAATCCCAACACCGAACGGTATCTTCAGCTCTTCATATCTGGAAAGTCTAATGGCTTCATCAAAGGAGGAATCATGTCGGACGTCGAACAGTTTAGCAACAAGATATTTTTCTTCTCCAGAAGATCGAGCCAAAAATAGGGAACCCCTATCGGCGTACGTAAGCATACTGACATTCTTCAAAATTTTATAACACAACACATCTATGTCGAGTTCGTTTGCTACGTCTCGGATGAGTTCCATAAAAAGTTCCGATTCCTAGAAAAAAAAAAAATAAAAGATTGATGGAAGATCCGAAAATAATACGAATAGTTAAATAACAAAGAACAAGATGGTTGGGACGCTTTTACAGAATTCCACAGCAAAGAATTATGAGAATGGAGCTGGAGATAGCCAAAAGAGGAAGAGGATACTCAAAGAAAACATGACTACGAGAGGTGAAGCGGTTTATAGAAAGCATAAGAATTATTATTTAGAGGTTAACTTGGTTCAATTGTCATAGTTCTTCCATTATCAATTGCAAAAGACAATTATGCGAGGTACAATCAATATTTCATAAATACGCGCGGTATTCATACCAAATTAAAAAATGAAAAATAATGTTCACCCCTCGTATAACATTCATCTAACATATAACAAACCGTCAGTCCACGTGAACTCATCATCTCCACTGTTTACCAATGAAAACATCGAATCGTAAACATAATTGCATTTCTATCGATCGAAATATTTCTGCCAGGTACTTTGGAGTTGAAATATTTTTTTTTTATTTTGTTTTATTTGCAAAGAATTCATTTTCCTTTATGGTTTTTGTTTTAAAATTTCGTTTTCCAGAAAAAAAAAACGAATAGGGTACAAAAAGGGCTCAGTTCACGCCTGGTACCCTGTTTAAACCAAACGTCCTTACAGGCAGGTACATTTAACTCGTCTATTTACGTTTTATAATTTAATATCCAGTTAATAATATTTCCATTGCCTTTTAACGAATACTTTTATAATCTGCAATTGATATTGGAAGAACTGTACCAAATCTGACATTACGTTGTTGGCAATCCCACTACAAAAACCCCCATAATCTAGTTGGCAAAGACTTCGATCCAAATCAAATATATGTTAAATTTTACGTAAGTTGATGTTTTTTGATTAAGTTATATAAATTTTAAAACCCTCGTGACAATAACTTTTCTTTGTTTTATTAATCATAATTGAAAAATTGCGTGTAGCGAAAACCAATTAATGCACTATCAACATGATTTTGGAACGTTTACTCAAGCAAACTATACTAATATAGGTTATGCATGACTCCCAAGCTATTAAACTGTTTGAAATTTCTCAAGAATTCATTTACATTTCGTAGAATATACATACGAGGGCTCGGTTAGGATTGTTTCTAAAAGTAAATTATGTATAGGTACTTAGTAGTCGAGCAGAGCTACGGGAGAACAACGATGACCACTATGATGATAATGATGATAATTATGATGATGATGATGATAATTCTGGTGGACACCTCCTTCGTAGGGTCGAACCTGGTGGACACCACCTTCATAGGGTCGGACCTGGTGAACACCTCCTTCGTAGGGTCGAACCTGGTGGACACCTCCTTCGTAGGGTCGAACCTGCTGGACACCTCCTTCGTAGGGTCGGACCTGGTGGACACCTCCTTCATGTGCTCGGACCTGGTGGACACCTCCTTCATGTGCTCGGACCTGGTGGACATCTCCTTCGTAGGGTCGGACCTGGTGGACATCTCCTTCATAGGGTCGGACCTGGTGGACACCTTCTTCATAGGGCCGGACCTGGTCGACATCTCCTTCATAGGGTCGGACCTGGTGGACACCTTCTTCATAGAGTCGGACCTGGTGGGCATCTCTTTCGTAGGGTTTGGACCTGGTGGACATCTGCTTCATAGTGCCAGACGTGGTGGACACCTTATTTATACGGTCGGACCTAGTGGAACCCTCCTTCGGCTGGGAGAGTTTCGCTGAATAAATCGAAGAGCTTGGTGATAGTGAGCTCCTATCACATCCAGCATTATTGGTCTCAAAGAGCTTGCTGAACGTTGTATTGAAATCATAAAAACGATTTCTTATAATTCGAATATGAAGGCTTGTAAATCGAGACATTTTCACTCTATAATATTAAATACCAGAACGTGAAAGAAAGACAAGAAAATGAGGAACTTTAATATCGTCGACGCGACCTCTTGAAATCGAAGTAACCTTTCCTAAATTGCCAATGACTCTAATAGCGAAACGAGCTACCTAATCCCCGTAAGGAAACTCCTCGTCTTTCAAGAAATACCTCTAGTTGGCGCTGGACACTTCCCAATTCTATTTTTTCCAGTTCTCCATCCCCCGAGGCGGGATTCGTTATCGACAAAAGAGATTGGTTTAAATGAATTTTTCTCGAGGGACGACTACTACAGTCATCAGGTTATTTTTTAAAATGTATACAACTCTGAGATGTTGAACTCGCTTTTGTAAACGAAGATTTATTCAATTAAATAAAAAAATTATCGGTATACGTGAATATAAAATACTTTCTTTCCCTTGCGGCGGTGATGATTCTTATTGATTCATTTCCACTACACCATCGGTGATTTGGCGGGGACTGTGTGTTTATATGCCCTAAACTGCAACTTTTGTGAGATTCGTTCCATCAAAGTAGAGCGTAAAGCGAAACAGCGCTGCTAAACGGGGCTTAAAGCAGGGTCCACACCATGCCGGGGTAGGCCGTGCGGGCTGACCCGCGGGGACGTGCCGAGCGGCCTCAAGCGGCTTCAGTTACAATTAAACCTCCGACCGAAAATCCAAAATCTCCTTTGACGTCCTTTTGGGGGCTGATTCAAGGCGAGTCATAGTCGGTAATCATTTTGAAAACACTAATACTTTAAGGAAACTTTAAAAAAACTTCTAAAATGTACTCTTCAACGTAGTCACCAGTCTTGGTGTTGAAACTATAATGTAGGTAGAAACAAACCGGTCGGCTTCGTTTTCAGTGTCGTGCCGGGCCGAACGTACCCGTCCGGGTCAATCCGCCCGGTCTACCGCGGCATAGTGTGGACCCTGCTTAACAGATTATTCAGTCTATTTTCTATTTACCATTTTCTGTCTTTTTGTCAAGAAGGCATCTAATGTAGTTTGCATTTTCCTTTTGCATTCTATCAGAAGTTGTTCATAAGAAGATAAAGCATCTTTAAAAACATGTCTCGGTTTTGAACTCCTGTCAAAATTTGGATCATTTTCAACAAATTGGTCCAGAATTTCAGTTATAGCGGCAAAACTCTTTTTTACAAACGCCTTGAGGTCAACACTAGAAAGACTAGCTGCTGTTTCTTTAACTATTTCTTCGACAGTTTTCACATTTACTTCATTTAAACCGGTTTGTTTTGGTAGTTCCACTATTCCTATGTTTTTGGTCTTTAAATTTGGCCAAATCCCCTCCCATACTCCTTTCAAATATCTTTCTGTTATCCTATTCCAAGAAAGGTTCGTGTATTCTACACCTTTCATGATATTGTAGTTTTCCCACTATTCTCTTATTAATTGCTTTCCTCGTCCTTCTGTTTTTCCAAAATTCTAGTCTTGGTCCATTGGTTGAATTTGGGCAGAAAGCCACCTCGATATTTGTTGGGTGGCTTTGTTCAAGTTTAACAGACGGGCAGTGAACTAATCCTGGAAAATTTCCATAGTTATTAGAGTACCAAATAAGAAATAAAATTGATTTAGATATGCCGTTCATCACTCTTGGGTTTTTGGAGTGATAAACTGCGATTTTTCGCAGCTTTACATCCTGGCGCAAACCCAAATCCCAACCATAACTATACTGTTTCGAACATCCTTTTAAATTTTGTGAAAAGTCTTATTTCCTCTTGGTTTAATGAACATAAGAAAAAACTAAGGAAGGAATGAGTAGGTAAAAGATATCTGAGTAAAAAGGAACGTGAGTAGTCTCGGCACAGATAGGCAAATACTGAATTTATTTCGAAAATATATGGACATTGTGAGTGTTGACTGTTGAGTATGTGTCTTTTTATTTATGATAAAATGTCCTCCACTTTTTGTTTTGACCTCTTTTCCCCCACAAAATCTTTTCTTTCTGTTCGCCCAAAAGATGGAGCTGAACTGTACACAAAACTTGCTCCACAAAAGTTATTAAAAGAATCAATAAAACAGCACTAAGTAATAAACGCAAATCTGGACGTACAACAAATAAAAAGATAACCGTTGGTACAGTTCTATTATATTCAAAATTCAAAAGAAAATTGGCTCATATCTCAAAAATCTAATTTCCGAATAGATTGAAATTCAAATGAGATTCCTAACAGCATATTTGAGCCAAATAGAGATTGTGAAACTGATATAAAAATCACCTAACCTAAATAAAACTTTTATTTATTTTTCAAACCTAATAATCTGGAAGTTCGAAACGCGATATGTCTTTTTGTTTTGGCGAACTATAGACGTACGAGGGCGGCTCAAATATAATTGAAACAAACGCTGTAGATGGCGGCGCGTATCTAGTTTTAAACGTCGTGGTTTGATTCTGTATTAGCCGAGTCCGAGTGCCGACAGCTGTTACGCAAAGTATCGTCTCTCATTTTTTGGTGGGAAGACTCAAAAAACACGTAAATTCTTCGGCGTTAACGAAATCGATTCGGTAGTAAGTTCCTGAGTAGATCTGAAGTGTTTAAATGGGCCAAAGCGTTCAAAGATGGCCGCGAAATCGTCGTACGATCGTCGACTGCGAACCAGCATTACACCAGACTTATTTCGAAGAGACGTAGGATGAGTGCTTCTAAAAATGTCTGCTGAACTCGGCAATAGTATTGGGTACAGTCCCTCATCCACGAACATCACTGATATAGCGATGGGTACGCAAATTCTTGAACTTTGAGCGAAAATGCATGAGAATGGAAGTTTGTCGACGTTTGCTGACACTCTGGAAAGGAAAATGGCGTCTAAAGAGAGGAGAAAGGGGTACCAGTTAAAGCGAAGACAACCAGGTCCGCGGATAAGATTATGTACTGTATTCTGGGACCTAGAGGGAGTGCTGCACGTTGTGCAGTCTATTCCACATCGTTCTAACGTTGATTACGGCATTTTAAACGTTATAGGAAAGGTATAGAGTAATAAAATGGGGAATTCCGTCCAGTTCGGCTCAATTTCGGTGTCGGCCATAGTTGTAGGTCTTGAAATATCGTGTGGGTAGGATTATACCTTCAAATTATTCCCTTCTCCTCGCCACATACCTTTCCATAGATCGAAACAGCGCTGGAAGTCTTCTTTGGTGACGGCCTTTAGGAGCAGCTCTGCCATTTTTTGCTTTATCGCTTCTATCGACTCAAATCGGGTCCCCTTTCAAGCAGAAAAAGTCGCACGGTACCAAATCGGATGAGTACGACGGGTAATTGAGCACTGGATTACTTTACTGGCCAAATACTGCTTCGCAGATAGCGCGTTATGGGCGGATGCGTTGTTCTGGTGTAAAATCCACGAGTTGTTCTTCCACGTTTTTACGTACTTGCCAAAACTGACAAATAGTAAGTCTAGTTGACAGTATGACCCTCTGGAACCCATTCAGTCGTCACGATACCGTTAATAGCGAAAAAAACGATCAAAATTGGCTCTAATTTTGATTTGCCCGCACTAAAGCGCTTACACCAGTCAAAAACACGCGCACGAGATAGAGAATTGTCCCCATAGGCCTCTGGCAACAATTTATAGCAATCGGCTAGAGTTTCTTCATGAAACTTTCCTAACAAAATGAAAAAAACGCAATTTTTTGTTGACTTACAACTACAAAACTGATGTGTAAAGTTATTTTGATTTGTCGAACGTTTCGAATGCCCCTCGTATTCACACAGCTCCATCTAATACTCACCTCCAAAGATTCATAATTATATTCAGGACGGATATTTTGTAGTTGTTGATTATTGTTCGCCGGAGACGCCGCTAACCAAAGTTGGAATATATCAGATGAAATATTCGAATTTTTGGTTAAGTCGTGCTCCGTTTCTGGCAACAGAGCTTTCTGTACACGTTGCTTTAAATCTTGAGAAGCATGATCCCTCAACCACCTGAAATATATAATGACGTTTAGAAAAAAATTGAAAGCTAGATACCGAACATTCAATACAAATTCACAACCCCCTGTATACAATTTGGAACGTACATAGTGCTGGTTTAATCGAAAGCCTTCGAGATACAAACTACGTACTACCAAAAAAATTATACTGCTGAAATCATCGATATAATCTTTCAATGTTTAGAATACGTATGTTACCCAAAATTAATGAAGCCCCAAATAATTTGCGTATATGTTTTTTGTTAATTTGAGTATTACGTATTTCAATTCAGTTATTTTTTCATAATCTAGTTATATATGTCGCAGGTGTATTATCAATGCCGTGACATCACGAACTGTCAAAATCAGCTGATGCCCATTCAAATATGGCCGCAGTGGGGTAAACAAACGATTCTACTTTAAGTGACTATATGGAGTTGGATTTTCGATATGATTATTCCCAGTTTTATTGCGAAACGGTACTTAAGGGCGAAATTTCCTTTCCGTAAACGTGGCTTAGTTGTCTTATTTTGACTATGCAGTGTTTTGTTTAATGTAGTCAAGCGATAAATATAGTCTGGAACTCAAGTATATTGGAAAATGACCAGGAATCCGACAAAAGCTATGAAAAGGGTTAATTCCACCGTATTTATGAAGTACTTTGAATCCATGAAACAAAAAGCACTACAAAAAAAATCTAAGAAAAGCTATACCGGGGTACATACGAAAAAATCAATTGTTTACCCCACGGCCGCCAGTTTGACGTAGATCAGCTGTTTTCTTAGATTGCTTATATCGAGTGTAATTCTTCTTTTTTCAATCTTTATCGGATATATCGGAAATTCGGCAACGTTTTTATCTTCTTTCCTAAATCAATATTGAGGTCTTGTATATTGTAGCCAACCACATTTTTCCTTATTTGGTGGATAGAATTTTGTAACTGAAAAGAAAACTTTTTTCCAACATCAAAGAGAGAATTAATTTTCAAAGAACTCTTAATTAAATTGTTATTGTAAGAAAATGGAAACCTTATTCGTGGAAAGATAAATTAGAGTATTTGAATAGAGCTGAAATTGCGCACATAATTTTAATACAATAATCTTGTACCCTCTTCATTTCTTCCACAGTAACAAAGTTCTTTTTCAGAGAAAAAATTGAATCATAATAAAAGCCAAAAAGGGTTTTAGCTTAGGTTTAATCAATTTGACACAGTGTCCGTTTGTCGGGTTAATAATGTGGGTGAATGTGGGTAAATTTATTCCCTTGCGTTCTGAGTATTTTGCTGCCCGCGAAGAGTTTCAAATTAATCTTCAATTGCAGTTCGTAGATCAGAAGGGATGCAAAACTTTGTAGGTGTTTGGCTATTCTTTCGTTAGTTGTTGCAGATACCAGATAACGGCGCGTCGACAACAGAGCCCGTTTTTAAGAATTTCTGATTCGGAAATTGTTATTGAAATTCGGTGAACATAGTTTCGTAATCTTACGAGTTCTTCCGCAGGTACGATCTTACAAAAAAACCAATTCTCGAACTATCGTGAAATTTTATCGGTTATTCATTATGAAAAAGCGTCTACTGGACGAGCACGCGTTATCATGACACAAAGACAACTGTCCGGAGCACGAATATGCCTCGTTTTAATCTTTTTCGACAACGATGCCAGATTTATGAGCGTTGTCGGACTTATGCCGATTTTTCGAAAACGTTGTCGAAATCTGTATTGTAATGTTGGTTTATGAAGTAATAGTTGTTTATGAATCTTACACAATTCATTTCAATGTATTTGTTTTTGACTTGCTACCTGCATATCGACAATAATTATCTCTGAAAATTGTCAATAACAGAGTAAACAGTAACAGGGCCGTACTTTAAGATGTTTATTTGAATTTTTTGGAATTTTACATTGGAAATATGGTAAAACCGATTGTAGTTAGGTTGTATTGATCACAATTATATTTATGAATGTCTGTTCCATGTTTATTTCAGTATCACTGATGTCCACATAGGTTTTAATAACCAAAGGGATAAAAGAAAAATTTAATTTAGGTAGAAATTTTGTTTTAATTGTATAATAAATGGATTTTTACTATTTTATTATTAACTAAGGAATATTTTAACAAATTTTGCTACATTTCACGTATTTAACATGTACGAAAAAATTTATTATGCATGATATCAAACGTTCTGTATCATTTCGCCGACTTGGCAACTCTGTATTTCTTCTATAAGATCGTTGAGACAATATTTTGCTGTTTTTTCGAAAATAATATCAGAATTCATCAAATTAAGCTTAGAAAATGTGATTTATGAAACAAATGGAAGTAGAAAAGCAAATTTTGAACGATTTTAGTCCAAATAAAGCTCTGGAAAATCATTTTTCGGTTAAATTATTCTTAGAAAAGCCGCTACCACCACCAAATCTCCCTTAAAACAATTTTTTTCGCACACTTAAACTCTGAAAAACAAATTTTGATTAAATTAAACTCTGGAAAATCATTTTTCGGTTAAATTATTCTTAGAAAAGCCGCTACCACCACCAAATCTCCGTTAAAACAATTTTTATCACACACTTAAACTCTGAAAAACAAATTTTGACTAAATCAAGCTCTGGAAAATCATTTTTCGGTTAAATTATTCTTAGAAAAACCCCTACCACCACCAAATCTCCGTTAAAACAATTTTTTTCACACACTTAAACTCTGAAAAACAAATTTTGACTAAATCAAGCTCTGGAAAATCATTTTTCGGGTAAATTATTCTTAGAAAAGCCGCTACCACCACCAAATCTCCCTTAAAACAATTTTTTTCGCACACTTAAACTCTGAAAAACAAATTTTGACTAAATTAAACTCTGGAAAATCATTTTTCGGTTAAATTATTCTTAGAAAAGCCGCTACAACCACCAAATATCCGTTAAAACAATTTTTATCACACACTTAAACTCTGAAAAACAAATTTTGACTAAATTAAGCTCTGGAAAATCATTTTTCGGGTAAATTATTCTTAGAAAAACCCCTACCACCACCAAATCTCCGTTAAAACAATTTTTTTCACACACTTAAACTCTGAAAAACAAATTTTGACTAAATCAAGCTCTGGAAAATCATTTTTCGGGTAAATTATTCTTAGAAAAACCCCTACCACCACCAAATCTCCGTTAAAACAATTTTTATCACACACTTAAACTCTGAAAAACAAATTTTGACTAAATCAAGCTCTGGAAAATCATTTTTCGGTTAAATTATTCTTAGAAAAACCCCTACCACCACCAAATCTCCGTTAAAACAATTTTTATCACACACTTAAACTCTGAAAAACAAATTTTGACTAAATCAAGCTCTGGAAAATCATTTTTCGGTTAAATTATTCTTAGAAAAACCCCTACCACCACCAAATCTCCGTTAAAACAATTTTTATCACACACTTAAACTCTGAATAACAAATTTTGACTAAATCAAGCTCTGGAAAATCATTTTTCGGTTAAATTATTCTTAGAAAAACCCCTACTATCACCAAGTCTCCGTTAAAACAATTTTTTTCACACACTTAAACTCTGAAAAACAAATTTTGACTAAATCAAGCTCTGGAAAATCATTTTTCGGTTAAATTATTCTTAGAAAAACCCCTACTATCACCAAGTCTCCGTTAAAACAATTTTTTTCACACACTTAAACTCTGAAAAACAAATTTTGACTAAATTAAACTCTGGAAAATCATTTTTCGGTTAAATTATTCTTAGAAAAGCCGCTACAACCACCAAATATCCGTTAAAACAATTTTTATCACACACTTAAACTCTGAAAAACAAATTTTGACTAAATTAAGCTCTGGAAAATCATTTTTCGGGTAAATTATTCTTAGAAAAACCCCTACCACCACCAAATCTCCGTTAAAACAATTTTTATCACACACTTAAACTCTGAAAAACAAATTTTGACTAAATCAAGCTCTGGAAAATCATTTTTCGGGTAAATTATTCTTAGAAAAACCCCTACCACCACCAAATCTCCGTTAAAACAATTTTTTTCACACACTTAAACTCTGAAAAACAAATTTTGACTAAATCAAGCTCTGGAAAATCATTTTTCGGGTAAATTATTCTTAGAAAAACCCCTACCACCACCAAATCTCCGTTAAAACAATTTTTATCACACACTTAAACTCTGAAAAACAAATTTTGACTAAAATAAGCTCTGGAAAATCATTTTTCGGGTAAATTATTCTTAGAAAAACCCCTACCACCACCAAATCTCCGTTAAAACAATTTTTATCACACACTTAAACTCTGAAAAACAAATTTTGACTAAATCAAGCTCTGGAAAATCATTTTTCGGTTAAATTATTCTTAGAAAAACCCCTACTATCACCAAGTCTCCGTTAAAACAATTTTTTTCACACACTTAAACTCTGAAAAACAAATTTTGACTAAAATAAGCTCTGGAAATTCAATTTTGTTTGGTTTGAAAATTTTGTTACATTAGTTGAAACATTTTTATTGTATTTCAACAATTATAACAATTATTGTTGCCAGTTCAAAATCCATATGTCATATTATATACTTTTCTTGACATTTCCAGCAATAAATTTAATGAGACAACTTCAGCAGCTTCTCTAACTTCTGGTGGTGTTAACAATAACCTACCGTAATTTCCTATATCCTTATTAGTTGGTTTTTGACATAATTCGACATAAAATATTCAAAACATTGAGAAATCTAAGCATACAATATAATAGCTTTGTTCGCGGTAGATGTCCTGAACGAGTTCTGTCATCAGATTCATGCGCAGTTTGAAATTTTGCGTTCGCGGTACTACAAGAAACTAACCTCTAAACTAGGTCTATTTCTACGTACTTCCAATTAAAAAGAAAACGTGGTAATTCAATTTATAATTACATATTAGGTACATTCCATTCTCTTAACTAGTTTTCGATCGTGGAAGATTGTGTATCGGAACATATTCTGAACAAAAAAGGCACATTTGATACGATAGATTACATACCGCGAACAAAGCTAATTTTGACAGGTTTGACACACATACGACAAACGCATTTAATATCTCTGACAGCTTTTTGTTAATGCTCCGTGCGTTAAAACTGCAGGTCCCGGGCTCGAATCTAGTCCGGTAAAAAATACTTTTTCGATTTTGTTTATGTGTACGAAACTAAATTGAAAGTATTTAGTAGTATTTTACATGATAAAATTATGAAAACAGATTCTTTTGATTATATTAGAACATCTTCCCGTCGTTTATGAGTTTCTTACTTAAAACTAGATTCTGCATTTTATATTAACATAAACAATGTTGGAAAGTCCTTCAAAAACGAAATAAAATCACATGTTTCGAATAAATATTGATTTAGAGCCTCAATAATATTTCATCAAAAAACAAAGCCAAGATTCAACCGAAAATATAAATATTTTTTTTCATGATAGAAATAGATAAATAATTTCTAGTCTATAAGCTACTTATTTTATAAACGATATACGTGGAGCATTCGAAATGCTCTAATGATTTTATAATAAATAAATATTTCTAAATCACCCTGTATTCGGAATTATTTATTGAAAGCTTCGCTTCTGTCATAAAAAATGGACAAATTAGACAAATCGAAGAATATTTACTCGATTCCAGGAAATTGTAACTGTTGCCTTAAGACCCAGAATCATTTATGAGACTTACGGATCGTAGAAATCTTCGTAATAACGGCAGAATCCTGAGAAAAATTTTTAATGCTAGAGATGTATCTGTCGTAGACGTTTTCGAAAACCGAGGCTGCGAGATGACTGTTTCTCTAGTTGCCTAGTATCCCGGGCGTTTTCGAAAACGCCTAGCGTTTCGGGCGAGCAGGACAACCGTTTCTGTTTCTCTAGTTGCCTAGTATCCCAGGCGTTTTCGAAAACACCTGGGATACCAGCAATGCGTCGGGCGTTTTCGAAAACACCTGGGATACCAGCAATGCGTCGGGCGTTTTCGAAAACGCCTAGCGTTTCGGGCGAGCAGGACAACCGTTTCTGTTTCTCTAGTTGCCTAGTATCCCAGGCGTTTTCGAAAACACCTGGGATACCAGCAATGCGTCGGGCGTTTTCGAAAACGCCTAGCGTTTCGGGCGAGCAGGACAACCGTTTCTGTTTCTCTAGTTGCCTAGTATCCCAGGCGTTTTCGAAAACACCTGGGATACCAGCAATGCGTCGGGCGTTTTCGAAAACACCTGGGATACCAGCAATGCGTCGGGCGTTTTCGAAAACGCCTAGCGTTTCGGGCGAGCAGGACAACCGTTTCTGTTTCTCTAGTTGCCTAGTATCCCAGGCGTTTTCGAAAACACCTGGGATACCAGCAATGCGTCGGGCGTTTTCGAAAACGCCTAGCGTTTCGGGCGAGCAGGACAACCGTTTCTGTTTCTCTAGTTGCCTAGTATCCCAGGCGTTTTCGAAAACACCTGGGATACCAGCAATGCGTCGGGCGTTTTCGAAAACACCTGGGATACCAGCAATGCGTCGGGCGTTTTCGAAAACGCCTAGCGTTTCGGGCGAGCAGGACAACCGTTTCTGTTTCTCTAGTTGCCTAGTATCCCAGGCGTTTTCGAAAACACCTGGGATACCAGCAATGCGTCGGGCGTTTTCGAAAACGCCTAGCGTTTCGGGCGAGCAGGACAACCGTTTCTGTTTCTCTAGTTGCCTAGTATCCCAGGCGTTTTCGAAAACACCTGGGATACCAGCAATGCGTCGGGCGTTTTCGAAAACACCTGGGATACCAGCAATGCGTCGGGCGTTTTCGAAAACGCCTAGCGTTTCGGGCGAGCAGGACAACCGTTTCTGTTTCTCTAGTTGCCTAGTATCCCAGGCGTTTTCGAAAACACCTGGGATACCAGCAATGCGTCGGGCGTTTTCGAAAACGCCTAGCGTTTCGGGCGAGCAGGACAACCGTTTCTGTTTCTCTAGTTGCCTAGTATCCCAGGCGTTTTCGAAAACACCTGGGATACCAGCAATGCGTCGGGCGTTTTCGAAAACACCTGGGATACCAGCAATGCGTCGGGCGTTTTCGAAAACACCTGGGATACCAGCAATGCGTCGGGCGTTTTCGAAAACGCCTAGCGTTTCGGGCGAGCAGGACAACCGTTTCTGTTTCTCTAGTTGCCTAGTATCCCAGGCGTTTTCGAAAACACCTGGGATACCAGCAGGGTACACGACAACACAGGATAACTGCTCCTCGGTATTACGTAGTCTATTCACACGTGGCATCGCGAAACGTTCAGTCGCATACCAACCTAACCTAACTTAACCTAACCTAACCTAACCTAACCTGACGATTTGAATTTGAAAATTGTATTCGTACAATATTTTTATTAAAAATCAACATCCCAAATCATCAAAATAAGCGTAAAAATAGAATTTTCAAATACGCCTACGATATATCGATCTCAAAAATAACAAGAATTGATAATTACGTATCCAGGTGACTTTTTTAAAAAAAAAAAAACCTTTTTTGAAGGTACAATCAGTGTACAATGAACGGTAACTGAACGTTTAATTTCGAATTTATGTGATTGTTAGTGTCGCAAAATGCCAGATACTTATTCAAATTTAGAATACGCAAATATGGTGTTTGTTTATGGTTTCTATAACGGAAATGCTACAGCTGCTGCTGAAGACACCGAAGATATCCTGATAAAAAAACGTATTTATCGCAGTTTTTAACAAATTGCGCGAGACTGGTAAGCTTCCCAGTGCTAACGTATCATCTGAACGCGCTACTCGACAAGGTTTGGTAGAAGTAAAAAATATTCCGCATCTAGAAGAAGAAGCACCAACAACCAGAGGATTACGCTGACCGTATGGAGTTTTGTCGGTGGATAAATAATAATCATCGCGTTTTCCGTAAACGTGTGGTGTGGTATGGTTGACAGTTATTTAATCGGCCCTTACAATCGGAATTACAAGTGTCGCTCGTCAGGTAAAGCGACATTTGGTCGAACGTTGGATTGGTCGTGGAGGTCCCATTAATTGACCTGCACTCAGTTCATTTTAATTGCTCCACATCGAGCTGAAGTGGTTCTAGAAGATAAATCTATTGCTTCCATCCATACCGCCCGATTTGAATCCCATAGAGGGCATAGTCTTCTTCTACAACTTTGAACAGAAGTCGTGATACGTGCAAAAAGGTGTCACACGGAATATTATCTGGTATACTTTCATTTTGAAATCGAATTTAATCAATAACCTTAACTTTTTATATAAAAGACCTTGTCCTGACTGATTCAACATCGGGAGTCGAAAATACTAAAGCTACAATCATGAAATGTTGACGGTAAATTCCTTACAATAAAGAAGAAGAAGAGTTAAATATAAAATAGAAATTTGTATATAGAAATCAGTTAATTTTAAAGTTCTTTTTTGAAAATTTAAGTCCTAAAGGGGTAAACAGGGGGATGAAAATAGGCAATAGCTAATTATAATATAAAAACTCGTGCAATGAGGTCTGTTGCAACATTTAAAACTAGTTTGATATTTAAAAAAATATAAAACAATGAGGTTATGTTGATATTAAATAATAGAAAAATATTCCGCCGTTAATAACAAATAATAATTATTATTAATTATAATTGAGTGTCAAATTTGACAATCAAGTTATTTACATAAAATTTTGTCAAAAATCATTGAATGAAAACATCGAATAAAATGAAAATATATTTCAAACAACCTGACAAACCTAAAACAAAAGAAATACCTTTCGAACGCTTCCGGATTGGACTCCAGCCACTTCCCAATGTCCTCCAAGTCTTTCAGGACCATTGGAGGCAGTGGAGGAGAAGGCGTCATGGTCCTGGATGGGCATCGCTTTTCTCCGGCGCGACCGTACACGAGGAAGCGCTCTTCACTCCTCGAAGGTGATGTTCGTGTATCTCACCGTCGATTTACACAGGTACACTGATGTAAATGATTCGACGCCGAAAGCACATGCTTGACCGGGAACCGTCACGACGACGACGACATCGGGCGTCGTTATATTGATTTTGCGCCGCGAGAGCCTAGTGAACAGAGACGGTGCGAGCGATCTTTGTCATTATTGCTCAAACACGTTAAATCGTAATGAGGAATAGCTCGGTGAAATAATACATACGAGGTATACAATGAAAGTAATGAGATTTCCGAGTAACCCCACCCAAAACAATTGTTTATTACCTCAAAGTAGTAAAAAAATGTATTTCAACACAAGGTACATCCTGAGTGACTACCTTTTGGTTGTATAAAAAAAATATGTACGGAAAAAGTAAAGAAAATTGATAATATATTATATTATTATCCTGGTAGCCGTAGATAAAGTATAGTATTGTATTCGCGAGTAATGGCTATAACTGGTTCATCGAATACCATACTGTTATTCGACTTTTTTGCAAACTAAACATAAATCGAAATATCAGCTAGTTCTATGATCACACTATATTGTCAATGCAATTGATGTTTTGTGCTGCTAATTGCTATATAATGACGTCTATGTTCCGTTGGTTCAGTTCGTCTTCTGACTCATCCATGTTCTTGAAACCCTTATTAGATGTAAGTGAGGTTAGCTTAATGTCAAGATATGGACTAAAAGAAGCAGATTCCTACATCGAAATTTGATATCACCGAAAAATTTTGAGATATTTGAGGTTATCTATTCGGATACATACGTTTATCAAAGGTTACGATTCATTTTTTTTTTTGTAAACTTAATATTAATTGAAATATTATCTTAGTTACTTAGTTTCAATGTTTTTTTTATGATTCCGGACAAAGTTTTTACTGAATTGTAGATAAAAATGAAAAACGACAGTTTATCAATACTTAAAACAGCTTCCAATTCGACCTAAGCCGACAAAAAAGGCCAGCGAACGTCAGCCATGTTAAGTTTTAAGTTCATTTTAGTTTGATTATGTAGAAACAGATTCCTTTCATCGTATTTATGACTTTAAAGTCTATTTTCTAAATACTGAGATGTTTACCCTATGTAAACAGTGCCTTGTACTAATTGTGACGCTGTCTACATAGGGCATACATCTCAGTATTTTGAAAATGGACTAAAAGAAGCAGATTTCTACATCGAAATTTGATTATCACCGAAAAATTTTGAGATATTTGAGGTTATGTATTCGGATACATACGTTTATCAACGGTTACGTTTCATTTTTTTTTTGTAAACCTAACATTAATTGAAATATTATCTTAGTTACTCAGTTTCAATGTTTTTTATGATTCCGGACAAAGTTTTTACTGAATTGTAGATAAAAATGAAAAATAACAGTTTATCAATACTTAAAACAGCTTCCAATTCGACCTAAGCCGACCAAAAAGGCCAGCGAACGTCAGCCATGTTAAGTTTTAAGTTCATTTTAGTTTAATTATGTAGAAACAGATTCCTTTCATCGTATTTATGACTTTAAAGTCTATTTTCTAAATACTGAGATGTTTGCCCTATGTAAACAGTGCCTTGTACTAATTGTGACGCTGTCTACATAGGGCATACATCTCAGTATTTTGAAAATGGACTAAAAGAAGCAGATTCCTACATCGAAATTTGATTATTACCGAAAAATTTTGAGATATTTGAGGTTATCTATTCGGATACATACGTTTATCAAAGGTTACGATTCATTTTTTTTGTAAACTTAATATTAATTGAAATATTATCTTAGTTACTTAGTTTCAATGTTTTTTTTATGATTCCGGACAAAGTTTTTACTGAATTGTAGATAAAAATGAAAAATGACAGTTTTTTCAATACTTAAAACAGCTTCCAATTCGACCTAAGCCGACAAAAAAGGCCAGCGAACGTCAGCCATGTTAAGTTTTAAGTTCATTTTAGTTTAATTATGTAAAAACAGATTCCTTTCATCGTATTGATGATTTTAAAGTCTATTTTCTAAATACTGAGATGAATGTCCTATGTAAACAGTGCCTTGTACTAATTTTGACGCTGTCTACATAGGGCATACATCTCAGTATTTTGAAAATGGACCAAAAGAAGCAGATTCCTACATCGAAATTTGATATCACCGAAAAATTTTGAGATATTTGAGGTTATCTATTCGGATATATACGTTTTTCAACGGTTACGATTCATTTTTTTTTGTAAACTTATTATTAATTGAAATATTATCTTAGTTACTCAGTTTCAATGTTTTTTTTATGATTCCGGACAAAGTTTTTACTGAATTGTAGATAAAAATGAAAAATGACAGTTTTTTCAATACTTAAAACAGCTTCCAATTCGACCTAAGCCGACAAAAAAGGCCAGCGAACGTCAGCCATGTTAAGTTTTAAGTTCATTTTAGTTTAATTATGTAAAAACAGATTCCTTTCATCGTATTGATGATTTTAAAGTCTATTTTCTAAATACTGAGATGAATGTCCTATGTAAACAGTGCCTTGTACTAATTTTGACGCTGTCTACATAGGGCATACATCTCAGTATTTTGAAAATGGACCAAAAGAAGCAGATTCCTACATCGAAATTTGATATCACCGAAAAATTTTGAGATATTTGAGGTTATCTATTCGGATATATACGTTTTTCAACGGTTACGATTCATTTTTTTTTGTAAACTTATTATTAATTGAAATATTATCTTAGTTACTCAGTTTCAATGTTTTTTTTATGATTCCGGACAAAGTTTTTACTGAATTGTAGATAAAAATGAAAAATGACAGTTTTTTCAATACTTAAAACAGCTTCCAATTCGACCTAAGCCGACAAAAAAGGCCAGCGAACGTCAGCCATGTTAAGTTTTAAGTTCATTTTAGTTTAATTATGTAGAAACAGATTCCTTTCATCGTATTGATGATTTTAAAGTCTATTTTCTAAATACTGAGATGAATGTCCTATGTAAACAGTGCCTTGTACTAATTTTGACGCTGTCTACATAGGGCATACATCTCAGTATTTTGAAAATGGACCAAAAGAAGCAGATTCCTACATCGAAATTTCATATCACCGAAAAATTTGAGATATTTGAGGTTAACTATTCGGATATATACGTTTTTCAATACTTGCTTTAGATTTCTGGTTTTCGTAAATCTAACATAAATTGAAATATTAGCTTAGTAAAGCTGCGCACATAATGAACGCGAACGGCGAACTTATTGAGTAGAGCAACTACAAACTACACTAGAAAAGTGAGGTTATGTTATTGACGTTCAGCGACGATTAGCGTAAACTCCAACGTCAAGAGCGCGTACAATTGTGTGCGTTATCACAGTTTCTCAACAATTTGAACTATCTTTGACGTTTATGAACGTTTAAAAATGAAAAATAACAGTTTACCAATACTCAAAAGAACTTCCCATCACACCTAAAGTGACTGAAAGGCCAGTGGACGTCAGCCATGTTAAGTTCCCAGAAAGTAGAAGATTATAAGATGACATTTCCGCGATAATGAATTCTGAGAAAAATTAAGATTTAAGCAACATGTATTTATTATTAAATTATATGTTATATTTCGTTCTTTCAGTTTGTTTTATTGAGTGTTTTTTAAAACTAATTATGTACGCTAGTAGCGTCCCGTACACTTTTTAATTCCCTCGAATAATTGTCATTGTTTTCAAATATACCATTAACTTCCATTAATATTCAAACAATGTATCGTTCGTGTTGCAATATTGTCCATTCTTATGTGCCATAGAAAACATTAAAACCAACAATGGTTTACGGTAATAGCCAGAAATGTAATTATCATAGAGTAAATTTGCATGTGGATAATTTGACCTTTAACTGCAGGGCCGGTTTTCGGCGTATTGACATATCATAATGAAACATTTACGATTGTATCAATCATAACGGACATAATAATTTAGAACTCCAAATAAGACATAACAAATATAGATATTACAGTTTAAATTGATGCACATTGTAAAATAAAAGAGGAACTAAAACCGTGGAATCCTTAAGTAAATTTAACACTGTATACATTCATAATTTGTATTGAAAACTATATTGAATATATAGCTACAACTATAAAAATACTTATTACCTAAATAAAAATACTTCTGTCAATATAATCTATCGGAATTTTATGTGTTTCACATAAAGTTATAAATGAATGTCGCAGTGCCTTCTATAAAATGTAATCTACTGTTTATATCCTTAAATAAAATTTTATGTCGTATTGCTAAATCTTAAACTTGGAGGAACAACTGGGGATTTAATGAAATTTTAAATAAAATTTAAATACTTAGTATATAAAATTGGTTTTTATTGCATACAGTTCGATTAGTGAATAAGATCAATAGTAATAATCGAAAAATCTATCGATTTTCACAATCGATTTGGTGTATCGAACGATTCTATTTCAATTCTTTTCGTGAAACTGATGAAGTTCAATAATCTGTAGTAGTAAGTAATGAAAACTAATAATTTTCAGTCACGTAACACTAAAATCATTGAAAAACCCGATAAGAATCCTTATTATCTAACCATGTTACGGACATGTGACCTGGTTATTCTATTAGTTAACGTTTCTTCTTCTCTTTAACTTTTGTGCGCGTTCTCCTACTTAACCTAAGATCAAGATAAACTGTTTTTAGCTTGTGGCACGTGGTTTAAATGTTTATACACTCTTATACGTTAATAAATATTTATACACTCAACATCACAACTCATATAAATTCATGGAATCTAAAGGAGATCAAATGTGGATTATGGCGAGTACAAAATCTTGACAAATTTTCAAAGTTTTTGAAACATTACTAATAAATTACTTTATCTGTAATCTTTACATGCAAATTGTGTAAAGTGGATTATATGAATGTCCACGTACGCTTTGCCCTTGTGTACCTATATATAGCCATATGTTATAAACAACGGCTTTAAATATAATAGGGGCATATATGGGTTATTTGTTTTATATACCAATAAATTATATATAGATATGTGGAAGTAATAAATATTTTATTCACATGAAAAACTATTAGTCATGAATGGTAAGGAAAACAATAATATGTTAGAATTTAATATATTTTCATCAAAAAATGAGATTTGGAATAAAATCAATTGTAATAAGAGGATTTAAATGGAAAAATTAAACTACGAATGAAATTATTGTCTAAAACTTTATTTTGCTGCTAAATTGAATTTTTAAATAAGAGATTTAGATCACGAAGTAAACAAATATAATAAAATTAAACGTGTACCAACTACAAACACTCATAAGTGATATATAAATATTAGAAAAGTACACACAGACCAATCAAAGTCAAATATTTTTTTATTTTCCGTTTAATTTCCTAGATGAGTCTGTTAGTATAAATTAAAGTCTTTATGTACCAATAAATTATATATAGATATATGGAAGTAATAAATATTTTATTCACATGAAAAACTATTAGTCATGAATGGTAAGGTAAACAATAATATGTTAGAATTTAATATATTTTCATCAAAAAATGAGATTTGGAATAAAATCAATTGTAATAAGAGGATTTGAAGGGAAAAATTAAACTACGAATGAAATTATTGTCTAAAACTTTATTTTGCTGCTAAATTGAATTTTTAAATAAGACATTTAGATCACGAAGTAAACAAATATAATAAAATTAAACGTGTACCAACTACAAACACTCATAAGTGATATATAAATATTAGAAAAGTACACACAGACCAATCAAAGTCAAATATTTTTTTATTTTCCGTTTAATTTCCTAGATGAGTCTGTTAGTATAAATTAAAGTCTTTATGTACCAATAAATTATATATAGATATATGGAAGTAATAAATATTTTATTCACATGAAAAACTATTAGTCATGAATGGTAAGGAAAACAATAATATGTTAGAATTTAATATATTTTCATCAAAAAATGAGATTTGGAATAAAATCAATTGTAATAAGAGGATTTGAAGGGAAAAATTAAACTACGAATGAAATTATTGTCTAAAACTTTATTTTGCTGCTAAATTGAATTTTTAAATAAGAGATTTAGATCACGAAGTAAACAAATATAATAAAATTAAACGTGTACCAACTACAAACACTCATAAGTGATATATAAATATTAGAAAAGTTATGTAAACCAATCAAAGTCAAATATTTTTTTTTATTTTCCGTTTAGTTTCCTAGGTGGGTCTGTTAGTAAAAATTAAAAGTCCCTGTATTAGAAAGGCTGAACCACAGATTACCTATATTTAGATAGCTCATGACAATGTCATTTGTTACAACCAAATTTGCGTCAACTGGCGGTCTAAACTTGAACTACTTATATGACATCCTTAATAAAATACTGTCAAATTTGAAGTTTATTAATGGCGCGTGATTTGAATTGTTTGAAATAGTTCATACTGCTACTTTACAACTAATAAACTTTCAAATTTATGTTTTTGTTTATAATATTTCTCTAAATAACACACTTTCAAGATGTAGTATCACAAAAGATGAAATTTTGAAAACTATTATGAAAAAAATGATAAATTAAAAAATTTATTAGTTGTAATCTTGAGAGTAATCTTTTCTGTATACTCAAATCAAATGTAAACAGATCGGGTTTTAGAAGAAATATGATAATCCTTCAATTATAATAATGATCTAAACATAACGTGTTATTATTTATTAATAAAGTCAAAATAAATATTTTTAAATATTAATATGCTGGCAGATCCATCTAGGGCTTAGAACTTTAATTATAAAAATGATGTAACCTTGAACCATCTTTGTGGTCTGGACACAAGCGGTCCTTCAAGCGATTGGTTATCCTTGAACTAAGAAATTAATGGCGGCTCCAATAAGAGAAGCGCGCGAAACAGTGGTCTGTTCAAATGATCGAACAATGTTATGGAAGATGTATGAAGAAAATAACATTTATAGACATAATTAATTGAATTTTCAAAAATAGACTAGTCAAATGCGAGTCTAGTCTGTTTTGTTTACAATCGCGAGACCACATGACAGGAGACGCCTTTAATTTCTTGAAAGGATAGAATAGAAAAAGACACATAGTTCTCTCTCTCTCTCTGACAAATAAGCGTTATAGCTCGTGTCTAGACTTTCCAATAAAGAGACTCAAACAGTGTTGCCAGATGACACATAATTATTAGGTTGTAACATTTTTTATCGTTTTTGATAAAAAATAAAACGTACACATAATTTTGGCTAAATGGCCTGTATACCTTCAAGAAAATAGTTTGTAGTACCATCTGGTAGCAGTAATGAAAGTAAATACCGGATATGGTAAGTTTTTTCAGGGAATTTAATGAACTACTTTTTTAAAACTAATTTCAATAAAGGTGGTTGTTAATGTAATAGAAATACTTCAAGTAAATAAAAAACATGGCAAGTACAACTGACCTTCGGAGAAAAACCTCTTCAGATACTGGAATCGAAGAAAAAAAACTATATTGGCTTTAATCCAGGAAAAAATTCAAACGGAGTGGAAATATATTATTCAGTTAAATGGAATCGAACCAACAGTTGGGAAAATATGTTCTTTGGCACAATATAATTCCACTTGACTATCAATTTTTTTTCTATTTGGGTATATTTTAAAATATAAATTCAGTTTTTTATATGTTATCTATTCCATCTAGTCGATCCTTTTTTTAGTAATTTCCATCTGTGTCCCCGTTTCCTTCCTCATTTTATTTTTTTCCGCATTTCTACAGCTGCCAGGTTGGGGTCAAACTCACCAACGACCCAACCGTTACACCACCATCTCATTAAATTCAACTCCAACTACTGGAAAAGCGAATACCACTTCCTGAGGAAGAGTCTCCAGCCAGGGAAGTGAAGTTACAACTTCAATAACAAAAGACAAATAAATAAATTCAATATTAATGTATAAAGTTTTATTATCTCAAACTACTTGTAAAAATATGTACACAATACTTAATAACAGATGATATACCAACTGAACCCACTGTTAACTCCATCAACACTCATAATTATTACATTTTCTGGCGCCAAAGGTAAACGGGGTGAATGTTGTAGTGTTACTTCACAGTGTATTGACTGTTTGCAATTATTATAACTCTGATGATAATACATTTGCCATTTGGAATTCCTATTGAATAGTACAACAATCTCATAGTATTATTCATACAATTTCATGTCAAAAATATTAGCAACAGTATCAGGCTTGTATCAAAATATAATCTACGGGTTATTTCGGAAGATATGATATCTGAAAAAATTAAAATTAGCCCTTCTGTAATGAAATAACCTTATCAATTGCACTATCTTCTGCCCTTCTTCGGAGAATATGCCACAGGCGCTGGTAATGGTAATTTCAATTGTACTATGTTTTTGTTGTTAGCTTTCATGTTAAACGCTAAAATTCTAGCCACTTCCACTACTTTCTTCATACCAATTTTCAAGTCTTTAGAAAGAAGTTCGACGTCTACTTCGAATTCCATAGCAATGGCTGCTAAGATCATGGTATAGCAGAGAGCTTTGTCTTTCATGTGTAATGGACGTGTCCTAAATTGTTATTAAATATTTATAGAAATTACTGGTTGAGTAATTAGCGAATATACATGCTTACCTGCTGCCGTTTGCTCCTACTTCTGAAAATACTTTCAATATGTGATTATTGATATCAACGGATTTATCACAGACTACAAATTTTTTCGTGATGGATTTCATGGGTGTTTTTATATATACGATCAAATAATGTATATACAAGAATATTGTGAGACTGCGGATTTTGTCTTCTTCTGAGATATTTGATGTCAATAATTTATTCATATTAGTAGTGACGAACTTACAAAACCTGAAAGTTTATATCATGTGTTAAAACTAATGAATATGAATGGATTGGAAAAAATACTGACCCAAATTGATCTGCACTACCAGCTTCAATGATTTTTCCTGCTTCCACTGCTAGAGTGTCTAAAATATAAGCTTCCACCAAATCTTCCAAATTGTAAACACCATCCGGAGAAGAAGCATCTCTGTTAATTTTTGGTCTGTAAATACTCTCATTTTCTACTACTTGTTCCACGTTATCAACTTTCAAACCTAATAAAATAAAATAATGACAACTATCGAGTTTTAAATTAAATCAAAGAATATTAATGCACTAAATTACATCACTAATGCCCCATTTCAATATTACATCATCTTAGCATTTTGCATCTAAAATTACAAAAATGCTCCAGACACCTCTTGCTGGGGGGTGTACCACTTTCCTGGCAGGAGGGGTCAGTGCAATTCACCAAATGCGTCATATACTCTAGCTACTTTCAATAAAATTTACTTATTTCTAGTGACTTCATATGGTTTACACTCAGTATATGTTTGGATAAAGTTCTGATTGTTTGTGGCTGACCTGGTAGTTAATTCTCAAAATTTTCTTTATAGGAAAAGAAACAATTATAATATTTAAATGATCATATTTAAATTTATAATAAATAATTATTAATTTGGCTCAAAAATTGTTTGGTTCTTTTTATAATTTTTTTTGTGTATAAAACATTCTATTGTATCTGACTTCTCAAGGACTTGTGAATTTTCTAATTAGTTTGTTTTAAAAATAAATTTAAATGACACAATTTATTCTTCATTTACTTTGCTTCATCCAAACTCTTGAATAAACCACGCAAACAAAATATTAGAAAGAAGAATTTTATTTGTGAACCAATTTATATCTTACCATTTCCTAATCCAGCTACAAAATTCTTTTTTCGTTTAGTGGGTTGAGGACCACCTCTTTTAAACTCCCTAGTAGTTATTTTATAATATGTACATTTTGATATACCAGTAGCTCTTAGAACTCTTTCTCTATAATTTGAAATGGGAATTTTGATACCATTCTGAGCTTCATCTCTCATAAATTTAAAAACATTGTGAATTACTTCCCTTGCTTGCGATTCTATTATCCTACCTCTAGTGCCAAGTGTTTTTTTAGGAGGTACTTTAAGGCCTAATTGTTGACTGTGATAAAGTGTACCATCAATAGGTAAACGATGAATTTTCTTTTTATGTTTAACCTTATTTTGGAGGGGTTTCACTTCATCGACAAATTGAGTTGTAAGTTTAGGAGGTTCCTGTATATAAGATTGTTGTACAACTTGCATATTACACTGAGTTGGATATTTTGGTTGTTCATTCTGCACAATTTGATAATTAGAATTTCCTATATCCGTTAAATGACCTGTATCGTTAAATTGAATGGTTAAAGTTTCTCCCGTTACTGTATGTATGTCCGTATTTTTCGAATCCAAACTCTTTTTAAGTGGTAATATCCTCCAGGATAAAGCTTGATTATTGTAATCTATATTAGGTGTCATCATTGACATTTTTCCTTAACTAATTAGAAAATAACTGATATAATTGCGTTCATTTATTATGAGTAATAAAGGTATATTCAATAACACAAACATTCAAAAACATAAATACTTTGTTGTTGTGAAGCGCCGATAATTAAATAAACATTTCTGTCTAAAGTCAGATGTCAAAAATATTGGCCTTTATATATATGTTTTTACAGCTATTCCCCGCATACAGAATTAGTGGAATAGTCTTACAGCCAAAGAGTATTAAGTGGATTCTCGTTAATTACAACAAAAATTAAATCCTTGATAATAAAAGATTATATTTGAATTTGAGCCAGAATGTGAAAATACAGTAAAACTATAACTCGAATGTCAAGGGAAATGCAAAAGTTTCCGTCTTAATAAGATTTCGAGATAATATCCTATATATAATAAAAAATAAAATAAATGTAACTGAATGGAACAAGTAACATAGGTAGGTTAGTAAGTAACAAAATATATTATTCATACATTATGTCACTTAATAATTATTAATTCTTATTTTGTCATATCCACATTCACTTATATTACTTCTTCAATTAAATCTTCGTTATTGTTATCTAAACCCATTTAATTGCCGATTGTTTCACCATCTGAGTTTTTTATGTAAAAAGTAAGCTCAAGAGGGTAAATCCCTTTTACACTCGAGTAGTTCAAGGATGGCACTTCTTCAAAGGAAGGAATCCTGATAAATTGACTTTCTGTGCCTTTACCATGGTAGTATCGGTCAGGTCGACGACTTTTCTTCTATACTCTAAGCTATCCAAGTTTCTGGTCCACTCTGGATCGCCTATAAGTCAAATTGCTTTCTTCTGTATTGAGTCAAGCATCCTCCAGGTATATTTGGAAGCTGAGGCCCAAATTTGCGAATAATACTGCGAAGAGTGTTATATAGTTGAAGACTCATCACCAAGGGCGTCAGTAGTATCAGCATGTCGTGTAGGATCAAGGGCTGACTGTTGGGGAAGCAAATTATTTTCACTCAAATAATTAAAAATTGATTTTACATATAGTAATTTGTAACCACAATCATTTGTGCATTGATTTCTTTTTTATTGAGCTGATATCTGCATATTGCAAAAATTATTGTTCTTTGGCAGCAGTGGAAGGAGGGCAACTGAAAATTTTTGCAGCATAAAATTATGTTGAAAATCTCCCAGTTTTTCGCTATAATTGGCTACTTCTCGCATTACCTGAGCCTATATCTTCTTTCCATATCAATGTTGTACATGTTAAGGTACATTAGAGCCTGTAAAATATGGTGTAAAAATCCATATTTTATGATTTATTAAATTACACTTCAATATCACTGATTTGAACTTTGTATACTTACCTTGTAACCTTAATTTTTAAAATATTTGACTATAAAAAATAAATAGACAGACATAAAAAGAAAAAATAGTATAATTTTACGTTCAAATAACTTAAATTTCAGTAGTAACTTAATAACTCATAGATATTTAATTTGCAATCTCATGATTTTAATTAATAAATTTCTTTTAGTTCCATCTGAATTATATTTTAATAACCTAGCAAGATAATTACCCTTAAAATAGTATTTGAAATCATATATTTTATATCAATCCATATGAATTTATACTACAAAACAATATAAATAAGCACAAAATGTCACAATACTTACCTGCTACAGTTTGTTCCAACTGTTGTTTAACTGCATCAATATTCATGGTAAGTCGTTCTCTTTGTTCAGTAACTCTTTTGGCTTTTTTAGATCCAAATTGTTTGTTTAGTTCAGCTGCAGCGTTATCTTTGATAGGAGATATTTCAAATTTCCTTTTTTTATTGAATCTTGCTTGAACAGTAGCACGATCATACTGGAATAATGTAATCTAAAACAGCATGTGAAAATATATGACTAAAATTTAATTCATTGTATTGTACAATAACAAATATAAATTAATATTAAACCTGGTCTGAATCTCTCTTGTGGATAACAATAAAATTATGGTATAACTCATCATCTTCTACTTCTCCAGTGTACAAAAGTTTGTTGGAAGTAACAGCTATCAATTTCTCATTAAGTACTGTTTCATAAAGTTGCGCTTCTAACGTATTCACACTTTCTGGTTTAACTTTTGAATTGTCAAAATTAACTAAAAAGTTTTGTTAGTTTTTCCTATAATAGAACACAATCTTTAACTTACTTAAAATAGGTCTTTGTCCTGTCTGTTTTGTTACAACTTTCCTAATCACAGGCATTATTAATAACAATTAATATATGAAATTTAATTGAAAATCAAGTTCTTTATAACATTGATGTAAACATTCGTCGAAGGATTAAAATGTGCTATACTTATTTAAAAGCAAACAATATCAATATAACCTTACTTCTTCTTTTTTCAATAAATATAGTCTTAGGGATCTTATGTTACCATCAAAGTATATTGGCAACTTCTAATGCTCTTCTGAAAGTCTGAAAATGTTTTTTATGATTGTGCCGAAGTTTCGTTTCAATCCCTGATTTACTCAATCCAATTTTTCTAAAAATGTAACTGAAAGCAATAATATGTGACTAAAGTACTTTTTGCTCAAGAACTTGAAATGGTTCGTCGATTTGGATAAACGCTTTGTGGTAACTGTCATTGCCAGCTGTTTAGGTACATTTTTGGTACTTTGTAAATCAAAGTTCAAAAAATCCAATAAAAGTCTAAATTACTTTACAGTATCATGATTATCACTTAATTACATCATTATACAAAAATGAATTCATCAAATTTATTGGCAAACTCTGCCATAACATCATCTACAAGTCTACATTGCTCCAAAAATGCCTTAACGGATATGTTTGGATGGTTCTTACAAATACTTTTAGCTAGTTTGGCGTTTACTTGTCTTATCGGTAAAGTTGTTATGGTATTTTTCAAACTATAATATTTATTTAGATTATTTTAGCAAAAAGATTTTGTGAACCAATAACCGAACGTAGGTCATGGCTTATTTGGTTTTATGATACTTCGAAACAGGGAATGGGTTCAGTAGCTATACATTTAGCAAATGTTTGGTTAGCAGGACAGTATACCGGAGATCCGTGCACTTGGTAAATTGAATGGTTTATTAAATTAGCCTACAGGATGAATATTTATTTATTTATTCTAGGTATTTAATAAATTTTCTATTAGACTCATCACTTGGTTTAGCAATAATATTTATCGGCATTAGACTTAGTCAGTACTTAGCTAGGAAGAAAGGTTGGGAGTACATCAATTTTGGAGAATATGGTAAGTAATTATAGAAAAATAAATGTTCTTTTCAACCCTAGAATACTACAATGTTTTCAATTTAACTTAATACAATTTTATCATAAATTTGACGACTAAAAAAAAATAAACTTAACATTTACATATTTATTAAAAAAACACATATTCTTCGGACTTTGAGATCAAAAATAATAATTGTTTTTAAAAAACTTTTAATATTCGATACATTCAGTACACCATTTCCCATGATGTTTGCTGCATATAGGATTTTTGCAATGTGTGCAATAGGTGACCATCATGTGTCTTTATTGATTTGAGCAATAAGTGCACAAGGTCCTTTCTTTACCAATAATTTGGATCCAACGTTCAGCAAGTTGGTGACTTAGAAATCATAAATTGAGGATGGTTTAGGTTTTTTTTTCACTTTTAATGTTATTTCAGCAATACAAAACACAAATTCAATGCAAGCAGTGCTAATATTTCAAAAAATACAATGTCAACATGTTGTCTTTCTGTTGTATAATTGGTCAAAAGTGACAACACCTGATTTTGTTTTGTTGCAGTTTTTTTGTTAATTCGAGAAATTTCTTCCCCCTTTTCTGCATTGTGGATAGTAGTAATACAATTTTAATTTATTTTTGAAGGGGGTTATACGAAATTAGTGTTTTGTTCTTATTGAAACAAAACATTGATGAATGGAGTTTATGTCTCTTTGCCTCCAACATTTCTGATGGGATTTCTTTATTATTTTTTTCTTAGAATCTCAATAATTGTCAATATATATGGACCTTGCAGGAGTTTATCTGCTAATTATCCCAAACTGAATGTCCATTGTGATGTTTCAGTTTGTACCATGAGTACTTTTTATAAATTATTTTACATAGTCTTCTGACAATGGCATTCTGTTGTTCCTTTTTTGAACCATATCTGATCTGCTAAGTGTTTCTTAAATTTCCTCATGAACTTCAAAATCACTTCTCCTACTACCTCTACAGTTATTTCCAACTCCTGGCAATCACTTTCAACATTCAGAACATGAACCTAAATCATCTTCTACATTCATTATTTTTTTCAATTAATTCTGTTAGAGCGCAAAAAAGATAAAATTTGTCACACTTGCATACACATATATCAAGCTTGAACCTAATTAGGAAGGTACTATAGTGCTGCCGCCCTAAACACAACAATCGAGTCAAGACAAAATTAGCCAAAGAAAACTTTAGTATTCTAGGCTTAAATTATAAGTTAATATGTTTTAGGCAAACCTCCATCTGCGAATGCATGGATGACACAGTGTTGTTTATATATTTGTTTGATGATAATAGTTAAAGTTTCAATTACTTTATTTATGCAATTAGATTTTTGGGATAATGTAAAAGATTTTATTTTGTCTCCAATACCAAATCAAAAAGTGGAAGTTGCTTTTGTTATGTTGATTATTCCTTTCTTTATAAATGTAAGTAGTTATTACACATATTAATCTGCTTGTTATCCATCATTTTGAGAAATTGTTAGTGCGACGAATCAATCCCAACCTGAATATAATTCCACAACACTAATTTGATTTTCAGCAAAAACACTCAACAACTCAACAGTGCCATTGAATTGTGCATGAAATGAATTAAATTTGAGGCAGCCTCCTAGTGCCAATACTGTACATAATATTTCCTTCCAGTCTCTAATTACACCATAACGGGCACATTCGTGGACGACTCTGTTATTCTCTTGACCCACAAATAGTAACATCTTCAAGAACATAGATTCGAAGTAGAAGATTGGCTCAAAAGATTGAGAATAAACATAAACGAAAGCAAATCGCAATGTAACTTACACTAAGAAAAGAAAAAATGTGTCAATAACATAGAAGTTGCACAATATTTTTCATTAAATGTTTAGGAATGCATTTAGATGCCAAATTAAACCGGAGAGAAAACATTAAACAATTAAAAAATGTCGTTAGAAAATAAAATCTTATTGTACAAGACTGTCATCATTCTAATCTGGATTAACGGCATAGACTGTGGGGCTGTGCCACCAAATCAAGTATAGTTATCAAACAAAGGGCACAATCTAATATACTACAGGTCAAGTTCAATGGGCCCACAAGCATTTAATATGATCAAGGTCGAAAATTCTGGATCTTAATGGGTGTATATGGTACTGAATGCAGTTCTAAAACGTCGCTTATGTATTAGATAACCTCCCTGAATCAAAACCAACTGTAAACAAGCTTCCAAACTGATGCCACCCAGATTATGATTTGATATTCCAACAATGGTGCATTGAGTGAATTTCTAGTCAGTCGATACTGTCCTAGTCCTAGGTAGTAGTCACTGAAAAAACAAAATCAGTTTTGTGATTAGTTTTGAGCAGACTGAAGACACCTTTGATGATTTATGGTTAAAATAGAACCAGTTATGACTCGAAATGGACTCAATTCGTTTCCTATCAATCCTCTTTAGATTTGGTCTTGTTTAATGTTATTTCGTAGTTCCTGCATGATCGTTCATTCTAATGCAAGAGCAACTCTTAAGGTCAAAATTACACTTAAACTTGTTACAAAGTTACAAAAATCATTCCAACAGTGTTGAGGCATCAATCTGACAATCTCACTGGCTTTTTATCCATTTTAATTTTTAAAAATATGCCTTTTGATGTGTCGATTGTCCCTGATGTTCCAAACCAGATGGAACAGTACAAGAAACAATACAAAAGGTAAAGCAAAAGTTGGAATCTCACGTTAATCCCCAACCATTGTTGAAAGGAAGAGGCGACCGAAGACAAATTGACCAACAGACCTAAAATAAGATGTGGAAGGTATCTTCTCATTGATATATGTGAAGTTTTTTGTCCATTGTAGCCTCCAAGACAAGAAAACAACCTATAGAATTGCAAATTTTGATTATTATTACATATAAAATCAACTTGTAAAATTTTCATAAAAGTGTTAAAGATTTTTTTTCTTATTTTAAGATGTTGATGTTTTGGGTCACCGATAATTTCTTAATGTATAAAGATCCATCGAAGAGAAGAAGATATAGTGACAGTATTTTGCGTAGAATGCATGTTAAATATCGTTCACTTACAAGAAAGAGACTTGTCGATTCAGAAAGTGATGTATTGCTGTCCGCCGATGATGAGCTCTTAGATTCTGAAACTGTACCCATAACAAGAACCGTAGATACTTAATATTTTGAAAGGTGCGTTAAATTATATCATTTTTTATTACAGTGAAATACATTCTACATCAGATTTAATAACTAAGATATAAATAATAAATACTGAGCCACAAAATTTTAAAAAATTGAAAAAACATTGCCCAAAAAATTTGTTATTAATCCTTACCGATTGGCACTACAGCTCGATTTGAGCCTTGGCCTCCTAGACAATTCTCCTACAAACTGGTGTGTTCTTCATCTTCTCAGAATAATTGCAAGTCTTGATGAACTTGCTTAGTCCATCTGATACAGGGTTGGTTTTTTTTAAGGGCCTTCTTTGTATGTGGCCAAACCATCTCAACCTCTGGGCCTTAAAGAAATGAAACCATGTTGTCATTGCCTGGTATTTCATCTATTATTCTGGATTGTCCAGTCTGTTTCCTTTCCATATATTCTTCTGATGATTTTTCTTTCTACTTTTTTCAATCTTCCTTGGTCTTTTGTGTTATTACCCAACATCCACTGCCATAAGTTACAACTAGCCTTACTAGAGTCCTCAAGTTCGTTCTTCTTGTTATTAGTTTGTTTTTCAATATCTTCAGGTTTGCAAAATAAGCACTATTACCATTTTGTATTCTTTCTTGTGTGGCAGTGCTTGGTATGGCTTCGTTGTTTATATTTTCATTGATTATATTTATTGTTAAATGGTTGCCGAAGGAAAAAACGATTTTTTTGCTGTTGTCGATTTAGTAAGACTGTACTAAATACAGTTTTAAAAAGTTTTTTAAGAAAATTCAAATTTGAATCTGTTGATTTTCTTTTTGGACCCATTTTTCTAACCAACACTTGGCACCTGGAGAGTTAGCAACTAAATAGATACCTGCAGATGGTCGGGTTCATAGTTCATTGTTGTGCCCCACTTGGTGTTACCAAAGTGTCCTTTGAGAAACCGATCAGGTGTTTTGGCTTGAATCCTTTTATGTCGTTAGGCAGGTTGTGGGGTTTTCCCAGGTGTTTAAACGATAACGTGGGCTGCAGTTTCGTCCTCCTTCATGCACCAGAGGCACTCCGAATCATCCGTGATGCCCATGGTGTATCTCAGATGGTAGTGTCCAGTTAGAAGTCCGGTCATTAGTCTAGCCATTTTAGCTGGAGCATGTGGTTTGGTAATAGGCGAACGGGGACAGCGTTTTTGGCCACACAAGGATGGGTTCTGGTCCCTTTTGTTGCCCGAGTGACCGGGCATCCAAACGAGCTGGATCTTGCAGCCATCAAGATGAACGGGGTGTATTGAGTTAATTGTTAGCCAGTTGATACTGTCCTAGTCCTAGGTAGTGTCATTGAAACAACAAAATCAATTTTGTATTTTCAATGTTTCAATTCAATCATAAATTATTATATTTTAGTTATTCCTTTATTGTAAATTAAGAAAAAATGTAACTTATTTTTTTTTTCTAGAAACAAGTATACCAACATTCCGTAGTTACAAAAAAAAACTTGAACCAAACCTTTAGAAGATAGAATATCGTCAAGTATACCATACTAGTCCAACGAATTGTTATTTCTAGACGAACATCTGAGGCATATTTATTTTCAGTTCGAACCAAAAATGGTATTCGGTTTATTACTCTTTTTCCGTTTAATCTATTGTGATTGAAAAAGATTAATTTTTCCATTTTTTCGTTCAGTTTTTCGAATCTGAGTTAACCCTGAACCATTGCTGAGGCTAAAAATATAAGGGTACATCGTACCTTATATTTTTATTCTTGATGAAGATCAAATAAAACGCCGAAACGTTGGCAATTAAAAAGAAACTCCTAAGCCGACCGCCCACGCTGCGACTGTTTATAAACAAATGTTGCAAACCAGTTGATATTGCAACAGGTGACTCGAATGAAACCAGTTTGCAATCCTATAATGTATGTTGTAGCTAACCAATGAGGGTTGATCTTATTCGAAACTATTTTCGAATAAACTATTCATTAAACAATAAAATAATTAGTTGAGCTTGGTTTTAATAACCCGACGACCATAATCGACGAATATCATACTATTAAAGACCCCTGTATCCGTTTACAAACCGCTTTATAGCAGTTATATGTCTGGTCGTTAGAGTCTTATCGATATAAAATGATTTGATAAGTTAATGGAGCTTCAAGTGTCTAAGGAACACTTGGAGTCAATTAATTATGATGTGGGTCCCCATTAGGATCGTGTACCATAAATATTAATGAATACAATAATCATCAAGTTACGTTTAATGGAGAGTAAAATTAGTTACGCTTTGAATCACCTAACCAGATGATTAACAATCGATTGTTGTTGCAAGACTAACTGATTTGAAACATTTGTTTCAAGACAGCTGCATCGTGGGACATCTTTATTTCGAGCCCTCAAACCACAACATCATTCGTAATTTTTTGAAAGAAAATGACTTAATTATAGAACAGATTCTTGGAATTCTCCAACTTAACTTATATAGTCCAGGAAATAAAGGTCAAAAAAGGCATAACCTCGCAATTTTTTTGTCCTGCATCGATTTGTACAAAAATTTAGGGATCAGACTCATTCCACCCTATAATTCATTTTCTATATTGTGCCGTTGTACGGTTTTTGTTTTTTAAGTGTGAAAACTACCCCTAATTGTAAAATAACAGTTTAAATCTTAACATGAGTAAAATTTGTTTTTTTTTTATTTAGTTAAATAAGGACGTAGCTCCTTCATTTTTGGTGATAAAAAGTTTTTTCGAACATCAGTTTGTAGGGTTTTTCAAGAGCTACAAGACTACGTTAATTAAATTCTTTAATATCCGTTAATTTTTAAATGGGGTGAGTTTAAAGGGTTCGGATAAGGTGGTGCTTGCTCGAAAATTGAGGTTATATCTCGCCAAATATTCACTGTGTACAAAATCTACACTGAGGAAAATTTTTAACATTAAAAAAGCTGTGATTTGATATTTCATCATTTTTTTCGTATCTTCAGTATTTTCGGAGATATTTCGAAGTAAAGGATGGAAAATATGAAATTGCAAAAAAAATCGTTTGCTCTTAAACTCTCTTTTTCTAAAATTACGCATTTCAAATTGGACAAACTTGTTGATAATACATATAAAAAAAATGACAGAAGGTCGAAGATCTATTTTTATCAAAGGGGTAGCTAGGGGGTTGTTTATACTGATTTTTTCTTAGAAAAAAGTTGGAAGTGACCTTATTTTGATCATAAGTCGCTCGATTTTCATGCTAGACACTTTTTTCCATTTTAAAGCTCTAATTATATACTTTAAAGTTACTTAGAACTGCAAATAACTCGAAGAAAACGTAAAGAAGATTTTTTTCTTATAATTTTTCCATCGATACCTGAGTCAGAATGTGAAAATTTCAAATAAATCCAGTTAGGACCAAAAAATTTCGAGCCAAAATGCTTCATTTCGTGGACTAATATACCAACTATTTGATGTAATGTCGAAAAACTGAAAATGAAACTATACAGTGTGTCCAAAAAATTCAAATTGTAGATACCAGATTTGATTTTATGTTTTTTGACATTTCGGATATTATTTTTTTTATTTGTATACTTTTAGAATGTACAGAAAAAGAACAAATATTTATTTTGAATTTAGAATTGGTTATTAGTTTATTTACGGCGAATAATATGTGATATAATAAGTTAAGATATATCTTACCAGATATTAGAAAAAAAATCTTTTTTTTTGACTGATTTTTCTTAGCGAAATTGCTTCAAACTGTGCCTTATTGATTTACGATTCTACTAAATTTAATATATTTTTTTTTCATGATTATATACAGGGTTATTGATGATATTTTGCACATGTACATGATCTTAAACAATGGAAGAAGCGGTCAAAAACACAGTTCTACGATACTTGAAGCAAATTAGACTTTTATCATTAATCCTGTACCCTAAAGAATTTATGACAGGCTCAGAAACTATACTAAAACTAACGTTATCCTTTTCTTTTATAATAATCTTCGAAATTAATTGTTTGGGATGTCTGATTTTTTGAAAAATACATAATTATGTGAATATATCTCTAGTTAATATACGAGGGCAGCTTTTTTTTCAACCTCGAATCTCTCGCACTACACACTCCGCCATTGTTGACATTCAGTCGTCAGTCGGCGTTGTGCTACAGCCATGTAAACATGTCCGCCATTATTGGTGCTCCCGCACACAATTTATGATATCCGTCGACGTGTTTCGATTGGAAGAAAGTCGGGATCAGTACAGAATAGCTTTGGTTAAAGCAGCTAAAGGGAAAGTGGGAGTCAGTTTGCGAAAATTGTGTTGAAAATTCGAAAATTTTTGGCGAAATTTGAAACGAAACTTATATTCTGAAAGTTGGGAAGCAACTACACATGAAGAAAAAGAAATGCCGGATTGACTATTTCATAATTTAATGCAACATTTGAAAACAAAAATTAGGCAAACAAACTAAATGGAAGCTACTCATGTTTTGAAATAGACAAATAACAAAAAATATTTATAATTGTTTTTCAAAATATTCTCCATAAAGTTCAAAACACTTTTGCATGCTTTTGAACCAATTTTCCATTCCGATACATGTCATTTGAACGCATCAACTGCTTCTTCTGGTAATTATTTTGGTAATAAAATTATTGTTTTATAACCTACCGGATGTTGAAAAAAAAACGGCCCTCATATAAATATGTAAAAATATCTCTAGTTCACATATATGTGTAAGTTTAAAGTTGAGTTGTCAAAATTTTCTGTACTTTTCTTATTGATGTTAAAAGAACTGTAAACTTATTGTTTATGACATATTGACCAACAACAAATGCCTTCTGTTCTCTTTTTTAAAGCTTACTCGTCCTGGATGTCCTCTTTGGAACCGATGTAAATGTGACGAAAAGTGTTCGAAACCAAAAATTGTTACAAAATGGATTTATCAGATTTTCTGTTTCTAATGCTGATTCTGAATAAGCACCAAAAACAACTAATTTATTATATATTGTTTAATGGTAATTCTAAATCAGTATTTCTGCTTTAGCCAATAATTTAATTAAAAATCTTTCAAATGACATCTCAATTTTGGCATATCTGCAATATTGAATGACAAACTACTCGTAAATGAATCCTTTTTGGTATTTAAATAAAAATATCTGTAGTTTGTTAAGTAATAGAAACCTTCCTAGTTAGTTTTCCCTACTTTTTAGATAACTAGGTCCCATACATTCACAAGCAGTCAATGCCTTCTGTTCCCTTTTTTCTAAAACTCACCTGTCTTTAATGTCCTATTATAAACCAACATAAATTTAATAAAATGTTATCGAAACCCGAAATGGATTTATCAGATTTTCTGTTCCTAGTGTTCGATTTAAGTAAGCGACAGAAACAACTAAGTAAACTTGTTTTAAATAAAATTTGAAAGTTCCCCTTCAGTTCCAAGTTTTTATTCAAGGACAAAAAAATGGTTTTTTCGCGATTATATTTTTTACAGATCGTAAGTTATTTGAAAAAATATGTTCTGGCTCAACTAGTCCGATGACTTATTAAAGAGGATGAATTCTAAAGTTAGAAAAAAATTTTCCCACGTTAATCAAATCAAATATTCAGAATTTTTTTTTTTTGGTCTAATTTGACCGGACTATTAATATTTATCAGAGATGGTTAACATCTCACAGTTAGTCTGTGTTTAAATACTGACTTTTTTAAAAGATAAAATCAGAGTTTAGAAGAACTTGTCATATATCTGAACTGAGTATATTTCATGATACAAAACTGATCAAATTAATATATGTAAAATGTTCGAAATTATTTTTAACATTATAATCAAAATTATTCTAGTCTTTCAGCGAAATGGTACTACATATATCGCATCCAAAATGAACTGCTTGGGATGCAAATTATTTTCAAAATTCCAAATATCATATCCAAAGAATTAGTTTTAACTGTAACTATATAATTTTGATTATACCAAAAGGGTGTTTGTACAGTACATAAGTTTCAATTTCTATTTATTCTTGTTTGTTCTTTAACTAATCATAATATTGATATTGGCAGTACATTTTGGTACACATACCAACGGTCTAACCCATTTTAGTCATATGTGCCAAATGTCATAAGCAGTGTTGCCACAATTTAAAAGCTGAATGTGAAAATTGAACTAGAAAATGTACTAGATTGTACCAACTCCAAAGAAATTTAATAAAATTATAGAAGGATGTATAAACATAAGTTTAAATTAAATTTTTTTTCCAAAAATGTTATAGACTGTGTCAATTATTATTTTAAGGATGAAAAATTTATATAAAGTTTACCGATTAAATCAACTTGGCTCTGTTTTCTAATTATTGTTACAATCTAGTACAATTTCTAGTTTATTTTATTAAACGAAAATATAAAATAACTTTATATTTGCGAACGCAGGGAAAATGTATTAGAAAAAAGGAAAAATTTACTAGCGTATAAAATACACTAAAATGTACTAAAATTGTACTAGCTCTGGCAACACTGGTCATATGTGCCAAATGTCATAAGTCATAAGAAAACTAACCTTCCAAAATAATCATTTAATCAAGATAATATTTTTAAGTTTAAAGGCGTCATCTAATTTCTTAAATCCATCAAATTTTTGAGATTTTTTTTTTTTTAGTTTTAGGAAATGTATTCATGTGATTATTGATAAAATTATGGAATAAGTTACCGATAAAAAAAGTGTTTTATTACCTAACCTAATATGGGCGAACTGCAGGCCGTTGAGGTGCCCGGAAACTACATAGCGGACTCGCTCGCCAAATTGAGATCAACAAATCCGTCAATGGACTTGACACAAGCTCGGGCACACACCAAAAAACTTCTTTATCTTAAATAGGTGGTTACTGGTTAATGGGGGAGGAAGAAACTGCAGACCACGTCATGGCCAGGCGCGGTTCAAACACTTGGACAAGTCCAAGTGACGTCAAACCTCAGCCGCCTAATTGGGTTTTCAAAGGACAAAGGTATCAAGCGGGGCACGACACTACTATTGAACTATGAACGGACCAAATATGTCCTTTCGGAATACAATGAAACGCAATTTGTTTTATCAATATTTATTGGTTAATAATTAAATTTGAACTGTATAACAAAATATATGATTAGAAAAAAACAAATTTTGCAGGTTCAAAAACATTATTTGGAACCGATTTTTTTTTAAAGTTTCATATTTTTTACATTAGAAATAATTTTTCAAAACACAATATAACAAATTAGTTTGTCTATGAACTAAAATATTTACACATCAAATAAGAGGTTATTTGGCTTTGATAACTTAAATAACATTTCTATTATATATAATTGTATCATTTCAAAATACAAGGTGTTCAATAGAAATACCTGGCGTGAGACATAAGTGGACCTACGACCTTGGATTAGATAGACCTCATATCAGCTGAATGCGGATCCTAACGCAGAACGAGATAAGGATCAGTTTTCAGTAGAATTATCGAAATTAAAACTTGATCGTTAAATACTTTGAAAGGTAGAGAGAAGGGGGAAAGTTAAAAAAGTGTATACGGTTAACAAAGTTTCAGAAACATTCCAAAAGTTGCGCTGGTGTTGACCAAGGGTACTGTCTGAATTTAGCAGTTGTATATAAGTCAATTTGACACTTTTCATAAACACATATTGTTCTCATCCTTTCTACCATCCATGCTAATCATAGACAACCTTATAAGTGGAATACATAATTGTTAAAGTTGAAAAAACTATAGACCAAAATAAATAACCCGTCATTTACCCACTGGTCTACCATAGTGTAAAGGATTCTATCATGACCACGACCAGTTCAGTTTCCGAACTCCAGTGAACGTGATCTGGGTTAGTTTCCGAAAAGTCCTACTGCCTCACTTACCAAACAACTGCTCCGGGTAAGAAATTCGACTAGGGACTGGACACGGTCGTCTAAGACACTATGAGGATCACGGAGGATCCGAAGTACTAATGACACCAAAAGATTTAAGCCAAAGCGCCTTCTCAAAGGACAGCGGTCTTTGGTAATGTAAAGTGGGGCACTACAGGCGCATCAGAAAGCATATGTGCTTAATTGGCATTGGGCGCCAACTACCAGAAATGTCTAGAGGACGATACTTGTTAATATACGGGTGCTAAGAAAAAAAAATATGCCAAGTTTAGTAAAATTCAGTTGAGAGAGAGAGAAAGAGATTCGTTGGTTGAAGTTTAGTAGGATAAGGAGGATTTTTGTGAGGAGAAGGGTTTATTGGAGTAGGTCCTGATATGGGAATATCTCCTCCTGCCGAGCTGGAGTAAATTCAGTTGAGTAAAATATGGTAAATTTAATAAAGGCGGTAATTTGTAACTCGCACTCACTTTTTGTTGAAATAATGGTAAAGAAGTGTAGTCATAACACACTTTATATATATACAATAATACTTTTTATACTAGTTCTATATTTCTAGATATATGTCGTCATATTTTCTACTAAAAGTTAATTATTTCACTGGATATTTAGAACTTATAGACTAGATATTATACATGCACCACTTGTCCATAAATAACTCAGAATACCTTAAATTTTTATTTCAAAAATATCATATTAACGGCTTTTACGGTATCAGTCAGGAAATTGGCACCAAGCATATTCACAAATTGCAATTACTAAAGAACTTTATTTGAGAGAAGTTTCGTCGCGCTACAACATTCCAAAAAGTACTTTGTATGATAAAACTTCAGCATTAAATCGTGACGTTGCAACAAAACATCTGTAGATTGACATAACATGACCAATATTCCATCTGAAGAACCGGGAATTTCCTCCAACATTGGTGATTCCAACGGAAAAGGTCCCACTTCCGTTGCTGATTTAGCGATAGCTAGAAGCAGCGTTTTAACTTTCAATTTTGCAGCACCAGGTGCCACTTACAGAGATTGCGTTTATTTTCACCAAATTTGTGTTTCCTAAAAACCTGAAGCTTGCGCTACTGGGGGACTACTACTCATAGAATGAAAAAACACAACACAAGAATTTATGACACATGACAGCATTAAATCAAATGAGGAGGCGATAACTAGAGGAATATATTCCATCATCTGCGCATGCGAATAAATTATAACATAACCTAACTTTAAATTCGATTTTGTTTTGATTTTTTGAATGCTTTTCACTTTTCTCACACTACTCTAAATCTGAATCTTTTTTGTCCTAATTTTAAGATGCCGGTATTGTGTTTTGAATGTGACAAATTTTTTTCAACCCACTTTAACTTAAATAAACATTCATAATAAATCATCCGAATGGATCGAATATGGAAGTGAAACAAAATATATGTTTGTGGAATGCAGTCCCTTTTTTAAATTAATGGAGACTCCAAGTTTTGATGGTGAGAATAAAATAATAATTTTCATTAGATTTAGGAAGACACAATAAATTCAGGGTTAACGGAGGGATTTACTCATTATTTTTTTAATAATTCAACCAATGGCTTTCTGAAGAACAAAAAGTCCAAGAACAATGTCACGCTCCTACAAGAAACAAAATTTGGTATCATTTCAAAATCATAAACGGAACCTAAAGTCACAGGGATCTTGCAAGTTAGATAAATCATGTGTTAGCTAAATTGTAGTCAAAAGAAACCTTGAGTCAGACCATTGTGATATTACATATTATAAATCACATTATTTACATGGATCAGATGAAATACAACATCCATACTCCGATCTAGCAAGTCAAACACTGCAGAAAATGATCATCAATATTGTTAATTTTTACTTTGATGTAGGTATAGAAGCATTTTGATTATACCCATATTTATATTAAAATTTTTCTTTCAAATAAACTGACTTTGGTTTGGAAACGAGAGTTTTAAATTAATTTAAACCAACTACCTCTTGGAATCTCAACATATACATTTATTTGTCCTAATATACCTATAACGGAAAGCATAACGCACAATTTAGGATCTTATAAGTAGCCCCTCGTATAAATTCATTACAAAAGTTGACCGATGTCTCCTCCGACCGACCCTCGTAGCAAGAAAATGCATGCGCAGATGATGGAATATATTCCTCTAGTTATCGCCTCCTATCAAGTGCTACACGGTTGCCAATTTTCCTAATACACGACCTATAATTTCCTGTACACCTAACCTAAACCAACTAGTTACAAAAACTGTTAGTTTGGTCGAGAAAGTGATAAAATATCTAAAAGGACTAACGTCAAAACGATTTTGCACGATTAGGTTAGATTCTATATTCCATTAGATGTTTTTAGTGGCTCTAAAAGCATTAAACATGTTTTAATGCTTCGAAAATGGTTTTTGATTCTTCTACATACTAATATTAGAAAATAATTTCAAATTTTTACAAAAACTAGAAGAGACTCTCAGAAAACAATGTATTTATTCTCTTTTAATAATTGAAATGCTTGAATTGGAATCAATTTTTGAGAAATTGAATTACTGTTATTAAGAAAACGAATCAAAAATCCACACCGGTTGAGGTTAGTTCTAATAGAAGTTTTGTCACTTTTTTCTTCTATGGAAACAGGAGTAGTGGCAGTCCATAGGATTCTTCGGAAACTATAATCCGGATTCAGATAGATCACCTATCAGTTGATTACGTATCTTAAACCAGAAAGAGATTTAGATAATAATTTACGAACGTCGCGTTCAATTTTTGGTAGATTTAAAACATGATATACAAAAACTTTCGATTTTTGATACTTTTTTGTGTTTAATATTTGTTAATGAGCAGTTATCGACAATTTACCCACTCTCACGGATTTTACACTAAAGTTTAAAATTAATAAGCTATTGTTTACGTTGAAATGACGAAAGTATAAAAACCGCAAATCTCAGTAACCTATAAATAATGCTGCTCAGGAGAATTAATAGTAGTCAGCCATTTAACGGGAATAAATAACTTTTGAAGCTCAAAAAAACATAGACAAATGAAACAATTCGTCAGCTGATCGTATTTAACTACCATTCTACTAGATTAGAAACCATAGACAAATGAAACAATTCGTCAGCTGATCGTATTTACCCACCGTTCTACCGTGACATAAAGGATCATAACATATGACAACCACAGAATTAACTCGATCAGTTTCCGAACGACAATGAACGTGATCCGATCATAGTTTCCGAAAAGTACTCATTGTATGATCAAATGGATATTTAAACGAATTTCAAGCGAATGAACGCGGTTATATTTGGTCTTGTTCTGGGTCGTAATACTATGGAATTAACACCAATTTTCGCTTGGATACACTAGGGTTATATGCCACCATTTTCGTTAGTGTAGATCAAGGATGTTGATATCAAACAAACACATAACTTTTATGAACGTTCTTTGTGTGAAGTATCTGATAAATTTTCTTAATAAATATTTTATAGTTGTATGCAAGTGTTCTGCCAATATCGAGTTTTTAATTGTGTAAGTATACTTTCAAAATAATGAGATTAAGTGTCCACAAGTAATAATATCTTTAAAATCTGGATTATAATTATTTTTAGAACAATTACATCAAATTAATGCTCATATTAACTAGTATGAAATAATTTTCTCGAGAACCTTATTAAATCTTCATTCATTTCAGATTTTAAATTACAGAGAATAATTTTTTTATTTATTTAACTGAAACGCTTGTAAAATATCGTTAAATACAGAACTTAACCTGACTTCTTCGATAACCACAAATTTAACGAGTATGGTCATCTGCGGTCCAAAATAGTGATGTTGAAGTGCTAATTTATGACTCCGTGATATATTGTCCAATTAAAGGTAATTACCAATAATGACTAGGTTATTTGCTTGAAATCAGTTTTAGATTTTGTTCGGTCAACTATCAAAACCACAAATATAACGTAAAAGCCGTTTAATAATAAAATTTGCAACCTAAATAAACAAATTTTGTATTGAGCAATATGTTCCAGTATACTTTCAAATCGATGTAGTGCCGGTACTTTATACTAATTTATCTCAATTCTTTGATAACATCCGCCACTCTATCGACCTTGAATAAATTTAAAATTTGTAATTTGAGTTAAAAATAAATACAAAATATAACATTAACTACATCATTTGGGTTGATTGTTATAATCTACATAAACTCTAACAACTTCACCTGAATATTTTCTTTGAGAAGGCATAAAATAAAAGTCCGCAGGTTGCATATCTTGCCCCTGTCTCTGATTATAATGATTTCTGTCGTACACCGTTCTAGGTAACGAAAACGTGTTTCTATCCATATTAGACGTGGGATAAGCGCCCACGCGAGGTCGTTGCAACGAACGAGTATCTCCCTGAGCTGCTGCAGGAGGAACACTTGGAGGACGCGTTTGGGGTCGTTGGATGTGACGACCTTTTGTTGGTTTAGCAGACGTTCCGTTAGAATTTCCGTTTACTTGTTTTTTTTCTTCTAAAGTTGTCGATGAAGGGCTTTCGAATGCGTCAAAAGCGTAATTGGTATTTGAAGAGTAGTCCTTCCATGCCGAATTTGGTATTAGATGATCCTGAAAAATAAAAATCTCATTGTTTATTTTGAAAAAAAAAATATTAATAGAAATACAACATTTCAGCTTTACTATTTCTTCCATCCATTGAACCAATTGCGTTTTAAATAGTATACAAACACAGTTTTTTAAATACAAATTTATTATTCTAATATACAGATCAAAACAATATTCATTTATGACAGTAATTGTTATCTGAACTCACCCTGTATATATTTGAGATCTGAGAAAATGTCTACCAATTTCTACGAAAGTTTCCATGTCGGTAATATATAGGACACTCAAGCTGCACATTATAAACCCTCTATTATGAGCAGAAAAATAGCCAAGTGTTAGATATTATAAAGCAATGCTAATTTTCGTCTGTTACCAATTATATCGATAATAATATGCAAGTTTTAAAGGCTTTTACAGATAAAATAAGTCCGAATTCACATTTACAGTAATAGTTCATAAAAACATCTTTCAAACTATGTACTGGTAATAGAAAAGAAATTATTTCCTGCCATAAATCCTCCCTTTTTATTTATAATTTACCGTATAATAATTTTTTTCATCCCAGACACATCTACATATTATAAATAATATTTATTTTTACATAATCTGATGGCTTGAGGACTACAACCTTCCATTGGTTATTTTCTTCCAAAGTTATTTGCCCTTCTGTTAAATCTGGTAGCCACTTCTTTGTAGTCTCTTAGTGGGTTCAAGTATTGGTTCTAATAGGACATTTGTGTGATTTTCCATTCTGTTTTCCACGAATGGTATCCCAAGATTTTCATGTAGCGTTTGGTTCCATACATACCAAGGTGAGTTACCCCTTTTATCCATATGGGGTTATTTATAGTTTGATAGAGCAGGATTCGAGCGTTAATTTAGATATTATTCCTATCTTCTTAACTTCTTTTTTACTTCTTGCTCTGCCATATTGTTGAGTTTTATTTGTGGACACTGCTTAGATACCAACCATTGTTGGATTTGGTCTAGTAGGTTCCGCAAGATGTTTAAAGTTATTTCTAGATTTTCTCTATCGCCCAAAAATTTGATTAATATAGCTACATTATCTTCTTTATTTTGTTCTCTATTGATTCCTCTTGTTGATTCTGTAAAAGTTCTTGGGGTATTCTCTGGTGGTGGTGCACCAGTTTGTATGCTGGTATTTTTCAATGAATGCTCAGTATATTATTAGCTTTGTTTGGTTTCTTTTGTTTTCTTTCTGCAGTAAAAGTCAGAACTTCTGTAATTTGATAGATGTGGTATCCAATTTTCAAATAAAGACAAAATAGTTTTAATCCTATGTACGTAGAGTTAGGTTAGGTTATAGTACATACAAGAAGAATTACAAGAAGAAAAGTGGTAAAACATCTATTAGGACTAACGTCAACCTGTAGAGATTTTCGATTTGTTTGGTAGGAACCACAAAACACTTTTGATTCTTTTGAAGCCATCGAAAGCAACCAAGGGGATATAGAACCGTGACGCTAGTCCTTTTGGATGTTCTTCACTTTCTTGGTCGAACTAGCAGCCCACCATACGATCGTATGGTCTAAGCAAACTTCCAATTTCCAACTAAAAGTAAGAGACGAAAATTAGTGAACCTACTTGCCCAAATTTGAGCAGCATACAGAGTTCAGTTACCTTGTGGTTGGAAGAAGAACGGCTCCTAGCTTTGTATATTGTACAACCAGCCTGTACAATAGCAACAAAAACTAATGCTACTATGCACCCTAAAACGATATAGAGTTTGGTTGCTGTCAAATTGAAGAAGCTGTTATCCGATGTAGATGAAGCATCTGTTATAAAGTTGGTGGTAACTGTAACAAAATAATAAGAATATAAGATTATGGTAAATTTAGGGGAGATGTGTAGACTCACTACTTTGTGGCTCGAAAACTAAATATTGCGGATCGAGTTTGAGATTACCCACTTTTCCTGAGCTTACGCTTTCTTGTAGCAACTTATGGACTGTATCGTCAAGCTCGGATGTATCATCAATCGAACGTCCTGTCGTTACCGATGGCTGTTCAAGTTCGAGATTCATTGTCGCTACGACGTTGTTGTCATCTCTAAAAAAATATATATCTCCATATTACATAACCTTAAAATTAAAACGATTTACAACAACAGAAAAATGTAATTAAATCGTAAACTAGGCTGACCAGACGTCCTCTTTTTTCCGGACATGTCCCCTTTTTTGTGCCTTGGTTAAAGTACGAAGTCACAAGTTAAAAATACAGAATCGACATCACCATTCTACTCCAAAATTTATATTCTATGTTTTCTACACAGAATATGATATACCTCTATTTACAAATTTGCAGTCTATGGTTTTGGCTGCATGGCTCAGTCTCAAGCAGGTTAAGAAGAATAAGATCATAACCTACAATTTCTGCTTTGTTTTTCTCACGGTCAATGTTTTTGTTGTGGAATGATCATGTAGTAAAAAGGGAAACAATTGTTTTATTTTTTTGTGCATAAGTGAGAATTGTTGGCCAGAAATATAATATGTAGTTAGTATTTTTTGTACCTGCTTACCAACTAAGTTTTATATTCCGGATTCATACTTGTGTTTATAATTTATATTTTTTTATGTTTTTTGTTTATTTTTATTTATAATTTTAGTAAAGATAGGTATAAGCGCAATGTTAAAAAATATTAAAAATCGCTCGTTTCTGTACCTGATGTTTTTTTTTTGGTCATAATAATTTAGTTAATTAATTTTTAGAGTGTCCTCTTTTTCTGTGAGGCAAATCTGGTCACCCTATGTAAACGCAAAAATATAACGTGGAGTTATTGAATTCATAGATAGTGGATTGACATTTTGTGAAAATAACTGATTTCCAAAGGAGAAAAAGGACCAAACCTAAAAGAAAATTGAATATAGGAAAAAAATGGAAATATCTCTAGGGTATAACTTGGAGTTTATTAAGTATATTAAGTAGTTTGAGTTGACCAATTAACTTAAAATGGTAATAAAATTCAGATAATATTGAAATAACTTGAAACCGAAAGCAACTGGAGACAATTTGAGACAGTTTGAGCGAATAAAATACAACAGAAAATTTTGAAGAAGATATTTTTATGTAGAATTCCAAAAAATGTGTAAAAGATACATGAGAAATGTGGAAATTGACGATTTAGTGTGAAACCATCAATCATATAGGGACAAAGAAAAATATGGGTGTTATTAGTAAGTACGAAGATTTAAATTCACTATGACAAATAAGTTATAGACAAAATTAAGAATAAAAGTATCAAAGGGGACCAAACAATTATAGATCTAGAGAAAGCTTTCGACCAGTACTAAGAGAAATACTCAGGGAAGGGCTACGCAACAGAAATATACCACAAAAACTAATTTAAGCAATAATGGGCCAATAATATTCGAAAAAACAAACTTAAGTTTGAGCTATTTTCCAGTAAATAAATAAATAAGAAAAAGAACTTACGAATAATCTTTGAATATGAAATGGAGAATTAAATGGAAATGAATCGAAATAAAAGATAATGGTAATAGGGAAAACCAAATAACTAACTAGAATACTGAATGCAGCTGGTGAATACCACAATATCAAGAATACGGTTTTAAGAAAAGATATGTATGAAGACAAAGAAGGCTGTTTACAACTACATAGTATACTGAGCTCTGGCTGAAAATTGGATGGGAAGAAAATGGAATTCAAGAAAAATAAAACCAAGATAATGGTAATAAGGAAAACCAATGAGGTTGTGACCACTATGAGGTAAATGAAGAAATAGGAATAAATACTAGAATACAGAATGCAGATAATGGATAACACAATAACATTAATATATTTTTAGAGAACCAAGAGGTATTCATAAAGACATAAATGGCTGTATACAACTACATAGTATCCAGTGTTTTGGGTGATAAAGCTGGATACTAACAAAGTAGCTTAAAGTAAAAATACAAGCAGTGGAGATGAAGTACCTAAAAAAGGTTCTAATAGTAGTAAAAGCAAACTAGAAATAAATGAAAATCGAAAACTTGAATGGTACAGCCACCTAAGACAGATGAAGAATTAGAGGGAGGTTTTAGAGTCAAATGACATAAGATCGTTCTACAGAAAATGTCTTACAAACGAAGGGTTAATGAAGACAAAAGAACTGTCCCTAGCAAGGGATAAAACAAAATCAGGGGAAATCTACAAAACCAATTAACAATTGAATGTTTAACACTCTACGATTAGAAAGGTTCGTAGATTCATTGCATGAAGTCTCAGACAATTTGAACTAATTCAAGTGTAGCTCATTTAATTCAACGTCTCATTTAATGTGACTCAGATAAGAACCCTTGTTTTACGAAAAAATAATTCCTTTCAGCTTATTTGACACTATCAAACAACAAGCAATGATTGAGGCATTCATTTTATTTACTTTTGTAATGACGAGCGAATTTTAAGTTAAATTTCAATGAACCGAATGAATGTCTCAGTTAGTCGTTCCGTTTTTGGGAACTGATGAACTGTTAACATCAATAGAATCGAAAATTTGGTCGATATTCCGGGTACAAGCTTCGTGGAAATAATGGGAACATTTTTGATATCGTTTTACAGCGGCATTTTTATTATTTGTTTACTTTCTAGAAACGATTTATCGAGAAATTCTTTTGTATAAATAAACGCTTGTTTTTCAGCGAGGAAAACATTAAATAATTTAATATAGTGTATAATAGTAAAAAGTAAGCGATGAATTAGTGAATAGTGAAGTATCTTAGTGGATAATTATTATGAATAGTGAGTAATCTAGTGTTCAGTGCGTAGTTTATTGTTTGTTAAATAAATTAGGTAAGTAAGAAATAGTATGTACAAATTTAGAAACGGTATATATATATATATATAATGAACAATACCCTTCTATCCTATTGATAATAAATCTTCTGTATCCCGGTAGTTGTTTGAAAACGGGTTTAAAGCTATCTTCGATAGAATTTGTAAAGTCTGCGTATTGAATCGATCCTTCTTTCGGCATTTTAAAGTTTTCTCCAAGTTCAACTAGTTTTACTTTGATGTTATAGCCTAATCCGGGAGCTTCAGTAGTGGTTAAGTATTCGTCAAATGTATCATCTGCAATTAGATATTAAATAATTGATTAGTTCGACATTATTAAACCACTATTGATACTTTGTTCAGTTTCACAATCATGTTCTTGAGATTGGCGCGCGGGGCTGCACCTGCGAGGGTCATCTAGCGGTCAGACACGACAACTGGCCGTCGGCCATATTGTTGATGTGTTTTTCGTTAACAAACCAGGGTGTGATCATTGCACCATACCATTGTTTTTTAATTCTATTAAAGAATTACCGAAAGATGGTGAACTGCACTGTAGTGAACCGTATTCGTAGGACTGATAAATACTTTGTCGCGAGGCGAGTGGAAACTGTTTAACATTACGCCAAATTTCGTTTTTAGTCTTTTCAAAAACCTAGATTGATGTGTGAGGGATAATACCAAGGACTAATTACTCATGGTGCTTTTTTTACATCTAAGGGGTTTTCCAATAAGAAGTGATATTTTGATATTTAAAGAAAAATGCCATTTTTTGAGATAAATGATTGGATGTTTATTTCATTATAAAGAGGAAGGTATGCCGTTAATAATGGAACACAACATCAGCCAAATGGCCGCCACGACTGCGCTTACAGGACCAAATCCTTTTCATGAAATTTTCCGTAACAAAATTGCAAAGCGACTGCCCTATGTCCTCGATAGCCTCACGAATTCCATCTTTGAGGTCTTGAATCGATGCTGGACTGTTGGCGTGGACCTTATCGTTCTTTGTTGGCCCCAAAGGAAAAAGTCGCAAGGTGTTAAATCACAAGATCTGGGTGGCCAATTGAGATAACATGGTCCGGAAATTTTTCCTGTAAAAGATCGATGGTTTCGTTGCTTGGATGGCACGTAGCGCCATCTTGTTGAAAGTAAACGTTGTCCTAATCAATACCATCAAATTCCGGTCATAAAAAATCATTAATCATCTCTTGATAGCGCAATCTATTAACCGTAACTGTTGCTCCAACCTCATTTTCGAAAAAAGACACCGCCAGATCATAAACCGCACCAAACAGTCACGCGTTGAGGATGGAGAGGATTTTCAACAATAACTCTTGGGTTTTCCAAGTCCCAGATTCGACAATTTTGTTTATTGACGTAACCACCAATTTCGATGAAATTCCGGATCATTTTTATGCATTTCAAGGACCCAATCAACAAAGACACGACGTTGTTGATGATCGGCCGGCTTGAGTTCTTGTGTTAACTGAACTTTATAGGCCTTAAGACCCAAGTCTTTATGCAAAATACGGTGTAATGACGTTTGTGGAATGGCTAATACCAAAGAACGACGAGGAATGGACAAACCTGGGTTTTCTTCAACACTTTGGGCTACAGCAGCAATATTCTCAGTTGTTCTTGAGCGACGTGTACGGGTTTTATTCTTCACATCACTAATTTGTCCCAACAGCTCAAATTTTTCCACCAATTTCTGTATTGCGGTCCGAGAAGGTGCTTCACGTCGACCCAAAAATGTTTTATTTTTACGAACCGTCTCTGCCAAACTTTCACCATTTTTATAATGAATTTTAATAATTTCAATGCGTTGTTGAGCGCATTTTCATTAATGGCGTAGTGTCTACTTGTCAAATGTCAAAAAATGACAGCATCAAAAGTGACATTTACCGAAATAGCGGGCTGTTCAAAATAACACCTCTTTACACGGATCATCATTTCATATTCCCTATGAAAACGTTCGACATGAATATAATAGAGAAAATTTTGGGTTTTTTCACACAGGAAATAATGAAACTGAACAAGACTCCGTATAAGACTGAAAATATCGAAATGTCAAAGGAGATTTGAGCACCTGAACACCAAGAGATAAATTTCAGCGGAGAAATTGAAATCAAGGTGATAGAAATAAACCCTATCAGTTGTTTATTGTTTCAAATGGAAAGATATAGAGACACACATAAAATGATTTAAGAGAATTGAAAGAAATGAAAGCGAGAAGAAAAGTTATTCGGACATTAATACAAAATGTGGTAAGTTATAAATCCCGATTCTAGACGAACAAGAGGAAATAAGAACACCATGGTGCCGCATGCACAACAAGTGGAATACAAACCTTGCCAAGCACTATCACACGTGGAAGAAATAAAATGTTAGAAACGAGAAAATCGTGAGCTTCTATACTCTTGTACTCCTTCATAGCTTCTTTGGTCGTAAAGTTCCTTCCTTCATATCTTCGTACCGCAATTCAAACGGGTCACGACCACACTTTCTTCTGATAGCGCTCAGGGCCAATTTCTCACTATATCCCCTCAAAAAAGCCATACTTCATCAAACAATAATCACTAAAAATTCTCCTCGAAACGCATCGTTAGAAGGCGCTCGCGTCGTGTCGCCCTGACGGAGCCTCGTGCCTCCCGGGGATTATTTAATTTAAATACTCTATATAAAAACAGGACTTACCGTTTCCGCAGGATCTTATGCAGATCCTTTCCGTGGATACAGTGGGTATAACTTCGTGTTTTCTTATTTTTTTATTGACTCCGTTAAAAGCGCCCCCTCTAGTAGGAAACATCATAAACACGCATTTGTCATTAGTGAATGAGACATCTCTAGGATCGTCAGTTATTCTTTTTCTCGCAAATGATAGTGTCGTCACGCCGTCCACTATTTTACCAGTGGCATTAAAAATATTCTGGGAACTGTCTAATAATGGTTGAGAATAACCGTTTATCCACGTGTCCATTAAAAAGGGTCGACCGGTTTTATCCACCCAACCCAAGATGGCATCCGTTTGTGACTGTAAAATAGTTTAAATGTTAATTGGTAGTGTAACATATCGAGTTCCAACTTTCTATTCCAGAAATCAAGGTTTATAACTTTCAATTGAAATAATTTTGTCACCCTCATTTCCCTCTTGGTAATACAGATTTATCGGTGTAGTAAATTCCAAAATACTCCCTAACTGTGTAAACTGATAGGAAAATGACAAATTATAAGGGAAAAAAAGAAGAATAACAACGAACGATAACAACACGCATGTTTTCTGAAGTAACCCCTTCAATTGGACGACCGGAACGTCCTCAATCATCGATGTCTGTCCGACCACCTTTAAATTTAGCAAACCAATTTTTTTTTCGACGGATAACACTTTTGAATCCACTTAAATTGCAGTCACTTTTTGCTGGCTAATCGACATTTTACTCATAGTCTTTTGGTACTTGATAAACGTCAAATGGAGCGCCATCTGTGTGTCGGTCACACGACTTATTGTTATCGCTACGTAGACTGATAGGAAAATGACAAATTATAAGGGAAAAAAAGAAGAATAACAACGAACGATAACAACACGCATGTTTTCTGAAGTAATCACCTCAATTGGACGACCGGAACGTCCTCAATCATCGATGTCTGTCCGACCACCTTTAAATTTAGCAAACCAATTTTTTTTTCGACGGATAACACTTTTGAATCCACTTAAATTGCAGTCACTTTTTGCTGGCTAATCGACATTTTACTCATAGTCTTTTGGTACTTGATAAACGTCAAATGGAGCGCCATCTGTGTGTCGGTCACACGACTTATTGTTATCGCTACTTACCATTCGTTCATTTTCGGAAAAACCTATTCCGGTCCAAGTGTCTGTATGTTTGGTGGTTATTGTAAAGATTATGGTATCTTTTCTTGGTATCAGTTCCCATTTTGCGGAATATTCACATGTGTAGTTATCCGGATTGCAGTTTCGTGGTATTTTCCATATTCCACCACAATCCGTTGTTTCCGCTGACTTGCTAGTCGCCACAGCTCCCGCAGGTTCCACCATTTTCTTCTCGTCTAACCAAAAAAAAAAAAATAAAGTTAAATCTCCTCTATAGCTCAAGATTATTTATCTAGTTTAAAAAGACATTTTGTTACTTACCGAAGAAATTTAAGCTGATGACTCCACGTTGATGTTTATGTCCGTGGTATTTCAATTCGTCTGGTTTATAGAAATCTTTCATTTTGGCTTCCGCTGTTTCTACTCCGGATTTAGGCACGTGAATATATTTTCCAGGTTCCTGGCCTTGCGCGAAAATCACATGCATGATATCATTTTCTATAGAATGATCTGTTGGTTCTTGGGAATCTAATTTTTTTCTAAAGAGAATTGTAGTAACTCCGTCCTAAAAGTTAATTTATTCAATTAACAGTTACCGATTTGATACACTGTATGTTTATAATTAACGAAATTGTGGAATTAAACAAAATTTTACCCTTTCAAAGCCCATAGCAGTGGTAAGATCATTTTTACCGCCCCAAAATGAGTCCATTCTAGGAGTTGATCGGTCTCTAGTGTAAAAGTCCGCAATTCTGCTGTTATTACCTCTGGCACTACCAATTATAATGTCAGTGCAATCCATAGGGTTGAAGTCATGACGAGGGGTGAATGGATTCAGAGATTCTTGTGCATCTAGAATATCCAGAATAATTTACCATAAAATCATTATTTCTCAATTGTATAAAATGATTATTGGAGAGTGCAAAATAAGCTGGCAAAATTCAAATTTAACAAACTCTTCACCTTTGGTCGTCCTGGATTTGGGTTGGAACAAAATTTTGTGTTTGTGAAGCGTTTTTCGATTCAGACGATTCAAATTATTGCATATTTTGCATCTAATATGGCCGAGGTCAACGTTTCATTTCGTATTTGTTCCTCATGTCTCTGAACTCTATGGGGTTTCCTTCTAATAGAGTTTTCACACTCATGTACAATACCTATAGAACGATTTTTTAACTTTTTCCACGACTTTTATCTTGGAATGCTTTTCCAAATTCAAAGAAATATCCTTCGTATATAAGTAACATGATTTTCGACAGTATGCTGTTCAATTGGAAATGTTTGATTGTGTTTCGATACCTTTTGTAGGTTTTTTCGACAAATAATTACGATTTATGATAATTTTCTTCGGAATATCTCTTTATGGCGAACGGTTTTCTTGGCATGTACAACGATCTAAAAATCTACAAATCTCCTAAACCGTAAATTTTATCGAGTGAAAAAATCGATTGAACGACTTTCACCAAGACACCGTACCGATTCACACCGATCGATGTCAACGATGGTTAAATTAAACGAATTGCTTCCTCATCCATCGTATAGTCCAGATCTGGACCCCAGTGGCTATTCGCTGTTCTCAAAAAAAAAATGCTCGATGGTGAGAAATTCAGCTCAAACGAAGAAGCAATTGATGAAATTGAAGCCGATTTTGAGTCAGAAGACAAATTCTTCTACAAGCACGATATCTAGAAGTTAGAGAAGCGTTGGAATGATTGTGGAAGGAGATTACGTTTATGAATTAAAGTTCACACGACTTATTGAGTGATATCTCTCGGTTTTTTTGCTCTTTATTGGGTTTGAAAGTGTGTTAGGCCATTGAGATGGGTCTGTTCTTATAAAATAAGTATTTGAATAACTTAAAAGTAACAGGATTGATGTAACGGGCAAATTTATTGCACACCTTCATTACTTGAGTCACTGTTAGTCATGGTTTGTAATTACCTAGCATTGTGGCCTTATTTTAACGTATATCTCATTTTATTATCATTTCGGTGTAGTAAAATTGTTAATGTGAATCCTCACGTGTAAAAATTGTTATGATTTCTTTGATTAATAATTCATTATATAATTTACAACATCAACATTATTAATGGATTATTTTTTTTTTATTAAACCTAACGATATTTTAGCTAATTAATGAAATTCTATTATGAAAGGAATCTCATGCAGAAAATTGGTTAATATTAAATTTGAATAACACACTTAATGATTCACTTTAGCAATTTTATTTTAGGTTTTGGAGTAGAACAATACGTTTTATTCCTCTTTAAACCAGTTGTGGGAAACTATACATTCCGAAGACTAAAATGAAGCCCGATTTTTGGTCTTACTGCACCATTTTTAGTTAAGATTCCCCCAAAAAGTACGAAAAAACTTTTACGCGAGTATTTTGTCGTTTTTTCCGAAAATTTGAGTTTTTTTCGCGTGTACTATGTCGGATTTTTCAAAAATTTGAGTCGCTTTTGGCGAGGGTTTTCCCACAAGCCCGATTTTTGGTCTTACTGCACCATTTTTAGTTAAGATTCCCCCAAAAAGTACGAAAAAATTTTTACGCGAGTATTTTGTCGTTTTTTCCGAAAATTTGGGTCTTTTTCGCGTGTACTATGTCGGATTTTTCAAAAATTTGAGTCGCTTTTGGCGAGGGTTTTCCCACAAGCCCGATTTTTGGTCTTACTGCACCATTTTTAGTTAAGATTCCTCCAAAAAGTACGAAAAAACTTTTACGCGTGTATTTTGTCGTTTTTTCCGAAAATTTGAGTCTTTTTTCGCGTGTACCATGTCGGATTTTTCAAAAATTTGAGTCGCTTTTGGCGAGGGTTTTCCCACAAGCCCGATTTTTGGTCTTACTGCACCATTTTTAGTTAAGATTCCTCCAAAAAGTACGAAAAAACTTTTACACGTGTATTTTGTCGTTTTTTCCGAAAATTTGAGTCGTTTATGGCGGGGGTTTTCCAACCAGACACATTTCTAGTACAATCGCACCCCGTTAAGTTAAAATTCCAACAGTAGTATCCATATACACGCCGCCATTTTAATTTACCGTCGACCTAACCTAACATTTATCGGTTTTCGTCGTGCACTAAATCCATCTATTATCGTTGAGTTTTCTTTCTCAAATTAACCACATCGAATCGCCCACAACACGATATTTCGTATCAGTTTAGAAATATCTTGTATAATAGACTAATAATCAATCGATATTTTCCTATTTTTAAAATGACACCTTGCGATATATTTCCACTTAGCAAATCGAACGTTTTTTTTCTTTCTTATTCTTCTTCTTTCGATTTCACCATTTCTATTCCATCAAATTACAAACATGAAAATTTTAATCTATAATGAAGCAATGTAGAAACCTTCAATTATCATCCAGTTAGTTAGATTATGATCCTTCGACTTATCCTTTGTTGATACTATTAGGTTTGTTCCAACCTGCTAATCTAGACCCATGGTTTTGGAAACAGAAGTTGCTATCTTCAAGTTCGTTCCAACCCATCAAAATATCTTTAAAACTCTTCCAATAACCGTCCCGGAATCGGTTCTCAAACGATACCTAATACCTATTGCGCAGAATCGTCACCGTACCAAGGACGGTTTTTCGATGAACCTAACCTTGAATCAACTAACAAGATTGGTAATCGATGTTGAAAAATTTGACATTTCTAGGTTATGTTGTTTATTTTTTAAATACGAAATGATAAAATAGAATTTAAACAATGCAAATTGTTTTTTGATTAATTTATTAATAAATTAATTATTAATAAAAAGCGGACTAAGACAGGAATGTGTATTATCATCACTTTAAACGCCAGGACAGAAGGAGTAAAGGTAGTTAGTGATAATTTCGCCATCTAAAAAAACATTAAAGAGTTGCAATTGATGCTGGACGGAGTGCATTAGGCTGGTCGAAGATGGGGTATCAATATAAACATCAAGAAAGCGAAATGAACGACAACAGGTGTAGGTAGTGTAAGCGTAGAACGAATCAAGATTAGAATCAACTGACTCAATATTAAACTGATATCACATTTCAAATAATTGGGTAGCTGATTGGACAATGGCAATACTTAGAGCTGACACGAATAATAGAACCGTTCGATATGCGTGTGGGAATCCTCAAGATCCCGTGGGTTGCACACGCCAGCAATGAAGAGGTACTCGGACAGCTGAATAAAGATCGTGAACTAGTCAGTTGAGGAACTATTTCGAGTAGAGACAGATAGAGAACAATTCAACCAAAAATTGTCATGGAAGAAATCCAAAACCATTATATATCCATCAATAAATAAGACGGTTGAGAAGACACCAGCTTGAATTAGTCCTTAAAGGGAATTAGACTTATTGTTTAGATTAGTTATGGGTTATATTAGTATCTAATAACCGTAGTAAATTACCGTACCTGTACTACTTCTTCCAACTGCTACAACTTGTGTTTTAGAAACTTTTTCAAAATTAGGTTCGGGCTTGGAGTTAGGTTCAGGCTCAGATTTAGGTTCGGGCTCGGGTTCGGACTTGGGTTCGGGCTCAGATTTTGGCTCTGGTTCAGATTTTGGCTCTGGTTCGGACTTGGGTTCAGGCTCAGATTTGGGTTCTGGTTCAGATTTTGGCTCTGGTTCGGACTTGGGTTCAGGCTCGGATTTAGGTTCAGGTTCAGTTGTAGGCTCAGGCTCGGATATTGGTGTAGGTTCGGATTTGTGACTTAATTTTCTTTCAGATTTTGATTTTATCTCGGGCTTGGAAGGGAGTTTAGTGATAGGTTCGGGTTTTGGGGATTGGAATTTTGGTTCAGGTTCAGAGGTAGGCTCTGGTTCAGCAAAAGGTACAGTCGTGTCCTCTTGTGTCATTGCTCGATCGCTAGTGGGTTCCGGTACAGGTTCTAGAAGAAATTTAAAAGACCAACCACCATTAGTTAGACAATATTACTGGAAATTCTACTTTTACTTTATTTGTGCACAACTATACAGAAAGTTTCGTAAGAATCGTGGTTTATGTTTAGTTTAGTGCACCAGAAATTATGTCAATTTACTTACCGCTAGCAGCTCTTCGTTTTCTACCTATAACAAAGTCAAGTATTTTAGACAAAGAACATTTATAATCTATTTGGGGAAGATTGAGTGAAAAAAGGCAATGAATTGCTTCGTTGGATATATTATAAAAGGAATAGTAACTTAAAAAAATATTTTTTGTTATTTACCTTGTTTTCTGCTAACTTGGAATGAAACACTAGTTTCTACAACATCGTTTGCTACTTGTTCCTTCTTTAAAGGGGGAGTTTGTGAAGCAGACCTCCTAGAATAAAGTGATTTCCTATACTTTGATGTCTGTGTGGTATTTGGTTCGGCTTCAGTCTTGGGTTCTGGTTCACTCTTGGGTTCAGGCTCGCTTTTAGGTTCAGAAACACTCTTAGGTTCTGGTAAACTGGTTGGCTCAGGTTCAGGTTCGCTTTTAGGCTCTGGTTCGCTTTTAGGTTCAGGTTCGCTTTTAGGTTCTGGTTCGCTTTTAGGTTCTGGTTTAGAGGTTGTCGAATTTTTCATAGCGATAGGACCTATTTGGGGAAAATTTTTGCAGCTTTTCGTGAGTGATTTTGGTCTCCAGCCTAAAGCGGCATAGCTGGTACCATTTACCACTAAGATAGCTTCAATTTCATTGTGTTCTTTTAGAATTCTCCAGTACAAGCGGAAAGTAGGACTTAATTGTTTTTCAGTGTATAAATCGAAATCAATTTCCGTCGATCTAACAGCAGACCCTACAAATATGTACCTAAAGATTAGCGCTTGAATAAAATGTGATAAGAATTTCCAAATGGATATTTAATGCTTATTTGGACATTTTCAGGTGCTTCAAAAGAATGACCAAAATGTAGACATGACAGAAATTTAAACTTCTTTAAAATTATTATATAATGATATTTAATTTTTTTGTTTTTAATATTGTTAGTACAGTTTTCGGGGACAAATTTATGGTTATTGCAATTTATCTGCAAAAAAACATTTCAATTGACAAATTCGAAAACTTACTTTTAATGCATCCGGGACCAAACCATCCTAATTGGCAATAACATTGTTGTTTCGGCATGACGGTCCCACCAATATGTATACATTTTCCATGATCTCCACAATCACTGTCTTCCAGGCATTCATCTCTGTACTGGCAAACTTCTCCATAGTAAAGTCGATCACATTTACATCTACCAACTAAATTCTTGCCGTGCCCGCTGCAAGTTTCCCTAAATTTTTTTCCTAGAAATTGAAATTATTACAAAATTAAATATTTTCATTCGGAATATTTATAAATTTACTTGGTAAAATATCGACGTCTGCGCATGACCAAAATTTGTAGTCCTCTCCCCATTCAAGAGCCTGTCTTATCAGTCTTAAAGTGCAGTTTTCACAGTTGAATTGTGATGGTAATTGTACTTGGAATGATTGCGCTCTAAAATTACGATAGAATGTGTCAATAATAATTTATATAATTACTACATTGGGCAATTTAGCAAAACAGCTGATCTACGTCAAAATGACGGCCGTGGGGCAAACAATCGGTTTTCTACTATGTACCCATGATCAGAATGTGGTGTGGTGGCACATTTGCGATTTTCCGGTGGTAAAAATTCAAAAGTATTTTGAATTTTGTGTAACAAATACAATGTTGCTCGAGTGGAGGAAATTTCGCACTTCTCATTAATAAGGCTAAACTAAAGAATGAGTTCTAAAACTAACAAATAACTTCACAAATCAAATAAATGTGTACACAGAATCTTCGGACAAAAAAATTTGTTTACCCCACGGCGATCATTTCCAAATGAGCATCAGCTGATTATGATAATTCGTTATATTCCTTAATTGTTATTGTGTAACTTACGTAGCATCATTGGTTACGTATTCTGAACCTTTAATAGTTGGAGTTAAATCTAGTACCGGTCTTTCTAAATGGTCTAAAAGTTGTATTTTGAATCCACCCTGTAAATAAATATAAAAATTATACTTTTAAATTGTATCAGTGCTTAGGAAATGATGTTAGTTATAAATGGCCTTAAAATTACTGTTTTTGTTATCCCACCTCTATATTTTCAATGTACCTCATATTAAATAGCATATAAACTATAATTATTGTTATAATTTTCTCTGGAACAAATAGCACATTTCATTTTATCATTATAATACAATTGGAACAAATGCAAAACTTATTAATGTTTATATTCTTATTTGGCTGAAATCAAATCAGGAAGAATAATTAAAATCAATCTTTACCTTTTCTGAAAAATTACAGTGAATATTTGTCTTTGTAAAGATTTAGTATTCAGTATTTTTGACATTAATTCCAGTAAATTTCACTTTTCCTAAGTTGGGTAGTTTCTTCATATATAACTACCGACACCGATAGGAATTTGTAAACTTAAAAATGGCAACTGTCTAAAAATACACCAACAGAAATCTTCAGGTCTCACTCTTGAATACAAATAATCAGTATAAGATGGCGCTATAGGCAATAACATTTGACATACATATTTAATTTTATTATATCTCGATGTTATTGATTCCAGATGACTTTATTTTATTTGCAAGAATTGTTGATTTACTTTTTTTGTAAACAAAATGAAAGTTACTTTTATAAACCATTGTTTTTTAAAACGATGTACAATATAAATGTTTTCTCGTATTTTTATGACTTTTTGTTGTTATAGATAAGAGTATTTCACGCTTCCACAAATTTAAAAAAGCTTTCCAGTTATCTATTCAGCCTTTGTTTTCTTATTTTTTATCGTCAACATCAGTGAAAGTGATAATTCTCGAAAGACGATTTTTTTTATTTACTATGTGGTTTTTACTTATTAATAAAAATTTTGTTGCATGAAAGACTTGTATTCATTTCATCACGTGCTATTTACGAAATAGTTCAAAATTAAATTGAGAATGGAAAATATTTGATCATACTTTTACAGTTTCGATATTATATTTCAAGTATTCTTATTGGATTAATTTTAATAAGCATTAATGTGGATATCATTGACCAGTTTGAAGATTATACGAAGATGTTCAAGGTTACTTACCTTGGTTGAATCAACACGAGGAAACGTGGTAACTAGGGCGAAAAAATTGCATGATGTATGTATTTGAATTTTTAACAAACGGCATAAAGTAAAGTGATGCAACTTCCAATAATCATTAATCTTTAAAATTATATGTCGGGAAGTCAGTTCTTCTTGATAAAAAGTCTTTAAAGTCAAAATTTAAAAGAAAAAGAGGAATTTTATAAATGGTTTACATACATAGGAAGGGGAAAACTGTCAATGATAAAAAAGACAAACAATTGGAATAAAATTTATATGTAGTTCTATTTAATGAATTTTAATGCTACTATGAATTATTTAATTGATGGTTGCTATATATTCTGGAAATGTAACAACTAAGGAATAATTATTTTTTGAGGTTAAAATAGATCTTCATTTTTATATTTCTGTTGCAGGTGATCTATTGGTTAATATTATTATGCAAATGTCAAGTTATATTTTGATAATGATTCTAATAGGTCAAAAGTCAATTTTTACATGTTTTTTAAAAGTAATTTGGTAATACGAGATCTAAAATCGAGAAGATTTATTAAGAAAAACATATAAAAAGTTCAAGAGTTCCATTTTTATAGCGTTTATTTTGTCTGAAAGAACGCCATTAGTGATATTCAAAGATATACGAGGGGTGTAGAGAAGGTTGTGGTACATTTTTGTTCTATACAATTAGATTAAACAAAAAATTGCTTACCTTATGTGGATATCCCAAATGCCATGATACGTTGAATTTACTACCTTCTAATAATGAGGTTTTAATACTGCCTGAAAAAAAAATTGTTGTTACAAGGGAGAAAATAACATGGAATAAAGATGAAATTACAAAATTTATTTTATTACTGTGAAATTCATTTTGTTTTTGACGCTTTAGGACCATGCATATGAGGGCTCAGACTTAGTGAGCACTAGTGTAGTGAAGTTTGTGTTCTCTTGTTAAAAAAAAGCAATACGATCGTTAAATGTCAAAAAGAAAGGAAGATTGTCAGTTTTATTGATAATCTAAAGTTGGTTTATTCAATGTATGCAATACGTCAGACAAAGTGGACATAATTTCATATTTCCTTTCTAGCAAGGGGTGTTCACGGCGATAAAAACATTCATTCCAGTCAGTTGCCCTAAAAAACTTCAAACTATTTCATCTCTTTATGACCAAAGCAAATTGTGAACAAAAAACAACTTTTTTTTTCGAATTTGCAATTATCTACCTAGAATTCCAATATAAAAATTCTATTACAACTTTATTGTCTATTATAATACAATTCAGATGTTGTATTAAAAGGACGACATTGAAGACGTCAGAATACTTACCACATAAATTCTCAACTCATTACTTTGGTCAGAAAAATTAACCTAAACCCAAAAATTACAATATACAAAGTCATAGTGGAGCCCATTCTAACGTATGGATGTGAGCGCTGACAACTGACAGATAGACAGAAGAAAACAATAGAGGCTGTGCAAATCGTACAGGACCTAGAAGGAAGGGATTGAACAGATAATGAAAGACAAAACAATCCAGGAAAACGATTGAATAGATATTAAAGTGTGGTATACGAAATGCGGCAAAGAAAGCTAGTACTTACCATTAGTTTTCTGTCCTATTTTATAATATTAGCTCTAGTTGCGTATAGATGGCGCTAAGATCGTCATAAATATTATATATTTTTATATTTATCTAAATCAAAAGGAGGTTTTTGAACAAACAACGTGTGAATCCTAGTAAAAAGTGTAAATGATAAAATTCTGTTAAAAATTATTAGAAAGAATGTAATTTTTCTAAACTAACAGGTAGTTATTATGTTTTTACTCATTGTAGCGTTATGATGTGCTAATTGTATTCTATTCTATCGATTCTAATCTGATTAATATGCGCTGATATTTGAATAAAACTGTTTATGCTTTGTCACATTTTTTTACAAAAGAATGTTACCTTCAACTACTTTTTTTTAAACATTTCTAAAATGACCGGTAAATCAAGTATCAACACTAATTATACTTTGTTATTAGCTATTTATTAAATTCGTAATTAATCGACCGGTTTAGATTGTTTGAGTAGTGTTTGGTTTCGATACGATCCGTATAGTATATCTAAAGTCAACGCGAGCAAAGATATTTTTAATTCCATTGTTCCATTCCGTTCCGTTAAGTGTAAAATAGCTTTTTCAAAACAAGATGGTTTGTCTCTGCCATATCACGTCTTCATTTCTCGTTTTCCACGACCAGAAAGTAATCAGAGGGAACTATATCGAAGGAATATGGCGGATAAGTAAATGAATCGTGATACTTCGGCTGCTAAAAAAGCTTGCAGCTCGGTGTGCATTGTAAATTTTTTTGGTTTTATTAGGGTTTGTTTTGTTTCTTTACGTTTACATGTTACGAACTCATTTCCGCCGTCGACCCGGCCCTGCTGGAGCTCCTGTAGCGCTGTTCAGTTCGGTTTATAATAAATAGTCGTAGTGAACAGAACGAATTAGCAAAGTAATCGTAGAATTCGAATAAATTATCTAAGTTAGTTAAGTGTAGTGTATAGTATTTAAATAAAGTGAATTCCAGCCACTACAAATGTCTAACCCGGAAGTAGTAGGACGTATTAACAACTTTTAACACCTCGAAATTACACCAACCATTATAGACAGTGTCGCTACCAAGATGTCTGGTTAAAATATATGATGAGTAAGTCAGTAAATCAACTGAAGTAACTTTAAAATGTGTTAACATTAAGAAAATTGAGTAATTTAATTTCCAGACACCCTGTGTGAGAAATTAAACTGCGTGCTCATATATTTTGAAATCAAAATGTCCTCGTTGATTACAGAAATTCGGAAACCACACGAATTTGTTATTTTCTTGTTAATTTATTTATTTAGCTCATCTTTGTGTAAAGGTTGAATCAATAAACCGTGAGTTGGTTACGCGTAACCTTCTAATCTAATTGTGTAATTCACCTTAATATTCGAATAATTATTTAAGTTGACAATGTCATAGCTGCAAAAATAAGGATTTTTCAACTACCAGCACAGAGAATAGCGTGGATCTTATCTTTCTTGTTTTTCTTATTGGGAACGTGGCAATAAAACACCAAAGTGGACTAACTTTAATATATTTTCCGTGCTTTCGAATACTTATGTATTCATCGCCTGGGAAATAAATTAAGATTTTCGGTGGTTTTGAATCGTATTCGTCAGATACTATGAAGGATTCATCCTCCTCTATTATAGTGAGTTATACATCCCAGCACGTCCCAGGAATCAATATAAGTCAACTACCAGCACAACTAATTATTCAGAGAATAGAGTGGAGCTAATCCTTCTGGTTTTTTTTATTGGGAACGTGGCAATAAAACACCAAAGTGGACTAACTTTAATATATTTTCCGTGCTTTCGAATACTTATGTATTCATCGTCAGGGAAATAAATTAAGATTTTCGGTGGTTTTGAATCGTATTCGTCAGGTGCTATGAAGGATTCATCCTCCTCTATTATAGTGAGTTGTACATCCCAGCACGTCCCAGGAATCAATATAAGTCAACTACCAGCACAACTAATTATTCAGAGAATAGAGTTGAGCTAATCTTTCTTGTTTTTTTTATTGGGAACGTGGCAATAAAACACCAAAGTGGACTAACTTTAATATATTTTCCGAGCTTTCGAATACTTATGTATTCATTGCCTGGGAAATAAATTAAGATTTTCGGTGGTTTTGAATCGTATTCGTCAGGTGCTATGAAGGATTCATCCTCCTCTATTATAGTGAGTTATACATCCCAGCACGTCCCAGGAATCAATATAAGTCAACTACCAGCACAACTAATTATTCAGAGAATAGAGTGGAGCTAATCTTTCTTGTTTTTTTTTATTGGGAACGTGGAAATAAAACACCAAAGTGGACTAACTTTAATATATTTTCCGTGCTTTCGAATACTTATGTATTCATCGCCTGGGAAATAAATTAAGATTTTCGGTGGTTTTGAATCGTATTCGTCAGATACTATGAAGGATTCATCCTCCTCTATTATAGTGAGTTATACATCCCAGCACGTCCCAGGAATCAATATAAGTCAACTACCAGCACAACTAATTATTCAGAGAATAGAGTGGAGCTAATCCTTCTGGTTTTTTTTATTGGGAACGTGGCAATAAAACACCAAAGTGGACTAACTTTAATATATTTTCCGTGCTTTCGAATACTTATGTATTCATCGTCAGGGAAATAAATTAAGATTTTCGGTGGTTTTGAATCGTATTCGTCAGGTGCTATGAAGGATTCATCCTCCTCTATTATAGTGAGTTGTACATCCCAGCACGTCCCAGGAATCAATATAAGTCAACTACCAGCACAACTAATTATTCAGAGAATAGAGTTGAGCTAATCTTTCTTGTTTTTTTTTTCATTGGGAACGTGGCAATAAAACACCAAAGTGGACTAACTTTAATATATTTTCCGTGCTTTCGAATACTTATGTATTCATCGCCTGGGAAATAAATTAAGATTTTCGGTGGTTTTGAATCGTATTCGTCAGATACTATGAAGGATTCATCCTCCTCTATTATAGTGAGTTATACATCCCAGCACGTCCCAGGAATCAATATAAGTCAACTACCAGCACAACTAATTATTCAGAGAATAGAGTGGAGCTAATCCTTCTGGTTTTTTTTATTGGGAACGTGGCAATAAAACACCAAAGTGGACTAACTTTAATATATTTTCCGTGCTTTCGAATACTTATGTATTCATCGTCAGGGAAATAAATTAAGATTTTCGGTGGTTTTGAATCGTATTCGTCAGGTGCTATGAAGGATTCATCCTCCTCTATTATAGTGAGTTGTACATCCCAGCACGTCCCAGGAATCAATATAAGTCAACTACCAGCACAACTAATTATTCAGAGAATAGAGTTGAGCTAATCTTTCTTGTTTTTTTTATTGGGAACGTGGCAATAAAACACCAAAGTGGACTAACTTTAATATATTTTCCGAGCTTTCGAATACTTATGTATTCATTGCCTGGGAAATAAATTAAGATTTTCGGTGGTTTTGAATCGTATTCGTCAGGTGCTATGAAGGATTCATCCTCCTCTATTATAGTGAGTTATACATCCCAGCACGTCCCAGGAATCAATATAAGTCAACTACCAGCACAACTAATTATTCAGAGAATAGAGTGGAGCTAATCTTTCTTGTTTTTTTTTTCATTGGGAACGTGGAAATAAAACACCAAAGTGGACTAACTTTAATATATTTTCCGTGCTTTCGAATACTTATGTATTCATCGCCTGGGAAATAAATTAAGATTTTCGGTGGTTTTGAATCGTATTCGTCAGATACTATGAAGGATTCATCCTCCTCTATTATAGTGAGTTATACATCCCAGCACGTCCCAGGAATCAATATAAGTCAACTACCAGCACAACTAATTATTCAGAGAATAGAGTGGAGCTAATCCTTCTGGTTTTTTTTATTGGGAACGTGGCAATAAAACACCAAAGTGGACTAACTTTAATATATTTTCCGTGCTTTCGAATACTTATGTATTCATCGTCAGGGAAATAAATTAAGATTTTCGGTGGTTTTGAATCGTATTCGTCAGGTGCTATGAAGGATTCATCCTCCTCTATTATAGTGAGTTGTACATCCCAGCACGTCCCAGGAATCAATATAAGTCAACTACCAGCACAACTAATTATTCAGAGAATAGAGTTGAGCTAATCTTTCTTGTTTTTTTTATTGGGAACGTGGCAATAAAACACCAAAGTGGACTAACTTTAATATATTTTCCGAGCTTTCGAATACTTATGTATTCATTGCCTGGGAAATAAATTAAGATTTTCGGTGGTTTTGAATCGTATTCGTCAGGTGCTATGAAGGATTCATCCTCCTCTATTATAGTGAGTTATACATCCCAGCACGTCCCAGGAATCAATATAAGTCAACTACCAGCACAACTAATTATTCAGAGAATAGAGTGGAGCTAATCTTTCTTGTTTTTTTTTTCATTGGGAACGTGGAAATAAAACACCAAAGTGGACTAACTTTAATATATTTTCCGTGCTTTCGAATACTTATGTATTCATCGCCTGGGAAATAAATTAAGATTTTCGGTGGTTTTGAATCGTATTCGTCAGATACTATGAAGGATTCATCCTCCTCTATTATAGTGAGTTATACATCCCAGCACGTCCCAGGAATCAATATAAGTCAACTACCAGCACAACTAATTATTCAGAGAATAGAGTGGAGCTAATCCTTCTGGTTTTTTTTATTGGGAACGTGGCAATAAAACACCAAAGTGGACTAACTTTAATATATTTTCCGTGCTTTCGAATACTTATGTATTCATCGTCAGGGAAATAAATTAAGATTTTCGGTGGTTTTGAATCGTATTCGTCAGGTGCTATGAAGGATTCATCCTCCTCTATTATAGTGAGTTGTACATCCCAGCACGTCCCAGGAATCAATATAAGTCAACTACCAGCACAACTAATTATTCAGAGAATAGAGTTGAGCTAATCTTTCTTGTTTTTTTTTTCATTGGGAACGTGGCAATAAAACACCAAAGTGGACTAACTTTAATATATTTTCCGTGCTTTCGAATACTTATGTATTCATCGCCTGGGAAATAAATTAAGATTTTCGGTGGTTTTGAATCGTATTCGTCAGATACTATGAAGGATTCATCCTCCTCTATTATAGTGAGTTATACATCCCAGCACGTCCCAGGAATCAATATAAGTCAACTACCAGCACAACTAATTATTCAGAGAATAGAGTGGAGCTAATCTTTCTTGTTTTTTTTTTCATTGGGAACGTGGCAATAAAACACCAAAGTGGACTAACTTTAATATATTTTCCGTGCTTTCGAATACTTATGTATTCATCGCCTGGGAAATAAATTAAGATTTTCGGTGGTTTTGAATCGTATTCGTCAGATACTATGAAGGATTCATCCTCCTCTATTATAGTGAGTTATACATCCCAGCACGTCCCAGGAATCAATATAAGTCAACTACCAGCACAACTAATTATTCAGAGAATAGAGTTGAGCTAATCTTTCTTGTTTTTTTTTTCATTGGGAACGTGGCAATAAAACACCAAAGTGGACTAACTTTAATATATTTTCCGTGCTTTCGAATACTTATGTATTCATCGCCTGGGAAATAAATTAAGATTTTCGGTGGTTTTGAATCGTATTCGTCAGATACTATGAAGGATTCATCCTCCTCTATTATAGTGAGTTATACATCCCAGCACGTCCCAGGAATCAATATAAGTCAACTACCAGCACAACTAATTATTCAGAGAATAGAGTGGAGCTAATCCTTCTGGTTTTTTTTATTGGGAACGTGGCAATAAAACACCAAAGTGGACTAACTTTAATATATTTTCCGTGCTTTCGAATACTTATGTATTCATCGTCAGGGAAATAAATTAAGATTTTCGGTGGTTTTGAATCGTATTCGTCAGGTGCTATGAAGGATTCATCCTCCTCTATTATAGTGAGTTATACATCCCAGCACGTCCCAGGAATCAATATAAGTCAACTACCAGCACAACTAATTATTCAGAGAATAGAGTGGAGCTAATCTTTCTTGTTTTTTTTATTGGGAACGTGGCAATAAAACACCAAAGTGGACTAACTTTAATATATTTTCCGAACTTTCGAATACTTATGTATTCATCGCCTGGGAAATAAATTAAGATTTTCGGTGGTTTTGAATCGTATTCGTCAGGTGCTATGAAGGATTCATCCTCCTCTATTATAGTGAGTTATACATCCCAGCACGTCCCAGGAATCCATATACGTCGCGCCTATAACCTCACTTAAACGCGTTCTCTACCTTTTCCAGTATTTTTTTTTTATTTAGCTGCACTGCAAAGCTTCCAAATGATCTAATTAGTTTTATTTTGATTTGCTTTGTATGTACGTTTCTGGAATGGCGCGTAATAAAAAATTACCATTCATATCATTACATCTGCAATATTTTTTATTCATCAAATGCACTGGGTGGTTTACATATACAGAATACAAACGAATCGTAGGCACAACTGATTTAAATAAAATGATAAATGCTGGTATTAAGGCGTGAAGTACTTTGCAAACATTTAGTTTCTCATTACCGCATAATAAAATGATTTTTTTAATCGTTATTCTAAAAGGAAAGAGATTTTTGTTCGGGAACAATTTTCAAAATACTGTAGGGAAACTCTCTACATTGCCCAAAATCAAATATCGAGGGGCATAAGAAAAAAGTGGAAAGAAAAAAATAAGACTAACAATATGAAATATTAAACAGATTGGTCGACAAACTGTAACAAGTGGGATTTAATCCTACTTATTAGTGTCATTCAGTTAGTTCCATAGAAATCCGATAGACGGAGCTGTCCAGTATCTGAAGTGACCTTCAAAACTTCAACTGCAGTCGAGAGTTGAGGTTAGGTTGTGAATTCTCGCGGTGCAGATAGTTAGAAGTTAGCAAGTTATGAAATTTTTCTTTAGTAACGAGTTGTTAATTTGAATTGTTGTATTTGTGTTTTTGAATAGAAATCAAATGAGTTCGAGTAGAAGAAGCTGTGATATTTTTTGCTACATGCGCGGAGAATACTGGAAAACAGGAAAAACTATTAGTGATTTTGTAAAGAGGGCTTATCTTGGATATTTTGGTGTTAAGCTTGGTGATAAGGATAAAACCTGGGCACCGCATATTGTCTGTAAAACTTGTACAGAGCATTTACGACAGTGGAGTAACAAGGATTTAGTTTCTGCAAGAAGAAGTGTCAATTCCAACTTTCCATCAGCCACCAGAACTCTCTGAGGACACATATTGTGTCTCAATGATCAGAATTCTGACACTACTGAAGGTGACAGTGATTTTGGAACGATATTATCAATTCCTCAATGTTTCAACCAAGATAAGTTAAATGACCTCACTAGAGATCTCAACCTGTCGAAAGAAGCTTCTGAATTATTTGAACCAGGGACGAAAATTACATTTTATCGCACCACAATGGAGAAAGATGAACAAAATCTTGTATTTCGCCATGCTCCTGGTAAAAGTGGGTCTTGCTGAATATTTTCTAGATGTTTGGCGCCTATTTATCGACAGCTCAAAGCTTTCTCCTTGGACAGCAAAGTGGCCACACCAAGTATCCATGTTTCTTGTACCTTTGGGATAGCAAAGACAAAACGCAACAATGGGTTAAAAAGGAGTGGCCTAGGAGAGAAAACATGGATGTTGGGGAAAAGAATATCATCAATGGTCCATGAGAGAAAATCATCTTTCCACCACTGCATATCAAGCTGGGTCTAATGAAGCAGTTTGTAAAGGCTCTTGATAAGAAAGGATCAAGCTTTGCATTGGGAATATTTGATGGCCCACAAATAAGACAGCTGATCAAAGACCAGTTCAATGATTGAGATTGAACAAAAAGCCTGGAATTCATTTGTTTCAGTTGTCCAAAATTTTCTGGGTGATCACAAAGCTGAATACTATGTTGAATTAGTCAATGAGATGCTGTGTAACATGGGCATTAAGGTGCACTATTTACACAGCCACTTGGACGGTTTTGGATTTGGATTGTTCCAAAATACATTCAAGAATGTCACGCAAAAGAAGTTTCCGAAATGTTTAGTGAGTAATTGGTTTAAATGATGACTTTTACAGTTTTCTATTGTATATGTTAATAAATAATATCCGTATTCCTTGTTTAATTTGTTTCTTTGAACCATAGTTATCAAATTCGTAAGAAATCACCCCCAAAATCTTCGGGAACCAAAATCACTGTTGACCAGTGTTATCAACAACAAAATTAACTCTATCACGGCACTAGAAGACGTACAGAGGGAATCAGATCTGAATCAGACAACTGAAAAGGTGATAGAACTATTTTGGAAGAAATAATATGTTTCTTTTCCAACATAACCTCGAAATTAATAAGAATTTTTAGGTAGTGGATGGAAATTTGCGTAACAATCCAATAATTTTTGTGCCAGAATTTGTAAATTTGGTATTTGAAAAATAATAACTACGCGTTTCAACTTTTTTGAAAATTCAATGATCCTTGAGGATTATAAAAAATTGCGCGAGTAAAGCCACCGGTTAGGTCAGTTATAGAACTTTTAATTTATTTATTAAAATTAATTTAATTAGAATGAATTTTTAAATGTTCGAACTGTCTTCTATTGGTGCGTATCGAAATTTTTCATAACGGATCCTTACATCATTAGCGTATTCCTTCGTTCGTTAAATATATATATATATCTCTGTTCGAAATCTGGAATGCCATCACACTTTAGTGATTTCAGTTGATCTGAAGTAAAAAGCGAGCGGAGATTCATTACGAATGGTAATTTGTACGTGGTAGCACAATTTCTAAAATTGCAACACGTAATACCTAACTGGGTTATGATTCGCATCGAGAATAAAATTGAAATTCCATACAACTTAATATGATAAATAAGTCCTTCAAACTGATATAATGAATAACTTTTTATTTATTATAAAAATAACACCATATAAAGATGAATTTTTAAACATTCTTTTCTTTAAAAACTTTGTTATTTTCTTAGTTAAGTGCTCTACATCGCTGACTCCTGTTTTCGTCCAAACTTTTTCACTACTAAAAATTAAACAGGGAAAACAACAATTACAATTACTTACGCCAATTTTTTCTTTAATATTTGTGGCTAAACAACGGATTCTATACATGTTTCGTCGTTTTGACAATTTTTCGTAGTGGGAATGTGGCAATTAAAAACCAAAGTGTACTGATTTTAATATAAAGAGAAATGCTTTATTGACAGAAAACTGTTACAATTTGTGGACAAAAGCTTGTAAAAACTAAAAAACAAACATAAAAATAACTAAATAAAGATACAAATAAAATAAAATTATAGGTAACAATTAGTATATAAGTCCATTGCAAAAATTAAAGCACTTTTCAATAAATATGCCCTCAAATTATAACGAAATGCGCGAAAAGATGATATCGATTTCAATTGGCAAGTGATTGTGCATTTTTTTGCATTGTATAATATTGAGCCTTTAACTAAGTAGGTAGGTAAAGGTCTTAAAACCGGATAGCCGTCAAAGATAATTCTGAAATTGGATAAACGTGCTTACGAATTAGGAAAACGTATTCAAAGATAAATAAGGATTGCAAAAATTAAAGCACTTTTCAATAAGTATGCCCTCAAATGATTGCGAAATGCGTGAAAAGATGATATCGATTTCAATTGGCAAGTGATTGTGCATTTTTTTGCATTGTAAAATATTGAGCCTTTAACTAAGTAGGTAGGTAAAGGTCTTAAAACCGCGTTCTTAAGTGGATAGCCGCCAAAGATAATTCTGAAATTGGATAAACGTGCTTACGAATTAGGAAAACGTATTCAAAGATAAATAAGGATTGCAAAAATTAAAGCACTTTTCAATAAGTATGCCCTCAAATGATTGCGAAATGCGTGAAAAGATGATATCGATTTCAATTGGCAAGTGATTGTGCATTTTTTTGCATTGTATAATATTGAGCCTTTAACTAAGTAGGTAGGTAAAGGTCTTGCTCCGCGTTCCTAAGTGGATAGCCGTCAAAGATAATTCTGAAATTGGATAAACGTGCTTACGAATTAGGAAAACGTATTCAAAGATAAATAAGGAAGGAAACCAATTGCAAAAATTAAAGCACTTTTCAATAAGTATGCCTTCAAATTATAACGAAATGCGCGAAAAGATGATATCGATTTCAATTGGCAAGTGATTGTGCATTTTTTGCATTGTATAATATTGAGCCTTTAACTAAGTAGGTAGGTAAAGGTCTTGCTCCGCGTTCCTAAGTGGATAACCGTCAAAGATAATTCTGAAATTGGATAAACGTGCTTACGAATTAGGAAAACGTATTCAAAGATAAATAAGGAAGGAAAAGTCTGAATTTTTAATCTTTTAAAGAAGTTCCTACCATGAGCCCTGCTTTCAAATACTTTGTACTCGTCATCTGGGACTAAAATTATGGTATGTATGTATAAAAGTCTAACAATATTAAAAATTATTTCGATTAATTAATTGAGGAGAATGGCGGATTGAAATTTATTAATTCTTAAGTTCCAAAAATCAATATTCAAATTGTTTCGTGACATAAATATAAAATGTATAAAATTTACGTGAATTTTTATAGGTTAGATTATGAGTGACATTGAATTTTTATAGGTTAGATTACGTTAAGCAATTATGAGTGAACTGAATTTTATAGGTTAGGTTAGTTACTGATGGCATTGCGTCTATTTTATATAACACGCTGATCAATTTGAGCAATATATGTTTTCTCTAAAAATAGGCGTATTTTGTAGTTAATCTCGGTTCACAAAACTTTAGCAGATTCATAATTCATAGAAAGATAATCATAGAAAACGTGTGATGCTACAGAGCATCTATCGGGATATAATTTGCTATCACTTTTGATAGAGGTTCCGGAAGGTTTAGGAGCAGATAATTATATATATGGTATCTGTGTATAAATAGGTAAGATAGAACTGTCGAAATTGACATTTGAAGGTGAAATTAGTATGATGTCAAAGTGTCATATTTGTCTGTCAAAACTCGTTTCAGAAAATATGAAAAAAGTTTTCATAAAAAAGTTTGTAACGTACTTTAGGCTTTTTTCATGAAATATTGGATTTGAAATTTTATAAACTAGGTGATATAAATAATAATTAATATATCTAGCAGTCAATTAAAATGTTATTGTCCTCGTTTCGATTAATCTTAATTTTGTGTCAATAAAAGGTAAGGATTGTCCAGAATTCTAACTTCCTGTAGTGAATTTCATATAAGGATCGAAACTATTGAATTTTGGAATAAAAATCTATTTTTTTAAACATGATTTTCAAAGGATTATGTTTAGGCTATGTTACCATCCCTTAATCTTTAGGTACTCTAACTTTGTAAATAGAAATAGTGAAAAATTTCAGTTAATCATTTTTATGTAACATTACAAGATCTACAAGTTTGATCTCAAAATTTTTGTTCTATTTTCTATTGTTGTTCCAAAAATCAGAAAAATTTCAAATAATTCTACTTTACAATTCCAATTTGATAACCCATTTCTTGGACTAGTATTTTCTTTACTCAATGTACAAACAATAGCGAGCTTAATTGATTATATTTTCGAAAATTTACAAAAAAATGTAGTTTTTATCGTAAATGTTCAAGAAGCGATTCAAAACAACTAATTAGCTTAAAATTATCTAGATGATTTGTCAATTTGAATTCTGTTACATCGATGCTAAAATTGTTGATTTCAAGTTGAATAAACAATACAACAAAATTCCAATGAACAATGAAAAACTTACTTGTATATGAAATCGTTTCTCAATATGTTTTTCATTTATATTATAAATATATTCATTGGTTTAAAGCCGATTTCCTAATCACTTTTCACTCCCACAATTTTTCTGTTGATTTTTTTATCTATGACAGCAAATATAAAACAAACAGTGTTGCCACAAGATTCATTTAGAGACATAGCGGGTAACAAAAATAAATCATTTCATATCAAAACCGAAGCAGTTGAAACGAAAATTATTATTTACAAAATCAAGTACATTCAAGATTATATTTATATTACATAAATAAATTACAGGTCAAAACGTTTAACAAAAAAAAAGGTTGGGTAGAAAAAGAGCCAGATCACACGCGGTCAATCCACCTTTGGCAACGTTGTAAGTGAAATTCGAACTACATATACAATATAACCAAAGATTTTATGTTAAGTTCACATAATAAAACATTTATTTATATGTTTTATTTACTTCAGTACTTCGATTTTATCACATATGGAAATTATGTTAAAGAAATTGTTCACACAATTGAATAGGTCTAATTAATTTCTTCTGTAATTATATTTTTTCTCATTACCCAACTATTATATAACTGATATAGTATATTTTTTCGTGATATGGTGAAGAAAAGCTTAGAAATAATGAAATGGATGATTATTTCCGTCCAATTGTTCGTAGGCTCGCGTTATTATGCTTATTGCAAGCTTTTCGCAATTGTACTTTATCATAGCTATTTTTCTAATTCCTCTCACCTTTTAGAATAGTTTTAATAAATATGTTAGATACGAGGGGTGATCATAAAAACGTTATAAGGCGAATAAAGAAATATGCAGTGAGCTGACAAATGACGTGCGGAAACGGCATGCAATTTAATAAAAAATAGAAAAAAATTTAATGGATGGAATGGTTGAGATTTGCTCCAATTAGATATTTTCTTTGAAATTCCAGAGATTACACAATGACTTTCTGAATTTGTATTTTTTTTCTGTCATGACATTCTTTAATCTCAATATATAATCGATTATAGAAAATATTGATTGATTATTAAAATGATAATCAAGAAATAAATACTTCAGTGGTTAATAAATCAAAAATTTTATATATAATAAACGTTAAGTTGACTGTAAGGTACCACAAAAACTTTCTTAATATCGCTATTCGAGTATCTCCACCCAAACATTTCGAAACTCAATCATCTAACCAGTCAACCTACTTGTCGTTAAACGAACGATCGTATATCATAAATCTCTCTTCCATTCCACATACGAAAAAAAAACACGTTCAATATTTATTATGAAAAGTAGTTGTGATACAAAACAGGTGCATAATTTTTGCGTACAAACAAAACGATTAACGCGTTTTGTTTATATCACAGTAATTAACGTATGTACGAGGAATTTAACCGGTTACCCATGGAGAAATTACGGTCATTCGATGAAAAAGAATTGGTGATTTCACTTAATGTGTACTTAGCATATTAGTATTAAAGTTATAATAAATCGAAAAGATTCTTAAGAAAAAATAATATGTAAAATTCGATCTTATTAAAAGTGAGTATATTCAGGGCCTGCGCACTGGATTTTCAACGCCTTCTCTGTTATTGGCTCACGTCTAAAAGCTTACTTTTTGGTGTTTTATTTTTGAATGTTTGTCAATCTGGATTCTGAAACTAAGTTGCAATCATGCATCGAGAAATAACCAAGATTATTGAATGAACATCGTCCATCTTGCAAAGGTGTTTGTTTATTAGCTATTTGCATTTTTGTGCATTTGAAAGTTATTATTTGTTGCGAATGCTGTCGTGTTTACTTACTCAATATGAGTAAACGAGTAAAGGCCTGCTGTGTACCAGGATGCACGAATAAGTAAGCGAAAAAGTAGAGTAATATTTACTATTTATCAACATAAAAATATTTAAATTGAAATCAAGTTCATATCTAAATAAGAATAAATCTTTTCTTCCTAACTTCATTAATTTGTATTTAGGAAATCATCATTTTGTTGAATGATTTTATCCTTATTTTACTTTTTTTATAGACATTCCATTCCTACGAATGAAGACGTTTGCAGAATTTGGTTGCAAAGAATAAATAACCCCAAGTTAATGCTTGCAGATACAATATTATCATCACATAGAATATGTAATATTCGTTTTGAATCAATTTGTAGAAACCCCAGTGGCAGGTTAAAAAACTTTCACTGACAACTCTACATTTACCTGGTAAGTACTTATATTTACTGTGACAATAAACCTCTTATGAATCCCAGTGAAAAGTAATTTCCTCCAATAGTCAATGTCCCAATTTATAAACCATTCAATAGAAGCTCAAAATGTACAGGATTAGATCTTGTCACTCCTTATGTGGCAGGTTCAGTAACGAATAAATTATTTGAAAGTCTCAAATGCCACTTGTGTAAAAATATAATATTGTCAAACGAATTAATTGAGGCAAATTCATTAATATATTCTAGGGAACATAAAAAAATGTTTTATGTGCGCCTTAAACCAAAATCTGTAATATTTTTAAAAGTTTTTCTGATAAAATTTTCGAAAGATTGCCCCAGTAAATCAATTCCTTAGGCATAAAGAAACAAATATTTCGTTTGGAGGATTTGACAGATATTTCCTCAATATTTTGTTCAGATCATGAGGATTATGGAAATATGTTTGTAAATATTAAATTTTACACATGCATCTTTCATTCCATAAGTATTATTAATAAAATTTTTAAGGGCAAAGATCAAAAATATAAAGTCTATGATGTTGTGATGAATATGGCATATGTTAAATACAGGGAAAGCTGCAAGAAAGACAATGGTATACATTAATTATCCATGGTTATAAAATCAGTTTTTTATATACAATTGTATGTACCATGTACAAACAGAAACATTTTATAAACACGCCAACATTTCACTGTTGACAATCCTAAGCCTGCTAAAGTGTGAAGGAAAATTTTTTTGTTTGTGGATATAGTTATAAAATGTCAGAAACAAAATAAAAATTATAATAATCATCCTGTGTTTCAATATTCCATCTACCTATATCTTTATAAACCATTTAATTGTGAAATTTAGATGGTCGGACCTGGTTGTCACATATATTGTGAATGAAACGAAAATATTTTACAAAATACTTCATTTAAACAGCATTTTGATTTCAGGTATTTATATTTTCTTGTAAACAACAATATTTGAATTTGAAATGTTAGCAAAATGAAAATATTTTGCGTAATACTTTTGTTTCATTCACAATTTGATGCATCTCATTTTCTATTGTCTGTTGTATTATAGTTAAATGCTTGTCTAGATTTATTAGTTGCTGCTTTTTGTAGTCTATCACCCATTCATCTCCATTTTCGCTTCGAACTGGATCCGTCTATTTTCTCTACTTTAGTTATTACCATTACTCATCCTATTTGGCCAAAAAATTTCGTATATAACTCGTAGGCATCTGTTACTGAAGGATGTAGGATCCTGAAAACAATTGTTTTGGAAATGCCAGCCTCTGCTGCAATTATAATTCAATGTTTTCTGAAGTAGTCACTGTCACAACAACTCCCGCAAGTGGGTCATCTTCTAATGATTCTCTTCACCGATAAAACAACTTTGACCAATTTAATCTTTATGATTGTTTTGGTGTCAATCCTTCTTTAGTAGTTCATTTCATAACGGCGTGAAATTCAATTTCAAAACAACTGGTTGGTCGATCGAGTTATATTTTAATAAAATGGATTTAAACATGGATTGCTTGCATAAATATTTTTGCGAACGAACTCTATTTATTATATGAGGCCACGTGTGTTGTTTATTGTGACTATTTTCAGTAGTTAAAACTTTGTCAGATTCATAATCCATCATTTATAGAAAACGTATCCGACAAGCAAGCATCTGTGACCTTTTATCACATTAGAAATGAGGAATTTCATAAACAATGCTACTCAATTTATTGGTTGGTGTTATATATTCGATTTTAGTAGAAGCAGATTGAATTATAAGGTTTTGGAAAGTTTAGGAGTAGCTTCCATCTAGTGTAATATTCTATTTAACTGTTATATCAGTGCCTTCAATAAAGGTGTGTGGAATAATAGTCTTCCTGTAGATATATTTAATAAATATATAAATATTTTCGGAGAAATCGCTTTATCATTATCAGTGAAAGCAAAATATCAAAATAATAATTGACTGTTTAGTTTAGAGGATGTTATAAAGCTGAAAATTATTCATAATTTAATTTGACTCACCTATTTTGGTAAAAAATAATTAATTCGCCACTAATTTATTATATAGGTAGATTTTATTTGTAGGAAAAATTCAAAGACCGTCAACTTTCATAATTACCACAATGTGATTATTTATTATTTCATATTTTTCAAATCAAAATTTACTTTCCATTTCGAAACATTGACAGGCGTGAAAATAAATGAGGTTATAATTGATTTTACGTGCGTGTTGTTATGGTCAATAAAATACTCATAGATAAATTAAGCAGTAAAAACCGTACACACAATTAATTTAAGTAGAAGTACTATTTCACAAGAAATCATTGGAAACTTTGAGGAATATCTTTAGCCCATTGTTATATATGGTCACAACAAATTTGACCCGAAATGGTATATTTAAACTTCGCGCTAATATTTTCCTCCTAAACTGGTACACCTTTTTTTGATGTTCGTACGAAGATTGAGCGCCAAATTTCAAGCTGTGTGTATTTGTTATCTGTTACTATTTACTATTAAAAAAAAGTTTTGAAGTATGGTATGTTTGTGAGATTCAAACATACTACTTCTTCTTCTAATTCGGCTTCTACGTTCGAAAAAATACGAACTACGTCAGGCTTGCGGATTTATCTAACCAAATTATAAATCTTATCTATCTAATATCAAGATAATCAACAATTTTATTATTTAAACAGCCATTTTGTAGTGTATATTATTGTAGTTAAACTATTTCAACGTGTAACATCACTCAAAAAGTCGTATGACTGACACATAGATGGCGCTGTCATCGTCAAATACGTATGACATTTGTAAAACAACAACTTTCAAAATACTATATATAAAATGTCATGACATTTCGATTAGTCATAAAAAAAGTGAAGTGAAGCTACTTTTGTATTTTCAAAACAATTTCGAGTCTTAATATATTCGTATAATTGGCAATTGATGAAAACAAATACTGTATAATCTCAGTAATAGCTTCAAAAGTGTTAACCGGACTGTGGTTCATCGAAACGAACCATTTGTTCTCTGAATTTAAACGAGGTGGTACAGACACCGATGATGGTGAACGTTCTGGTCGTTCAATTGAGGTTGCTACTCCAGAAAACATCGAAAAAGTCTACAAATTCAAAGTGGGTACCGCGTTTAGTCACAGTCGATCAAAAACAACAACGCGTTCATAATTCAGAACAATCTTTGGTCATATTTACACGTAATTAATCAGATATGTCATAATGGATGAAACATGGATCCACCACTTCACTCTGGAATCATCATTTGAGTGGACTGCAGTCGGTGGACCACGTCCGAAGCGACCAAAGGCACAAAACTGTTTCTCATCCACTGTATAGTCCAGATCTGTGCCCCAGTGACTGCTGGTCTCAAAAAACTGCCCGCCGGTAAGAAATTCAGCTCGAACGAAGAAACAATTGATGAAACTGAAGGCAAAAAACAAATCCTTCTACAAGGACGGTATCGAGAAGTTAGAGAAGCATTGGAATAATTGTATTGCTCTTGAAGGTGATCAAATTGGCGACAAAATGTTTTTTTGTTAGTCACAAGACTTACTGAGTGATGTTATACGTTATCGAACGCCTGTGCTACCTACGAAAAATTGTATAACGACGTGTTTTCATTCAGAAAAATTTTAATTCTATTAACGTGATCCTTAGAAGAGTGGCTCTTAACTCATACTGACGAGATCTAGTTAAGATTATACTCTTCTATTTTAAGAATCCTAACCTATAAACTATCGATGATATTTCAAAAATCGATTAACGTGTTTTGCCCCTTTTTAAAATAATAAAAGTACGCCGCTGGTTTTAACTCGATTACTGTACATCCATTTATAGATATATATATAACGAATTCGTATACAAAATTAAATTTGGACGCGGATATAATCATATTTATTAAATTGAAATTATTATTTATTACATCGGTCTCTGATTATAAACATTGTTGCGTACTTGTTGTAAGAATGTTTTACGTAACCAACATGTAAGGTGTACATTTCATCAGTCTGTTATTTTTTTTTCTCGAGATAGAAATAACTGAATACTGATTTCGTAGAATGGATGACCGGGAGGTATTTCATCTTGTCAAGGTTGCAAACCAATCTTAGAAAAATATTAAATGATTAAGTTGGTAATAAAATAATTTCATTACCAATAGAAAGTTCCGATGGGTTTTTTTATGAGGTTTATAGAAATGATAAGGGGACGATGTTCACTAAAAGCTTCTTATCTAAATACTTTATTATACTTGTTCAACAACTTCTATTTCTACTTTCTATTTTATTGTCAACAGGATAGAAACAAGTTATTAACCCTAAGAAAATTTTGTTGATCATTTAAATATGAATACTGTCGCAACTCGAAATTTTACAATTTTCCAGCTACAAGAAAGATTTTTTCAAATTCCTACGGATAACGTTACAACTCAAAAAAATACGGGTCGAAGTGAGTTTTTTGTGTTTATTTTCCGACAAAACCCGTAGTATTTTGGGATAATACCGTTTTCGTATAAATAGTTTGGTAAGTTTTTTGTTTTTATTCCGCAAAATAAAGTAGTATTTTGAGTTGCCACGTGCTTTAAGTCTAATAACACACTTCGTTCCAGGGACGTTTTTTGTAGGTCCCGGTCTATAGTCGTACGTACCGGGGACGTCCATTTCAAAAAACGTTTCAGCGGAGCGGTCCTGTGGACGTCTAAAGACGTTTAACCCATCCACTGCTGAGGACGTGTATAAACGTTTTTCCATAATGTATCAAACTTCGTCCCAGGGACGTTTTTTTGTAGGTCCCGGCCTAAAGTCGTACGTACCGGGGACGTCCATTTCAAAAAACGTTTCAGCGGAGCGGTCCTGTGGACGTCTCAAGACGTTTAACCCATCCACTGCTGAGGACGTGTATAAACGTCTTCCCATAATGTACCAAACTTCGTCCCAGGGACGTTTTTTTGTAGGTCCCGGCCTAAAGTCGTACGTACCGGGGACGTCCATTTCAAAAAACGTTTCAGCGGAGCGGTCCTGTGGACGTCTAAAGACGTTTAACCCATCCACTGCTGAGGACGTGTATAAACGTCTTCCCATAATGTACCAAACTTCGTCCCAGGGACGTTTTTTTGTAGGTCCCGGCCTAAAGTCGTACGTACCGGGGACGTCCATTTCAAAAAACGTTTCAGCGGATCGGTCCTGTGGACGTCTCAAGACGTTTAACCCATCCACTGCTGAGGACGTGTATAAACGTCTTCCCATAATGTACCAAACTTCGTCTCAGGGACGTTTTTTGTAGGTCCCGGCCTAAAGTCGTACGTACCGGGGACGTCCATTTCAAAAAACGTTTCAGCGGACCGGTCCTGTGGACGTCTCAAGACGTTTAACCCATCCACTGCTGAGGACGTGTATAAACGTCTTCCCATAATGTACCAAACTTCGTCTCAGGGACGTTTTTTGTAGGTCCCGGCCTAAAGTCGTACGTACCGGGGACGTCCATTTCAAAAAACGTTTCAGCGGAGCGGTCATGTGGACGTCTAAAGACGTTTAACCCATCCACTGCTGAGGACGTGTATAAACGTTTTTCCATAATGTATCAAACTTCGTCTCAGGGACGTTTTTTGTAGGTCCCGGCCTAAAGTCGTACGTACCGGGGACGTCCATTTCAAAAAACGTTTCAGCGGATCGGTCCTGTGGACGTCTCAAGACGTTTAACCCATCCACTGCTGAGGACGTGTATAAACGTCTTCCCATAATGTACCAAACTTCGTCCCAGGGACGTTTTTTTGTAGGTCCCGGCCTAAAGTCGTACGTACCGGGGACGTCCATTTCAAAACTTCAAAAAACGTTTCAGCGGACCGGTCCTGTGGACGTCTCAAGACGTTTAACCCATCCACTGCTGAGGACGTGTATAAACGTCTTCCCATAATGTACCAAACTTCGTCTCAGGGACGTTTTTTGTAGGTCCCGGCCTAAAGTCGTACGTACCGGGGACGTCCATTTCAAAACTTCAAAAAACGTTTCAGCGGAGTGGTCCTGTGGACGTTTTTTAAAATACGTCCCTAGAACGTACCAAGTGGAAACAAAGTCTGTCCCGGGGACGTCCCCAAGTCCCGAGGGGACGTTTCAAAAACGTTTTTCGAACGTACTTTTGTGTGTACCAAGGAAAACCAGTTGTTTCATTGAATAGGGTAATTATTTCGAGGTACTACACTATTTTTTGGAAATAGGTAACTTTTTTGAAGTTGCTACAATTTTTTCAGATTTTTTTTCTAGAAAATACTGGAAATCATTTTTTACCATATTGTGCGCAAAAAACTTAATACTTAGGCCAAAATTTTATTTTTAAGCACTATTTGTTTTTCTAACTTGTTCAGGGGTAATATTTTTATTACGCCTTCCTTGTATGCCTAAAAATATTCAAAAATTATGAATACAGGCATACACTACCTGTTGTCCTCTATTAACTAGTTTGTAGGATATGGAGAAAGCAAAATATTCTGCAAGAACCCAAAGAATAACGTCAATGTCAATTCGAAAGATCGCAAGAGATCTTGCAGGGATCAGATTAACTTAAGGATGAAAATGAAGAGGATTTGCAAGGCAAAAAAGCTAAGTTAAGATAATTTGTGGAAGACAGTGACGACAGCTTAAAAGATCCGGATTTTCTCCCCCAGTACCTTCTTCAAATTCATCTAGTAGTTGTACATGTTCTAGTAGTAGCTCTTCTAGCTCGTCCTCTACGTCTTCCAGCTCATCAGTTTCTGGTGTTCTTCAAAGTACCGACAGAGTGAATGCAGAATCCTTGGATCCTTGTGCTGAAAATTGTTATTTGAAATGTTCTACAAAGTTTACCATAGAACAAAGGCATCCATTATTTAGAAACTATTAAAGTCTAAAAGATATTGACAAAAAAAGAAATTTTATAAGACAAAATATGGAAAATATCGAACCAAAATACAGGTACACACGTAGAGGTAGCCAAAGAGGACTAAACGTTGCATTCTATTTTCAGTTGAATAATGAAACGTAAATTTAGATTTTGCAAAACTTTTTTAAAAAAATTCATTAGATATTAACGATAGAAATATTAAAACTGTTAAAAAAACTGAAGATTTTGGAGTGAGACCACATAAATTCCATTCCAAAAGTGGAAAGCCATTACTTACAAGCACAAACTAGTAAATAGTTTATAGATGGAGGGAAAACCCTTGCTGGTTTGCAAAAAGACTACCAAAACCAATGTATTTTAGATAAAACTAGCTTTTACCCGCGGCTTCGCTCGCATCGAATCCATTAAATAAGTATCAGAAATCATTATAATAGAAAAGAACGAACTCTGTTGCTATATTAGAACCTGAGATATAGATCTTTGAATGTAGAAAAATTGCCCAAAACCTACAAAAATCCATAACTCCATATTGAATGACCGCGCCTAGCTCCTCTACAACTCAACCGATTTAAGTGGTCAAAAGCTCAAAAGAAAGAAGGTGTTTCAGCGAGTGTGCTTAAATCAAAACGAACTCTATAGCTATATTAGAACCTGAGATATAGATCTTTGAATGTAGAAAAATTGCCAAAAACCTACAAAAATCCATAACTCCACATTGAATGACCGCGCCTAGCTCCTCTACAACTCAACCGATTTAAGTGATCAAAAACTCAAAAGAAAGAAGGTGTTTCAGCGAGTGTGCTTAAATCAAAACGAACTCTATAGCTATATTAGAACCTGAGATATAGATCTTTGAATGTAGAAAAATTGCCAAAAACCTACAAAAATCCATAACTCCACATTGAATGTCCGCGCCTAGCTCCTCTACAACTCAACCGATTTAAGTGATCAAAAGTTCAAAAGAAAGAAGGTATTTCAGCGAGTGTTCTTAGAGCAAAACGAACTCTGTAGCTATATTAGAACCTGAGATATAGATCTTTGAATGTAGAAAAATTGCCAAAAACTTACAAAAATTCATAACTCCACATTGAATGTCCGTGCCTAGCTCCTCTCCAACTCAACGGATTTAAGTGATCAAAAACTCAAAAGAAAGAAGGTGTTTCAGCGAGTGTTTTTAAACCAAAACGAACTCTGTAGCTATATTAGAACCTGAGATATAGATCTTTGAATGTAGAAAAATTGCCAAAAACCTACAAAAATCCATAACTCCACATTGAATGTCCGCGCCTAGCTCCTCTACAACTCAACCGATTTAAGTGATCAAAAGTTCAAAAGAAAGAAGGTATTTCAGCGAGTGTTCTTAGAGCAAAACGAACTCTGTAGCTATATTAGAACCTGAGATATAGATCTTTGAATGTAGAAAAATTGCCAAAAACTTACAAAAATTCATAACTCCACATTGAATGTCCGTGCCTAGCTCCTCTCCAACTCAACGGATTTAAGTGATCAAAAACTCAAAAGAAAGAAGGTGTTTCAGCGAGTGTTTTTAAACCAAAACGAACTCTGTAGCTATATTAGAACCTGAGATATAGATCTTTGAATGTAGAAAAATTGCCAAAAACCTACAAAAATCCATAACTCCACATTGAATGACCGCGCCTAGTTCCTCTACAACTCAACCGATTTAAGTGGTCAAAAGCTCAAAAGAAAGAAGGTGTTTCAGCGAGTGTGCTTAAATCAAAACGAACTCTATAGCTATATTAGAACCTGAGATATAGATCTTTGAATGTAGAAAAATTGCCAAAAACCTACAAAAATCCATAACTCCACATTGAATGACCGCACCTAGCTCCTCTACAACTCAACCGATTTAAGTGGTCAAAAGCTCAAAAGAAAGAAGGTGTTTCAGCGAGTGTGCTTAAATCAAAACGAACTCTATAGCTATATTAGAACCTGAGATATAGATCTTTGAATGTAGAAAAATTGCCAAAAACCTACAAAAATCCATAACTCCACATTGAATGTCCGCGTTTAGCTCCTCTCCAACTCAACCGATTTGAGTGATCAAAAACTCAAAAGAAAGAAGGTGTTTCAGCGAGTGTGCTTAAATCAAAACGAAATCTGTAGCTATATTAGAACCTGAGATATAGATCTTTGAATGTAGAAAAATTGCCAAAAACCTACAAAAATCCATAACTCCACATTGAATGACCGCACCTAGCTCCTCTACAACTCAACCGATTTAAGTGGTCAAAAGCTCAAAAGAAAGAAGGTGTTTCAGCGAGTGTGCTTAAATCAAAACGAACTCTATAGCTATATTAGAACCTGAGATATAGATCTTTGAATGTAGAAAAATTGCCAAAAACCTACAAAAATCCATAACTCCACATTGAATGTCCGCGTTTAGCTCCTCTCCAACTCAACCGATTTGAGTGATCAAAAACTCAAAAGAAAGAAGGTGTTTCAGCGAGTGTGCTTAAATCAAAACGAAATCTGTAGCTATATTAGAACCTGAGATATAGATCTTTGAATGTAGAAAAATTGCCAAAAACCTACAAAAATCCATAACTCCACATTGAGTGTCCGCGTTTAGCTCCTCTCCAACTCAACCGATTTGAGTGTTCGAAAACTCAAAAGAAAAAAGGTGTTTCAGCGAATGTTCTTAAACCAAAACGAAGTCTCTATCTTGAATAGAACCTGAGATATTGAGGATAGAACGTGTGTATGTGAAAAACTCCCATAAGTAATGTACAGGGGGAAATCGCATTTGAGTATAACTTGAGAATGGTGAAAATTAGATGAAATCCGATGGTTGATGGCTGATCTGTTCATCGATACCTTTCATTGAAAGAAAAAATCAAGCAAATCGGTTGGGTAGAACGCCTGAACGGACTCGGAATGGAAATCATCAATTTTTTTAATATATAAGATTGGTCGTCTGCATGTATAGTGATATATTTAATCGGGAGTTTAACATATCCTTTTTTAAGCCAAAGAAAGATTATCAGAGAAAGATTATAGTCTCTGTTTTCAATATAAAACAGCAGGTCATTGGAGATAATGCAACTGATAAAGCAAATATCAATATCAAAGCTTGATAGTGAGTTGTGTCGATATGCAAGCTATTATGTCGGTTCCCAAGGGAGACGTATCAATATTCTATTACAAATCAATGCTGAGTACTATGAATTTTACTGTGACCGAATTAATAAAAAGCCGCGAGCAGCAGAGCTCCATCACGAAAATCGAATTTTTCGTCGAATTAAGAATTTAACTAATACACAAACAAATCTTTCCATAAAATGAATTTCTTGGAAATGATATCAATTCTCAATCTTATTTCTTTATATGGAAAATTTGCTATTCCTCAATAACTTTTCATTTCTCAAGTTAACTCTCTCTCTGTCGAATGAAAATTCATAATTTCAATAGACCCGGTGGGGTCTCGAACCCTCTTGTTCAATTCCAATTGACAACAAAGAAAAAATTGTCATACCGACATGAAATTTCGATATTCATTAAATAGGAGGCGGTCCAGTTCAACAATTACAACGATCAAAATGATTTCGGGCGTTTTGTGCTAGAAGAACTGAAGAAGAAAACTTTCAACTTGAGAAAGACAATTCTTCAACATCACCCCTACTTGCATGCGTAGTTAGAACCCTCTAGTTAAACTTTTTCTGGTCAAAAAATAAGAAAATATAACAAAAATGACCATAAAATGGAGAGGGGTGGAGATGAAAAGTTTCGACCTTAGACAGGAAATCATCTCGCAACTAATTGAACCTACATGGGAAATTTCATGATTCAGTCGCTTTTCGTTTGATCTGCAGAGGTGAGCAAAGGTCAAAAACCACTTTTTTGCACTGCGATCCCTCGAAATATTCATTTGATTTCAACCAAACTCCAATAACATCAATCCGCCGTCAAAAAAACTAATTTTGAACCAAATCGGACCCATAGCAATTGCTCGAGATATGTAGATATATATATAAACTACAGACATTCGAAAAACCATCATAATCGTGTTCAGGAGGTCTCAAAACATGGGAAAAATGATGCGCCCCCCATTTTTTTTGAAAAATTCGACTAAAAAGTGATGAGACCTTTTGTTATTTGTGGCATGAAGGTGAAGGCGGAAAAGGTGCCACAGAAGTTTGATCCTGTTTATATAAATACATGGAGGAACAGTCCTTGAAACGTAATAACGAGAAACAGTTTCAGATACATAATAGTAGTACTAATGTACGCGGTACAAACTCTAAAGCAGGGTCCACACCATACCGCGACCGTTGTTTTGTCAGCTCAATTATTATTCAGAGTTGAATTGAAACTCGATAATCATAGAGAGTTAAATCATATAAATATCGCGGAATTTATCCCATACCGTATACAGTCTCCAACCAAACTTCGTAGTTTAGAAATTATGTTGTAAAAATACATTTCCGATTGCCCCAAATATAACCTAGTTATTCATTTCAAAATTAATTGGCCTATAGACAACAAGGACGATTCTTCCTAGTTCTAAGAAAAGAGTTACTGTTATTGCTTGTTTATAAAAAGAAAATACGTTACGCTAGACTGCACTGGTTTATACAATTACCGTTAAGACACATATTTATATTGTTTTTATTCAAAATCTATTTATATTATTTGCGTATCTTTCGACGTCCCACTCATCTCTACCTTCTAAGCATTTCCACCGCCTCCGCTCGAGATGCAATCTCGAATTGACCTTGGATTTCTTCACGTACTGTGAGTCATTTGAATTTTAAGACTAAGGTGGATGAACAGGAGGTTGCCTGGGTAATTAATCTCTACAAATCTAATTGTTAGGTTAGGTTATATAATAAGTATGTAGACAAGGAAATACCTAGGAGGAAATTAGCATTTAATTGTGCTTCAATTATTATTAATTAATTCGGTGATTTACGCGAGGTCGTAGAATGTTCGATTGAACAAAAAACCATTCAAGAAATGTAATTAAGGGTAAAACGGCTGTTGATTAGGAGATTTTTAAGAAAAACTAGTATATTAAACTACTAGGGCAAGAAGTTTGACGTTTTGCAACTATTTGGAGGCAGAATGTTAAAGTTTCGTGCATTGATAAAGCTGAATCATGAATCGCTGATCAGAGCTTTCATGTGCAGCTTTACCAACGTATGAATCTTTAATTTTTTGCCTCGAAATAGGTGCAGAAGATGTCGTCGATGTGCGATATTTAATTATAATTTACTAAAATAAATCAACTGAAATCGACGCCATACTCAGTACTGCTGTTCCGTTGGACATCGAACAGAACGAAATTGATTCTGCCGCATCAGAAATCGAAACAAAAGTATATGATATTGCATACAGTAGATTCATGAGATGATTTAAATCATGTGCTCCGACCATTCCATTCCATACTGGAAACCCCAGAGTTGACAAAGGACCCAAGCCTGAGCCAGTCCTGGCAGCTAAGTTTGGCCCAGTTCTGGCAGTTAAGCATGGCTCAGTCTTGGCGACCAAGCTTGGCCCAGAGCTCAACATGGTTGGGCCAAACCTGGGCCAAGCTTGGGCCCTTGGAACTTTCCTCTATCATCAATCAATCAATCAAATTCTCACAAAAAAACAAATAGTAGTTAGATGGAATATAAGAATTAGACAATTCGTTACTCATACATATTAGGTATACGAAAACCAACGTCAAGCGTAGTTTTTGTATTTTTTGTGAGGCACTATCCAACCAGTTGGCCGACAATGCTAAGTATTTAAAGTTATCCAATCCGAAGCTCTTTACTGGTCACTGCTTTCGAAGACAGTCAAAGTCTTTACTTGTGAATCCAGGAGCGGGTCTGACGACGTTCAAACGACTCGGAGGATGGAGAGGGTTATATCGAGGTCTCCATTGAAAATAAGAATAAAATAGCCGGCAGTATTCTGCCTGTTGAAACTATTTGCACATAATGGCGTATCTTTCAACTATTGACCAATAAATTTTGTATGATTTCTGCCAAAACTGGAAGAAGATTTCTAAGATGTATGTTTCCTGGTGGTCGTCAATTACTTTGGTTTCGCCGACGACAGCAGTCTTTCAAATGAACCTCTCCAATAAACTCGATTAACATCCAAGCGGCAATAGATCACCACCATCAATACCGATCTTGAAAACATCCCGGAATGGAGTAGAAGCAATCTGATTGTGCTATTTTTACAAACAAGATCCATATTTGGAACATATCTCGCACATTTGGAGTTCGGCTCTTAACCATACCCTGAAGATGCTCGATTCAATTCAGAAAAGTTTGATCTAAAGACGATCCAGAGTTGACCAAAAACTTGGACAGATAAGAGCTTAGAAAAGACTCTGTTTTACCGATACTTTCGTGCTTTTCAACATAATCCCGTTTAGAGCAGTTTTTGTGAGACCTACTCGACACGCAGACGTGTTTCATGAACACCAAGTTCGACAGGCATCTTCACACGGAAAGCACCTTTCGAACTACTCGAGAAAAAACATGATTCATCAGTGAAGTTGTAGTAGAGTTCCAATGCCCAAGTTAATCCTTGTTACCTATGCGTAGATGTCGATGGTACTTTTCTTAAGGCCGCTTGACATGATGCAAGATATTGCATGTCACTTGTCATTGCAACATGATGACATGACAAGTGAAAAATTTCCTAACCTCAAATATTATTTAATATTTTTAAAACTAGGTGAAATAAACAAGAAAAAAGTGATCAGTGCATCACTGGCAATAATTATATCCGCTGCTACCTTTATTTTTGGAGTCCGATGGATAGTTTAGCAGCAGAATTGGATGAGAAAACAGATAAATCAGTTGAATATCGATAAAGAAACATATAAAAAATTCCTAGCAGATTATAAACTAATGACTGTCTAAAATTGCAACTTGTACGTAAATAAAGTGGTACCAAACCGATAAAGTGCGAGATCTTGCGTGAAACAATCAGATGAACTTCATCTACGCATGGTTTTGATCAAGAAAAATCGCGTCTTGCATTGCATTGCACGTTGTATTGCGTCATGTAAAGTGGCCTTTAAAAGTCGTTTATTACCATTACGGATTGTTGTAATCGATTCAGAAACACTATTCGACCAAGTCTCGTGATACTTTGGATCTTCCAGTTTTTCGTCATTTGATATTAGTTCGAATTTCTTGAAACCGATTGAGCATCCTCGAAATGAAACTTTGCTACATATTTAGAGGATTTGCAACATCCGTTGAAGGTAATTCTGATTTTAAGCTGTTCATTACAGATCCGAAAAATCAAATAAAACTTTAATGAGGAATTCTAAATAGATTTAGTTTAGAAAACGTTTTAGAAATATTCTTAATATATAAAATATAATATGACGGATTAGAATTGTCGACAGTTATGTACCTTCGTTACTTCCGTGACCTTTTCATCGCGTGATTGTCTATATATTATATATGCATAATAGTCTACGTGTATATATTTATATATTGAATAATGATAAGCGAAGAATCTTGGTAACAACCTTTTTAAATACTTCGTATGACATTAGTGGTGTTATAACTAACATTTCCGTCTTCCTCGATTTGTTCGATTTAACAAACTAGTCACGATCAACATCGGTTTTTTATAAAGTATTATGCAGGATGTTATAAGGAGTCATGACTGGCCCATATGGTTGAATAAATATATTTATTTCCTTTATTTAAACAGGTGATGAAAAAAAAAGGGACAAAACTATACAAGACTAGAGTTTTTTAACATAAATTGCTATTTATAAAAGTGTATACGTCAATTTTGACGTGTTTCTGAATGTCTCTTCTGTTAAATTGTCTTTTTCGTTAATATCCAATCCTATTTCCCGTGTACTTCCAAAACAGTACTACTACACTAGTTCAAGAACGCTCCTTCAATATTCGATGCCTGAGTAGTTATATAGGAAACGGGCCAGTTACAGGGAAAAGAAGAATATCTTAACTTATAAATTACTATTTATAAAAGTGTTTAGTTCAATTTTGACGTGTTTTTGAATGTCCCTTCAGTCAAATTGTTTCTTTCGTTAATATCCAATCCTATTTCCCGTGTACTTCCAAAACAGTACTACACCAGTTCAAGAACGCTTCTTCAATATTCGATGCCTGAGTAGTTATATAGGAAACGGACCAGTTACAGGGAAAAGAAGAATATCTTAACTGTAAAGAAATACGTTCATAGTTAACCGCAAAGTATTCGTTTTTGGTCAATAAAAAAGATATTATTCCTTTATTTAAACAGGTAATGAAAAAAAAAAAGGAGAAAACTATACAAGACTAGAGTTTTTTAACATAAATTACTATTTATAAAACTGTATACTTCAATTTTGACCTGTTTCTGAATGTCCCTTCTGTTAAATTGTCTTTTTCGTTAATATCCAATCCTATTTCCCGTGTACTTCCAAAACAGTACTACTACACTAGTTCAAGAACGCTCCTTCAATATTCGATGCCTGAGTAGTTATATAGGAAACGGACCAGTTACAGGGAAAAGAAGAATATCTTAACTGTAAAGAAATACGTTCATAGTTAACCGCGAAGTATTCGTTTTTGGTCAATAAAAAAGATATTATTCCTTTATTTAAACAGGTAATGAAAAAAAAGGGAGAAAACTATACAAGACTAGAGTTTTTTAACATAAATTACTATTTATAAAACTGTATACTTCAATTTTGACCTGTTTCTGAATGTCCCTTCTGTTAAATTGTCTTTTTCGTTAATATCCGATCCTATTTCCCGTGTACTTCCAAAACAGTACTACACCAGTTCAAGAACGCTCCTTCAATATTCGATGCCTGAGTATTTATATAGGAAACGGACCAATTACAGGGAAAAGAAGAATAACTTAACATGAAAGAAATACGTCATAGTTAACCGCGAAGTATTCGTTTTTGGTTAATAAAAAAGATATTATTCCTTTATTTAAACAGGTAATGAAAAAAAAAAGGAGAAAACTATACAAGACTAGAGTTTTTTAACATAAATTACTATTTATAAAACTGTATACTACAATTTTGACGTGTTTCTGAATGTCCCTTCCGTCAAATTGTTTCTTTCGTTAATATCCAATCCTATTTCCCGTGTACTTCCAAAACAGACTAGTTCAAGAACGCTCCTTCAATATTCGATGCCTGAGTAGTTATATAGGAAACGGACCAATTACAGGGAAAAGAAGAATAACTTAACATGAAAGAAATACGTCATAGTTAACCGCGAAGTATTCGTTTTTGGTCAATAAAAAAGATATTATTCCTTTATTTAAACAGGTGATGAGAAAAAAGGGAGAAAACTATACAAGACTAGAGTTTTTTAACATAAATTACTATTTATAAAACTGTATACTTCAATTTTGACCTGTTTCTGAATGTCCCTTCTGTTAAATTGTCTTTTTCGTTAATATCCGATCCTATTTCCCGTGTACTTCCAAAACAGTACTACACCAGTTCAAGAACGCTCCTTCAATATTCGATGCCTGAGTATTTATATAGGAAACGGACCAATTACAGGGAAAAGAAGAATAACTTAACATGAAAGAAATACGTCATAGTTAACCGCGAAGTATTCGTTTTTGGTTAATAAAAAAGATATTATTCCTTTATTTAAACAGGTAATGAAAAAAAAAGGAGAAAACTATACAAGACTAGAGTTTTTTAACATAAATTACTATTTATAAAACTGTATACTACAATTTTGACGTGTTTCTGAATGTCCCTTCCGTCAAATTGTTTCTTTCGTTAATATCCAATCCTATTTCCCGTGTACTTCCAAAACAGTACTACACCAGTTCAAGAACGCTCCTTCAATATTCGATGCCTGAGTATTTATATAGGAAACGGACCAATTACAGGGAAAAGAAGAATAACTTAACATGAAAGAAATACGTCATAGTTAACCGCGAAGTATTCGTTTTTGGTTAATAAAAAAGATATTATTCCTTTATTTAAACAGGTAATGAAAAAAAAAGGAGAAAACTATACAAGACTAGAGTTTTTTAACATAAATTACTATTTATAAAACTGTATACTACAATTTTGACCTGTTTCTGAATGTCCCTTCTGTTAAATTGTCTTTTTCGTTAATATCCGATCCTATTTCCCGTGTACTTCCAAAACAGTACTACACCAGTTCAAGAACGCTCCTTCAATATTCGATGCCTGAGTATTTATATAGGAAACGGACCAATTACAGGGAAAAGAAGAATAACTTAACATGAAAGAAATACGTCATAGTTAACCGCGAAGTATTCGTTTTTGGTTAATAAAAAAGATATTATTCCTTTATTTAAACAGGTAATGAAAAAAAAAGGAGAAAACTATACAAGACTAGAGTTTTTTAACATAAATTACTATTTATAAAACTGTATACTTCAATTTTGACCTGTTTCTGAATGTCCCTTCTGTTAAATTGTCTTTTTCGTTAATATCCGATCCTATTTCCCGTGTACTTCCAAAACAGTACTACACCAGTTCAAGAACGCTCCTTCAATATTCGATGCCTGAGTATTTATATAGGAAACGGACCAATTACAGGGAAAAGAAGAATAACTTAACATGAAAGAAATACGTCATAGTTAACCGCGAAGTATTCGTTTTTGGTTAATAAAAAAGATATTATTCCTTTATTTAAACAGGTAATGAAAAAAAAAGGAGAAAACTATACAAGACTAGAGTTTTTTAACATAAATTACTATTTATAAAACTGTATACTACAATTTTGACGTGTTTCTGAATGTCCCTTCCGTCAAATTGTTTCTTTCGTTAATATCCAATCCTATTTCCCGTGTACTTCCAAAACAGACTAGTTCAAGAACGCTCCTTCAATATTCGATGCCTGAGTATTTATATAGGAAACGGACCAGTTACAGGGAAAAGAAGAATAACTTAACTGTAAAGAAATACGCTCTTAGTTAACCGCGAAGTATTCGTTTTTGGTCAATAAAAAACATATTAAAGACGATTCTTTGAAAAACGTTTTAGTCAATCCATTGAAATATATGTAGATTTGGAAGTGACGTCTTCTTCTTATAATTTTTTTACACTTGTAGGTGAATGATAAGATATCTGTACATAATGGACGAACAAATTAAAAATGCAATTAATCGGGTATATTATATCGGGTATACATGAAAACATTCGTATTTTGGAACTGTCACCTTTCCCACTAGAGAATCTAATTCCGATATGCGGTTTTCCTCTTTTTGAGCGTAATTTATAACTTTCTTTAATGATAATTGGGTAGTTTCATCCATTGCAGTAGTTCTAACCTAATTAGTCATTAATAGCCTTTGTCATTGTTTGTATGTTGATATCACTTTACAGACTTAAAGTGTAAAATTTATTATGTATTGATAAAGTTTACGATTGTGTGTTTTGGATTACAGCTCAAATAATCATATTTTTATTCTTGTCTAGGACTAGTTATGCCTTTTAGGGCGTCAGAAAATTAGAGCTTTACTTTTTACTTTCATTTTATTGACTTTTCCACTCTTTAAAGTGCTTTCTTCCTCTTTGCTATGCTACTTGCTCTAGCCAAATGTTGGATCTTTCTTTCTTCGTTATTATGTCCCTTTTTTATTATGTTTCGTGGTCTTCCTCCTTATGTGTCCTTGCCAAACATCTTTCTCGTTTTTCGTTTCTTCGCCCTATTTATTTTTTCCCGAAAATTTACTAATTCGATGTTATTACTCTGTTTTATATTCTATTGTGGTCACTTCTCTAATTTCTCAAATGTATCTGCTACTATTACTATATCATCTGCATATACTAATCCAACTATTTTAAGGTATCTGTAGCTAATCTATCCATGACTAGTATAAGCGAAATTGGACAAGGATACTTCCTCCAGATCAGGAGTCTCGAAACTACGGCCCGAGGGCCACATCCGGCCCGCGGTGAGCTAGAAAACTCCTTTTAGAGAACATATTTTTTATATACTACTCATATAATTGTTGTAGGCTTATTGTTAATGTTTTTGTGATAAGTTGGATAAAGAAACACAGAATTGTAATCAGTTAATTTAGATCTGTAAACATTTTTTGTGTACTTCATTTTGGATGAATAAGTAGAACCAAAAACAAAGATGAGTTTCGATATTTGTTCTTAATCAATCATTTCCATTTGAAGTACCGGAGCCAGGGTTTCAATGTCAGTATCAAAAGGATTCTGCAAAATCTTAATTCGATTCGCAATGGCTTCAAAGTCCAAGAACCGAGTATCAAAATTTACTTTTCAGAGCACTCAAAGTTTCGATTGCAAAATCGATAGGAAACTCAGTCTCAGTGGTGTGGCTGAATAAACATTTACTTCGTAGTTGTAATTGAAACAGTATCAATTTCTTCCTGAATGATTTGAATCAGGAAGATGCTGGTTTTCTCCTTGCAATCTCAAATTCAGTTCGTTCACATTCGTTTTATCAAATCATGCTAACTAGAAAGCTAACTTCCACAGCCATGCGTTGTTTTGTAATTCATTAAGAGGGCTCGAAGTTCAAAAAGCGCCGAAGGACTTTCCCACAACTAAGCCAACGTACGCCAGTATGATAAGGTAAGTCATTTTGATAAAATTAACAGTTGATATGATTGGTTTCAGAACTTCGGACGTATCCAAACATTTTCCGCACAAAGACTGTTGATGAACGATACAATGTAAGACTAATGGTTTTGAACCACCGTCATTTTATACAGCCTTTGACACAAGAGCGACCAATCCTTTATCTTTCAACACTCATGTTTTCGCCTCCATCAGTTGTAATACATTTCAAGTTTTTCCATCGAAGGTTCTTTTGATTAATGGCCATTTCAACTCCTTTAAAAATATCTGTATTAGAAGTTGTGCCATGAATACTATACATTTCAAGAAGTTCTTCATGCACTTCTTAGCTTTTATCTACTCCTCGAATATAAATCAACATCTGAGCAGTATCTGACACATCCTTTGACTCATCCAAGACCAAACGAAAAACCACTCAACATGTCCATTTTTGTCGAACAGTCGAGCCACAGTGTTTGCAGACGTACTGACAGTTTTTAATAAATTTACCTTTTCAGGGCGCATTTCTTCGATTACTGCAATGATGATCATTTCTCCATCGGTGAATGGTTTTCCACGTTTTGCAATTTCAAGAACCACACGCAAGTTGCAGCCTCTTGTTCAGTTTTGAGTTTTGTAATCCGCGCTTCACAGCTTCGAATTTTTCTGTCCGCAAACTTCCTGTATATTTTGAAAACCTAATTTTGAAAATGTTTCGTTTCATAATGACGTCTAATGTTATATTATTTGAGAACAGCTTTGCTGTCATTGCAAATCAAACATAGCGCCTTGTTACGGGACTCAATCACGAAAATACTGAATGTTCCACTGATCTTTGAATTTTCCGCATTCACTATCAATTTTTCCCTTCTTTTCCATACTACTAAATCACACACAAAAGCAACAAATCAAATCAAAATACTGTTACAAAGACGTCTTAAACTTAAACACGCCCAAACACGTTTTAAGGAGGTACGCACAGTGCCATAGGAAGTGACTTGTGATTGCGCCACTATATATTCCAATTCTGTACGTGCTATTAGCGCCATCTGTTAGCGATAGAAGGTACTACCTATTTCCGTTTATGTCCACCAGATGTTTACGACTAATCTACAAATTACAGATAATGACAGGAAAATTAATAATATGCAGTGTTGCCGTTTTGCGGACTTTAGTCCGATTTGTAGCCTTTTTTAAACGTTGCGTTCTTTTTCGGACTTTCTTCTTCATCAGTGGACTATTTTTTGGCCTTCGGAACTGACTGGAGTAAGAGTTTTGGCCTTAAGGCTGGAAAGTTTGGAGACTCCTGCACTAGATATATGTGATAATTTCACCATTTCACCATCACCAAATTATATCAACACGACCTCTTCCCAACAGTTAGAAACCTTGCAGACGCCTAAGTTTATTTTCGATTTGTTAGACTTTAGTTATTGTTTAAATTCATTAATTTGAAAAAGTATAATATTCAATTATTTAGTATAAAATTCATATTCGTCGTCACATCTAAAAATAGAAAATGTCGAAATGAACTAATACAATCTAATGTTATACAGTACAGTTTGTTTGAAGTCCATAGTACAACATATTTTATATAGTTAGATTGAGTTGAAATTCTTGAGGAGTCGTCGGATCCGGAGTCCGAATCCTACCACTAGAGGTGGATAAAAACCCCTGAACCTTCAAAATATTGCAGAGAATCCGATTTGTATTGGTTTAAAGCTGCTTCACGAATGTCAAGAAAGATTCTGGCATTTCGCAGACAATAATTTGTGCCCCGATGCGATGGCGACAGATTACGTAAAATTCCAATTGTGGTGGATATATTGAGCGCAAAATTTGGAACTGTTAGTTTGCCGAAAGAGTTTATGTCTATAGATGAAACTATGATACCTTTCCGTGAAGAATTTAGCTTTTGTTTCAAGCTTTGTCTTTCTTGTAGCAATGATAAGACAATGGACACTTGTTTAGATAAAAGTGTCACTCTGTATGCTGATTATTGGCATACATGCATCGAAAACACAAAAAATTACTTTCCAGAATAAGTCATCTCGTAGAGACGTTAAGAAAACATAGAAAAGGTCTTCCACAAGAAGTGGTAAAGTCGAAAATAATAAAGGGACCAAAGAAAAAAATGGCAACTTAGTATTTAAGTGGAAACATAAGCGAGATGTCTTAATGCTGACTACTAAACAGAAAGACACAGGCAAAAATGAAGATCGCAGTTATTGTCAAATCGTTATTGTCAAAAGATTTACGACGGTCGTCGGATTAAGGCTAGAGAAATAGCAGAAGCTAACAGCATATTAATCGAAAGCATTTGCTATATACTGGCTGAAAAATTATGCACACGTAAGCAATCCGCGCTTTGGGTGCCGTAGTTGCTTACTTGATATCAAAAGCGCATTTGAACGAACATTTCTCGGGCCTTATTGACGCGATTTAAGCAAAATGAGTCGATTCGTAACTCTAAATGAAACCTGGATCTACCACTGTGATTTTGAAGTTAAAAAACAATCAAACATAGCGAAAGGAGAAGCGGCAAATATTGTTTCAACGGCCCTAAAAGTGATGGCGATCGTTTTGTTGGGATAGTCGTGGAATTGTGTCCATCAACTATCCTCAAACAGGTAAAACAATTACAGAATCATTACTCGATAAGGTATAGGAAGAATAATAAAAAAGCAACAACGCATTAAAAATAAAAGTGTATAGACTTAAAAAAAGACTATTTTGACAAATAAAAACGTTTATTGGTAAAAATTGTTTTGTTTTTTTGCTAGATCAGACTCATTGTATTAACACTATCGTGTTGGTTGTTTTCTTTCAAATTATTAGTCGTTTCAAAAGTCCTTACGAAGAACACGAAAATAGGCATCTAATCTCTCCATTAAATCGACATCTTTGAATCCGATTGATTCAAGTATTGACGCATAATCAAAATTAGTGATTTCAATTTACCTTTTGGCATTCCGCATGGCGGTTTCGTCCTCGAACTATCTAAGAAATCCAAGTCGTATTTTCTGGCAGGCGGAAAAGTCAATGCTACATGTCCGTTTACGCGAACGGTCCAAAAACATAACACTTGCACTAAACACGAAATGCTAACGAGCCGATTTATCGGTCCCATATTGATGACGCACTCACCGCGCTAACATACAACACCCTGTATAATCATACCACGATCTCGAAGAAGGTGTTCACCGTTGCGGAGCACTTGGAGAACTATCTATCTAAAGCGACATACCAATTTTCTCTCTACTATTTTACAGGTTAGGATTCAGCGTAGTTTTTCATAAGATTATGATTGCAGCGTTAATATATGTCTTTGGTGGTATTGTGGTAACTTTGAGGCTGCTTACAAGTAGTGTTAATAATGATTTATAAGTGAAAATGAGTCAGTTACGGATGAGGGATGTTCAAGCTAAAGCACAGATATAAATTTCGAAGAATTGAATAAATTTGTTGATTTTATCATTCGATAACTTACTGGAAACTTTTAACAACTTTCTTAAACCAATCACCTGCTAAAAGATGAACTTTTGACATCATTGGTGACATTAAAAGCCTATATTAAACTAGATGAAAGTCATTCAGCAAAAAGTCTTTCATATATGGTTCCAGTCATGACCAGTTTTCAGGCGTCGGTCACTTAGAACATTTCCTTCCACTAATTAAATGGTTTTTGGAGTAGACACCGTCGCAGTACCTCCCAAACATGGATCATCTAATGATTCTCGTCCTTTTCGAAACAACTTTAGTTAATAAAAGTTTTATAACAACACGAAACTCTAATTTGAGACTTGTTTTAAAACTTTAAACTTGTTGAGACTTGTTTAGTAGATAATATGTCATTGTTTTTACATCATTTTTCTCTTAAATATGCTTCTAACTCAGTGATAACTTCCTCATTTATTTGATATTTGTTTTAATCATTTTTTCCAAATTTGAAAACAGCTTAATTGCTGAAAAAGTTTTTTTTTCTACTTCATTAGTATCAGTAATGTTGTTTTCAACTTTCACGACGATTTTTCCGGTTAAAAAGCAATGTTATTTATCAAAAAATTCAATAAATTATAAATTCAAGTTCGCTAAATATCGTTTAGTAAATATTACTTCGAGGAAAAATATTTAAATATGATTTGGATTCATTGTTGTATGTATCGTAAATTTTGTATTTGAATTTTTCTAAGACGGACCTGCTTTCTCACTCTCTCTCTCTCTCTCTCTTCATCGCTCGAAGCACGAGACTCCCAGGAGTTAAGAATACCATTTACGACGTAGGCAGAGGTGAGCTGGGTATGCTGGAATTTTACCTTGAGTACATTCTGTTTGATGTAAGTTTACGTAGTCGTAACAGAGAATTTTTCATAGTATGGTACTTATTAATATGATATTTATGACACATACTGAAAGTATGGAAGAAATCCAACAATTGTTTTAATAATTAGAAGTAGACATATCGCTGTTGCGCGTTAACTTTGTCATTATGAAGAATAATTAACGATTAAGCAATAAAATAAACAATTCGCTTTCAAACTCTCTCTTTTTTTAATTTGTTTATGTAAAAAATTATGGGAAATATTTCATGTTATTTATATTAAGAAAAGAACCGAAATGTTATGGTCTTCTTTAGTTCGAAAATACTACGATGGCGGGCGAAAGAGTCCGTGATTTCTAAAAATAGTTATTTGTATGCCAAGGACTGAAAGACAGTCCAACAAAGTAGTACACAACATTTTTTAGACGACGCATAACATCCAAAACTTTTTCAATTACACTGAAGAAAGAAAATAAATAATAGAGAATTATAAACATTTTATTTATTGAACAATATAATGTACTACTGTAATTAATTATTTGCAAAAAGTAATGTTGATCGTACCTCCAGGTAGACAATTATTAATATTTATTGTATTGGATGCAGATGGAATATATATATCTCTACTAGATGTTGATGGAATCTCTGTAGATGTGTTCGTGTCTTCTATACAATTTGTTGATTGATTCGTATTTGTGATGGAAGAAAGTATTCTATTACCAATATCAATTTTGTTTGTTATTGAGTCATCTATATAAGCTTTAAGGTTATGCAAAATCATCGAAGTGAAACTGTCAACTGCTAAAGTTGTCTACTCCAGAGCGTCCCGAAAGTGTTTTGCAGTACGGAACTGTCACTTTCACTACATGGAACACTCAAAACGCAACTTTCGTTATGGAAATGAATACAGAACGAACAACTTTCAGATGGCGTCGTCTAAAAAATATTTTTTTTAACAGGCAATTTAATACCAAGCGGTGGTGGTAACATTTGTAAGAAACATTTGTAACAATATTCATATTATTTAGCATCAGTAACAATGATAACGTGTTAAAAATCAATGCGGTTACTACAGTTTTTTCCTAAGACCACTATATCTATGAGTATATCCGTCAAAGTAAAAAACGGATCAAACAGCGGTCTGTTTCACTTTGTTCCAGGACGCGAGACAAGGAAGGAAAATATGGGACGTCCCATGACATCTGGCAACCTTGATCACGGCACCAATCTAGCCTCGATAACTGATGATTTACGAATAACTAATGGGGTGAAATCGCCTAATTTCGTATCAAGTTCCAAATTATGGAAAGTAGGCTTGAAAATTATTGTTATAAAAAAATAAATAACTCATCCAAGTAAATATTATGACAATCCTTACATAAATGGACGACTGACTGACCGTTGCTGATAATGATAATAATAAATAAAAATTATTATATTTCTTCGTCATCCATAACTTATTATTATGATAAAGTTAGAACCACAAATACCATGTGGTTCGAGAAATACTTGGGAAATTTTGGAAAAGTAACGATTTGTTATCATTTATTAGGCCTCTTACTCGTCGCATGGAGACAAATCTGGAGAATACAGTAGACGTAGTAGCAGTTCGTAGTCCATTTTGACCGTATCGTGATTATAGTGAAAGATTAATCGCCACCTTAAGAATCCCAGAACACGGTTGCCATTTCCTTTGCGGCCGATAAGTCAGTCGCAATCTTCGCTTTCTTTAGAGAGCGTTTACCGGGTGAAGTGTACTGTTTTGACAGTACTTTGATCTCTGATGTGTACTAGTAGATACATGTTTCAAGAAACTACTTCAGATAGCGCTTAACGATATCAAACGTTTATGTAAAGTAGTATCAGGATTGCGCTCATTATCCGTAGTCTAATAACACCATCGACAGCTTTGTAATACCCAAAATTTCATAGATATGATTCACGAAACCTTTTCAAATCCTAATGTCTCAGCAACCTCACCTCAATCGGCGATCTGCCACTACGAGATAGTGAAATTTTATCCCTTGATCCTCCGTGGCTGAATGTTATGCTAGAGGAAATTGAAGGAAAAATAAAAGACAAGAGAAAAATTTTCCACTACATCAGAGCACAAATTACACTCAGGAGGGCGTTATCGAGAATAGAAGGGAAGGTATATGGAGCACATTTTGAAGCTTTGAAGGAAACGATGAAGATGATAACTTAGAGGAGCTAGCAGACATGGTAGGCATTTCAAAAAGTCTCTGAAGATGATAACTTGGTACTTTCCATAAATGTTTCATCGGTACATTACCTCATGCAAGTCCATGAACATCATCTTAATACCGATTTTGTTTCTAATTAATTCCAGACAGAATACAATGAATCCCCACAAAATCCTCATTCTATTAAACTCTCCAATATTATTTCACCCAATCTGAGGAGGGTAATTAATGGTTATACCCCTGTTATGAATAAAAAAAAATATATATTTTCAAAAGAAGTTCTTTTGAGGTATGGAACGTGTTAAAAAATTGAGTAAACTTTATTTTAAATTAGAATAATCAGTACAATAAATTACTTATAAAGTAATAGTTATTAAAAAAAAACATTTTCGGAAAGAAATAAAAATACCGCACAGTACATCCCAGTCTTATTTTCCTTTTCCTTTTCTCGCAAGCCTCTGTTGCTTCTTCAAAATTATTTCTTTCATAGTATCAGTATAACCTGCCATATCATCAACCGTCGATTCTTCTGATGTACTGCTCGTTTTTTTCTTATTTTTCTCTTTTTCCAATTTTTTTTGCAAAATTTCACGCATCGCAGCTGTGTATCCATTCAAGTTAACACCTTCTTCAGGTATGGATTTAGGTATCGCTGTTCTCTTAACACGATTCGTTTGTTTTATTTTCGGTTTAGCGTTTGTGATAACCTCTTCATGACCTTCACTACTGCCATCTAAAAATAATCACAATTATATAATTTTGATTTTTATACGGTCAAATTGATCAAAAAATCAATACCAGAATCATTTAATTCCATATTGACGTCTAGATTTATATCATTCTCTTTTTCATCTTCAGAAGACTCGGAAACGTCTTCTTTTTTTGGAGACTTCCTTTTCAAATTTCGAACAACTATACCCCTGCGTTTTCTTTTAACTGTTGCTTTGACTGCAGGTGAATCTATCAAATGAAATTATGATTAATATAACTTTCCAAACAATAGATAAGAAAATTATTTGAACACAATATATATTAAAAAATGCCACTGTGTACAATAAATCCACCCTCACGTGATACATAGATCTGTAGCAAGCATTTGATAAGGTAAGATTTTATAACTACTTAAAAAATAGTACCGCTAATAAAATTTCTGCCAAAATGACAAAATAAGTAATAATAGTCACAAAGCAGACAGTCAGAAAGTGTATTGTATGTAAGTATGTATGCTACGTCCCAAAGGATATATTGTGTCCCCCTTTCTTGCCGCGATACTGGGGAAACCAGTGTTTACAGCTGATCTAGTAATCCTACTCCTTCTAGGAAATTTAAAATGTGGAATCACAGAGAACAACTTATATCACTTGAAGCATAACTAGGGGAAATAGCACATACAAAATGTACGGATCAAACAAGGCAACAGTCTCAGTTTTATCTATTTTTAATGTCCTCATAATTCACCAGGCTGATAATGCTGTTGAAATATTGGAAAAAGAGAACGAACTACAAAGAGTATTATAGAGATTTGAAACTCTCACAGGATTATACTGAAACAAAAAAAGATACTTCTCGACAGATTGTGTAATTTATAACAAAAGTACAGAGCAAATCATGTTTATAATTTCTAATGCCTTCTATGCACGGAGCTACTCATAAAAACTAATTACTAATATTACTAACTGATGTGATTTTCATGTTCTAATCTAAACAAACTTTTCCAGTTTAGTTTTTTATTGACAAAATAAAAAAAATTACAAGCGACCTGGAATTCATGAAGTAGAAATAAAAGTCAAGATGGCAGCAGTTAAAAAACGTCATTTGTAGAACAGCCGCTACAAAAATAATTGTGGAGTCTGGGATTCTTCAACATAGTTACTAGTCAATAAAGTCGTCTGTTATATTCCAATGAATAACATTGGTACTGACTCAACGGGAATCAGTTAGTGATTCGTGTCAATAATTAGTTTCAAATTAGTAGCTCCGTGTGTATTAGGAACTAAGGGTTAAAATTACGAACAATCGGAAACTGAAACCAGCAGCTGAGATAGGGGAATTTTTTTGAAATGAAAACCTAAATTTAGATAACAGGCGAAATGTTGAGAAATAGAAAAAGGATCAAGGATGCTTCAGATGAAGTAATACTGATCAGAACTGGAAAAAGAACATGCAGAGATCAGGTGTATAAAGTAAACAAGGATACACTTGTAAATTTTCAATTGAAAAACCAATTAAATACTTGTATGAGATCAAGATCACAATTTTAAAAAAGAAGTATTATAATCATGAGCAAAATAGAAAAAAAGCCTGTTATATGATGCCCATTATACACCTCAACTTTTGGTGTGTTGAGCATTAACAAATATTCACCAGCAACATCTTCATCTACGTCCATATCACTAACTTCTTGGTCCTCTGAAGATTCTGGAACAACTTTTTTTCTGGGAGATTTCCGAAGAGTCTGTGTTAATCCGTTTACCTTAATTGGCGTTTTTTGTGAAGGTAAATTATCTAAAAAAAATTGTTAATCGATATAAATCTATTTAAATAAGTGCTTATTGTACCAGTATCACTTTCTTCCGAATCACTTTGAGATGAATCGACAATTACTGTTTCCTTTTGCTCTTTTCTCTTAAGTGGTGGAGCTAACAACTGTTTTCTGGGAGATTTCCTAACAGACTGTGTTAATTTGTTTTCTTTAATTGGAGTTTTCCGTGAAGGTGGATTATCTAAAAGAGAAAACAAAGTTAATCGAAATAAATCTATTTAAATAAGTGCTTATTGTACCAGTATCATTTTCTTCCGAATCACTTTGAGATGATTCGAAAGTTGGTTTTTTCTTTTGTACTTTTCTCTTGGGTGATGGAGCTAACAACTTTTTAGAAGTCTTGGTTTTGGTAAATTTAAATGGTTGTTCGAGGGAATCGGTAGAATCCAAACCTTTCAAAAATATTTTCCTAATTTTTTTATAATCTGGCTTCATATTATGTTTTAGAGTAACTAAATAATTCAGGAATTCTACTAGTGGAGCTGAAATTCATATAATTACTACAATTTTAAAAAAACAATATTGATAAACATGCACATTATTGGGAAAAATTTTATAATAATATACCATTGGAAGTTTTCAAAAAACATGGAGATAAATTTAAAAAAAAAAACTAAACTGCTCTACTAAATTCATACTCCACTTAAGTAGAGTCTAATGGTATAGTATGAGTGAGAATTTGTCTTTGGCTCATTTCTATTTTCCCCAATTAATTTATAAGTTAAAACACCATAAACTAAGTTATCCTGATACTAAAAAATATTCTATGGTTGGTTGGTTACCACTTCTGTGAAATACAAAACACCCAGGAGCTATTCTACAAGATGGATATAAAACAAATGTAATTTTGTAAAGTATTGAAAGTTTTTTTTAAACGTATTGTTTACTTTTTTACAAAAATATGTTTCAGTTTGGTTTTCTATACAACTAAAAAGCTATTCAATGAAAAATGAAAAGGCGGGTTTTGATATACGAGATTCAAAATGTTTGACAATTAATACTTCACTAGATGTTGATATAAAATTGTTATTATTATTCACTGCTGATATGCAAATCATTTTGTTTGCTTTATAGTTTTTTTGTGTAACTCGCACAGAGACATAATATTTAAAGCTTTAAAAGAGATTGGAGTGAGAATCCAACGGAACAGAAAAGTTTATTATAATTAATCGCGAAAATCTATTAAAATTCACACTTATAAATTTTAATTGCTATAAGATATTTTTCATTGCAGTATACAGAACCATATTATAGAGAATTTAAAATAGACACTAAACTTACCTGGCGGTGATTTTGTACCAAAGCAAGTTTTCATAAATTTAGACACATCAGACATACAAGTGTCTTTTGATTTATAAACAGCATTGGGATCTTTTAAATTCTTTTCCCATGGTAAAACACAGCCTAACCATTGTATCATATTATAAGCTAGAATTTCAAGATCACCCCTTCTCGTTTGAACTAAAATATTGCACATATGAGAAAAAGTAGAAGACAAAACTGAAGGTATTAAAATTAACAATTTAGAAGTAAAATAATTTTTACCTCCTTGGTGAGCATCCCTACTTAAATATTCAATTGTACCATCATGAGCCTTCTTAGGGTTAGGTTTAAACACGGAATCATCATTAAACTTAGTAGCTAGACCAAAATCTACAAGGTATAATTGTTTATTAAGCGTATCTTTGGTGGATCCCATCAAGATATTTGCCCCTTTAAGATCGGCATGAACGTAGCCTCTACTATGGATGTATTCCAGAGCATCCAACTGGAATTGAAATTATATTTACAAATATTCATACGCAATTAGACCTACAAAATTTACCATTTGTATTGCTATTTTAAAAACTGTCGAAGTGGGAAATAATTTATTATTTTCTAAAAAAATTTTCCATACATCTGTTCCAAATTTTTCCATCACAACAAATCTGTATTTCTCATGGCAGTATTCATGAGATCCTGACCCCAAATATAGAGGAATTCCTAATGTTTTCAAACCTGCTTTCCTCTTAAATTCATCCACTACAAAATACACTGCTTGAAATGTATGAACATATATTATTACATAATCAAAAACAAATATTACCGTCTTCTTTTTTGCAATTTCTCATGTAAAAATGCATCTCAACAAATAGGGGTCCATTTGAATGAGGTTCCTATAATATATTCCAATTTACTAGGCTATTATCAACTATTTATAAAATCAACATAAAAAAATTATTGACAATCCTTACTATTTTTATAACATAAGGGTATTTATTACTATTGTCTGTTGCTTCTTTGGCTGAATATATTGCGCCGAAACCACCTTGTCCAATGGATGAACCAAGTTTCCATTGCTTTTTAGATATATCTTGTAGGACTTCCCCTAATGGTAACGGTTCAGCTAATTTATAGCCGTTTGCGGCTTTTCTTTTTGGTGCTGCTTTGGGCATTATCAAAATTACTAAAATTAAAAACGAACAAAAACTAAAATTGATTTTAAACCTTATAACCAAACTTAACATTCCACATTTAGCCAACTGTCAAATAATTCAACTTTCAAAGCTGTTTGGCTACACTGGATTTCTTCACGAACAACCAATCATGCAATTCAATACAAATTTCATCTTTCAAATGAGACAAAGTGATTGGTTAGAGATTAACGGACAATCTATTCTTCCAAATAAAGATCGTTTTTTTAAAACTACTACAAGATTTGAAGTTGTTAATATCCAAGTATTTTTTAAGAAAGAACTAATTTAACAAATTTTTCTTGACTGTGATTGCCCCAATTTTTCTTATTATACCATTATCTGTAGGTTATGAAAGGATCGACTGTGACAATGTGTCTAAAGTGACGCTTCCGTTATAATAAGAACTCTATCAATATAATTGATCATCTTATCGTAAAAATCATATAAAAATCTGAAAATATTTTTATAGAAAATTCTATTATTGGTATCATGCATATATTTGGCTTTAGCAATTTAACTTGCCATTACATATCAGGTTATTGGATAAATTTACGACATCCTTCCTAATAGCCACAATATGCTTATCTATCAAACAGGTTAGTCTCTTGGGAATTAAATTAATCTTATAAGTAAGAAATAGCAAGAGAAACTTTAAACTAATAAATAATAAATAACTCTAGGTGCTTATTTTGGAAAGATAGAATGAGTATTTAGAAACTCATTTACCAGTTATTACCATCTTTATTCTTTAAATTGCAGTGATTAACAGCTGACGTAATCAATTCTATCTTGTGTGGCACACCTGTTTATAATTTGTTTTGTATGAAAGTTTGAAGTTGTGAGATGGCATCAAAAATAAAGCTCAACGACGAGGTAAGTAAAAAAGTATATTTTTTTAAATTTACAATGCATGTTATCATCTCAAAAGTTGTGCCAAAACTAAATTATTAACGCTTCAATAAAATTAAGATAAGATAAAAATTATCTGTGTTCCTATTTAGTGTTATCAAAACCACGCCTATGTAAACTCCCATTTAATTTTTAATTTTATTCCCTAAAAATTAAGTAGATCTACAAATAAATACTTGTTACATTGATAAATGTATTTGCATTTGTAAACAGATCGTACGTTTATTTAGGAGTTGTTATCAACACTCTTATTCTATTTTATAAACATTAATTATTGAATAACATACTTTCTGTTTGTTATAATAATAATAATATTGATAACAGATATCATTTTTGTCCGAATTAAATCAATATGTTTACGTTTTAAAATGGGTGTGATGTGGAATTGCTGAATAACAGTAATTATTTTAAAGTGAGGTTAGATTCAGAAATTACTCATGTGCATTGAATATTTAATTAATAATAATAGTGATTCACACAAAATTTGCTTTTTGTTTATTTTAGTTTATCACTTTATGTTATTCAAATAAGCTAATATATTTTTGAGTGTCACAGTACTTAACTTGCAATAAATATATTATAATCTGGTTAAATACCAATCATCAATTTTTAAACTTTTGTTATAAGGTGTTAACTACACAAATATACAGAGAGTACAGAAAGTTCAATGTAATATAAACGAGAATAATCATAATAATTTAGAACTAGGATCAATAAAGGAAATTGGGATTGTATCAATTAAAAATGTATAAGTTTCTACGGTGTGTTTATATGAAATAATAATTTAAAACTTATTTTTTGTTACCAAATTAGAATAAATATTGGAATAGTAGAATAAATCACATTTTCTGAGTAAATTTCGGTCTGTGGATATAATAATTAGCCTCGTCAGAGGATGTAATTACGCGCATCGGTGTATAGTTTTGTAGATAGTAGGTTTTTTAGGTTTTTAAGCATAATCTTATGTAGCGGTACTTATTCTGATTCTCTATCTCAGCAGTGTTGAATTTTTATATTTCAACTTTGATATTTCAAAAACTAATTATCTTCACACACAGTTCGCATAAATTTTTTTTTCCAAGTGGAAAATTTCATAATCTTTTTAGAGGAATTTCCGATTTATGTCGTGTATTTCCACCAATTCCATTATATAAATAAATAGTCTAGTTTATTTATAGATCCAAAGCTGTTTTCCCTTGATTATCTCTCGGTATTTGGTTAAGTTAATGCCAATATTTTCTGATGGAGACGTTCTGAAAAGCCACCCACTCCCGCCGTTGGTGTCCTTGAGATTCGATCGATAACCGCCGCCATAATGGACAGAGGCGGCGCGTTGTAACAAACACTAGGGACAAAAGATTTAAAAAAAAAATAAGCATAAAATTTATCCCTAATAAATAACTTATCGAAAAAGTAATCTTCAAATCGTTTCGTATGTAGAAACTTTAAGTTTGGTCAAGTTGGAAATTCGTTGTACAGATTTAATTATCAAAATATTTCGATATAATAAAAATTTATGTTTTTTTTTCGACATTATGTGTATTTACGTATTAAATTTCGCGCGCCAGTGACACACTGTGAAGCAGCCCGCTAGGCGCCATTCGTACCAATCTGTTTCCATCTTGTTTATCCCGAAACTTGTCTATGCTGTTTTTAACTCAAATTTTATGTTCTGACCCAGTTTCGACGAGGATTTATTCTAAATCAAGACATTTGAATATAATCCGATTTATTAGAATTTAAATGAGATAATTAGAAGGGTGAAAGACTAAAAATATTTCTTAATCCAGGACCGTAACATCGAGAAGTTATTATGAAATAATTTTTTTTCGGATACTGGATATTATGTCTACAATCGAAAATCAATTTCCAGAATTTTATGAGGAATTTCGCTGAGAAATTTTGCTTGTACAGAGCAGTCGACCTCGAGTTTTTATTATATTGATATTTCATCTCAAAAAAAAAAACTTTTTCGACCATTAATTTTCCGAAAATGTATTAAAAATTTTAAGTTTTATTTATTTGCACGGCAAGTATAGTAAAAAATATTGATATTATACGGAAATATAAAGGAAACGTTTCCAAAAAAGTTGGTATTTTTAAAATTTTTAAATATTTTTCAATTGCTGTTCAACTTATGAATATCAACGAATTCGAGATTTGGTTTGCTGCGATCGAATCGTAGTTTTATGAATATTATCAGCAAAAATTTTCTAAATTTCATTCACTTAGTCAAATATGGGTGGAATCGCGTGGGGTGGTTTCTAAGGTAAGTTTATAATGACCCTCCCTTTATTATAATTGGAATCCAAAATTTTATTACCTCAACATCATATTACAAACCTTCCTAAACAGGATACGGCATAAACGGCTTAAATTAGGATCTATCAAATTGAAAAATTGGGGTAATTGTTACAAATCTCGCGATTCCGTTTTTCGCGAATACTTAAAATGATTCACAAAATTATAATTATGTAAATAACGCGTCTAGAAAAACTATTAATCGAATTCAAATTTTTTTTTATTATTATTATTTACTAAATGACTTTTGACACGGTGGAATACCATTAAAACGTGATACATCTGGTTCCAAATGGTGCAAGTAGGAAGACAACCAGTTACGTTTGAATCTACAATCAACCTGATTGGTTATCATTGCCTGATCTTTCCCTATAAAGCTCAATTCCATCAATCGATTGTCTGGTGGTTCCCGCTTCCATCTATGTTGGACAATATGGAAGTTTCCAACAAAACTGACACTCGGTTAACTTGTTAACAGTTCATTACGTACCGAAAACCAAAAATCATTCTAATTTAATCAATCTGGGGCGATCTGGTTCGTTCCGTATCGATGGGAATCCAATCGGATCCGGCCGGACCGAAAATGACGCCAGACTGCAATCCCCAATATTGAGATATTGTTCACTAGAAAAAGATATGCTTCTATACTCACTTAGTTTTGCATCTAATTCAGTTTTTGGCGATAAATACCTATTCTTCGACGCATCTTCATTGTGTCTTCTAAGTGCGTGGCCTGATCTAGGGATTGCGTAGTTGCTTGAAAAATATTAGAAAGTACACAATCTATTCAACATATGTTTCAAGTTTGAAGACGTTACGTTGTTTATTATTTGTTTGGCAGCCATCAATAGTGAACGTTTTCAGAAAAAATCGGTAATCGTTAGCCCAACCAATATAAAAGCTGAACTAGGTTGTACTCTGGATGATACTGCTGCTTCGTTATCAACAGTTGTCAATGTTTCGCAGAAATAAAGCCGAAACAATGGACTGAAAAGGGAAAACTAACTCCAAAGAAGCCAAAGACCGTTCCATCTGCGGACATGGTCATTGAGTCAGTTTTTTTGGGATGCGCTTGGGATAATTTGCAATGACTATCTTGAAAAAGGAAAAACTATAAACGTCGAGTATTATTGCAACGTTTGAGCGAAGAAATCAAGCAAAAACAACCGTATTTGGATAAGAAGAAAATGTTCCATCTAGACAATGCACCAGCTCACACATTCGTTATTGCAATAGCTAAAATTAATGAATTAAAGTTTGAATTGACACCCTATCCGACAGATTTAGCCCTTTCAGATTATTATCTGTTCTCAGACATCGAACTTCCAGGGTATCGAACTCGAAAGGAGATTACGGTGAAAAATAAATATATTTGAGTGTTTTCTTTTTGTTAAGCCAGGCATTTCTTCGACTATCCTGGTATATAGCAATAAATAGAATTTTATTGATCCTAATAAAGCAATCTTCAAACTTTAATGTCATTTATTTTTCTGATTAGAAAGTGTATTTGTTATTAATATTACATAATATCTGTCCGCCGTATGATCCCGATCCTGCACCAATCGCTTTTCGCTATTTTCGAAAAATGTTTAAGCGACAGAACGCTTTCACGACGTCGAGAAGCGTCACTATCTGGCCGTGATCGATGTTTGCCTTACGTTGTCATGTGTTTCTAATTAATATTTGCGGAATTTCCACGGCAGCTATTTGGAATCGTTCCGAATCCAGCGGCGATTTTTCCGAAATAAAAAATGCGCCGTAAAAATTGAAATAAACAATTATATTAATGAATCGTTTTATCGCTATTAGCAACGGTATTAACCGTATAGACATTATCAAATGATACGGGAATTGATGTGATACACAATTTGAGAGGATTCGTTAAGATATCCTGTGAGTCAAGGTTGAGTCCAACTCATTCGCCCACAATAGATTCATCATGAGAAATCTTCCGTTGTCGTGTATGTCTTTTTAAACGGTCATTTCCGAATAATTTCGCTTACAACCGTGATGCTTTGCTTAAATTCTTTTTGAGAGAAACCAGTTGTAACCCGTATTATAAATTGAAAAATTACATGAGTAATAAGTCTAATGGTTCATGTTCAATTTGCAATATAATATGGCGAGGCGTCACTGAATATATGAAATGTGATTCCGACAGCCCGAAGTCGATTATCGAACACTTTATATTACAAAATTAAGATATTTGATGTTAAATCGATGAAATCGACCTCGGAAACCTTCGAATTCCCACGAAAGGTAGATTCAGTAGTAATCCGTGGACTTGGTCAGCGAGCTGTTGCTAGACAATTGGATACGACTCGCGCAGCGGTTCGAAAAGTGTGTTATGAGGACACTGGATCCTTTCATAGGCGATATGGAACAGACAGAAGGCTTTATTACGTCTACAACATTAGAAACCGTCTCCTTAATACGTTCAAGTACAACGACAGTTCCGTGAGGTGCGATTAGTACAAAATTAGCACAGAATCATCTGTATTGGACCTTGGAACAATGGGGATGCCTTCATGGTAGCGACCGAAGAAGGAGAGTGTATCTAAGACCAAGAGAGCGATTTGCTTTGAGGAACGAAGTGCTTATGGAGGTGTCTTCATTCGTAAGGACGACCGTATTTATGATAGAAGAGGTTTAAAGGCTGATAGATATATCGAGGAGATTTTAGCACTTCATGACCTTAAGTCAACGAATTTACCTTTATGGATGACAATGCAAGCCCGTACACCTCCAGAATCGCGCAAGATTCTATTGCAGAAGTCGATTTTTGGGTTATGGAATGGCAAAAATACAGTTCTGACGTAATGACAATTGGATATGACCCGCGCAGCGATTCGAAGAGTGTTCCAGCGTCATGAGGAAACTGGATCCTTTCTTAGGCGACCTGGAACAAGTAGAAGGTTATTTATAACAGCTTTATTATATCTACAACATTAGAAACCGTCTCCTTAATACGTTCAAGTACAACGACAGTTCCGTGAGGTGCGATTAGTACAAAATTAGCACAGAATCATCTGTATTGGACCTTGGAACAATGGGGATGCCTTCATGGTAGCGACCGAAGAAGGAGAATGTACCTAAGACCAAGAGAGCGATTTGCAGATTGCTGCTTTGAGGAAGGAAGTGTTTATGGAGGTGGTTCCTGCATGATGCACGAACCGATCCTGTCTTCATTCGTAAGGTTCAAATGCTGATAGATATATCGAGGAGATTTTAGCACTTCATGACCTTAAGTCAACGAATTTACCTTTATGGATGACAATGCGAGACCGTACATCGCCAGAATCGCGCAAGATTATATTGCAGAAGTCGATTTTTGGGTTATGGAGTGGCAAAGATACAGTTCTGACGTAAGGAAGAATTTCAGCTGGACTTCCTATCTCAAATTTGATCCCAGAGCTTTTTGTTGCAGCAGAATAGAAATGGCTTCACATCCCAAAAGAAACTACACCCAACTTGATTAGATCTATGCCTAATCGTTCATTTGCTTAATGCATTAATTTCAAATAAGTTTTCATTAACGCCAGCCAAGTTTTTCTTATCAAAATGTATGTGCTTCTCGTAGGCCCACAATATGTCTTTTACCCTAGGTTTCACGGTATCTTGGGATAACGAAAACCTTTGCGAACGCTATGAATACAAATTAAACATCTAGTCGTAATTTTTAATTTACATATTAGGCCAGTAAATAGGGGAAGTTTTCTCCAAAAAGTTCAACTTGTTCATGTTATCCCAGAAACGTGTTTGAGGGGGATATTTGAAAAAATATGTGGAATCTCTGCTTTCAGGTATAAATACGAATGAAATGGCGTTTGAGTTTTGAAAGTCCAGTTACCTGAATCGTTATAAATTTAGTAAAAAGCCGTAAGCAGCAGGGCTCCATCACGAAAGTCGAATTTTTCGTCGAATGAAGAATTTAACTAATACACAAATTTTTCAGAATCTTTCAATCGATTCCTCTGATTTTCTGTCCATTTCTTTTTGTATTCTTCATGAATTTTGAAATTTTTCAATCGATTTTTACGAGAATCACACGCGTTTTAAAATTTTTATAAAGTTCCGAATCACCATTACGTTTTTTCTGGTATTCACTCTTCTTAATTCTATATTCTTGACTTTTTTGATAAATTTTAAGTCTTACCTTATCGAGTGAATATTTTGTAACATCATTCTTAAGCTCTCGGTATTTTCGACTCGATTTTTCACTCGTTTTGAATGACAATTGTCAAAACAATGTATGATTGCTCGTAAATCGTTTGACAACTAAGTGTTTGTTGCTTCACAAGCTCCTCGATTAGTTTTTATTCATCAGCAATTTTATAATTGTATCTCGAATGGATTTTCAGCGAGAATAGAAGAGAAAGGAGTTGATAATTATTCTACTGAATACTCCCGGTGGTTTCGAACCCTCTTGTTCAATTCCAATTGACAACAAAGAAAAAATTGTCATACCGACATGAAATTTCGATATTCATTAAATAGGAGGCGGTCCAGTTCAACAATTACAACGATCAAAATGATTTCGGGCGTTTTGTGCTAGAAGAACTGAAGAAGAAAACCTTGAACTTGAGAAAGACAATTCTTCAACATCGCCCCTACTTGCATGCGAAGTTCGGACCTTCTAGTTAAACTTTTTCTGGCCAAAAAATAAGAAAATTTAACAAAAATGACCATAAAATGGTGACGGGTGGAGATGGAAAGTTTCGACCTTAGACAGGAAATCATCTCGCAACTAATTGAACCTAAATGTGAAATTTCATTATTCAGTCGCTTTTCGTTTGACCTGCAGAGGTGAGCAAAGGTCAAAAACCACTTTTTTTGCACTGCGACCACTCGAAATATTCATTTGTTTTCAACCAAACTCTAATAACATCAATCCGCCGCCAAAAAAGCCATGTATGCTAATTTTGAACCAAATCGGACCCATAGCAATTGCTCGAGATATGTACATATATATATATATAAACTACAGACATTCGAAAAACCATCATAATCGTGTTCAGGAGGTCTCAAAACATGGGAAAAATGATGCGCCCCCCATTTAGTCATGTCTACCGTAATAGTCTAATTTTTTTTTTGAAAAATTCGGCTAATAAATCAAACGTAGAGACCGGACCTAACGGATAAGCGTTTTTTCATGAGTATTGATGAAGGGTACAAAGAAATGAATCACCATCAAGAAATGGGTAGAATAATATATTTATTTAATCATCGAACTCATCATACCTCCCATCGTCACTATCTTGAAGTTCCTGGCCCTTTTTACTGGCCTATATGAAATGCAACTGTTCTGTAAGAAAATTTCAAGCTTTACAGCTCTATCTACCCATTCTACTATATTTAGACTTTATGTTACAGCGAGAAATTTTTCTCTAAATCTAAATTTCGAGGAAAGTACTTCGAAGGTGAATAATTCAAATTCTGCATCAACTTTTTATTTTATTTGTTTCTCAACTGCATATAATCATAATACGAAAAACAATATTGGGAAGATAATTCTCGACATTTCCACCTCGATGGCGGATAAAACGTTTTTATGCATAAATGGTAATTGACATAATTGTATAATGCAGCGATTACCCATTGTGCAAAGTGGTTTATTTAGTTCGTTCCTGTACTTCTATCTGTTCGTTTCGAGCGACTCTGCTAATTTAAAATCACGTAGTGGAAGTAGATCATAATATAGAACTCGGGTAAAGTAATCAGTGTTGTGGAATTGTTGCAGTTAAACGCCATGGAAGATGAGAAGAAAAATGATATCGTAAGTTGTCGTTTTTTGAGAAATCTTACTTTCAACTCGGAGTTTTGATTAGTAAAATTTACGTACGAGGAATAATAAAAAGTTACTTCACTTCCACAAGATATTTTCTGGTAAATATGAAGCAATTTATTCTTCAATAAATATAATATTGTCACTTTGGTTCCATCTAGTGCCGCGATAATCCTACCAACTTATGTTCTTAAACCAAAACGAACTCGGTAGCTATATTAGAACCTGAGATATAGATCTTTGAATTTAGACAAATTGCCAAAAACCTACAAAAATCCATAACTCCGCATTGAATGTCCGCGCCTAGCTCCTCTCCAACTCAACCGATTTAAATGGTCAAAAGCTCAAAAGCAAGAAGGTATTTCAGCGAGTGTTCTAAAACCAAAACGAACTCTGTAGCTATATTAGAACCTGAGATATAGATTTTTGAATTTAGACAAATTGCCAAAAACCTACAAAAATCCATAACTCCGCATTGAATGTCCGCGCCTAGCTCCTCTCCAACTCAACCGATTTGAATGGTCAAAAACTCAAAAGAAAGAAGGTGTTTCAGCGAGTGTTCTTAAACCAAAACGAAATCTGTAGCTATATTAGAACCTGAGATATAGATCTTTGAATTTAGACAAATTGCCAAAAACCTACAAAAATCCATAACTCCGCATTGAATGTCCGCGCCTAGCTCCTCTCCAACTCAACCGATTTGAATGGTCAAAAACTCAAAAGAAAGAAGGTGTTTCAGCGAGTGTTCTTAAACCAAAACGAAATCTGTAGCTATATTAGAACCTGAGATATAGATCTTTGAATTTAGACAAATTGCCAAAAACCTACAAAAATCCATAACTCCGCATTGAATGTCCGCGCCTAGCTCCTCTCCAACTCAACCGATTTGTATGGTCAAAAACTCAAAAGAAAGAAGGTGTTTCAGCGAGTGTTCTTCAACCAAAATGAACTCTGTAGCTATATTAGAACCTGAGATATAGATCTTTGAATGTAGAAAAATTGCCAAAAACTTACAAAAATTCATAACTCCACATTGAATGTCCGCGCCTAGCTCCTCTACAACTCAACCGATTTAAGTGATCAAAAACTCAAAAGAAAGAAGGTGTTTCAGCGAGTGTTCTTCAACCAAAACGAACTCTGTAGCTATATTAGAACCTGAGATATAGATCTTTGAATGTTGAAAAATTGCCAAAAACTTACAAAAATTCATAACTCCACATTGAATGTCCGCGCCTAGCTCCTCTACAACTCAACCGATTTAAGTGATCAAAAACTCAAAAGAAAGAAGGTGTTTCAGCGAGTGTTCTTAAACCAAAACGAACTCTGTAGCTATATTAGAACCTGAGATATAGATTTTTGAATTTAGACAAATTGCCAAAAACCTACAAAAATCCATAACTCCGCATTGAATGTCCGCGCCTAGCTCCTCTCCAACTCAACCGATTTGAATGGTCAAAAACTCAAAAGAAAGGTGTTTCAGCGAGTGTTCTTAAACCAAAACGAACTCTGTAGCTATATTAGAACCTGAGATATAGATTTTTGAATTTAGACAAATTGCCAAAAACCTACAAAAATCCATAACTCCGCATTGAATGTCCGCGCCTAGCTCCTCTCCAACTCAACCGATTTGAATGGTCAAAAACTCAAAAGAAAGAAGGTGTTTCAGCGAGTGTTCTTAAACCAAAACGAACTCTGTAGCTATATTAGAACCTGAGATATAGATTTTTGAATTTAGACAAATTGCCAAAAACCTACAAAAATCCATAACTCCGCATTGAATGTCCGCGCCTAGCTCCTCTCCAACTCAACCGATTTGAATGGTCAAAAACTCAAAAGAAAGAAGGTGTTTCAGCGAGTGTTCTTAAACCAAAACGAAATCTGTAGCTATATTAGAACCTGAGATATAGATCTTTGAATGTAGAAAAATTGTCAAAAACCTACAAAAATCCACAACTCCACATTGAATGTCCGCGCCTAGCTCCTCTCAAACTCAACCGATGTAAGTGTTTAAAAACTCAAAAGAAAGAAGGTGTTTCAGCGAGTGTTCTTAAACCAAAACGAAATCTGTAGCTATATTAGAACCTGAGATATAGATCTTTGAATTTAGACAAATTGCCAAAAACCTACAAAAATCCATAACTCCGCATTGAATGTCCGCGCCTAGCTCCTCTCCAACTCAACCGATTTGAATGGTCAAAAACTAAAAAGAAAGAAGGTGTTTCAGCGAGTGTTCTTAAACCAAAACGAACTCTGTAGCTATATTAGAACCTGAGATATAGATTTTTGAATTTAGACAAATTGCCAAAAACCTACAAAAATCCATAACTCCGCATTGAATGTCCGCGCCTAGCTCCTCTCCAACTCAACCGATTTGAATGGTCAAAAACTCAAAAGAAAGAAGGTGTTTCAGCGAGTGTTCTTAAACCAAAACGAAATCTGTAGCTATATTAGAACCTGAGATATAGATCTTTGAATGTAGAAAAATTGTCAAAAACCTACAAAAATCCACAACTCCACATTGAATGTCCGCGCCTAGCTCCTCTCAAACTCAACCGATGTAAGTGTTTAAAAACTCAAAAGAAAGAAGGTGTTTCAGCGAGTGTTCTTAAACCAAAACGAAATCTGTAGCTATATTAGAACCTGAGATATAGATCTTTGAATTTAGACAAATTGCCAAAAACCTACAAAAATCCATAACTCCGCATTGAATGTCCGCGCCTAGCTCCTCTCCAACTCAACCGATTTGAATGGTCAAAAACTCAAAAGAAAGAAGGTGTTTCAGCGATTGTTTTTAAATAAAAACGAACTCTGTAGCTATATTAGAACCTGAGATATAGATATAGAATTTATTCTTCAATAAATATAATATTGTCACTTTGGTTCCATCTAGTGCCGCGATAATCCTACCAACCCCAACAGTGTTTTTGGGAACTTTTGTACATATTTGTGGTTTCATAATACCTAGTGGTCGCTCTCTCTAATAGAGTAGAAGTTTTATCAAGAAAAGAAAGAATACGCTTCAATGACATAGAAAATTCCAGTAGTTTTCTTTAATTAAATCGAATTAAATCCAAACCGATTAACGTATAACATGTTTTTATTTTTAATCACAATGTAATCATCTTCAAAAACATTTTTCCGACTAGTATGCAAATTTTTAAAGCCGTACCGTTATAAATCCATTGGTTTTTGAGGGTAGTACTCGGGAAATTATCTAAATTTTCTTGATCTTTGTCACTGGCAAATGACGAATGGAAATCTTGCAATATCGTGTTATAGGCCAAAGCTTTTTCTGTTCAAGATTGGTTTCAATCGATCCAATTGTTCACATAGGTAAGATCTGCAGTTTTTCCACTTGTCAGTCTTTCAAATCGAACAATTCCCCATAGATTTCTCCAAATATAGAGAACTGCCGTTTTGAGATATCATAACAGACCTATTTTCCGTCTCCGCTGATCGAGCAATTAGAAAACGGTTCTTTGTGGTATCGAGCGAGCTTTTGATCAGCAATATGCCGTTAGGTTTTTCATGTTTAATCTTCCGTGTAAAATACTGCAAACCCGTTTGGTTTAAATATTAAATTCATTAATTTTGACAGATATATTACGGAAATGATCATTCTAAATTACTTCGGGCTACAATGCTCCAAATGACGGGGGCCATAATTTGTTTCTATTGCCAATATTAGTTTATATTTTTCAATTTTTGTCGATTACGGCATCTTTTTGGCCGAAAAATAAATATCAATAATATGTAGAAACATTTGGGTAGTTGGATTCAAACGTGGTTTACACTTTCATAAACTTTATTAAGGAAAATTTTACAATTGCCCATCAATGTTATTATAAAATTCGTTGTTTATAGTTTCGTATAGTTCGTCTTCCGTGTCTTTCTCCGATTGTGAATTATTCTGTTGATGATAAAACAACATTTGATTCGTTAAAGTTTCCGAAAAACACGAAATCGTAGTTTTCGTCCAACCGAGTTTCGTAGTACGTCTCAGTACCACGTAATTTGTCGCAATGCCGCATAAAAATTTAAATACCAAAAATGATATTAAAAAAATTATCAAAATGTTAACAAAATCGATAGATTTTTCACAAAACACACCCGAACAAGAAGCAACTAAATATTTTAATAATTTTGAACGATTAATTTTTGTTTCAAAAGGTTGTTTGTTCTCGTAGACGTAAATATTATCGAAGTTTGTTTTCCACACAACTCTCCCAACCGTAAAATCTTCTTTTATCAATTCAATTACAAAATAATAATTTTCCAATACAAATTTTATAAATACATTTACACCCACTCTCCATTCTTGCACTTTTCCACTATAAATTACTTCGAATGCACTGGTTATATCCGGTTTATTATAATTCCAATAATATAGTGAATCGGCTCGAGGATCGTAGCAAATTTTCTCATTGTATGTACAATAAATGCCGCTTCTTAGTTGTATAGTATCGTTCATTTCGTATTTTTTAGCCGTTTCCAGACAGACATATTTTATCTTGTCATAACTAAATTCCCAAAGTTTGCTATAGAAAGGAAACGACTTATTTCCTTTAAAAAAAGTGTAATTTGAACCGTTATAACAATTAATACTCTGATGGTGAACGGAAAATACGGATATATTTGTTTCTAATATATAATTCACCGTGTAGTTTTTCGGTGACTTCACATACTCACTTTTCACGTAAATAATTATTAACATCTGACATAATGTCAGTATATTTATTATAAACATTATTCTAGCTCTGATAGTTCGTCAGTGGAAGTTACAAAGATAAATTGTAATTATTGCGGCGATATGATTTCATGCGGTGATTCAATGGTTTCAATATACAGGGTGGCAATACCAAATTTTCTGTTTATGTCGCATATTATTCCGGGTTTAATAGGATTACGATTTAACATACCTTTTTTGTGGTTTCGTTGAGGCTTTCGATTGTGTTGAACATGAAATTCTGATGTACTACGTAACAGAATTCTAATTTGTGGTTTCAACATATCTTAAACAGACTATGGAAATGGCTACGTGTGATTTTTGACGAACGTCTGATTTAAAAAAATTCAGATTTGCTTTTACTACCTCGTTGGCCAGATTTAACTGCACCCGATTTTTAATGATTATATTTACGAGGGTTGTATAACAAGTTTTCGACTTTTTTCCAACTTTTCCAAATACTTTCTCCACGAAATAGGTTGGCCACGATTTTACGGGCGTAAATTAAAAAAGTTGAGTCTCCGTACATAGTGCCGTAACTCCTTTTTCATTTTCGTAGACGTATTGTCTTTAAAAAAATATTCATGACAATTCGATGGCTAATTTTTTAATTTTTAGAAAAATCTTTATAATGATTTCTTGTACGATTGTCAAACCGAAACTGGGCGTCTAAAAATACTGGAATTTTAGTGCGCAATATAACTTATACTAGCTGACCCGGCGAACTCTGTTCCGTCTTAAAGGTAACAAATAAGCCGATTTTCAAATTTATTAAGTTAATTTTTTTATTATGTCCGCTACTAGCTCCTTTCCAACTCAACCGATTTGAGCGATCAAAAGCTCAAAAGAAAGAAGTTGTTTCAGCGAGTGTTTTTAAACCAAAACGAACTATGTAGCTTTATTAGAACCTGAGATATAGATCTTTAAATGTAGAAAAATTGCCAAAAACCTACAAAAATCCATAACTCCACATTGAATGTCCGCGCCTAGCTCCTCTCCAACTCAACCGATTTAAATGGTCAAAAACTCAAAAGAAAGAAGGTGTTTCAGCGAGTGTTCTTGAATCAAAACGAACTCTGTAGCTTTGTTAGAACCTGAGATATAGATCTTTGAATGTAGAAAAATTGCCAAAAACCTACAAAAATCCATAACTCCACATTGAATGTCCGCGCCTAGCTCCTCTCAAACTCAACCGATTTAAGTGATCAAAAACTCAAAAGAAAGAAGCTGTTTCAGCGAGTGTTCTTGAATCAAAACGAACTCTGTAGCTTTGTTAGAACCTGAGATATAGATCTTTGAATGTAGAAAAATTGCCAAAAACCTACAAAAATCCATAACTCCACATTGAATGTCCGCGCCTAGCTCCTCTCCAACTCAACCGATTTAAATGGTCAAAAGCTCAAAAGAAAGAAGGTGTTTCAGCGAGTTTTCTTAAACCAAAACGAACTCTGTACCTATATTAGAACCTGAGATATTCAGGATAGAACATGTGTATGTGAAAAACACCCATAAGTAATGTACGGGGGGAAATCGCATTTGAGTATAACTTTGTGAAAATTAGACGAAATCCGATGGTTGATGGCTGATCTGTGCATCAATACCTTTCATTGAAAAAAAAAATTAAGCAAATCGGTTGGGTAGAACACCTGAACGGACTCGGAATGGAAATCATCAATTTTTTTAATAACTTAATATTGATATTGATAAATACTGACCTTTCCAGGTCAAGCTAGGAAACGTTTCAGACAATCTTCGTAAAAGATGTATGTCAATAAACTAGAGACTATTAGACAGTCGAAGCAGATTTCACTAGTCTTCAATCATGGTTTAATGAAGGATGCGTTCAAAAAGTTAATTTCTTTATGGAATAATTACTTTGATTTCATATTTAATTACTCCCCGTTAAATTTATTTCATATATAAAACAAATAAATAATCTCTTCCTCAATTATTAATACACCAACACTCGAAATTACATCGTTTGGTCCTTCGAGCCTTCCATATATCCGACTTGAAGGACCAGACAGTGTAATTGCGAGTGTTGGTATAATGATTGTAAACAATATATTCGAAATATTACTAAACCGGATATTCATATTTAAAAAAAAAAAAATGATGAAGTTTTTTCGGTCAAAAGGCTTTCAATGAATGTGTATACGACATAAAAGCAGGCAATAACAAGTAACTTGATACGTACGAAACGAAAATCTATTCGATTGTTATTTATTGTACTGAGAAAATCATCGAAATATCGATGAGAAATTTGGATTCAAGGAAATTCCACCTCTCCTTAACAGGACGGAGTTATCCGGGAAACTCAGGCGACTGTAAAGTCTACGGGATAGGGGTTGAAGTGGGCTAGGGAGGAGGGTGAAGCGTTAGCAGTCGTCCGTATTGATCGGCCGTCCGAACGAGGTCACCAGAATTTTAGTTTCCCTTCGCAACAGTGAGATGATGTGCCTTCGGCACAGTCTTCCATTTCGTATTCATATCGATATATGATTATAATATTATAAAAAAATAAATAATTTTAATGATAGTTAATAATAAAAATAAATTTCGATACTTCTTTTTGTATTTGCAACCAATTATGTCGTTTTTGATGAAAAGTTTTGCTTGCTATAAAAGAAACTATTTTATTTTAGAAAAAATCTATTTTTGGATTCATAAAGACGATTTCCTTCTATCTGCACAAGAATTTGTTCTCATTCTATTTCTTCCTAACCTTCGCGTCTTATAGTTCCATTTCTTGTAGTCTGTTGTACCATAATTCTTCTCGTTCTTTTTCGCCCTTTCTTTCTTCTCTTTATTACCACATTTTAGAAATATCGAACAACGAATCTTGAGACTTGTAGAGTACACACACAATGTTTCCATCAGAAAGAAATCGCGGAAGTGATTTTTCTCGACATTAGCAAAGCTTTCGATTGAGTGTGACACGAGGAGTTGCTCTAGAAGATGAAAGATGCAAAATGTACTCCGGCAAGGTTATCTAAAAGAGAGGAGGTTGCAGATAAAGTTAGAAAACAAAAACTCGCGGAAGAGTAGGTGGTATAGCGATGATGGCGTTAAAAAACATAATTAAAAGGCTTTAAAACGCCGCAAACGAATATCTCGAATGAGGTAAAACACGAATGATGCGTCCAGAACGTAATAATCAAAGATGAAGGAATCGAATGGACAAACAAGGCCAAACACCTACATCGGAGCAAGGGTTCATTTTAACGAACACGGTGAAAGAAACGGGGGAAAGACTCTGCGGATAAATTATTAGAAAAAGTGAAATAGAGACGAATATCGAATTCAGGTTTATTAGGACCACAACAATTATTGCATAGACCTTTGACCTTGAATAATTTTTTTTCCATACACGGAAATAATGGGGAACATTCAAATTTTATTTTCAATTGAATTTTAAGCAATTTTACTGATTTTCAGCTTATGGGAATTTATGTAACTTTGAATGTCTAAATTGACCGGATTATAACTTTTACAACTTTTTGAATCGTTATATCTCAGAAACGGTGGCTCGTAGGAAAAAAAGTATTGATACGTTTTTTGTAGATAATTTTATGATCTGCAATTTTTAACTGAGGTATTTTTATGATACAACTCACCATTTTGCTGAAAATCGCGAAAACTCATTTTTTTGACCTTTGACCTTGAATAATTTTTTTTTTTCATACACGGAAATAATGGGGAATATTCGAATTTTATTTTCAATTGAATTTTAAGCAATTTTACTGATTTTCAGCTTGATGAGAATTTATGTAACTTTGAATGTCTAAATTGACCGGATTATAACTTTTACAACTTTTTGAATCGTTATATCTCAGAAACGGTGGCTCGCAGGAAAAAAAGTATTGATGCGTCTTTTGTAGATAATTTTATGATCTACAATTTTTAACTGAGGTATTTTCATGATACAACTCACCGTTTTGCTGAAAATCGCAAAAAACTCATTTTTTTACCTTTGACCTTGAATAAATTTTTTTTCCATACACGGAAATAATGGGGAACATTCGAATTTTATTTTCAATTGAATTTTAAGCAATTTTACTGATTTTCAGCTTGATGAGAATTTATGTAACTTTGAATGTCCAAATTGACCGGATTATAACTTTTACAACTTTTTGAATCGTTATATCTCAGAAACGGTGGCTCGCAGGAAAAAAAGTATTGATACGTTTTTTGTAGATAATTTTATGATCTGCAATTTTTAACTGAGGTATTTTTTTGAGAAAACTTACCGTTTTGCTGAAAATCGCGAAAAATTCATTTTTTTAACCTTTGACCTTGAATAATTTTTTTTTCCATACACGGAAATAATGGGGAACATTCAAATTTTATTTTCAATTGAATTTTAAGCAATTTTACTGATTTTCAGCTTATGGGAATTTATGTAACTTTGAATGTCTAAATTGACCGGATTATAACTTTTACAACTTTTTGAATCGTTATATCTCAGAAACGGTGGCTCGTAGGAAAAAAAGTATTGATACGTTTTTTGTAGATAATTTTATGATCTGCAATTTTTAACTGAGGTATTTTTATGATACAACTCACCATTTTGCTGAAAATCGCGAAAACTCATTTTTTTGACCTTTGACCTTGAATAATTTTTTTTTTTCATACACGGAAATAATGGGGAATATTCGAATTTTATTTTCAATTGAATTTTAAGCAATTTTACTGATTTTCAGCTTGATGAGAATTTATGTAACTTTGAATGTCTAAATTGACCGGATTATAACTTTTACAACTTTTTGAATCGTTATATCTCAGAAACGGTGGCTCGCAGGAAAAAAAGTATTGATGCGTCTTTTGTAGATAATTTTATGATCTACAATTTTTAACTGAGGTATTTTCATGATACAACTCACCGTTTTGCTGAAAATCGCAAAAAACTCATTTTTTTACCTTTGACCTTGAATAAATTTTTTTTCCATACACGGAAATAATGGGGAACATTCGAATTTTATTTTCAATTGAATTTTAAGCAATTTTACTGATTTTCAGCTTGATGAGAATTTATGTAACTTTGAATGTCCAAATTGACCGGATTATAACTTTTACAACTTTTTGAATCGTTATATCTCAGAAACGGTGGCTCGCAGGAAAAAAAGTATTGATACGTTTTTTGTAGATAATTTTATGATCTGCAATTTTTAACTGAGGTATTTTTTTGAGAAAACTTACCGTTTTGCTGAAAATCGCGAAAAATTCATTTTTTTAACCTTTGACCTTGAATAACATTTTTTCCATACAAGAGAATGATAGGGAACTTAAAAATTTTATTTTTAATTATATTTTAAACAATTTTACTGATTTTCAGCTTGATGGAAATTTATGTAACTTTGAATGTCTAAATTGACCGGATTATAACTTTTACAACTTTTTGAATCGTTATATCTCAGAAACGGTGGCACGTAGGAAAAAAAGTATTGATGCGTCTTTGTAGATAATTTTATGATCTACAGTTTTTGTTTAAGGTATTTTTTTGATACAACTCACCGTTTTGCTGAAAATCGCGAAAAACTCATTTTTTTTGACCTTTGACCTTGAATAACATTTTTTTCCACACAAGGGAATAATTGGGAACTTAAAAATTTTATTTTTACTTATATTTTAAACAATTTCATTGATTTTCAGTTCGATGGGAATTTATGTAGCTTCACATTATTTTTTGGTCTAATTTGACCGGACTATAGGATTTAGATGTCGATTCTACATAACTTTTTTCATATTTTCTACATAAAAGACATTTTATTCTACAGTAAAATTAAAATTTAAGGTATACTTAAACTAAGAAAATAGAAAAATTTTCATCTATTACAAAAAAAAAACATTTATGAGAAGTTGAGAAATAGGATTATATTCTCGACACACCCCGTAGCGTAGGGAGTTAGACTAGTTGCAATACTACAATTAGAAAATTTCAAATCCCTACTATCTTCAAGTATTCTCAGTTCTGACTAGTAAATGTGTAGATATACGATTCGCCATTAACAAAATCTTCGTTTACCAATATTATCGGGATTTAGCGAGACTTTGTGAAACCGGCATCGTCGGCTATCGCTGTCATGGAGGCAACAACCGCCTTTGCTCCCTTTTCCACCCCCAAGTGCCGCCGTTTTCGCCGGTCCGCAGTGTGACGTAGAAGCTCAATACTACGATCCGCTGCAGCGCAACTCAACACCGTCCCCAAAAATTCGTTAGTGGGTCCGCGCCCGTGTTGAAGCGTGTTTGGTTCTAGTGTGACTGTGCCCCGTTTCATGAAGTATTGCATTTAACAATATCTGGATTTCTTAACATTAAATCGAAATGGGGGAGGTACGTTTTTCCGCTAAAATAATGTAATTGCGCTTTCCTTTCATATATATTGGCTTACAAATTAGATTTTCGCTTGTTTATTTTATAAAAAATTCTTAAATAGCTTCTATTATTATGATCAGCATTAAACTTTTTGGATCTAGTCTTCGGTAGACTGATTGTCGACGAAAATGACCGCTTAAAAATATTCTTTATTCTTGGGTATAATATTACGTAATACTACAATAGAAGAACCCAATTACTTACAATGTTGCAGCACTTCAGTTCCAAAGAACTGATTCTTGGTAAGTTATTGCAAGTTGGTGTCTTTGCTAATGCCCGTTTCGTATTGAATTGAATGTGAAAGCGATGGAGCATCCAAATAGATTATTGATTATTGGATTTAACCCTCATAGAATAAAAGCTGACTGCTCCTATTGAGTTACCCAATCAAATCACTGATTCAAAATTTAGTTTTAACCGAATAAAAAGTAATTTTAGACAAATACCTCGTTAAAACTGATGCTAACTCATTGGTACCACACTTTTTTTATTAATTTTTGGGGCCTTATTGTATGTTCAAGTTAATTTATGTTGATTAAAATGTTAAGAAACGGCCATGGCAATTGTTTTTATTTCATATATTTCATATAATATGGACTTGAAACTTTTTGGAATAACGTAATAATCAAAATCAAAAATCGATCAAAATTATAACAGACGGATTTTCAATACTCCAGCTATAAAATGGAAAAATATGTTATAGACAAGTTTTATAAGTATTAGGAACGTTTTTTCTACCCCTTAAATTGTAAAAAAAACATAATTCGACACTTGAAGGACGTAAATAACTATTTCCAAAAAGATATCGGTCGCTTTTTCTTATTTCAACAACAACGTCAATCCAATTTTGATCTGTGTATCGTCTGTTCGATTTATATGTCGATCCCAATGTTTCTTGCGCTGTGATACCCAAAAATTCCACGTCACATGATCGTCACATGTTTTTACTATTTTCTCGGTCTAGTAGAGACCCAACTGAAAATTTTACTTCTTGCGGTCTCCAAGTTTTTGTTAATTCTGGCCTTCTTCTTGATGTATAGGTCATTATATCTTACAACAGTTATCAAATAGGTAAAGGATAAACGATTAGAGGAATAGGACATTTTAGAACATAAAAACTTTGCAAATAGTTGGAAAAAATTTGTTTATATAATCTTCATGGCATTGTTTTCGGTGTGGAAAGTGTTTAAAATGCCGTTTACACCGTAAACGTGCGAGAAAATATTTTCCAAACATTTGTTCATAGCGGCAATCAATTTCCAATGGAACTTAATATAACTTACCTCAATATAACGACTGCCTCGATTTAATAAATTATTCGTAATCCCCTTGATTTGTCCAAAAGAGTCAATTTTTGCGTACAATCTCCTCATAACGAATTTTCAACTATCAAGGAAAAGTATAAATACGTCTAATTAACGAATTTTGTCAACCAAAAACCTTTATATAAAGTTACCTACCTGATTGTTTTCAAATAGAAAATACGTACGGTATTTTTTTACCTGTTTATAACGAATTTTTGACGAATCTAACCTCTTTGACGAATAACAAACCTCAGTTCAACGAATTACTCGATATAACGAATATTTACTTGTTTCCTTCCGATTTGTTACATCGAGGTTGCGCTGTACTGTACAATCCAAGTATTATGATATAATACCTTGCGATTCAGTACTGAGATACATACCGAGTTGACAATTTCATCAGCATTAACAGTGAGTTTATGAATGCATTCCGGTAACTACTCAGTATACCATCAAAGAAGTAAATGACTTTTTAATACAATGATCTGTACAGTCCTTTGGCTCTGGTAGGTTCAAAATCGCCGTAACCACAGAAGATACTTTTCCAAAAGTATAATATCATTACTCAATAAGACGTGGGACTAAGAAAAATCTCCTTCAAGAGCTTCTTTAACTTCTCGATACCGTGTTTGTCTTCAGTTTGCTTCAGTTTCAGTAATAGCTTCTTTATTTGAGCTGAATTTCTTACTGGCGAACATTTTTATGAGATCAGTAGTCAATAGGGGCCAGATATGGAGTATACGGTAAATGAGGAAGCAATTCGAAGTATAATTCTTTCAATTCAACCATCATTGCCATCGATTTGTGAATCAAGGCATTGTCTCGGTGAAACAGTTGTTTATTCGAAGTTTTTCATTGATTTTTGCATTAAAAAGCTCTATTTAGTATTCGCTATTGATTATCTCTCCCTTTTTGGAGATATTCGATGAACAATATTCCATAATACTGAAGCCATAACCTCCCCAGCTGACTGTTGTGTCTTTGGACGCTTCGGACGTGGTGGTTCACCGGCTGCAGTCCACTCAGATGATGATCGTTTTGATTCCGGAGTAAAGTGATGAATCCATGTTTCATCCATTGTCAAATATCGACGCGAAAATTTTGATTTATTAAGTGTAAACATGGCCAAACACTCCACTGAATCAGTTGTTGTTTTTGATCGAGTGTGAGTAAACGTGGCACCCACTTGACAAAAGCAAAAAGCACAACACAGCTTCTGGTATTTTTAGGAGCTCAGCTATGTCACGCAATTTCAATTTACAATTAGACATAACCGATTTGTAGACTTTTTGATTTTTTCTGGATAACCACAACGTTCATCATCATCATCGGTATAAATCCAGAAAACCAATATCAAATGGTTATTTTCGATGGAGCAGAGTCCGAACTAGCTTCACTTAAATCGCTGATTAATCGAAATGTCTTTTGAAAGTTGGTACTTTATAAACGTCAAATGGATTTGTCAATGTCAGCGCCATCTGTGTGTCAGTCACACGAATTATTGAATAATATAATTGGGTCCGCAGTGCGTTTATAATATTAGTTGAGAAAAAACGTCAATCGATAAGAGTAGAGGGGCGTAATGCAGCGTATTTGTTAAAATAATGAATATATTTTCTAATAATACAAAGAAAACGACTTCTTGGTGTCCTTCATCACACACGCCCAATCTCTGAACTTCTTTTTCCAATTTTTAACTTTCCTTCTCCTTATGTCAGGAATTGTACAATTTCTCTTTTAATTCATACCACGTCTCTATAGATTTTGTAACTGCTCTTCCTCTTTATTTTTTCGCTTCAGATGTTTTTTATTTGTAAAGCCTACTTAACTCTAAATTACTACTAATTCTCCAAATATCTCCATCCCCAATTGGTCCATATAATGTTCCTCAGGATTTTTCTTTCAATCCAAACTAGCTTCTAATCCATTAAATAAGTATCAGGAATCATTATAATAGAAAAGAACGAACTCTGTAGCTATATTAGAACCTGAGATATAGATCTTTGAAAGTAGAAAAATTGCCAAAAACCTACAAAAATCCATAACTCCACAGTGAATGTCCGCACCTAGCTCCTCTCTAACTCAACCGATTTTAGTGTTCAAAAACTCAAAAGAAAGAAGGTGTTTCAGCGAGTGTTCTTAGAGCAAAACGAACTCTGTAGCTATATTAGAACCTGAGATATAGATCTTTGAATGTAGAAAAATTGCCAAAAACCTACAAAAATCCAGAACGCCACATTGAATGTCCGCGCCTAGCTCCTGTCCAACTCAACCGATTTAAATGGTCAAAAGTTCAAAAGAAAGAAGGTGTTTCAGCGAGTGTTCTTAGAGCAAAACGAACTCTGTAGCTATATTAGAACCTGAGATATAGATCTTTGAATGTAGAAAAAATTGCCAAAAACCTACAAAAATCCAGAACGCCACAGTGAATGTCCGCACCTAGCTCCTATCCAACACAACCGATTTGAATGGACAAAAACTCAAAAGAAAAAAGGTGTTTCAGCGAGTGTTCTTAAACCAAAACGAACTCTGTAGCTATATTAGAACCTGAGATATAGATCTTTGAATGTAGAAAAATTGCCAAAAACCTACAAAAATCCATAACTCCACATTGAACGTCCGCGCTTAGCTCCTCTCCAACTCAACCGATGTAAGTGTTCAAAAACTCAAAAGAAAGAAGGTGTTTCAGCGAGTGTTCTTAGAGCAAAACGAACTCTGTAGCTATATTAGAACCTGAGATATAGATCTTTGAATGTAGAAAAATTGCCAAAAACCTACAAAAATCCATAACTCCACATTGAACGTCCGCGCTTAGCTCCTCTCCAACTCAACCGATGTAAGTGTTCAAAAACTCAAAAGAAAGAAGGTGTTTCAGCGAGTGTTCTTAAACCAAAACGAACTCTGTAGCTATATTAGAACCTGAGATATAGATCTTTGAATGTAGAAAAAATTGCCAAAAACCTACAAAAATCCATAACTCCACATTGAACGTCCGCGCTTAGCTCCTCTCCAACTCAACCGATGTAAGTGTTCAAAAACTCAAAAGAAAGAAGGTGTTTCAGCGAGTGTTCTTAGAGCAAAACGAACTCTGTAGCTATATTAGAACCTGAGATATAGATCTTTGAATGTAGAAAAATTGCCAAAAACCTACAAAAATCCATAACTCCACATTGAACGTCCGCGCTTAGCTCCTCTCCAACTCAACCGATGTAAGTGTTCAAAAACTCAAAAGAAAGAAGGTGTTTCAGCGAGTGTTCTTAAACCAAAACGAACTCTGTAGCTATATTAGAACCTGAGATATAGATCTTTGAATGTAGAAAAAATTGCCAAAAACCTACAAAAATCCATAACTCCACATTGAACGTCCGCGCTTAGCTCCTCTCCAACTCAACCGATGTAAGTGTTCAAAAACTCAAAAGAAAGAAGGTGTTTCAGCGAGTGTTCTTAAACCAAAACGAACTCTGTAGCTATATTAGAACCTGAGATATAGATCTTTGAATGTAGAAAAATTGCCAAAAACCTACAAAAATCCATAACTCCGCATTGAATGTCCGCGCCTAGCTCCTCTCCAACTCAACCGATTTGAATGGTCAAAAACTCAAAAGAAAGAAGGTGTTTCAGCGAGTGTTCTTAAACCAAAACGAAATCTGTAGCTATATTAGAACCTGAGATATAGATCTTTGAATTTAGACAAATTGCCAAAAACCTACAAAAATCCATAACTCCGCATTGAATGTCCGCGCCTAGCTCCTCTCCAACTCAACCGATTTGAATGGTCAAAAACTCAAAAGAAAGAAGGTGTTTCAGCGAGTGTTCTTAAACCAAAACGAACTCTGTAGCTATATTAGAACCTGAGATATAGATCTTTGAATGTAGAAAAATTGCCAAAAACCTACAAAAATCCATAACTCCACAGTGAATGTCCGCACCTAGCTCCTCTCCAACACAACCGATTCAAGTGTTCAAAAACTCAAAAGAAAGAAGGTGTTTCAGCGAGTGTTCTTAGAGCAAAACGAACTCTGTAGCTATATTAGAACCTGAGATATAGATCTTTGAATGTAGAAAAAATTGCCAAAAACCTACAAAAATCCAGAACACCACAGTGAATGTCCGCACCTAACTCCTATCCAACACAACCGATTTGAATGGTCAAAAACTCAAAAGAAAGAAGGTGTTTCAGCGAGTGTTCTTCAACCAAAACTGAGATATTGAGGATAGAAAGTGTGTATGTGTATGTGATTTTGAGCAGCAATCCAAGTTTCGGCTGCATTATTTTCATAGAAGTCTTTTAAATAAAGTAGTAGCTACTTTTACCATCAAGCATTATTCATCAGATGCTTCATTTATAAATCTTTGAGTTTGTCCAAACTTAAGATTGAGATCAGACACTTTTCAGACAACCCTAGTAATTGTTTTAAAAGTATATGTTAGTCTGTGTTTTTGACACTTTATTTATTTTAATACTATGGGCGTTAAGAGGCGATATATCAAAAATTAGATTAGGCCACGTCGAGGAAACCATAATATGCAATTTTCACATAGAAATAATCGACATATTTTGTTTTTTTTTTTCATGTATACTTTAACCGCGATAAGAAACAATACGCATTTCCGGGTTTCGAAGAAAATTACATATTTTGATCAATGGTTCTCATTAAAATTCGTACATACGAGGGATAACACGAAAATAACGGATATTAGTGATTACCACTTGTCATAACAATTGATATATTTGTTCCACCCCTTGTAGTCTGACTTATCCTTCAGCTCCATTTTTTCCCGACCTCTTCAATGTTATGGAATCGATGTCGGGAAAAGTCATGCTAGTAAGGTGCGTGAATCACTGTGTGACCATGTCATTTTTAGACAAAAATTGTGGAAAGAAAGTAGCTGTGTCTACAGATGGAAAAAAACACAAATCGGTTCTTCCGTGACGTACACTTCCGGAAAGTTTTATTGTCCGATTGAAACGTTGCCCCCTACCGCGTAGTAAACAATGTCATACCTGCAAATTGTTCATTTAAAGTTGGTATTTCCAAAATCCAAACAAGAAAAAAGTAGCGTTACCAAAAAAAACCCGGCAGAAGAACCATGAATGGTGAGTTGTGTTATCTAACATCGAAAGAAATGCCCGCAAAAGCCCAGGTCCACTATCATGTCCCCGCGCTAACGTATGTAACAAAAGTTTTCGGAAAAAAATTCATTTATGCAGTCAGCACATTTTTCTGAACATATAGTTAACAATAAACACAATAACACAACTTATATTTATTAGTTTAGGTTCTAGATTTGTCTTGGTTTACTCGGAGTTCTGAGGCCCATTACAACTTATTTATTATTTAGTTTATAGTTTTGGCATAGCTTTTGGTATAATGCACGTTTTTATGATATTTGTAGTTCTATTCACCATCAACAAATCTGAATGTTTTGCCAAAAAAATGGAAATTCAAAATTTGTCTCAAATCACGCCGTGTCGATTTTTCTTAGAAAAGAATTTGACCGACGGCTCCTCCCTATATATTATAGGGAGTATCCCGGAAGGTTTTCCTCATTTATTTGAAAGTCCAGGCAGCTACTTCGATATCACATTCTCGAAGATTCTAGATCGTCTAAGGACTGCGGGAAATCCTGAAATTATCAAACGTAGTCGATCTGAAAAAATAGTGGTTTAGAATTTATGAAAAACGACTGACCGAAGATTTGAAGTTCCATATATAGAGATTTTGAAAGTTATCCACGACGTACACCGTCATCTAAATAAATAAACTGCATTTTTCGGTCCTCTGAATACTCCGTAGCAAACGTCAGATCAAAACATTTTTCTATAATGATAGTATGGACTGCAATGAGCGGATCCAAACTTTTTTTCCAAAACGCTAAAGGTATTTACTTAAGGTTGCCGTTTGAGACTAGACCTCTATAGTTTTGGTGGATTGAATGAGGACACAAACTACAAACCTCTCAATTCAAACCTATAGTTTTTCTTCTATAGCCTTACCTCAATGTGAACCCGTTTGGACAAAGAAACTGTTAAAGAAACCAAAATATCATTCCCAGACTACCTACTTATTAACCAAGCTGGGACGTATTAAAATGAGGAAAAGCTTTTGGGTCTCTCTGTTTAAAGTAGTAATAATAAAGTGTGATTCTTATTGCAATTGAAAATTCGAACCAATATGCATCTTGATGTTCCATTTAATCCCGAGACCTTTAGATTAAGCTGTCCATTTCATCTAGCGTCTGTCAAATTTTTGAATTTTATAATAATCTCCAACGTTTTAAAACAGTCACTTTATATATACTTTCCAATTGTGAAAGGTGCTTCATTCTAGGCTATGTTTTATGTTTGACAGACGCGAAGAAGATTTGGTAATGAATTTTAAGCTTCTAAACGATTGCTGTAAAGCTAGAAAAATGAAATAGAAGTTTTTTCTTTTCTTTTAGTAGTATCATTGTCATATCATTAATTGGTAGCAGTTTTTCGAAACGAATTACTTGAATTACCAATCACCTAGATTGGAAGGAAATGATCACGATTTTATTGATGTAGCTTCACTGTAGTTTACCTCAAAATCAACTATTAACTCATGGAAATGAATAGGTCTGTAAAGCAATACTGTAGGTTGCAGTTTCGAGGTTTATTTTCGGTTCTAAAAATTGAGAATTCGCAAACAACTGTTGTCCTTTATTTCAATAACGCCTTTCGTAAACGACGGCTCTAAGATTTATCTAAATTGGTCTTCAAACGAATCTAGGGTAGTTGCGGATTCACCCAGAGGTGCTGCGTCCTCTTCTGGATAAGTCTGAAACGTCACTCCGCTTCTCTGAGACCACCGTTTGAGCGCCTACAAGCTGAAACCCTTTCCATCTCTCACCGTTTTCAATCCATGGGTTTGGCTGACCGTAAAGGTCCTAACCTAACTGGCAGCACACCAGAATTGATGAATAAAAGCTTAGGTCTTCGACCCTGGTTCTTCTGCCTGTGTGGCTTCGAAAATGGGCACTTATAGAGCAGCAATCCCAAAAGTACAGAGTACAGAACTCGTACATTACTGTAAAATGAATGCGGATTCATTTGAAGACCAAGAAATCTTAGAGTCGATCAAATTTGTTCACGAACATACCATCAATTTGTCTTAAGTACTTCCTCGAAATTCATTTGATTTTTCTACTACTGTACACTGTACAATGAAAGATAGTTTTCACCGGAAGCTACCAGACAATCCATAAAATTCAAATTGACCTTTATGGTGGCTTTATGGTTAATCATTTATTGCAGCGTAGGTCTGGATTTGATTACTAGTACTATAGAAAATAGTAAGTAAAAATATCTTTCGAAGGTTTTGAAGATCTTCAATACGAAATTTGTTTTGAAAAACTGCTCGTTTAAAAATATTCATAAAACTACTACTAATACTACGAGAATTTGGTAAGTTTTCACGGTCCATAACCTTTCATCCACATCTCATACTCATTTAGTAAATGTTAGTCGCTTGTTTTTGCAGCATGGCCGATCTGATTCGTATCGGGTTGCCACAATTCCTTCCTCTTTTGATGACTTCAGAACAGCAGATGGTAGACCGAAGGTATTTATAATTATTTTATATTTAATTTCGATCAATAATTTATTGAAAACTATCTACTTTTCATTGAAAAATGAATATAAGCGTTGCCTGGTTAGGGCATTTTGTTATTCTCAGTACGCAGTACCTGGAAATGTTCAGCTTCAGCGGCAATGATCCCCCATTTGGCTACTGTCGTTTTTAATAAAGAAGCTGCCGTTCTCAATTCCCACCAGACAGCCAGTTATATCCCTCCATTAACTTTTTTTTTAGATACAGGAACTTGTGGAGAACACGATGCTCCCCAAGTTTGGAAACCAAGAGCCGCAATGACGCATTAACTTGTTTTGCGTGGGCTGAGTTCTGATATTGGAGCAGTATATTCTTCAATTTTCTTATTTCATCTCTATGACATAAGTTGTAAGCGCAATATTTAGTTTTCGATGGATTTGGTGTTCAAGATTCAGCTTGAATCAGTTTTTCATCAACCAACTCCAAAGAAATATCTTGAGCAGCAACAATAGTACATTTCATCGTAAATGAGATGCTTTGAGAAAATTTTGGTTGTTGGATCGTTGGGATAGACGCGTACAAACAAGGGTCGTTTTTTTTTTCAACATACCATAGGCTATAAACAAAAGACAACTTCATATAAAACGATTTTATTACCACTTTTCGACATAATCACCGAAGAAATTGATACATTTGTCATATCTGTGGACAATCTCATCAATACCCTCTTCAAAGAAAGTTGCCGCCAATGTAGCCTAACCGTTCAGTAACAATAGAGTACAAAAGAGACCTTGAAATGTCTGGGAATTCCGCAGACAAAGCGACAATGGTGAATCTGCGGTTTTCTTTAACCGTTTTGACAATTAATTGAACCAGGTCATCTGAAACGACATATTTGCGTTCTTGGTCCCCTTCATCATGCACATCATTACGACCATCAACACCAATCACTCATGAGGCTATAGCACAACGCCGACTGACGCTTGAATGTCAACAATGGCGGAATGTGTAGTGCGAGAGTTGCGCAATCGCCTACAGCGTATGCCCGCGTAGCGTCTGCACGGAGCGATCGGAGGTTGTCACGATTATGTTTGTGGAAAAAAAGTGTTTTTGAGAAAACTAAGTTTGGAAAAATCTGTTGAGAACTTGGGATAAATGCCAAGATACGTTTTGTTGTGCCTCTTGATAAAGATTAGTTTTTTATAGTTTTAAATTTTTCCTGTAGCTCTACAATTCGCAGTTTCAGTTGGGACATCTGGTACATGGTTCTATTCAATTATTTAACATTGATAAAAATGAGGGGATCAAATTACATCGACAAATCAAATTGCGATACTTCAGTCAGTTTAGATATAGAATAGAGGTCAGGGTGATGTTTCATTCAATCAATTTATAAATTTTTTTAAGTACATTTGATTGTTGCTAAGTAATAAATCTTAGAATCGTCGTGAGTTTCCGTAATTCCATTTCTTCTTCTGAGTTTCATTTTTTAAATACATTCGGCAAACTTCCCACTTATATACAATACCCGTCAAAAGTTTTTGCCTATCCCATAATCCATTCATCAAATTTCAAAATAATATTGTCAAGCGAAGGTCGAACAGGGGACGGTTCTTACAAACCAAATGGACCAGAGATAGCAGCTCAAATCAATGAATCTATGGATCTGCTTTTGAGAACCTCTAAAGTGAAAAGGATGCCTTTTTGGAAGGGTGGCAGTGAAGAAATCTCTTTGGATACGTCAAAATAAAATTGAGAGGTTGGCCGGTTGTGTCTCGAAGCTCCATTCAATGAATTGTTATTGTTAAAGATCGCTTTAAGTTTGAGCTTTTTTGAGGCTTAGTCGACTGGTACCCAAGTTACATCTGACAACAAAAATGACATTGATTAATGCCGTCGAAATTCTCGTAGTGTATCTTGGATGGTTTTTTGGGGATTTCTTCATACTCTCGTCGATACCATTTTGACTTTCCAAATTATGGGGGTCCATACTCTGGCAAGGTCAGAGTTAGCTACTTGGTTTCCATTATTTTTTGGTTAGTCTCCAATCTGTTGCTGTAGTCACCCAAATCCTATTTTGACTATTCTCAAACATTCGTTTCCATCAAAAAGTACATAGCAACATTTAAATGGGGTACTTTGTGCCATTGAGGGTAGTTCAAGAAGTGTAGGTTTGGTTGACCCTTTCAACGGATCGATTGAAAGAATTTGTGCGGTCAAACGGTCAACTTCCACCCTACCAGAAGGGAATCTATTAGAATTTGATCTATGATAGCCTCATTGGAGCTTCAGAATGTGGTACCATAATGGCATAAAACAAAAATGAGACTTTGTATGGCCTCTGAAACTATTTTTGTTAGCTACTTTAGTAAACATCTAAGGTATATTAAACATCAGGATTTTTCTACACGGGCAATTCTTAACTCCGTTCGTTGGTAAATGAAATATATCGAAAGTCATGATAAAAAAGAGTAACAACATCATGAGTTTAAAAGCCAATTACGTTATAAACTCATTTTCATACACCTATGCAGTATTGTTATCATGTTATCCGTTAGGGTCTTCCGTAGGAAGTTGAATTATAGTGATACGAGATTCAAGTACCGACCTTGAAGATTTTTAGTGCTGACGTAACATAAAACGAGAAACAACTAGATATCGATTTTGCTAAAGCCGCGGTTCATATGTAGAATATGTTTAAGAAGTAACTGGATTCCATGAAATATTTTTTTATCGTTGTTTTGTTGAGGCATTGTGGATTCAAACTACCCGGAGCTCCTTCCTCTTCCCCGCAGAATGTACTTTCGTCAGTACCTAATCCCCTCAGGTGGTTCATGTGGCAGCAGTGCTCTGTAAAGGAGCTGGCGAAGAAGTGTGTAGCTTGGTTTTACTGGGATCACGGCGATATTGAAGGATCTCTTCTTCTGGAACTCTGTAGGGGCACATAAAGACTCTCTAGTTAATAAAACACATATTCATGTCTTTTCCGGTAGATCCATATCAGCTGTCTTTCCGTGAAAGAATTTTCCGACGAGGCAGACAAAAATATAAAGTTTGATGATCACTCTGTGTATTCATACATCTTTTATGGTTGCTGAACTTGCATACACTTTATATCTTTCGCTAATGAGATGAAGCTAATTGAGAACTGCCAGAAAGCCTGATGAAAATATAGTCTGAGAAGTCTTCATGTTGTAGTAAAATGAAGCTAACGTAAACCTGGTGCTTGGCTGCAAGCCCTTTGAAGATACAGCTGGAGAAGTCTCCATGTCAGATATCTGTAAAAGTCCTGTTCGTAGTTGAATGGAGCTAACGTAAACCTGGTGCTTGGCTGCAAGCCCTTTGAAGATACAGCTGGAGAAGTCTCCATGTCAGATATCTGTAAAAGTCCTGTTCGTAGTTGAATGGAGCTAACGTAAACCTGGTGCTTGGCTGCAAGCCCTTTGAAGATACAGCTGGAGAAGTCTCCATGTCAGATATCTGTAAAAGTCCTTTCGTAGTTGAATGGAGCTAACGTAAACCTGGTGCTTGGCTGCAAGCCCTTTGAAGATACAGCTGGAGAAGTCTCCATGTCAGATATCTGTAAAAGTCCTGTTCGTAGTTGAATGGAGCTAACGTAAACCTGGTGCTTGGCTGCAAGCCCTTGGAAGATACAGCTAGAGAAGTCTCCATGTCAGATATCTGTAAAAGTCCTGTTCGAAGTTGAATGGAGCTAACGTAAACCTGGTGCTTGGCTGCAAGCCCTTGGAAGATACAGCTGGAGAAGTCTCCATGTCAGATATCTGCAAAAGTCCTGTTCGTAGTTGAATGGAGCTAACGTAAACCTGGTGTTTTTCGGCAAGCTTGGTGAAGATAAAACTGAAGACTTCTTCATGTCGGACACCGTAGAATGGGGCTATCATGAACTAATTGTTTGTTAGTAAGATTTGTGAATATACATGGGGATAAAACTTCACGTTAGACACCTGCAAAGGTCCTGTTCGGTAACGAAATGAGGCTTCCATGAACTTGATGAAGACACAGCTGGAGATGTCTTCATGTCATAAATCTACAAAGGTTCTGCTAGCTAATGGAAGGAGGCTACCGTGAACCTGGTGTTTTCCAGCAAGACACAGCTGGAGACGTCTTTATTTCAAACCAGATTTCAAATAAGAAAATCAGTGGCCATGAATGTAGCGAATTAGAGAAAAAAATGGATTTCAAAAAGTGATGTGAGTCTTCAATGCAGGAATTATTCTATAGAGGGGACAGTTTTAAAAACGGTTAGATTCGTTATTCTTCTTTCTGTTGTTAACGGCCTTTGCCTGTAAGGTTGTTCAGCCTCAGAATATTCTTGAAGTGTGTTATATAATTTCCGAAAATATGATGTGATTAAAGATATTTTTTTCTACATTATTATTCATTTTATAAACTGTTTTTTTAGTGCAAAAAATAGATTTGTTTGTTATTTGATCGTTAATATGTTATGTTGTAACATAACCTTCAATTATAATTGTAGTCTAATGAGAATTTTTGTGTTTTAGTCTCGAAGGAAGATAAAGAAGGTTAGAAAAGCGGAAGATTTAGATGATTTAAAACAGGAATTAGACATCGATTATCATAAGATCTCGCCCGAAGAACTCTATCAAAGGTTTCAAACACATCCCGAAAATGTAAGTAACGCATCAACACATTAACGTTTATTAGGGAAAAACTTTTTTTTTTTTTTTTCATTTCAGGGTCTTAGTCATGCGAAAGCGAAAGAAAATTTGGACAGGGACGGACCCAATGCCCTTACGCCGCCAAAAACAACTCCCGAATGGGTGAAATTCTGTAAAAACTTGTTTGGTGGTTTCGCCCTTTTACTTTGGATTGGTGCAATCCTCTGTTTTTTGGCTTATTCCATACAGGCTAGTACCGTGGAAGAACCCGCAGATGATAATCTTTATCTTGGGATCGTATTAGCTGCCGTTGTTATCGTTACAGGTGCATTTTTTTTTCAAATATTCAGAGTAGTAATTTCGTGTTTTTCAAAATGATGAAACTTTGGGTTTACATTATTAAGAGAATATTCCAGATAACGTAACAAATGATAGTCTGACAGGGCAAGATCACTGCTCTACAATGGATGTACTGAATGTTTTGAAACTGTTTTTGAAGCTGAGTTTTTTTCATACATTACTGTCGTATGTGATCCATTTCTCATCGCACGTAAGCTTTTCTTTGAAAAATATCCGAATTTCGGATCATTTTAATATGATTTGAAATATTCATCTCGGTCCTTTACAATTTTCTACGTTTTTTTTTTAACATAGAAACTGTATTTTCGTATCCAATCTAACTTTTGAGTTGTTTTAGATGATTTTTCAGTTTTTCCAGCTTCAGTTTCGAGTTTTTTTGTCAATTTTTGATATTTTCCAGTTAATTTTTGAGTGTTTCTAGCATTTTGAGATTTTATAGCTTACTTTTGGAGTTTTTCTGGCTAATTTCAAGTTTTTCTAGCTTTTTTTGAGTTTTTATAGCTTACTTTTGGAGTTTTTCTGGCTAATTTCAAGTTTTTCTAGCTTTTTTTGAGTTTTTTTAGCCACTTTCTAAGTTTTTATAGCTACTTTTCGAGTTCTTCTAGCTGATTTTTGAGTTTCCAGCTATCTTTCGAGTTTTTCTAGGTAATTTTTTATTTTTCTACCCAATTTTTGAGTTTTTCAAGCTTTCTTTTGTGTTTTTCTAGCTCGCTTTTGAGATTTCTAAGCTCATTTTGAGTTTTTCTAGCAAATTTTTATTTTTTATTGTTAATGTTTGACTTTTTCTTGCTAATTTCCGAGTTTCTTAGTTTTCCAGATTTTTCCACCTTTTACGTTTCTAGCTAATTTTGAGTTTCTAGATAATATTTTAGTGTTCTATCTAATTTTTGAGTTTTTCAATAAGTTTTGAGTTTTTCTGCCTAATTTTTGAGTTTTCTAGTTAATTTCCGAGTTTTTATAGCTAATTTTCGAGTTCTTCTAGCTGTTTTTTGAGTTTCCAGCTATCTTTCGAGTTTTTCTAGGTAATTTTTAAATTTTTCCACCCAATTTTTGAGTTTTTCAAGCTTGCTTTTGTGTTTTTCTAGCTTGTTTTTGAGATTTCTAAGCTCATTTTGAGTTTTTCTAGCAAATTTTTAATTTTTATTGTTAATGTTTGACTTTTTCTAGCTAATTTCCGAGTTTCTTAGCTTTCCAGTTTTTTCCAGCTTTTACGTTTCTAGCTAATTTTGAATTTTTAGATAATATTTTGGTGTTCTAGCTAATTTTTGAGTTTTCTAATTAATTTCCGAGTTTTTATAGCTATTTTTTGAGTTTTCCAGGTATTTTTCGACTTTTCAAGCTGATTTGTAAGTTTTCCAGAATTTTTAAGTTTTATGGCTAAATTTTGAGTTTTTCTGGCTAATTTTTATGGTTTTTTGGCTAATTTTAGAGTTTTATAGTTAATTTCCGAGTTTTTCTAGGTAATTTTTGAATTTTCTACCAAATTTTTGAGTTTTTCAAACTTGCTTTTGAGATTTCTAAGCTCATTTTGAGTTTTTCTAGCAAATTTTTAATTTTTATTGTTAATGTTTGACTTTTTCTAGCTAATTTTCGAGTTTCTTAGCTTTCCAGTTTTTTCCAGCTTTTACGTTTCTAGCTAATTTTGAGTTTCTAGATAATATTTTAGTGTTCTATCTAATTTTTGAGTTTTTCAATAAGTTTTGAGTTTTTCTGCCTAATTTTTGAGTTTTTCTAGGTAATTTCCGACTTTTCGAACTGATTTGTAAGTTTGCCAGAATTTTTAAGTTTTCTGGCTAAGTTTTGCATTTTTCTGGCTAATTTTTACATTTTTTTGGCTAATTTTGGAGATTTCTAGTTAATTTCCGAGTGTTTTTAGGTAATTTTTGAGTTTTTCTAGTTAATTTTAAATTTCTTAAAGCTGATTTTTGAGATTTACAAGCTGAGTTTTGCATTTTTCTGGTTAATTTTTGAGTTTTCTAGTTCATTTCCGAGTTTTTCCAGGTAATTTTCGAGTTTTTCAAGCTAAGTTTTGAGTTTTCCAGCTATCTTTCGAGTTGCTCTAGGTAATTTTTGAGTTTTATTATATCCAATTTTTGAGCTTCACTACCTAATTATTAATTTATTCTACATACTTTTTGAATTTTTCAACATTCATCGCCATAAATATTAAACCTTTCAGTTTTCTCTATAGTTTCACCTTTTCGAGTGTAAAACAAAATATTAAATACATCTGATGAGCTCCAACTCTATTTTCTCTTAATTTCCAACTTGCAATATTCAATATTATTTGAAATTCTTCAAATTTTGCAATAAACTTGATACAATTTCAATTTGCTATTAATAAATAATAATTAATTAATTAATAATGATACAGGTCTTCCAGATCCTTGTCTTCAATCTTCTTTATCAATCTTCTCCATTTCATTCGTTCCTCAACTACTTCTCTACATTCAATCCTTCAAATCTCGTTTATATTTCGCTTGACAATTTTTTCTTTGGGCACCTTTCCCTAATTCTCCTCCCTCTAACTCTATTCTCACAGCTCTCTATTATGACAAAGTGTCCTAACCAATATTTCTCTCAAATGGTTTTTTCTTATTTTATTCTTCGTAACTTATTTTGAATTCCGGAATTTGGAAATGGATATTCCGTTTTTATCTATTCTTCTTTTCCCTCTAGAAACTTACTATCCACTAGTTAATTATTCCAGTAACAAATCTCCTTTTCATATTCTAAACCTCGTATCATTTACGTAGGTATTAATGATAATGTCACTGTTCGGATTTTCCAAATTATCCAATTGGACTAACGAATGTCAAGTACTGTCATTAAACAGTTGTATTACAGCCGATTAATCATGACATTATACTGAGTAACAAGGTTGTTCGAATACGTCAAATTGTTACTTTAAGATTGTACTTACCGGTATAAAATCAAATACTGACATAACTTTCACACGTGCAATTTTAATTTAATTGTATCAAAAAATACATCTAGTGGCAAAATATGATATTAATTATAAACATAACCTCATTGTGCTACTTGCTCGAAGAATTTGACGGTTTACTTTGATTAACCTCACATTTTGTGACGATCACGTTCATGACCACGTTTTTTCCCGTTCCACTTAGTCCAGAGCTTGAAGAGGTTATGTTACAATTTGTAAGTTATCGTAGTCGCTATATTGAAGTGTATATCTATGAAAACTTTTATCTTGCTGACAAGAACAACGGTCATAAATAAGTCCACTCAATATATATCTACGAAATCATTTTTTTTTTGGGTCCATTTCTCATTTTTTTTTTTGAATTTAAGGAGCTGTTACATTTTATTTAAGCTCATAAAGGGAGTTTTACATGAAAGTAACTAGATTATTAATTATGTTGTGAGGTTATGTAGTGTAATTTGTGACGTCATAAGACAGTCTGACAGACTGCCAGCGTTTGGCAATCATGACTTTACGAACATTCTGTTTTCTAAAATTATTTTTCGTTTTCCATTACGATATTTATAATATATTATCCCTTTCAGGTATATTTTCTTATTATCAAGAAAGTAAGAGTTCGAAAATTATGGAATCTTTCAAGAACATGGTACCTCAATTTGCGACCGTACTCAGAGAAGGTGAAAAGCTGACGCTTCGCGCCGAAGATTTGGTACTTGGGGACGTAGTCGAAGTCAAATTCGGCGATCGTATACCGGCGGATATAAGAATAATCGAATCAAGAGGTTTTAAAGTTGACAATTCATCACTTACCGGAGAATCTGAACCTCAAAGTAGGAGTCCCGAATTCACTCATGAAAATCCGTTGGAAACCAAAAATCTTGCATTTTTCTCGACTAACGCCGTAGAAGGTACCGCCAAAGGAGTTGTTATCAGTTGTGGAGACAATACCGTGATGGGTCGTATCGCCGGTCTCGCATCCGGTTTAGACACTGGGGAAACTCCGATCGCCAAAGAAATCCACCACTTTATTCATCTAATCACAGGAGTAGCCGTTTTTCTGGGAGTAACTTTCTTCTTTATAGCATTCATACTTGGTTACCATTGGTTAGACGCCGTTATTTTCTTGATTGGTATCATCGTAGCCAACGTGCCGGAAGGTTTGTTAGCTACTGTAACCGTTTGTTTAACTCTCACTGCCAAAAGAATGGCGTCGAAGAATTGTTTGGTGAAAAATTTGGAGGCCGTCGAAACATTGGGATCTACTAGCACAATTTGCTCAGATAAGACTGGAACATTGACTCAAAATAGAATGACCGTAGCTCACATGTGGTTCGATAATCAAATTATCGAAGCAGATACAACCGAAGATCAATCCGGTGTTCAATACGATAGGACAAGTCCAGGATTCAAAGCTCTATCTCGGATCGCTACTCTATGTAATAGAGCCGAATTCAAACCGGGTCAAGACGGCGTCGCCATCCTAAAACGCGAAGTTAACGGAGATGCGTCCGAAGCGGCTCTTCTCAAATGTATGGAACTGGCTCTCGGTGATGTAATGTCGATTCGACGCAAGAATAAGAAAGTCTGCGAAGTTCCATTCAACTCCACTAACAAATATCAAGTATCTATTCACGAAAACGAAGATCCGAACGATCCGCGTCACATTTTGGTGATGAAGGGAGCGCCGGAAAGAATTTTAGAAAGATGTAGTACCATCTTCATCTGCGGCAAAGAAAAAGTATTAGACGAAGAGATGAAAGAAGCATTCAATAACGCCTATTTGGAATTGGGAGGTCTCGGAGAGCGTGTACTAGGTTTTTGCGATTCGATGCTACCGACAGATAAATATCCGATCGGTTACAAATTCAACAGCGACGATCCCAATTTCCCTCTAGAAGGTTTAAGATTCGTCGGTCTCATGTCGATGATTGATCCTCCGAGGGCGGCAGTACCTGACGCCGTCGCTAAATGTAGAAGCGCCGGTATTAAAGTTATCATGGTGACCGGTGATCATCCTATAACTGCTAAAGCTATCGCCAAATCTGTCGGTATCATATCCGAAGGAAACGAAACAGTCGAAGATATCGCTCAACGATTGAATATTCCTGTATCCGAAGTTAATCCTAGGGAAGCTAAAGCTGCCGTCGTACATGGATCGGATCTCAGAGATTTGTCGTCCGACCAATTGGACGAAATCCTCAGATACCATACCGAAATTGTATTCGCCAGAACTTCTCCGCAACAGAAGCTCATCATCGTGGAGGGATGTCAGCGGATGGGTGCTATTGTCGCCGTCACAGGTAATCATTTATTTATATTAACGTCTGTCTGTTTATTTCTCTTCCATATTGTCAAGCGGAGGTGGGAACAGTAAGAGAGAGATTCGTTGGATAGCATTTGGTAGGATAAGGAAAATTTTAATAGGAGGAGGGTTTGTTGGAGTGGGTCCTGATATAGGTATTGCTCCTCTGCAGGGCTGGGGTTATGGTGCACGCATGGGGCCGTTTTTGCCAACTTTTCTGGAGGAGGAAAGGCGGAAATTTAGGATTTTGGGATAGTAAAAACGGTCCTTCTCGGTTTGGGTTTTTTTATTTTTGGAAAAATTTATTGTTTTTCATGATTTTCGAGATTTTTTTTTAAATTTAAAAGGGGACGGGCGGGTACAGCTACTGCTGCGCTATTTCCCATCGTCGGTCATTTGACTGGTTAACCGGTTCACAAAGTTGCAGAGAAACCGCAGAAATCCTGCAACACTGACGATCGACGAAGTGTCTGTGAATTGGGAACAGGGGGGGGGGGTGGTAGGATTTTATCTGATGGGGGAATGGTGTCTTACAAACCAAAAATAATAGTTTCTCTTATTTGTATATTTCATATAAACGCATGTTTAATATTTTGTCGGTGAGTACGACAAGTTGAAACTTGCAAGGCCAGGATGATTTGTCTGTTATACTTTAGTTGTGAATTATTTCTTCGGTGTTTATGATTGTAGTTTAGTCCCACTTAACCCTGCGAGACGTACTGTGATTTATACTTTTTAGACCAAAACATCTTCCTCTGAAGTTCGTTTACGAATTGTTTTCGTTTTCGTAAATTTCGACTTGTAAAAGTCTTAAAATTGGTGATTCCAAGGAACAAATGGGTTGAAATTCGTGCGTCAATCGTTAGTCTTCATAGCCTAGGCAAAAGTAAACGTACCATTGTCGCCGAATTGAGCATACCTCGACGTACCGTGGACTGGGACGTAAAAAATGTACCCAGAGCTTGGACGGCCTCTAAAAAAACCTCAATCTCTAAAGATAAACGTATTGTATTGATCAGTAAACGTGATCGACGACTCACGGGCCCAAATATAGCAGCTCGGATCAATGAATCTAAATATCTGCCTCCGAGTACTTCTACAGTGTCTACAGTCCATATTTGGAAGGATAACAGTGAAGAAACCTCTTTTGTAACGTCAAAATAAAATTAAGGGGTTGCAGGGGGATAAATAACATGAAAATCGGACGCATAAAAAGTGGAAGAGAATTTTATAAAGTGATGAGTCAAAATTTATGGTTTTTGGGTCTAAGTTTATACGCAGGTCCACGGATGTTAAATCCATGTGTAATCCTAACTATAAAACATGTTGGAAGGTCGGATTTTGGTTTGCGGATGTTTTGGAGAAAGGGCGACTGGAAATCTAGTGAAAATTGAACGGAATTTGAAGAAATAAGCGTTTAAACAAATAGGCCGACAGAAAACTTATCTTCCAGCATGACAACGATCCGAGACATTTCTCGAAGCTGAGCAAAGAGGATTTGAAAAAAATTGTAGAAGAAGAATGTACTGAAAGTAATGATTTGGCCGTCACAATCGCCCGACCTCAACCTGATTGAATAGTTGTGCGACGAATAGGACGAATCGGTCAGCGCCTGATCGGCAGAAAACGATCCGAGACACATGACAGCTCAATACACAATTTTTTCCATTACCAGAAAAATCTTCACGACGACTCGCGACTTAAATGATTATCTAATAGAAAGTGAGTGACATTTTTTAGACAATCCTTGTAAATATGAAGCCACCCTGTCATTAAATCTAGCCAATAATAAAATATTGTTCAATCGTTGTTTGATAAACAGGATACAGGACGATTTATTTTAACTAAATAATGGCGACAGGACTAAATAACCTCAATAAAATATTGGAAGAAGACACAAGGCCTTGACATTGAATTTTTCTTTTTTTTTTTTGACATTAATCACTAGAACCAATTTACCATCTCTCGTTTACTCTTTTGAATGCGACGTGTACCGTGTCTGTAGATAAATCAGTGTAGCCGTGACCTTAGTTTATATGTAGACTGTTTTTCTTTTTGTTTTTCTGTAAAAATGATCGACGTAAAAAATGTTTTAAGCGTTTTCAAAACGACTCAACAAGATCCACGTCGAAAAAATCGTTATTTACTTTCAATTTCACCGTGGACCAAATATTCGTGCGATTGTTATATATATATAAGAACCGACAAAAAATGTGTGCGGCAAATTTTACGTGAAAATTTTAACGCGAAAAGTGTATGCAAAACTAATGCCTAAAATCATCATATTTGAACAGCAAGAAGTTGGCAAAAATATTTGAATGCGATTGAAAATCACTCAAACTTATTAGAAAAGGTGTGACGAATCAAATATGCATAAAAATGAACAAGATTTGAGTCTATTGAAACTGTCCTGAAGGACACCAAAAGACCTGAAGAATTGAAGATGTAGGGATAGAGAAGGTGATAATAAATAAATATGAATAATATCAAAATGAAATGTCGCTACGAAATCGGGCTCTAACTGTTGTAGAAGAAGACTTAAGGCAGCTAATCTTGAGCCAAAAAGGCCAACTACTGGCACCAAATTGACTCCAGCTCGCCGAACAGTCCCGTCTACGATTTACCAGAGAACATGGTAGCGATGGAAGAGTTCTGATCTACAGACAATTAATTATATAATGGTGACAAATCTATACAAAGTTTCTTAGAAGCTGAAGAAACGTCTTAATAGTAACGTAGTTAATGTGGATTGTTTTGTACAAAGTTTTATACCAGGAATGTTATACAGTACCATTGAAAACTGTTTTGCCATTAATATGTCGTGACACTAAACAGTGAAACTGTTTTCGTAGCAATGGAAACAATTCTACCGACTCTAAGTGTCTTGGAGTTTGATAGACATAAACGCAACAAAGCATCGGTTTGAAAGAATGTTTTCTAGAAGCTGAAGAAACGTCTTAATAGTAACGTAGTGGATTGTTTGGTACAAAGTTTTATACCAGGAATGTTATACAGTACCATTGAACGCAAGATACATCGATTCAAAACTGTTTTGCCATTAATATGTCTGACACTAAACAGTGAAACTGTTTTCGTAGCAATGGAAACAATTCTACCGTCTCTAAGTGACTTGGAGAAGCTGAAGAAACGTCTTAATAGTAACGTAGTGGATTGTTTGGTACAAAGTTTTATTCCAGGAATGTTGTATAGTACCATTGAACGCAAGATACATCGATTCAAAACTGTTTTGCCATTAATATGTCTGACACTAAACAGTGAAACCGTTTTCGTAGCAATGGAAACAATTCTACCGTCTCTAAGTGTCTTGGAGAAGCTGAAGAAACGTCTTAATAGTAACGTAGTGGATTGTTTGGTACAAAGTTTTATTCCAGGAATGTTGTATAGTACCATTGAACGCAAGATACATCGATTCAAAACTGTTTTGCCATTAATATGTCTGACACTAAACAGTGAAACTGTTTTCGTAGCAATGGAAACAATTCTACCGTCTCTAAGTGTCTTGGAGAAGCTGAAGAAACGTCTTAATAGTAACGTAGTGGATGTGGGTTGTTTCAAAATGTTTTTGCCGCTTACATTTTTAATATCGAATACAAACAACTTCGGTAACATCCCGAAACACAGTGGCTCAGTCCTTTTACAGCTATTGAACAGTTTCTTAAGCTATAACGTCCACTGAAGTTCTTCTATAGCTTATCTGTTTGGTTTTGTTTCTTTTTTCTTCAGATTTCGTTTCTTGAATTAATTTCATAAACACATAGCAAGGAATTAATTCAATCATAAGTTATACTCAGTCTGCCTGCAACATTTTTTCCTTGTATCTAGTGACGTATCGAAAGTATTTTTTACGAAAAATAAGAATCTTCGCATTGAACAAAATGTTCGTCAAAAACAACTACCATGTAATTTGATTACCAGGAATCATTTCAAGGCTCTAATAATGAAATTTGTACAAGAAATTTTCCGGTGTAAAACAAATGATTTTCAACAGAAAAGAAGTGAAATAAAATAAATTTATAATGGTATGTTGAATAGACCTAACCTTCTATTCGACATTCAAAAATGTATCAACAATAAACCGATTGAAACATGTGACATAATAGAAATTAATGGTATCACTTTTAACACCGACATGATAATAGCCTTGAAAAATTGTAGAGAACATCTCCACGCGCGCGTCACATCCCGTTCGTTTATTACGCAATTATTTCATTTGTCGTAACTGTAAAGTGGCCATTTAAATAAGTTAGACATCCCACAATTAGTTTGAATTAAAGGAGTGTTTACTATACATGGTTTGCGATCACGTAATACCTGATCGATTCGTCAATGAAAATTAATCTGCAAGCTTCATAAAAAACATATCGCACCTCCGCTCGAACAGTGTCACAAGTCAAAAAAAAAAAAATAAAGAATTCCATCATTTTTCTGATGGTTACTACGATAGTAACTATTCAAGTGACATTATTAGAGATAAATTTTCAAGTAAGCAATAGTGCAGTAAAAGATATTTTCTGATTTTTTGACTTGTGACACTATTCGAGCGGAGGTGCGATATATCGGTCCATAAGCTCATACACACGTTTCGACAAGTTCTATACATAATTTCAACTTGGTGCTTCGATCCATTTTATTATAGTACCACTCAGTCATGTTGTTTTGAAAAATGTCCCAATTTGAGTTTAAGGCTGTATAAAATTTTTGACTAAAGAAGAATTAACACCAACACAAATCGAAAATAGACTGGAGACTTGTATCCATCATTTTCAACAATTAAAAATTTTTTCGCCGGGAGCGTGAGTCATTAGATGACGACACACGTGCGGGAGGTGCTGTAACGGCGACTACTCCATGAAACATTTAATTAGTGGAAGGAATTGTTCGAAATGACCGCCGTCTTAAAAAGAAGCGAACCATTTCTTTACAGAATCACCGATACAAAAATTCAAATGATGTAAATCTGGTAATTTGGGTCCAACATTTCCGATTCAGCAGTCGAGTACATTTAACAATGTACAAAAAAAACCATATTGGAACCCCCAAGTCACTCTAACCATATTGACTTTGGCGAGATCAACTTCTACCATATTTCTTCTCCATTTGATTCCTGTTTAGCCCGTCTCGAGCTCCCGTACTCCCCAGGTTGTTTGCTATTTCTGTACACCATTTCCTCTCGTCTCTTCCTCTTGTCTTTTTTTTTTGTTTGTTTCGGTTTCCCATATCACCTCAACTGTTCTGTCACTGTTTCATTCTTGTCCAATTGTGTCGTTCCTTATTTCATCTAGTCTCTCCATTTCACACGTTGTTATTTCCTGCTTCATTCTGTTGGTTAGCATCTAGGATTCGTAATGAACACACTGTTTACACCACCACTACACCAACACTCACAATTACACTGTGTACCGTGCGTTTCGATAACCAATTTATCGTCTTCAGAGACTGAAGAAAAACTTGTTAATTAATTCCAACCTCCTCGGCGGGAATCTTTACATTTATTCGTTGACTATTAAACTATTAAGTGGTATATAAGGATTTAAGGAATTTGCCTTTTGTCCTTACCGCTCATTCTTTAGTTTAGTAGTCGAGGAATAAATGTGGAAAGTCCCGCTGGAATTAATTTTCGCGGGAGGTGGCTTATTGGTGGGAAAATTCAGTATAAAACTGGTAATTCAAGTTAATAGGTTTTAGTTTACCGTTCAGTCTCTGAAGACGATAACTTGGTTATCGAAACGCGCGATAGACAGTGTAAAACAGTGTGTTCATTATGAATATCACCAACGGATCCAGAAATTCCAACTTTCCCAGGATTCGTTGACATAGTTCAGCTTTGGTGATAGTACCGACTCGATTTTTTACCTTTTATTATCTCTTGTTTGTCTACAATTCTTTCATTGTGTGTTATAATTGTCCCTAGATACTTCAACTTGTTTTACTTGTACCTGTACAATTATTTTTTCTGATATCTTCAATATTTTATCTCTTCCATCTTCATCTGCAGTCTGTATCGTTTTATTACTATTCTTTTCTCTTTAGTTCTTCTTTTGTATTAGCACACATTTTTAATTGATCTTAGTGTGTCCTACGTGACTTCTCTTTTCTTTATTGCTCATTCGTTCAGCTGTTTCGTCCATTTTTTAAAAGAACCAATAACGGGCTTAAAACCCCGTCAATTACAAAACTACTTGTCATCTTTGGTAAAATCTTGCACGTATTCATTAAGGGTTTTGATGTCTTTATTCACGCAACTAGTTCTAGCAGACCCAGGACCAGAAACTTATATGTTTATAATATTTTCCCGACTCTCGGAACCCTTCGATGGGACAACTTTCTTGCCGCTTGTCATTATAGTTAAGATTTTAATCTAACGTGACACGGAATCTTCATTACTAGCTCTCAAACTAATTCAAAAGTTGAAGCTGGAATTTATTAAACTCACGTCAACTGCATTAAGGGAGGTTATAATGAAGACAATTGAAAGAACCATCTTAGAATATTGGAGTCGGATTCTAGACCAAAAGATCCTAATTTATTTATATTCGTAGACCACAAACGAAAAATTACTGATTTCCAAAAACCCCATGCTGATAAATTTATCAAATCTAACGATGTAGATCCCTGTCGAGTCTCCTATGGGGGCACTTTGGGAATCAATGTTGTAAACAATATAATTAGCCGCAAACATTATTTATGGTTCAATCCTCATTTAAGGTGATGGTGTAAACGATTCTCCAGCTTTGAAGAAAGCCGATATCGGTGTTGCTATGGGTATAGCCGGTTCGGATGTATCCAAACAGGCCGCCGATATGATTTTACTCGACGATAACTTCGCTTCTATCGTGACAGGTGTAGAAGAAGGTCGACTGATCTTCGATAATCTCAAGAAATCTATTGCTTACACCTTAACATCCAACATTCCCGAAATATCTCCCTTTTTAGCCTTTATTCTCTGTGATATCCCATTACCTTTGGGTACGGTTACCATTCTATGCATCGATCTGGGAACAGACATGGTAAGCATAGCTTTTTATAATTTTTTAAAGATTAATGGTGTGTTGGTATTGAGCGCGTTTATATCGCATACCATTTGAGGTTGTGTTTTATGTTGATTCGTTTTGAAAAAAATTCGAATCCGCAGTTGAATTGATTGCGTTACTTTAAGAAAACGGGGCGAAAAGTTGTTATATTTTTTCGAAATTGGGATTATTCTTAATACCAACACCTCCATAAAAGTTAATAGTCACTCTTTTTACCCCAAAACGTACAACCTTCAAGGCATCAGATTAAAATAAGATTTGATTTGATTTTTGTAAAAAAAGGTGCCTGCTATATCGCTGGCTTACGAAAAAGCCGAATCGGACATTATGAAACGACGTCCACGTGATCCATGGTCGGATAAATTAGTGAACGAAAGGTACAACATGACAGTTTAACAAAATCAATATAATTTTTAATATTGTCGAAAGTTATCATCAGCATGTAGAATTTGGGAAGATTTTTTTTTTCTTCTACTTCTTCTTCTTCTTCTAAGTTAAATTTGCACTGACTTTGAATCGATTATACTTTGAACACTTGAAATTAAGTAGGAGTAGTAAGAGGAAAGTGCATAATAATATGATTCTATTTGATAACATACGATATTAAATCGATTTTTATTATAAAATAAATAAGTTAGGTTATGTCTTCTTTTCTGGCTGCGGCACTGGGGATATTCGGTGATACCAGTCGGTTTATTAATTCCTTTCCTTCTAGAAAGTTCACGATCTGAACTGACAAGATAGAATGCTTGCAGCTTCTTAGTCTTTCATAAATCAAGATAACGTGGATAGAAGTTTTGTCTTCTTCGTAGGAGAATCTGCACGTCTTCAGGTGTCTACTTCGTTATGGATTCCCAGGAGTATCTTTGCCTTCAAGCCTCTGTAGATTAATCCAGATTTTGTCCTATCAACACTATCTTCTAGTTTCTGTAGCCGATTCCATACAATCAGGTCTTACAAAATGTTTATTTCCCCCTTTACTTCGGCAAGTCTATCTGCTACTTTATACCCTGCACCCAAGTGTGTCCCAGAACTTATTGGGGAATAACTTTATGTTATTTGTCTAGCTACTATTTGGTGTCCATTGAATCGGCAGTACCTCGACCATCAACAGATCTTTTTTGGTTATATGTTCCCAGGAATATCTTTGCTCCTCCAAGCTCATGTAGTTTATTCCAGATTTTTTCTTATCGACATCCTTTTCGTGTAGCCGATTTTATATAATCAGGTCTTACAACGTGTGTCCCAGAACCCATATGTTAGTCGACTAGCTCATTAAACTTGTCCAGGTATTCCTAAATCTGCTTGGATCTGATGATATTGGAGATAAAAACTAATGGGTGCTTGGTTATCAGACTAGATGCTTTAATCTCCTGGACTGCACAAGTTTGGTTCTTTTAGTAGATTTGTTCATCTTTTTGAAAACTATAGATCCCAATATTGTTTGTGAACCATTCAATATATAATCGTCTGAAAATGAATAAAAAATGTTGCCGATTCATTTTAGATTTTGGTGTCACGTTGAAAAACTATCATTTAAAGTCCCAAAGAACAAATTTTGATTTTTACAAACGCTTATTTAAATAAAGACTTTCAAAAATCGATATTTTCAAGCTTCCGCATCTTTTGCCGTAAACGATTAAGATAGTGATGAGTAATTTTCCCCGATTTTCAATCGACTCTGGCGTCTTGACTGTCGAGAATTAAAAACTCATTCTTTGCGGGAATTTAGTACACATATCGTAGATAAAATTCAACCACAAGTTGACTTGAGCAACCCATTTCTCATAGAAGAAAACTTTGCTTAAAGTTCTGCAATTTTTTAGGTTATGAAACGAACGTGTTGACTGCGAGATAAAAATCCGATACTCGCAGAATTTACTGTTCTTACCTTCAACTTTAAATGACTACATCATTTGTTTTGTTATTTTCATTCTTAGTCCATGTACGAACCTTTTTTTTTGAGATAAAAACTACTAGTTATTTGGACAAAAAATAAGTTGATGTTTGTTGTATTAAAACGGTTCGCACATGCACTAAAAATGAAAATAACAAAACAAGCGATGTAGTCGTTTAAAGTTGAAGGTAAGAACAGTAAATTCTGCGAGTATCGGGTTTTTATCTCGCAGTCAACACGTTCGTTTCATAACCTAAAAAAATGCAGAACTTCAAGCAAAGTTTTCGACTACGAAGAGTGTCCGTCTCAAGTCAACTTGTGGTTGAATTTTGTCTACGATATGTGTACTAAATTCCCGCGAAGCATGAGTTTTTAATTCTCAAAAGTCAAGGCCTCTCAACATGCAATTTGTTGCAAATTCAATATATTTCATAGATGAATACGTCGCTTGAGAGTAAGCAAATAAACGTTAAAGAATTTCCTAACCTCACATTTCATTTCGTATTTGTGTGCGGTTTAGAAATGGAAATAACTTTGCCAAGTGCTAGCTAAACAAGAAAAAAGGAGTCAGTGCAACTCTAGCGATAATTATATCGCCTCTATCTTGTTTCTGGAGTCTGGTGGACGTAAAAGAGCACCCAGATGATGGTAGATCAGGTCCTGGCTGGATAGAACAAGGAGAATGGATGAAGAAACAGTTAAAAAACTCCCAAGGAAAATAACTAAGAAATTCTTGGATAGAGACGTACCATTAGCAGATGAGAAACTCATTTTTTGCCTAGAATTGCAACGTGCACGCAATAAAAATTGCGCAAAACCGATAATATTGTAAGTGGGGGATCTGGCAATTATTGCGTCTTGTATTGCATTGCGCGTTGTCTTGCACCATACCAAACTTCCTTTAAGACGCTATAGTCGATTGAAAATCACGAAAAATGACTAAAAAACATTTCTTCACACACTGTTATCATTCGAATGGATCTTCCGAGCCAGTTATCTTCATTTACACTTAAACTACTACGTTTTCCACTGTGGATTCCGTCTTGGTCATGCAGATATCTTCTAATAGAAAACATTTACAGCAGAAGTTGATAATATCGAATATAATATCAAAGAGATTTTCAAAGTTACACCAAAGTCTAAAATAGGTCGGTTTTGCTAATTAGACGATTTTAGATGGAATGTGGTGGTAGCTTCCAAACTGTTTCGATCCATGTCAAGCCATTTTATGAAAATCTGGTAATTTTCTGCAGAGTTTGCGGTTACAAGTGAAAATGTTTAAAAATACAAGTCTTGTAGTCCTCTAACATGGCGATAATGAAAATAGTGACGTGATGATGTAAAACCATATCACTAAGATGATGTTTTGAGCAAACTTTTTCTGGTCCTAGTGAAAATATCAATAAATTTCCCAAAGGTCGATGATTCGTTAGGTTTTCTTTAGTATTTCAATACCTTTTATTAAATGCGAATAAACTTTTTGACAATTACGAACTTTTTTTTGAAATTAACAATAATTTTTTCAAATCGAACTTATTTGGAACAAAAATATTGTATGTTATTAATTCAAATCACGAATATGCATATTCCTCTTTTGTCTAAGTAACTAGTAGAATTATATATGATTTTCCGAGAGAAAAAAAAATGATTAAGGATAAACAAAGTCAAGGTACGTCTCATTTATCTGCTAATTTTTCAGATTCTCGATCTTATTTTCTCGTATCCACAGCTTTCCAAGTATAAGCTCTTTATATAGTTAGGCTAAGCTATAAATATTTCCATCTGTCAACAGCAAAATTCTCATTAATCGAGGTTAATTAAATGATTAATAAATTTCGATAGTCGATATTTTTGAACGTTTATTATTAGTAACCTGATTTAACATGTTGCCGTGAGCTGAATTACTTATTTAGAATTTTCATTTTCCATGAAATATTCGTAATATGTATATACAAACTTTGTAGGTAATAAAAATTGCAGAACGATTTGTCATTTGTGTCAAAATAGGCTTCAGTTTCAGCAATTGCTTCTTCATTTTAGCCAGCAAATAGTCAGTACTCACTGGGGGCCAGATCTGGACTATACGGTAGATGAGGAAGCGTTTAGAAGTGTAATTCGTTCAATTAAACCGTCGTTGCCATCGACTTGGGATTCGATGCATTTTCTTCGACATATGGGGCCGATTTTCCTTGATTTTTGCATTATCTCTCCCTTTTTGAAGGCCTTCCAGTACAAACGAATCCCTCCAAAATTTGTACTGGCTGCAAGAGACATACCAAAGTATTTTTGAGTATGTTTGCTCTGGCGAGTCAACTAGAGTGTTTTATATTCCGCTCCAAAGAATCTACACTTCTGCTGTTACCAGGTTTTTTGTTCATTCATCATTATAATCTCTTTCTAAAGCAATACAATCATTCCAACTCTTCCAACTTCTCGATACCGTGATTGTAGAACGATTTGTCTTTTGTCTCAAAATAGGATTCAGTTTCAGCAATTGCTTCTTCATTTGAGCTGGATTTCTTAGACCAGCAAATAGTCAGTAGTCACTGGGGGACAAATCTGGACTATACGGTGGATGAGGAAGCGTTTAGAAGTGTAATTCGTTCAATTAAACCATCGTTGCCATCGACATGGGATTCGATGCATTTTCATCGACATATGGAACCGTTTTTCCTTGATTTTTGCATTATCTCTCCCTTTTTGAAGGCCTTCCAGTACAAACGAATCCCTCCAAAATTTGTACTGGCTGCAAGAGACATACCAAAGTATTTTTGCGTATGTTTGCTCTGGCGAGTCAACTAGAGTGTTTTATATTCCGCTCCAAAGAATCTACAATTCTGCTGTTATCAGGTTTTTTGTTCATCCATCATTATAATCTCTTTCTAAAGCAATAAAATCGTTCCAACTCTTCCAACTTCTCGATACCGTGATTGTAGAACGATTTGTCTTTTGTCTCAAAATAGGATTCAGTTTCAGCAATTGCTTCTTCATTTGAGCTGAATTTCTCAGACCAGCAAATAGTCAGTAGTCACTGGGGGACAAATCAGGAATATACGGTGGATGAGGAAGCGTTTAGAAGTGTAATTCGTTCAATTAAACCGTCGTTGCCATCGACTTGGGATTCGATGCATTTTCTTCGACATATGGAACCGTTTTTCCTTGATTTTTGCATTATCTCTCCCTTTTTGAAGGCCTTCCAGTACAAACGAATCCCTCCAAAATTTGTACTGGCTGCAAGAGACATACCAAAGTATTTTTGAGTATGTTTGCTCTGGCGAGTCAACTAGAGTGTTTTATATTCCGCTCCAAAGAATCTACACTTCTGCTGTTACCAGGTTTTTTGTTCATTCATCATTATAATCTCTTTCTAAAGCAATACAATCATTCCAACTCTTCCAACTTCTCGATACCGTGATTGTAGAACGATTTGTCTTTTGTCTCAAAATAGGATTCAGTTTCAGCAATTGCTTCTTCATTTGAGCTGGATTTCTTAGACCAGCAAATAGTCAGTAGTCACTGGGGGACAAATCAGGAATATACGGTGGATGAGGAAGCGTTTAGAAGTGTAATTCGTTCAATTAAACCATCGTTGCCATCGACTTGGGATTCGATGCATTTTCTTCGACATATGGGGCCGTTTTTCCTTGATTTTTCCATTATTTCTCCTATTTTGAAGATATTCGATGAACAATATTCCATGCGCATCCCAAAATATTGAACCCATAACCTTCCCAGGTGACTATTGTGTCTTTTGACCCTTCGGACGTGGTATAATTGAAACAAACAAAACAACTCTGTCATAAACTTCTGTCGTAACCACTGTACATGAACATTAACTAATAATAAGAAGTTTAATGTCCAAAATGAAGCTTGCCGGACAAATTATTGAGGTTAGGTAATGGGAAAAATGACTTGAAAAGTTTTTTCTTTCACTATTAAATAGACAAATTTTCGACACAAATTCAAATCAAATATTTAGTGGATGGATATATTGTTGATAATAAATCAGTACATACTAATAATTATGAAAAATCTATTGTTAAATGTTTTACTTCGGTTTTACTAAATATCGACTTCAATATTTGATTTTTAGCTACATGCTGTTGACAGTGTACTTTATTACTTTATGACCAGAACTTTGCAAAAATCGAAGTTTTTTCTTTTTATTTTTTTAATAACTATAGGTGCCTGCTATTTCTTTGGCTTATGAAGAAGCTGAAAGCGATATTATGAAGAGACCCCCAAGAAACCCCCTAACCGATAAACTTGTCAATGATAGGTGCATTTTTTTTATTTATTTTTTTTTTGTTTCAACTAACTCTATAAATAATTTTAACATGTTTTATGTTTTGTATATAAAATTCACACAAATTTAGGTTAATTTTTACAAATACTAATAAGTTCTGATGCCTGGGAACAAATTTGCATGGGGTTCTACTAAAAAAATATTTGGGTTGAAATTAACACACGGAAATGGTGCAATGTGAAAGGTGACCACGTTTGTATACACATATAGAGTTACCTCAGGATCCAATTGAAGTGATTTTCCATTTTTTTTCCCAGTAATTTTGTGTTAATTCAATTAATTATGAGTAAAATGTCACGTTATTTACAGAAACCTGTAACAGATATTAAATTAAATTCATTGTTTTTCATTCCGTTGATCTAATCGATTAGCATTTGTTGATTTTTTTGACGTTTTCTTAGTTTTCTCTTCTATAATATAAACAAAAATCTTACCTTGCAAACAAAGAAATAATAATTCCACTTTATGCTTTCATTGCGTAATGTTTTTCTTATTTATTTAAACCATTTATAAACGGTGGGGTGAATCTATATACACGATGTATCTTACTTACGTAATTTACACTCGTGAGCAAAAAAAACGACTCAAATCGCACGCTCGCGGTCTAAAGTCTCTCTCAAAAAACTGTAGCTTCCATTCTTGTCCCGATTCAACATCTCACCTCATTTTCTTCGATGCTTTTCTTTTGTGAGCTCTTTCTTGAGGATGTCATGGCTGGTGCATTACTTCCAGCCCGAACTATTCTCTTATTCTGCAAATACTGCCGTACGGAACTTGCGGTGTGTGGACGGGAATTGTCCTGAATTAGGATACCGTTTTCGCCGATGAAACCTCTCTATTATACCTCCAGGAACCTCCTCAAAAACTATGTTTTCTTTTATGCGACACCACGCGAATCTTTCTCGAAGTCTTCTGTAGATTCTTTCTCTTTTATCGCTTCCATGCTGACATACTGCGCTTTCGTCTAAGAAGAGAACGGAGTCGCATTATTCGTCAGTCCAATTAAAGTGCTCTCTGGCTACTCGGTGGACTGAAGTTAATGTGGGGCCAGTAGCAGGCATTTTTGACTCAACTTTAGCTGTCTTCTTCGTTCCCGCGCTTCTCGGAGCTTGAAACCAGTAAGGGCCCGATTTCTTAGCACCTTTTTCTTCCGAAACTGCGTCTTCGGTGAAAGTTACCAGTCTCTGGTAAACTCTGGAAACAGTAGACTAATTCATGCTCAGCGCAATGGCCACTTCTCGCTGACTCTGGTCTTTCCGGAATAGAGTGACCGCTTGATCAGCTTTATCACTTCTTGTGTCCATTTTCAGAAAGAATTCGCTGATTAGCACTATTGTAAACAAGCATAAAAAGTCAGGTTTATATCATTTTGAAGCTACAATTTCGAGTTCAGTTTTTTTGCCAGTGACTTACAATTGCAGAGGTGTCGCCTGAATCGATTTTTTTGCTTATAAACTAACATTAAATACACTACACTATTCACTAACACTTACTATACTTTTTACTATTCCGGTGTGTTCACTATGATATCAAATTATTCACTGACTCTCCAATTGTTAAAGATTCGTTTTTATACAATATCTCACTTTCCAGAATGTTCGGTTTACTGGAAACCTGGAATTTGTCGTAAACAAATAAAAAGCCTTTGGAGAAATTATCTATAAAAACGGCTACAACATAATTCGAACAGGTTATCAAAACAATACAAAGAAATTGCCGCCGTATAGGTAAATAGGCGCATCGATTAACAAAATCGAACAGGACCGGCTTCACGGTCTGTGTAAATGAACGAGTTAAATATATACTATACCTCGAAACGACTACTTTATCGTGGTTGTCGTTATGGACCGAGTGATGGTGAGGTTCGTTGGGATCTTCGTGAATGGGAGGTAAACATTGTTGGGAGGAAAAAAATAGTTTATGGAATTATAGTAGATTCAATTTCCTTTTTAAGTCTGTCATTTTGCTAATAGAAAAGTTCTCTATAATCCCTGGGCATTATAAATAATGACAAATCAAATCGGGCCTTATAACAATTACTTATTTCAACTTCAGTCTTCAGTGACCGATGGCGCGTGGAATTTATAGTCACATTCGTGAATCAGAACATATGAAACCGATATTTTTATAAGACATCCTCTATGGTATTCGTACTTATCTACCTGATTGATTTTATAATAATATATGTTGTCACATTGAAAAAATTAATCAAAAGACATATTTTCATTAGTATGTCCATTATTATAAAGCCCTGTCAATTTAATCATCTCTCATTATGAATATTGCTCTATTTTCGTTTGCGTAGTGGGATTGTGGTAGAATTAAACACCAAAGTGTTCTAATTGTAATAAATTCCGAGCTTTCGAATGCTTATGTATTCATCGTTTCGGATTGAAATTATGGCAAATATAAAAATATTCAGTTCCACATAAATATCCGAAAGTTGGGATATATTAGGGTTAGTACACTGATAAATTTCGCCACAATCCCACTACGAAAACGCTCGTAATCTAGCTGGCAAAGACTTTACGTTTAAAACATTGTATAATGAAGTTGAAAGTAACTCGATGCCAGTATTGGATACACAAGAAAATATCAACAAATTGAGAAAATGCAGTCAATCAATAAGTAAAGACACACAAATGCTCATATAATACTGTAATATAAAAATATTCATCCCCGCATAAGTATCCGAAAGTTGGGATATATTAGGGTTAGTACACTGATAAATTTCGCCACAATCCCACTACGAAAACGCTCGTAATCTAGCTGGCAAAGACTTTACGTTTAAAACATTGTATAATGAAGTTGAAAGTAACTCGATGCCAGTATTGGATACACAAGAAAATATCAACAAATTGAGAAAATGCAGTCAATCAATAAGTAAAGACACACAAATGCTCATATAATACTGTAATATAAAAATATTCATCCCCGCATAAGTATCCGAAAGTTGGGATATATTAGGGTTAGTACACTGATAAATTTCGCCACAATCCCATTACGAAAACGCTCGTAATCTAACTGGCAAAGACTTTCCTTTTAAAACATTGTATAATGAAGTTGAAAGTAACTCGATGCCAGTATTGGATACACAAGAAAATATCAACAAATTGAGAAAATGCAGTCAATCAATAAGTAAAGACACACAAATGCTCATATAATACTGTAATATAAAAATATTCATCCCCGCATAAGTATCCGAAAGTTGGGATATATTAGGGTTAGTACACTGATAAATTTCGCCACAATCCCATTACGAAAACGCTCGTAATCTAACTGGCAAAGACTTTCCTTTTAAAACATTGTATAATGAAGTTGAAAGTAACTCGATGCCAGTATTGGATACACAAGAAAATATCAACAAATTGAGAAAATGCAGTCAATCAATAAGTAAAGACACACAAATGCTCATATAATACTGTAATATAAAAATATTCATCCCCGCATAAGTATCCGAAAGTTGGGATATATTAGGGTTAGTACACTGATAAATTTCGCCACAATCCCACTACGTAAACGCTCGTAATCTAGCTGGCAAAGACTTTACGTTTAAAACATTGTATAATGAGGTTAAAAGTAACTCGATGCCAGTATTGGATTCACAAGAAAATATCAACAAATTGAGAAAATGCAGTCAATCAATAAGTAGACACACAAATGCTCATATAATACTGTAATATAAAAATATTCATCCCCGCATAAGTATCCGAAAGCTAGGATATATTAGGGTTAGTACACTGATAAATTTCGCCACAATCCCACTACGAAAACGCTCGTAATCTAACTGGCAAAGACTTTACGTTTAAAATATTGTATAATGAAGTTGAAAGTAACTCGATGCCAGTATTGGATACACAAGAAAATATCAACAAATTGAGAAAATGCAGTCAATCAATAAGTAGACACACAAATGCTCATATAATACTGTAATATAAAAATATTCATCCCCGCATAAGTATCCGAAAGCTAGGATATATTAGGGTTAGTACACTGATAAATTTCGCCACAATCCCACTACGAAAACGCTCGTAATCTAACTGGCAAAGACTTTACGTTTAAAATATTGTATAATGAAGTTGAAAGTAACTCGATGCCAGTATTGGATACACAAGAAAATATCAACAAATTGAGAAAATGCAGTCAATCAATAAGTAGACACACAAATGCTCATATAATACTGTAATATAAAAATATTCATCCCCGCATAAGTATCCGAAAGCTAGGATATATTAGGGTTAGTACACTGATAAATTTCGCCACAATCCCACTACGTAAACGCTCGTAATCTAACTGGCAAAGACTTTACGTTTAAAACATTGTATAATGAAGTTGAAAGTAACTCGATGCCAGTATTGGATACACAAAGAATTTCGTACAAGAAAATATCAACAAATTAAGAAAATACAGTCAAAGTAAAGACACACTGTAAAGTTTTCGGGAAAAAAAATTGGGTAATTCTAGATTTAAATACAAACGCACAGGTCAACCGATCGCACTAATATTTTTATTTCAATAATTGGGGTGCGTTAAATGAATTGATTTTTGTTTCGATAACATTTTAATTAATAAACAAACTGACACAAAAATTACACTCCTTTATCCCATGACGCGTAGATGCCTTGCTTAGCACTTAGCCTTGTAATGTACTTAGTCATAGAGACGATAGTTTTAAAAATATCGACAATTATTTTTTTATTTCCGTTTTGTATCATTGTGTGCGAAACGTCGTTTTAATGTTTTCACGTCACTATCATTCTTCTTTGCTGTTGGATTTGTTTAATTCGATTCCTTTATCGAATATCGAAATGATCGATTCAAATTCTTAAAATAATAATGCAACATCAAAGATTTGGAAGCATTAAATAAAATACCGCACATAAATATCAATCACATACATACTGACTAGGCAGTGCTAGCATGTGAGTGTCCGCCCTCTCACGCCCGACCATTGTGTTTTTGTGTTGTTTTTTTTTTGGTTTTTATTTTGATATGTGTTTGTTTGGCCGAGTTCAGGTGCCTGCCATATCCCTGGCATACGAAGAGGCAGAATCAGATATAATGAAGCGAAGACCTAGAAACCCTTTCAGTGATAAACTCGTCAACGAAAGGTAAAATAGAATGTCTTCGTGGCTGTAATCTAATTTTTTTTTCTAAATACGAGCTGTTGATTGGCTCGTACTTATATAACTGCCTCGAACAAAAATAAACTTGGCTGTACTTTTTTTTGTTTCCTTCTTCATCTGGCGAAACTTCTGCTTTCCTTTCATCCCATACTATTGCACATTTGCACTTTTTTTATGTAAGACCTTCAGCTCAACTACTTCGAAATGTTTAGTAAAAAAATGTCAATTCAACAATATTTGTTAATACAGTGAGGTCCTACTATTCCAAAAGTTGTATATCCTTCTATAAAAGCTGTTTTCCAAAAACGTAGGGAAATTTTTTTCTTCAAAAACTGTTTTCAAAAACTTTATCGAAACAATTTTTTTGTCACCATTTCAAATATACGCAGAATGTATTTAAAAATGCGAAGATTGTTTCTGTTATGTTCCATAATTTTCCTTTTATATTATTTTCTATAAAAGCTGTTTTCCAAAAACGTAGGGAAATTTTTTTTCTTTAAAAACTGTTTTCAAAAACTGTATTAAAACAATTTTTTTGTCACCATTTCAAATATACGCAGAATGTATATAAAAATGCGAAGATTGTTTCTGTTATGTTCCATAATTTTCCTTTTATATTATTTTCTATAAAAGCTGTTTTCCAAAAACGTAGGGAAATTTTTTTTCTTTAAAAACTGTTTTCAAAAACTGTATCAAAACAATTTTTTTGTCACCATTTCAAATATACGCAGAATGTATATAAAAATGCGAAGATTGTTTCTGTTATGTTCCAAAATTTTCCTTTTATATTATTTTCTATAAAAGCTGTATTCCAAAAACGTAGGGAAATTTTTTTTCTTTAAAAACTGTTTTCAAAAACTGTATCAAAACAATTTTATTTGTCACCATTTCAAATATACGCAGAATGTATTTAAAACTGCGAAGATTGTTTCTGTTATGTTCCATAATTTTCCTTTTATATTATTTTCTATAAAAGCTGTTTTCCAAAAACGTAGGGAAATTTTTTTTCTTTAAAAACTGTTTTCAAAAACTGTATCAAAACAATTTTTTTGTCACCATTTCAAATATACGCAGAATGTATATAAAAATGCGAAGATTGTTTCTGTTATGTTCCAAAATTTTCCTTTTATATTATTTTCTATAAAAGCTGTTTTCCAAAAACGTAGGGAAATTTTTTTTCTTTAAAAACTGTTTTCAAAAACTGTATCAAAACAATTTTTTTGTCACCATTTCAAATATACGCAGAATGTATTTAAAAATGCGAAGATTGTTTCTGTTATGTTCCATAATTTTCCTTTTATATTATTTTCTATAAAAGCTGTTTTCCAAAAACGTAGGGAAATTTTTTTTCTTTAAAAACTGTTTTCAAAAACTGTATCAAAACAATTTTTTTGTCACCATTTCAAATATACGCAGAATGTATATAAAAATGCGAAGATTGTTTCTGTTATGTTCCAAAATTTTCCTTTTATATTATTTTCTATAAAAGCTGTTTTCCAAAAACGTAGGGAAATTTTTTTTCTTTAAAAACTGTTTTGAAAAACTGTATCAAAACAATTTTTTTGTCACCATTTCAAATATACGCAGAATGTATATAAAAATGCGAAGATTGTTTCTGTTATGTTCCAAAATTTTCCTTTTATATTATTTTCTATAAAAGCTGTTTTCCAAAAACGTAGGGAAATTTTTTTTCTTTAAAAACTGTTTTCAAAAACTGTATCAAAACAATTTTTTTGTCACCATTTCAAATATACGCAGAATGTATATAAAAATGCGAAGATTGTTTCTGTTATGTTCCAAAATTTTCCTTTTATATTATTTTCTATAAAAGCTGTATTCCAAAAACGTAGGGAAATTTTTTTTCTTTAAAAACTGTTTTCAAAAACTGTATCAAAACAATTTTATTTGTCACCATTTCAAATATACGCAGAATGTATTTAAAACTGCGAAGATTGTTTCTGTTATGTTCCATAATTTTCCTTTTATATTATTTTCTATAAAAGCTGTTTTCCAAAAACGTAGGGAAATTTTTTTTCTTTAAAAACTGTTTTCAAAAACTGTATCAAAACAATTTTTTTGTCACCATTTCAAATATACGCAGAATGTATATAAAAATGCGAAGATTGTTTCTGTTATGTTCCAAAATTTTCCTTTTATATTATTTTCTATAAAAGCTGTTTTCCAAAAACGTAGGGAAATTTTTTTTCTTTAAAAACTGTTTTCAAAAACTGTATCAAAACAATTTTTTTGTCACCATTTCAAATATACGCAGAATGTATTTAAAAATGCGAAGATTGTTTCTGTTATGTTCCATAATTTTCCTTTTATATTATTTTCTATAAAAGCTGTTTTCCAAAAACGTAGGGAAATTTTTTTTCTTTAAAAACTGTTTTCAAAAACTGTATCAAAACAATTTTTTTGTCACCATTTCAAATATACGCAGAATGTATATAAAAATGCGAAGATTGTTTCTGTTATGTTCCAAAATTTTCCTTTTATATTATTTTCTATAAAAGCTGTATTCCAAAAACGTAGGGAAATTTTTTTTCTTTAAAAACTGTTTTCAAAAACTGTATCAAAACAATTTTATTTGTCACCATTTCAAATATACGCAGAATGTATTTAAAACTGCGAAGATTGTTTCTGTTATGTTCCATAATTTTCCTTTTATATTATTTTCTATAAAAGCTGTTTTCCAAAAACGTAGGGAAATTTTTTTTCTTTAAAAACTGTTTTCAAAAACTGTATCAAAACAATTTTTTTGTCACCATTTCAAATATACGCAGAATGTATTTAAAACTGCGAAGATTGTTTCTGTTATGTTCCATAATTTTCCTTTTATATTATTTTCTATAAAAGCTGTTTTCCAAAAACGTAGGGAAATTTTTTTTCTTTAAAAACTGTTTTCAAAAACTGTATCAAAACAATTTTTTTGTCACCATTTCAAATATACGCAGAATGTATATAAAAATGCGAAGATTGTTTCTGTTATGTTCCATAATTTTCCTTTTATATTATTTTCTATAAAAGCTGTTTTCCAAAAACGTAGGGAAATTTTTTTTCTTTAAAAACTGTTTTCAAAAACTGTATCAAAACAATTTTTTTGTCACCATTTCAAATATACGCAGAATGTATTTAAAACTGCGAAGATTGTTTCTGTTATGTTCCATAATTTTCCTTTTATATTATTTTCTATAAAAGCTGTTTTCCAAAAACGTAGGGAAATTTTTTTTCTTTAAAAACTGTTTTCAAAAACTGTATCAAAACAATTTTTTTGTCACCATTTCAAATATACGCAGAATGTATATAAAAATGCGAAGATTGTTTCTGTTATGTTCCAAAATTTTCCTTTTATATTATTTTCTATAAAAGCTGTTTTCCAAAAACGTAGGGAAATTTTTTTTCTTCAAAAACTGTTTTCAAAAACTGTATCAAAACAATTTTTTTTGTCACCATTTCAAATATACGCAGAATGTATTTAAAAATGCGAAGATTGTTTCTGTTATGTTCCATAATTTTCCTTTTATATTATTTTCTATAAAAGCTGTTTTCCAAAAACGTAGGGAAATTTTTTTTCTTTAAAATCTGTTTTCAAAAACTGTATCAAAACAATTTTTTTGTCACCATTTCAAATATACGCAGAATGTATATAAAAATGCGAAGATTGTTTCTGTTATGTTCCAAAATTTTCCTTTTATATTATTTTCTATAAAAGCTGTTTTCCAAAAACGTAGGGAAATTTTTTTTCTTCAAAAACTGTTTTCAAAAACTGTATCAAAACAATTTTTTTTGTCACCATTTCAAATATACGCAGAATGTATTTAAAAATGCGAAGATTGTTTCTGTTATGTTCCATAATTTTCCTTTTATATTATTTTCTATAAAAGCTGTTTTCCAAAAACGTAGGGAAATTTTTTTTCTTTAAAATCTGTTTTCAAAAACTGTATCAAAACAATTTTTTTTGTCACCATTTCAAATATACGCAGAATGTATTTAAAACTGCGAAGATTGTTTCTGTTATGTTCCAAAATTTTCCTTTTATATTATTTTCTATAAAAGCTGTTTTCCAAAAACGTAGGGAAATTTTTTTTCTTCAAAAACTGTTTTCAAAAACTGTATCAAAACAATTTTTTTTGTCACCATTTCAAATATACGCAGAATGTATTTAAAACTGCGAAGATTGTTTCTGTTATGTTCCATAATTTTCCTTTCACATTTTTGGGAAATTTATTGGTGGTTCTGAATTTTTAAATGGAATAATTCTGGTTAAAGTACAATTACGATTCAATGAATTAATTTCCTATCCAAACTAAAACATCAGATGATGTTAAGTATGCAATTGCATACAACTATATAAAATTATCAGTCAGCTTCGTTATTGACGCCTATCCTAAATACCACGAACGGATCAAAACCTTTGGTGTTGTTGGTGCAAGTGCTCCGCTATTAAGGAATTAAGAAATTGTTTTCGAAAATATTTTTTATCAGACATGAGAAGGCTTCATTGTTTGCTATTATTTTCAAATTTTTTTTATAGTCGAAAGAAAATTAATTAAATTCAGTGCAGAAGGATACTTTATAAGTATAATTAATTCTAAACAGCTTATATACGAGGGTTGTCTGAAAAGTTTTAGATCTTTATAAATATAAATTCGGCTTCAAAACGTCCTACGAAGTTGTCCGATGTCTAAATGCCCCACTCTACTCTGTCTTATCGTTCATATTTCGTACACCCATAGATTTTCTTAATCCTTACAGTTATGATAGTCTTGGTCTTCTTCTTTTTCCGTTATCCTGTGCGATCCACTGAAATTTCTTTGTTCATTATTCTAGAAAGTCGATTTTTTTAATGTCATTGGGGGTCATGCCATATACTTTCTTCTTCTTGCCCATTTCTTCTCATTTTAGTCACTTCATCTCCGAAGGTTCTTCCACATTCTCAACCCATGGTCCAGACAATTTCAATTGTGCTTCATATATATTTTCTTCAACTGGTTTTATCTTTGGTTTTCTTTATAAGTTTCATTTCTTTATTTATTTTTTAAATTTTACAAATAGAAGATATAACTCATCGCGTGTAATAAGCGTATTTCGAAATATAAAATAGACAAACGCTAACTTTTCCTAAACCGATGTTTAGTCCATTATTACGTGTAAAATAAATCCATGCGTTATATTAGAACCTCACTGTATATCGTTTACGAATTTGATAATACATTTAGAATTACAAATATCCAATTTGAATTTCGGATATTTCGGGAAAATAAAAATCGTGCCTATACTTGACTCAATTTCGTTTATGGTTTCTATTATTTTACCGACTTTTTTCAATCTGAACTCAACAATTTATTAATAATAATGATGTTTAACTATAATCTGTTTTCTAATGTTGTTCTGTACCAAAATGTTGAGTGTAGGTCGAGTAAATTGCTTAATTTATTTCACTAAATCACAATTTCTCTGTACATCGACATTTCCACTTACATATTGTACGTGGTTTTCGCTTGTGCCGATGGTGAGTAACGAAACTGCAATCGGGAAAATAATCATCTTCATTTCATCGTTCGCTAGAAGATAAGTTGGATGAAATCGAAAAGTTATCAGCGATTTATTCAAACAGCTAAAATTTACTAGAGTATTATCGTAGTATGTATATTTTTCAAAAATTTTTTAGTTTGACTATATTTTATGTCTGGACAATTTGTTTCCCTAAGTTTGAACTAAATGAAAAAGTTTTTTATTATAATTTTAAAGTAGAAAAGTTTTGCTTGTTTCAAACTCGGTTATCAAGTTCTATACTCGGTTTGTCATCAAATATGAATATGAAGTTGATGCAACAAAGAAAAACCTTGGTACAACTGTCAAAAAAACTTGAAATGTCTGCAACTCTATTGTTGCGTGAATGTTTATTTTTTTCGCTGCCAAAATAAACATGAAATATCACTTTTTGAGGGATTTATTTTCAACAACTCTTTCATTTGATTTAATAATAAATAAATCTGGGCTAAATCTGGCGAATGGGTTGCACGAGGTGTCGTTCCAATCTGATTCAATTATTTTGGCCATCAATGAAACAATCCTTTCTTCTTAGCCACTTTCTGCTTGATTTCTTCGCTCAAACGTTGCAATAATACTCGACGTTGATAGTTTTTCCTTTTTCAAGATAGTCAATGAAAATTATATCACGCGCTTCCCAAAAACCCGTCGTCGTGACTTTTCCTGCAGATGGATGAATTGTCTTGGTGAAACAACCCTTTCTTCTTAGCCAATTTCGGCTATTTCTGCTTGATTTCTTCGCTCAAACGTTGCAATAATACTCGACGTTGATAGTTTTTCCTTTTTCAACATATTCAATGAAAATTATATCACGCGCATCCCAAAAAACAGTCCTCATAACTTTTCCCGCGGATGGATGAATTGTCTTGGCGAAACAACCCTTTCTTCTTAGTCAATTTCGGCTATTTCTGCTTGATTTCTTCGCCCAAACGTTGGAATAATACTCGCCGTTGATAGTTTTTTCTTTATCAAGATAGTCATTGAAAATTATATCACGCGTATCCCAAAAAACAGTCGCCATGACTTTTCCTGCGGATGGATGAATTGTCTTGGTGAAACAACACTTTCTTCTTAGTCAATTTCGGCTATTTCTGCTTGATTTCTTCGATCAAACGTTGCAATAATACTCGACGTTGATAATTTTTCCTTTTTCAAGATAGTCATTGAAAATTATATCACGCGCTTCCCAAAAACCCGTCGTCGTGACTTTTCCTGCGGATGGATGAATTGTCTTGGCGAAACAACCCTTTCATCTTAGCCAATTTCGGCTATTTCTGCTTGATTTCTTCGATCAAACGTTGCAATAATACTCGACGTTGATAGTTTATCCTTTTTCAAGGTAGTTATTGAAAATTATATCACGCGTATCCCAAAAAACAGTCGCCATGACTTTTCCTGCGGATGGATGAATTGTCTTGGTGAAACAACCCTTTCTTCTTAGTCAATTTCGGCTATTTCTGCTTGATTTCTTCGCTCAAACGTTGCAATAATACTCGACGTTTATAGTTTTTCCTTTTTCAAGATAGTCATTAAAAATTATACCACGCGTATCCCAAAAAACAGTCCTCACGACTTTTCCTGCGGATGGATGAATTGTCTTGGTGAAACAACCCTTTCTTCTTAGTCAATTTCGGCTATTTCAGCTTGATTTCTTCGCTCAAACGTTGCAATAATACTCGACGTTTATAGTTTTTCCTTTTTCAAGGTAGTTATTGAAAATTATACCACGCGTATCCCAAAAAACAGTCCTCACGACTTTTCCTGCGGATGGATGAATTGTCTTGGTGAAACAACCCTTTCTTCTTAGTCAATTTCGGCTATTTCAGCTTGATTTCTTCGCTCAAACGTTGCAATAATACTCGACGTTTATAGTTTTTCCTTTTTCAAGGTAGTTATTGAAAATTATACCACGCGTATCCCAAAAAACAGTCCTCACGACTTTTCCTGCGGATGGATGAATTGTCTTGGTGAAACAACCCTTTCTTCTTAGTCAATTTCGGCTATTTCAGCTTGATTTCTTCGCTCAAACGTTGCAATAATACTCGACGTTTATAGTTTTTCCTTTTTCAAGGTAGTTATTGAAAATTATACCACGCGTATCCCAAAAAACAGTCCTCACGACTTTTCCTGCGGATGGATGAATTGTCTTGGTGAAACAACCCTTTCTTCTTAGTCAATTTCGGCTATTTCAGCTTGATTTCTTCGCTCAAACGTTGCAATACTACTCGACGTTGATAGTTTTTCCTTTTTCAAGATAGTCAATGAAAATTATATCACGCGCTTCCCAAAAACCCGTCGTCTTGACTTTTCCTGCAGATGGATGAATTGTCTTGGTGAAACAACCCTTTCTTCTTAGCCAATTTCGGCTATTTTTGCTTGATTTCTTCGCCTATATGTCGCAAAAAGTTGATGGTTTTTTCTTTTACAAAATAGCCACTGAAAATTATCCCACGCGCAAAAAACCGACTCCCTAATCTTGTCTGCAGATAGAAGGGTCTTTGTCTTCTTTGGAGCCGGTTCTCTCTTTTCAGTTCATAGTTTTGATTGTTCTTTTGTTGCGGGTGTGAAGTGATACATCCAAGGTTATGAAATAGCGCAAACATTCGTTTTAATTTCTGTGAAACATATTCACGACGCTATTTTTGTTCCATTGTGATCAAACGCAGCACCCATCTTGTGCACAACTTTCTCATGGCCAAATTTTCGGTTAAAATGCTACGTACTGCTCTTTTTGAAGTGTCAGCTAGCTCGCGTAATTTTAATTGACGATCATTCACTGGATTTTCTTCAACATATCTGGAGTCGTCACCTCAATTGGTCGATCACTGCGATGCTGGTCCTGGCAGGTCGTACAGCCTCGTTTAAACTTTGCTACCCAATATTTTACTGTTGATAACTTAGGAGCATTCTCACCCAGAGTAAAATCTAGTTCAGTTTTTATATTGGAATTGATAAAATTTGACTTTTGGTTCATTTCTAATATTCATATTATGAAATTTTCCAATGTCGTGGCATATTTGAACACGATTTGTTCAATAACAATCTCCGATATTGTCGAACGAATATCGTCCACATTGTTTGACAAACCCAGTATACAACTGAAAAAAATTTGATGTCTGCTAAATGTGTGAATCGTAAAATTAATAATAAAAAAACTCACGTAGTTTCTTATTTAGAGGGACACATTGTATATGGTTGCAATCTAATCATCCAACTTATCTTTTATGTCACTCCCGCACCTCATTTTTCTTCATATTGCACTTAACGAGCTTCATTTTAATATCGAAACGCGTCACTATATGTCTATATTCAAAAAAAAAACAAAATCGCATCCTTCCAGTCCTTTATCCTCTACACACTATTCTGAACAATCTAAATACTTTTATAAACGATAAAATTTGGTGCACGTTATTTTTTTCACTACTAACTACTATCTGTTGCGCCACCATCTTTCTCTATAGGTGCCTGCTATTTCTCTGGCTTACGAAGCCCCGGAGTCGGACATTATGAAAAGACAACCTCGTGACCCGTATAGGGACAACCTGGTTAACCGTAGGTGGGTTACTACCAAGATTATTTGATAAGGTTGCCGATTTTGACAAAGAAAGACAATTAATTTCAACCCATCCTGTATATACTAATAATAATAATATAAATATGTCAAACTGTGATTTAGAGACAAGTTGTTATATACTCAATTATTTGTAAAATGGGCTTTATTTTGAGTCTAAGATACTTTATAGTATCATACATTTTATTTTGATACTGTTTTACTAAAAACAAATTTTTCCACAAATCATTATCGACTTTTTTTCGCTTCCGTAGCTTACCAATTGTTGTCATATTCATAGAATACAATCACGAATATTCGCTAACTGCGCAAACTCGTAGGCAAAGGTCAGGGAAAAGAAGAATTATCTTGACTAATTTAACAATATTTTTAACAAGCGTACATATAAATACAACCAAAAAAACAATTCGTAATGTGGAAAAAAGTTTTTGTTGTAGATATTCCTTTTGTTTTTTCAAATATAAACATTGTTCGGTGTTTCGTTTCCTTTATATAGCTGTAAAAACTTTGTAAAACGTTAATGTTTCCAACTTAACCTTAAAAAATTTTCATCTTTCTACTACAACTTTGACATATGACAACTTCAAAAAAAAATTTCGTGTTGTACAAACAATATTGACATAAGGTTATGTTGTGCATTTTGAAAATAGTTGGATCAATTTTAAGTACGAATTCGCTGAATATTATATGGTATTTTCGTGTAAAAACATTGTCTTTCTTTGCCATAGTAAAGATATACGATAAGGCAACCTTTTCTTTACCTAGTTTGAACAACTTGGGTCACTGCAGTGGTGTCGTGATGGCTTGGCACTACACACAACAACTACCTCGGCACTAGCAATAATACCGCGTACCAAATCACAATCTTCCCTATTCTCTATTTTTATTTGTTCACGAGCACTTTTTATTCTTTTTAGTTGAGATAATTCTATGAATTGTAGGCAGACGAAATTATTATCAGCAAGGTATTAAAAATAAACATCTTTCTTCTTTGTATTTCAGTTTTATTAGAAAAAATTTACTATATACAGTTTGTGATACTAGTTTTCAAAAGTTGTGGATAGTTGATATCGAAAATGTCGTCTCGTCCGTCTTCTACTAACCATTTTACAAACGTCCGCTTTCGATTTTTAGGAGGAGCCCAGAGTATAAACAAAGTTAGGTTAAGTTAGGTTAAGTTCAATTCTGTCTTATTTGATTCGGATTGTAAATCATTAAGGAAAACAATTAACAAATTTGAAACCTCAAATAATCAGCTCTAAATAGGAGATTTTTCTATGCAAAAACATTTCAATATATTAAAAATTGAGGGGAATTCATTTTACAGGTTAAACAAAATTACGAAACTTAAGAAGTATTGCAAATATATAACCTCGAATCACATTTATCTATAAACAGCTTCTCGTTGGAAACCGCCATACTACGGTGAGGCAAAAGACCAATAAGCTGCCCAAAAGTTTTCAAAACGAATCGATTAAGTTGAAATTTGGGGTTTTTTCGGGTCGCTCATTACGAATTTGGCGTTAGTTTGTTAACAAATGGAATGGCGGCTTCAAAATGGAGACCGAAAGTAGAAAAATCAATTCCGATTGTCACGAAATTTGGTATTTGGGTTTTTTTACCGGTCGCTGATTACATATCTGAGGTTAGTTTGTTAACAAATGAAATGGCGGCTTCAAAATGGAGACCGAAAGTAGAAAAATCAATTCCGATTGTCACGAAATTTGGTATTTGGGTTTTTTTACCGGTCGCTGTTTACATATCTGAGGTTAGTTTGTTAACAAATGAAATGGCGGCTTCAAAATGGAGACCGAAAGTAGAGAAATCAATTCCGATTGTCACGAAATTTGGTATTTGGGTTTTTGTGGTCACTGTTTACATATCTGAGGTTAGTTTGTTAACAAATGAAATGGCGGCTTCAAAATGGAGACCGAAAGTAGAGAAATCAATTCCGATTGTCACGAAATTTGGTATTTGGGTTTTTTTACCGGTCGCTGATTACATATCTGAGGTTAGTTTGTTAACAAATGAAATGGCGGCTTCAAAATGGAGACCGAAAGTAGAGAAATCAATTCCGATTGTCACGAAATTTGGTGTTTGGGTTTTTTCCGGTCGCTAATTACATATCTGAGGTTAGTTTTTTAACAAATGGAATGGCGGCTTCAAAATGGAGACCGAAAGTAGAGAAATCAAATCCGATTGTCACAAAATTTGGTATTTAGTTTTTTTCTGGTCGCAGACCGAAAGTAGAGAAATTAATTCTGTTTGTCACAAAATTTGGTATTTGGTTTTTTTCTGGTCGCTGATTACATATCTGAGGTTAGTTTGTTAACAAATGAAATGGCGGCTTCAAAATGGAGACCGAAAGTAGAGAAATCAATTCCGATTGTCACGAAATTTGGTGTTTGGGTTTTTTCCGGTCGCTAATTACATATCTGAGGTTAGTTTTTTAACAAATGGAATGGCGGCTTCAAAATGGAGACCGAAAGTAGAGAAATCAAATCCGATTGTCACAAAATTTGGTATTTAGTTTTTTTCTGGTCGCAGACCGAAAGTAGAGAAATTAATTCTGTTTGTCACAAAATTTGGTATTTGGTTTTTTTCTGGTCGCTGATTACATATCTGAGGTTAGTTTGTTAACAAATGAAATGGCGGCTTCAAAATGGAGACCGAAAGTAGAGAAATCAATTCCGATTGTCACGAAATTTGGTGTTTGGGTTTTTTCCGGTCGCTAATTACATATCTGAGGTTAGTTTTTTAACAAATGGAATGGCGGCTTCAAAATGGAGACCGAAAGTAGAGAAATCAAATCCGATTGTCACAAAATTTGGTATTTAGTTTTTTTCTGGTCGCAGACCGAAAGTAGAGAAATTAATTCTGTTTGTCACAAAATTTGGTATTTGGTTTTTTTCTGGTCGCTGATTACATATCTGAGGTTAGTTTGTTAACAAATGAAATGGCGGCTTCAAAATGGAGACCGAAAGTAGAGAAATCAATTCCGATTGTCACGAAATTTGGTATTTGGGTTTTCTTACCGGTCGCTGATTACATATCTGAGGTTAGTTTTCTCATCAACAAAATGGCAGCTTCAAAATGGAGACCGAAAGGAGTGAAATAAACTCCGATCGTCACGAAATTTGGTGTTTGGGTTTTTTCCGGTCGCTAATTACATATCTGAGGTTAGTTTTTTAACAAATGGAATGGCGGCTTCAAAATGGAGACCGAAAGTAGAGAAATCAATTCCGTTTGTCACGAAATTTGGTATTTAGGTTTTTTTCCGGTCGCTGATTACATATCTGGGGTCAGTTTTCTCATCAACAAAATGACAGCTTCAAAATGGAGACCGAAAGGAGTGAAATAAACTCCGATCGTCACGAAATTTGGTGTTTGGGTTTTTTCCGGTCGCTAATTACATATCTGAGGTTAGTTTTTTAACAAATGGAATGGCAGCTTCAAAATGGAGACCGAAAGGAGTGAAATAAACTCCGATTGCCAAGAAATTTAGTCACTGAAGTCACCAATTACATCAGAAGTTTCATCTTCTTCAATGTACGTTATGTACTATGGACTATTTGACAACTATCCCAACAATACGACCTTTCCACACTTGTTGATTTTTTCCCTTTCATACTTTGGAAATTAGACAATAGTAGCAATGTTGACTGAGAGCCACACGGTGGGCTTTTAAGGAAAAATACGTTTATAGACAAGATCAACGCGTATTTCCTTTTCTTTTGTTTTTGATATCGAAGGCCGTCCCTGGGACCTCAAGTCGTTTTTCAAACCGTATAATCATTACAAAATGTGTGTGGACGATACACAAATACCAGACTTCTTTCAATTTTGACGTCTTGGCATACCATAGAAGCAACAATCGTGCGTAGATTAAATCAAATGATTGTTATAGACACACTAAATAATTAGTTTTCTTGTCTATAGTGCTTAAAGTAGGGAACCAACCTTAAGATATTCAGAAATGTCTTTAAAATCAGTATCCGTCTAATATCTAGCGACAATCATTAATCAACTATTCATAAATTTTTGCGAATTAGTCTTTTTCCATTTCCTAAAACGATCAATATATTTCATATTATATTTATCGACTGAGTTCGATTTTATGGAACCATTGTTGAACACCCTGCTTACTGCCACTACCACAATAGTCACTATAATACGGTCTGGTACTTTCCATATCCGGCTCGAAGGACCAGATTGTGTAATTGGATTGTTGTAGTGGTGGTAAATACTTTTTCTGAATCTGTAGTTACTTTCTCTCGATTTATAAATTATCATCGAATTCGACTTTGATATCATGTATCTAATTACAATAATTTAAATCTTAAATCGGCTAAATCATTTGCTATTTGATTTTATATATTCTCAGGCCTGTTTTAAACTTAAACGACCATCAAATACGTATTTATATTTTTGGTTTTATAAAATGTTCCCTACGGTCTAACAGCGCAACTTACCTTTTAAAGTGCGTTCCGACAGCACTATATTAATTTGATTATGTCTTGTCTACTTTACACCAGGTCTTATTCGGCTTAGTGCAGCGTACGAGTTTTTTTTTTAAATAGTTAACTTCAAAAATCAATTATTGGCAATGTTCTAACCGAAATTTGTATTTTAATTGTTAATTTTAATAGCGCCATCTATTGCAATGTATATGGAAGATATTATTGTTACTAGCGTCGTCTATTGATGAAATCGTGAACAAATTCCTCCATATGAAATATTTATTTCTTAATGGCTGCACATATATTGTCATGGGAAGTAAGTAAGCTCGCAAAATTGTAAAAATGCAGATAATCGTCTGTGAAGGTCAGTTATCACTAATGGACATTGAAAAAACAGTGATGATTCAGTCGGAACTTAATGTTTGCCTTAGCCGAGTTGTCACTGCGCGAAACGAGCACAGTGTATTCGTGCACTATGCGAAAAACGGATCAGTTTGCACTTGGTGTCGTTGTCTCGCACGCTATTTTCGCGCGGAACCCGAAACGTTACGTCCAGTCGACCGAAGACGGTTTCGCGCAGTGTAAACCCGGCTTAATATAGATCAAAGTGGTTTTTATTTATTTTTCACTATTCGCGTGCTTCGTTTGTAAAATTTTTTGTTGTTTACGTGTCCGAATGATACTTGATCACAAGTTATTTTCGGTCAAATTTCGTTTAAGTCTAAAGCAGGTCTAATAATAGTTTGAACAGTAAGTAGATTAGCGTGCTAACACACATTTGCCGAGGTATAGTTTGTGTTGAGTCTAGAGCAGTAGAGCGTTCATAGAAAAGTTATTTCTGTTAGTTAATAGTACTTTGTTTATTTTCTTGTTAAAGGATGTCTGCCTCCAACATAGACTTAGTTTATAAATTTATACAAAGTGACATAGAATTACGTACGTTAATTTCTGAAACTAGTACTTCTCCATGTACACTCTTTGCCAAAAGGAAATAAAATCCTTTGAAGGAGTGAATTGTGAACTTGGTTTTTACGAAACGGTTTTGATATCGGAGCTCTTATTTTGGGATATTCAATGTCATGTCGCCAATCGTCCCAATCCATATTAATACAAGGTTTGTGAGTACTGGAATAACACTCAAAAATCATTTCATATTCTTACTTTTACCTCCAACAATTACGGTATGTTATTTAAAACTATGATTTCAAATACCAACAAAACACAAGTCCAAAAAATTTAGATCTTGGGATCTAAATGTGTTTCCTTCTACCTGGAAATATTACATCGAGATAATCAAGTTTGGCCGATATATTATCGAATCTTCTCAAGACCTTGTAAACATGTACATTATCAAAAATTCCTAATCATTGACGGTTCCTTCAAAGAATATTAGTTCTATATTTCGATTTTTTACAAAATTTTTTCACCGTACGAGAATGTATTGATATCTAGTTAGTGTAGACCAGTTCCATGTATAAACTAAATATTACGTTACCGTAGCAAAGATCAATAAATTATTAGAAGTGTAAGTGTAAAGTTTGACGTAAAAAAAGTGAACCAGAGCTACGCAATAAATTAAAAGAAAAAAGATGTCCTCCGAAATTGTGAAAATCGAAAAATTGGAGTATCGAGCCTGTATTTGAAAGGGTTAAAAGGTAAGCAGATTTAAGAAGATATGATTAATACCCTTGGTGATCTATGTCCTTCGACTGCGACGGTGAAAAATTGGACTGCAAGTTTCAAAAGAGGTAAATTTTCCATTGAAGATGATGACCGATCCGGAAAGCCAGTTTCTGTGTCAGTGCCCGAAAATATCGATGCAGTTCATGACATGATTTTATCAGACCGTCGAATATTTCATACGAATGCGTTCATTATATAGTTCGAGTCAATTTGGACATGAGAAAAATTGCTGCAAAACGGATCCCCAAATGTTTGAAGGTTGACCAAAAGCGTGCAAGGGTAGAAACATCGATTTGAAAACGATGTAGACTTTTTAAACCGAATTGTTACTATGGATGAGACTCGGGTACATTTCTACGATCCTGAAACAAAGCAACAATCGATGGAATGGCGACACTCTGGTTCTCCAAAACCTAAGAAGTTTCGTGTCCAGTTTCTTGGGGTTGCTATCGAGTAATCATGATAAATTTTTTGGATAAGGGTAGAACAATAATTGGAGATTACTATTCGACATTACTAAGGGGAAAAATTGAAGAGAAAAGACGCGGAACGCTATCCAAAGGTGTTTTATTTTTGCAGGACAACGCCCCTGCACACAAATCTCATGTTGCCATGCAAAAAATTCGTGATTTGGGGCTTAAATTACTAAAACATCCTCCTTATTCACCAGATTTGGCTCCGTCCGACTATCATCTCTTTCCTCAACAGAAAAAAAAGTTTAAAAGGTCGTAAATTTTCTTCCAACGAGCTGTGGAGGTCTGGTTTGCAGAGCAAGAAGAAACATGTTTTCTTTGAAAGATTTTGAGACGTTGCAGGTTCGCTCTAATAAATGTATCCAATCAAGAAGAGAATATTTTGAGTAATAAAATATTTTGACAAATTTTGTTTGGTTCTATAGTAGGTCAAGAATTTTTCAATATATCCTCGTACTTTAAGAAACCCCGCGTTGTCAGCTGGTTATGTATCAGGTAAATCTCAGGCACACATTACAAAGAAACAAAACAGGGATTTTTTTTTTCAAATAATCGTATTATATATTTAATAACCTTCACTTTCCCTCAGATTATCTACCACCAGATGGGGTGTCTTGCAATCATAAATACAATCCATAATCAAAACTATATAACAGATATTTGAAAAAATCAACTACTCAATTCGCTCGATTCAAAGAGTTGCTTTTCAAATATTGTTTGTATAAAAAAAGTATACATACAGAAGTACGTATCTTCAGCTTGAGCAATTAATGTACATAATTCTGGACTACCTTGTATGTATTTATTAGTTTTAGAAATATTGTGTAGAGGTTTATTACTTTAGCATGCCCAAAATGTTCAATCCTAATCCTCGTATGCTTTTCTAACATTTGATTAGTGTGCAATTTAGAAGTAGCTTTCTTAAATTAACAATTATAGCCGCCATTTGAATTGAGTAAGGAATTGTCTTAATTATTCATCAGTCAGAACTGTACGCGCCGCGCTAAATCATATTTCCGCCCTTTTGGAGCGACAATACCTAAATCACTATTACCAAAAGGTTTGTGATGCATAATTATGATTCTGTCTGATACATTCCACATCCGGGATGACACGAAACGAGGATAACGTCCCTCTATTGGGGATACCAAACACTTCAAGAATGCTTGAACTGTTTGAACTAGTACCGAAGTAGGTCAATCTTGATTAATATATATTTAAAAATAATTATTGATTGCGATTATTTGCAAAAGAACCACGCAGCGCCACCAGCAAAGCTTGATGCAAAAAACTACAATATGGTTATTCCTGAAGCATAAGAGGTCGTTTGCTTTTCAGCTTAATTATACAGGATATCTCAAAATTGATTTCGTGTACGTACCAGATCAAAAGCTCGATTTTGAATACGCTCCAGAGAAATCAAATCGTTTTCTTTCAAAAGTAGATTTCACATTAGCAAATAGGTAGAAAACACATGCATACAGGAGTCTGAATTTTGGGATACTGAATGCGTAATTTTGGTAGCAAAAGGCAGCAACAATTACAAGTGCTTAGTATGGCAGTTAAGATGTTTTGTTTCATCAGCATTATACACCCATTCATAGGAAGTTCCGGCATTGCAACAAACGCTAGCTTGGAATTAACATCCACCATATTCCCAAGATTTGTTCTCAACATTTAATGGCTGTTTCCAAAAAAAAAAATGAAGAACATTTGTGTGGTAAACGATTTTCTTCGAATAATGAAGTCATGTTTGTGTAAAAGAGTGGATTAGAAGGTTGGACAATCTTTCTATTACGACGCATTAGAAATAGAACAACGATAAGAAAAATGTGTTAACGGACCCGTGCAAAGACGTTGAAATGCCACCAGAAACCCCAAAACTTTATAAATGGAGTAACAAACTACAGGAAAACGCCAAGAAAGCGATGGCCATAGAGCTAATATGAAAAAACGAACCAGTTCTCACCGAGTGTTTTAAAAATTTTGCGTTTTTCGTATTAGTCCAGTGAACAACTGTAAAAATATGGTATCGCTTCAGAATTCTATCCAGACGCATGGATTTGCGTGAAGTTTTAGTTCTATTTACCCTTCACTTCACTTCAAAACCTCCCCTTTGTCGATATGTGCAAATTATTACAAGGAGTGGAAACTACCCCTTATTGTCAATATTAAATAAAATAAAAGTTGAAGCATTTAAAAAGTTCGAAAAAATATTTGTGAGATCAAAACGAAGATCGCGTGATGTTGTAAGATACTATTTATGTTTTTCAAAATTATTCTGCTCCAAAATTAGAAAAAAAAATGTGTTAATTTGTTTTGGGAATAACTCGCTTAATTTTTGAACTTGGTCGTCGATTAAAAAACCATTTTGTAGAAAAATTTATCTTCTATTAGGCTAACAAGTTTGGAATACATTGATTTTTAGAAGGGAAATGTTCAAATGCCTCCAAAATGTTACCAGTAACACGCTACTGTGAACTTTGAAAGGTTATAAAAAAATTTTTATTAAAAAATCCCAATTTTTTGTTCTTTATTAGTTTCAACGTATCTTTCATATTTTTAATCAAAGAGAAGTTCTCTAAATAAATCAAACTTCTTGATACTATTATTTGTATCTAATTGAAGTAATTTTATTTCAATTAGGGTGGTAATTTTAAGAAATAAAAGAATTTTAGTCATAACTCCCTTATTTTATGTATTACAAAGTCCCATAAAGTCTCATTTGAATGGTTTTTTAAAGTTCTTTAAAAAAGATTCAATATATTTTTTTCGTAAAATTGACCATTTTCCACTTATTCAATTTTTTCAAAATCCTCGGTTCACTAAATAAGTTACATCTTGAGAAAATTATAACTCGGCTACATTCAACCTCCTTAAAATTTTTTAGATAAAATATTAAAGTTTTTGAGTTATTTTTGAAAAATCTATTAAAAATATACAAACGAATAAGTGGTAAAATATTGATTTTCCGTATAGTAATTTGTGCTTAGAATGATTTCCAACTATCGATTTTTACGGTCAGTTTCAACAAAAAAATTACAACCCCATAGTTGGAGTGGTATTTACCCCTAGAATAAAAGCATATATCGACTTTTTAAGACGTTTACTTAATCTAGTGTTGAAATTTCAAACAAATCGATGCGTCTTGATGGAAATCTAAGGTAAAAACCGTTGAAACTTATTAATCCGTATACTTTTTGGAAAGTATTGGAAATATGTTGCAAATTTACCCCTTCGAAACCAAATGGTTTTTACAAGGAAAGGTCTGCAATAGATTCAAGTAAGAGGCGGTTAGTTTGAACACCTAAATTCTAGAACTTGTTTATATTTCCCATTCAATAATAGGTATAAATTTTGAGATACCCTGTATATTATTATTACATATTTGTGGCGTACTGATTCGGAGCCGTATTTCACTTATTTAACCGCTATTTTTTAGCTAATTAGGTTTTATATTTCGATTGTGGGACCGTAGTTTTAAAAAGTCGAAGCTTTCTCTTACAGCTTTTACCAAATTTGTTTAATCTCGTAACAGCTACACTTAATATTACTCGTAATAATTTGAGTAGACAGTATAATATACAAGGTGAGTTGTAAGTGTTGTAACAAATTATAATTACGTTCCTTAATATGAGTTACAGACCGAAGCCATTAATATGTAAAAAATACCTAAAAACGAGAACGTTTATGAACAATCAAAAAATTCACAATGTTTACTCGGAGATCATGTATTTTTCCCGTCAATTTCTCACTCAAAACCTACAACTATTCTATAGTATAACGAACTAAAACAGAAATTAATCATTACATAAAAAAATGTATTAGTTTACAAACTATTGAAATAAATAGGAAGGCAATTTCAAAACAAAAAGTTTTCAAGCACAAACAACATCAAAAGTCATCTCTTTCTAGTTTTGCAGCAATTCTATGATCGGGTCAATCCGATGATGATCTGATTGTTCGGAAACTGATCGAGTTAATCGTATCGTAGTCATATGTCCATAGATAAACGCGATCAGCTGACTGGTTGTTTCATTCGTCTATGGTTTTTTGAACTTTCGGTTCAGGGTTAGGATTCGCAGTCTACCTTAAACCGAGTTATAGTTTCGAAAAAGTTTTCATTTCATGTGCAGTTTGTTAAATTATAGCTTCAATAGAAACAGTTGTTTCGAAACCTCTTTTCTTAGTAGGTTGTCTTTTAAACCTTCTAAATTCTACTGAACCCTTGGGTTGTCAAAAAAAAAATAATCGAATTCACGTCGTCACCTGTTAACTTTCATCGAAGATGCGATTCCGGAATAAAAAGACGCACATCTGAGAGATATGACAGATTCTTTATCAGCACTGAGAAATCGGTTCTTGGTATCCAACAAGAGTTGAGAGTAACTCAAGGAGTGACTGGATAGTCAGAAAAAAATTAAAGGCTGCTAACTTTGAGTCAAAAAGGCCAGCCGCTGGCCCCAAATCAGCCGAATTGGACCGAGTGTAATGGGGCTCCGTTAACTTCTCAAATAATAAAAACATGTTCCTCGTAAACTGGAGTTGAGCGATCTAAAAATAGCATTTTCTTTTTTTAAAACTCATTTTGGAATTTGGAGATGTTTGTGGGTGTGGATATATCTCAGAGCTCGTTAATTTGAGGCTTATGGGATTCGAAAGCACCTGTCATATCGGATGACCAAATTTTTAACTTCATTTTGTTGAGTAACTTCATTGGTATCCAACTACAGTTCAGAGTAACTCAAGGAGTGACTGGATAGTCAGAAAAAAATTAAAGGCTGCTAACTTTGAGTCAAAAAGGCCAGCCGCTGGCCCCAAATCAGCCGAATTGGACCGAGTGTAATGGGGCTCCGTTAACTTCTCAAATAATAAAAACATGTTCCTCGTAAACTGGAGTTGAGCGATCTAAAAATAGCATTTTCTTTTTTTAAAACTCATTTTGGAATTTGGAGATGTTTGTGGGTGTGGGTATATCTCAGAGCTCGTTAATTTGAGGCTTATGGGATTCGAAAGCACCTGTCATATCGGATGACCAAATTTTTAACTTCATCTTGTTGAGTAACTTCATTGGTATCCAACTAGAGTTGAGAGTAACGCAAGGAGTGACTGGATAGTCAGAAAAAAATTAAAGGCTGCTAACTTTGAGTCAAAAAGGCCAGCCGCTGACCCCAAATCAGCCGAATTGGACCGAGTGTAATGGGGCTCCGTTAACTTCTCAAATATTAAATACATGTTCCTCCTAAACTGGAGTTGAGCGATCTAAAAATAGCATTTTCTTTTTTTAAAACTCATTTTGGAATTTGGAGATTGTTTGTGGGTGTGGATATATCTCAGAGCTCGTTAATTTGAGGCTTATGGGATTCGAAAGCACCTGTCATATCGGATGACCAAATTTTTAACTTCATTTTGTTGAGTAACTTCATTGGTATCCAACTACAGTTCAGAGTAACTCAAGGAGTGACTGGTTAGTCAGAAAAAAACTGAAGGCTGCTAAGTTTGAGTCAAAAAGGCCAGCCGCTGACCCCAAATCAGCCAAATTGGACTGAGAGTAATGGGGCTCCGTTAACTTCTCAAATATTAAATACATGTTCCTCCTAAACTAGAGTTATGCGATCTAAAAATAGCATTTTCTTTTTTTAAAACTCATTTTGGAATTTGGAGATGTTTGTGCGTGTGGGTATATCTCAGAGCTCGTTAATTTGAGGCTTATGGGATTCGAAAGCACCTGTCATATCGGATGACCAAATTTTTAACTTCATTTTGTTGAGTAACTTCATTGGTATCCAACTAGAGTTGAGAGTAACGCAAGGAGTGACTGGATAGTCAGAAAAAAATTAAAGGCTGCTAACTTTGAGTCAAAAAGGCCAGCCGCTGACCCCAAATCAGCCAAATTGGACCGAGTGTAATGGGGCTCCGTTAACTTCTCAAATATTAAATACATGTTCCTCCTAAACTGGAGTTATGCGATCTAAAAATAGCATTTTCTTTTTTTAAAACTCATTTTGGAATTTGGAGATGTTTGTGGGTGTGGATATATCTCAGAGCTCGTTAATTTGAGGCTTATGGGATTCGAAAGCACCTGTCATATCGGATGACCAAATTTTTAACTTCATTTTGTTGAGTAACTTCATTGGTATCCAACTACAGTTCAGAGTAACTCAAGGAGTGACTGGATAGTCAGAAAAAAATTAAAGGCTGCTAACTTTGAGTCAAAAAGGCCAGCCGCTGGCCCCAAATCAGCCGAATTGGACCGAGTGTAATGGGGCTCCGTTAACTTCTCAAATATTAAATACATGTTCCTCCTAAACTGGAGTTATGCGATCTAAAAATAGCATTTTCTTTTTTTAAAACTCATTTTGGAATTTGGAGATGTTTGTGCGTGTGGGTATATCTCAGAGCTCGATAATTTGAGGCTTATGGGATTCCAAAGCACCTGTCATATCGGATGACCAAATTTTTAACTTCATTTTGTTGAGTAACTTCATTGGTATCCAACTACAGTTCAGAGTAACTCAAGGAGTGACTGGTTAGTCAGAAAAAAACTGAAGGCTGCTAACTTTGAGTCAAAAAGGCCAGCCGCTGACCCCAAATCAGCCAAATTGGACTGAGAGTAATGGGGCTCCGTTAACTTCTCAAATATTAAATACATGTTCCTCCTAAACTAGAGTTATGCGATCTAAAAATAGCATTTTCTTTTTTTAAAACTCATTTTGGAATTTGGAGATGTTTGTGCGTGTGGGTATATCTCAGAGCTCGTTAATTTGAGGCTTATGGGATTCGAAAGCACCTGTCATATCGGATGACCAAATTTTTAACTTCATTTTGTTGAGTAACTTCATTGGTATCCAACTAGAGTTGAGAGTAACGCAAGGAGTGACTGGATAGTCAGAAAAAAATTAAAGGCTGCTAACTTTGAGTCAAAAAGGCCAGCCGCTGACCCCAAATCAGCCAAATTGGACCGAGTGTAATGGGGCTCCGTTAACTTCTCAAATATTAAATACATGTTCCTCCTAAACTGGAGTTATGCGATCTAAAAATAGCATTTTCTTTTTTTAAAACTCATTTTGGAATTTGGAGATGTTTGTGCGTGTGGGTATATCTCAGAGCTCGATAATTTGAGGCTTATGGGATTCCAAAGCACCCGTCATATCGGATGACCAAATTTTTAACTTCATCTTGTTGTGTAACGATTATAAGTGCATAGCAAATTATTAAGTTTTATCCAGTTAACAAACACAGTCAATAATTTAATAAAAATGATTAAAACTTGTTCTAAAACTAGGTTATTCTGAAAATACAGTTATAATTTGTGTCAACAGTTATGACTCGCTTGATAAAACGCCAATGCTAACTTAGAATCTAACCCTTAAATATAAACCACGTAAGTAACTAATTTTTTCTGAATATTTTTATATATGAGTACAGAAAACCATGATATTATATTAGCCCTGCTTCATACTATCCCCGACTCACTCCCTCGAGCAGAAGTACCGCTTATTTTCAATTCCCTATATCAAGTTTGCGCAAACTTCTCCGTGAGAATATGTTTGTTAAAATGATATAAGGAATTAATGTACTGCATGACTAAATACTACTATTACTACCTATTTTATTAACATTAATTATAGCATGCTTGTGGATGTGGATTGGTGTGTATATATATGGAAAAAGAATGGTACCAACTCATAGAAATCTGTTGGAAATATTCGCAATCAACCAATTTTTGAGCGAATCGAATGTTCAATCTCAAAAATACTAACACAAATCCCTTACTATGAATTGTTATGGTACGGTTTCCATTCTATACTCAAAATTTTCCATTGAAATGATTCGTAACGAAAAAAACTATTTGTTTGACATTATTATTGTTTATTACAACTATTTACATTTGTTGAATAGACATTTTCGAAATTATAATACAAATTTCAATTTTACCTTTGAATATTTTGAAACTCTATCTAAATCTGCTCCAACATGGATATCTCCTTGAATATTGGAAAGGGCGAGTCCTCTGAGCCGATTTGGCCTTCCAGTCCTATTTGTCGCTTTCTTTAATTTCGCCACCTCGCTCAAACTGTACCGAAACTTTGATGATTCTCCAAAGCTTTTCTTAAAAGTAAGACACTTCGGTGGGGATCATGACCACACACCTTGAAACCGCGCTCAAGGTCTCATCGGTATTTGAATTTACCTGTTAATGTATATGAAATATAAAATACGAATTAATAGGTTCTTAAAATGTCTTTTTACTTTTTAAAAATCAATTTTATATCAATTTCTAACGTGTATTAACGACGGTCAGGACCGCTAAACCATAACTCTGCGTTGCTTTCAAATTCCAGTCCACCGAGCACCTCTTTCAATGGACCAAATAAATAATAGTCGCATGGCGACAAATCTGGACTATAAGGAGGGTGTTCCCTAGTGATTCCCGACTCAGTTCGTTCAACGTTTCCATCGTAAGCTGTACGGGATCTGCACCAATATCGCACCACCACCACCACCACCCTTTAACTTCTTCTCTTCCCTCTTCATACCGTAATAGGAGTAACGTGCAAACTTCTCAGCATTTCTGCTCAAAATCTCAAGTCTTGGCACCCACATGACTGAAATTTTACGGTAACCGAACCGTTAATGAATCATTTGCTTCACACCGATTCCCATGTTGTATTTTCGACATAATTTTCACGGCATCGTTAATTTTAGGATTTTAAAAAATTAGTTTTTCAATCCTTTATCGTTTGAATTGCTCCTAAGTTTTGATAAAATCCATTATTTGATGTAATCCATGTAAAGTTTAAATCAAACATATTTCGATCTTACTAAAGAAATATTGTTAAAAAGAAATATTTTGTGGAAAAAATGAAGACTCAAAAATTGGTTGGTTAATCAAATTATAATCTACGACAAAAAAAAACTTGAATGGAATTGTTGCGTTTAGGCTAATTTCAATGGCATACGGACAGATCGGTATGATTCAAGCAGCGGCAGGTTTCTTCGTCTATTTCGTCATTATGGCTGAAAACGGATTCCTACCAATGAAGTTGTTTGGAATAAGAAAACAATGGGATTCGAAAGCTGTCAATGATGTTACAGATTCTTATGGACAAGAATGGGTAAGTCAGATTAATCCATTTCAATTTATTATTATCTTCTAGTCACAGTGACAAGTATCTTAAATCTATATAAAAGAAAGTGATGGCTGATTTGGCCGAAAATTGGCAGGAAGATGACTTAGAACTAGAAGGACATAAATCATCCAAAACTGAGCAACGGTACGCGTTTGGTGGTAAACAATTTGATGAACAATGTGATTTACGCGACGATACTCGAAGAAAATTCGAAGAAGAGGAAGTTCTCATTTTGAGAATCTCGATGATCCCAACCGATTTGCAGTTTGAGTCCAAAGGACCTCAATTTCCGATCCGTTCACCATTCGCCATAACTATTAACAAATCACGAAGCCAATATTTGAAAGAGTGCTCATTTATTGCTTCTAAAGCGAAACAAAATTCGCCAGGTTATCTTTAGTAGTTTTTTGGACCCGCGTGGTATAATTTTCATTGACTATCTTGAAAAAGGAAAAACTATCAACGTCGAGTATTATTGCAACGTTTGAGCAAAGAATTCAAGCAGAAATAGCCGAAATTGGCTAAGATGAAAGGGTTGTTTCGCCAAGACAATTCATCCATCCGCAGGAAAAGTCATGGCGACTGTTTTTTGGGATACGCGTGATATAATTTTCAATGACCATCTTGAAAAAGGAAAAACTATAAACGTCGAGTATTATTGCAACGTTTGAGCGAAGAAATCAAGCAGAAATAGCCGAAATTGGCTAAGATGAAAGGGTTGTTTCGCCAAGACAATTCATCCATCCGCAGGAAAAGTCATGACGACTGTTTTTTGGGATACGCGTATAATTTTCAATGACTATCTTGAAAAAGGAAAAACTATCAACGTCGAGTATTATTGCAACGTTTGATCGAAGAAATCAAGCAGAAATAGCCGAAATTGGCTAAGAAGAAAGTGTTGTTTCATCAAGCCAGCTCACATACGAGTTAGAATTGCTCGGTGGTCAAAAATTTTCCACCAATGTTAAAGTTAATGGCTATTTTGAAGAGTTTAACGATTCTTATCATAAAAAGTGTATCGAACTTCTCCGGAAACAGTGTTTGGAGCTAAAAGGAGATGGCGTTGAAAGATAAACATTTTTTTTCCAAAGTTTTCGCGCTTTTTTTTCGTGCCAGGTACTTCTGGTACCATCCTCGTAATTTACAAATAAAATATGTTTAAATTTATTTCAGACATATCGAGATAGGAAAACATTGGAATACACTTGTCACACTGCTTTCTTCGTTTCAATCGTTGTGGTGCAATGGGCGGATTTGATAATTTGTAAAACTAGAAGAAATTCCATCGTACATCAAGGTATGAGAAACTGGGCTCTAAATTTCGGACTCGTTTTCGAGACTGCTTTGGCTGCTTTTCTTTCTTACACCCCCGGTATGGACAAGGGATTGAGAATGTTCCCATTGAAGTAAGTATACTAAAATCGATTGAACGATAATATGAATTTCGTTAATGCACAAAATATGAATTGGTTGAATGGTTCCGTTGCGGAATATGTCGAAAAAACAGCCTTATTGTCATTGTGAGAGTTTAAAAGTATTTATAGAAAAAAAAATACAATAATTTGTCAAAAACTATTGACAAAAATGAAAAAGTTAACACGGTTAACGAAGATTCAGTTCTCATACTTGTTTACTTGTACTTGGTTTCTCATGTCTTTCAAAAAAAAAAAAAAAAATATAGATTGTCTTTTACCAAAAGCTTTGCATGGAAATCCGGGATGGTTGCAGCCCTCAACTGAATTCCCAGCTGCAGGAATTTGTTTTTTTGTGGTGTACCGGTCGAGTCTTTTGGGTGTGGTTGAAACTCCAACTTGGCAGCTGGCAGGGAGGAAACAGGGACACAGATGAAACTAACTGAAGAAGGATCGAGTAGATAGAACAGATGTGAATAAAAAAGATCGTACAAAATTTTGTTAAAACAGAAGGAAATCCAGTCACGTACTCTCAGATTTTGCATATCTTGCGCAATTTGATCTTCCCATTTATATTTTGGTCTACCAGGCAATCTTTTCTCGTTCGGTCTCCATTCTGTAATTTTCCTTGTACCCTGTCGTTTTTCCATTCTTTTAATGTGTCCGTACCATTGAATTTTTTTTGCTGTAATTGTATTTGCTATATTTTCATTTATTCTTAATTTCATAGTTCATAAGTCCTCTAATCCTCATCATTTCCACTGTCGCTGGATCATCACTTTTCCTAATTATTCTCCTCTCATATATCCTCAATTGTCCTTTGTTCTTATAGACTTTTAATTTATTTTCTCAGCCGTAAACTTTTACTCTGCATTATAATTTTCTACTGCCCTAAATCCCGCATGAATTATTTGTCTTGTATTTCTTTTTCTAAGTACTGTGTCGGCTACTTCGAAGATGAGGTCATTTATCTTGACTGTTTCTTGTTTGTCAACTTTTTTTTATCTATTTTTATATATTTTGTCGTTTTCCATAAGGATAACTGGAATTTTTTATGAGCACATTCAAAAATGCGAAGAAAAAATTACTGGAAGAATTCGAATCAATCGGAAGTGACTACTGCGCCACAGTACGGGAACAAAAGAATATTCAAAACGTTTGAAGTAAAACGAATGGCGTGTTGCTTCCGAAGAAAATTATAAATATACTAAAAGACTCTAAATATTCATATTAGCCTAGCATTTCACACACGCTAGCTCTTTATAACGTTGAAATAAACTAATTTGGTCTGTAGTTCAATAAAAATAATTATAATCTTCCTTATAGGTTTGTATGGTGGTTGCCCGCAATTCCATTCATGCTGTCCATCTTCATTTACGACGAAGTGCGACGATTTTATTTACGACGCTGTCCCGGCGGATGGTTAGAACAAGAGACCTATTATTAAGTATTAAAATATCAAGAGTACTGCCACTCAGTGGAGCTGTGGGACCGCTTACACCACGGCCTCGATAGGAGAGACCTCGATAATGAAAAAAGAAGAAACCGTATCAACATGGAAAGCAAACGAAGTCTTTCTCTATCGATTATTGTACAAATACTGTTGCTAATTTTAGTAAATTTGCTGCTTGTGCAGTTTGATATATTTAAGTACGGCGTAAAAGACCGGCTACCTTGTTTAAATCGAGTTGTTCTATTACGTCTTAGCTATTTATGAATCTAATTAAAAAAAAATATAATAGGTCGTGTGACAAGAAGGGGTATCAACCACAATAAAGTAAACATTCCATATTCAAGGACTACAGTTGCCTTAGTCTGCCATACAGAGTATTAATTCGAGGTTTTCCACTTAAAACGTCCGCTCTTTAAACTTGGAAACTAATCGGATATTTACACTGTTTCTTTTCATATTTTATAGTTACAAGCTTTGAAGAGGCCTAACTTTAATGGAATACCTTTTTTTAGGTCGGTTTAGGATCTAGGAACATTGATAGAATCACATATACGCCATTTTGAATCGTCCTCTACCTATTCTAACTTCTAATACCTTTAGTATGGTAAAGAAATCGATTATGAATGTATTAATCACACTGTATATTTTACATTTGTCATATCCTTAATTTAATTGAAGAAGATAAATCCTGAATCACACACTGTGTGTATATTAGTATAAGAACCGGTTGCAGCATTAGTGCATCAATCGGATTTTTGCTAAAACCCAAATTTTTATGGATATTTATAATATATTATGAATAAATATTTACCAAGTTGTCTAACAAAACTTGGTCGCTAGTATTTTTAATTGATTTTTGGAAAAAACGTTTCGTTCGCGGCAATTTATGTGAAGATTTTAACAATTGCCGTTGCCTCTTCGTGTCAGTTGGTTCTCTGTCGCATGTCGGCACTTACGCGTGTATTTCGAGCAACTTCAATACAGACGGCGTAATAAATCGATCGTCTACTGCCGTTGTTGCCCTTGGTCGCCTACTGCCAGCCCTCTGATGGTAGAGGAAAGAACCATTACTCTGGATCAAAATAAAAACCAAGTCTATTGATGATAGAAAAGGCTTGGTTTATAAATTAAAGATGTTTAAATGTGCGAAAAACTACTTACAGTTTAGAATATGACAGGTAAATCAACTCTTGTTTTATTTAGTCGTCTACTCATCCTGAAGGGATTAGTTCAAGGGACTCTGACCTTACATTCTATGTAATAACTAGAATACCCCCAAAAACACACACATTGCTGAAAATTAATAAGAAAAATATCAAGTGTCCGGTTTCTTTTGCTGTTGAGTGTATAAAAGATCTAAGAAATTAAAGAGATTTATTCTCCTAATAATAAATATGCATAAAAATTTGAGTTTTAGCAAAAAATCCTGCAACCGGATCTTAAACTACATCTGAGACATACTACGTATAAAGATATTCCAGGATTTAAAATTCCGGGATATAAAATAGAATGGATTTTATGAGTTACTGTTGCTTTTGAATGTGAATATCAATACTATAATATCGAACAGTTTAGTTATTAGTAACGATTCAATCTTTGTTTCTGGATCCAGGTGGTTATGAGTGTGGTGTCTTAGTGGCTGCCGATTTCGTTGCCTGTTGGGGGAGACCACTGAGGTCTAAACACATAAATCGTCGTTAAAACGACGATCGACGAAGATGAATAATTTTTAGTACTAGTTAGGCTTTAAACACTTAGGTTAGCTAGATTGTAACCGTGTTGTTATTCGTATTCAATGTCAACCAGGTCGTGCTCAATACAAAACATGACTATAATAATTATCACAACTATAAACATTTGGAACTACACATTACATGAAATAATATTTTCCATAAGGTTAGTGCTTTATGATAGTAACAACGTTTTCCGATATAGATACATATTTGAATTTTTTCGGATGTAATGTGTGGTCTTCATTTTCATAATTCATTTGTATATATATATACTTTGATCGTTTTAAATTCTGAATTCACTGCAAAAAAAAGGGCGAGTCGATACAATAATATGCGAATACGCCCTGTTAAAATCTGCTTTTTGTAGAATTTTTATTTATCATGTGTTGCGCTCCGGTCTCCGGTGGACCACTTTATTGTTATCTGACTGTAAATAGTTTTAAGTGAATCACTTAATTATTTTTTTTTGCTTGTGTTCTTTTCACATTCATGTTTTAGTACGTGAAAGAGCCGTATACATTTTGGGTTTTAATAAAATGAATGATAGTATGATATCAGTCTTTTCTTCCTTATAAATACATTTTTCCACAGAAGAATAAGCATAGGATAAATACCGTACTACATCAATCTGCAGCTAAATAAACACACTATTCATATATATTAATAATATACGTTTGAAACAGATGTAATTTGCACATATCTCAGTTATCTGGAAGTCAAAAATTAGATCAAAAGTTGCAAAAAACACATTAAACGACACTATTCCACAGCGACTCCAGCTACGATTAATGGAGTCACAGGCAATAATCTGCGCAGCACCCTCTAGGCTGCAGCACTTGTTACGTGATTCTATCTCTAACAGTTCTCCCTCCAAGAGGGGTTGAGGGATAACCTGGAGTGCCGGAATTCCCCTGGACTCCCCTATCTGAAATTTGTTGATAAACGACATTATAATACATTTAATTGTTTGTTTAAACCAAGTTCCAAGAAGCAGTTTGTTCGTTCATTAACTATCTAGAGTTATTGAGAAATTCTTTTTGGTATAAATAGTGGTTACTACTACTACGAAATTAGTTTATAATTAAAAGTCATGGTGAACGTTGGAAATACTTTAAATAAATAAGAAAAACTAGTAGATTTACTTCAATTTTTTTTACTTTTTCAATGTATTGAACACATTTTTACAAAGGCATTTTTATAAATATCATTTAAAAATATATATACAAAAAATTAAGTAGATTGCACAATGTTTTTTTTAAGATAACAATTCGTTATCTCCAAAATATAATTAATAACTGAAATAACAAATTTTATACCACATCATAATCTAAGATATGATTTCTGGAGTATTTTAAAGAAGCCAATTCATTATGCTTCCAAAGACTTATCAAGATTCCAAGAAATGTAATTTCAAATTGCAGTAGTTTTCCAAATAAGTACAAAGTAAGTAAACACGTATTTTGCCGTTGTTTTACTACAGCTTAGATTACAGTATATTAGTGCAAGAATATCATCGACCAAATTAAGCTAGAGAATGTTTAATCAAGAGTATCAACAACCAGGTGAAGCTCCAGAATACTGATGGCAGGATACCATAGATTAAATCAAACTACAACATATTTAAACAAAGACATCATCAAACAGATCAAGCTTTAGAATATTTGATCAAGGATGTCATCGATCAGCTGAAGCTACAAAATACTGAAGGATATCATTGACCAAGTCAAACTACAGAATATTTGAGTGAAGATGAACCAGCTAAAGTTGCAGAATACTTGATCAAGGATATTATAGAGCAGCTCAAGATACGGAATATTTGATTAAAGATATAATCGGTAAGGTGATGCTACAAAATAGCATAGCATAGTATCGAGCAAATCTAGATACAGAATATTTGACTGAGGATATCATCGATCCGCTGTTGCTACAGATTACTGGAGAAAGAATATCATAGATATTTGATCAATTATATCATGGACTGCAGAATACTTGATTAAGGACATCGTCGAGCAAATACAGCTATAAAATATTGAATTGAAGTAAATGTAGTGACTGGAATGTAATCAATTCAAATCAGTGTTATATGGATTTTAAGACTTAATTTTAAAGAAATGATATCAGCGAATTTAGCTGCCAGGATTTTTCTATTTTTTGTCGAGTTACAGTAAACCTCTATAATATATTAAAAATTTAAATGTCTTTTTGTAGATTGATATACTTTTAATTATGAGTATATTCAACGGCATACTTGGAGCGTCAGGATTAGTAGTATAAACCAAATAATTGTCGTTTTAGAAAATTATTAAACAAAATTTACAAATAAAGCGACGAAGTACTAGTAGATAAAACAACGGAAAATAGTTTTTTTTCAAATAAATCGAAACTGTTAGTAAGACCAACTCACAACATGTGATGAATGTTAGTGTCTACTACTCTTTGAAATTATTACTTATTGAAGTTTCTTGGGTGTGATTTTTTTTGTTAAATTAAAAGACTAGTGAAAAATTCATTATTCTAAATTATTTTCAATAACGTTGTGCCTCTTCTTTTTGTGGATATGAGGACCATCGATAGGTAGAAGACCTGCTTCTGTACACGATCTGCAGCAGAATTTGGCGTAGTATTTGTGACTGCAATAGTTGGCCCTTACAATTAAGGCACAATTGGCGAAGAATTGGTTATCAATACAGCTCGGGTGTATATACATTCCTGTAAGAAAAGGCGTCAATAATCAGAAAAATAAAATATCCATATTCAATTATGAGGAGTGTTACCTTCGATGGAAATTTCTAACATACTGGAAGCTCTAGAATAAGCGTTTGTGGCTTCGCATTGGTAAGAACCTGAATCCGCCTTGATAGCTTGTTCTATGGTTAACATACTCATTCCATCAGTTTCTAAAATAAATAGTCAATATTAATTATAGTACACTACAAAAAATACATAACAAGAGTTGTAAAAAGCATAATAAAATTTATATTTAAAGTACCATTTTGACAATTTTCAGTAGCAATTGAATATTATAAAGTAGAGAATTGAATCAATCAAAATATAGATACAGATTTAGACATGCAAGTCTTTCGACGGTTGTTTTGCTTTCAACGTAGGTATTGGAACGTTGGCATGGAAAGTCAGATTATCCAACATTGGAAAGAAGTTGGTACCAACATTACACAACTTTTTGTCATTGTGCTTGTGAACTCGTCCATGACATAGACCGTGAAGCGATGTTGGCAACTCAGGAGTAAAAAACGTACAGGTTCGGCTTGGCCCTTAATGCCTTATAGTATCCATATTTCCGAACGACCATTTTAAAAGTTGACAATATATTAAGAATCACACTTTATGTATATTAACCTAATGTACGGGGTATGTCGTTACATTGAACCACAACTTATTTTCATTGATTTTAAGAACACAAAACATTTTATAATTTTATGGAATTGAGGAAATATCCAGCAATGAATAATATTTGATTAGTATCGTTTACATAATCATAAAAGATCTTACCACTAATATGTAATTTTCCTGTTTCATGTATCGCCACTCCATCTTTGTACCATTGCACTTGGGGTGTAGGTGATCCTCCGTATTCACATGGTAGTTCAATATCGCTGCCCACTGGATACCTCTGGTCGTTGCTAGTAATATTAGCTCTCACCGGCACTTTAAATATGTACACACATTAAAACGAATGGAAACATTTTTGGTAAAATTAGAATATTTCGTCATTTTGAATTAAAATTGATGCCAAAGAATACATTTCTGGATATTCCATTCATAATGACATCTGGTATTACTACAACATACATGCACATGAAAGTAAATAATCTACCAGTCCTACACATGTCCTTGCCGACCCTATAGTGCGGACATAATTGAAAAAAGAAAAGAACGTATCCACCTGGAAATATATAATTTTCAAAATGACGAATATTTACAACAGAAAGCACTGGCTATTTCAATCTAAACATGCATTAAACAAAGCTAAACGTATGGTTACATTTTCATGCATACCAATCGTACTTGGTGGTGGTTCTCTTCCGCCTGGCTCTGGTATCGGATCAGTAACAATGTAGTTTGAAGGTTCCGTATAAGGAGGTAAAATAGGGGGTAAGGGAGTATCTGGCATATCCCAGAACGAAGTGGTTGCCAAAATAGGTGCAGCTGTTGTAGTGGTAGTGGTGGTAGTAGTTGTAAATGCGATTCCTTCCTCATTTATAATCCATTTATTATATTTAAAATCGTCTGGGTTTGAAAAATGAACGGGGCCTCTAGCTTTGACTGTTACTGACCAACTAGCGGCTTTGCCATAACCGTTGTAAGCTTGACAAGTGTATATTCCCAAATTTTGTAGCCTTACCGAGTGTATCAGTAAAGAATAATCTTTGCTTATCTCATATTCGGAGTTTTTGAATGGAATCATAGAATCGTCTTTCCACCAAGTAACCGTAGGAAAAGGATAACCGAGGACCATACAGTTCAAGGTAGTAGGATCATTAAGGGATACCACTACTGGCTGATCTCCTTGTTCCGACAACATTGTTACAGGCCTAGGTTCAGATTCTGAGTTAGAAGTAAAAGAATTGTTAGTACTCAGAAATTAGAAATGTTATGTAAAATTAAAGAACAGTTTCATAGTAGAATTATATTATATTAATGGCATGTCACATCACGATTAAGAAAAAATAAGAATTTAATCTAAGAACGTTAGATCTAAGAATTTGTATGATATAGTCTAGTCAAATTTGGTAAATTTTGATTAAGGAATAATAATAATTGAAAGTATTCATTTATCGCAATGTGACATCTCAAAACCTTTTTATATCTAACAGTATATTGCAGACACTTTTACATCTTTGAATGATTTCTTTTTAATCATTTAAAACCTTTTTTCAATTGAAGAGTACAGGGGGGAAAGGGGTAATCATATAAGTGAATGTCAAGTGAAAGGTGGAAGAAGAATGATAGGATTTTACATAAAAACGATTTTAATTATTAAATATTGTATGAAGTTGGCTGCCTGATGCCGTAAAATGGTCTTTGATGTTTGGTGTTTTTCTTTTAATTGACAGGGGGAGTAAGAGAGAAACAAAAATTTAAATTAATATTAAAGAATTGCCCAAACTATTCTGAAACTTCACGTAGTTATCAAATAATTGGGCCGAATCGGGTTAAGTTAGGTTATTATTTGATAATAATTGAAATAATTACTCTCTAACAATTTATATTTTCTCCCTTACTCTCTCTAACGATTAAAAAAAAACATCAAACGTCTAAGTTTTGCGGAATCAGGGTGCCAACTATACACAATAAATTGAAATCGTTTTTATATGAAAACTAATTACTCTCTTACAATTTTTCTCTTTTTTCTTACCTTCTCTAACGATTAGCATTAACGAAATTTTAAAATAATTAAATCGAGGGGCCAAATTCACGAAGGTCTTCACAATGTTATCATATAATTATCTACCAAAACTGTTTTCTTATTTTTTCAATGAGAATCAAAATTATCAAATTCAAAGTTCACGTATTGTGGCTCAGTAGTCACTTCTACCTTATTTCTTATATTCGAGTTTTTGAGGTAATTTATAAAACCTCGGAATGAATTCTAAATCGTTCTCTATCTGTTTACATTCTACAAAAAATATATAATTAAATTTAGTAAAACTTGTGGTGATAATATTCTTTACAAAGCTTTTTAACTCTGCTTTTTATATCTAAGTGCTCACAAATTTCAGTTATCTTCATTAATTTCCTTTCGTTTTAAGCAAATTTTGTATAATAGTTACAATATAATGTGTTGGTATTTGCTAATAACAGATTTTCTTTACATTTATCTCAAAAAGAGATATTCTAATTGATATATATCTAACCTAACTGCGTCAAACATGAAGTTTAATGCAATTGAAAGTGCCACAATTCCTTATACAAAAACAAATAGGTGGATATGCAGCGAATATTGATTTTAGTAACATACTTTTTTACTTCAAAACGACTGTTGTCATTAAACATTTATTCAAATAATGAGTGTTGCACTACTTTGTTACCAAATGATTATTAATAAGCTGCATTATATAAAAAAATAATTTTATTCGGGTTCTGGCCATATCAGAACAGCCACAACGTAAAGCGCACAGAACGCGAAGTGGTTCTGGCTACTGGCCGTTTTCGGTGTTCGATGTCAGGCCATTTTGAGGTTATGTGAATTTTTCTAATTATTGCACGTTATTTATGTGGTACAAAGGCTTATTTATTGTTAAAATCAATTCTTCTAAGAGCTCTATTAACCTTTGTAGTTCATTCTATATTGGTAAGAACATTTAAAATACTTCTAAACATATAACATACGAGTTATGTTTAAAATGATGTGATAAAGAAACATCAAAATACATATATGTATAAAAGTGTTGCAATATACCAATCAACCCAAAAGCTACATATAATGTTATTGTAAAATAAAGTATTAAATTTTTCATAAGGTTAAAATAGAAAGTGAATATATTTATTATATCAAATAAAATGTTTTCTAAAATCTTTTCTGACTGCATGTAAAGTTTCTTCATACATATGTTAGATGGGGGTTACCCGATAAGTTGAAGTGGTGCTTACAGAGTGGACATGCCTGGAATATCTAAAATCCGGACTGATTGGTTCATATAATAATTTTTAGCTTCTGCATTTGACACTAGTTGGTGACTACATACATATGGATAGCATGAAGAATATGTTTATAAAGTATTTAATCTTTTTATTATTATTATTTTATAAATGTGTTTTTGTCCAGAATTAAGCGCGGTTTTATGCATGTTGACATTATTGTGTAAGCGATATGATATCGTTAACGCGATAGATGACGCCACCATAAATGCATTTGTGGTGTTGGATGAGAAATATAAACACTACAATGTTTATAAATGCATTTATTCACCCACAGTATAATGTTCATTATACTTATACACTTTTAGACACTTTCAAGTTTTGTCTACGTGCACAACAAGGATGGAAAACATCACTTCGCCACATGTTCGTATGATCGAAGATACGGAAAAATCTGAAATCCGGAACCAAATACTGACCCCGTTATACTGTACTAATAAATTTGTCGAAAATGACGTGAATTCAAATAATTTTATGTTGGTAGTGCATTTCGATTCGGCTTGTTAATTTATCCAGCATTATATCTTTTATTTCGTAACTTAATCGAGTTGCTGGGTCCTTCGGTCTCTTGGTGTTACTATGAATAATACACGTTAAAAATATGAAACTGTAACAACTGTATTTGAAACCAATAATGATAAATTTGAAAGTTATAAACTAATTTTGAGGTAACGGTATGTAAAATGACAGTCAAATTTCGCGCCATTAATGAATAGTTTCCAATATTTTGTGACATAAGTCAAATTAATAGTTGAGGTTTAAGTCCCTAGATGGTACATGTACTTAGTCCATGAACATAACCCTGCCGTTACTAAATTTAATTATTTAAAACAAACTAATTATTTATATATTGTATTTATTTAAACAAATTCAATTGATTACTTGTACTACAGGAATACTGATATAGATTTACAACTACTTAAGTACACGGAGACGAACCTGAAGACTATAGTAGTTTATACAGTATATAAAAGTATTTTAGTAGAAAGTAACGTAGTTCAAGTAAAATGTATTTAAAAACGTATTAATTTAGTATAAACAATCCCAGTTACGTGTGGTATTTATTCCTTCTTGACGTTACCAGAGGACCAATGGTAAATATAGTGGACATCCTTATATTACATAGTGATCCTGCCAAATATTTCCTTTATATTATATATATTCTGAGCTGGTGTTATGGACTGAATAAAATTCAAATATGCTTCCCTTCAATATACTCCCCTTTCCCAGCCACACACCTTTCCATACGTTTTTTCCATTGATCGAAGCAGTGCTGGAAGTCTTCTTCGGTGAGGATCTTCAGGAGCAGCTCTGCCTTTTTTTGTTTTACCGCTTCCATCGACTCAAATCAGGTCCCTTTCGAAGCAGATCTTTTTCTAACCTTTCAAGGAAATCTGAGTAGACCCGTTGACGCAAGAGCTTTTGGCCAGGAATCAGATTTTTGTCACCAGCTTCGGAATGACTTTTGTCATGTGTAAAAATTTTCTAACCGTTTCTTTATCGGCGTTTACAGCCTCGGCAATTATCCGGATGCTCATTCGACTATCTGCACGCACAATTTGGTTGATTTTGATCACGGTTTCCGGAGTTGGAACAGTCACAGAGCGACCTGGGTTCTGATTATCTTCAGTGCTCTATCGGCACTCACTAAAACGCTTAGAACGCTCAAAAACACGCGCGCAAAATAGAGAATTGTCTCTTGCAACAATTTATAATACTCGGTCGCAGTTTTTTTTTAATTTAACGAGAAATTTGATATTGATACGTCGCTCCCGTTTTTCGGCACGAGAAGAAAACACGTTCGTTACTGCACAACTACGATAATAGTAACGGAAACGTGTTTTGGGACGTGCATGGACAAGATATCTAGATACCTCACTCGTCTAGGACGCCCTCTAGGTGCGCAGTCTCGTTATTTAATAGCCAGACCTCTTAATATGCGTTAAGCTGTCTTAGGATTATTCAATTCGGTCTCTATCCTTCATATGTATCAACAACCTTTATCTGACGCACTCAAAAATTACTACATCTACATTAGAACATATTAGACTACATACGGTTCGTTAAAAATAGGGAGGAATGTTAAAAGATGAAAAGTTCAATTACTCAATGTATTTTAAGCCTATTATTGGCTATATTCAACAAATACTTACCAATAACTTCAAGTTTAACTTGATTAGTTATAGATTGGCCGACACCGTTCGAAGCGGTGCATAGATAAATACCGGAATCAGTCTTGTGTAAAGTAATGATTTGAAGCGATTGGTCAAGTTTGATTCTATACCTCGGTTGAGTACCATCAATCTAAGAACAACATTACAGAGACCTATGAAACTCCTCAAATTTGTTAAACTGAACAATTTACCTTGATATTATCTTTGCTCCATCGAATTCTTGGATTCGGATTACCGGAAACGGCGCATCTTAGCGTTGCTTGGTCACCAATTAATGCCGAAACTTCAGGTTTGTATACAATTGGATCAACGTGTGGCGGTTGGTCTGCAAAATTTCATCAAATATATTTTTTTTCTTCTAAATAAGCGAATAAAAAAATGATCTTACACTCGTCGATTTGGCCTACGGTTATAACAGGCGGTTCTTGCGTAACAAGTTGTGCGGGCGGATCGACGCAAGCAGTACCACATCCGGTAGAACAGCATTTCATTTGTAAGGCGCAATCGGCATCGCTTCTACATTCAACTTCACAGTTATTGTCACTTATATCAAGCTGAGGACAAGTTCCCGGTTTAATTTCTGGAACAATAATACATATATGTAACAAAATTTCCGATTAAATTCAATATAAACACCTACGTTTTCTACAAATCGCTATGAAATCGGCATCTTGAGGAGACGTCTTGTTTATATTGATGTCAATGGCGCATTGTTCATCCGGAAGACATTCTATTTCCATACAAGGATCGCGACAGCGACATCTGTTACATTCATTTTCATCTACGAATGGTTCTACTCCGTAAGCACATCTCAGAGTTGTACACTCATCGAAAGCAGCTTGGCAAGGATGTTCTGGCATTTGAGTAGTAACTGGTTCTGGAAATTATTTAAAACAAAATTAAAATTTCGAAAATGAGGGATAAAGTTTAGGTTAATTGTTTAATGAGTATGAGATAAAATTGGGGAAGAAAATTAAAGTTCTACGAAGAGCATTTCAATAAAAAAACTTTTATAGAGGTAACAGAATTGCTAATAAAATATTGCGAGTTCATGTTGTTGCAGCCCCCTTGTTTTATTTTGCTCTCAGAACGGAAGCGATCATTAATTATTTCTCAGTAACTGGTTCGTTACATATTTGTATCTGGTTCATAAGTGCGTGTCTGGTTTACTTATACCTAATTTGTTTATTGCATTTGATTCTCTAAAGCCTCACCAGGTACGCGCATAATCTTGACAGCGGGGCGGAAATTTCAAATCGTAAAACTACGAAAAAAGCGCGCAATGTAAATATCTTGATATTTCCTTTTCTATGTTGTCACTTTTTCCTCTTTTGTGATTTCTTCTCTTGTCCTTCTATTTTCGTATAATTCTCCTCGATCCTCCAATTCTTTTCTTGTCATATTTTTATTTATGTTAGTGAATTTTTCTTCGAAAACGTTTTTTCTTATCTTTTACGTTGTTTCTTTTATCCCTTATTCTCTTTACTTCCTTTTGCTTTTCCCCATTGCTCTGATTTTGTTCTAAAAGTCTGTTATTGTCTTTATTGTTATTTATTAATTCTTCTCCAAATTGTTTCTGTGTTTATTCTCTTCCTTTTTTTATTTTTTTTTTCTCTAGTCTGTTTCTTATTTTTTATTTATATTTTCTTCACTTCTAGTTTTAATATAAGTAGTTATAACAAATATTTTCGTTACATAAATACTATGTAAATATGAAAAATCAACAGTTTTGAATAATTTTTTGTATAGATTTCAGAAAAAATTCATTCGATTACTCGTAAAAAAGTTATTAACAATTATATGTACATCAGAGTACATCTACTTGGACATATAAAGCCATAAATTTATATACGTTCGAATTTTTTTTATTAACGTCATTTTAATCGTAAATCTGCCGTCAAAAACGAAGATCTTTGAAATAATAATTGAAATTGGATGATTTTTAAATTTCCTAAAGCTAAAAAGGGGACCGCAATATTAAAAAATCGTCAAAGGTTTTGACATACACATAAATGAAATTGGAAGTAATTGAATTAAATTTAAATTTAGAAAGTTTCACACAATTGGTATTTGCGTTGATGAAATTCAAGATTTTACTTATTTTTTGACTATTTCTTGTTAATAATAGTTGAATTACAATAAACAATGTTAAATTAAACACACCGTTTATGATACCTCTACACCAACACATAATCTAGTTCCAGGCTGCTCAACCCCAGGCCTGCGGGCCACTTCTGTGTGCAAGTGTGGTTTAAAAATACGCACCGAATTCAAAAATCCCGCGGCGCAATGTCAGCTGTCAGTTCGCTACGCGCAGCGCGGGGAGTGAGACCCCACACTTAAACATTAGAAAGGGTAGCTCAATATTGTTTCTGTTAATCACTCTAAATATCAATCTAAAATTAAATACTTATCACAGTCATTTGAGAGGAGATTTCAAGATTTCGAGACTAGAAAACAAAATGTACAAATTTGTATAAATCCTTTCATAATAAGTTAGTTATTCAACCTAACCTAGCCAATATTCAATTAAAACTTGTTCAACTGCAAAATCATGATATGTCGAAAAACATTTTTGCTAACAAATCGTCTTCGAAAGCACAAAATTCTTCAGAAGATTTCGCAGATTTTTGGATATTGGTACTAAAAAGAGAATATCCAGCAATAACTGACCTGGAGTTGCAGATTTTAAGTAGTTTGGATTAAAGTATGTATGTGAAAAGGTTTTTGCAGATCTTAATTGTGTAAATTATGTAATAATTATGTAAAAAATAAATACCGCACATCCTTAACTGAGCAACATATTTGTGACTTGTTGTTACTGTCAACGTCGGATTTTTCCCCAAACATAAGTAAATTATTAAAAGACAAACAATGGCAGAAATCACATTGATTGTATAAACAAATTACCCTGGATTTCAATTTTGTTTATTTAGATTTTAGAATAAGATACAATTTGTTCATAATAAACAATAATTCAATTTTAGTGGCCCGTCGTTAACGACTGGATCCACTGTTTTGCCCGACTCTTCAAAAGGTTGAGCAGCCCTGATCTAGCCGGATATAAATCAGCAGTCAAAGAGTCAAACAATGTAATTGTGAATGTAAAAAGTGAGTTTAGTAAAATGCTCTATGAAGTAAAGTGATATTTATATAGAAATATTGAAAACAATATCGAATTATCTAAGATAGTATCTACAAAAAATGTTATTGTTAATTATAAAGATGTTAATGAGCTTGCAATTATTATATAATTAGCAGAAGTAGAGGAAGCTAAAAGAAACAGCACAAATAAACTTTTCTTACTATAGGAAACTTACGCGGTTCAGGAACAATCAAAAGTTCTTTACAATAATCAAGACAATATTGATATGATTTGAAATTGTTGAAATTGCCTCCGCAGCCGGAGTAAATAAAAGCTATACATTCTCCTTTGGTATCATTGAAATACCAACGCTTGTGTTGGTACATGTTGCAAGAACCTTGATCTACTGGTAATCTGCACAATACTGTGGACACATAATGTTAAACACAAACATGCAAAAGTCTGTTAGCTGACTATATCGTTAGTTAAACTACAAAGAATACGATACCAAACAAATTTATCCCAGATGTTACTTCAAGAGAAAACAATCATTAAAAAAAAAATCTTGATTTGAAATATAAATATCTATACTTCTAATAACTCTTCTTATAATTTTTAACTTTTTTATGTCGTTAATTCAAATAAACAAGAGACTAGAGCAACTGGGAGATTAATCAACGCAATCAAGACACAGTTTCTAGCCAAAAAATGGTGCTAAATATTGACAAAGCTGTGTACAAGAGAGCAGTCTGAAGTCTTGGTGAACTGGATAACATATGAGATGAGTAAACATAGAGATATTACCAATAGAGTAGGCATGCCTACTCTACAGTGCGATAAAGTAACCTGTACGTCTGTGAATAAATCACAGACCTACAATGATTTTGGTGCCGCTAAAAGTAAAACAGATTTCAAGTACGTTCGGTACCCTGATAAAAAATTTATACTTACTTTTTTAATGCTACATGTAGTTTTCGAGATTCCGCAAGGGTAAATAAATCATTATTTTACAGGTTAGAAGCACCTCTTTATAGATTTTCTCCGGTGGATGTCTTCAGGACATTCCCGTGTAATACTCCAACAGTAATCTGCCATCATATGCTCATCCCAGCGACCTTGGTATCTATCTTCCATCACCTTAAAATCTTGATGGAAATGTTCTCCTTGTTCTTCACTATACGCTCCAAGATTTTCAGGAAATTTGTCTAAATTATTGTCCAGATAGTGTACTTTTATGCTCATATTCTTATTCATAATTCTTTGTAATTTTCGGCCTTCTGATTTCCTAAAAAATTTTTTACAGCAGCAACAAAAGATTTCCAAGCCTCTGCTTTTAAATCATTCATTGAATGAATGAAATCGTTTTCATTGAAAGTCTAATCTGTGGACAATCAAAATTACCAGCTTTCAGTTTTTCATTACTTAAACCAGGAAATTTTTTGAAAGATATATAATCCACATACTAGTTTTATCTAACGCCTTAACAAATTGCTTCATAAGTCCTATTTTGATGTGCAATGGAGGCAAAATAATAATCTTATCTCTAGAAACTAAAGGTGGGTTTATAATATTTTGTTTGCCAACCGTCATGTTATTTCTCAAAGGCCAATCTTTCTTGATCCAGAGATCTTTCTTTGCCCAGCTGTCCCATAAACATATGAAGCATGGAAATTTAGTGTACCCACTCTATTGACCTAATAGAAAGTTCACCATTTTTAAATCCACACATATAGCTCATTGGTGCTATGAGTACTCAAGTTTTTTAAAACAGGCACAGCTGCATGTTTATTACCAATATCTAGTAAAACACATTTTAAACTTCGCTTACAGCTGTCCATAAACAATCTTCATTCTTCAGCTTTGTACCTTGAGAGTCCCAAGTTCATTAGAAGGCCAAAAATGGAAGAAATTCTTTTTCGCGATCACGATAAAATGTTATTTTAGTACCTTGAGATAACAAATTTCTTTCTTCGAATCTAGATGCTAATAGCTCAGACCGCTCTTTCGAAATGTCAAGGTCTCTAATTAAAGCACTTAAAGCACCCTGAGAAAAAAGAGAAGGCTCTGTTGACACTTCAAAATCACTATCACTATCACGTTTATAAAAAAAAACTTCCAGCATCTCTGTGTCCGACAAATCTGAAAGATTTTGACTCGTAGAAAAACCTGAAAACAGTCGAGGTCTTTTAGCACTCGGTAAATCAGGATATGTTATTTTTCTTTTGTTTATACCATGTAATTCTACAACACAAAAACAACAGCTGTCATCACTGTGATTTTTCGGTTCTGTCCAAATCATCGGCACACTATACTTTCAATGATTACGTTTACCGTTTGCACACTTCTTAAATATTCACTACACAACTTGCACACAATATTTGGAACCCACGGTTTGTCCAGAGCTTTCATCTCTATATTAAAGTATGTCTTCGTCTCTGCATCTGTTATAGGTTTTCTAAATTTTTTCACTACATATTTACCACAAATATAACAAAATGTATTCGGATTATTCGATATTATCATTAAAAAAAAGAAATTAATTAACTACAATGACATTAAGTATAGTAAGATATATTTTTTAGGTTATGATCGATCGATACAAACCCGAACGCAGTGTTGCCACAATTTAAAAGCTGAATGTAAAAATTGAACTAGAAAATGTACTAGATTGTACCAACTTCAAACAAATTTAATAAAATCATAGAAAGATGTATAAACATAAGTTCAAATTAAATTTTTTTTCCAAAAATGTTATAGACTGTGTCAATTATTATTTTAAGGATGAAAAATTTATATAAAGTTTACCGATAAAATTAGCAATGCAGTACAAAAATCTCACGATCTAAATATAAATCAACTTGGCTCTGTTTTCTAATTATTGCTACAATATAGTACAATTTTTAGTTTATTTAATTAAACGAAAATATAAAGTAACTTTATATTTGCGAACGCAGTAGAAATGTATTAGAAAAAAGGAAAAATGTACTAGCGTATAAAATACACTAAAATGTACTAAAATTGTACTAGCTCTGGCAACACTTCCTGAACGTAGCTTCGCGATTGTGACAGCTTACCACGACGTCTTGCGGACTAATTAACCAAATTATAACATAGAATTAGCGGCACCAAACAAAAAAATTTTATAATATAATATTTGCCCAATGTAAATAATGTGATAAAGATTATTAAACATTTGTTGTCGAATATGCCTTACTACTGTGTTTTCTGCAAAAAAGAGCCAATACCTGGAGATAAAAGGTGCACTTTTCATAAGTAAGTCCTTATAAGTAATTCAAGAAGTGGTTAGCAAAAATGTTGTCTTACAGTTTTAATTAAACGCAAGCTTTTTGAAAACTTGAATATATTAAATTTTATTGATTAACAAAAAATAGCTGATGTGCATGACTTACGATTTGAAATGTAATATAATCGAATGTATCATACGCAATTAAAAAGATTTTATTGAATAGCCGAAGGTAATATTGGTATACGTACTGGTTTTTTATGTAGTTGTACTAATTCATTAATAAAGAATTGTTACATAAAGTGTTTTATTTAATTCTAATTGAGTTTTGGACCTTCAGATTATTTCATTTTCTTTACGTACTGATAAACTGAATTTATACTTCAAATTACGTGCACTACTGACAACTAATGTTGACTTGATGGAATGCAATAAAAAATTTTGATAAATAAATAAATATGGGCGCCTATAGCATGCTTACTCTATCTGTAATATCTCTATGTGAGTAAATCTCTATACGTCATCGGTAATTTTTATATTTAAAGCTAATTTGACATCTTATTAATTGAAATTTGATTTCAACCATATTGTACAATCCCAACACTTAAGTCTTCTCATAGGAGCTTTCCTACTTTGAGACCAATATCACAGTTCAATTCTAAATTAGTATTACGAAGAATTATGACTAAAAAATTGATGTATCCACTTTATTCCGGCTAATAAATTAATTAATTCCGAGATTAGTTAATAATTTAATGTGTTTGAGTTTTTTTTCTTTTGCTACTATAAACAAATCAAGATTTTCTTCTCGCAATCCCTAGTTATAGAAATCAATAGATCTTACCACTAGCCGGTACATTCGGTTTCTTTTCTTCGTGAGTTATACAAATACGAGAACATTCTTCTTCGGAACTAAACCTATTTCCGTTACCCTGACAACCTCCGTATGCAAATTGTTCGCAACGTCCAGTTGATCTTTCGTAATAATATTTAACAAAGTAACCTCTACACGGTCCTGGATCTCTAGGTAGATTACAGACATCTGTGAAGCAAAAAGAAATTGCTGTACAAATCTAGTGATAAACAAGGTTTCAGCCAAACTGTTTTTCCAATTGGAATTGATTAGGAAGCATCTTGAGCATTGGAATAAAAAATAAAGCAAAATGTTATGATCCAACTTGTAAGTTATGGAAATTTTTGGCTGAGTATTTAACTAACTTAAATTGGAGTAAACTAAAAATGTCTTCTGCAGCGATAGTGATATTTGCTTCAAAAATACTTATGGTTTGAAGATTTGTTTCGAAAATTCCGTTTATTCCCTCATAACAATAATTTCCGGAACTAATCGGGACATAGTCAGGAACATTTCTCATCGAGTTGGACAATAGTGGAAAAAATAGAAAAATTTAGATTATGAAAATGAATCAATTAACGATAAAAATAGCTTCGATTTTCATACCTTGGTCTTTGAAAGTTCCGCATTGTCTCTGGCACTGCTCTTCGCTGTTAAAACGGTTACTATTTCCTCCGCAACCAGTATACATAAATGGTAGACACTTTTGCTGATCGCTGTCATAATAGAAAGCCGTAAATCTGTCCGTACAATTTCCATGATCCGGTTGTTGGAAACACATAAGAGCATCAGTGGCAGCTGAAAAAGTTGATGGTAAAAAAAGTGAAGACCTATCACCGATGAACATCTTTATGTTGTAAAAAGATGAAGCAGTGGTTTAGGAAGGGATTTGATGAAGAAAAAAATAGACAAGACGGAGAATAAATTATAAATAATTGTGATTAAAACATGGTATATCATAAGGATGAAGGAGACCAAACAAAGGCACGATTAGGTTAGACAAAAATTTCTTCTACTCACTTGTTGGTGCTTGAGTATACGTCGGTGGAGGTTCAGGAATCTTCTTGCAAGTTGTTTCACAAGATTCTTGATCTCGGAACATATTTGTATTACCAGAACAACCTCCGTATACAAATTGTTGACATGAATCAGTTGTTTTATCATAATAATATGCCAGATAGTCATTGTCGCAAGGTCCACGGACTGGAGGTAAACTACATTGATCTAGAACAACAAATATATATGAAAAAAATCAATAATATTAGGCTTTTTTGCCATTTAAGCCGAGGAAATAATAAATATACAAAAGAACAAATAGTTTTGTACCTTGTGCGTTTCGACAATATCCAAGGCATTGTTCAATAGAGTCGAAGTTATTGCCATTTCCTAGACAACCACCATAAACGAATTCTTTACAAACTCCATCTCTAGAGTCGTAGTAATACTTTCTAAAAGCGGCTAAACAAGGACCAGGATCGCTCGGAAGGAAGCACATATCTGAAATAGTTCAACAATTAAATAATAGTTACTGAAAAAACTGCTGGTGCTTTTCAACTTTTTTCTGAGGACTTTTTCTGGTAGGATCATTAAATTTCTTTTTCTCGTTTTTTATAAATATTTTCTATTAGATATTAGATTTGTTCAGGTAGCATCACTCAATAAGTTGTGATACTAACCAAGCAAAACACATTTGTTTAGCAAAAATCGATTTTATTCATCCTTCAAGATCAATACAATCGTTCGAAGGCTTCAATTTCAGCGATAGCTTCTTCATTTCAGTTGAATTTCTTACTGGCGAGCATTCTTTTGAGAATTGCTAGTAGTCACTGGGGGCCAGATCTGGACTATAAGGTCGATGGGGAAGCAATTCGTTTAATTTTACCATCGTTGCCATCGACTTGTGAATCGGTACATTGTCTTGATGAAGCAGTGGTTATTTCTTCGACATATAAGGCCGTGTTTCCTTGATTCAAACAATCCAACAAATCTTTGTAGTATTCTCTATCGATTATCTCTCCATTTTTGAGATATTAACAATATTCCATGCGCTTCCCAAAATACTAAAGCCATAACCTTTACAGCTGACCTTTGTGCCTTCGGACGCGGCTTATGATTTATCACGTATCCCAGAATTTAGTTCATTCAATGAATTATAGTTAATTCGCTTATGAAATTAATTTAGTTCATTCAACTCTATAAAATTATTGTAATTTAGAGTTTTCGGCCATCGAAAATATAATTCACGTTGTTTTTTTTTTGATCGACTGTGAGTAAACGTGGCACCCAATTTAAAAAAAAACCTTCTCAAGGTCAAATGTTGATGCAACTTGTAGTAAACACACTTTTTTTATTTTTTCCGGCGTAACCACCTCAATTGATCGACCAAAACGTTCATAATCGGTGCACAATCATCTTTAAATTCAGCAAATCATTAACAAATGGTTCTATTCGATGGAGCAGAGTTCTGTTAACACTTTTGTAAACATTGCTGAGTTTGTACAGTATTTTTTTACCAAGAAGCAATGATAAATTAACACACGAAATTATAACAGAAGTAGCTTCACTTAAATGGCTGTCACTTTTTCGTGACTAATCGAAACGTCATGACATTTTACACATTAATTTTTCGAAAGTTGGTACTTCATAAACGTCATATGGAATTGACAATGACAGCGTCATCTGTGTGTCAGTCACACGACTTATTGGATGATGAGCATAAAAAATATTAAGTACGAAACATACCAAACAAACTCTTGCCAGATATGACAGTTCATAAGTAGTTTAGTAGTTGATGTTACGTCAAATAAGTACCAATTGAATATATACCGTTTTGGTAAGCATAAAAATTTTTTGAATATCTCTCAAAGAAAATAATCTGTACTCACCCACAGTAAATGACGGCGGAGGGGATGGTTGTGGCTGTGGAGTTGTAGAAGTTAGAGCTGGTTTATCTTCTTTCTTTTCACATATTTGTTCACAGATTTGTTGTGTCTCGAAGTTATTTCCGTTTCCTCCACAGCCTCCATAATAGAATTGGCGACATGATTTCGTTCTTGTATCGTAATACCACCTGCCGACGTAATTAGAACACTCCCCGGGGTTAGCAGGAAGGTGACACGTATCCATTTCTATATTGAAATATACCGTTTTCATATTAGAAAAAAAAAGACTCGGTATTGAGCGTAATAATAATTCACAACAAAATCTTATTTTGTTATTTCTATCTGGAATTTTGTAATCAATTCTAGGAAATAGTGTGAATCAGCGGTAGAACTCTGGAAAATTTAATAAAATCGATAGTTTTCGTTATGTTTTGGTGAAATTGCAACCTGCAAAAAATTTAGATTTGTTTTTGTATACCTCAAGAAGATCTGTATATCTTCCGTCCTTCTATCAGTTTGTTGTTCAACAGAGAATTAAAACTTGAAATAAAAGTTAAATTCAAACCAATCTACAGGTATTTGTAGGTAAATCTACTGGGTATTTGTTGATTTATCAGTAAAGTAAAGCAGAAGCTTAACTAAGATGCAGGTTAATTAACTTCAAACTCACCGACTTCGGGTGGACAGTTGCTTTGACATGCTTCTCTAGTTTCGAAATTGTTAAGATTACCGTAACAACCGGAATAATAGAACGGTGCACAATTTTTCCTCGATGTATCATAATACCAAGTCGCTAATATGTCCGTGCAATTACCTTCAGATTTTGGTAACGAGCAGAGATCTAATGCACACAAGCTGTTAGTTTACATTCATCCAAAGTACAAAATTTTAAAAATATGATCGAGATACAAATGCGATTAGTTGAAAAAAAATATAGTAATTATTACATCATACTGCAAACGAACATGCCAAAATTAATAAACTATTGAATATAAAATCGATCACTGAAATAAACAAATTGCAGTGTTATATAGCTAAGCGGATATATGGCAATACAAAACATGTTTCAACAAAAAACGAGTTAACAACTAAACTTTGTTCATACTAAGTTGCTAGAGGTAAATTCACAACGAATATATCGTCCTTCAAGGTCAAACAAACTAAGTATACATTTCATCTTAAGTATTAGGTGATACACAATGGGATGTAGGGGTTTTGTTTGAAGTAAAAAAACAACAAAAATATACTTTAATATCTATATTTTTATCGGATATTTTACCATATGAGCCCAGTAGCCGTCCAGAAACTTCCACAAAGCTCCGCTCATTCCGAACGAAGCGCGTGGCGAATAATCGAGAAACAACGCAAAGTTTCCATGTAATAGTTCAGCTACTCGGCTAGAGATGGCGCTACTGTGCGCAACGTCCACTAGTTTGGCTGTAAATGCGTCTGCCTCTCGTCAAAAGATTGCGCTAGGGGCTACTATATATATTCAAATGTAATAATTTAACTCTCTTCCTCGTATATTTTCGGTATATTAGGTAATATTGTGCTTAAAAGGGTACTTAAAATGTTTCATAAAGAACGCTCTTTACTCGCGGTTAGTTTTTATAATATAATCCAGTCATTAGAGGGGGTTGACCTCGGAAAATCGACATACCCAGTATATTACCACTTGTATTTTGGCATCACGGAACTATTCTCAAAATTCGATGGTCGCAAGCTTTAATTCAGGGGTCAAAGTTCACAAAAATCGATCAATATTGTAGAGAATTCAATTCTTTACAACTTTTGTATTCAACATTTCATACTTTGGACCGTATTCGAGATAGAGGGCGCAGAACGCACCGTCAGAGAATTATTTAAGGTCAACTGGTAGTCCTGATCAAAAACTCGTAATATTCAGGACTTTTAGATTCAATTCAATCTCTCTTGAAGTAGAAAATAATTGAGTATATCGTATTTGAAAAAACTGTCCGGTTCAGAGATTATTCGAGAGTGGAATTTAAACCTTATTAGCAGTTTATAATGCTCCGGAATCTGTGGATAGTATCGATCATCTTCGTTAATGCACAATACGTCATCTAATAAACTTGTGTAGTTATCAAATATTCCACCAACGAGTGCAGCAGCTCACCAACATTTCAATCAAATTTAAACTCAGTTAGAGCACGATTTAAAATCCCAGGAATGGGTTTGGACAATGCAAAACGAATTCATGGAATCTGTTATAACTATTTCACCACCTGCAGCAGATGGATTACTCAATACAATATTCTGTAACTTCAAAAGTGGCTGTGGCTCAAGATGTGGATGCAGGAAAGCTTGTGGACAGTGTAATGGACAAGCTTGTCTCGATGCTGTACCATATCAAATCGATATTAATAATGATTGACCCAGAAATCATGAATGACTTGGAGACAAATGTCGTTGTAACAGAATAAAAGACAATTTTGACAATATTAAATCTATAAACCTGAATATTACGAGTTTTTGATCGAGACTACCAGTTGACCTCAGATAATACTCAGCTCTTCGCTCTCTATCTCAAAAACGGTTCAAGATATGAAAAAAATGTTAAATACAAAAGTTGTGGAGAATTAAATTCTCTACAATATTGATAAGTAATACAAATAGTGTAAAACCGATAGAAAACGAAATATTTGCAAAAAAATGTATCAAAAATCGATTTTTGTGATATTTTTTGTGATAATGATAAAATTTTGATCAAAAATAGTTATGTTTATTCGAAATAATGGTCTAGATCAAATATTAACAATAACTGTTAATTGTAGTTATTACTGATTAGTCATTGATGACAGATATTGCATTAAACTTTGACTGTGAATATTATTTAATCGATTATAGAAATTGTTTATATTAGATAACGACAATGCAACTATTGTGAAGATCTAAATGACAGATTTACGTTGATAGTACAGTCCAATATTTATCACAATGCGTTCATTAGTTTATTTAGTTTTGATACCTCGTACCGGATCCTTAACTTCGAGTCTTTGCGCACTTCTGGAACTTCTTTTATTTTAATTAATCCTTTAAAGTCCCATGATAATTATATTTCCATAATTTCCCGTTTAGTTTTCTCGTCACTACTTGTACTCGCCAATTTTTATATTTTATTTCGTCACTCTATGTTTAGTTTTGCGATTATTACTAATATTTCCGAACCTTCCTTATTTATTCGTGTAACTAACTCTTTTTCGGTTTTTTCCCCATTTTCATAGTTATTTTCTAATGATTGCCACTTTTTTTTAACTCTGTCGTATTATTTATATAATTACAAGATTACAAAAATTGAAAATGTAAGATTCAAAATTAATTTATAGGTTATGTATCATTGTTATTTCAAAATTAGATGTGATTTATGATTTTTTGCGCTTGTGGTTATGGTAATTCATCCATTTTTCATCACCAGTAACAATCCGATGCAAAAATGACTTCCTATCGCCTATCGACCGACGTCTCTCGGCTTGAGTTCGTATGGAACCCAATTTCCTTGCTTTTAAACGTTTTGAAATGGCTGATTGAGCGACACCCACAGATTCTGCGAGTTCTTCTTGTGTTTGGCAGCAATCTTCACATCGAGTAATGCTTCCAGCTCTATATCTTCAAACTTTTTTTACTGCCCAGAAAGTTCATCGGTTTCCAAGCCAAAATCATCACTTTTAAATCGTGCAAACCACTTTTGGCACGTTCGCCATAAACTTCCACCAAAATACCAAGACTTTCGGCAGCATTTTTCTTCATATCAAAGTAATGAAGAAGAACTCACCGCAAAAACACTTTTTTAGGAACAAAGTTCGGCAAAAATTATTGTTGTTAACGCTTCGAAGACGTACAATAACAAGAGCAGGTTGGGAATATTGGAACGATATAATATTATAGAAGTTACGCCATCTCTTATCAAACCCACTCACTCTACTAATTTTGCTGAAACACTGTTCCAATATAATAGTTCCTCATATATCCACTCAAGCTATATTCTGAGATTAAATTTAATACTCAAATAAAGAAAATATTGAAATTCAATCTCAATAAATTCCAATATTTCACTACATTTTCCTAATACGCATGCTCGAAAGAAGAAGAGGAATCAATTATAAGTAATTTTTAGACATACCCTTCCTTTTTCCTGCGGGAGCACATTGTTGTTTGCACGATTCGAGCGTTACAAAATTATTTCTATTCCCTTTACAACCTCCATATATAAATTCTTGGCATTCTTCAAGATCGTTATCAAAGTAGTAACGTTGATACGTACCCTTACAAGGACCTGGTTCCTTCTTCTGTCGACAAGGATCTATGGAATAAAACATTCTTCAACACCTACCGAAATTATAATCAAGATTTCAATACCTGGGTTAGTGTCAACAGCACAGGTATTCATACATTCTTCTTTAGTTTCGAACCTATTATTGTTACCGAGGCATCCGCCGTAAACAAATTGTGTACATGTTTTGAAATTTTTGTCGTAATACCAATTAAGAAAATAGCCTTCGCACGGACCTGATACTTTTGGTAGTTTACATCGATCTAAAAGGAAAATGTCAAAATTATTTCCGGTAAAATCATAATTTTCGAACATAGATCCTTAATAGTAAAATTTTTTATTTTCACCTGCTCCTCTCGGTTGGACACAAATGTCCTCGCATTCTTCTTTGGATTTATAGCGATTTTCGTTACCATCACAACCACCATACCAAAATCTAGAACAACCGCCGTAATCCATGTCGAAGTACCATTTCACTGTGAAGTTTCTGCATTTGCCTCTTTCTTTTGGCATTCCGCACCCTTCTGTGAAAATAACAGGGAAAATTAGGGACATACAAACAATAAATGAAACATTGAGAATCAATTTGAAGTATCCTTTGACGATATACTTGGCGAAAAGTATTGTTACAAAGATATTTGACAGAATTTCGTAGGGTTTAAAGCACACAACATGACAAAAAGAAGGTCAACTTGTATGTAAATCTCGGCAGCACAAATTTAGTTCTGTCAACTACCAATCGTGACGCTAGTGTGTCATTACTGTCAATGTCAATGTGTCATTCGTTAGATTTCGGTACACAGGTAGGTGATATTATCAGAAATGTAATTTATAATTATAATTTGTTGTTGAAATCGGTTTGAATAGAGAATATATATTTCTTAGCATACAATCAAATTGTAATTTTATATTAATGGGTATTCGTTTTAAAGCCAACGATCTTATTGGAAAAATTGAAAAGTTAACGGTATTCTATTCTGTAATTTTCCATTGAATATTTCAGGATAAACTTGAAGATACTGGCACTGGCATCGAAAATCCGCCATGTTGTTTCCACCGAATAACAACAAAGTTTGGATTTCTTCTTAGGGGATGTTCTGCGGTGTATAGTACGTACATAAGTACACGGTAGATTAAAAAGTGATTGGAAGCCAGGTGACATCAATGATGAACAATTACAATATGAATGGGTTCAATATAATTTAGAACAGAACCTCACACACCTTGAAGGTTTTTAGGAGTGTCGGTACATCCATCGTAGTTTTCACCTTTAGCTTCAGTAACACCATCAATACAGCAACCAAATTTACTATTTTCGCAGGTACATCCTTCTCCATTAGGTCCCGACGCAGGAGTTTTTTCATCAGAACAGCATCCGAACTCGGTATTTCTGCAGCCGCAACCTAACAGAGACAATAATTGAATAATGAATTGTATCAATGGTTAATTTGAATAAAAATTTGAAATTACCTTGGTAACGAGGTCCTTCAGAAATAGTAATACCGTCCGGACAACAGCCAAATTGGAAAGTATAACAGGGACAACCAGCGTAATTTGCTCCTGTAGCTGTTGTAAGGCTATCGGGGCAACAACCATGAGGGGTAAATTGGCAACCGCAGCCTTCATTATCATAACCACGCGCAGAAGTTTTGTTATCGGGACAACAACCGTATGGAGAATGTACACATTCGCAACCTTCTTGATTTGGTCCTCTAGATGGTGTAATATCATTTGGACAACAACCGAAACGCGAAGATAAACAACATCCTTCTCCACTCGGTCCATGTGCAGGAGTCTTAGCATCCTGGCAACAACCGAATGTAGTATCTGAACAAGGCAAACCACATCCTTGAAAACCGGGTCCTTCTGCTGTAGTGATTCCATCTGGACAACATCTGTATGGAGTTAAGTTGCAATTTACGGCTGTAGTTGTTTCTGTTAAAACTTCAGTGGGCAAATATGTCATCTCTGTAGATATGCTACTTTCAGTAGATCCGGACGTAGTTGTTGTTTCCTCGGTAGAAACTGTAGATATGGTAGTTTCTGTTATTGATTCAGTTGTTGGCTCTAATGTTGTAGTATCTTCTGGGCATCCTTTATGATGAGGTCCTGTAGCTTCGGTTACATTATCGCTGCAACAACCGTATTTAGAACTTAGACAAACTGGAGGGCAACCTTCATTATCATTTCCTTGGGAAACTGTCTTATTATCGGGACAACATCCGAATAGAGTTTCATTACAGGGATAACGAGGACATCCTGCAAATTTGGATCCAAGAGCGGGCGAAACTCCATCTTCACAACAACCGAATTTAGATTCTTTACAAGTACGAGGAATAGGACATCCTTTATCGAATGGTCCTTGAGCAGGTGTAATGTTATCCCAACAGCATCCGTATTGGGTATGTCTACACTGTTTAATCTTTCGCCTTTTGCATAGTCTTGGTTTTAAAGTGAATATATCCATAATGGAAGTAGTACTTTCAGTACTACTACTAAGTTCTGTAGTACTTTCAGTAAATACTGTTTCAGTTGACATTGTTAATTCCGTTGTACCAAACGATGATTCAGTGGAGCTCGAATATTCTGTTGATGGAGTATATTCGGAGGTACTCTCAGATGATTCCGTTGATCCTGTCAATTCTACTGTGCTAACTGAAGATTCTGTTGAACCTGTAATTTCAGTTGTAAATTCAGTGGATCCTGTAAATTCTGTTGTACTAGCTGAAGATTCTGTTGAACCTGTAATTTCAGTTATAAATTCAGTCGATCCCGTAAATTCTGTTGTACTAGCTGAAGATTCTGTCGAACCTGTAATTTCAGTTGTAAATTCAGTGGATCCCGTAAATTCTGTTGTACTAGCTGAAGATTCTGTTGAACCTGTAATTTCAGTTGTAAATTCAGTGGATCCTGTAAATTCTGTTGTACTAGCTGAAGATTCTGTAGAGCCTGTATTTTCAGTTGTAAATTCAGTCGATCCCGTAAATTCTGTTGTACTAGCTGAAGATTCTGTTGAACATGTAATTTCAGTTATAAATTCAGTGGATCCCGTAAATTCTGTTGTACTAGCTGAAGATTCTGTTGAACCTGTAATTTCAGTTGTAAATTCAGTCGATCCCGTAAATTCTGTTGTGCCAGCGGATGATTCTGTTGAACTAGTGAGTCCAGATACTGCAGTTACTTCAGTGGACTCTGTACTAATTGTTGATTCAGTTGAGCCAGTGATCTCAGTAACAATTGTTGATTCTGTGGATCCTGTAAATTCTACTGTGCTAGCTGATGATTCAGTCGAACCGGTAACTTCTGATTCTGTAGATCCAGTGGTTTCCATTGTACTAACGGATGATTCGGATGAACCAGTAAACTCTGTAGTACCGGTTGATTCTGTGGAACCAGTGGTTGATTCAGGGTATTCTGTTATGCTCTCACTTGTACTCTTAGATTCTTCCGTGGATTGGGTAAACTCTGTAGTACTTGCAGATGTTTCAGTGCTTCCTGTAAACACTGTAGAGGTAACCGTTGCTTCCTCAGTGGTCTGAGGTGATTCTTCTGATGAGACAGCTGTTACACTTACAGATGATTCTGTGGAATCAGTAAGTAATGTTGTACTTTGAGAAAGATCCGTTGAACCGGTAATTTCCGTTGTAATTTCGGTAGATCCCGTGAATTCTATAGTAGTTTCCGTTGATTCTGAGAAACCTTCTGTGGATTTAGTTAAATCTTTTTCGCTTTCAGATGTATGTGTAGATGCTGTGAATTCTGTTGTGGATTCACTTGATCCTGTAAATTCTGTTGTCGAATCTGTATTTTCTGTAGTAGTATCCGAAGATTCTGTAGAACTAAGCAATGTAATAGTTGTTTCAGTAGATTCAGTAAATTCTGTTGATGTAACTGGTAGTTCCGTAGAAACAGTAGTTGATTCTATAGATATTGCGGCATTTACATCTGATTCAATAACACTACCATTAAATTCTTCGATTGCTATGGAGGTTGTAGATTCTATTGTTGTACCAGGATGTTGGGTAGAACCAGTTATTTTAGTGGTAGTTTCGACAGATTCGGTGGAGCCTGTATTTTCTATTGTAGTACCAGATGATTCTGTAGAGTCTGTAAAGTCTGTAGTAGATCCGGTCTCGCCCGTTTCTGTGCTAACTGATGAATCGGTAGAGCCTGTAAATTCAATTGTCGATTCAGAGAAATCAGTGGTGCTTTGTTGTTCTTCTGTAAATTCTTCTGTGGTACCAGTAGATTCAGTAAAACTAGTTGTTTCTGTGGAATAAGAGGTATCCGTGGAATCTGTTCCGTAAGTTGTTTCACCGGATCCTTCGAATGGTTGATCACCCATCATTAAATCTTCGGAAGCGAAAGGATCATCTCCTTGCATTATTTCTTCGTCGGCTTGCATCTTATCGTCAACGCTTTGCGATTTTTCTTTCTCGTTTTCTGTATTTTCTTCAACCTGTAATGCAACGATTTTTTTTTTGTATTTTATTTTTTATTCATTTTATTACGCACCCATTCGCCATCATCACAGTTAGTGTCTGGCACAATTTCATATTCGTCCGAATCGGTAGATGTTATGCTTGAACTTGTGGTTATTTCAAATATTGTAGTTTCATCTGACCTCCAATCTGTTGTAAGAGGTGTTGTCGTGACTTCTCGCTTTCCAGAATATTCTTTAGTTGGTTCTGATTCATCGACGGGATGAGTTATATCCTTTGGCATTAAGGTGTCTAAAACGAAAAATGACCATCGATTAAAAATTCATTATATTCGGAAGTATTTTAGAGCTAGTACCTTCAGAACAAGGTTCTTCGTTGCATTTTTCTTCTGAGAATACAATTTTGTCGGAACCACAAGCTGAAGGATGAACAACTTGATAATCTTTGATGCAGACGACTTTTCTGGTTCTTTGTCCGCCTCCGCAGGGTCTAGAGCACTGAATATTAAAAAATTATTACATCAAATTGATAATCTATATGGAAAAAGTCGATAACAAAAGAAAATAGACTGGGAAATTAATCTACGAAGATAAAATATCCGAGTAAGGCAATAATAAAGTTCTATAATTTATCTGTAACATTTGAATTTGAAATTTTTTTAAATAAAATCTATAAATTTATTATACCTCTCCCATTGGACCACTAAACCACTCCCCATCGCATTCTTCTTTTTCTCCAGTACAATTCCTCATTGTGTCAAAATGTTTTGATGGATCACATTTCGATTCATCAGCTTTTTCGACGCCATTTGGTGTAGAAATTCCACAGAAAATGACTCTGGTTTGAACACCTTGTCCACATGTTACCGAACACTAAAATAATGTTACAATTAAGAAAGTTTTTTCCAATTTTCCAATTGAAAAGTTGAGAAAATCGTACCTCACTCCATTGTCCTGCATACCAGAGATATAAGCAAGGATTTGAGGCGCATTCCCTTATAGCTTCTGGTTTTCTATCGGGATTACACAGTTCATCGGGTTGAACTTTTTCATTTTCAGTGGCGCACAATACCTTCCGCGTTTCTTGGGTTAAACCACAAGCCGTACACTAAAAAGAAAGTTTATCGAGAATTTTGTAGCCTCTAACAATTTCGGTCAAACTATTTGGAATGCAAAAGCTCTTCCGGAACTTTTGGTTTCAGTTGCCTCAACTGCGTAACATAAAAAAATTTGTTATTTACCCCTGACCACTCTGACGTGATCCAGTCAACACCCTCGCAGGGCCTAATAAAGCATGGTTGTTCGGTTTCCGGTTTCGGTAATACTTTTTCGCACTCAGAATTCGGTAGAATTTTCTTCCTTCTTTCTTTGTCTTCCATGTAACAAGTGATGCCTCTTGTTTGTTTACCGTCTCCGCAAAGGTGATCACACTGGAAAGAAAACAATTTTTAACTAATTTTATCAAAAGTTTTGTTATACTGTTTTTAGTTTATCAGATAATGTAGGGAAGTAACAACTAGTTGTAACAATTTGTCGCTTCTTGGATATGAAAACTTACTTTCCAATTAACAACTATTCAACTATCGATCCCAAATAAACTTTTGATCAAACTTGTAACGATTTTTGGTTTGGAAAAAAACTGACGAGTGTTACAACTTACTCCGTGATTGGGGCAAATTGTAACATTAGGAATCGAAAATCAGTTTTATATTTTCTAAAGATTTATCTGGCATAAGGAACTTTACAAACGTTACTTAAACTATTAAGGCATTTTAGGGTTCAGTTTTTTTACTTTTTATATTCCTTGTCTCTTAGCTATTTTTATCTTATCTGTTTCCTTTCGATCTTTTGCCTTTTCCTTCACTCTTCTTAGTCTCTTTGTGTTTTCTTTGTCTTATTTAACCTTTCTTCTTGTTCTTTTTGTTGACGGCGGTTAGTCAATTGTCGTGGTGGAGCTTTTGGGAAATCATTTTGCTTTTGAATACCAGTTCGATTGAACCCCAGGTAAAGCTGAAGTTTCTGGATTACAATTTTCCATGGAACTATCAAATGAATCTACATTAGGAAGATCTGTTGTCAAGCTGGAGGCGGTAATGTTTCAGATTCTTTGCTTGCAGGATTCGGCTGATCCGTACCATAAGATGGAACAAAATCTGAATCTTTAAAAATATCTGCATTCAGAGGCCATATGCCAGTGGCTTTAAAACCATTCATAATTTAGAAGGATTCATTGCTAATGGCAAAGAATTCTTAACGATCCCAGGAATGGGACCATAAACTCCAAAATTCCACGGCTACAGATTATGTGGGAGAGGGGGGGAAGTTATAGCATGATAACGTGACTTTCTTCTACTTTTTTCACCACCGAGATGTTTACGTGTGAATGATGATTGTCGATTAATTGTAGGACAGGTTCTTGCTCCGACGGTTTGACAAACTTGATGAAATGATCCAGATATAAAATAAATTATTATCGTAGAACAAGTTACAACTTGCCCCGTGAAAGTGTTACAACATATCCCACCGCGAGGTACTTTGAAATAACCTCTATTAAAAAAAAAGTCGCCTACTTGGTGTGAAATAACATTAAATGTAGTTAAACTAAAGAAAGGCTTAATCAGACCGCCTGCACAACACCGTAAAATCAAACGAATATTCTTTTATTATTTAGGTAAGAAATGCTTGTTACTACTTGCCCTTGTTACAACTAGCCCCCCGCTCCACAACAAACTATAAGATTGCATAGGCTATTTCAAAGTGTCAAAAAGTCCTTCCAGAGTCAACCAACGTCAACGCCTGTTTTTATTTCTTTGTGTTTGGAATTTGTTTACAAGGATGGTTCCAGAAGTATCTGGCCCAATGAAGAAAACACAAAAATTTTCCAATTAAATCTCCCTTTAGCTCCATAAACTTTTCCCATCGATGTCCAATAAGTTCGATGCCCTTTTTATAATTAGAATCGTCAAGCTCCTCAAAATATCTATTAAGTTTGATCACCGACTGCTTGACGAGGTAGCAATTCAAACTTGAGGAAACAACACTTTCTTCTTAGCCAATTTCGGCTATTTCTGCTTGATTTCTTCGATCAAACGTTGCAATAATACTCGACGTTGATAGTTTATCCTTTTTCAAGGTAGTCGATGAAAATTATATCACGCGCATCCCAAAAAACAGTCGCCATGACTTTTACTGCGGATGGATGAGTTGTCTTGGTGAAACAACCCTTTCTTCTTAGCCAATTTCGGCTATTTCTGCTTGATTTCTTCGATCAAACGTTGCAATAATACTCGACGTTGATAGTTTATCCTTTTTCAAGATAGTCAATAAAAATTATATCACGCGCATCCCAAAAAACAGTCGCCATGACTTTTCCTGCGGATGGATGAATTGTCTTGGTGAAACAACACTTTCTTCTTAGTCAATTTCGGCTATTTCTGCTTGATTTCTTCGATCAAACGTTGCAATAATACTCGACGTTGATAGTTTATCCTTTTTCAAGATAGTCAATAAAAATTATATCACGCGCATCCCAAAAAACAGTCGCCATGACTTTTCCTGCGGATGGATGAATTGTCTTGGTGAAACAACACTTTCTTCTTAGTCAATTTCGGCTATTTCTGCTTGATTTCTTCGATCAAACGTTGCAATAATACTCGACGTTGATAGTTTATCCTTTTTCAAGATAGTCAATAAAAATTATATCACGCGCATCCCAAAAAACAGTCGCCATGACTTTTACTGCGGATGGATGAGTTGTCTTGGTGAAACAACCCTTTCTTCTTAGCCAATTTCGGCTATTTCTGCTTGATTTCTTCGATCAAACGTTGCAATAATACTCGACGTTGATAGTTTATCCTTTTTCAAGGTAGTCATTGAAAATTATATCACGCGTATCCTAAAAAACAGTCTTAATGACTTTTACTGCGGATGGATGAGTTGTCTTGGTGAAACAACCCTTTCTTCTTAGCCAATTTCGGCTATTTCAGCTTGACTTCTTCGATCAAACGTTGCAATAATACTCGACGTTTATAGTTTTTCCTTTTTCAAGATAGTCATTGATAATTATACCACGCGTATCCCAAAAAACAGTCGCCATGACTTTTCCTGCGGATGGATGAATTGTCTTGGTGAAACAACACTTTCTTCTTAGTCAATTGCGGCTATTTCTGCTTGATTTCTTCGCTCAAACGTTGCAATAATACTCGACGTTTATAGTTTTTCCATTTTCAAGATAGTCATTGAAAATTATATCACGCGTATCCCAAAAAACAGTCGTCATGACTTTTCCTGCGGATGGATGAATTGTCTTGGTGAAACAACACTTTCTTCTTAGTCAATTGCGGCTATTTCTGCTTGATTTCTTCGCTCAAACGTTGCAATAATACTCGACGTTTATAGTTTTTCCTTTTTCAACATATTCAATGAAAATTATATCACGCGTATCCCAAAAAACAGTCGCCATGACTTTTCCTGCGGATGGATGAATTGTCTTGGTGAAACAACCCTTTTCTCTTTGCCAATTTCGGCTATTTCTGCTTGATTTCTTCGATCAAACGTTGCAATAATACTCGACGTTGATAGTTTATCCTTTTTCAAGGTAGTCGATGAAAATTATATCACGCGCATCCCAAAAACCAGTCGCCATGACTTTTCCTGCGGATGGATGAATTGTCTTGGTGAAACAACCCTTTCTTCTTAGTCAATTGCGGCTATTTCTGCTTGATTTCTTCGATCAAAAGTTGCAATAATACTCGACGTTGATAGTTTTTCCTTTTTCAAGATAGTCAATGAAAATTATATCACGCGTATACCAAAAAACAGTCGCCATGACTTTTCCTGCGGATGGATGAATTGTCTTGGTGAAACAACCCTTTCTTCTTAGTCAATTTCGGCTATTTCTGCTTGATTTCTTCGATCAAACGTTGCAATAATACTCGACGTTGATAGTTTTTCCTTTTTCAAGATAGTCAATGAAAATTATATCACGCGTATACCAAAAAACAGTCGCCATGACTTTTCCTGCGGATGGATGAATTGTCTTGGTGAAACAACCCTTTCTTCTTAGTCAATTTCGGCTATTTCTGCTTGATTTCTTCGATCAAACGTTGCAATAATACTCGACGTTGATAGTTTTTCCTTTTTCAAGATAGTCATTGAAAATTATATCACGCGCATCCCAAAAAACAGTCGCCATGACTTTTCCTGCGGATGGATGAATTGTCTTGGTGAAACAACCCTTTCTTCTTAGCCAATTTCGGCTATTTCTGCTTGATTTCTTCGTTCAAACGTTGCAATAATACTCGACGTTTATAGTTTTTCCTTTTTCAAGATAGTCAATGAAAATTATATCACGCGTATACCAAAAAACAGTCGCCATGACTTTTCCTGCGGATGGATGAATTGTCTTGGTGAAACAACCCTTTCTTCTTAGTCAATTTCGGCTATTTCTGCTTGATTTCTTCGATCAAACGTTGCAATAATACTCGACGTTGATAGTTTTTCCTTTTTCAAGATAGTCAATGAAAATTATATCACGCGCATCCCAAAAAACAGTCGCCATGACTTTTCCTGCGGATGGATGAATTGTCTTGGTGAAACAACCCTTTCTTCTTAGTCAATTTCGGCTATTTCTGCTTGATTTCTTCGATCAAACGTTGCAATAATACTCGACGTTGATAATTTTTCCTTTTTCAAGATAGTCAATGAAAATTATATCACGCGTATACCAAAAAACAGTCGCCATGACTTTTCCTGCGGATGGATGAATTGTCTTGGTGAAACAACCCTTTCTTCTTAGTCAATTTCGGCTATTTCTGCTTGATTTCTTCGATCAAACGTTGCAATAATACTCGACGTTGATAGTTTTTCCTTTTTCAAGATAGTCAATGAAAATTATATCACGCGTATACCAAAAAACAGTCGCCATGACTTTTCCTGCGGATGGATGAATTGTCTTGGTGAAACAACCCTTTCTTCTTAGTCAATTTCGGCTATTTCTGCTTGATTTCTTCGATCAAACGTTGCAATAATACTCGACGTTGATAGTTTTTCCTTTTTCAAGATAGTCAATGAAAATTATATCACGCGCATCCCAAAAAACAGTCGCCATGACTTTTCCTGCGGATGGATGAATTGTCTTGGTGAAACAACCCTTTCTTCTTAGTCAATTTCGGCTATTTCTGCTTGATTTCTTCGATCAAACGTTGCAATAATACTCGACGTTGATAGTTTTTCCTTTTTCAAGATAGTCATTGAAAATTATATCACGCGCATCCCAAAAAACAGTCGCCATGACTTTTCCTGCGGATGGATGAATTGTCTTGGTGAAACAACCCTTTCTTCTTAGCCAATTTCGGCTATTTCTGCTTGATTTCTTCGTTCAAACGTTGCAATAATACTCGACGTTTATAGTTTTTCCTTTTTCAAGATAGTCAATGAAAATTATATCACGCGTATACCAAAAAACAGTCGCCATGACTTTTCCTGCGGATGGATGAATTGTCTTGGTGAAACAACCCTTTCTTCTTAGTCAATTTCGGCTATTTCTGCTTGATTTCTTCGATCAAACGTTGCAATAATACTCGACGTTGATAGTTTTTCCTTTTTCAAGATAGTCAATGAAAATTATATCACGCGCATCCCAAAAAACAGTCGCCATGACTTTTCCTGCGGATGGATGAATTGTCTTGGTGAAACAACCCTTTCTTCTTAGTCAATTTCGGCTATTTCTGCTTGATTTCTTCGATCAAACGTTGCAATAATACTCGACGTTGATAATTTTTCCTTTTTCAAGATAGTCAATGAAAATTATATCACGCGTATACCAAAAAACAGTCGCCATGACTTTTCCTGCGGATGGATGAATTGTCTTGGTGAAACAACCCTTTCTTCTTAGTCAATTTCGGCTATTTCTGCTTGATTTCTTCGATCAAACGTTGCAATAATACTCGACGTTGATAATTTTTCCTTTTTCAAGATAGTCAATGAAAATTATATCACGCGTATACCAAAAAACAGTCGCCATGACTTTTCCTGCGGATGGATGAATTGTCTTGGTGAAACAACCCTTTCTTCTTAGTCAATTTCGGCTATTTCTGCTTGATTTCTTCGATCAAACGTTGCAATAATACTCGACGTTGATAGTTTTTCCTTTTTCAAGATAGTCATTGAAAATTATATCACGCGCATCCCAAAAAACAGTCGCCATGACTTTTCCTGCGGATGGATGAATTGTCTTGGTGAAACAACCCTTTCTTCTTAGCCAATTTCGGCTATTTCTGCTTGATTTCTTCGTTCAAACGTTGCAATAATACTCGACGTTTATAGTTTTTCCTTTTTCAAGATAGTCAATGAAAATTATATCACGCGTATACCAAAAAACAGTCGCCATGACTTTTCCTGCGGATGGATGAATTGTCTTGGTGAAACAACCCTTTCTTCTTAGTCAATTTCGGCTATTTCTGCTTGATTTCTTCGATCAAACGTTGCAATAATACTCGACGTTGATAGTTTTTCCTTTTTCAAGATAGTCAATGAAAATTATATCACGCGCATCCCAAAAAACAGTCGCCATGACTTTTCCTGCGGATGGATGAATTGTCTTGGTGAAACAACCCTTTCTTCTTAGTCAATTTCGGCTATTTCTGCTTGATTTCTTCGATCAAACGTTGCAATAATACTCGACGTTGATAATTTTTCCTTTTTCAAGATAGTCAATGAAAATTATATCACGCGTATACCAAAAAACAGTCGCCATGACTTTTCCTGCGGATGGATGAATTGTCTTGGTGAAACAACCCTTTCTTCTTAGTCAATTTCGGCTATTTCTGCTTGATTTCTTCGATCAAACGTTGCAATAATACTCGACGTTGATAATTTTTCCTTTTTCAAGATAGTCAATGAAAATTATATCACGCGTATACCAAAAAACAGTCGCCATGACTTTTCCTGCGGATGGATGAATTGTCTTGGTGAAACAACCCTTTCTTCTTAGTCAATTTCGGCTATTTCTGCTTGATTTCTTCGATCAAACGTTGCAATAATACTCGACGTTGATAGTTTTTCCTTTTTCAAGATAGTCAATGAAAATTATATCACGCGTATACCAAAAAACAGTCGCCATGACTTTTCCTGCGGATGGATGAATTGTCTTGGTGAAACAACCCTTTCTTCTTAGTCAATTTCGGCTATTTCTGCTTGATTTCTTCGTTCAAACGTTGCAATAATACTCGACGTTGATAGTTTTTCCTTTTTCAAGATAGTCAATGAAAATTATATCACGCGTATACCAAAAAACAGTCGCCATGACTTTTCCTGCGGATGGATGAATTGTCTTGGTGAAACAACCCTTTCTTCTTAGTCAATTGCGGCTATTTTTGCTTGATTTCTTCGATCAAACGTTGCAATAATACTCGACGTTCATAGTTTTTTCTTTTTCAAGATAGTCATTGATAATTATATCACGCGCATCCCAAAAAACAGTCGCCATGACTTTTCCTGCGGATGGATGAATTGTCTTGGTGAAACAACCCTTTCTTCTTAGCCAATTTCGGCTATTTCTGCTTGATTTCTTCGATCAAACGTTGCAATAATACTCGACGTTGATAGTTTTTCCTTTTTCAAGATAGTCATTGAAAATTATATCACGCGCATCCCAAAAAACAGTCGCCATGACTTTTCCTGCGGATGGATGAATTGTCTTGGTGAAACAACCCTTTCTTCTTAGCCAATTTCGGCTATTTCTGCTTGATTTCTTCGATCAAACGTTGCAATAATACTCGACGTTGATAGTTTTTCCTTTTTCAAGATAGTCATTGATAATTATATCACGCGTATCCCAAAAAACAGCCGCCATGACTTTTCCTGCGGATGGATGAATTGTCTTGGTGAAACAACCCTTTTCTCTTTGCCAATTTCGGCTATTTCTGCTTGATTTCTTCGATCAAACGTTGCAATAATACTCGACGTTGATAATTTTTCCTTTTTCAAGATAGTCATTGAAAATTATATCACGCGCATCCCAAAAAACAGTCGCCATGACTTTTCCTGCGGATGGATGAATTGTCTTGGTGAAACAACCCTTTCTTCTTAGTCAATTGCGGCTATTTTTGCTTGATTTCTTCGATCAAACGTTGCAATAATACTCGACGTTCATAGTTTTTTCTTTTTCAAGATAGTCATTGATAATTATATCACGCGCATCCCAAAAAACAGTCGCCATGACTTTTCCTGCGGATGGATGAATTGTCTTGGTGAAACAACCCTTTCTTCTTAGCCAATTTCGGCTATTTCTGCTTGATTTCTTCGATCAAACGTTGCAATAATACTCGACGTTGATAGTTTTTCCTTTTTCAAGATAGTCATTGAAAATTATATCACGCGCATCCCAAAAAACAGTCGCCATGACTTTTCCTGCGGATGGATGAATTGTCTTGGTGAAACAACCCTTTCTTCTTAGTCAATTTCGGCTATTTCTGCTTGATTTCTTCGATCAAACGTTGCAATAATACTCGACGTTGATAGTTTTTCCTTTTTCAAGGTAGTCATTGAAAATTCTTCCACGTTTATCCCAAAAAACCGACGCCACGATCTTGCCCGCAGATGGAATGGTATTTACCTTCTTTCAGAGTAGAATCTAGTTCAGAAGTTTAAAATTGAGCTGAATTAGATGATCCCATGAAATAAAACTTTTTTGATCCACCGATCCACAACAATTTAAACTGTTAATTAACTATCTATCTGTCGTAGGAAGTTCTAATATGTTTTTGATGTTAAATTGCCTTGATTTGTATAAAAAACGACAATTTTGAATCTGTTTTAAAATGTAATTTCCATTCTAAAGGAGACATAAATCAAGACAATTTGGCAACCAAAAATGTATATTTGTCCGGTGTCTGAGTTAAGTAAGAATTGAATAAGATGAAAGGCAATTTCCCGTTTTAAAAATTAGTTTCCGAAATATGAGAAAGAATTTAATTGTACCTACCGGTTTCCAAGGCTCGAGATACCATTTCGGGCATAATGTATCAACGTTGCACGGTCTTTCTTCTTCAGGTTGCGACTCCTTAGAACATTCTTCATTATCAACAACAATTTCCGTTCCGTTAGCGGTAATTTTCTTACAAACGATTTTTCTCTTTTGAACGCCACCTTGTTTTCCGCAAAGTACTGAGCAGTTAGTCCATTCTTCTAGTACCCAATTAGCTTCACAATCTATCTCATTGCACATTCTTGACGACTCTGGTTTACTGTTACCTTCGCAAAGTGTTTCTGAAGCTGGTTTCAATGAGTTTCTTTCAGCACAACTCACATTCCTACTCTGATTACCTTTGCAAAATATGAAGAGGAATTTGTAGGTTATAATTTTACGAAAATAAAGATCAGTTTACCTTTACCGCAGGATACCGAACACGGTGTGTATTCATCGTATATCCAGGCATAAGTTTCGTTGGGTGGAGGCGGTACCATTGTTGGTAAACTGTAAGTGTAACTCACTGGTACGTCTCCGTCTTGATAGAGGAGCTATAAGTAAAAAAAAAAAAATGATATAAATTGATATTAACTACGAAAAAATAAATGTTTTACTTACAACAATGAATAAGGATTCATCTGTTGGTCCGAGAGCTGATATTTTATCCGGCGCGTCGATTTCTTGAGAGATTCTATCATATTTAAATTTAGTACCAGCGAAGTCGATTGATTTAGGAAAATCTATCATCCAATTACCATTCAAATAATAATATCCCGATGTGTTTCTAACAGCTAAAATACACCAACGACTCTTAAATGGCAGACTGATTCAAGCATTTCGGAAAAGATTAAAGGAAATTTTAATACCAGAATATTAGCAAACGAGTTTTTAAACACTTTATCCACTACTACTACTACACCAATATTGCATTGTCTGGTGTACGTTTCGACGGTTCGTTAACGTCTTCAGAGATCGTTGGTAAACTGTTTTAAACAGTATTAGTCTAATTTAATGAAACGTTCTATAGTTTTTTTTTTTTAGTTATAAATCTCCTTCAACAGAGGATAATGTAAGTAATTTGAATCCAATTTAACGTAAAGTTTTCTTGATATTTATAAAACTGCACTGTTCATTTTTGTTTCAGTTATACATTTCATGCAATAGATGGTATTGTAAGTCATATTTTTTCAATCCAATTCAATAAAACGTTTACAGTTTCCTTCATAGTTGTAATATTGATTTTTTAGTTACTCATCGTGTTTAACAGAGGTCAGTAAAAGTCATAAATATTACTGTCAATCTTATAGTCAGCTTATAAAACATTTTGCAGGTATCTTCATATTTATGTCATATGTCAAATTTACGTCATAGAAAGCGGTGTTGCTGGGATGTATATGTGATTACACTCACCTAAATAATTATTCGATGAAGCCAGTTCTTCGATTTTAATATTTGTCGCGCCAGCGGGAATAAGGAGAATATCATTGTATCCTATAAAACCAATATAACATTAATTTTGATTTATTTATAAATTTAAAAGTAAAACAACAGTCGTATTTAATGAGAACGCGTACTGGCCATACGTCAGTTTTTAGTTAAGCATAATTTGACATGAATGATTAGTGGAATAATCGATTATTTATCGAAATATGCAGAAGTCTAGTTTCACTATCATGCTCGATATGCGGTGATATAAAGATGGAGAAACAGACGACAGAAGTTTTTGAAGAGGTTATGTAATCGTTTCAAATTTGATCCCGTAATATCACAAACATCCGCCAAGCTAACTTATATTATACCATGCCTAACTGTGGGTTCATACAGAAACAAATAAGATATACAGTATAATCTCACTAATCCGTCACTTCGATAAATCGGCACGTCCAATAATCCGGCACCTTTTGCCTCACCCCTCTATACCTGTGCGCTTTGGTCACTTCGTCGTCGACTAGCAGTCTAACCTCAAAACTTATCACGTGCTAACGTATTTGTTTTTATAGTTAAAAATGTCAAATAAACGCAAACACAAAACACTAGATTTGAATGATAAAATGGAGATTTTAAAAAAGTTAGATAGTGGACAAAATATGTGTAAATTGGCAAAAGAATATGGTGTTGGGCGTGCTACTATACACGATCTTAAGAAGAAAAGGCAAAAGATAGTAGACCACGTTAAGACGATGGAATCAGGGCTAGGAAAGCGTAAAACACTAAAAGTTGGCGATTGTCCAAAGATGTAAAACGCTCTTCACTTATGGTTCATACAGCGGCGTTCTAAACACACTCCTATATCTTGGTATCCGTCTATTAACCATATCGGGTGAAAAATTATCAAGCAACGAATCTGCAGTACAGCCTTTTATCGAGCATTTTAAAAACAAAGTCTTCTTCCTGACCAAATCTAGAGTGGTCTGTTCTGGAGACTGTTGCGCAATAAAACGTTCGTATCTGCTGAAGAAGCAAGTGCCAGTGCACAAACTGGATTTGTTAGTGATTGGCAAAGCAAAAAATCCCAGAGCTTTCAAGAACATTTGTCTGCCAGTCTGATACAAGAATCAAATTAAAAGTTGGGTCACGACAGAGGTATTTAGCGAATGGTTCCATAAAGACTTTGTCCCAGAAGTCAAGAAGTTTATGAAAAGATCAAACTTGCCCATAAGAGCTTCACTCGTACTTGACAATGCTCCAGGCCACCCAAATGAACGAGAGCTTAAATCAAGTGATGGGAATATCCAAGCCATCTTCCTACCACCAAACTGCACACCTTAACTGCAGCCGATGGATCAAAATGTTATCCAAAAGATAAAGTCTTTGTATAAAGATAAATTTCCGATCCATATTATATCTCAGGATGGTGATGTAACGCAGAGCCTTAAAGGATTGAATTTGAAGTCTGTTTCACCTAACTTAATCCAATCTTCATGGAAAAAGTTCAGATGTAACAGAAGAAACAAATGAATGGGATACTGAGGATAATTTGCCTATTGCCGATTGGGTTCAAAATCTATCAGAAAAAGGATCGGAGACGTGAAGTGAAGAAAATTTGAATTCTTGGTTTGAAGGGAAAGAAACAGAGGAAATTATGACTGATGAAAAAATTGTATGTGAAGCAGTACAAGAAGAAAGCTCTGTAGAAATATTGGAGCCACCAACTACTACAAATGCTGTAAGAAAACGGCATTTCTGCCAAATATATGATAATTCTTCGCAAGGACTACAAGTTGCACAAAAGCAGACCTCAATTAAGGATTATTTCAAACCTAGTTAATTACATACGTACTTATATGTTAATTTAAAACATTACATACATTTATTCTCTCTATGAAATGCTTTATTTTATTTATTACCTATGACTTGTTCTTTACAACCCAGTAATCCGAACATTCCAATAATCCGGCATCCTCCGGTTTTCAATAGTACCGGATTAGTGAGATTACACTATAAAAAGGTGTGGTACAAAAACGATAAATTATTTAACAGCGACAAAATAAAATATGATTAGAATTAAATTAAAAGTAGACTTGTTAGATTTCAAACTTAATGCAATTGAAAATACCTCTATCATTTTGACTTCCATTAACTCCTGGAAACAATAGTTTGTAGTACAAAAAAATAATTGACATTTCGTGTTTTGGTTATTATTGATTGGATAACAAAAAAAGCCTCTATATATAAAAGTGTTTCTTCGGGTATAGAAAAACGTCGACCACGCAATTTATTTTTGATCAAACAAAGACTGTACGGTGATCCTTCAATGTTTTGATTGTTCAAGAAAGTTTCTGTTTGAACCGATGTGTGACAACTCGCATTGTCGTGGTGGAGAAAGATTCGTCTTCTGCGATTGATTTTCTCGAACATTTACAACAAACAAAAGCTGGTAAGCCATTCAGAATTGACCGTTATACGTTGCTCTAATGGAACGGTTATTCGGAAAACCATTTACTTCGAATCGCTTCGTCGCGAACAGCAATTGTCAAAATATGCGGTATCCGACACAAATAAATCTTTTGGACAGCCGTATGTGTTGGAAATAGTAACAAAAGTTCACGAGCCGCGTGGCGACATCTATGTTCATTTATTGTAACACGTCTTCTTTCATTTTTTGGTAGTTAGTTAATAAACACGTTCAATAGCGTCAACACGTTGTTTGTTTTTCAGTACCTTTTTTCAACGTTTTACCCAAAACTGAATTAGTTATCTGCTCAAATAAATTAGTAATAACAATAAGTTATAGGCCCAGGTCGTTTCCAACGCGAAGTTTCGGGTATTCAGTGGTTCGGGAAGTGGAGAAAAACAGTTTTTATTTTCGTGTCGCGGGCGTTTGTGTTTCGCGGAAAAGATGGTGCTCGAAGGCTTAAGCAAATGCCTTGACGGTAAGGAAACCGATACAACCACCATTGCCAAAGCAAAAGCTAAGTTAGTTTTAACCATAGACCCAAGTTTATTTCCTCATTGTGAAGGATGCAAATACTGCCGAAGAATTGGACTTCTGCGTTTGCTGATTTCTGCGAGACTTGAAAATCACGACAGATTGTCGAAACGTCTCAAAAATAATATGTTTATGCAATATTGAATGTATCCGAGTGGAATTGATGTACAAGTAAGCCTGATTCTCGTGTTATTTCGCATGATGATCTTGCAATATCAGCTTACGCACAGCATCGACGTTTTTTGGTGCGTCAGTCGATTTTGGGACGACATCAACGAAATTTATCCGGAAAACTAACGAAAAAAGGTGCGCGGAGATAGTGCTTCATCACCAAAAGTCGAAGCGAATTGATCGGCAGACTGCTGGATGGTTTAATCCACGTCGAAAGTCCATTCCATTTTTTGACCGAGATGAATGTTTCAAGTATTTGTAAACAACTCGAATAACACTCGTACGACAACACGTTCTTAGTACGTTTACCATTGAAAATGTCAAATTTTCAAACTTCATTAAGGCCACATTATTTCCTAAACTAAAGAAAATGCATTTTATTATCCAATCCAAAATAACCATTTTAAACTTTAATACAGTATTATTGGTAATGTTGCAAAAAAAAACTTACCCCTTTGCATATCTTTCATTGTTATTATATTTGTAAATGTATTACAACTAGAATCGTCTCCTCCACATACACGGCATCTGTCTTCCTTTACTTGTGATCCTAACATCCTGTCACATCCTACAGGCTACAATAATATTGTTTAGTTTATATACTAGAATTTTAAAAAATGAATTTATTCTCAAATCCATATGAAAATCAATTACATGCTACCATTTAAATTTATTTTCAGTCATAGAGGATGTCCCGAAAGTAGTTGTCATGGGATAATCGACTCTCTTCAAAAAGGATAAAGGGAGGAATTGTAGAAACGACCCCATTTCAAGATAAAAAAATGTCGCCGAAAACGTTTTTCAACAGTCGAAACGTCGAATTGATAGGTCATCCATCGTACAGTCCTTATTTGGTACCCAATGATTCCCGCCAAAATAAATTGCAGTTTTCAAAGTATTTCAATCGGAACGGAACAAATGCTTCGACGATATTGGTTCAAACAAAGACAAAAATCTATCGATCTTATTGGAGAATATTTTGGAAAATAATAAAAAAATATCCAATTATAAATATTTAGTTTTATGCTTCTAAATGTTCTTGATTTTGAGTCTCTTCTGATTTGAAATTAGTTTCTTTTATAATTTTTTAAGGACAGATGAAAATTTGACGTTTGGACTTCTTGTGGTCTTTATCAGAATATATTAAATTAAAGAAATTTATACCAGCATGGATGAAATAATGTCTACCTGCCATAATATTGAAATTGCAGCCAAACAGAACCAAAGAGAAGTCGAAACGTCAAAATTGTAAAAGAAACTGATTTTAAATTAGAAAAGACTTGAAATCGAGAACATTTAGAAACATAAACATATCAAAAAGTATAAGATATTTATTTGTATACGTCTATCTCAAAAGTTGAGTAACAACCCTCGTATTTGTGCTTTCTAATAATCCTAGAAACACTGAACTGGGTGTCATCGCTTTCTTTAGCTACGTGTTATCAACAATATCTGCAGCACCAGTTCAAAATTAATCTTTTGTGGTACTGTTTGTATTTTCAGCAAATTTGTTAAGAATAAAACACCAGAAGACTTTATAGAAAATGAGAAAAATAAATTATAATAACGATTAACTACCTTAATCAAATGTTTTCATGTATAATTTAAAAATGTAATGAATTATAGGACGTTCCACTTGAAAAAAATTGTTTAAACTACTTTTTGGGACATCATGTATGACTGAGAATAATTTTAGATCGTAACCATAATTGATGGTATGAAAAAATTTTTGAAAACTATTATTGTTTACACATTAGAGACTTTATAATACAGATTATTTATTTGTATGCATTATGTGTCTTGAGAAAATAATATTTTATACAGTGTGCATAAATAACTTTCACCAAAATCGGATCAAAAACTATAATTAAGAATTATAGTAAATCTGGAAATCTTTAAATATTAACACTAGTTAATTTTCTCGATATATTGTTATATATTTTTATTCTTGTGATGCTTGGTATGAATTAATCCAAACTCGTAAGAGATTAGGTAAAAAAATTTTATTTTAAAAATAATTTTTGACATATTAAAAAACGTTTCTTAACAAGCGAATCAAAATTTCATCTGTGAGAAGAAAATGTCTTGTTGAAGAAAAATCTCGTGTTTCCAGTTGGTCATCAACGGTGAAAAATTTGTTGGTAAAAATTAAAAATTATAGAAATCGAACAGAGTACATAGAATAGTTGCAGAACAAACCTTCCTGAACACTTGAGGCGTAGAATTCCAAAACCAGTCCAATTCGAAGATTTTTTTTTAGGTAAATTAATTTTTTTTTCTCGAAAATTTTGTATTGCTGTTAGAGGACTGATATCTAAGTGGCAAAGAAAAAAAAAAGAAGAGATAACATCAGCTGTTCACTGATAACTCAAAAATATGCGGCCAGCTGTGAAAAATTTTTAAAAATGGACTTGGCTGGTTTTTCATACACAATTTAAGAAAAAAAAAACATTAATATTATAGCTCTCTAACATTTTACAAGATTGGGGATGATTTGATACGGAAATCATTTTATTTTGAGCCAGAAATTTTTATTTTTTGTGGTGGGTCAAGGGAGGTTTCCAAAATAAATTGAAGCAGGACGGTTTTATTTTTAATTAAGCATTTAAATTTAGTTAAGAAAACCCAGGGCTTATTTTATTCGTTTTGTTGAAAGAAAAGTCTAATGCCAAGCCAGGGAAATCATTACTTTTTAATTTTATCGATAAACTAAACATTGCTGTGCTTTAATCGAATATTACAACAAGAAAACATAACCTATATAATAAGCTAGTGTTCTGAACTACGAGGTCTCATAATATTTCATCAATAACTTAACGATATAATAAATATTCATCGCTTAGAATAATTCACCCATTTAAGCTAAGAATTTAATCAAGCAATTATCGAAAAAAATATTTATTGACGGTTTTCTAGTGTATTTTTTACCGTTTTGAAGCTTGACCTTCTTATATTTAACGCTGCATTAATAGAAAACGGAGCTTCAGTGGAAATTATACCACTTGAGCTTATTTAATATTTCAAACCAGCGTTGACCGTCAACATGAACTTGAATCCAAGTCACACGACCGAGAAATTTTTCGAAAAATTCGGGTTATTGTTATAGCAACCTGTCAAATTTCATCTGATTGGGATAAAATGACAGATATAAAATTTTCATGACAATTTATGGAAGTTTTCCAATAAACAAATGGTACAAAATTATTTTTGTAAGCATTTCCAATTAATTTCGTCCAACTTACTTGACATTTTCCTTGTACACAAAATATTTTTCAATATTTCATTAAAAATAACTAGCATACTATAAAGTATCGATAACAAAATTTATCGATTCTCGATACCGATACCTTAAAAATCGATTTCTCGATACCGATACCTAAAAAATCGATTTCTCGATACCGATACCTTAAAAATCGATTTCTCGATACCGATACAATCTTTTCGATCCTCGATACCGATACCTTAAAAATCGATTTCTCGATACCGATACAATATTTTCGATCCTCGATACCGATACCTAAAAAATCGTCTTCTCGATACCGATACAATCTTTTCGATCCTCGATACCGATACCTTAAAAATCGATTTCTCGATACCGATACCTAAAAAATCGATTTCTCGATACCGATACAATATTTTCGATCCTCGATACCGATACCTAAAAAATCGTCTTCTCGATACCGATACAATCTTTTCGATCCTCGATACCGATACCTTAAAAATCGATTTCTCGATACCGATACAATCTTTTCGATCCTCGATACCGATACCTAAAAAATCGTCTTCTCGATACCGATACAATCTTTTCGATCCTCGATACCGATACCTTAAAAATCGATTTCTCGATACCGATACCTAAAAAATCGATTTCTCGATACCGATACAATATTTTCGATCCTCGATACCGATACCTAAAAAATCGTCTTCTCGATACCGATACAATCTTTTCGATCCTCGATACCGATACCTTAAAAATCGATTTCTCGATACCGATACAATCTTTTCGATCCTCGATACCGATACCTAAAAAATCGTCTTCTCGATACCGATACAATCTTTTCGATCCTCGATACCGATACCTTAAAAATCGATTTCTCGATACCGATACAATATTTTCGATCCTCGATACCGATACCTAAAAAATCGTCTTCTCGATACCGATACAATCTTTTCGATCCTCGATACCGATACCTTAAAAATCGATTTCTCGATACCGATACCTAAAAAATCGATTTCTCGATACCGATACAATATTTTCGATCCTCGATACCGATACCTAAAAAATCGTCTTCTCGATACCGATACAATCTTTTCGATCCTCGATACCGATACCTTAAAAATCGATTTCTCGATACCGATACCTAAAAAATCGATTTCTCGATACCGATACAATATTTTCGATCCTCGATACCGATACCTTAAAAATCGTCTTCTCGATACCGATACAATCTTTTCGATCCTCGATACCGATACCTTAAAAATCGATTTCTCGATACCGATACAATCTTTTCGATCCTCGATACCGATACCTAAAAAATCGTCTTCTCGATACCGATACAATCTTTTCGATCCTCGATACCGATACCTTAAAAATCGATTTCTCGATACCGATACAATCTTTTCGATCCTCGATACCGATACCTTAAAAATCGATTTCTCGATACCGATACAATCTTTTCGATCCTCGATACCGATACCTAAAAAATCGTCTTCTCGATACCGATACAATCTTTTCGATCCTCGATACCGATACCTAAAAAATCAATTTCTCGATACCGATACAATCTTTTCGATCCTCGATACCGATACCTAAAAAATCGATTCTCGATACCGATACAATCTTTTCAATCCTCGATACCGATACCTAAAAAATCGATTTCTCGATACCGATACAATCTTTTCGATCCTCGATACCGATACCTAAAAAATCGTCTTCTCGATACCGATACCTAAAAAATCGATTGTCGATATCGATACAATCGATGTATAATAGCGATTTGTGATAAAAATGTCTTACTAGAAACATATTCATAATTTGTTTGAACAACTTACACACCAATTTTGAAATATCTGTGCCAATAAACAAATGGTACAAAATTATATTTATAAGTATTTCCAATTAATTTCGTCCAACTTACTTGACATTTTCCTCGTACACAAACGTCATATCCTTCGTCGGTACATCTGGTACCATCAACTACGGCATCAGCGTGTCTGTAATAAAACTTTTCTCCTTTGGGCATACAATTCAACTCGCAAGGAACTGGTCCTTTTGTATACGGCAACCATCTATGATAAAATTAATATAATTAGTATAAGAATATGTTGAAATATTTGTTTACGTACTCGTAGTAAACTCCTTCGAACAATATTTTGTTGTGTTCGGCACATTGCTGCGCTCTGTAGTCTGCGTTATCAGGACAATCCTGGAATAAAACGGAAATATCAATAGGTAGACAGAACAGAAAACGAGACAGCATTGCGAGAAGTATTTTTCTTTGTATAGTATGTAATTTTTTTAAAAATTGGATCATCGTTCAGAGTAAGTACTTCTCAAATTCTTAACAAAGAAAAATTCGAATATTTATTCAAAACTAGCTGACTCGGCAAACGTTTTTCTGCCATATAAATTATATCTACGAAATATTTTTCTAGGTCTCGATTCTCGTTTCTCGATTCTCGATTATCGATTCTCGATACCATCGATGTATAATAGCCCCTTGTAAAAAAATTTATTTACTAGAAACATATTCATAATTTGTTTAAACAACCTACAAACCAAATTTTGAAATATCTATGCCTATAAAGGATAAATTTCTTGAATTTCTTATTTCTTAGACTTTTTGACACATTAATACATCTAAATGCTCTTGATTTTAGGTCTCTTCTGTTTTAAAATTAGTTTTTTTTTGATATTTTTTAAAAGAAGTTTAAATTTTGACGTTTCGACTATCTTAAATATTAAAAAAATTGATGATTTCCATTCCGAGTCCGTTCAGGCGTTTTACCCAACCGATTTGCTTAATTTTTTTTTCTTCAATGAAAGGTATTGATGCACAGATCAGCCATCAACCATCGGATTTCATCTAATTTTCACCATTCTCAAGTTATACTCAAATGCGATTTCCCCCTGTACATTACTTATGGGAGTTTTTCACATACACACGTTCTATCCTCAATATCTCAGGTTCTAATATAGCTACAGATTTCGTTTTGGTTTACGAACACTCGCTGAAACACCTTCTTGCTTTTGAGCTTTTGACCATTTGAATAGATTGAGTTGGAGAGGAGCTAGACGCGAACATTCAATGTGGAGTTATGGATTTTTGTGGGTTTTTGGCAATTTTTCTACACTCAAAGATCTATATCTCAGGTTTTAATATAGCTACAGATTTCGTTTTGGTTCAAGAACACTCGCTGAAACAACTTCTTTCTTTTGAGCTTTTGACCATTTGAATCAATTGAGTTGGAGAGGAGCTAGACGCGGACATTCAATGTGGAGTTATGGATTTTTGTGGGTTTTTGGCAATTTTTCTAAATTCAAAGATCTATATCTCAGGTTCTAATATAGCTACAGAGTTCGTTTTGATTTAAGAACACTCGCTGAAACACCCTCTTTCTTCTGAGTTTTTGAACACTTAAATCGGTTGAGTTGTAGAGGAGATAGGCGCGGACATTCAATGTGGAGTTATGGACTTTTGTAGGTTTTTGGCAATTTTTCTACATTCAAAGATCTATATCTCAGGTTCTCATATAGCTACAGATTTCGTTTTGGTTTAAGAACACTCGCTGAAATACCTTCTTTCTTTTGAGTTTTTGAACACTTAAATCGGTTGAGTTGGCGAGGAGCTAGGTACGGACATTCAATATGGAGTTATGGATTTTTGTAGGTTTTTGGCACAATTTTTCTACATTCAAAGATCTATATCTCAGGTTCTTATATAGCTACAGATTTCGTTTTGGTTTAAGAACACTCACTGAAATACCTTCTGTCTTTAGAGTTTTTGAACACTCAAATCGGTTGAGTTGGCGAGGAGCTAGGTGCGGACATTCAATATGGAGTTATGGATTTTTGTAGGTTTTTGGCAATTTTTCTACATTCAAAGATCTATATCTCAGGTTCTAATATAGCAACAGAGTTCGTTCTTTTCTATTATAATGATTTCTGATACTCATTTAATAGATTCGATGCGAGCGAAGCCGCGGGTAAAAGTTAGTTCTTTATAAAATGATGTCATATTTTGATAAAGACTTTAAGAAAAGTCAAAACGTCAAAATTTATATTTCTTTTAAAAATTATCAAAAATAAACTAATTTTGAAACAGAACAGACCTAAAATCAAGAATATTTATATGGATTAAAGGATAAATGGGGCAATTTCGAAAACAATAATTTGATAAACGTTTATTCTGAAATTAAATTGCACCAATCCTTAAAAGAGGGAAACACGTGGTCAAAATCATTATACAAGTTATTTTAAAAGCAGGATTTTTCTACATTCTACACCTAATATATCAGAGACGATATGGAACTACTTTGTCGGCGCAATAAATGTACCGAGGCAGCCTGTTGTTTAAACAAAAGCAAATATTTTAACAACTCATTTTTCAAGATTTGATAATTTCATTTTCATAACAATATAAACTGCTACATTGTAAGGGTGAAAAGACTGCGTTGCTTGGGTATATGTATAGCCAGAATGGAAGAAAACAGGCGGGTAGAAAGAGCCTTAATGAGTGGAGCCGATGCGTCCACGCCTCTTTACTAAACTTAGAAATAGCAAACTGGAGCATTGGAGCTGTAAACAAAGTGAATTGGACAAAGAATAAGAGAGAAGATGGTAATCGCTCGCAATTGCAATGAGGGGTTGTAATTATTGACCAGTTTCGACGTTATTACGTCTTATCTGAGTAGTTTAACAACCCTCGTTCGGGCTTATGACCCGAGCTGAAGACAAAATTAAAAAACGTCGCTATTTGGTACATGTAGTTAAACTTTCCCAAGTGAACGCTAAGTGGCGCCATCCTGACTTCCAACTGCGAACCATTAGCGTAGTCGCCGATAATATAGATTCCGGAAACGTAAATTTTTGAAAAAAAAGGACGAAAATTGACGTTTCGACTTTTATTTAAATATTTATCAAAAAATATAAATAATAGAAACATTTATAAGTTTGGAAACTCGATGATACTTAATAATCTTTATATTAACCTTCAATTCAACAAAGAAAACGATTTTACATCATCGTAAATACTGATGTTGAATTAGCTACGGTCCCCAAGTAATTTTTTCGTTAGCGCCCTATTATAACACGGTCTATTAGCGGTTTTCTTTTATAACGCCGACCGTTACCTTGTAATTCATCTGCATTGTCGTACCACACGTGGAGAACAATGCAACCATAAGCAGTTGAATATTTGTAATTTTTAAAAGTATGACTAAGTAAATTATATGTAATCCGACATATAGATTAATACTCATATAAAGAAAAAGCTTGCAGTTGGCTAAATATTGGAAAAGAAATCAATGTTGATAATTTCTTAAACATTTACGCGGAAAAACAAACAAAGAAACTAAGGAAAAGTTACGCAAATGTTATCCTGAATCTGCTACTTCCCATGGAAACATTCAGAAAGTGGTTTTTTTGGTTTTTAAAATACAAAAAACGGATGATGTCGAATTTATTTATCTTTAATTAGCGAGTGAACGAATGGGAAACCACTAAGGGGAAATTATCAGACCACTAGGAATCGAAATATCTCAGTTTGAAGTTAAAGAGTCAGAAAAACTATATAGGATGCAAATTTTCTAGCTACTTGTGTAGATTTTTATTTGCGTTAGTCGTACAACAGTTTCATGATTTATAGCAGGACTGAATCTCGTATATAGACCAAATTTTTGATGTAGGTTCTCAGACTGGCCAAACATTGAATGATTTTACCGGCACCGTGCTACATTTATTAACTTTAATAATTAAATAATACTCACCTGTGTGTTACACGAAAAATATCTAGCTGAAGGTCCAACGCAATCGTATCCTTCTGTACATTTCCTGGATTGCGTCGATACACCTCCACCGCATGTTCTAGAACAAGGGCTCGGGGCTGACCATTCCTGCCAAGGACCTGATTCCGCATCTTCATTGTCGGTCACAAAACTACCAGGAAGATATAAGTTAGCTCCTTGCTGCCTTTTGAATCTTTCTTTATAATGTCGTATTTTCTGGAACAAATAATAGATGTAGTGAAACACGAGCCGATCAAGTCAATGGGCATTTGAAAAATACGACAAAGTTCTACGGAAATTTTTTACCACGAGCCGCCACTGGTAAAAAATAAGACAAAGCTTAGTTCTACGAGCCGCCACTGGTAATAACCAATAGATAACGGTAATAATTCAAATCAGAGAATTAGACGTATCGAAATAAATTGTATTTAAGTCACTACAAAAATTAATGGGAACTATTAGAAACCTCTTAATGTTTTCGTTTACTTCAACATTGTTAGATGGAAGAGACGAGATGCTGATTGAAATTATGAAACTATACATACAGGGTTTGTCCGGAAAGTAATAGGACTGATTTTCTTCCGCCGCGATTGTACTTCAGAGCGTACGCGCACCGACTGGATTCGGTAGAGGGCGTTCCTAGCTAACAAACGACCGACTGGTCAGTTGTACTCCGAGCACCTGGAGAGTTAGGAGAGGCATTTTCGCGCGACGTGTTTCTGTTAGTTGTGCAAGCCGAAAATGCAGCGTTCGTTGGAGCAGAGGTACGCGATTAAATTCTGTGTGAAACTCGGTAAATCTGCGACAGAGACGTTTGATATGATCAAGCAGGCTTACCCAGATGTTGCTTTAGCAAGAAGTGGTGTGTTTCGGTGACACAAGGCCTTTTTGGTGGGCCGGGAAGAGGTCGCCGATGAAGACCTTCGACTTCGACAAACACCGACAATGTGCGCAAAGTTTTGAACACAGACCGTCGACTAAGTATTCGTTTGATTGCCCAGATATTAAATTTACCAAAATCTGTGGTTCATGACATTGTGACGGAGCATTTGAACATGGAAGTTGCACCACGACAACGCCCCGGCTCACACAGCCTTTCTTGTGAACAGCTACCTGACTAAGGCCGGCATTCCAACGCTTCCGCAGCCGTCCTACAGCCCAAATGTGCCCCCCTCCGGACTTTTTTTTGTTTCCTCGCCTGAAAAGGCCGATGAAAGGCAAGCATTTCGAGACGACAGAGGGAATTCAAGCAGCATGCACCGCGGCTCTCAAGGCTATTCCGGAGAATGCCTTCCGTGACGCCCTCAATGCTTGGAAATCGCGCTGGCAGCGCTGCATCGACGCAGAAGGAGCCCATTTTGAAAGTTTTTAAAGAATTGAAACGATTGGCTCAATAAATTTTTTTAAATCGACTCAGTCCTATTACTTTCTGGACAAACCCTGTATACTATTATTGACAAACATTCTTTCTAATGTTGTTTTAAATTATTTGTTAGATTAGCTTATACAAGAGAAATATTCATACCGTAAATCATTTCGGATTTATGGCTCAATATATAAGAAGCGTACAATTATCTTAATCGATAATTTTTTTTGGAACGTTATAATGGACCTTTCGGATTTACATCGACCCCACAGATCGTAATGTCGGTAGTTAATCGCGTAATGCGCGTTTTTTGTGTAATTAATTTTATTTTTAAAGGAAATTCAGTCGAGTCAAAATAGCGGTAACTTAAATCGAGATATTTATAATGTTTTTGAAAATGATATCTTCTGTTTTCCTTTTTTGTCTGAGACTAGTTAAATTTTTTCTCACACTGTACTGTAAAGTCTATTTTTCAATGTTAACAGTAATGGTGCAACTACTGTTACCAGAAACATTTATCGTAGGAATCACTAGATGTACTTCTTCACTTTCAATTATGCCAGAAGAAGTGTGGTTTTGGTTTAACACTTTCTCCAGATTTTTCCACGTATTTTTTAGCCACTGATGAACTATTCCAACCACCATGAAGTTTTAAAACATTGATATCAGCCCCAGCGTTGGCCAATAGCGCCGACGAAGTCCTTCTGAAGCAACGTCCGGTGTACTTATCTGGATGCTCCAGATTGAGGAATTCAGCAATTGTTTTAGGTGCAGCTTTTTATCTACGCATTTTTCTTGTTTGTAGCTTACCAAAAGTGCTTTTAGTGAAAGGTGTTTTCGCAAATGTTCATATTTTATGAACACATCCAAATATTGCACCACGTTGCTGTTGATCACAGTAAAAACCCGACGAACATGTGTTTTTGTGTGATTAACACGAACCCCTAGGTTAGAACCAGTATCTTCTATATCGTCTACTTCTAAATTATAAATATCTTCCCTTCGACACCCTAATTAATAGGACAACTTTCACCACTAAATAGTCTTTATCTTAATAGTCTTAATTTCTTCCTTTGTTAGCACCCCCGACTGGTTTGGATGGTAGTCTACACCAATCAATCATATTTTTGACTGAAAATTTTTGGTTTGAAAAGAATGCTTCTAAAAAACAACTGCACTTCGTATTTCTTAAGCCAGTCGTAAAACATCGCAAATTGTACTTCGAAGACTCGATTGGAATAATTTGCCCTACTGTTTCCGCATTTTTTTCGGAAAATATTTGTTGTATTTCCAAAAATTCAATATGTCTGTCTTTGTTTACAATGTTACCTTAGTAACTTCTGTTAATTTTAATCAACAAAATGAATTAAATATTATTAGGTACTCGATTAGATATTCTTGACTCGGCTCGTTCGTCGCCTCGTCCATAAACATCTACCTCCTAGTGTACTAAAGCACGTCTTGGTGTAGTTACGAAATGTCTTAGTTAAAGCAGGAAAAGGAAGCACAAGCCAAGGTAAACTGTCTTTTAATATTTGTAAACAATAAAAGCAGTGTAAACGTTTTTCTTCTGGAGTTGTTAAAATCAGTCAACATCGTTTTGACGTTAGTTCTTTTATTATTGGAATCAAATTTGTGTCTTTTTTTGGAAACAGTTTTGAGTTTGCGTGTAAAGTAGTAATAGCTAAAACCGTACGAAAGTTAGATTGTGTTAAAATTATTATATAATTAATAGGAATTGATAATTACAAGGACCCTGAGGGACACGGTTTGCTTAATTTGCATATAAAAGCGTGTAGTGTCCAACTACAGAGTACTTTGCTTTTATTACAGTTTGTTTCCTTGTTTTACGTTATTTTTATGAAAATATGTTTTATATCAAACATTATTCGTCGTGGTAAGAGTTTGTGACATGGAATGAGCCAAAGAACAAGCAAACTTCTTCTTAGTGTACTCGGAATTACATCGGCCACAGCTAGGGCCTGCCAGATGTTTACCAATGAAATGATTTAACTTTGACTGTTTCTACTAAGAAGTCTGGTTGAAATATATGGTGAAAAATACATCGCAACGTCATATGACGAGCTCCTTGCGCTTGTAAATCGACTTACGTAAAACTACGCGGTGTTAACATCGGGAAAATTGTGGCAATGACCAGGAATCATGCGAAGAGTACATTTTTTTACCACGTTCTTTGAAGATAGCAGGAATTGCAAAAAAAAACGCTTGATCTTTATTAATTTCAAATATTGAAACCAGTTACAATAAATATTAAGTTATATTTATATATTCCTCGCGCAAAATTGCAAATGAAGTCATTCTAAAATCATCATCAATCATCAAGCTTTTGGATTGTGGCAATTTATCGTTTATCTTGGCTTCTTTTGTTCTTATTTTCAATTCCTTTCGGTTCTGGTGTTTTGTCCTCCAGTTCTCTATATTAAGTGATCTTATGTCCTCTTTTATTTCGTTTCCCTAAGTCTGTCTCAACCTGCCTCTTCTCTTTGGCATCCATTGCGTTATTCTTTTGATAATTTCAATGGGTTTTCTTCTCAGTTAAATCTTTCTGCTTTTATGTATCTCACTATATTTTTCTTCTCCGGCTCTTTCTCTATTTCTTGGTTTTCCTTTGCTTTCCTCCCGTGTTATGTTTGGAGCTGTTTCAGTTCTCATTATCTTTCTCCCGGTTCTTTCAAGATCTTCTTCTTTCCATTTGTTGACGACTGTTGTTTCCATCGCATACGTGGTTATCGGTCTTATTAGGTATAATTAATTGTAATTCTAATAAAATACTATGAACCTAACCTAACCAAAGTATCTCCATTTGCGTGTAAAACAGTAATTGCTAAAACTGTACGGATTAGACGATTAATTAACGATTCGCGGTTGAGGCAGTACGCTGGCCTCGACCTTCTTATTTTTACAAACTCGTTTACATAACATAAACAACTATACTCACAACGCCTACAACGTGTGTTTGTTTAAATTAATAAAAGTGAAATTCGGTTTGATTTAATTATGTTTTCGGATCAGTCGTATACGAGGGATCTTTTAAAATATCATTAAAACAACGGAGGGGTGCTTTTAATAATATTTCTCTGACGTACGTTGCTAGCGAATTATGTATAGGCTAGACTCCGTTTTTTACTCAGTTATCGGTACTATTCGTATCGGCTAATTCTCTAATCTTTCAACTAAGCATTCAGAGCAGCGTTCTCATCATACGGCGACATCGCCACAAATCTATTTCAAACAAGTCATATAATAATTAGACTCGGAAAACCTGACCACCGATGTTTTACGATAGTCTGGAAATCTGAAAGACGCAAGTATCCAGAAAACACAACAACGTATTGTGTTTATAGATGTAAAATGAATAAGAACATTAAATATATACTTAAAATGATCGTTGTATGAATAATAAATATAAAAAAAAGTGATTTGTAACGTCCTAACAAAACTTTACATTGGAAGTGATTTCAATTTCAAAAAACCAATTGAACGGCAACGAAAATCAATAAACTTCATATTCGCATCTTATTGTCATTTTAGAGATTCTTGTTTGAACCAAATGCATTCAAAATTCCACGTTCAATTAATGTAAGTCGTTTTTAATTGTGTATATATAAATCTGTATATAAAATGTTTATATTTTGATCATTTCAGTCGCTAATTATGAATACATAGTTATTCGAAAGCTTGGAAAATAGTTAGCGAGTCAACGGCTTTAGAAATTTCTCAACTTCCACTTTAACACCATTATCAAGAGGGTTGTTTGATCATTAATTGATTCCGTTGTCTCAATTTATCCACTCCACGCAACGAATCACTCTTCTTTGTTGATTCCAAGAACTCAATCTGGCTACTCTATCTTAGTCTAAAACTATCACTGTGTGCAAATAATTATTTTTAAACAATATTTCACTTAATGTCTATCTACCCTTACCTGTATAAGACGTGGTGTTGAGTTTCTTTTTTAACGAGGCTTTCTTCCAACATTATTTCCATTTCTTTCTGTAATAACTCGTTTAGTTTCTTTCTGTTTATTGATTCCGTCCATTCGGGTCTTTCTCTATTTATCTACCTTATTGTTCTGGAATCTAATATTCTTCTTGAAATCCCAATTGATTATCTTCATGTTTAGTATCTATTTTGGTCTAATCGGGTTTTCGTCCCAAGTTTTCGAAGGAATCCCATTTCCGTTATTGGCATTTTTTTTTTCTGTGTCGTTGACCATGTTTCTAAGCCATAATTTCTAGTCTTATTCTATTGTTCTCTAGAAAATATGTTTTTAAATAGTTTTCCTTTGTTTGCTGTTCTTTTTGTTATTTCTTTATCTAATTCTACTGCCATCATTGAGCCGACTTATTTGATCTATTTGTCTATTTCCTATCTGGATGTAATGTGTCTTTATATCTATGCTTATGATCATCGTCTTGGTTTTATCTATGTTCATACGATATTTTTTGAGATTTTGGTTTAGGGCTTCTTCGTTCTCTGCGGATATGACTATGTCATCATCGTAGTTAATGCCCAAGAATAGTTTACTATTCTTGGTTAATGCCTCCTAGATGAGGCGATTTTTTGTTCCAAATAATCTTCTTTTTTCCTGATGTGTTGCGGTCTGTCATAATATTTGTTTCCATCCAGGTTTCTAATGCTGTTAATTATGTTTTGGTTCATTCCTTTCTGATCTAATCTATTTATTGTATCGAAGATTTTTTTCTTGATAGATTGTGCACAGGTGTAAATTTTCTTCTTTTCTGGTATAGCTTTCTCCGTTGTTTTTCTCAGTTTAAATCTTCAAAATCTTCTTGAAAAATAATGAGCAGTTGAGTATAATTTAGGCTGACCAGACGTCCTCTTTTTTCCGGACATGTCCTCTTTTTTGTGCCTTGGTTAAAGTACGAAGTCACAAGGTAAAAATACAGAATCGACATTACCATTCTACTCCAAAATTTATATTCTATGTTTTCTACACAGAATATGATATACCTCTCTACAAATTTGCAGTCTATGGTTTTGGCTGCATGGCTCAGTCTCAAGCAGGTTAAGAAGAATAAGATCATAACCTACAATTTCTGCTTTGTTTTTCTCACGGTCAATGTTTTTGAGGGTGTTTTTGTTGTGGAATGATCATGTAGTAAAAAGGGCAACAATTATTGTTTTACTTTTTTGTGCATAAGTGAGAATTGTTGGCAGGTAAGAGTAAGAGCTTGTTGAAGTTGATAACAGTTAGGTAGGTAGGTTTTCTTTGAATGAACAAAAATACAATTCATTTTTTTCAAATTTTTTATTTTTTAAAATTTTCAGATTGCCTGCATCCAAATGCCGAAAAGAAAGTGCAAGTTTAATGATGAATTGGAAGCCAAATATCCCATGTTCAAGGCAACAAAATTTGACAGTGAAGTGTTTTGTACACAATGTAGTCCCAGTTTTTCAATTGCAAACAAAGGGAGGCATGATCTAGAGCAATCGCTCGTTTCTGTACCTAATGTTTTTTTTTGCCATAATAATTAAAAGTCATATTTTTTCACCTCTTTTTAGGGTGTCCTCTTTTTCTGTGAAGCAAATCTGGTCACCCTACTTTCCAAGTGAGATTTATTTTCAAAAATCGTAAAATTACATCTAGTCTCATGAAATTTCCTCAATTCTCTAACAAAATCAATAAAATTTCATTATAATTTGAATTCAAACACACATTGATTAGTAATTTTCGTCCGCTTTCGTAGCTTCTATAAACAAATTTTTTGTGTGCCTGAAGTATTAATAAACTCATCAGTGCTAAATATAGTTGCGATATAATGATATAGTAATTTCACCTACTTTTCATAACGGTTTTATTAGTATCAAGGACTTTAAAAAAAGTCCGTTAAAAGATTAATTAATTACAGCAAATATTGGGTGTTACAAAAATGTTTATTTTCCTTTTCGTGTGATGAGAAATCGATTTTTTATTTACACTATTAGATAATCCAATAGTTCTTTAGTAATGTAAAGATAATAAACAAAATTCAACACGGTGTGAATTTAGAAAAAAAGATGAATTGCATAATATTCCGCGAATCAATTATTAACATATATGTAAATTTGATGAATCAATATTAAAACTTTTATAAGTAAACATTTGTTAAAAAAAATTATATACAGCGTGTAGTTAGTAGTGAAAAAAGTATCAAGATTCAACATGTGAAATATTAATGATGTGATAAATACAGTATGGTGCAAATGAAAAGAATAAATTCGTTATTAAGTACTCAAATTGTTTACCTTCAGCTAAAATACAATGAGAACTCTTCTCGAACCTTCGGAGTCAAATCAGGTGACCTAGGGGCCATTCTCTTGGATTTGGAAAGACGTTGTTCAAATAGTTGTGCACCAATACAGCATAGCATGGAGGCTGCAGCCATGAATCATTTCTGTTTGGAAACAGCCGATTCAATTCAGGTAGCAAGAAGTTTTGAAGAAATTCTAAATATCCAGGACCTTAATCTTCGAAAAAGTATGGTCCGATAATCATATTATCTATTATTCCCATCCAAACATTAACTTTCTCTGTTTGACGATTTTCATGACAGTTTAGTAGAAATGTAGCTTCATCTGAGAAAAACCCTCGGGAAGAACACACTTTGTAGTCTTTACATCATACACTAAAGTTAATTTGTAGGAATGCTACTTTTCCTTCTTTAGCTTTCTAAGAACTGTTGAATGGTCCATGTCATTATCTAATGCTACTTGCCTTGAACTGGTATGGAGATTATCATGAAAGGTTAACAGAACATCTAGTTGTTTGTTTTCTGATATTGGTTGTCTACTATCTTTAGGGAGGTCTTTGACATTTCTCTGAATTTCTTCTCAATTTTGCTTATAGTGGATTGTGAAATTGGTTCTCGATTGAGGTATTTATTATCAAATAATGTAGATACTTCTTTCTGCATAGGTGCTTTATCTCCACAACCAATCATTATTAGAATTTCAATTGTTTGTGACTTTTTGAATACTAATACAATAATACTATCAATCATTTGACAGAAAATTAATTATGTCCAAGTGTTAATGTTGATAAGGTAACTAGATTTTTAAAAAAGGTAAAACGTAGGTAGATAAGATATTTCATTACCAGTGACGACCTTTACAAAATTTATTTTTGTTTGTCATTAAATACATCTTACCAATACTTAATACATTTTATTAGGAAATCTGTTGAAATTTCATAAATAATATTTGTAACAATACGCAAATTAATTAATGTACATATTGATATGGCTGAATAAGTATTTAAAAGACCTTTCAAATAATGTATTACAACACCCACATTTCCATTTAAAAATAAAAAGGTATCCTTTCGAATAGCCTGTTTAAAAATAAAAATCGAATTGTTTCAGGATTTTACCTTAAAGTCGCAGACTTACGAAATAACGAATGTATTTCTTTTATTAGCACCACACTGTATATTAGTATGTCGTGTTATGATATATAATTGGTTGTGGAATTTTTGTATAAAATATAATATGAAAATAAACAGAAACTTCTTTTAGAACCACGCAGGTGGACGTTATTTTTGAAATCTGTCAACTGTCTTAATAATTTGACTACCGCGTTCCCTATGTTGGGTATTAGAAATCATACCCAACCTACCAGATAGGCAACAACCAACGCAGCAATATATTTTTCGATCCACGATAACGATTACGCAATCGAGATGAGTACGCAACGCAGACCTCGCGTGCCCGGTTGTGACAGCCATATTTTATGTCAATATTTTCGACGCTTAAGTTGTGTGTAAGGTGTTCATCTGACGAAGAAGAAACAATATTACAACAACGGGTCCACGATATTCACATAACGAATATCTTTTGCCTTATGTGTACAACACTTGTACAAGGCATCCCAAAAGAAATTCCACCTTTAAATTGCTTATTGCGTGAACGCAGCTATTCAAAATAGCGCGGGAAATATTCTAATTGGTAGATTGTCTCTTGGGGCTTGGAGCGTTTCTCTGGAACGCCAGGCCAATCGACTGATTGGAAAATCAATACTACATAGGAAGTTAATGGTAGAAAAAATAAATGCTAGGTTAACGCTAGTAGTTAAATCAATAAATCAAAACAAATCAAAAAAGGGATTGAAAAAAATACATTATAAGAAATTGTAAGGAGGTAGTGAACATAAATGACCTCAGCTTCGAGGTAGTCGACTTAGAAATAAGTAACAAAAATAACATAACGAATAAGTTAAGCCAAAACATTTATGCAGGACATATAGTGAGTAAGAGAATAAGCGAAAATTGAATGTCTACAAGAATGCAGTAAAATCTGAGGAGGAAATATGGCCGAAGAACAACTAAGGGTATATAAGAGGGAAAATTTGTGGGCCAGTGATAGTGGGGAATAATGAATACAGAGGATTTATGATCTGTGAAATTGAAAATATATTAGAAAATGAAGAAAAAATGGAAAGATCAGATTGTGCAAGACAAGCAAAGTATAGGAGTACGTAACTAGAACAAACAGATGCAGGGCAGAAAGAAATGGAGACGCTGCAAAAACAAGTATTAAACTATAAATAAGTATTGATAAAATATGTGCTAAATTATTATTGCTACACCCCTATGACTAGTCTATATCATTTTCCCCTGGACCAACAAAAGATAAATTTGATATACTTACATGCCTACTCAAGACATTGTGGAAGAATGTAATAAATATAACTGCTACGATTAGAGGCGATCTGAAAAAGAAGAAGAAAAAATCAATGAAAATCAAACAAAAAATTTATAATAATAAAAAAGTTTGTTTTTGTTCACCAGAAACAGACTGAACGATATTTTCCAAAATCTGTGCTTCTAATTTCCAATTTCTAGCACTTGGAAGTCGTTCAAAAATGTGTTTCGTCAAATAAAGCACCTGCTTTTCCGTAACTTCAATGTTTATCACCTTCACCTTCACCAATTACTTTATAGAATAGGCAATTTGTTTTTTTTATTTCAGACACTTCCAGGTTTCTCACCCCGAGTTAATATAGAGCAATACTTGGACGATCATTTGTTACTTACTGCTTTTTCTTCTTTTCTTATCTTCTCACCTGTGCTTTTGGTATTTCTCCAACAAAATTGTATGCTTGTATCTTCCAGGCATACGGTTGTTACAATTTCTGTCTTTTTTTCGAAATTTCTTTGACTATAGGTAATTTACAATTGCATCAGAGCGGCAATAGCCTTTCACACACTTCAAAAACAGCAAATTTGAGTCATCGCCTCCCAACTAAAAATTTTTGAAATTTTAATCTCAATGACTCGAAGAATCAAAACAATCAGCTGACGATACTATAGCTGCTTGAAAATGTATGTAACTGTGAGTAAATATATAAATAAGTTGGAAAAACCTGATATTTTGAAAGTTATTATGCAGAAATTGAGCGAAAGCATCTATTGCCTAAGTAAATGCATGAACTGACCTGGTTTCCTTCGACTTATTGCTAGCCAGTATATTTTTGTTGCTTGCTCCCAGACTATAAAGTATCAAAATATATGTGTAATTTTGGTGGCGAGGTATCTCTCGTAAATAACACACGATAACATTTAAGGAAGCATTGAGAATTGGTTTGTTAGGCAGTACCACATTTTCTGAGCTAGATCCATGTTTGATTTTATACGAAAATCCAGATACTCTACTGAGAACGTAAATCTTATAAAGTTTAGACCGCATGGTCAACAATCAAGTTCTGTCACTCGGCATTAACGCCATCTACATTATTTGTTTTAAACTAGGTTGTTACATAAGCTTTTTACAGTTATTTGGCGTCAAATAGATTCAAAGTAATATTTAAATGGGCTTGCTTTTAATTGTGATGATGAATTGTTTTGCGTTAGAAGGTATTTTTTGCAAAATTTATTGAGGAAAATACAAAAAAATCACAAATCACTTAACATATATATGATCGTTAACGCAGTTAAAAACTTTGGAAAGTGATCCATGACCTGTCCTAACAATGGCGGTATGTGACGTCAACACTTTTAACTTCTTTAAACTTGTAGAATATTGAAACGAACGTGCACGTTTTAAAAATTTTATTTGATTTTTGCAATGTCAACAAAAACTTATATAAACACATCTCAACAGGTAGTCCAGAACGGTTAGAAGGCTAATTTAAGGTTAGGTTAATACATATTTGGTGAAAATTTCGCACTTAAATTTCAGGCACCACCTCGATGCTCCGAGCATGGAGTTGTGGTTCGAAACTCTGTTCAAGTAAATTTTAAATGCAAAGAATCGATTTGTGACAGAAATTCCACATGACACTTTAGTTAGTTACGGTAAAACATGAATTAAAAGTAAGGTTAAGTAATGAAAACAACGACTATCATACACAGAGCTTGTATTCATTCAAATTAAGGAAAAACTAAAACATAAAAACGTAAAAAAGGTTTCATATACAATGTTGTAAGTGCGAGGGTTGGAACATTTTCACAAAATTAGGAAACTATGAAACAATTCCCAATCCTTTCAACGATCTGGCAGCTAATAAAACCAAAACAACCTTGCCCCGTGTCGAACTTCGAGTTATTCGAGCACATGTTGCATCAGGAGAGCTGATGGCGTAAGAGGTGAAAGACCGACAAAATTCGGTGGTTCGTTGAAAAGATTCAATGAACTTGAAACAAGGACTGTAGAGCCTTGAGGAAGGACTTGGCGCGCTATTACCACATGACGTAGACTTGTAAATCTTTTACATCGAACAGGATAACAGAACGATGAGTTGATATGGTATTGGTAGGATTCGTTTTTATTATTTTAGATGGATTGAACAGAAAATACGAGAGGAGATAGTGCTAATTAATTCAGTGATTAATTTTTATGATAGTAATAAAATGTCAATTGAGAGTTTTGATTTGTATTTGGACTAGGTACTACATTCCGGTTGGAATCCATCATAAACAATTTCCGGATGATTTTCTGTTTCATAAATTTGTATTCTACGTCTCCTCCATGTCTCTATATCCCTTATTGTTTTTCTTCTGGATAAATGAGTTCCGATATCTAAATATACATATAAATATAATTGTCGATCCCTTTCCTTTATTCACCTGTAAAATAAGAAAAAGGATAAACAAAATTTGGACGTAGTAGGTAGGTTTTTACGGTCATGGGAGAACAGGGAAACATAATTTACTGTGGATTTTCCGACCCGGTTTCCCTTCATCGGGAAATTCCTCTTGAACGAATGGGTCCACGTGAAATTGGAAAATTGGAATAAGGCGTAGAAAATTTAGCATGTGGTTTTAAAAAATTGGAAAATTTGAGATATTTTCTGCCTTCGAAAATGGACAACGAACAGAGGATTGGATTCTGCAAGAGAGTTGAAAGAGGGAAAGGCGATTCCAGGAAATTTTGAGGTTATAAGATTGAAACGCCTGTAGAAGCATTACAAATGATGAAAAAGAAGTGTCCAAGAAAAATTCATATCAAAATGTAGACAGTAAACAGTAAAGAGGTTATTCATAAAAAGTTATACATCAAAAAGTATTTCAAAACATAATCGTCGTGTTATGATTCACGCTGATTTTGGTTTTGATGAATTACTTCAGTTGCTTCCTTCAAAAACTGCATGTTAATTCGAAGGATACGTAAAAGAAAATCATTGCTATGATTGGATACTGGATTGGATTGGATTGGATTGGAGACAAAAAATTCACATGTATAATTGATGAAAACCAATATTTGTTTCAAATTTTAAAAAATTGAAAATGCTCGAGCTCTTAATTCGTGCCTTATATCCTAATATTTTCAAACTGCACTCCTAGTTATTTGCAAAAACTAAATAAAAATTTTAAACGTTAATTTTATGTTCATAGTACGAGAATGGCCCGACAAAAAATTTGGAAAAAAATATATTTATTATTCAACGTAATCTCCTTTTAGCTCCATACACTTTTTCCAGCGATGTTCAATAATAAGAATCGTCAATATCCTCAAAATAACCATTAACTGCCGACATCATCTTCATTATTGGAAAATCTGTGACCACCGAGACATTTTTTCAAGTCTGGGAACAGAAAATCATCCAAAAGGGCTAAATTAGACGAATAGGTTACATTTGGTAGCAATTCAAACTTTAATTCATTAATTTTGGCCATTGCAATAACGGATGTGTGAGCTGGTGCTTTGTCTCTATGAAACAACACTTTTTTCTTAGCCAAATACGGCTATTTCTGCTTGATTTCTTCGCTCAAACGTTGCAATAATACTCGACGTTGATAGTTTTTCCCTTTTCAAGATAGTCAATCAAAATTATCCCACGCGCATCCCAAAACACCAACGCCTTGACCTTGCATACAAATGGAACGGTTTTTGCTTTTCAATCCATAGTTTTGATTGTCCTTTTGATTCGGGTGTGAAGTGATGGATCCACCTTTCATCCATGATTATTAAACGGTACCAAAATTCGGTTTTATTTCTGTAAAACATTGCCAAACATTCGATGGAAAGATGTTTTTCGAAAAGTTAATCAGGCATCTTGGTTTGCTCGCTCAACTTGTGGCTTTATCAACAATATTGTCTATGTCCATTGATGAATTTGCTGAGCTCAATCTGGTAGACTTATTAGCCTTGTAGTTGCTCGAGTGACCGGTCATTCAAACGAGTTGAACCTTGTAGCTATCACTCACTAGTTCACGTAGGACTTTGTCGTGTCAGTCGTTATGTCAGCTCTGTTATCTGAGGTCTGGGCAGATTGAGTATCGTACGTCCACATTTCTCAAAGCGGATAGTATGTTCTCATGCAAGAAACTTGACCTTTTTTTGGCAATTCTCTTCATATACCTGCTCCGGTCAAGCCATTCATCTTGGATGTATCTGTGTGCTAGATTAGAGACCCCAGTCGATCTTTTTCAGTGATGTGTGTCTCCAAGCCCTTATTATTAACGCCCAATTGGACATTCACACGCAACCTGCATCCAGATTTTCATATTTCCAGCTTGCAGTTCGTTTAGAATCCAGTCTATATACTGTCATCGGGTCTTCGAAGTGAATTGTTTGGTACAAAGGTGCCGTTGGACTTCAAGGATTCTAGTTGGGGCTAAAGTGCTAAACTGTCCGGTTGCATTTCAATTTTTTATGTTTTTTAATCTGCCTATTTTTGAGTAAAGTATGGTACGTCAGAAGTCACACAATTGTACGGTATACCATTTTTTGTACTGTATAATCAATGTTTCTTATAGTTTGCAATGTACAAGTTAGTAAAAATTATATCAAATGAATTATTTCGTGATTTTCACTGGACGGTTTATTGAAAGAAGGAAGAATCTAACAAAACATATGTTTGATTACGGATTTCTCGAAGAAGACATATCTCATCAGTTAAATAAAGGGTCGGCAATTAATTCAAACCTTACAACGTCTCACCACTCATTAGTTGAATTTTCTAGATAACGGGACACTTTCGAGAATGTACGACAGCTGAATTAATGAGCGTCTATTCTAGGAATATATTTTTTTTCTTAATTAAAATGCGACGTTTTATTTATTCATACTATAACATAAAAATGTTCAAAAATATACAGAAATATTTTGATTAAAGTATTGTGTGCTTCAAAATAACACCGGAAATCGATAGAAAATTGAATTTTATGAAGAAAACGTGGAATAAAGTTTTTTATTTGACTCAATAATTTCTGAGTTATTCGCGATTGAAAATTAAAAAAATAAAAAACACGTTTTTCAACATTTTTTCACGAAAAACTCGAAAATTACGCAATTTCTGGAAAAAATTATTCTTATCAAAATTGAAGCTTTTAAAAAAACAAAGAAATTAGTCGATTTAAATTAAATTTTTTAAATAATATTCAGCAAGTTATGAGTCACTGAAAACCAATTTTTTATTTTTCGTAAATTTATGCAGAGGTTTGAGCTCAAATAACGAAAAAAACGATCAATTTTTCATAAAAAATTCTACTAAACATTTTTAAAGTACTTTTTCAGACTTTTAAAATGAATTTTTATAAAACCGTCTAGCATTAAAATTAAGCGAGTTATGACGAAAATAAGTTAAGTAACTCGAATTTGAAAAAAAAATGTATGCTTCTATTCTAGGGGTGAATACCCCTCTTACTCGGGGGTGGAATTTCGAAATAACAACGGGAATCGATAGAGAATTGAATTTTACGAATAAAATTTGAAATAAAGTTTTTTATTTGACTCAATAATTTCTGAGTTATTCTCGATTGAAAATTAAAAAAATAAAAAACACGTTTTTCAACATTTTTTCACGAAAAACTCGAAAATTACGCATTTTCTGGAAAAAATTATTCTTATCAAAATTGAAGCTTATAAAAAAACAAAGAAATTAGTCGATTTAAATTAAATTTTTTAAATAATATTCAGCAAGTTATGATTCACTGAAAACCAATTTTTATTTTTCGTAAATTTATGCAGAGGTTTGAGCTCAAATAACGAAAAAACGATCAATTTTTCATAAAAAATTCTGATAAACATTTTTAAAGTACATTTTCAGTCCTCAAAATGGGCTTTTATAAAACCGTCTAGCATTAAAATCAAGCGAGTTATGACGAAAATAAGTTAAGTAACTCGAATTTGAAAAAAAAATGTATGCTTCTATCCCAGGGGTAAATATCACTCTTACTCGGGGGGTGGAAATTCGAAATGACACCGGAAATCGATAGAAAATTGAATTTTATGAAGAAAACGTGGAATAAAGTTTTTTATTTGACTCAATAATTTCTGAGTTATTCTCGATTGAAAATTAAAAAAATAAAAAACACGTTTTTCAACATTTTTTCACGAAAAACTCGAAAATTACGCAATTTCTGGAAAAAATTATTCTTATCAAAATTGAAGCTTATAAAAAAACAAAGAAATTAGTCGATTTAAATTAAATTTTTTAAATAATATTCAGCAAGTTATGAGTCATTGAAAACCAATTTTTTATTTTTCGTAAATTTATGCAGAGGTTTGAGCTCAAATAACGGAAAAACGATCAATTTTTCATAAAAAATTCTGATAAACATTTTTAAAGAACATTTTCAGACCTTTAAAATGGGCTTTTATAAAACCGTCTAGCATTAAAATCAAGCGAGTTATGACGAAAATAAGTTAAGTAACTCGAATTTGAAAAAAAAATGTATGCTTCTATCCCAGGGGTAAATATCACTCTTACTCGGGGGGTGGAAATTCGAAATAACAACGGGAATCGATAGAGAATTGAATTTTACGAATAAAATTTGAAATAAAGTTTTTTATTTGACTCAATAATTTCTGAGTTATTCGCGATTGAAAATTAAAAAAATAAAAAACACGTTTTTCAACATTTTTTCACGAAAAACTCGAAAATTACGCATTTTCTGGAAAAAATTATTCTTATCAAAATTGAAGCTTATAAAAAAACAAAGAAATTAGTCGATTTAAATTAAATTTTTTAAATAATATTCAGCAAGTTATGATTCACTGAAAACCAATTTTTATTTTTCGTAAATTTATGCAGAGGTTTGAGCTCAAATAACGAAAAAACGATCAATTTTCCATAAAAAATTCTGATAAACATTTTTAAAGTACATTTTCAGTCCTCAAAATGGGCTTTTATAAAACCGTCTAGCATTAAAATCAAGCGAGTTATGACGAAAATAAGTTAAGTAACTCGAATTTGAAAAAAAAATGTATGCTTCTATCCCAGGGGTAAATATCACTCTTACTCGGGGGGTGGAAATTCGAAATGACACCGGAAATCGATAGAAAATTGAATTTTATGAAGAAAACGTGGAATAAAGTTTTTTATTTGACTCAATAATTTCTGAGTTATTTGCGATTGAAAATTAAAAAAATAAAAAACACGTTTTTTAACATTTTTTCACGAAAAACTCGAAAATTACGCATTTTCTGGAAAAAATTATTCTTATCAAAATTGAAGCTTATAAAAAAACAAAGAAATTAGTCGTTTTAAATTAAATTTTTTAAATAATATTCAGCAAGTTATGAGTCATTGAAAACCAATTTTTTATTTTTCGTAAATTTATGCAGAGGTTTGAGCTCAAATAACGAAAAAAACGATCAATTTTCCATAAAAAATTCTGATAAACATTTTTAAAGTACATTTTCAGTCCTCAAAATGGGCTTTTATAAAACCGTCTAGCATTAAAATCAAGCGAGTTATGACGAAAATAAGTTAAGTAACTCGAATTTGAAAAAAAAATGTATGCTTCTATCCCAGGGGTAAATATCACTCTTACTCGGGGGGTGGAAATTCGAAATGACACCGGAAATCGATAGAAAATTGAATTTTATGAAGAAAACGTGGAATAAAGTTTTTTATTTAAGTCAATAATTTCTGAGTTATTCGCGATTGAAAATTAAAAAAATAAAAAACACGTTTTTCAACATTTTTTCACGAAAAACTCGAAAATTACGCAATTTCTGGAAAAAATTATTCTTATCAAAATTGAAGCTTATAAAAAAACAAAGAAATTAGTCGATTTAAATTAAATTTTTTAAAATTATTCAGCAAGTTATGAGTCACTGAAAACCAATTTTTTATTTTTCGTAAATTTATGCAGAGGTTTGAGCTCAAATAACGAAAAAACTATGAATTTTTCATAAAAAATTCTGATAAACATTTTTAAAGTAATTTTTCGGAGCTTTAAAATGAGTTTTTTAAAAACCGTCTATCATTAAAGTTAAGCGAGTTATTACAAAAATAAGTTGAGTAACTCGAATTTGAAAAAAAAATTTCAGGGTTAGATTTTTTAAATAACCTTTTTGTGAGGGGTTGTTTTTAAGGGTAGGTGAGCTGTGAAATATCAAAATATTAAATTCATGATACAAAACAATCAACATTTATTATATTTGAACACAACTATAGCCCATTACCGCTTTAATTCATTAGTTTTCAATTTATTGGAGTAAGGGGCGATTTTCACCCCTTAAAAATAAAAAGCATACTTTGCGACCAAGTCAGGTTTGAAGAGGAGGATAAGATGAATTCAATTCCAAATTTTCAAGGAGATCGATGATAGTATTGGAAATTGCGAGGTTTAGGTCAATTTTAAGCGTGAATGGCTGAACTAGAAACAATTTCAATGTTTTTCACACTGTAATTGTCGCGAAATTTTGCAAAAAAGTAGTAAAAATTGACTGCACACTATTTCTGGACACCACTACTTTCAATGAACGTCAACTTCAAACTGCTTGAGATTATTCAAGATGAAGATAAAGATCCTTTCATGGTACCACAACCTTTTTTAAGTTTCCCAGAAAGTCAAAAAGTCATGGTCATAAAAAAGTAGGAAAATGCTTAAAACAATCGAAAATATTTATCTATCACTCTACCAACTGGTCTCAAAAGGCCATTTAATTGAACCAATATTGAGAATTTGAAGTAATTAATAAACCAACAAGTCAAAGTTTTAGCGTGGTACATTGAAGGTCTTTATGTCAATGATCATCCATTCTAATCCTTCTCTATTCTTCAGGTTAGTATTTCGTCATTTGGTTCTTCTGTTTTGACGTCCTTGTTGACTAGAGTTTACTATGAATCACCAGGTAATCTAGTTTAATCATGTGAAGGTTGAATGTAAGTTCATATGTCTAGATGTTGTGGTGGTACCTCAGTTCTTAGAATCTAATCCTTTGAACCTTCTTCTGGTCCAATTCTCGGTATAACTGCTGATGTACCAAGATTGTTTATCGCTTGCCTCAGGTTGATCTTGTATGAGAGAAATGATGAAGGTCTTGATGATGACCTTCAGTTATAGCTTAGATTGTGAATGTCTCAGTTATCCACTAGGTAACCAAAAAGATTCTTAAATATTAATCCAAGACAACTCAAAGATATTTGACCATCATGGTATATCCACGTTACCTTCTAATATCTCCTGAAAATCTTATTCACTTTGAAGCAGGTAATTCACTTTATGTAGCAGCCGTTGATATTTTTTCTCGGTTGTTTGAAGTCTTCGGGAAGCATATAACAAGTCATTTTATTTCTCGGTTTATTTTATGAAAAATGGGAATAAAAATGCGTGAAAAATATTTTAATAGAGGCCGAATTTAAGCCGAAACGTCAAAAAATATATATATTGGACAAAATATATTTCACTGATTTAATCAGCGCGATACGGAGCCGAATGAATTTCCCCAAAACATTTTTAAATTTATTACATTTCGCACGCAGAGGTAGGAGGATGAATGCGAGCCAATTCAATTTCATTCATAAAATTTCACTCTCTAGTAACCACGAACTAAATTCACTTTCGTTCCAATAACCTTTCAAGTCGACATGGAACTGTTTCGTACTGGCATTCGTAATAATCTTAATTACGTAATAATTATCTAAATAATCATTAACACCTGTTAGAATTCGCTTTTAAACGTGGGTTTCGCGTACCAGGAACGTAGAACGTTAAACAGGTGGAGAAATATACACAACGTGAATTTATACCATATCGGGCACGAAATTCGATGTTCCGCGCGCGCTTTTACCTGAGGTATGGAAAGAAACGTCGTTTGGTCCAAAATAGTAGATTTGAGAAATAATTAAAAAAAAATGGATACAACTAGCAGGTGTTTATCTGATACCGATCATTCTGTTGAAGTTAATGAGAGTTGTTAGTCTTGAAGGTTGGGACAACTCTTGTGTGAAGTACTCTGAATTTTCCTACATCAAGAATCTATCTTTTTGATAGAGATATTTTCAGTGAGGATCAATTCCTTGATATATCTATCAGAGTAACAACGAATCTTTGTATAGGTCATCGAAAAACAAACATGAAAACTCGGATTAGGACTGACGCGCCCGGAAACTAGGAAAAGTAGCCAAGGCAGCGCAAGAATAAAAGAAGAAGAGCAAAAGAAGGGTGTGAAAAGACGAATAAAGTTCAACGGACAACAGAAAACAAAGAAAAAAAGAAAGCAATAGAAATAGAAAGTGATTTTTACAAGACGTCGATTTGAGTACTCAACCAACGACAAGCAAGCAGCATACGTGAAGTATCTGCACCACGTATACCTCCAGGTGAATCTTTAGCCTCGCTCAGTAATTTCCAGAATATACCAAGGCGTGACGAATTAGGATTGGACGAAGGAGAACTCAAAGAGGACCTATCTGTTCGTCATGAAAATAATAAGCAAAGCAAAATTGCTCAAGTGCAATTACAAGTTGTAGAAACATTAGCTTCGGCAACTCCAGTCGTGAATTTTCCAAATTTCCCTAGTGTGCCTCCAGTTCCACTTGTCGAGGCGAGACTCAATCAAATCGATAATCAGAATGATCGACAAGATGTGATGGACAACGTAAACAATTTTTTTAGCTCAGAGATTAGACTGCGTGAACGAAACAATCAGTAAATAAAAATGCCTTGTGTATTATAATAAATGATATGAGAGCAGATTCAAATTTTCTAATAATTTATGAGTGTTTTTGTGTAATTTTATTCATTCTATGTTACAATACTTCAATAAAAGAGTATCTATAATACGCAATATACAATAAATCTTACGTAACTTGATTGTTAGAGTGTTTAATTTAAATATATTCATACTGCCAACTGAGAGCCCCTTCAGTATTGAATTAAGAACAAAATTCTTCTCTAATGCGATCAGCCCTGTGCATACTGTTGTTGCTGCATGATAAAATCCATGTTGCTTACGCAACTGACAAATGGGCGATTCCCAATATCTTTTCTTTTCATAACTTCTCTTATTATTCATTGTTAAAATAAATTTTCTATCAGCACATAAGTGATTCATAACCTGTACACATTGAAACTGATAGTTTCGTAATTGCTGCACTTGAACTTGATGCACAAGATTTTGATACCATCTACGGTATTCCGGGGTCCGATGCAAATACGTTTTTCCAACTATACATTAATCACATTTATTTGAAATAGACGCTACTTCAACAAAACAGCACTGCTCTTGTTTGTCAACAGTTTCAAACGCATTTGCAGGCTTTCATTACTTTTGGTTGCGGTTGCTGATTGTCGGTTGCTAGTTGCTAGTCCATATCGGTTTGATTTTGGCAAAAAATACTTTTAAACAATAAAAATTAACAATTTGAGAGGCTTGAAACTCTAAAAATTGTTAATAACAAATGTGTTTGACGCTTACATTATATTATTTATCATATTTTAAACTAAAATTTGTGTATGTTTGTCCAAATTGTATTAATTTCAAGCAATGTATCATTACACAAAGATGGTTAAATTTTAAATAACATTAGATCACACATTTCAGTTCTCTGGATAGGTTTTGTCATGGGAAAAAGTGAATTTTATGTCCCGAGCTCGAGGAATATTTTTTTAAAAGGAGAAAATAACGGAAACCGAATTAATTTTGTCTCAAATTCATAGAAATCGCATAACCTAACATAATGCACCCTCATAAGATGATTTTCATACACCTAATATTTTTAATTGGCTTTTAATGTCTCAAAAAACCGGTTAAAATTGGTTTATCCAGTTCTATCTGGATTTTCGTGGAAATTTCTCGATATTTCGAGTCTCCACATGGATGGGTACACTCTTTCAGCATTATAAGAGCCCCCGGGATGATGACACAAACTCAAGAAATGACTGAAACACGTTTCGGAGAGTTAATTTCAAACGTATGTCTATAACCACAGAGTTACCGCATTTTTTGAGCAGGTGACCTCTGGAGATACAAATGGGGCCATCCTCAAGAGTTTCAAACGCACTTACGGTCTTTCATCACTTTTGTTTGCGGTTGCTGATTGTCGGTTGCTAGTTGCTAGTCCATATCGGTTTGATTTTGGCAAAAAATACTTTTAAACAATAAAAATTAACAATTTGAAGGGCTTGAAACTCTAAAAATTGTTAATAACAAATGTGTTTTACGCTTACATTATATTATTTATAATTTTTTAAACTAAAATTTGTGTATGTTTGTCCAAATTGTATTAATTTCAAGCAATGTATCATCACACAAAGATGGTTAAATTTTAAATAACATTAGATCACACATTTCAGTTCTCTGGATAGGTTTTGTCATGGGAAAAAGTGGATTTTAGGTCCCGAGCTCGAGGGATATTTTTTTAAAAGGAGAAAATAACGGATCTAACATAACGTACCCTCGTAAGATGATTTTCATACACCCAATATTTTTAATTGGCTTTTAGTGTCTCAAAAAACCGGTTAAAATTGTTTTATCCAGTTCTATCTGGATTTTCGTGGAAATTTCTCGATATTTCGAGTCTCCACATGGATGAGTACACTCTTTCAGCATTATAAGAGCCCCCGGGATGATGACACAAACTCAAGAAATGACTGAAACACGTTTCGGAGAGTTAATTTCAAACGTATGTCTATAACCACAGAGTTACCGCATTTTTTGAGCAGGTGACCTCTGGAGATACAAATGGGGCCATCCTCAAGAGTTTCAAACGCACTTACGGGCTTTCATCACTTTTGTTTGCGGTTGCTGATTGTCGGTTGCTAGTTGCTAGTCCATATCGGTTTGATTTTGGCAAAAAATACTTTTAAACAACAAAAATTAACAATTTGAGAGGCTTGAAACTCTAAAAATTGTTAATAACAAATGTGTTTGACGCTTACATTATATTATTTATCATTTTTTAAACTAAAATTTTTGTATTTTTGTCCAAATTGTATTAATTTCAAGCAATGTATCATCACACAAAGATGGTTAAATTTTAAATAACATTAGATCACACATTTCAGTTCTCCGGATAGGTTTTGTCATGGGAAAAAGTGGATTTTAGGTCCCGAGCTCGAGGAATATTTTTTTAAAAGGAGAAAATAACGGATCTAACATAATGTACCCTCGTAAGATGATTTTCATACACCCAATATTTTTAATTGGCTTTTAATATCTCAAAAAACCGGTTAAAATTGGTTTATCCAGTTCTATCTGGATTTTCGTGGAAATTTCTCGATATTTCGAGTCTCCACATGGATGAGTACACTCTTTCAGCATTATAAGAGCCCCCGGGATGATGACACAAACTCAAGAAATGATTGAAACACGTTTCGGAGAGTTAATTTCAAACCTATGTCTATAACCACAGAGTTACCCCATTTTTTGAGCAGGTGACCTCTGGAGATACAAATGGGGCCATCTTCAAGAGTTTCAAACGCACTTACGGGCTTTCATCACTTTTGTTTGCGGTTGCTGATTGTCGTTTGCTAGTTGCTAGTCCATATCGGTTTGATTTTGGCAAAAAATACTTTTAAACAATAAAAATTTGAAGGGCTTGAAACTCTAAAAATTGTTAATAACAAATGTGTTTGACGCTTACATTATATTATTTATCATTTTTTAAACTAAAATTTTTGTATGTTTGTCCAAATTGTGTTAATTTCAAGCAATGTATCATCACACAAGGTTTTGTCATGGGAAAAAGTGGATTTTATGTCCCGAACTCGAGGGTTTATTTTTTTAAAAGGAGAAAATAACGGAAACCGAATTAATTTTGTCTCAAATTCATAGAAATCGCATAACCTAACATAATGCACCCTCGTAAGATGATTTTCATACACCCAATATTTTTAATTGGCTTTTAATATCTCAAAAAACCGGTTAAAATTGGTTTATCCAGTTCTATCTGGATTTTCGTGGAAATTTCTCGATATTTCGAGTCTCCACATGGATGAGTACACTCTTTTAGCATTATAAGAGTCCCCGGGATGATGACACAAACTCAAGAAATGATTGAAACACGTTTCGGAGAGTTAATTTCAAACCTACGTCTATAACCACAGAGTTACCGCATTTTTTGAACAGGTGACCTCTGGAGATACAAATGGGGCCATCCTCAAGAGTTTCAAACGCACTTGCGGTCTTTCATCACTTTTGTTTGCGGTTGCTGATTGTCGGTTGCTAGTTGCTAGTCCATATCGGTTTGATTTTGGCAAAAAATACTTTTAAACAACAAAAATTAACAATTTGAGAGGCTTGAAACTCTAAAAATTGTTAATAACAAATGTGTTTGACGCTTACATTATATTATTTATCATTTTTTAAACTAAAATTTTTGTATTTTTGTCCAAATTGTATTAATTTCAAGCAATGTATCATCACACAAAGATGGTTAAATTTTAAATAACATTAGATCACACATTTCAGTTCTCCGGATAGGTTTTGTCATGGGAAAAAGTGGATTTTAGATCCCGAGCTCGAGGAATATTTTTTTAAAAGGAGAAAATAACGGATCTAACATAATGTACCCTCGTAAGATGATTTTCATACACCCAATATTTTTAATTGGCTTTTAGTGTCTCAAAAAACCGGTTAAAATTGTTTTATCCAGTTCTATCTGGATTTTCGTGGAAATTTCTCGATATTTCGAGTCTCCACATGGATGAGTACACTCTTTCAGCATTATAAGAGCCTCCGGGATGATGACACAAACTCAAGAAATGATTGAAACACGTTTCGGAGAGTTAATTTCAAACCTATGTCTATAACCACAGAGTTACCGCATTTTTTGAGCAGGTGACCTCTGGAGATACAAATGGGGCCATCCTCTTTGTTATTACTATTTACTGCATCCTTGTTTCGTGTTTGTGTAGCTACAGATTTAAAAAATCCTTTATCTTCATTGATCTATAGGAGAATGTTTTGGTCTGGTTTTTACTTCAAAAGTTATGGTGCAAACGGCAACTTCGGTTTATAATTTCCTAGGTATACAAATTGAAGCACAGGTAAAACGAGAATCTACATTTTCCGTCGTGCTGTTCTCCCATTACGTAGATAGCGAAACACTGCAGGTAAATGAGTCTCGTAACCCTTCATTTTTTTTTGTTTATAATAAACTGGAATCCATCAACTTAATCATTAGAAGGTGTCTGGATTTTCACATCACTTGTCGATTGGTATATAATGCGGTGTAATTTTTTATACACTGACACTTGTAGGATTTCTTCGTTACCTTGAATTACGTTATTTCCACAGCAATGGACTTGCTGGATATAATATTTTAAATGTGATAAATGACTTTAAGGACGGTAGTGTGATGAATTATGATTACCTATATCTAATGAGAAATGATGGAATTTATACGTCGAAACGTTTTGTAATTGCATTTTGTAATAATTCGATTTAGATTTTCAAGCATTTTGTAGAGATGTATTTTCAAATAAACGTTTTAAACAATCCTCGTAACACTTGATTTTTATTTCGGTCTTGCAGCATTTCAATTCACGTTTCCGCTTCTCAGTACTAAATCATTCCATTCGTCATCATCATTTTCATTTATTTTTTAATCTATTTCGATCTTAGGAGGGTTATTGAACCCCATTTTCCAATAGAAAGAAAGTCTATGGATTATATCAGTATCTTTGAGTTACCTGGCTAAAGTTAAGAATAAGTGGGAAACTATTGTATTATTAAACTTGGGAGAAAAGTTAGTTTTATGTATATCACTTTTTCATACATTTTGTATACTAGGGGTGCACCAAAAGTTCGCTGCTCTCAGCTGTTTAGCCTGTATCCTACTCTTTAGAATGCTTGTCGGTAGACAAACCAGTGTAGCCGTGAACTTGATTCGTATTTTACCGTAGAAATGATGTACGTAAAAATAAAGCGACGAATTGTTGTGAAATTTCAAATGAAACCTTCTAAAACTTTAACTGAAACTTATAATTTATTGAAAAAAGTGTATGGCAGCGAATGTTTGTTTTAAACGTTTTCAAGTTGGTCTAAATGATGTTCGGGTCGCTCTTCCACGTAAAAAACGGATGAAAATATCGAAAAAGTTAACTGAATATGCTTATTTTTTTCAAAAAGAAGCAAGCGTTTTCATAAACAAACATAAAAAAAAATGTTTAAATTTACGGATACTCTAGAAAGGCCGAACAAAACCATATCTTGGAACTGTTACTGCTTCGTTAATGTAAAAGTACTACGACTAGTATTCTGAAAATTTGCTTGCATGAGTTTTCCGAAATATTCGTTTCATCTAAAATCATTTCAGTTTTCAGAAACTTCCGGTATAACCCAAACTTCGTTATTTTAAACGGAATGCTACAGTTTTTATTATATTTTCGGAATCTAAGCAAAATTTCAGTATAACTTTATATAAGACATCGTATGCCTAAAGTCCACCATTTTAAAATTATTTCACTTTTTCGAAATTTTTGGACACATGCAGCCCTCCACCAAAAAATTTATATTTCTAAGTTTAAGCGAGTCAGGTCTAATATTTTTGGGATTTGGACAAATAACACTTACAGTTTTCAAAATATGTTAAAACCTTGACAAAAATTTATACAGGGTGGTCAGAAAATGGTGCCGAATTTCGCTATCTAAAAACTTCAAATGGCAACCCCCATTTTTGTCTTTACCGATGGATTTTACGCTTTAAATTAAGAAGACTTCTTTAGAAAATTCATATATCTCAAGTTAACGGTTTTTGTAGAAACTTGACAAAACTAAAACATGGTTTTTAATTGTCTGTTGTCTGGAGCGACCAAAAAAAAAAACAAAAGTTAACATATCAACAAACAAACATTGAAAAAAGTTGTTTTAGTTTTTTCATTTTTCTACAAAAACCGTTAATTTGAGATATATGAATTTACTAACCAAGTGCCCTCAATATAAAGCGTAGAATCCAATAGTAAAGAGAAAAATGGGGGTTGCCATTTGAAAAGTTTTCGAAGTTTTTAGATAGCGAAATTCGGCAAAAATTTTTGAACACCCTGTATAAATTTTTGTCAAGGTTTTTACATATTTTGAAAGCTGTAAGTGTTATTTATCTAAATCCCAAAAATATTAGACCTGACTCGATTCAACTTAGAGATATATTTTTTTGAGTGTTGGGCTGCTCGTGTCCAAAAATTTCGAAAATGTGAAATAATTTTAAAATGGTGGACTTTAGGCATACGATGCTTTATATAAAGTTATATTTAAATTTTGCGTAGATTTCAAAAATTTAATAAAAACCATAGCATTCCGTTTAAAATAACGAAGTTTGGGTCCATTTCCGGTATAACTGAATTTTAATTAATTATTGGGGGTAAAGTGAACTTTTTTAATCAAAATAGATTATGAGGAAGAGAAAATTCATCCTTTTTAAGTAAGCGCTTTAAGGATTTGAGGTATTCATCTTCCTCAAAATTCACTTATAAACAAATAAACATGATTCTTAGCGACAGAATTTTGAAAACGAATAGTTCCGTCTGCTCAGACAATATTTTTCTTTCTAGAAATATATACAATAATCCACCTGATACCTCTATAAGCTATAATATCCTTGTGACATTTCCATTCACGTCCCTAATGACGACTTAGTAGAGACATGAATAGCAAGAAGGCCCCTTCGGAACAGGACACTAATCCCCATACAGTAATTTATGATTAAAATATGACCAACACTTTTTGATTTATTTATAAATACAATGTAATCAGCTTAGACATATAACTTCTGGTCTCTGTTTGGACGCTTAGTTTTAACAAAAATTTAACGAACTAAAAATGAAATACCCGCACAACAAACACCATGAAAAAATAATTTAGGCATTTAGGAAAATAAAATTGATTACTTGGGGTTCATGTTAGGTCGTAAGTTCTGTCGTCTACTTTGATTATTTGCTTCCAATTGATGATGATGATGATGATATCGGAAATTACAACATCATCAGTCTGTCATTTTGCTCAGCTTGGACATTATGTATCCAATTCAAACCATCCATCCATCTATCAAGCAATATTGTGACATAGCCAGCTCGGGTCCATTTTATGTGACTCTCTTTTATGTCTCTTCAAGGGTAGTTGAGTTATTTTCATTTTATTTACAGTTTTTCAGAGCCAAAGTCAATACATGATGGTATATCCGAGTGAAGCACAAACTGCACCTTCGTGTGAAGAAAACCTTCGTTTTGATTTAAGAACACTCGCTGAAACACCTTCTTTCTTTTGAGCTTTTGACCATTTAAATCGGTTGAGTTGGAGAGGAGCTAGGCGCGGACATTCAATGCGGAGTTATGGATTTTTGTAGGTTTTTGGCAATTTTTCTACATTCAAAGATCTATATCTCAGGTTCTAATATAGCAACAGAGTTCGTTTTGGTTGAAGAACACTCGCTGAAAAACCTTCTTTCTTTTGAGTTTTTGTACACTTGAATCGGTTAAGTTGGAGAGAAACTAGGCACGGACATTCAATGTGGAGTTATGGATTTTTGTAGGTTTTTGGCAATTTTTCTACATTCAAAGATCTATATCTCAGGTTATAATATAGCTACAGAGTTCGTTTTGGTTTAAGAACACTCGCTGAAAAACCTTCTTTCTTTTGAGTTTTTGTACACTTGAATCGGTTAAGTTGGAGAGAAACTAGGCACGGACATTCAATGTGGAGTTATGGATTTTTGTAGGTTTTTGGCAATTTTTCTACATTCAAAGATCTATATCTCAGGTTATAATATAGCTACAGAGTTCGTTTTGGTTTAAGAACACTCGCTGAAATACCTTCTTTCTTTTGAGTTTTTGAACACTTAAATCGGTTGAGTTGGAGAGAAGCTAGGCACGGACATTCAATGTGGAGTTATGGATTTTTGTAGGTTTTTGGCAATTTTTCTACATTCAAAGATCTATATCTCAGGTTCTAATATAGCAACAGAGTTCGTTTTGGTTGAAGAACACTCGCTGAAAAACCTTCTTTCTTTTGAGTTTTTGTACACTTGAATCGGTTAAGTTGGAGAGAAACTAGGCACGGACATTCAATGTGGAGTTATGGATTTTTGTAGGTTTTTGGCAATTTTTCTACATTCAAAGATCTATATCTCAGGTTCTAATATAGCAACAGAGTTCGTTTTGGTTGAAGAACACTCGCTGAAATACCTTCTTTCTTTTGAGTTTTTGAACACTTAAATCGGTTGAGTTGGAGAGGAGCTAGGCGCGGACATTCAATGTGGAGTTATGGATTTTTGTAGGTTTTTGGCAATTTTTCTACATTCAAAGATCTATATCTCAGGTTCTAATATAGCAACAGAGTTCGTTTTGGTTGAAGAACACTCGCTGAAAAACCTTCTTTCTTTTGAGTTTTTGTACACTTGAATCGGTTAAGTTGGAGAGAAACTAGGCACGGACATTCAATGTGGAGTTATGGATTTTTGTAGGTTTTTGGCAATTTTTCTACATTCAAAGATCTATATCTCAGGTTATAATATAGCTACAGAGTTCGTTTTGGTTTAAGAACACTCGCTGAAATACCTTCTTTCTTTTGAGTTTTTGAACACTTAAATCGGTTGAGTTGGAGAGAAGCTAGGCACGGACATTCAATGTGGAGTTATGGATTTTTGTAGGTTTTTGGCAATTTTTCTACATTCAAAGATCTATATCTCAGGTTATAATATAGCTACAGAGTTCGTTTTGGTTTAAGAACACTCGCTGAAATACCTTCTTTCTTTTGAGTTTTTGAACACTTAAATCGGTTGAGTTGGAGAGAAGCTAGGCACGGACATTCAATGTGGAGTTATGGATTTTTGTAGGTTTTTGGCAATTTTTCTACATTCAAAGATCTATATCTCAGGTTATAATATAGCTACAGAGTTCGTTTTGGTTTAAGAACACTCGCTGAAATACCTTCTTTCTTTTGAGTTTTTGAACACTTAAATCGGTTGAGTTGGAGAGGAGCTAGGCGCGGACATTCAATGTGGAGTTATGGATGTTTGTAGGTTTTTGGCAATTTTTCTACATTCAAAGATCTATATCTCAGGTTCTAATATATATACAGAGTTCGTTTTGGTTGAAGAACACTCGCTGAAAAACCTTCTTTCTTTTGAGTTTTTGTACACTTGAATCGGTTGAGTTGGAGAGAAACTAGGCACGGACATTCAATGTGGAGTTATGGATTTTTGTAGGTTTTTGGCAATTTTTCTACATTCAAAGATATATATCTCAGGTTCTAATATAGCTACAGAGTTCGTTTTGGTTTAAGAACACTCGCTGAAACACCTTCTTTCTTTTGAGTTTTTGAACACTTAAATCGGTTGAGTTGGAGAGGAGCTAGGCGCGGACATTCAATGTGGAGTTATGGATTTTTGTAGGTTTTTGGCAATTTTTCTACATTCAAAGATCTATATCTCAGGTTCTAATATAGCTACAGAGTTCGTTTTGGTTTAAGAACACTCGCTGAAACACCTTCTTTCTTTTGAGTTTTTGAACACTTAAATCGGTTGAGTTGGAGAGGAGCTAGGCGCGGACATTCAATGTGGAGTTATGGATTTTTGTAGGTTTTTGGCAATTTTTCTACATTCAAAGATATATATCTCAGGTTCTAATATAGCTACAGAGTTCGTTTTGGTTTAAGAACACTCGCTGAAACACCTTCTTTCTTTTGAGTTTTTGAACACTTAAATCGGTTGAGTTGGAGAGGAGCTAGGCGCGGACATTCAATGTGGAGTTATGGATTTTTGTGAGTTTTTGGCAATTTTTCTAAATTCAAAGATCTATATCTCAGGTTCTAATATAGCTACAGATTTCGTTTTGGTTTACGAACACTCGCTGAAACACCTTCTTGCTTTTGAGCTTTTGAACACTTAAATCGGTTGAGTTGGCGAGGAGCTAGGTACGGACATTCACTGTGGAGTTATGGATTTTTGTAGGTTTTTGGCAATTTTTCTACATTCAAAGATCTATATCTCAGGTTCTAATATAGCTACAGAGTTCGTTTTGGTTTAAGAACACTCGCTGAAACACCTTCTTTCTTTTGAGTTTTTGAACACTTAAATCGGTTGAGTTGGAGAGGAGCTAGGCGCGGACATTCAATGTGGAGTTATGGATGTTTGTAGGTTTTTGGCAATTTTTCTACATTCAAAGATCTATATCTCAGGTTCTAATATATATACAGAGTTCGTTTTGGTTTAAGAACACTCGCTGAAATACCTTCTTTCTTTTGAGTTTTTGAACACTTAAATCGGTTGAGTTGGAGAGGAGCTAGGTGCGGTCATTCAATGTGGAGTTATGGATTTTTGTAGGTTTTTGGCAATTTTTCTACATTCAAAGATCTATATCTCAGGTTCTAATAAAGCTACAGAGTTCGTTTTGGTTGAAGAACACTCGCTGAAAAACCTTCTTTCTTTTGAGTTTTTGTACACTTGAATCGGTTGAGTTGGAGAGAAACTAGGCACGACATTCAATGTGGAGTTATGGATTTTTGTAGGTTTTTGGCAATTTTTCTACATTCAAAGATCTATATCTCAGGTTATAATATAGCTACAGAGTTCATTTTGGTTTAAGAACACTCGCTGAAATACCTTCTTTCTTTTGAGTTTTTGAACACTTAAATCGGTTGAGTTGGAGAGAAGCTAGGCGCGGACATTCAATGTGGAGTTATGGATTTTTGTAGGTTTTTGGCAATTTTTCTACATTCAAAGATCTATGTCTCAGGTTCTAATATAGCTACAGAGTTCGTTCTTTGCTATTATAACGATTTCTGATAATTATTTAATGGATTCGATACGAGTGAAGCCGCGGGTAAAAGCTAGTAAGAAGATTAAGTATATTTGCACAAACACCGCATATTTTTTAGTTATCGTATAACCGTTTTTGATTGTCATCATTAATATTTTGATGATTTTTTAATTTCAACTTTGAGCCAACTACCATCAGGTTTTATCAAGTATCGAAGAGGCCTTCTCAGATAATAATCAATCACCAAAATTAATACATGTTATTGAGTTAGATTTTTATAAAAATCAACAACAACAGTCCTTTACATTCTTTCAACTACCAGAACTGATAAACGTCATGATAGTAATGACATATTTCATCTGACTTTTACTTCTTATTACACAGATAATGACCCTCGCAGGTAAGTGTATTTTTCTCATTTGATGAAGGGTTAACAATTCAAAAATGTACTCCAACATGTGGGTACCTACAAACTCTTTGTATTCACAAACGTATAGAAAGGAGACAAAGTTCGTACATCCTTTGTTGGTTTGCTTACAATAAATTAAACAGCACAATAGATCCTTTATTCATTGCTTTATATACCATGCGAAACGCTCTTGAGAATGGATATAAATATGCAAATATCTCAGTTGACAGCATGAAATCGTTGAAAATAGACCAGATGCAATTTGACACTGACAATTGATAGACCTTTCTTAACATCGATATACATATACATATATAATAGTCCAGGACCATCGTGGTTTTTGTGTACTTAAGACCTAATTCCTATTGCAGTACGGTCATCTCAAATAACCCGAATGTTTCCTGGACTTTTCATAAATTAATCGACGAGGGACATCCACCAACTTATTAGAAGTGTCGGTGTAAAGTTTGACGACAAAAAAGTTTTTAAAAGGGTTAAGAAGTAAGCAGATTTACGGAGATATGCTTAATACCCTTGGTAATCAATGTCTTCCGTGAAAAATTGGACTGCAAGCTTCAAAAGAGGTAAATTTTCCATTGAAGATGATGACCGATCGGGAAGGCCAGTTTCTGTATTAGTCCCCGAAAATATCGATGCAGATATTTCATACAAATGCGTTCATTATATAGTTCGAGTCAATTTGGACATGAGAAAAATTGCTACAAAACGGATCCCCATTTCTACGATCCAGAAACAAAGCAACAATCGATGGAATGGCGACACTCTGGTTCTCCAAGACCTAAGAAGTTTCGTGTCCAAAAATCTGCTGGAAAAGTTGTTGCTTCAGTTTCTTGGGATTGCCATTGAGTAAACATGATTTATTTTTTTGGATAAGGGTGAAAAAATAACTGCAGATTACTATTCGACATTACTACGAGAAAAAGTTAGAGAGAAAAGACGCGGAAAGGTATCCAAAGGTGTTTTGTTTTCGCAGGACAACGCCACTGCACAAAAACCTCAAGTTAGGGTTTGAATTACTAGAACACCCCCCTTATTCACCAGATTTGGCCCCGTCCGACTATCATCTCTTTCCTCAACCGAAAAAAAGTTTAAAAGGTCGTAAAGTTTCTTCCAACGAGGAGGTAATAAAAACTGTGTTGGTCTGGTTTGCAAAACAAGAAAAAACATCTAGAGACGTTGCAGGTTCTATAGTAGACTAAGAATTTTTCAATATAACCTCGTAAATGTACACCTGATATATTCATTGTCCACATGGATTTCGAATGCTTCATCATTTTATTATTCTCCCATCCATAAAAATGTTCCTCGTAATACTGTAGCTCTTCGGAGTCAAATAAATGTGTAAATGTACGTGAAAAAATGTAAGTCAAGTGATGAGAATTCTAGTGGTAAATGTTTTTTTTTCATCTATTTCATGCACCTTTTTCTTTAGATATTCAAGCACTGCGATGCTTTGAGGTGCTCTAAAACAACTTTCTGTTTGACGTAACTTTTACTGCGTTAAGAACTGGACTATTTCCCTGATGGCAAGTTCCGTGATGTGATTTTCCAATATGTAAATATTTTTGATTGCATCTACAAATATTTTTATTGTATCATGTGATCTTTCAGTTCAGACGTAGTGTATCTTCAAACACTGACATGAGAAGAAGATGTCGATATCCCAACAATGCAGAAAACAACTACAAATGAAAGGTACAGACTAATTCGTTTCTGGAGATTGAAATCAGTAAAAACAACAGTAAATTTAAAATATTTATTATTTTCGTTTTTTTTTTGAAATTATCTTAATAAGCAAAACATATACATAATGACACTTTATACTAGGTGGTGATTTTTCGTTATGTAACGAGTTGATTCGACCCTTTAGTAACCAAATCCCCAAATCTTCTGAACCAATTGGTACAGGAAATGGAGGGTAATTCTCAATTCCCAAAAAACTCAAGTCATAGTCTTCATAAATCACAAATACGTTGGCAAACATCAACCCCAAAACCTCCACTTGAGACTTTGGGGACAGAGGCTCGAAATCCGCAGAGAAACCGTCTATCTGCGTATGAAATTCACTCACACTCTCAATTGGACGGCCGATCTGAATCCGCACCCTATTACATACGTATAAAACATACATCCGCCCCATTATCAGAGCAAACGTCCTTAGCACCTTGCCCGAATATTTCCTCAAAAGACTCGTGACCTGCGAGCAATCCATTCTTAGGTACTGCCAATACAAGTGTAGGTTTAGCCCTAGCAACACCGTTTATGTCAATATTGACATAACCCCCATTCCAAGCCGCCTAAATGACCTCAAGGCCCGCTATGTGATTCGAACCATCGAATCAAGTAATTCCGCTGCGAAAGAAACCCTCCTCATCCCTTGGGCCAACAATATGCCGTCCCTAGGCTCAAAACCACTTACCCGCCACTTCGACTGCTAGCAACAGCATACGAGAATCTCCCGGAAACCTACCTCAATTTCTTGGATCATTCCCCCATATCAATCAGATAAATTCCGACCCCTAACACCCATCCACACTGTTCGTCGATCGCTGCAGGTTTCCTACGGTTTCCCTGCAACCTGGTGATACGGTTTTCCAGCCAAATGCCCGACGATAGGGCCGCAGCTGTACCCGCCCATTCCAAATAAACACCAAAATAATAATAGAACCGTTTTTACTTACAAGCCTCACGCTTCAAGCAGTTGGAGAAGCACATCCCAACAAAACCACAACAACCCCAGCTCTGCAGAGGAAAAGATTCCTACATCAGGGCCGAATCAAACATACCTAAATTCCCTCCTTATCCTCCCAAACTTTACCCAACGTATCTGTCTCTCTCTCCCTTTAGTAAGGGATGTGCCGTTGGCTCGAATCATTAAATGATGACTACGCTTCCAACAAAACGCTGTGGTTTCCAAGGCTACAAAAGCCTGAGTGAGGTTCTCCGGTTCATCTTCACCCTTGGTAGCTGGACGTTTTCCCCTTGCAAGAAAAGTGCGCCTAGACTGGAGGGAAATTAGAGAGGATGAATATCGAAACTGATGACTATTATTCATGAGGATGAAAATTTCTATACGAGCTACAGGCGGAGATTCCCAACATTGAGGAAACTACGAAAATGCCAAGCGTGAATTGGTATGTTCTCATTTAGGTGGGTAATTCTGTGGGGGAGTTGTCACTTGGGGAGAAGATAGTGCGCCTTTGTAGAGGGTGGCTTTGTCTTCTAAAGTGATGAATATTTGACCTTGCCCTTCAAGGTGCAACCTTGAAAAAACAATAAAACATGAATCGAGAGTAATACCTAAATGGCAAACAAAGTACAGAAAATGCTGAAGATAACGATTGGAGGAAAATAGTGAGGGAGTAAAAAAGAATGGAAACGACAGTTAATAAGAGGCGAAACGACGAAAATACCGAAGAAAAAGACAAACCAATAGTAGACGATAATTATTTAGAAGTTTACAACTTATAAATATGTATTAATAAAAATTACCTGGTGTACAATTTGAATGAACGAAAATTTATTGAACCGATGCTTGAAATTATACCAATTCTTGTCATCTCCATTCACAGTTGTTTTGGTAACTGGTTTGTTCGTAGAATATTTTTTTATCGGTTTCGGGATTGTCTACCAGTCAATGAAATTTTTATTAACCGGGTCCGAGACTAAATTCGGGTCTATTTCCAAATATGGTTTAGTCAGTTAGTAGTTTCGAAGTAAAATTTGTTCAGAGACGTATTAAGAGAAGATGGAAACGAAAATCTATTTGTTGATTTTCAAAAATGCGATAATGTAAATAAATAATTACGTAAAAATGGCGAAGTGATCTGAAAGTGACGAAACTAAAAGCACAATTTAGAAAACGATTATTATAGTCTATTTCAGAAAGGTATAGAGTATTAAAATGGGGAACTCCGTCCAGTTCGGCTCAATTTCGGTGTCGGCCATAGTTGTAGGTCTTGAAATATCGTGTAGGGATTACTTAGGTAGGATTGTACAGTTACGCACTTGATAAAAAGAACGAATTTTACAATGGAATCAATGCCAAACTATGAAACTGGCTTAAATATTCGTTGGGTTACTCTGTGGTTCCTTTGCATACCTAATGAGGCTTCATTACTCTACACATTTCTGAAATAAACTATAGAAACGTTTGATTTAAAGAGTGAATAAGTTGTTAGTCTCAAATTAGCACTGAAAGTAACGGCTATTTCTGTTATGAAAAACGGCATTCTGCAAATATGGACGAATTTAGAATGGAAGAACATTACTAGTTATGTATAAGCAGAGAAAAGTGGAAAAGTCGGATGCGGACAAACTGTGATTAATGTACAAGGTGTCCAAAAAGAGTATCGGGTATTTGTTTTCGCGCCACATTCGAAACGGAGCGACGAAAGGTAGCGGGGAGGGGTTCGTGGCGTCCGCCATTTTGTAAAGTTTTAGTCACGATGGAACAGTACTCGGGGACGTATAGCGCATTTTGCGTACGAGTGATTTAATAGTGACTGCTCGACGTCTATATCGTGCGGAATATCGTACACGCCACGCCACGCCAAGTGACGATAGCATTAGGAAATGTATCAGGATGTTCGAGAATACAGATGCGACAGTTAAAATTCAAAACTCTGGTCGCCCTCGTTCAGAAGTTGAGGCGTCGATTTGTCGAAATCCATCTTTATCCATCCCAAAGCGAAGCCAAACGTTGAACATAAAAAAATCGTCCTTACATTTGATTTGAAAGGAAGATTTGCATTTAGAAGCCTATAAAATTCAATTGGTTCAACAATTGAAGGATACGGACTATGCTAATCGACTGAATTTTGCGAACGAATTGATACAGCGATTTAACAACTTACTGTTCAGCGACGAAGCAAATTTTCACCTGAATGGTCAAGTTAATAAGAAGAATTGTCGGTAGTGGGCAGTGGAGAATCCAAGACGAAAGCATGAACGACCCCTGCACAGCCCAAAGGTCGTTGTTTGGACCGCTATGTCTGCTAAAGGAATTATTAGTCCTTATTTTCATGAAGATCAACGAGGCCGAGCAATCAATGTGAATAGTGACCGTTACTGCGATATTTTGCGAAATTTTTTGGTACCAGAGTTGCAGGTTTCAACTCAAGAACGTGGTTCCAGCAAGATGGAGCCACTTGCCATACCTCGATGGAAGTTGTGAATGAATTATTCCTTAATAAAGTCATTTCGCGAAGGAGTAATATCAACTGGTCTCCCAGAAGCCCCGACCTTAGCCCGCTTGACTATTTTCTATGGGGATACCTCAAAAATAAGGTTTATCAAAATAATCCAACGAACCTAACCCAATTGAAGGAAAATATCAGGTCAGAAATGGCATTTTTTGTTTACTTGAACTTACAAATACCTGATAACCTTTCTGGATACCTTGTAGAACACCAACATTTTTTATATGCAGTTAAGGGAACAAATAACAAAAGGGTATGAAGGCAAAAATGGAGACATGAAGACGAAAAGGCCAAAACTACATCAAGCAACAGCACAGAGAAACTATATGTACCTGTAGCTGAAAAAATCACGGTTTCTTCATTAAATTCATTGCAAAAGTTTATTATTGATTTATGTCTACATATCAAGTATCTTGAGCACTATTTTTATGTCCCTTGTTTAATTGGAATTGATGAAGTTAGTAATTATCAACAAATACCTCTGTAAGTCACCGTTTTTTGCAGAATAAACAGCTTTAAAAAATGGTGTAGAAGGTGCGAGTGGTAGAAAAATCTATTGTGTAGTATCTTAGGCGCTGTAGTCTATAACGTTTCGTTAGTTAGTCTATTCTACGTAAAACTTGATGGAAAACATAATTTTGCTCTGGAAATAATCGAGGGATTGATTCTGTCACTTGATGTTGTAGTCCTATGAAATCATAATCCAGCTCTCGAGAAATTTCATTATTATTGCCAATAACAATTAGAGGATGATTGTGATATTCCATTGTAGGGTCATATTGAAAACCATTATTCGCTGCTGAGCATGTCTTTCTAAACGACGTTGGATCTGAAGAGGTGTTTCAGCAGCTGTCAAATAACTTAGTCGCCTCAGCTCTGCATTAACCGAAGATTCTTGATTTCGTGCAACTTTTCCTGCACGGCCCCGTGACGAATTTTTGAGATAATGGAGATTTACGATTCCGAAGCATTTTTCAGACATACGCCTTCAGTGACAGTTGAAAATAACAATGGAACCTAACCTCAAACAACTGAAACTATAGTCAATTGAATTGGGGGTTTGAACTTTATTACTGTATGTTAGATGGCGCCGCAGTAGCAAAATGTTGATATTTGCTGACAAATTTTTTTTAATTTTAGTAAATAGTTACTTCTAGTACGTCTCAGAATACGTGTATAAAGTTTCACGATGATTCGTCAAGTAGTTTTTGCGTGACAAACATTTTCACATTTACAATATTAGTGAAGATTTACTAAAATGTAGAATTTACTAAGCTTAGTTCGATGCTGGTCAATACCTACTATTGAACTGGTTCCAAAAAATGAGTAGGATGGAATTAGACATCAAGATTACTCGTATCTGCTTGATATGTCCCTTATTTAGTTTTTTTTTTCAAGTCATACAAGTTTTATAGAATGTTCTTGTCGAGGTTTTAAGATATTGTCACTAGAAGTACGAGGACGGTCCCAGAAGTAACCGGCCAATTTGTAAACATGGAAAAATTGGTCGACCGTTATATGATACAATATTTTTATTTGGCCTTAGCACAAACAATATAAAAGCTGAACTAGAATCTGTTCTGAGTAAGACTTCTCCTTCGTTATCAACAGTAAAATAATAGTTAACAGAATTTAAACGAGGCTGTACGACCTGCCAGGACCAGCATCGCAGTGGTCAACCAAATGAGGTGACGACTCCAGAAATGTTGAACAAAATCCACTGGATGATCGTCGCAAGCTAGCAAACACAGTAGGCATTTCGAAAATTGCAGTACATCGCATATTAACTGATAATTTAGACATGAGAAAGCTATGCGCAAGATAATATAACAAATACATATTTCCATCGAGTATTTGGTAATCAAAGATCAATCAAAACAATGGACTGAAAAAGGATAACCTGCTCTAAAGAAGGGCAAAGACCGTTCCATCTGTAGGTAAGGTCATGGCGTCGGGAGGGATAATTTTGACGATTTTTACTATAAAAAAGGTATCGAACTTATTTAACATCGCTGGGAAAAGTGTATGGAGCTAAAAGAAGAACACGTTGAAAGATAAACATTTTTTTTTCCTAAATTTTTCGTTTTTTCTTTGTTGTGCCAGGCACTTCTGGGACTATCCTAGTACAGGAAGAACTGCGTAAGTACAGTCATATTAGCTCATAATATATTTGTAAATAATACATTACACATTTATTTTAGAGATCTGGACTCACTTTTGTGGTTTCTCTCTCGGGTGGTAGTAGCTCCAGCTCCAGAGAATAACCGCCCACTCGGTATTGAAGTTACCACGATAAGCTAATAGGTCATAGCTAATGTCCGCGCCTAGCTCCTTTCCAACTCAACCGATTTAAGTGCTCAAAAAGTCAAAAGAAAGAGGATATTTCAGCGAGAGTTCCTAAACCAAAAAGAAGTCTCTATCTTGAATAGAACCTGAGATATAGAACTTTGAAAGTAGAAAAATTGTGCCAAAAACCTACAAAAATCCAAAACTCCACATTGAATGCCCGCGCATAGCTCCTCTCCAACTCAACCGATTTAAGTGCTCAAAAACTCAAAAGAAAGAGGATGTTTCAGCGAGAGTTCCTAAACCAAAACGAAGTCTCTGTCTTGAATAGAACGTGAGATATAGAACTTTGAAAGTAGAAAAATTGTGCCAAAAACCTACAAAAATCCAAAACTCCACATTGAATGTCCGCGCCTAGCTCCTCTCCAACTCAACCGATTTAAGTGCTCAAAAGCTCAAAAGAAAGAGGATGTTTCAGCGAGAGTTCCTAAACCAAAACGAAGTCTCTGTCTTGAATAGAACGTGAGATATAGAACTTTGAATGTAGAAAAATTGTGCCAAAAACCTACAAAAATCCAAAACTCCACATTGAATGTCCGCGCATAGCTCCTCTCCAACTCAACCGATTTAAGTGCTCAAAAGCTCAAAAGAAAGAGGATGTTTCAGCGAGAGTTCCTAAGCCAAAACGAAGTCTCTGTCTTGAATAGAACGTGAGATATAGAACTTTGAATGTAGAAAAATTGTGCCAAAAACCTACAAAAATCCAAAACTCCACATTGAATGTCCGCGCCTAGCTCCTCTCCAACTCAACCGATTTGCTTCTGGTAAAGTCGAATGATTTCGGGAGAATATGAGCAAAAATTTGCTCAAGTATCCGTACTGAGTTGATTTATTGGATGTAAACATAACAGGACAGATAAATTAAACATCTGCAACAATTTCAGAACGTTATAGGACACCAATTCAATTTTATTGATGATAATGCGATACCACATCGAGCTGTGGTGGCCTTAGGTCACTTCAAACGAGCCATCGATGACTACAACTCCTGGTCAGAAACCATACACAAGTTTAAAAATCTTCTTTCAAAACTTTGGGCAGAAATCGCACAAAATTTATTGGACAATTCGTTTTTGGCTATAATTTAATTCAAAAATTGTGATTATTCCAATTAATTTCGACTGCACAACTATTTGAAATAATGAGGATCAACGTTTTTCTTAGTACAATAAAATTAAATGATGGTTCGTTAATTACGAGTTTTGTATTTCAAATAATTCTAGTCGGGTCTAAATTTTGACGAAATAAATTTCACAGACACAAAAGGTAGTTGTTGGCTCCAACAAAGCATTTAAATAAAACTCTATTTACGGCCCATCTTCATTACATTTACAGGGTTTAACAGCATTGTCGGCAATAAAAGACACCTGCAGTCATAGAACCAATGAACTCTTAAACTATTAAGTGGTATCACATATATTGTAGGTTTGAATTTTATCGGGACATTATCAAAAAAATATCACATGTAACTAAACCTACTTACTAATCCAAAACTTAGTGGGGTCATTTTAATTATTATTACAAAATAATCTGAATATTTCCTCAAATTTCCATAAATGTACCTGAGTTTTGGGAATTTTATTGTTGTACAGAAGAATGGAAAAAGTTTTGGACATCTATTTATCAATAAAAGTAAGACACTTTGTTTAATTGAATCTCTGAATCTCTTCCCGACCAATTTCACTGAAAATGAGATTTTAGGAAAGGGGCGCAGACTGATAAAAGTGCACATCGGCATTTCAAATGGTTTTGTTTTTATTAATTTTTGAATCTATTCGTTTCCGTGACCACCATGAGGACATGAATGTTGATGTTTTTAAACTCCACATTGAATATCCGCGCCTAGCTCCTCTCCAACTCAACCGATTTAAGTGTTCGAAAACTCAAAAGAAAAAAGATGTTTCAGCGAGTGTTCTTAAACCAAAACGAACTCTGCAGCTATATTAGAACCTGAGATATAGATCTTTGAATGTAGAAAAATTGCCAAAAACCTACAAAAATCCATAACTCCACATTGAACGTCCGCGCCTAGCTCCTCTCCAACTCAACCGATTTAAGTGTTCGAAAACTCAAAAGAAAGAAGGTATTTCAGCGAGTGTTCTTAAATCAAAACGAACTCTGTAGCTCTATTAGAACCTGAGATATAGATCTTTGAATGTAGAAAAATTGCCAAAAACCTACAAAAATCCATAACTCCACATTGAATATCCGCGCCTAGCTTCTCTCCAACTCAACCGATTTAAGTGTTCAAAAACTCAAAAGAAAGAAGGTTTTTCAGCGAGTGTTCTTCAACCAAAATGAACTCTGTAGCTATATTAAAACCTGAGATATAGATCTTTGAATGTAGAAAAATTGCCAAAAACCTACAAAAATCCATAACTCCACATTGAATATCCGCGCCTAGCTTCTCTCCAACTCAACCGATTTAAGTGTTCAAAAACTCAAAAGAAAGAAGGTTTTTCAGCGAGTGTTCTTCAACCAAAATGAACTCTGTAGCTATATTAAAACCTGAGATATAGATCTTTGAATGTAGAAAAATTGCCAAAAACCTACAAAAATCCATAACCCCACATTGAATGTCCGCGCCTAGCTCCTCTCCAACTCAACCGATTTAAGTGTTCGAAAACTCAAAAGAAAGAAGGTATTTCAGCGAGTGTTCTTAAAACAAAACGAACTCTGTAGCTCTATTAGAACCTGAGATATAGATCTTTGAATGTAGAAAAATTGCCAAAAACCTACAAAAATCCATAACTCCACATTGAATATCCGCGCCTAGCTCCTCTCCAACTCAACCGATTTAAGTGTTCAAAAACTCAAAAGAAAGAAGGTTTTTCAGCGAGTGTTCTTCAACCAAAATGAACTCTGTAGCTATATTAAAACCTGAGATATAGATCTTTGAATGTAGAAAAATTGCCAAAAACCTACAAAAATCCATAACCCCACATTGAATGTCCGCGCCTAGCTCCTCTCCAACTCAACCGATTTAAGTGTTCGAAAACTCAAAAGAAAGAAGGTATTTCAGCGAGTGTTCTTAAATCAAAACGAACTCTGTAGCTCTATTAGAACCTGAGATATAGAACTTTGAATGTAGAAAAATTGCCAAAAACCTACAAAAATCCATAACCCCACATTGAATATCCGCGCCTAGCTCCTCTCCAACTCAACCGATTTAAGTGTTCAAAAACTCAAAAGAAAGAAGGTTTTTCAGCGAGTGTTCTTCAACCAAAATGAACTCTGTAGCTATATTAAAACCTGAGATATAGATCTTTGAATGTAGAAAAATTGCCAAAAACCTACAAAAATCCATAACCCCACATTGAATGTCCGCGCCTAGCTCCTCTCCAACTCAACCGATTTAAGTGTTCGAAAACTCAAAAGAAAGAAGGTATTTCAGCGAGTGTTCTTAAATCAAAACGAACTCTGTAGCTCTATTAGAACCTGAGATATAGAACTTTGAATGTAGAAAAATTGTGCCAAAAACCTACAAAAATCCATAACTCCACATTGAATATCCGCGCCTAGCTCCTCTCCAACTCAACCGATTTAAGTGTTCGAAAACTCAAAAGAAAGAAGGTATTTCAGCGACTGTTCTTAAACTAAAACGAACTCTGTAGCTCTATTAGAACCTGAGATATAGATCTTTGAATGTAGAAAAATTGCCAAAAACCTACAAAAATCCATAACTCCACATTGAACGTCCGCGCCTAGCTCCTCTCCAACTCAACCGATTTAAGTGTTCGAAAACTCAAAAGAAAGAAGGTATTTCAGCGACTGTTCTTAAACTAAAACGAACTCTGTAGCTCTATTAGAACCTGAGATATAGATCTTTGAATGTAGAAAAATTGCCAAAAACCTACAAAAATCCATAACTCCACATTGAATATCCGCGCCTAGCTCCTCTCCAACTCAACCGATTTAAGTGTTCGAAAACTCAAAAGAAAGAAGGTATTTCAGCGACTGTTCTTAAACTAAAACGAACTCTGTAGCTCTATTAGAACCTGAGATATAGATCTTTGAATGTAGAAAAATTGCCAAAAACCTACAAAAATCCATAACTCCACATTGAATATCCGCGCCTAGCTTCTCTCCAACTCAACCGATTTAAGTGTTCAAAAACTCAAAAGAAAGAAGGTTTTTCAGCGAGTGTTCTTCAACCAAAATGAACTCTGTAGCTATATTAAAACCTGAGATATAGATCTTTGAATGTAGAAAAATTGCCAAAAACCTACAAAAATCCATAACCCCACATTGAATGTCCGCGCCTAGCTCCTCTCCAACTCAACCGATTTAAGTGTTCGAAAACTCAAAAGAAAGAAGGTATTTCAGCGAGTGTTCTTAAATCAAAACGAACTCTGTAGCTCTATTAGAACCTGAGATATAGAACTTTGAATGTAGAAAAATTGTGCCAAAAACCTACAAAAATCCATAACTCCACATTGAATATCCGCGCCTAGCTCCTCTCCAACTCAACCGATTTAAGTGTTCGAAAACTCAAAAGAAAGAAGGTATTTCAGCGACTGTTCTTAAACTAAAACGAACTCTGTAGCTCTATTAGAACCTGAGATATAGATCTTTGAATGTAGAAAAATTGCCAAAAACCTACAAAAATCCATAACTCCACATTGAACGTCCGCGCCTAGCTCCTCTCCAACTCAACCGATTTAAGTGTTCGAAAACTCAAAAGAAAGAAGGTATTTCAGCGAGTGTTCTTAAATCAAAACGAACTCTGTAGCTCTATTAGAACCTGAGATATAGATCTTTGAATGTAGAAAAATTGCCAAAAACCTACAAAAATCCATAACTCCACATTGAATATCCGCGCCTAGCTCCTCTCCAACTCAACCGATTTAAGTGTTCGAAAACTCAAAAGAAAGAAGGTATTTCAGCGACTGTTCTTAAACTAAAACGAACTCTGTAGCTCTATTAGAACCTGAGATATAGATCTTTGAATGTAGAAAAATTGCCAAAAACCTACAAAAATCCATAACTCCACATTGAACGTCCGCGCCTAGCTCCTCTCCAACTCAACCGATTTAAGTGTTCGAAAACTCAAAAGAAAGAAGGTATTTCAGCGAGTGTTCTTAAATCAAAACGAACTCTGTAGCTCTATTAGAACCTGAGATATAGATCTTTGAATGTAGAAAAATTGCCAAAAACCTACAAAAATCCATAACTCCACATTGAATATCCGCGCCTAGCTCCTCTCCAACTCAACCGATTTAAGTGTTCGAAAACTCAAAAGAAAGAAGGTATTTCAGCGACTGTTCTTAAACTAAAACGAACTCTGTAGCTCTATTAGAACCTGAGATATAGATCTTTGAATGTAGAAAAATTGCCAAAAACCTACAAAAATCCATAACTCCACATTGAATATCCGCGCCTAGCTCCTCTCCAACTCAACCGATTCAAGTGTTCAAAAACTCAAAAGAAAAAAGGTGTTTCAGTGAGTGTTCTTAAACCAAAACGAAGTCTCTATCTTGAATAGAACCTGAGATATTGAGGATAGAACGTGTGTATGTAAAAAACTCCCATAAGTAATGTACAGGGGGAAATCGCATTTGAGTATAACTTGAGAATGGTGATAATTAGATGGAATCCGATGCTTGATGGCTGATCTGTTCATCAATGCCTTTCATTGAAAAAAAAAAATGAAACAAATCGGTTGGTTAGAACGCCTGAACGGACTCGAAATGGAAATCGTCAATTTTTTTAATATATAAGATTCAAAAAACATTAAATTCCACCCCGATTCTAAGTGAAAAGAACTGTTTTCTTTGTGCTCTTCGTAAAGAGAAAATCAGTAAATTTATTATATTGCAAAAAATCGTGGAATGACGGGGGTTATATATTCACCAAATCATCGCGAATTGAAACCGATTGAGGTTATGAAAGTTTCATAATTTTTTCATTCAATCATTCATAAAAATAGACTAAAGTGGGAAAACTATGATCAGTAGCGGCGCCAAACAATATTAGTCATTGATTAACATTACAAACCCGCCAAATTCGGAACCTTCTTTCTATAGTTTTCCCTCTTATAGCTTATTTTTAACCATTCCCAAACCAGAATAAACTTTTCTCCTTTTTCTGTTCCCAAGTCTTTTATTATGTCGAGACAATCGATTATGTCGTCCACCATCGTTATTTCTGTCCAAGCAGGACTCGATTGTTTCTTGTTCTTCGTTACACTCTGGATATCGTGGAATCACTTCTGTTTGACCAAACATCTTGATGTTTAACTGTCTCTTCGAAATCTTCTACCCTAGTTTCACTTTTAGCAAACCTATCAGTCTAATTCTTAGAGTTTTTACCCATTTTATACTGTCGAGGTACCTTGGTACTCTAGATGTTGTAATATTGATAACTTAATAAACATCCGAAAAGAAATTCTAACTAATTTTATCGTTAAAACATATATATATTCATTGTGGCATTCTGTATAGTATCAGATCTTTCCATAAATGAGATTTGAAGAAATACGAAGCCCTATATTCTAAAAATAATGATATTTATGTACATAGGTGTTCCTGGTGTTCTAAATATATTACAATCCAACTTACAAAGATATCAAAGAGAAATGGGAAGTCGTTTAAATAAATAACGAAAATAGTTTCACCGTAAAATTCAGTTGGGTAGCGAGTATTTGTTTTAACTAATATATTAGCTATAAACCTGTTTTAAAGTAATAACAACTGTTTGCTATTGCAAATAATAACTTATCCATACCGTTCATGGAAATTCTACATTAGTATGATGTACTGTGAGAATTGTTCTACCTCAAAAACCGTTCTTAGAACAATTCTAATATATTTGCGCGCATAGAAATCGGCGCACTGTAAACTTTTCACTTTAACTATTAATACTCAATTTTTTAATAATAGGTATGACCTCCTCTTGCCCTATTAACATCTCTTATACGATTAGGCATAGATCTAATCAAGTTAGGTGTTGCTTCTTGTGGGATGTTAAACCAATCTTCTTCTACTGCAACAAAGAGCTCTGGGAACGAGTTTGGAAAAGGAAGTTTAGCTCAAATTCTTCTTTCAAGCTCTCTCCATAAATATTCTATCGGTTTTAAATCAAGATTGTGTGCTTGCCATTCCATAACCCGAAAACCTTTTGCAATGTACGATTCTGACGGTGTACAGCCTTGCATTGTCTCGCATGAAGGTAAATTCGTCTCTAATGTAGTTGTAGTACCACATTAATTGCTAAAATCCCTTCGATATATCCATTAACCGTTAAACCCTATAAATCTAAATAAATCTAAAAGCACTCCGCTCTTCAAAACAGCAATTTGCGAATCGCCCTCTTGATCTTCACTAAACTTTCCTTCTTCCAAAGAACAGATCCCCAATCTTCCAACGTCCAATTCAGTTGATCTTATGTAAAACGCAGACATATTTGTCGATAAGCTAGAGTAAGTTTTGCACCAATCGCAGATGTTATTTTCCTGCAGCTTTCGTCTTATAGTCCACTGATTAATCTTACGGAGCCGTTGTAAATCGCCTTCTGCTTGTTCCAGGTCGCCTGAGAAAGGATCCAGTGTCCTCATAACATGCTAAAATCCCTTCGATATATCCATTAACCGTTAAACCCTATAAATCTAAATAAATCTAAAAGCACTCCGCTCTTCAAAACAGCAATTTGCGAATCGCCCTCTTGGTCTTCAGTAAAGTTTCCTTCTTCCAAAGAACAGATCCCGAATCTTCCAACGTCCAATTCAGTTGATCCTATGTAAAACGTAGACATGTTTATCGATAAGCTAGAGTAAGTTTTGCACCAATCGCAGATGTTATTTTCCTGCAGTTTTCGTCTTACAGTCCACTGATTAATCTTACGGAGCCGTTGTAAATCGCCTTCTGCTTGTTCCAGGTCGCCTGAGAAAGGATCCAGTGTCCTCATAACATGCTAAAATCCCTTCGATATATCCATTAACCGTTAAACCCTATAAATCTAAATAAATCTAAAAGCACTCCGCTCTTTAAAACAGCAATTTCAAATCGCCCTCTTGGTATTCAGTAAAGTTTCCTTCTTGGAGAGAACAGATCCCCAATCTTCCAACGTCCAATTCAGTTGATCCTATGTAAAACGCAGACATATTTGTCGATAAGCTAGAGTAAGTTTTGCACCAATGTTATTTTCCTGCAGCTTTCGTCTTACAGTCCACTGATTAATCTTACGGAGCCTTCTGCTTGTTCCAGGTCGTCCAAGAAAGGATCCAGTGTCCTCATAACATGCTAAAATCCCTTCGATATATCCATTAACCGTTAAACCCTATAAATCTAAAAGCACTCCGCTCTTCAAAACAGCAATTTGCAAATCGCGCTCTTGGTCTTCAGTAAAGTTTCCTTCTTCCAAAGAACAGATCCCCAATCTTCCAACGTCCAATTCAGTTGATCCTATGTAAAACGCAGACATATTTGTCGATAAGCTAGAGTAAGTTTTGCACCAATGTTATTTTCCTGCTGCTTTCGACTTACAGTCCACTGATTAATCTTACGGAGCCGTTGTAAATCGCCTTCTGCTTGTTCCAGGTCGTCCAAGAAAGGATCCAGTGTCCTCATAACACACTTTTCGAACCGCTGCGCGGGTCATATCCAATTGTCTAGCAACAGCACGTCGACTAAGTCAATTTTCGACTAAAGAAATAACTTGGGCGGTTTTTTGTGGTGTAGTTTGCATTAAACTAACACCCTCGAACAATATTGAGATCATAAAAAATGAAAAATGTACAAATTTCTATTACAAATTTAATAATTTTAGTATTTGATATTTTCGTTACAACCACCACATAAACACGTTTCATTTGGTTACAGTTTTTTACGCATATAAAGGATAAGCTTGCTAATAAATTGTTTTCCGAATGGCATATACAGTTAAAGTTAAAAATTTAGGGTGGGCCGATTTATACGCACGCAAATTCGATAATTATGGTTGCTGTAGAATGTTAAAAAAATTGAGTCACTCTATACATTTTCTTATCCAACGTATTCTACTATAGCCGGAGCTTAAGGTTGCCAACAGCCAAAAAAAATTGTAACAAACTCCTTTGGTTTCTTGACATCTTAAAACCAAAAAAATAGTTCTCGTATCCGCCAATAGGGTGTTAATAACATAATAACTAAATTTGCTTCGTGATTGAAATATTTTACGAAAATGGTAAATGGTGGTTTTCGACACTTAGAGTTTCTATTTCCTGAAATCATGATTTTATATTCGAGTTACTTTATTTGGAATGCAATTACTATACCAATAAGGAATAATAAAACAGATTTATTGCTTTAGATAAAAATAATTATGTTTTGTAATGAAAATTTAATACCGTATCGTATGGTTAGTAATTTTCTGTAAAATTGATAAACGAACCATTGAAATCATCAACGTATTACGGACTAATTGGTGTTTCAACGGAGTTGAAAAATATCAGATAAGAAATGGCCCACAAAATATTGCGTTAAACTTCAGTGTAAAGTTTGACAACAAAAAAGTAAACCAGAGTTAGGAAAGTATTTAAAAGGGTTAAGAGGTAAGCAGATTTACGAAGATATGCTTAATACCCTTGGTGATCAATGTCTTCCGTGAAAAATTGGATTGCAAGCTTCAAAAGAGGTAAATTTTCATTGAAGATGATGACCGATCGGGAAGGCCAGTTTCTGTATCAGTTCTGGAAAATATCGATACAGTTCATGACTAGATTGTATCAGACTGTTGAATATTTCATACGAATGCGTTCATTATATAGTTCGAGTCAATTTGGACATGAGAAAAATTGCTACAAAATAGTTCCCCAAATGTTTGAATGTTGACCAAAAGCGTGCAAGGGTAGAAACATCGATTTGAAAACGATGTAGACTTCTTAAACCGAATTGTTACTATGGATGAGACTCGGGTACATTTCTACGATCCAGAAACAAAGCAACAATCGATGGAATGGCGACACTCTGGTACTCCAAGACCTAAGAAGTTTCGTGTCCAAAAATCTGCTGGAAAAGTTCTTGCTTCAGTTTTTTGGGATTACCATGGACTAACCATGATTTATTTTTTGGATAAGTGTAAAACAATAACTGGAGATTACTATTCGACATTACTACGGGAAAAAGTTGGAGAGAAAAGACGTGGAAAGCTATCCAAAAGTGGACTACATCCCTGCACACAAATCTCATGTTGCCATACAAAAAATTCGTGATTTTGGGTTTGAATTACTAAAAAATCACCCTTATTCACCAGATTTAGCTCCTTCTGACTATGATCTCTTTCCTCAACTGAAAAAAGGTTTAAAAGGTCGTAAATTTTCTTCCAACGAGGAGGTAATAAAAACTGTGATGGTCTGGTTTGCAAAACAAGAAAAAACATTTTTTTTGAAAGGTCTAAAGACGTTGCAGGTTCGCTGTAATAAATGTACCCAATTAAGAGGAGAATATATTGAGTAATAAAATATTTTGACATTGAAATTTTGTTTGGTTCTACAGTAGGTCAAGAATTTTTCAATATATCCCCGTATGCTGTACTGAAAATTCGTTATTCTAAAATTTAAATATTGTGGTGAACCAGCGAAGGCTATGATTACGAGTTGGTGAATTACAACCCACAATTTTCTTACCGTACCCCTACCTTAGGAAGGTATATTGGGCAGCTTAGCACAAAACCATCATTAGTTAAAAATGTGTGGGAACCGTCACTCCTTCCTCTTCGTAATATAATGACAAGATTTGGACAAATTGATTTGGAAAACTCGGGTAATTGAAATTCAGCCCTTATTTGCAATTTCGGGCCGGTCAATTGGACGTTGATTTACATTGAACCGACGCCTCATTATTCATAAGAATCCTAACCTACTGCTTGCTTTAGGTCCATCAACGGACCAGCAAAGATTACAGACACAGACAGTTCCCCAGAAGTGTTTGTTTTTTGGGTTAGGATACATGATAAGTCTTGAGGTCTATTGAGTTTTAAACTACTAGTTTGTTCACAATTAACCGATAAGTTTATTGCTAATATATTCGTAGAATTTTCAACCAACAAAATCTTTACGTAGGACGACACACTTGAAGATTTCAGGCATCGGCAGCAATCGATCTCCGAATGATTGGCAGTGTTCGGCAGAAATTACTAGATGGAATTTTCGAGTTTCTTTGCCATTGTGTATTCGTTTCAGATGTCGATTTGTTTTGTAATATAATTCGTTAGTTGTTAAGTACTTTTAAGATTTGAACATTGAATTTGTTGATGATATTCAGACTTTTTTTTTACACATAACATTCCTACATCACATTCTCAAACTAACGTTTTATAAATATATAAGAAAGGGCCGCTTTAACTCACAATATACAGAAAAGAACGTGTCAAATTGTCCGTATCGGTATCCTGTCAATTAACAATGAAAAGTGTTGGTGCTCATACCCACACCTTGTCAGATTTCTAAATGATCACGATGACTGACGAATATAGTAAAAAAGTTCCGACAAATAAGTTATTAAATAAGTCCCTTCACTGTTACCCACCTTGTCTACCACTTAATATTTGATAAATTATTTTCCTTAGAGCATTTCAATTAATTTTAACAGACCCTTCTACTATTTTTTTTTATCTTATTAACGACTAGAAAATATTTTTTTTTAAAACCAAACTGTTTGTACTTTTCTATAGGGTACGTAGACAATATTTTCTTTATAATTTAGGCTTTCTATATATTTTTCACTTCCTAAATATCCTCGAATAAAGTAGACGATGAAAATTTAATAAATTAACTATGAAATTACATAATTTTTTATAAAGAAACAAGAATGTAATGGAACCACAAGCACTGTCATTATTTTCCACTCTCTTACTTTTATGAACAATCACCTTAGTGCCCGATGGAAACTTAGGGGTTGCTATTACCAAGAATTGGTACCCCTTGTCGGTTTTAGTTGTATTGGTAACCACTTCGCAGGCCTTTTGATCTCCCTTGGTCTAATCCTTGTAGTCTATAAGAAAACATTCTGGATATTACTAGCTTCTAAGCAAGGTTTTTCTAATAGGTCAAATCTCTGAGTATTTTTATTCCTGTGGTCGTAATACCTTGACTTGTACAAAAGTATTTCTTTCTGTATCTGGATCTGTCTGTGCTGTAGCCTACCAAAGGTTTTCCTTTTCTATAAAGGCTATTCTGAAATCATGTGACTGGAGTCGATCTACCTACCTAAAGAAGGGTCCATTCTCTTTTCAGCCTACAACTCCAACACTAAAATCATTCAATCTTTCTCTTTTAGCAAGCTAGGGACATGGAAAAGAAGGACGCAGAAAACTTGATAAAACACAATTTCAAAAGAAGATCTGAATCTATACACTGGCTACCTCTGACCCCGATGTCGATGAATCATTCCTTCCGGTTAAAATTCGTTTTCATTTTTCTGCAAGTTCAAGAATGTCGCTAAAAGATGGAATGATGGAAAATCGGCGGTTAGACAAAGAACAGTTACCAGAACCCGTCGCAATCACATGTCGATTCGAGCGGAAAGTCTTGGAGTGAGTTTGGTGGAAGGTTTAGAATCATTCCAAAATTGTTAAAAAGCATAAGGGAAATTTGTTATAGAAGAAAGGTTTATTGGAATTGGCCCTGATATAGCTCCTCTACAGAGCTGAACCCAGAGAAAAACACAGTCCATATTATATATGATTTGATCGCGTGTGTGCTGTAGCCTACCAAAGGTTTTCCTTTTCTATAAAGGCTATTCTGAAATCATGTGACTGGAGTCGATCTACCTACCTAAAGAAGGGTCCATTCTCTTTTCAGCCTACAACTCCAACACTAAAATCATTCAATCTTTCTCTTTTAGCAAGCTAGGGACATGGAAAAGAAGGACGCAGAAAACTTGATAGAACACAATTTCAAAAGAAGATCTGAATCTATACACTGGCTACCTCTGACCCCTGACCCCGATGAATCATTCCTTCCGGTTAAAATTCGTTTTCATAAGATTAAATTATTTGTTTCTGCAAGTTCAAGAATGTTGCTAAAAGATGGAATGATGGAAAATCGGCGGTTAGACAAAGAACAATTACCAGAACCCGTCGCAACCACATGTCGATTCGAGTGAGTTTGGTGGAAGGTTTAGAATCATTCCAAAATTGTTAATTGTTATAGGAGAGAGGTTTATTGGAATTGGCCCTGATATAGGAGCTTCTCCTCTACAGAGCTGAACCCAGAGAGAGACACAGTCCATATTATACATGATTTGATCGCGTGATTTCAATTTTATTCGTTCCGAATTGAAGATTGGGATATTTGAATACCATTGTTTCTATACAATATTACGATATAAAACAAGTTGCGTCATGACTAAGTTTCTTCCTTTGAAGTTGGTATCAAAATAATTTTGTTAATTTAAAAGTTACGAGAGATTATCTCGAGTACGACGACTTTTTCGTTCATGTGTAGATACTTGTCTTATCATTATGTAATACTGGGTTCCATTACCATTAATAATACCAAATAACGATAGCTTTGAACTTCAAGTTAAGTCACATTGGTGTTCAAACTCAATTCATCTTTCTCAACTGTTGAATGAAATAAAAAGTGTAATCTCGAGTCTAATGGGTATCGAGTAAATGCGTTTTAAATTTCAAGTTTGGAATGTATGATGGCGAAAGAAATCTACGGCTAACGATGTATTCGTGTGAAGTGAAATATCGATTATAATATTGTAATAAACAGAGGAATCAATTACGAAACGAAAATCGAAACGAGAATCCAATACGTATAAAGATCGGTAAAAGTCAGGCCACAAATTTGTTTTAAGGGTGTGCAAATTGATGCCCTTCTTGATCAATGTCAAGCTGTCCACGAAAAGTTTCAAATTTTCCTTCAACTGCAGTTCGGAAGTCGGATGCAAAAACACAGTTCTTGAGAATGGCCATCAGGAAGAAATCACAGGATGTCAGGTCTTATGATCGTGCGGACCACTCAATCTTTTAATTCTGGTCGTTCCAGTACACGCAGTTATACCAAATTACCGCACCGTTCAGCTTGAAGGTTGCTTCATCTGACCACAAAATGGTATGCTGGAACTGCGGATCATTCTGAGTACATCCAAGGTACAACTCGCAAAATTCCAATCTACGACCAAAACAATCCTCGTGAAGAGTGTAAAGGCGACGCAGACGGTAAACTCGATAGTGCATGCGTTTCAGCAGTCGTCGTAAATAACGATGTATATTTGTGGCACTAGAGATTGGTTCAGTTGCTTCACTAACGCCACTATTTCCATATTTTCGTTAGTTGTTACAGATACCGGTCGTCCAGTACGCGGCGCGTCGGCAACAGAGCCCGTAAGAATGTCTGATACGCCCAACATATTGTTGAGCGATTTGGTAGCGGCGAGTTCGGAAATTGTTGTTGAAATTCGGTAAACGTTGTTTCGTAATCAAAGTTCGTACGCAGATACGACGTAACAAAGAAAACTCTTTCTTGTAAAGTGAACTTGTATCGGTTATTTTGAAAATTGGTCTACGTATTAGCATGACACAGACACAGTAGTACGAACATGCTTCGTTTTAATCTTTATTAGCAACTTTGCTAGACTTATGAGTGTTACCGCAACGTTTAGTCAGATGAGAATCCTCAAAATCAGCGATAATTTTATAATATATGCTTTTTTGATGACCAGGACTTCTGTATTATTTATTTTCATACTTTGTATTCCTATTTTATTTCAATTTCTTTAGTTCGTACTTTATTTTTAATTTAAAAACCATAACTGGCGCAGTCAGTAGGATGGAGAAGTTGGGAACGGCGACGTTTAGTCACATAAAAAAAATCAGAATCTTTGTATTATTGTAAATCTTCATAATTTTTATATCGTATTTGTTTAATTCAGTATTTTGAATCTTTGGTGATTATAAATTTGTATTTTGTTTTAAAAAAATGGGTTTCGTTTCGGAAAAACATGAATCGAATCAATTTCAAAGTATACAAGATTTAAAAACGGTCTGATGACGTTCCATACACCATAATGGTAAGATCGATACTTTTAGGACGAACCAAATATATTATAAAATATTCACCTCATACACTTAGATCATATAAGTTTTATAAATAATAATAAATCGTTAAATTCGCAGATACATTCAATATTCTCCTTGTATAATGCATAACCAATCGAGGTCGAATGTCAGGGTCTAAGCGAGGATGGTACACCAGTCATTCAATGTGGAATGTGACTACTTACATATGGTACGACTTTATAACGATGATGTTGAGTACGTGCGACTGTAAGTTTATAATCAATTTTAGCTCGAAAAAAAAAATTGTTATGTTAACTTAGAGAACGAAGTTCGTCGGGCACTTTATTGTTTGGATGAGGACGTTATTTATGTGGTGTAACGTTTTGCCCTGATTTAGGAAAGATTCCTCAAGGACTGGATGTCTGGTGGAAGGTTAGTGTGATGAAGACATCCCTGACAAACAAATTGTTTTTCGCAGAATGCTGCAGCGATGGCCATTTGGCTAGTGAACCGGAGAATCGCAGAAAAGCTACATCAGCGACGTTTTGTTCGCATGTTTACAGTTTTATTTTGTTACAGTAGGATTCTGAAATCTTTGCAGCTCTATTTGAGACTCTGGAAATAGGATCTTATCATTGGCATATTGATGTTTTCATTATTAGAGTTACTCCTATAAAATCATGATTTCGAAAGTAGGTTTCCAAGTCTGACATGAAGAGTTTAGCGATTTTGGGAATTGGAAAGTAGAATATTTTGAAAAAATCAAAATACATCTTATAAAGATAACATGTGATATTTGTGTAATCAAAATCTAAATTGGATACGAGAAATGTATAAACAAAGAGAATAAAAAAATGGAGAAACATATTGATAAATACGGGTAATTAATAAATGAAATCAAGAAACATGATTGTATAGAAGTGGTAGTTTTTAACGTTAAATTAAAATATTAGCTCAGTTCATTGGTGGTACGTATAAACGTCAGCTCAGAAATCTATAAATTATATAGTTTTTATAGAAAATTAAGCGGTTTGAGTGGCCACTTCATCGCGGTCTCCACTCAAGCTATCAATGGAATCAAGAAACTTTATCTATTTCCCACCGTTTTTATGATGTAAGTCATAATCATAACGGTTTTTTTTCTGAATTTAATACCACAGATAAAATGATAAAAAAATTTATTAAGTTATAATGTCTCCCATTAACGCCGAAGTTTGTGGTCTCGAATAATGTGCTAGTATCGAATTAATCCATTCTCTCTATTATACAGATATAATGGGTGTCTCAAAATTAACGTAAGATTCGAATGAAATAGAAAACACAGTTTTTGTTTTTTGATTCGGCTTTGCGTACACATACGCACCCGGTTGAATTTCTTTGATACAATGTTTAACGTCCTCTTTTGATTTACGCGTGGTTTTGGGCTTGTTGACGGAGACCCCCATAATGAGAAATCTAATGGTGTTTAATCACACATTTGCATGAAAGTGAGATCCAATTGAGCCCAAAATGCACACAGTGACACGCTGTGGATGCATTAGTTTCTGTACAATCACATGTGGGTTCTCAGAATCGCAAAACTGGCAGTTTTGGCTATGAACAAACGCATCAAATTTAAAATGAGCTTAGTAGATTAGAATGATTTCGCTATAAAAATCAGCATCCATTTGTTGATTCTCGATAATCTATTTCTTCGTTGTGCATGGTCATTAGATCGGTTGTTGAGTTTATTGAATTTTGTAAGCATACAGACGCGGATCTTTAGTAAGTATACCCTGTATACAGAGTACTTTTTGAAATTTTTGGATGACCAGTGTGTTTGTTATTTCCGACAGATCCTGTCTCCCGAAATTTTTTAATTAATCTCTCCACAGTTGATATAAGTAAGTAAAACATTATTCCGACCTTATTTTGTATGAAACACCACTTCCTTTCTGCTAAACTGTCAGCTGTCAATTTGTTTTTTTAGGGTTGTCAACACTTTACTCCATAAATGGCGGCAAAATTAAACTTCGCGATAATTTCGGGACGATCTTTACCAAACAAATTTCGAATATTTATAAGAATTATTATACATTACTTTGTCAATAGCGTGCAGCACAATTTATTATGTATAAAGTGCCTATATATTGGTATCTCGTACAGATTTTATCTCCCGGAATTTTTTAATTAATCTCTACACAGTTGATATAAGTAAGTAAAACATTATTCCGACCTTATTTTGTATAAAACACCACTTCCTTTCCGCTAAACTGTCAGCTGTCAATTTGTTTTTTTAGGGTTGTCAACACTTTACTCCATAAATGGCGGCAAAATTAAACGTCGCGATAATTTCGGGACGATCTTTACCAAACAAATTTCGAATATTTATAAGAATTATTATACATTACTTTGTCAATAGCGTGCAGCACAATTTATTATGTATAAAGTGCCTATATATTGGTATCTCGTACAGATTTTATCTCCCGGAATTTTTTAATTAATCTCTACACAGTTGATATAAGTAAGTAAAACATTATTCCGACCTTATTTTGTATAAAACACCACTTCCTTTCCGCTAAACTGTCAGCTGTCAATTTGTTTTTTTAGGGTTGTCAACACTTTACTCCATAAATGGCGGCAAAATTAAACGTCGCGATAATTTCGGGACGATCTTTACCAAACAAATTTCGAATATTTATAAGAATTATTATACATTACTTTGTCAATAGCGTGCAGCACAATTTATTATGTATAAAGTGCCTATATATTGGTATCTCGTACAGATTTTATCTCCCGGAATTTTTTAATTAATCTCTACACAGTTGATATAAGTAAGTAAAACATTATTCCGACCTTATTTTGTATAAAACACCACTTCCTTTCCGCTAAACTGTCAGCTGTCAATTTGTTTTTTTAGGGTTGTCAACACTTTACTCCATAAATGGCGGCAAAATTAAACGTCGCGATAATTTCGGGACGATCTTTACCAAACAAATTTCGAATATTTATAAGAATTATTATACATTACTTTGTCAATAGCGTGCAGCACAATTTATTATGTATAAAGTGCCTATATATTGGTATCTCGTACAGATTTTATCTCCCGGAATTTTTTAATTAATCTCTACACAGTTGATATAAGTAAGTAAAACATTATTCCGACCTTATTTTGTATAAAACACCACTTCCTTTCCGCTAAACTGTCAGCTGTCAATTTGTTTTTTTAGGGTTGTCAACACTTTACTCCATAAATGGCGGCAAAATTAAACTTCGCGATAATTTCGGGACGATCTTTACCAAACAAATTTCGAATATTTATAAGAATTATTATACATGACTTTGTCAATAGCGTGCAGCACAATTTATTATGTATAAAGTGCCTATATATTGGTATCCTGTACAAATCTTAGTTTTTTAATTAATCTCTACACAATTGACGAAAGTAAAACATTATTTCGACAATATTTTATATGAAACTTTCGTTTCATTTTCACTAACCCTAAACTGTCAACTGTCAATTTGTTTTTTTAGGGTTGTCAACACTTCAGTCCAAAAATGGAGGCAAAATTAAACTTTGTGTTAGTTTCGGGACACCCTTTCACAAAACGATTTTTAAATATTGATGAGAATTATTATACAATACTTTGCCAATAGTTTGCAGCACAATTTATTATGTATACAGTGCCTAAATACACGAAACATATTATGGTAGATATTAGTTTAAGTCATTGAAATTTAATAATTAATAATAATTGAGTTAGTATACCTTCTACAAATACCTGATGAACGTATTTAACCAGTTTATCTTGCCAATCTTCATTTTTCTATGTTTTATCTAAATATTTTTATCTTCTCTCCTGAATTTTCTAATCTTCCTCAAATGTTTACTTCTGTTCTCTCCATTATAATGTGATTCTTGTAAATTTTTTCAAGATTTGTACCTCTCAATGCTTGGAAAAGTTTCGTTTTGTTTGTTGTGCTAAGTCTATAAATGATTCTTAAGCTCTGGTCATGTTTGAACTCTTTGAAATCATATTGGAAAAACTACTATTGAAATTTTTATGTATAATTTCACATGAGAGTATACTTAGCAGTTTTATACCTAACATTACGGAACTAACAATGCAGTATGTTTGAGATACTGTTTATAAAAAAGCATAAATCTAAACTAAAATAATGCAGTGCCTACATAACACTTTGGAAGGCTCCTTAATTCTATGTTGAATTTTTTCCCTATGAAAATTACATACCTCAATTTTGTTCATTAACATGCCTAAATAATTTAACACCAGAATTGAAATACATTAATATTTTAATTCGCAAATTCTGGAGAAGGTCACATTATACAAAGATAGAGAAAGATCCTTAACAATTATGATTTCCATTAGCGAGAAAAATATAAGATACTTAAGTCAAATTGTAAATTGAAAAAAATCGCCTCTTATATCCAACGCCGGTATTATTGTACTGTAGTACTGCAGTACTTATTAAAAATACTCATCAAAAACCGCCGCCTCATTCTTGTTGCAATTTATTTTCAGCGATCGTAACCTTGAGACTTCTTCTAAGAAGCGCCTTTTTTTGTCGGAAGAATTTTTAAATTTATAATTGAATTTTAGATACATAATAGTTGGATGTTTGATCATAACACCGTCAGAAATACATCAGAGATCAGATCAAATCTAAGTTGTTTGCAACATGCACTTACCCATAATAAATTTGTAAGTTTTAGTTATTACAAGTTTAAATGTCTTTTAATTTTTCTATATCACGGACTTCAATCCAAAGACACTGTTTGATATATTTATATATCATACGTTAGATTTCATATGCAATGCACTGTACACTTTAATAACTCTTAACACACGAAAAAAAATTTAATGAGAATAAAAAACACTCTAGGTATATAATTTATTTACTTCCTAAAGTATTATACTCGTAATCAGTTTCACATTAGCAAAATAAATAAAATTCAAGAATAACACCAGCAGAATCGTACCTCTTATGTTTCAAATGATATTAAACTTCTTCTGTTTTAACTGAGATCATAGAACTACGGTTGTGAATATAAAATTCATAGCTAATAAATTGAAAATAAAACTATTTCATTGAAATAATGTAAAATCTAGTTATCGATAACAAGATATTATACCACGTGTATAGTTTCTTCTAAATACTACATGTAACGATGATAATTCTCCATATAACTACTCTAATTATACTTTGTTCGGGCTATTAAAAAATAATAACGAGGCCACCCAACTTATCGGTTTCTAAATCAGTTTTGCTTTCTTCTCAACAGGACGATACCAGTGTCGAACTAGCCTACGCATAGTAAAGTTAAAATTTAGTGTCCATTAAGGTAGAAATATAAACAAGTGATGTTCGGGATTTCGAATATTTTGAAATAGCATTGGCACACCCTTAAAGTTAGTAGAGAATAAATCTTGTTAATAAATATATTTTAGTTTTCATTAAACATTTTACCAAAAATTGTTTTATTTCTGTCCTATTTTAATTTGAGGTTAATAAAAGTTTTTATTAGGCCTAAAGAAAACCAAAAATCATTGAAGCAAATATTTTAACATGTCATTGGTAATACAGAGGTCGATATTAGTCAGACGACTCTCTCAAAAAATAGGCATGATTCCGGCAACAGTCATAAGTCTGGCAACGTTGTCGAAAAAGATTGAAACGAAGCATGTTCCTGCTTCAGACATTTGGGTCTGTATCATGATAAAACGTGCTCGTCAAGTAGATGCTTTTTCAGAATGAATAACCGATACAATTTTACGAAATTTTAAGTAAGAGTACTAGGACTTACTATATTTATCAAAATGGTGACTTATTGTTTAAAATATCGTCCTTGTAAATCCAATGAAACAAAACTGAAGTATGTAACTTGAAATCGTTCAGAGAATTAAGAGATGTACTTTTTTTCTGAGTAGATTATATATATAATATACGAGACGAAATTATATTTTTTGTTAATCCGCTCCTGACCTCGTTGTCTATTTTATTTTTATTCTTCTTTTTTATTAAATAATGTTCGTTAAAATACCACGAATCTGTCATGTCATCGGCTGTTGATCCCGTTGAAAACAAAAGAAGAGAGTTCGTGAATTAGCAAGTAAATGTCCAAGAAACCCTATAATTTTTTGTCGGCCCGCGCGAAACTTTACAAAGAGAAACCAGCGTCCAATGCCTAAGGGGTCAAATCCAACATTTAAAATAAAACGCACTGGCGTAGACTATAATCTTTTCAATATAATAAATATTTTGTTTTTTCAACATAACATCTAATCTACTCCAGCTAGTTTGCAATTCATTCTCGAATGAATGTAATTCGAATGGTTGGTTGCATAATTGTCTCGTGATATTTGATGCAGTAGAAGTTAATAACCTCTCAAATAGCGATTCCAGGGAAATCGAAATATTCATACGAGATGTTAAATGGTTAATGTTGTCATAAAGTAACGTGCGAACCATGTTAACAACGTCTTATTTTATATTTAGAACGGCGATCATTGCCGTCTATAGGTTAACTTTATCAAGGCGGTCGTAATAATAGTACATCCTTTCAAAAATAATACCAATCTTCACAATATGTGTGTTATTCAATCTTGTTAGTAATATAACATCAAATTTTGTACGATCACGTGTAATTTTCTTGTAAATTGCACACTGCATAATAAGTGCATAACAACTAAAAATTATATGAAAGTACAATGATGGATATTTTGTATGTCTAATCCTTGTATGAATACCGCGGCAGTCTGTGTAGTACATTCCAGTAAAGTACTGATTGAATTGGGGACAACGATTTAGAAAAAAACTTTTTTTGGAATATCTCGTTTGCACCAAACCAGATTTGGATAGTCTAATTCTTTTGAAATTGAATTTGGTAAAGTCAAAATTATGTAAATTTTTACAAAGCTAGGAAAAGTAATTTTTTAACCGGATTGGATGGGAAAACTCAATTTTTAGTTAACTTGGGTTTGGAAAAGCGATTTATTGACAAATTTTATTTTGGAAATCCAGGTTTTCTCCAAATACAATAAGAAAAAGTCATTTGTTGACAAAACTTATTATGGAAAAGCTATATTTTAACGACTTAGATGTAGAAAATTATTTTTTGATTGAAAAATATTTGGAAACAGAATTGTTTGTGAAAAATAAACGTATTGATTTTAGGAAATCAATTTTTATCCAAATACAAGTGATTTCATGACAAAGTAAAATAGGCGAAAGTCATTTTTGTTCAAACAAAATAAAATCTAGAGCCAATTTTTGACTAAACTGATTTTACTTTTTGTCACAAAGATGTGTGAAACTCATTTTTGGTCAAAATAAAATCTGAAAAAGCCATTGCTTGACCAAATTAAAATTGAAAAAGCCATTATGTATAAATGTGAATTTGGAAAAGATACAAAATTAAATATGGAAAATCCATTGTGTGATCTATGACAGAATACATCTTGAAAACTCCATTTTATGTGAAAATTCGATTTAGAATAGCAGTTTGGTTTATATTAAATCTGAAAAAGTAATTTTTTGACAAAATTAAGTTTGGAAAAACGATTATTGTCTTAATTGTACCGGAAAAGCTTTTTTTTTTGATAAAATTAAAAGCGGGAATAATATTTCTGTCGAATTAAATTAGGAGAAGCGATTTTTTGACAAATTTTATTTTGGAAATCCAGGTTTTCTCCAAATACAATAAGAAAAAGACATTTGTTGACAAAATTTATTATGGAAAAGCTATATTTTAACGACTTAGATGTAGAAAATTATTTTTTGATTGAAAAATATTTGGAAACAGAATTGTTTGTGAAAAATAAACGTATTGAATTTAGGAAATCAATTTTTATCCAAATACAAGTGATATCATGACAAAGTAAAATAGGCGAAAGTCATTTTTGTTCAAACAAAATAAAATCTAGAGCCAATTTTTGACTAAACTGATTTTACTTTTTGTCACAAAGATGTGTGAAACTCATTTTTGGTCAAAATAAAATCTTAAAAAGCCATTGTTTGACAAAATTAAAATTGAAAAAGCCATTATGTATAAATGTGAATTTGGAAAAGATACAAAATTAAATATGGAAAATTCATTGTGTGATTTATGACAAAATACATCTTGAAAACTCCATTTTATGTGAAAATTCGATTTAGAATAGCAGTTAGGTTTATATTAAATCTGAAAAAGTAATTTTTTGACAAAATTAAGTTTGGAAAAACGATTATTGTCTTAATTGTACCGGAAAAGCTTTTTTCTTAATAAAATTAAATGCGGGAATAATATTTCTGTCGAATTAAATTAGGAGAAGCGATTTTTTGACAAATTTTATTTTGGAAATCCAGGTTTTCTCCAAATACAATAAGAAAAAGTCATTTGTTGACAAAATTTATTATGGAAAAGCTATATTTTAACGACTTAGATGTAGAAAATTATTTTTTGATTGAAAAATATTTGGAAACAGAATTGTTTGTGAAAAATAAACGTATTGAATTTAGGAATTCAATTTTTATCCAAATACAAGTGATTTCATGACAAAGTAAAATAGGCGAAAGTCATTTTTGTTCAAACAAAATAAAATCTAGAGCCAATTTTTGACTAAACTGATTTTACTTTTTGTCAAAAAAATGTGTGAAACTCATTTTTGGTCAAAATAAAATCTGAAAAAGCCATTATATGTAAATGTGAATTTGGAAAAGATACAAAATTAAATATTGAAAATCCATTACGTGATTTATGACAGAATACATCTTGAAAACTCCATTTTATGTGAAAATTCGATTTAGAATAGCAGTTTGGTTTATATTAAATCTGAAAAAGTAATTTTTTGACAAAATTAAGTTTGGAAAAATGATTATTGTCTTAATTGTACCGGAAAAGCTTTTTTTTTGATAAAATTAAAAGCGGGAATAATATTTCTGTCGAATTAAATTAGGAGAAGCGATTTTTTGACATAATGAAGTAACTTTGGGAAAGCCATATCATAATTAAATTAAAATTGAAAAAACCATTTCGATATCAAAGTAAATTTTGACAAGCAATTTAGGTGTAAATTAAAATGAAAAAAAAAATTATTTCTTGACACTATTATTATCTCAATTGTTGTCCAAATTGTGCCCGGAAAAGCGTGATAAAATTGAATATGGAACAAACGTTTTTGAAAGAAAGAAAACTTTGGAACTCAATTTTTGATGAGAAGTCGATTTAGAAGACAACAATTCATATCTTGATCATATAAAACTTGGAAAAGCTACTTTTGAGGAAATTGAAAAGCCGTTCTTGATCATATTAAATTTGAAAAGGAGTTTCCGGCAAATTTTATAATGTAAAAGACATTTCTTGACCAAATTGAATTTGGAAATTCATATCTTGATCATATAAAATTCGGAAAAGCTACTTTTGAGGAAATTGAAAAGCCGTTCTTGATCATATTAAAGTTTTCAGCAAAATTTATAATGAAAAATATATTTCTTGACCAAATTGAATTTGGAAAAGTCATTTCTTGATTATATAAAACTTGGAAAATCCTCTTTTGAACAAATTGTATTGGAAAAGTTCATTTCTGGATCTAATTAAATTTATCAAACCATCTTATATATTAAAAAAATTGATGATTTCCATTCCGAGTCCGTTCAGTCGTTCTACCCAACCGATTTGCTTCATTTTTTTTTTCAATGAAAGGTATCGATGCACAGATCAGCCATCAACCATCGGATTTCATCTAATTTTCACCATTCTCAAGTTATACTCAAATGCGATTTCCCCCTGTACATTACTTATGGGAGTTTTTCACGTACACACGTTCTATCCTCAATATCTCAGGTTCTATTCAAGTTAGAGACTTCGTTTTGGTTTAAGAACACTCGCTGAAACACCTTCTTTCTTTTGAGCTTTTGACCATTTAAATCGGTTGAGTTGGAGAGGAGCTAGGCGCGGATATTCAATGTGGAGTTATGGATTTTTGTAGGTTTTTGGCAATTTTTCTACATTCAAAGATCTATATCTCAGGTTCTAATATAGCTACAGAGTTCATTTTGGTTGAAGAACACTCGCTGAAACACCTTCTTTCTTTTGAGTTTTTGAACACTTAAATCGGTTGAGTTGGAGAGGAGCTAGGCGCGGACATTCAATGCGGAGTTATGGATTTTTGTAGGTTTTTGGCAATTTTTCTACATTCAAAGATCTATATCTCAGGTTCTAATATAGCTACAGAGTTCATTTTGGTTGAAGAACACTCGCTGAAACACCTTTTTTCTTTTGAGTTTTTGAACACTTAAATCGGTTGAGTTGGAGAGGAGCTAGGCGCGGACATTCAATGCGGAGTTATGGATTTTTGTTGGTTTTTGGCATACACAAGTTCTATCCTCAATATCTCAGGTTCTATTCAAGATAGAGACTTCGTTTTGGTTTAAGAACACTCGCTGAAACACCTTCTTTCTTTTGAGTTTTTGATCACTTAAATCGGTTGAGTTGGAGAGGAGCTAGGCGCGGACATTCAATGCGGAGTTATGGATTTTTGTATGTCCGTCTCCTGGCTCTAAACTCCCTCCTCACTAATTTTCAGCCAAATCTGTACAGCCGTTCTCGAGTTATAAATAGTGTAACTAACACAACTTTCTTTTATATATATAGATATCAACTTTAAATAAAAATTATTATAACTTGACTCCACAAGATCATCAGACTGTGAGAAAACAAATTCATTTTCTTAAATTAATAATACCACAAACTGTATAAAGCAGCCGAAACTTTTATAGTAACAAAGGAATTCACTTGATATGATATTATTTGATGAGCAACACTCTATAATAAGTAGTAGATGTTAGTAAGTCGGAAATTAAATGATTATTATTTCCCTAACTCAAATAATAAAAACTTCATATCTAATTCTCTAACTAGAGTTTGAATAAAAACCCCCATAATATGAAAATCCTCAATAAAGTTGATTATATACAGTTAATCCGGCATTCTACGTCCGTCATTTTGAGGATAAAATCATAGTCAACACAACTACGTATCAAAATGAAATAATTGTCATAGAAAAAAGACTTGGAACAGATTTATATTCATCGTGACGAGCCTACTGCAGAAGAAATTACTGACGAACTGCTCGTATAAAGTGCATTAAGGTACGTCAGTACGCCAGTAGTACCCAGATGAAGAAGAAGAAGTTGATGATGAGAGAGAACTTGACGTCCTATTAAGTTTTGTCCAAGGATGGATGCTTAAAAGTCAAAAGTTTACAGTGGTCCGATTTCTACATGTTTTTATACATGGATTAATATTGAAATCGATGATATCCTTGTCCTTAAACACATATGAATTAATCATTTATCAATTGCAATCGTCAACACTATTTTTGTCATAAAATATCAGTGGATAAGTTGGAACAATAAACGATTCATTAAACCAATCAAAATTAACATTTTAATTAATCAATTTGAATCAAAAATCGTGATATACCACACAATATAACCAATTTGCATTCAGGTTATCTCTAAGAACGTTTCAACAGATCAGTAAGTAAAAGTTCAGGAACCTGTTACAGCTTAAAAACAAGAATCTAGATACTATATTATCAGTAATTCCGACAAGCTTAATATCCACTAGACTGCACGTCTCGATTTTATTTATTTTGTCGTAATCACATCCCATACGATATTGGAATTCTTTATTTGATAATCATACGTTGTATATAGGGTTACCATAAAGAATTTACGAAACTCACAATGTTTATTTTCGAAAATCGATCGGAATTAAACATTCTGTAATCGCTGGTCATGGATGCGCATTCGTCCTAATCGCTTCTTTTGTGATGTTTACCACTGGGTGAATTTTATCCGGACATATTTGAATCGTTTAGAAAATATTCATAATTTATTCGGAATATGTTCGCTCTAACGCAGTTTATGTCGTGTACAAATAGTCCAAACGAATGGGGGTTAGGGGGTATCCCCTGTTCACTATTTGACAGGCCAAGACGATGGGAGATCTGATTTACATAGGAGTTGTAAGAGTCATTTCGTGTCTCATTCGTTCCAATGGTTGGAAATCTAACGTAAAAATCAAGGGAGATAAGATTTAGTTGACCTAGTTGGTAACTTCATCGATCCACATCTTCCAATACATCTCCGGTCTAACTTGTTATCCAGAAACCTTCGAACATTAAAACCATAATTTGGTGGTGCACCATCTTGTTATAAGTAGTGGAAATGAGGTTTCCCCATGATTTGATTCCGGAAATATCGTACTCAAGCCCGGAAGCACTTCCATACGAAGATGTTTCAAATATCGCTCTTAATTGTGGGAATTTCCAGTAGCGAAAATTGTGTCGATTTACTGTTTCACTTGAGAAAAACGTTGCCTCATCTGAAATAACTCTTCTATAAGGAAAATTTGGATTTTCATCACGATGATTCTACAAAATTCCAAACGTATATCCGGCTGGTGAGAGTTCTTGAACAAGTTGATTTTCCTTTCTCTTAAAACTTTACTAGAAACAACTGACTCAAATTTTGCTGTAAGACAATTCCTGTTGCAGCAATTCAGGTTGGTTCTAGCAATTGGGGGTATTCCAAAATGTATTCACTTGAATAAAGCATATGGTTCTTCATAACTTCGACGTCTGTTGCTTTAATCTACTAATGCGACAGCGTGGAAGGTCCCCTTGCTTTCCCTTGGCTGGTCCGCTTCTGTAGCTGCCGCTTCCTCTCACAAATACCTCTAGGAGATGCCTCACTAGAGTCTGGAGCGGGCGTGAAAACCCAGAGTTATTTGAAGGACGATTATAACAAATTTGCAAGCGTTGTTTTGGTCTACGTTTTTCGTTAATAAAATGTACAATGTTGCCAAATGGGTTGTCAAATGAAGCAATGCTGCCCACTCATTGTGCCCGTCGAACTTAACTAGATCAACATCTATATCATTTTTAACTTATCACCATCAATTATACACTGCGCGAGATAAAAGCGGCCAAAAATCTTCAGTTGATCGGGTCTGAGGTAGATTAGAAGGTTCTCTTGTTTTAAAACAAAAGGTATGTTATTTTCAAGTAGCTAATTTTGAATTGTTGCATTTTGGCATGGCGCTAACTTCGACCAAAACATCATAACCTTTATTCGATCCAAATAACGAATGGGGATAATTGGGATCATCGAAATTGTACACCAGGCGGCAACCCCGATTGTCTTTTTCACTTCTTCGGGTAAAAATTCTTGATTTTCCATGTTTGGAAAGGCTCAGACATGGTATTCTTTCTTTTTATTCGCCTATAGTAGCTTTGGGATCTATCTATTCAAATTAAAATTGCTTATAAGACAAAAAAGGATTTGTCTAACAAATGCCAATGAAATAAATAATTTTTTGTCTATTCCGACTCACATTTACACGTTGATTTTAGCAAATTACATTCTTTCGTAGCAGAAAATGAGACTAATTTAAGAAATTTTCATTTTGTAACGTTACAAGTTACAATTTAGGCTTCGTCAAATCATTTTTATTAAAATCGATAACATAAATAACAAGCTCGAAGTTATGTGTTATCAAAATGTTAAATTAATAATTATATTAACCTAAAATCAACGTGTGGGTTGAAATATTAGTTTTATTGGTATTAATCTGGGTTAAATTTTAATGCTGATTATCTTATTTCGCTTTGTGTAGCCGCAGTAGCCACCAACACCATGTCTTGCGTTTCGTGTATTTTCAAATGTGGATAAACACCATAAACTCTACGCTATTATGAAATATTTCACACTCGTATTTTATTACTTCTTATACTACCGACATCTGTGTGCGGTACATTCGGCTCTACACAAAATGTAAACGCCAACATTTGGTGGCGAAGTTCTAATTTCAACGATATAAGGATCAATCAAAAATTCAGTTCACTACTACCGGTAAATATTCAAATAAAACAACTCGATTGACGTCAAAATGGTGTTCAACCATTTACAATGATACGTTAAACGCAGTGTATTGGTAGCGCGTTGAAAACTTCAGTTAAACTTCAGCTAAACACAGCGGCGCACATACGGGTATTTGAACGATCTACACGGTCAAAAATATATTTTTGATTCTATTGATTCTAAATGATATCAGTATATATAAAAAAAACTCTTAAATGTGTTATTTGAGGATATTTATTAAAATCAAATAACAAAAACATTTTTAGTCATCGAAAATATTTTCTTCTTCGCTGCTTGAAGAATCTTCATTTTAATTTGGCTTCTCGGCTACAATTAAACTAACGGTTTCGGGTAAAAAGGAACCCAATTTTCTTTTTTTAATTTTTCTCATGCTGGTAAGAAGGGGATATGACCTTAGAAGCAACCGATTATAAATATCCCTATTGCAGTTTTCCCTGGAAAATTTTTGAGCGAAATCTTGATGGTATGTTCTAAAATGTTTGTTTCGCGCTTCCGCAGCCTCTTCAGAAAGCTGTCCAATGGGCATTTTTGCACCAAGAATAAGTATTTTGTGCATGGTTGGCGTCATTGGGTGCCAAGGGTATAAACTTACATACAATCGAGGAGTATCCATTGCGTAATGGTCATATTTGTCTGTGTCGATTTTATACCCACTTGAAATATTCTCTAAAATAACTTTTAACCTATAGATCAGATCATAACTAATTCCAGTCATTTCAGAGGCTAGCTTTGGGTCATCAAAAAATTTTCTGCTCGTGTTGCAATCATTTGTGTTGCCAAAATTTAATTTTGGCATATCAACCAGTAAACCTGTTTCCCTGCGAAATCTAGCTTGGATTTCTAGTTTCTTTTCCTTTTCTAGACATTTTTCAGCTTCAGATTTTCTTTCGCGGTACTTTTTAACTGGCAATTTATATGCTAAGTGAAGAATGCTTTCAAAAAAACGAGTCCTTGCATGTAAAACTGACAACCCAAACTCTCAGGACTAACTTCTTTTCGAACATCCAAGTTATTAAAATCCTTGGATGTCGCTCCACATAAATAGCATTTGCTTGTAGATTTAGTGCCAGTGGCCGCGTTGCAAACTTTGACGTCTACCATTGTCATGATAAAGACGTGCTTAACCAAAAACTTTTGTCCATTTAAGTCAACTTCTGTTGGGTTTAGTGACTGCGCAGATTTTTTTACGTACTCAATTTCTTCTAGCGTAACATCGACACTTTCTTTCTGAAATCGGAATCTTATAGGTCTGCAGTATCTTGGGGATGAAGGTGTTGGATTTTCCCAGAGTACATTTTCATCGTTTTTTCCATCAATCAATTTCAGAGGTACAAAACAGCTTTGAAACACATTTGAATCCGAATCGGAATCATTTTCAAATTTTTGTTTGTATTGGGATTGTTGGGAGCCGTCACAACCCCATTTACAAATAATTTTTAGTTTGTCCTTCTCTTCTTCTTTTATGCTAATTAGGATTTCTTCCAGGTACATAGATAAGCGCTTAATGGTCAGATCAATTAAAGGCTGTAAATTACACTCGACACATGTAGCTGTTACTCTAATTTCTTCCGAAGGTTTTGCCTTTTGTAAAAGGGAATAACATGGAAAAAACTTTTTGTTGGCGACTCTAATGCTTTCGTATTGTCGACGAGTTAAGTCTGCATCGAGAAACATAGCTAAAGCCTTACCCCCGAAGAACTAGGTGAAACAAAAACATATAATTTAAAACTGCACCAACAACTTAATAGTGTTTTTTACAGATACTTTCACACGGCTTAGAAAACCAATTTTTTAACAACAAATGTATGAAAACATCCCTAAGGATTTTATATTTGTTTAATTTTTGCTAAAAACACGTAAAAATGTCTTCAAAAACTTAGTCTATATAATAAATATCCTAAATATTAGTTTTAAGCTTTTAAAAAAGTAAATTCTTCCTAAACACATCGAGCATATAAACTGAATTGAAAAATATAGCGTGATCTAACTTAATACCATAACATGTATAATATTAAACAAAAAAAATGTTGTAATATGCATGACTTCTTAAAAATCGAACCCTTACCATAAAACTAAAATAAAAATATTTGATTTTTATCAAAACTTGTAACTATTTACCTGCAATATCCAAATCCATCATTACTTTTTCAATATTAAAAGTCCAAACAAAAATATTTACAGCTAAAGTTGACAAATTCACAGTAACGCTTAAAACAATCAAATGTATCCCCCAAGAGGGTCGAAATCGAAATGGCCTTGGCGATGCTCCCTGCATGGTAGAGTGATGAAAGGGGTCAGGTATAATTCATAGACTAGTCATCTACTTCAACCAGCGGTTTAGGTAGTTTGGTATCGCATTTTGCAAAATGGACTTATGGCCGCTCAGATTGTTTAAATACCGGTGTGTATTTTGTTTGGTTGGTGTTTTGTTGGTTTTTTTCTCTCTTATATTCAATCTTCTTGTAATATAGTGATGGCAACATCATCCCTTTCATATATTATGAGATTAAATAAACGAATATTTGGAATTTTTTTGATAAACGACAGAAAGTCCTAATTATTTAAATTCTGAAACGGAATGTATACCTGGACAGTCATTTGGAGATTTATCATGATTCTTACGGGTCTTTCGAGATGTTACCTCGCAACAATATTCATCCTAACGGTGTTTTTACGTGAGCTTATGTTAATAAATTTAATAAAGGATACGGAAAAACTTATTAAATAAGAATAAAACGGAACAAAACTCCAATGATAGTCCGGGAAAATAAACCGAACAAATTGATTCGCAGATGGTATATCACGTCCCTAATCGAAAATATATTGAGCCCCGATTATTTTTTTGAATCCTTATTCTTATGAAAATAGATTTTCGACGAAAACAAACTTTTACTTTTACGAAAATTTTAAAGTTTGTTTATTGGTACGGCGATAATAATAAAAATGAAAAAATTGAATAATATTTTGCAATTTAGAGGAAATAATTTGAAAAATGTGGTGTTTTCGGTTTCGAAAATACAAAATGGAGGCTACGTGATCTACATTTATTACGAGATGCAATCTGCAGTAACCAACAGATCAATAATTGTGGTTTTATAGACAATTTTCAAAATTTTATCAACATATTTTCTTAACGATAAAATTGACACAAAATTAGTAAGTTTTTTCGACTTTTAAAAAATTAATTTTCCCCCCCTTTTCCAATAATAAGATATACTCTTCCAAAAACCCACCATTTTGAAAAAAATATTATAGATCTTGATAATCAGAAGCCGAGGAACGGAGAGTCAAAGCTCGCTAAGTAATGTCAGAATAATATAATGAATTTTGAGTTCCCGATTGATTATTGTTTGCACCCTTTGATATGTATTAAAGGGGCGGTTATAAAAATTTGAAAACCCCAATATTTCCTTTAAATTTTCACGAAATATCAATTATACTTGGCAGCATACATTACAATTACCAACACTGGGAAATCCGAAATCGAAATACGTCTGACTATGGCAAGATCAGCGACAACCAAGTTAAAAAAAATCATAGAGGAGAAAGTGGAAGGCAAACGTCCAAGAGGTAGATCTCCAACTAGATGGGTAGGCCAAACAAAACCCTTAATAAATATGAGAGTGCATCTTGCCGAAAAAATTGCACAGGATAGGCAAGCAAGCAAGATAGGCACTAGTTGGAAGAAAATTGACGACTTTTTAAATTTTTTTTCAGTTGAGGAAAGAGATGATAGTGGAACGGAGCCAAATCTGGTGAATAAGGGGGGTGTTCTAGTAATTCAAACCCTAGCTTGAGGTTTTTGTGCAGTGGCGTTGTCCTGCAAAAACAAACCACTTTTGGATACCTTTCCGCGTCTTTTCTCTTCAATTTTTTTCCCGTAATAATGTCGAATAGTAATCTGCAGTTACTGTTCTACCCTTATCCAAAAAATCAGTCACGATTACTCCCTGGCAATCCCAAGAAACTGAAGCAAGAACTATTCCAGCAGATTTTTGGACACGAAACTTCTTAGATCTTGGAGAACAAGAGTGTCGCCATTTAATCGATTGTTGCTTGGTTTCTGGATCGTAGGAATGTACCCAAGTCTTATCCATAGTAACAATTCGGTTTAAGAAGTTTACATCGTTTTCAAATCGACCACAGATCGAACCCGATGCTTCTACACATTTTTGGTCAACATTCAAACATTTGGGGATCCGTTTTGCAGTAATTTCTCTCATGTCCAAATTGACGTGAACTATATAATGAACGCGTTCTTATGAAATATTCAGTGCTTCAGATTACATCTGTTTTAGCCCATTTCGACGGTCTTCAGACTGTCCTTCCCGATCGGTCATCATCTTCAATGGAAAATTTACCTCTTTTGAAGTTTGCAGTCCAATTTTTCAAGCAGGACATCGATCACCAAGGGTATTAAGCATATCTTCGTAAATCTTCTTACCTTTTAATCCTTTTAAATACAGGTGGTGGACATGTTTTTTCTCTTAATTTATTGCGTAACTCTGGTTTACTTTTTTGACGTCAAACTTTACACTTACACTTCTAATAATTTATTGTTCGTTGCTATGGTAACGCAATATTTTTACAAGCAAAATTGAACGGGATATCAGCCTCGCTTCTTCTACTTCTTCTTATTTACCTTTCAATAAAACCTCGTTCCGTTTAATTCCGAATGTTAGCCTCCTCCTGAACACTTCCCCCCAATTTTTTTACCATCTTTTGCTAGTATGCGTAGTGGTCTCAGTTTGTTGCTTTCCACTCTCGTTCACGATCCTCAAACCACCTTAAAATATCCTAAATTCTTTTATATCCTGACTCATTCTATTTCTGAGGCTTACTCCTTCAATTTTAAGAGATATCAGTCATCCTCAATATTCTTTTTGTTGTTAATATCTTGTTTTTATTGAATATGCACGTTTTGTAGATTCTAATATTGCTTTGTGTATCCATCTTATGGTTTTTCCATATTATTTCTCCCAAATATCCACTGTCTTTTGTTGCTTTCATCGCTTGAATTTGTATAGGTGACGATTTCCATATTTAGTTTCACTCATCCGTACTTAATAACTCATTAATTTATATTATTCATACCGGGTGTTTTCGATATATCGATTTCGTTATTATTTCTTTCACTTCCTGTATTATTGCTTCCGGTTCGTTATTATTATAACTAACTCAAATTACAAGTACTTTAATCCGTGATTTCAAGCTTTAACTAATTTATTATAGGATTCATTGGAAGTCGAAAAAAATGTGATTTTTCCAAATTTCCCGGACTATGATTACGTTCACGGTATCTAATATGATCGCAGCCACGTTTCCCAACTTATTTACATAGCGAAATCTTAATGCGGGATCTTACGGACGATGTATCATGTTGTTTTCTGTCATAAAATAAGACAACGCGAATTTATCTGATCGCTAAAATCGTGAGACAATAACACATGTTGACGAAAATCCGTTTTTACTTTCTTTCTTTTTATCGATTAATTTTGTTAAAACCGAATCTCACACACCGATACAAATCTTTCTACGGACAAAATTTTAATTAGTGGATCTTCCTGTCGAAACCGATAGATCATCGGCCCATCTGTGTGGTCCAGCCATTAAAACATCATTTCAACGATACACTACCCTCGCTCGAGAAATTAGAAAAAATAACATGGCCGGTTAGATAAGTTAACACCGTGTCATGAAACATGTCTATTAAGTTGAATTGTAGGTATTATAAATCAATTTTGTTATACGCAGTCGAGAAAAAAGTGATACAAACAGTCAAGGAGCTAAACTCGTTAAAGAATACAACAAGACAACACACTCACAGATAACTTTCCGATAATAACAGTTCAAGTCCAATTCTTTCATAATAAACGAAATCAGAACTGCAGGAAGGGCGAATTCCGAATTGTATGCTACGCAGATAATGCTGCTTCCATAGCAGAAGACGAAGACAATCTACAACGAATGCTTCTCAGATTCAACCAAACGGCAAAACAGTTCAATATGACACGACATCTATCCCCAAGAACCAGTACGATGCAAAGGTATGCTTACAAGCCAACGACGCTACCAGAATCTCCGGATCAATAGACAGGACTGCGACCAGAAAAAAGGTCAAAAAAGTCGGGAAGGTACGAGAGTCGAAGGCATATTTCGATTGAATTAGGAAGGACCAAGGAGAAGCCAACAACCAGAATGTAAGTAGGCAGATCTCCAAAGAGATGAAACGAATTATGGATATCAACATCCCAAGATCGAGACTGAGGAAACTGGAGAATACAGAGCGAACCGTAGAATAAGTGGAAGAAAACGAGAAATGTCATTAACATCTACTGCTTCTCGTCACTCGTCACAGACGCTAAACGATTTGATTGAGGCATTTCTCAAGGAAATCATCGATTGGGCAGAATACAATCGACTTGGGATCAACCCCGAAAAGACCGTACTGATTTCGTTCACTAGGAGATACAAGATACCTAATTTTCAGCTACCAAAATTGAAAGGGCGATCTCTGATCCTCTCACTGGAGGATAGGATTTAAAAGGGAATCAACGCTCTCTACATTTGTAGGAAGATGTTTGGATGGGAACTTACGGAGCCGTAATGTGGTGGTAGGCCATGAATAAGAAGACATCGCCAAGGTGCCATGGCTAGCAGCCATAGGCATAACAAAGAATCACACCCCAGGCCGCACTGTATGTGGAAAACTGGGCTGTGGAATCAATCCAGCTATGGACACACCAGGATACTAAGGGAGATAGAGAATATGGCGGATACAGTAGACAAAGGTGTGTTGAAACAACGCACCGACTACCCTACCGCCAGTTTGACTTTTGATATAGACCTGAACATCCTGATACCAACGAGAGAGGAGTGGGAAGAGAACCTAGGAACAGTAAGTGATTCGATCTTCACGGACGGGTCCGTAAAGGACGAACGGACGGAAGCGGGAGTATACTCTGGGAATAAGGGAATCCTTGAGGCGGCATGCAGAGATGAAACGGTGCGTTACATCACAAACTACACGGATAGCCAAGCGGCTCTGAGATCACTACGGCAGTGAGATCTAGGTCAGTGGCGAGCTGTCGCTCTGTCATGGATTCGTGACCGAAAGGTTAGACCCTATTGGAGACCTGGACACAGCAATGTAGAAGGGAATTAAAAGGGAGACAAACTAGCCAAATTGAGAACGACCAGGAGCGGGGACGAAGCGGTGGGTCTATACAACAAATGTAAACAATACAATCGATATTTATAATTTAAATGACACATATAGACAAGAATAAGTCATAATTAAACTACAGTCCGTAATTGTCACATATCTAAATTTTTGATTTATCGATTTAACCCCCTTTTGCCTTCTATTATTTCTTCTATTATTTAGGTAACAAATCTATTTGGTTCCATTCGTTGTTGAGGATATTCTAAAAATGTCCAGTAGACATTGAACATTGCTTTCGAACTTCCCTGCTCAATTTGTCTCATAACTCAATCGCTTTGAAGTCGGGTGACTATAACGATCAAATCGTTACATTCAGAACATTATTTCTTTCAATTTTTTCCTTGCACAGCTTTGAGGAACGCTTCTTCCATCCACTGTAGGAGTATTGAAAGGCAGATCAATAGATTCATTGATGTGAGTTGCTATCTTTGTGCCCGTTGACTGATCAATATAATTCGTTTATCTTCAGCGGTTGTGGTTTTTCGAGGCCGTCCTGGATGTTTTCTATTGCCAAACCTCCTGGTGGATGCATATTTTTTCACGTTTCACGAGTTTCAAGCCTTGGTTTTACCAATTTTATAATTTACAAGTCTCAATTTGCGAGAACGAAACAAAAGAAAAGGCTAATTGGGACTAAACTACAATAATGAACACCGAAGAAATAGTTAACAGTTGAAGAATAATAAACAAAGTTTTCAACGCTCGTTTAAGTACTCAAATATTTTTGGATTGTAAGACATCGCTTCGACCTTCGCTTGATAATATAAAACAAATTTTTTTTCGATATTTAATGAATGGATTATGGGATAAGCAAAAACTTTTGGACCGTCAGTGAATATACGACAGTTATAACTATTAAATATTTTCTAATAAAGAAACTCCTCATTCCAATCAGTTTAGCACAAGCCGCACTAAAACAAAAATTTTTTTAGGGCCAATTCTATGTCAATATTAATATTTGATGTCCTGTTATGCCGCAATTGATTGTGTACACTTTTAATTAGCGACTAAAGTCATGTATTTAAAACTGAATGTATATATGTACTTATGCATTTGAATGGCCTAAATTCTTCTACACCTGCGACCTACTGCCACTATTTCTTGAATTACAGTGACATAGACATATATTATCACTTCCATTCGTGATTCCCAGACTGTTTGATTGGCCTTCTCATGATAATATTCAAGTTATTTTGAAAAAAGTGAAATTTACAAAGTTCATACTAAATTATTGTGAATTTTGCCATATCAAATTTATTACCCGAAGATTCCAAAACATAATATAAACAAAAATAATCAATAGACATATTCCTAAAATTACCAGACTGTAATTTATATAAAAGGCATTTTTGTCGCCCCTCAATTTAATTAGGATGAGCTGGGAGACCTATAACTTCACTAAATTCATTAAAAAAATTGTTTTCTTAGTGTAAGAATATTTTTTTGTCTGTACAACCCAAGTTCGTACGTAAATACAGTCAATTTAGACATTCGAAGTTACATAAATTACATCAGTAAAATTTTATTCAAGGTCAAAGGTAAAAAAAATAGTTTTTCTCAATTTCCTGCAAAACGGTGAGTTTTATCATAAAAATACTTCCGACAAAAATTGTAGATCATAAAATTATCTACAAAAAATGTATAAATACTTTTTTTCCTCCAAGCCACTGTTTCTGAGATATAATGATTCAAAAAGTTGTATTCAATGGTTTCACCAATATATTTGTTGTTGTGAGTATTTGTAAGAAATTTCTGTTGATTAATTGAAACTGTCATAAGTTCATCAAATAAATTATCAATTGACGAAGATGTTGCTAAAGTTTGACGATGTTATGCAGCTTTGGTATTTCTTGTGCAATCATTATAGCCATTAAATACGACAGTAAATTTGAAACATTACAACTTTTTGAAACGTTATATCTCAGAAACGGTGGCTCCTAGGAAAAAAGTAGTAATACGTTTTTTGTAGATAATTTTATGTTCTACAATTTTTGTCTGAAGTATTTTCGTGATAAAACTTACCGTTCTGCTCATAATCGCGAAAAACTATTTTACTCTTATTTTTTGGTCTTATTTGACCGGACTATAGTGACAGATCAATCAAACTTCAATATCTAGTTTCTATTTTCGTATTTTCGTTTATTTTCCTATATCCTACGAATATATTTAAATATACTATGGGTAAAAACCATGATAATTACCTGTAAACGGGGTTTTTGACCCGATACATCTCCGTTAATTTTCACGTTGTCTAAATTGGTTTTTTTTTGTCTAGTCAAATTTATTGTATGAACTACATTGAAAAAAATAGAACAGGAATGTTTTGCAGGCGAAATTTATGTCTAATTGCTACCTCTATGTTTTTAATAACTTATTTTTTTTGTATCGATGTTTTTTTAGGTTCAATTTGATCTCATAACTTCATCAAAATTATTGGTTATAGATCCCCATAAATTTCTGTTAAAAGTTGAGTAACCTTGCCATATAAAGGTCTGTTATAATAATTGGATATAATCATCGATAAAATAAAAAAAATTAAATTGTCATAAATTGAATCGTTTACAACTTTTATGTATTAATCAGATTTTTCTATAGTACAGTCAATTAATGTGGATGCCACATGTTTTTACTTGTTCACTACGCAAATACGGAGCTATTGTGAAAAATAAAGGTCATACCTTTTGGTGGAATTGTTAATATTGGTGTTTAAAAATTCCAAATATGATTTTTTGCAAAAAAGATGGTTAAAAAATCTACCAAAGGTTTTGTCGATTATTTACGTCGTAAATAATAATTTGGGTAATTATCTAGATTAGGCTAGACCCCTCCAATTTCGTGAAAATTTTAGTATGTTATAGAGAAAATTACGTAGATCCAGAATTGATGATTTTTTTCATCAAAAGTCTTTCACATATTATTAAGTTACATGCTAATGAAAGAATTTTGCAAATAACTCGAAATCTATGCCAAATTTCGGAAAAAGTAAAGGGATCAAAAATATAGCTTAAGAAATTTTTTCCAAAAACGGTTCCTTGTGATTTTTCCCTAAAAGATGTCATTTCTTTGTAAAATGCGCTCAAACTTCAGGGTCGCATCTTACTAAAAAGTTTTCCGCGCCACGGGAAATTACGTCCCCGGCTGAAGAAGAAACTGCTGTATCTCCTCGAAAACTCAACATTTCGGCAAGAAAAAAAGTGAATTTCAGTCGTTAGAGTCTCTACTTTTCAACTGTATCCGCAAAAAAATTCAAACTTGTGAAATTTTCTTGGAAAACAACAAATTCGAAATTTTGAAAATTTAAACAAAAATATATCACTTGGCGGTCAAAATTTCGATATTAACTTTCACTGTATCCATAAAGCATCCTCAGAACTACCTGAATCCAGAAAATCAGCGACATAACTATTGATAAATCTATTGATAAACAAATTCATTCCATTTAGATTTTCATCACCACGCAACGCGACAATCAACGTACTTTTTCAAATTTCAAATCGATAAGTTGATTAAAAGTGAGAATTGATTACAAAAGTTTATCTAAAAAGACAAACTAAGTTAAATAAAGTGTGGTAAAAACACACATAAATTAATCAAATTAACATAAACTAAATTTATTTCCTGACAGATAAACAAATTCAGTTCATAATAGTATTTATTGCATTCAATTTGATATAAACATTATAATTTATTCCAAGTAAAAATAGTGTGGTCGTTAATTTTAGAAATATTGCAGGTATTCCAATTTTAACTTGAAAGCAATATTGAATGTGAAAATATCAGATTTTGTTTTTAAAATAATGCTGTGACTTCAAAAAAATTCTCATACGACCCCTCATTCAAGTATATTTTCTGAATTACACATAAGTATGTTTGACGGAATACATAATTCACAGGGACAGCCTGTATAATCTAAAGAAAGTACTAAAGAACTTTTTGATCGATTTTTTAACAAAAATGTACTCGATTTAACTCGATAACGGTTTAGCAGATGTGTAGATTTTTACATGCCAAGAAAACCGTTCGCCATAAAGAGACATTCCGAAGAAAATTATCATAAATCGTAATTATTTATCGAAACAACCTACAAAAGGTATTAAAACACAATCAAACATTTCTAATTGAACAGCATACTGTCGAAAATCATGTTACTTATATAAGGAGAAATTATTTTACAAATAAAACCAAAAAAAAAAAATCTAACTAAATAAATGTTTATTCTATTGATCATTTCGTTACTTGTGTCCCCAAAAAAAATTAATCCCTTTGATTTAATTCAAGGGAACGTGGTGGCCGATGCAATGAGCTGGGGGACCTATAACTTCACTAAATTCATTAAAAAAATTGTTTTCTTAGCGTAAGAATATTTTTTTGTCTGTACAACCCAAGTTCGTACGTAATACAGTAAATTTAGACATTCGAAGTTACATAAATTAAGTACATCAGTAAAATTTTATTCAAGGTCAAAGGTAAAAAAAAAAGTTTTTCTCAATTTCCTGCAAAACGGTGAGTTTTATCATAAAAATACTTCGGACAAAAATTGTAGATCATAAAATTATCTACAAAAAACGTATAAATATTTTTTTCCTCCAAGCCACTGTTTCTGAGATATAATGATTCAAAAAGTTGTATTCAATGGTTTCACCAATATATTTGTTGTTGTGAGTATTTGTAAGAAATTTCTGTTGATTGATTGAGACTGTCATAAGTTTATCAAATAAATTATCAATTGACGAAGATGTTGCTAAAGTTCGACGATGTTATGCAGCTTTGGTATTTCTTGTGCAATCATTATAGCCATTAAATACAACAGTAAATTTGAAACATTACAGCTTTTACAACTTTTTGAAACGTTATATCTCAGAAACGGTGGCTCCTAGGAAAAAAGTAGTAATACGTTTTTTGTAGATAATTTTATGTTCTACAATTTTTGTCTGAAGTATTTTCGTGATAAAACTTATCGTTTTGCTCATAATCGCGAAAAACTATTTTACTCTTATTTTTTGGTCTTATTTGACCGGATTATAGTGACAGATCAATCAAACTTCAATATCTAGTTTCTATTTTCGTATTTTCGTCTATTTTTACATGCCAAGAAAACCTTTCGCCATAAAGAGACATTCCGAAGAAAATTATCATAAATCGTAATTATCTATCGAAAAAACCTACAAAAGGTATTAAAACACAATCAAACATTTCTAATTGAACAGCATACTGTCGAAAATCATGTTACTTATATAAGGAGAAATTTATTTTACAAATAAAACCAAAAAAAAAAATTTAACTAAATAAATGTTTATTCTATTGATCATTTCGTTACTTGTGTCCCCAAAAAAAATTAATCCCTTTGATTTAATTCAAGGGAACGTGGTGGCCATGCAAATGGACCTCCCAGACCAATCCACCTATTAAGAAAAAGATGATTTTTTACATCATTTGGATAGTGCCCTCCCCACTTTATTGTTCTTGGACCGGGGAACCTGGTGAGCTGGTAAGATCCATCTTAATTTCATTCGTGCAATCACCTCCTGAATTTAGTCTCTTGAAACTAGAAACAGAAACGGAAAACTATAGAGAAATCAATCTTTTAAACACTAGTCTAAAAACGACAACCAAAATTTTAACCCCACTAATAAATCAAAGAAAATCTTTTGAGGACGTACAACAAGGTTTTAGAAATGGGAGACCATGTACAGAAGCAGTATTTGCAACTAGACAAATCACAGAGAAAGCTCTAGAGTATAATCCACCAGCGTTCATTTGCTTAATTGACTTGACAAAAGCTTTCGACAGAGTTAGATTAAAAGACGTGGTTAACGTTTTATACAATAGACAAACACCGTTTGACATCAGGGAGACTCCTTAATCTCATAATGGATGATATAATAAAGACAGTGAAAAGGAGGAAAGGTTATAAGATGGGAAATGGAGAAATAAAAATTCTTTGCTATGCAGATGATGCTATCCTCATAGCAGAAGGTGAAGACGACCTACAAAGAATGGTCCACAAATTTAACATAGTAGCAAAGAAGCTAAACATGGTAAGTTCATCCCAAAAAAACAAAAACACTGGTCATTAGCAAAGAACCGATTAGATTTAAGATAGAAACTGACGGTATCAGCATTGAACAGATTATGGAAACTAACTACTCAGGCATCACAGTATCAAGTTATGGAGATGCAGAATAAGAAGTAAAAAAACAAATACAGAAAGCCAATAGAGCAGCAGGATGCTTCAATAATACAATATGGAGAAACAAACATATAAGAAGGAAAACTAAGACTAGAATTTATAAAGTTATAAGACCAATAGCGGCCGGAGTAGTCAAAACCGCAAAGAATGCTGGAAACAACTGAGATGATAGAGAATACTGAGGAGAATCACGGGGAACACACTTAGAGATCGAGTAAGTAGCTACTACATTAGAACAACATGTGATGTGGAGAAGAATAACCAGTGGTTATTGAATAGAAAAAAAGAATGGAACAACCAAATAAGTAGAATGACAGACGAAAAAGATGAAGCTATAATACTTAGACGCACAACGAAAGAAATAAACAGGCAAAATTGCCTATAGAAAAGGTAGAAGAAGAAGAAGAAGAAACTAGAAACATCTTCATGACGAAATTGCTTCACCGATTAAATTCCTAGACTTATGCTACAAAAAATATGACCAAGTGGATGTATGAAAATACTGTAGAAAACATTAACGAAACTATATATCCGAGATATTTCTCCTGTGGGTTAAATATTAGATGGTAAAGACGAATTTGATGGTAATTTTTTGATGCTTGTTTATCTGAATCTGAATATATGGTTATTGATTACCAACATGGTAAAATCACTATTTTGTGTTTAGGTTGTTGATGTTTCTATTTCTGATACTGCGATGCAACTAGCCGCGTTTTCTGCTTCTATGAATTCAAATCGATATCGTAACTATCGACACTGATATTTATGCTTTTATCGTAGTTTTCTTTTGCATTTATATTGATGAAAGCGAACCAAACTAGCATTGTCCATCGTTGGCGCAGATAACTACACATGTTCAACAAATAACCTCTTCTACGGCTTTGTTCGACGAAGGTAACCAAAACACTGTGAATTAATTTTTTATAGAACATGATTACGGACCTGAGTTGACATTATAATGATTAGCAACGTTTTCTTCATCATTTTCATTCATTCTAATCTCTCTCCCTGAGATCTTTATTTCCTAACCTTGTTTTGTAGAGGTAGTGGAAAACGTCTTGAGCTATGACCTTGAGACCTGAAAATGTCCGTTTTATGGTACCATGGGATTGTTTGTTACTGCCGAGGAGCAGTAGATTCAAAATTTCATGATAATTTTATTTAAAAACAGAATTTAAAGCATTTATCACTCAAAAAGCATTAAAAATTATTGCGGCCGTACGTGAACGATAGTGTGAATGAAATAAAAGTACTTTAAATTGTTAAAATGGGTACTAGGATTTTTTTTCGAACGTAAAATTGTATTCTGCGTCATAGCTTTACTCGATTTCAATTGATGTTTCCCCCCTAGGTACTTATTTTAATACTCTTTTGAACAGCTTCAATCCTTCGGACAAGACCATGCCAGTTTAATGTTTCTTGCGAGTTTAAACATTTTTTGTTGCTGTGAATGATTACCAAAAAATCTACTGACATATCTAAACATTTTAAGTGGTCGCTACATTACAGATTAATAGTTTCAAACATCGTTTATCCTTACGGTTATTGAAAAACGTTGTTAATTTTTTCAAGTCCTGTTAGCCTTTTATCACTTAGATAAGACAAATACTTTTATTTTCACTAGAGTGCGAGATTACATCTAAAAGGTATCTATCAATTGTAAAGGGTTTTCACAGACTTTAAACAACCCCTAACTTTATTTTTAAGACATAAGCGGTGCAGTTAAAAGGATATTAAATACTATTTACTACTTTACACTCTTGAACAAAATCAAAAAATTGATCAAAATACAAGAACTAAATACAAAGGTGTCCAAAAAGATTATCGGATATTTGTTTTCGCGCCACATTCGAAACGGAGCGACGAAAGGGAGCGGGGAGGGGTTCGTGGCGTCCGCCATTTTGTGAAGTTTTAGTCACGATGGAACAGTACTCGGGGACGTATAGCGCATTTTGCGTACGAGTGATTTAATAGTGACTGCTCGACGTCTATATCGTGCGGAATATCGTACACGCCACGCCACGCCAAGTGACGATAGCATTAGGAAATGTATCAGGATGTTCGAGAATACGGGTGCGACAGTTAAAATTCAAAACTCTGGTCGCCCTCGTTCAGAAGTTGAGGCGTCGGTTCGTCGAAATCCATCTTTATCCATCCGAAAGCGTTAAACATCAAAAAATCGTCCTTACATTTGATTTGAAAGGAAGATTTGCATTTAGAAGCCTATAAAATTCAATTGGTTCGAGTATTGAAGGATACGGACCATGCTAATCGATTGAATTTTGCGAACGAATTGATACAGCGATTTAACAACTTACTGTTCAGCGACGAAGCAAATTTTCACCTGAATGGTCATGTTAATAAGCAGAATTGTCGGTAGTTGGCAGTCGAGAATCCGAGACGAAGGCATGAACGACCCCTGCACAGCCCAAAGGTCGTTGTTTGGACCGCTATGTCTGCTAAAGCAATTATTAGTCCTTATTTTCATGAAGATCAACGAGGCCGAGCAATCAATGTGAATAGTGACCGTTACTGCGATATTTTGCGAAATTTTTTGGTACCAGAGCTGCAGGTTTCGACTCAAGAACGTAGTTCCAGCAAGATGGAGCCACTTGCCATACCTCGATGGAAGTTGTGAATGAATTATTCCTTAATAAAGTTATTTCGTGAAGGGGTAACATCAACTGGCCTCCCAGAAGCCCCGACCTTAACTCGTTTGACTATTTTGTATGGGGATACCTTAAAAGTAAGGTCTATCAAAATAATCCAACGAACCTAACCCAATTGAAGGAAAACATCAGGTCAAAAATGGCAGCAATATCAAAACGTGTTATCGTCAATCTTCCTTCCCGTTTAGAAGAGGACCAGCAAGGTCATCATTTTTATAACATCATCATTTCCAAATAATTTTCCAATTCATATGATATCCAAAAGCAATAAAAGTTTTTATTTTGTTTACTTGAACTTACAAATATCCGATACCCTTTCTGGACACCTTGTATTAATCGTGAAACCGTTTATATAAAGTACAGTGCAGCTGCAATCTGCCTAGCGAGGCAAAAAGTATTTGGTTTGATCTAAGAGTGACCTCTGTCATTATAAATCTGAGTCAAAATAAACGCTAATCTACGACTATCCGGACTAGAGTCTTTGGACAATCACTTGACTGCAAACTTCTACGGCATCTGTCTAAATGTATCCCAAGGTATTCAGCATCCTCCACTAGTGGAAGTTAGTAGTTATCAACTCTTCCTGAAGGAACATGTATCTTATATAAATATTGTGAAAGTCAAGTGAACTGATTTCGGTTCATTGATTTCAATACACCATATATTTTGAGTCTGTCGTGTATTTCAGTCATATTAAATTGTAGCTTATTTGACACCGCAATTACATTGAAAAATACCATTGAAATATGTTTCCATCTTTGAGGTTTTTTCCATGGGAATCCCCGGAGATATATAGGTTGCTGCTTTGCTTCAAGAGGAAGTGTTTTTGGACAAATTAAACGTAAACTTCTCGAGTTGATTCTTTTCGAGGCACACGAGTGTGTATGAATATTTGTGGACCTCCATACTATTTTATTTTTAAGTACTGCAGATCGAAGCTATTCTTAGAACTGTATTTTTTCAGTATATGAACGATTTTATTCGATTTCAAATGTATACAATTGGTACAAAGACTATGAAATGGCGAATCCAATGCTTCAAACTGGACTCTACTCGGGAAATTATGTCGGATTGTTATAAATTTTTACAATATTTCTTATTAAATATAGCCATACATGGTATAACGTAGAGCTTTTACTAAATTTATTGAGATAACAAAGATAACGTTTAGTTTTTGGAAAGTTTCACGTTTTTTGTTGGATTAATTGTCTTAGTTGTTAGTTTTTTTCTCAATTGAGATGAATCTTACGTGGGATGTAAGAAATATTCACTAGTCGTGAATGATATTTCATTCGAGCGATACGGACTGGCTTTAAAGTTCGAGATTCTCGGATTTTTAATAATGCAATTTTATAATTTTCCTGTGAATGTTAGGACAGCTTTGACCGAACATAATAGACATTGTTTCTTATCAACAACTATATCAAAACAGCCAAATGTTGTCTGTTGTAGCTTCCATAAAAATCGAGGTAACAAGATTCAAGACGTTGCGTCAAATAAAGACTGTTACTGTAGTGCTTCTAGTGTAATTTTACGAAAAATATTTTGTATAAAGTCTAATTCGAGCTCATGGTTTGAATATTCCATGCCGAAAAAGTATCCTGAACTTTCGATCATTTTTAAAAATGAAACATTCTTAATTTGGTCGATGAAATAAAAAATAGAAGATTGCAGTTAAAACTTAATTAATACCGGATGTTTTTCAAGTAAATGAGAAATTATTTACCGATTATCTTGTAACCCGTTAATTATTTTACTCAAATTTAATAAAATTTTCTCCTTTATCAACATGTTTGGTACCAAAATCTTATTGGCCTATCAATAGTTCTTTATATAGCTGTGATTTCGTATTTTTGGCTTCAGTAATTCTGTAGTTTTCTGTGAAGGAAATATTTCAATGGAAAGACAATTAAAAAGCAGCAAATTGGGTGTAGAAAAACTTGATACTTTCCATATTTCCATTGTAATTGTGATATTACTTGAATTAACGATATGAATCTACACCACTGTTTCCAAAACCTCAAAAAAACATGTAACAGGTAGAAGAAAAGGGCATAAAGGACGATACAGAAGCCGACTGGATGAATTTCTGTTACTAATTACGTCTGTGGCATCTGTATCTTTACGTCGGTAAAATCTATATCAGCACTGCTTGATCTTTCCATACCAAGATATGCTTAAAAATTTATTCTCAATTAAATTTAATTAATCTAATATTATATATAGTATATTATAGTATAATATAGTATAAATATTATAAATAAATTATAAATTTCTATACTCGTAAAGCACGAAGAACGAATTTAGGAACAATTGGCGCAGTTGACGAAATCCAGGAAAAAGTCATTGAGATCCAGATCTGGTGCAATTCGTGAGTTATAGCCACGGCGATTACCAAAATGTGCGTTGTCTCTTTACTTTATCAAAAAATAATTTATTAATACTCTACCGGTATTGATTTACCTTCAAGAAAATGAATATAATTCCCTGTCGACATCATATTTCCGGTCGATGAAATCGTCTTTGCGTTTTTCGTAGCAGGTGTGCCATTTGCAATCCACTGTCTTTATTGTTTTTCCATTTAAGGATCAGGGTTACATCTACAGTTTGGATTTGAAGCAAATAATCAGACTCATTTTGCTTAAACCGTCTGAGACATGTTCATTCGAATGCAGACTACATATTTTTATTAGCTCTAGTTTCAGAGCTTTAGCTATGTAGGTATAAAACAAAAAAAACTCAATTTTCGATCTATGAAAACCTTCCCTTTAATGCTGATTCCCAGAAATCGTAGTAGCGCTCTTCTATGACTTCCATGATGGATAAACTCTTCTTGGTTGTCGCTCATATCGTCGAAATTTTCCAGAAAGCTGTCCAGGTGGCTATAGAAGAATGCACTACATCTTTTGGAGGTTTTAATCTTTTCCATGGTGAGCTAAGGAATTCCTAAGGAGTTCCTGTCAATTTCTTCTTCAATTTCTTTATTTAACTCTACTGTTCTAAAGTTATGTTATTAGCCCATGAGTTCCTTTGTTAAAAGTGTGAGCTTGTTTATGATTAAACGAATATTGGTTTTCTACCCTAAAGGATCCACGTTTCGTCAATTTCTTATTCCTCACTTGAGATTCTTTTGAACGCGCTTCTTCAAATCAATTGGACAGTATATACAAGACGTGGTCGTACAATAGCTTTATTTGATGTCTATCCACCCTTTTCAAAATTATTTGTTTGGCTTCACTAAAGTAAATAAACTTCCCCCTGTTATTGTTATTATTTCACTATATCGAAAGCTACGAATTTAAAATATTCGAATGTTGAATATTACATATAAAAGTTTAAACAATACATAAATTATATACTGCCCAACTAAAAATCCTATAAAATATTTCAATTTGCAGTGTATTAAATTGCTTCAGTCAGTGTGCTTGGATTGTGACACGTCTTCAGTAACACAACAACGCGATTACCATAAATCAGATCTCAACAGATAAAGTTCGTTCTGTCCGTCTGAAAATTGTCTCAAGGGAACGGCGTTAAATCATCATAATAATAAGTCTACTCAATTTACGGAACGTACGCCGTGATTTATAACGACAATACACAAATTAATTTTCCTTGGAATTAGTTTTAGATACAGTGCATGTAAATTTGGTGGTAGATTGGATAAAAAATTCGTCCTCATCATTACTACGATTTAAAATTGTCGAGAACTTGATATGGTGATTGATTATGTAATTGTTTTAACAAATTTCCATTATTCTCTTATCAATTCGTAGATTACGTGATTATTTTTTAGTCCGGTCAATTTAGACATAACAAAAATTGCCGAAAAGTCAAATATTGGTGAAGAGCTGGTGTTCACCGTTACAAATAAAGTTTTAATAATTCTCATCGACCCTTTGTGTGCTACAAACCCCAAACCAAAGTTGTAGATCTTAAAATTCTCTACAAAAATGATATACGTATAATTTTTTTCTCAAGAGTTACCATTCCTGAGATATCGCGTTTCCAAGAGTCACATTGTACATGACTAGCAATACCCATAGCGGCTTCGCTTTGATCAAATCGATTCCTGCCGCTTTCAAAGATTGACCTTGTAATTTATTGATAATCATAGGAAAACAGACTCTAATAGGGAATTACATAAAGACTGATTCCCCTCTGGCACATCCGGTTGTAATTGTAGCCTCGATTACGTTTCTTTGAAGAGCGTTCACACAGATTAGGAGGATTGAGATTTCTTAACAACATTATCGGTGTTCCAGCCTTTAGAATAAGTCTATGTGCCGGAAAACCTGGAGGATTGAGCCTGTTTAGGAACTCTGATGGGTTTTCCACAATTTGTAACACAGAATCTATAGATCGAAACTCTCCATCAAATTAATTCAACCCTTTTCAAAGAAATCAAAAAGAAATTTGCAAAATATATTCACACGGGACCCATTTCTAAAAAAGAATCGCTTTGATATCTCATTTCGTCATGAAGAATTGCTAAATATATGGTTCCTTTATAAAAATTTTTGTTCAGCTCTTTGAACCCTTTCCAAGTCGAATTTTGAAAATCACAGAAATTTTTTTTGTATGTGTTTGTAGGGAGAATGTTTTGGTGCAAAAACGAAGTCGATATCTCAATTAACATACCCCGTTTTACCCCTTTTTTAAATGGAAATTTCGCAAAATCCTTTCTTAACGCACCTGTAAACACCGATACAAACATACCCTCAAAATTTAATGTCTCTATCTTTAATAGCCTCGGCTGGGCGTTGATGAGAATTAATGAATCAGTCAGTCAGTCAAGACAATTATCTTTGATGCGAATATTGCAGTTAAACAAGCTCAGAATGACACTGATGTCCTCATAATAGAAACAGCAATCGAAGAATTTAATTCAACAAAGACAACAATTGTAGTTGATGAAAATGTTGATTTGTTAGTACTACTTTTTACAAGGACTCTAATGGATCAAATTATTTATTGTCTGGAGCCTGGAAGGGCGAGCACAAATATGTTTTTTCAAAAATTTTATCTGCTCACATAACCGACTGCGCCACTTCGTCAGCAATGTACAGAAGGGACAAAATATATGACTGACTACGTTGAAATATTTACAGAAATTGATTCCACACCTCAAACAATAATTACGGAGGAATTTCGCTTTTTTCTTGTGGTTTATGGAGCTCTAAAAAAATTACTTGCATTTATAAAAACGATACTTAACTTCTAATCAAGTTCTAGGCAAACAACTGGACCCAGAAGGGGGCTGGAAATTGATTGACAATACTCTGGATTAAAACTTTACTCCTATCTGTTCCAGAAAAATGCATCAACACTATTTTTTGCAATTGCAGGTTGCTGTGTTCTCCAGTGTGTACCAATTGCCAAGGTCAGTCTTGTTCAAACGTCCAGTTGAGTATAATAGAGGAAGATTCCTGTTATTTCAACAAAGAGACCGATGACTCAGCCACATTTGAACAATGCAGCAAGAGGAAGAGGAAGAAGAAAAAATCGAAGAAGACATGACTGTTGAAGTAGACTTTCAAGAGTACGAAACTGATTCAAATATCTAAAGAAATCAATACCTTGTTGCCGATACACGAAGTATCGATCGATTGAGCCGAGCTAGCGGCTTCGCAGATGAACGAAGATCTGGAGAACTTAACGCAATGAGGATCTTCTTCGCAACTGAAACGACTACAGATACCGGGAACGAATATACTGATTTACTGAGACACTTTACCAGCAAAAGCTCACCAATATGTCACACGAGCTTTCAGAAAAACAGATTTCACCTCTATCCTCTATCCGCGGCCATTTTAACATACGGGGTGGCCTCAAAGATTACTTGTAGGCTTGTGCTTGAGCTAAATCTAACAAAAGTTGTTCGTGGACGAATTGTATGGCCGCCTGTTTTTACGGAATAACTGGACTTGTCGGCACCGATCCATTAGAGCATTTGTTTGGCAGAAGTTTTCGAAAAAAATCAGGGAAACCAATCGCAGAAGTTGAATTATTATCCAACACCTCAAACAAAGACGTTTTTCAACAGTCAAAACATCGAATTGATAGACCATCCGCACTTATTTGGCACCCAATGATTTCTTCTTATTACCGCAGAATATTATTATTAGTTCGGAAGAAGCGTAAAAATCGGATCTAATAGAGAATATTTTGAGAAAGAATAAAGCAATATCCAATTATAAATATCTACATTCTTTAGTCGATCTCAAAACTCGGATCTAATGTAAATAAACATCCTATACGTAAAAATAGTTTCCCAAACTAAATATTCAACGTTTTTCTTCACGTTAATTTTCAATCTATACCATTACAGTGAGTCTACAACTATTTTTAGTGTCTGTCTGAATAAGGTTAGCAGCTTTCATTGAACTTGACCGATTTCGTAACACACGAAACTCATTCAGAAATTATTCGAGAATATGATAATTCGGTACATTACTCCGGCTGATATCTTGAACATTCTTTCAAGTTAAAAAATAGTCACGACAAGACACGACGCTTTTACAGCGTAATCCGAAATAAACGGTATTGAACTTGTTTCATAATTTACGCCAAAGACACACCTACCAGTCACACTAAACAATATTGAATTGAAACACTAAATGTGTCAAAATATCTAATCTAGCAAACAATTGTATATTAAATTCATGTAGCATTGAAATCCTCCAGAAATGTTTCAGAATAATGCCCTTAGAATTAATATGAACGTGTTAAGAGGCCTTCAGCTAGAGATGAAGCCAAAAACAAAAGTTATTGAGCCAGAATAAGTGCTCACACTAAAGTACTGGTACACTGAAGAAACGTACGTCCTCTTGAGGGAATCAAAACAAACGAAATTAAAATATTAAAACTTTCAATTATAACCTAGGGTGCTAGGGAAGGTGCTAGGTTAAATCCGACAAGAATCCCGTGCACAACGGCCCCTCCACCCTCAAATCCTTCGCAAAGTGCTTGATACTTCCGTTAGAAACGGAAGTATCGAGCGCTGTAGTTCAATAAACCGATTTCTCTAAGCAAGGAAGTTTTTTCTCATAGAGGACTGACTGAAATGTCCACAAATGATGCAGGACTTGTGTTGTGTGAAGTTCACGATGATAAACCGAGTCGATAAAACCGTCGATTTGGTATGCGATTGTCTAGTAATATCAACAGTGAGATGCTGAAAGATCGGAGTCAGTTTTGGTTGAACGTATTCCTAAAACTTCGTGTCTTAAATGTGTTCAAATTGATGCCATGCAATGTTTTTTTTTTTTGTATAGCTGGGTGAATTTGGTAAGACATTAAACCTCAACATGCATTTTAATATTCAAATAACCATGAGGTGTGTTAAAATTATTTTTAACACGCCGCAACGTAAACAATCACTTTTTTTCGGCAACCGTTCGACAAATACCTATTTTCCAGACGCTTTTTCGTTAATGAAGCAATAAATAATGAAAATCAATAGATTTAGCGAATTTCTAAATATTCCTGACGAAATTACTAATGCAGCAGATGCTGCTACAATACAATTACTACCAAAAAAATGAAAGTTAAGGTACGAAAGTATTTATAGTTTATTCACGACGTAGATGGATCTTAATGATGGCTTATAAATCAGAAATTGTTGAACCTTCTACTTTGTAGAGCATCTACTCGATGCTGAAAGATTTCTTTCGTGGAAACAATCAACATGATTCGGATACCACATCTTCATGCTCCGTCAACAACAAGCATTTAAATATATCAAAGAAGTAGATTGTTAATTGTTAATAGAAGCGGAAAAACATTCGGAAAATAGAAAATAGTTATAGTTATAATCGGAATCCACTTCAGCATCATCGTTAGCCTGTAAGCAAACATAACTCTCCAAATATCTCTTTTTTTTATCTATATTACCGATACATCTTACACACATACTCCTCAATCAATATTAAGACCCCCAATCCTAAATTTTGACGTACCCAAACTCGTAATCGCACCCTCCGAAACCTATACAATGCCCGAATTCAATACCAAACATTTTAGTTATGATCTAAACCACGTTTTCGAAGGTTATCGCATTTCTTAGCAGAAATCGAATCAACAAATTCATTAAGGAATCCGACAATTAAACCCACCTTGTGCTAAAGGTAATTTAATAAAAAATCAGCGACGTTATTTGCTGGAAATATCACAAATTCAAAGAGACATGGTGGCTGGAAGTCTACTATACAAAATATGCGATATACAAAATTTCCCTCGTGAATACAACCAGCATTTAAATATACCGAACGATTCAAATAAATTCAATCAAGTAGAATGTTCCTAATTTCGTTATATAACTAAAAAATCTGAAGAAATTTGCTTTATTTATATTTATATTAATGTTAATTACGGTTATCGAAAAAATAATGTATCCAACACGACAGGAAAGTGTTTTTTCCGACCCGTCGACGGCTCCCCCAAGTATTCCTCGACCGAAAAAACAGTACTTGTTACCTTAAATAACAATTAATACTGCAGGTTGTCGTTAAAATTAACACTATTAATGGCTGTTGTACAAAAATAAGATTTTTGGACGATATTTTTCGATTATCGTCTTTAATTGATATACCAACAACTGATTGTCCTATTAAGTCAGATTGTACGGTGTTAAATTGAAAAAATATTTTTAATTTATTAAATGTAAGTTGATAAGTTGGTAAGAGACACGAGAAAAATATTTTTGTAACAAGTAAATTAAATTTCAATCTAGTTTATTCTCGAAAATATTTTGAAAAATGAATACTCACATATTATATCGCTTTCTGAATAATTCCATCTCGAAGAATTCCTCAAAATGCACTCACCAATAAACCACAAGAACAATACCTACTCGTTAAAAATTGAAAAAAAATTTTGGAAGAAAATAGTGCGGCCCGTTTCGAGGGACCATACAGACGAAGTCGCGCCGGTTCCACCGAGAGGAATGATTAGAATGAATCGAAATCACGAAACCCGAACCACCAGAAGCAGCAAAAGATCTCTTCTCACATCCAGAGAGTCATGCGACGAGAACGCCTCCGCAACGGCCGACTAAAAATATTTAAGGGCCAATGCTGGTGGGCTTCCACACTAGACTTCCACTCAGTTTGTGTGCAGAGACGGTCTACCTACTTATAAGGAGTAGGTAAGGATTTTGTGGGTGTAATGACCTATTTTTAAAAAAATATATCAAAATATTAGTGGTCTGCGTCTTTCTAATTTAATTTACTGGAAATATATATTTATTGGGGTACGAGGGAGGTATCAAATTATCTCATACGGCATTTACAATACGTGTTACGTTTTTGAATGAAATGCACGTTACTAAAGAAAAAATTAATTAAGTAATTAATAAAAACATTTTTAGATAGATTAGCAAGTAAAGTGGACGTTGACTTAGATATTAATTCGTAATTTGACACATGTCAAAAGTCCCATACTTGTTAGAAGTTTAGTTTCAAGTATGGAAAATCTGAAAGAAAACGACGACGTAAAATATTTAGTTTTATGAACAAAATCAAGATCTGAAGAACTTGTTTACATTCACGATATCTGTTGGCGTGTTGAAACAGGTATTTGGATTGAAATATTATCAGGATTAGACAGAAAAACGCCTGGGAACCTGGGAATCAGTTTGCCGAAATTTGGACGAAAAATTCTAGTAATATTTGAGCAAAATTCTAAAGGAAGAGAATGTAGTTCGAATATAAAGAGAATCCACACTCAAATATTCTGAAAATCAACAATTGGAACAAAAACTAAAACTTAGAAGTCTCACTGATGAGTTTTCGCCCGTTAAAGGTTCGGAAAACATTAACAACGAATTGCAACACTTATTATTGGAAGTGTACTTGAAGAGACCCAAAAACTTCAACTCCAAAGTGTTGTGCGATATCTTCTCGTGGTCGTTCTTCAGCTAGAAATTCTGAGAATATGTCAAGAGTGTGCTAGATCTGGATTAATTCAGTTCACGAAGAAAAAGCACCAACAAGGAAATTTGGTGTTTTGGCCAGATATGTAAACAGCTCTTTATCCAAAGGACGTTGTTGGAGCTTATCTTAACCAAATGTTAGTCAATCGTTTATAGTAAAGTTTTTAAGGAAAGAAAAACTACACGCATACTAAGTTTAACTTGTTCATGCCCTCGCAGGAGATGATAGAGACGTACGTTTGGACAAGGCAACGTTTTTTTCAAGTGATGTATTACGAGAATTGCCTTTCAATCGAATAATAGGTGGTATTAATGAGTTACCTAATGACTTTCATCATCTCAAGTAGCTTTTAAAGTCTTTCAAAGCCATCTTCTAACAAAGTAGAAAAAGATGTTTAATTAGTTTGAACGTATGCAGAAATGTACAGACCTTAAGGGCGAATCTTTCGCTACTGGGCTCGAAAAAATCCCTTTTGCATTCAGTCATAGCACACCCGAAGCCCCCCAAAATTTAATATTCGCTTCGCGAAACAAAATAAACTGTTTTAAATAAAAAATATGTTAATTATGTTAATATAAAACTATCTGAAACTATCGTAAAAATGACCTAATTTGAATTGTTTAATAGCTAATATATAATATCAGTTTTGTCGGAAATAATTCAACATCTATCTGCTGACGGTTAAATCAAATAAATATTTTTAACAAGTTATTGGAATATATGAGTATTACACTATAAAAATTTTGAAAAATAATTAGACTTGGAAAGTGTAGGAATTCGAGAAATTTTGAATAATGAGGTTTAATTAAGTTACATATCAATATAATTAAAAATTTTTCCTTCAATTCCAATTCAGGTTAATAAACACGATAATTATTGTTAATATTCATAAAATACGACGATTCAAATCAGAGGAATAAAATAAAATATTTGTTTATATATAATATAATATGCAAATTGATTTTTATATTACCAGAATAACTTATATTTCGCTGTCATCAATCAAGTCGTGTGACTGACACATAGATGGCGCTGTCATTGTCAAATCCATATGACGTTTATGGAGTACCAAATAATTATTGTTAATATTCATAAAATACTACGATTCAAATCAGAAGTATAAAATAAAATATTTGTTTATATATAATATAATATGCAAATTGATTTTTATATTACCAGAATAAATTATATTTCGCTGTCATCAATCAAGTCGTGTGACTGACACACAGATGGTGCTGTCATTGTCAAATCCATATGACGTTTATGGAGTACCAAATAATTATTGTTAATATTCATAAAATACGACGATTTAAATCAGAAGAATAAAATAAAATATTTGTTTATATATAATATAATATGCAAATTGATTTTTATATTACCAGAATAAATTATATTTCGCTGTCATCAATCAAGTCGTGTGACTGACACACATATGGCGCTGTCATTGTCAAATCCATATGACGTTTATGGAGTACCAAATAATTATTGTTAATATTCATAAAATACGACGATTCAAATCAGAGGAATAAAATAAAATATTTGTTTATATATAATATAATATGCAAATTGATTTTTATATTACCAGAATAACTTATATTTCGCTGTCATCAATCAAGTCGTGTGACTGACACACAGATGGCGCTGTCATTGTCAAATCCATATGACGTTTATGGAGTACCAAATAATTATTGTTAATATTCATAAAATACGACGATTTAAATCAGAAGAATAAAATAAAATATTTGTTTATATATAATATAATATGCAAATTGATTTTTATATTACCAGAATAAATTATATTTCGCTGTCATCAATCAAGTCGTGTGACTGACACACAGATGGCGCTGTCATTGTCAAATCCATATGACGTTTATGGAGTACCAAATAATTATTGTTAATATTCATAAAATACGACGATTTAAATCAGAAGAATAAAATAAAATATTTGTTTATATATAATATAATATGCAAATTGATTTTTATATTACCAGAATAACTTATATTTCGCTGTCATCAATCAAGTCGTGTGACTGACACACATATGGTGCTGTCATTGTCAAATCCATATGACGTTTATGGAGTACCAAATAATTATTGTTAATATTCATAAAATACGACGATTTAAATCAGAGGAATAAAATAAAATATTTGTTTATATATAATATAATATGCAAATTGATTTTTATATTACCAGAATAACTTATATTTCGCTGTCATCAATCAAGTCGTGTGACTGACACACAGATGACGCTGTCATTGTCAAATTCATGGATTACCAACTTTCGAAAAACTACGTGTAACATTTCATGACAATTTGATTGGTCAAAAAAAGTGACAGCCGTTTAAGTGAAGCTACTTCTGTTATTTCCAAAACAATAGGTTCATTGGACTCGAAATTGTTTATATCTAATCGTAAATTGAAATTGTGCGGGATAGTTGAGGCCCTAAAGATATCAGAAGGCAGTGTGAGAAAATTTTTTCCAAAGTGGGTGCCGCGTTTATTCACAGTCGATCAAAAACAACAACGTGTTGATGTATCAGAGCAGTTACACGTAATAAAACAGATTTTTTGCGTTGATATGTGACAATGGATGAAACTGCAGCTGGCGAATCACTACCTCCAAAGCGTCCAAACCAACAACAGTCAGCTGACAAGGCTATGGTTTCATATTTCGAAGAAAAAACCACTGTTTCACCAAGACAATGCACCGATTCACAAATCGATGGCAACGATGGTTAAATTGAACGAATTGAACTTCGAATTGCTTCATCATCCATCGTATAGTCCAGTTCTGGCCCCCCAGTGACTACTGGTTATCTCAAAAAACTATCACAGACAAATCCTTCTACAAGGTCGGCATCGAGAAGTTAAAGAAGCCTTGGAGTGATTGTATTGCTCTCGAAAATGCTACACGATTTTCAAATATCATCTATTTTCCAATTTATCCTAGCTTCCCCTACTTAAAAGTTATGAAACTTCCAAATTTTACTCGGCAAGTGTGTTTAGAATGAATACTAGTAATGGATGTTAGCCTGCCTGTTTTACAAAGATGGTTATCAAAATCTCATCATCGTGTAGCTACAAATTTATTTTTTTTTCATCGTATTAATGATATTTTAATCTATTTTTCAAACACTGAGATGTCTGTCCAATGTAAACAGTGTCAAAATCATTATAATGTTTAAATTTTGTTGCGAATGTCCATATTTTTTAATTGATTATATTATTTATCCAACCTTTTCTTAAATGTGTTATTTATTATATTTTATTTTAATACAGTTTGTGCTTCTTGAATAACTAAGCATCTAAATCCAGGATCCGATAGTTGGACAGATCTATAAGTCAAATTTATCAGCAACAAGCTTTAGGACAACCTATATAAGACCGTGGGTTTTTTATTATTTTCCCTACTGTATATTAATCATTTATTAAAAAAGTTATTGAGTTGGATGTATACGTTACTGTTTGGTTTTTTACTTAAATACTTTTGGTGCTAATTTTATGTTAACAATACACATAAAATTTAAATATTGAAATCAGAGTAGATTAAGTATCAGTAAAAAGAAATAAAAAAATTATCAACACTGTTATTTTCTTGTTTCTATCAAATGTCAGGAAATTTCAAAAAGCATCCTGCACATAATCGATTTATTTTAAGTGTTCCTAGATATAAAATTACTTTCGGATATTTGGCACTGATCAATATTACAAAATGTAATCAACATAATAAACACGATCGTTTACTTTAACAATTTTTTCCGACATACAATGTATAACTAATATATCTGTGAAATGTTTGCCTCGCGAATATTTTTAAACTTTAGTAGGCCATCTGCAAATTGTTATCGAAAACGAAATGAATTCACATAAAACTAATTATAATTCGGCGAAAATGCGAAATTTATTGACTAAATCAATTTTGCAAAGTCAGTAGTAGCGCATTTTATAAAAAAATAGATTTATCGAATGTATTAGTTGTAGTAGATGATTCATCTACAATGTTCCAGTCTCACAAATATCTTTCCACAAGTTTAAATATAGTTTTGTTCAATCTTCTATATCGACAGCCCATAAAATGGGTCCATTTTCCGCGGTTTCGTATTCCCAACGCTCCAGGAACGCTACGTAACAGTCGCTGTCTATGGTTTCTTCCTTTTTAGATAGTCTATTACTATTATACCATGCGCATCTCAAAATAATGATACCATAAGTCAGCTCCATCACATGCAATCCACTGAAGTGATATCCGATATGAAATGATAGAGCCATATCATACATCGACGAAAAAATTTGGGTTTATCACGTTTGATCAGCTCCACATACTGCCCAGAATCATTCCACTGTGAACTTAAACCCAAGTATTCATTCACCATATGTCGAACACGTTCCTTACGGACTCAGCTATCTCAATCAGCTTCACGTTATCCGAAATTATCCTGTAGGAATCAGCGTCTTCATTGCGTGCATCAACCTTCTCAACGGTTAATTTTCTCAGGGCAAACTACGAATAATATTTATCGAGCCAAACTTTAGCTTTTGCTAAAAACGGAAATAATTAATCACGTTTCAACATTTCTTTCACACTAACAAAAGTTGCTTCACTCTATATATATACGACAACTGTCAACACGTGTTTAGCTGGCTAGTTAGCTGTAAATTTCATGGGTTCAATACCAGTAGCGACATCTATACGTCAGTATACGAATTTTTTAGTCTATTTTTAGCTAGAAATTGTTATTTTGTGTTGGTACAATCCACGAGATCAAGACTATCCTTTAATAAGTTTATTGAATTGGGAGAAAATTACAAAAATACATTCGTCTGATAAACTTACAGTGGACAATAATGGAGAAGAGGCTTTGACAATCTCTCTAGATGTGTTTGTGTCATCGAAGTGAAACTGTCAACTGTCAAAATTGAATTAAAGTCAAGAAGTTGTCTACTCCAGAGCGTTCCGAAAGTGTTTTGCAGTACGGAACTGTCAACTGTCACTACATGGAACACTCAAAACGCAACTTTCGGTATGTAAATGAATACAGAACGAACAACTGTCAGATGGCGTCGTCTAAAAAAACTATTTGTCTGCCGTCAGCGGTCAGGCTAACATTTTCTTTAAATGGCAGAATTGAAAGCTTTAACTTTATAATATAATTTTTGAAGCAAGTATGATTCTTTGGAAAAATTTTATGTAGAGGAGGCTACCGTGGGTCTCTATATTCCACATTCTATTTTAAATGGATTGTTTTAAGGAGATTTATACGATAATTGAATAAGTAAAATATTTATGTCTCTGTTTATTATAAATACTGCTAAGAATGGATTCAGAAGCATTAGTCGTTGGTTTTTGCATAAAACTACAACATGTCAGCAATTTTTGTAGGAAAATTGCGTTTTCTGGTATGTAATTGATTCGTTGATCATCCTCCAATTCAACCAACGCCAATTTGAGACTCTTTGGCTCTATACTTCAATATCAACCGTAGAGAATGGAATTTCAACAACCCTGACTGGGCCAAAAGAAGTTGACATCTATTTTTTCTATTATTCATTCGTGTATAATAATTTTCATAAATTATTGACTACTTTTAAACATCGAAACAACATGTGGACAAATTAAAGCGACATAATGTGCAAAGTTTTTGACGCAACTGGTTCGAAGAAGTGTTTGTCAATTGCCCGATCCAGATCAACAACAAAGTGATTTGAATATCCCTTACCGAACAGCTACTGGTTACCATCTCGATAATATAGATCGTTAGATCACTACTTGTTACATCAGAAAATATTTTTAACTTGTGACGATGCTTTTCATGAATAATGATTCTCAGTTTACTTTTTTACTTATATGTTTATAGTAATATGCAAAAAATATATAACAGAACACCTACAAATAAATCTAATCAAAGAAATATTGTGTGTGTTACACTTTATGATGATGATTACTAGAAAAACTTCTAATATCACTTTTTTTATCTACCATGGACAACCGGAAAGTAAATTTGATGATGTTTTCATCTGTTAGTTCACATTTACGTACTTTTTACATATTTTACAAGTATAGTACTAAGTACTTTATCCTATCTTGTATTAGGTTTTCTTCTTTTTTTATTTTTACATATTTTTGCTTCCCAAACTGTCTTTACCGTTCTTCAATCTTCAATTCTTTGTAAATGACGCCACCAATTTAATTATCTTTGCTCAATGAATTCTATAAAGCACTTTTTTGTCTATTTTTGACAATCTATGCTTCACAGTCATTACTCAATATTAGTCTACAAATTGCTTCATAAATATAACCTGGTCTTTCTTGAAACTACTTTTTTATTCATCAGGCAGTTGTGCGTTTTCTATTTCTGTTCCAAGGTATTCTGATCTGATCTGATCCCGAACTGCTCAAGTGTATTATTTCAGTTATTACGTAGATCTGATTGTTTTCTATAACAAATACTATATCGTTGGCATATGCTTCCTCAGATATTCTCATTGCTTGAAGATTTCGTTTTCGAAAACGTAATTAGTCCTACTTCGTGCCGATGGACCGAAATGAAGCTCTTAATCCTTCTTTCGCCTCTTGCAAAGTTCAGTTCTTAAATGCACAAAGCCTGATGGAGCCCTGATAGAAATTCATCGTCGGCTCTGTCAGGTCTATAGATCAAACATAATGAGTAACTAGATGTTGTTAAGTTTATACAACAGCCCAAAATGGAGAACCGTTGCTTCACGATCACCGATTTATACAGTCTGAGTTCTACAATAGGGAAACAAAAGTTTATCCCACGATATGACAACTTACTTTTTATATGTGCCTCGTACAAAGAATTTTATTCCTTTTAATACAATTTTAAATCGTCTTTTTCGCTTTATTTATACTATTCAAACGTCTTTTCTTCATTTAGTTTAACTATTTTACTTTATTTTGTTTCTAAAAGTTCTCGTATTTTTTCTAACAATTCTTCGGCATATTTTCAACACTACTGCATATTATAAATATTCATCTTTCTATCGTATTGCTGACAGATGTCACAATCGAACGAATAATTACAAAGAATCCCAGTGGGTCATCCCATTCGTTTCGGGTGTTGTCAAAATAAGACGTTGTAGTTCGAAGAAACAACCATTGACGATGTTTTTACCAGATGACTTTATTAAAATGCCGTTTTTACAAAGACATTTAGTGTTATCTGATCTTATTATTTTAAAATATGGCATTTTACTTGGAAACAATGTACTACTCACTATAATATATCAAACGTTATTACCGATAGTTTTAGTTTCTGTTTCAACAACGTATGTAAGCTCTGAATTATTTCTTTAATTAACGAATACATTCTGGTGAATTCCCATTAGTTGTTTATGGTTTTCACCAATTTCGAAATTAATTTCTTATCATAATAACTAGTTTTCCATATCTACCAAACAGAGATTAGGTTGAAATATGACTATCAAGTTCATCATCATCATCATTATCAAGCCTTTCAATTCTTTTTTGTCGTGGATTACTCCTCGTTTTCTATTTTTGTTTTCTTTATAGTTTATGGTTTGTCTTGGCTGCTTTTGTTCTTATTTTCCATTCCGTTCGGTTCTGGCTTTTTGCCCTCCAGCTTTCTATATTAAGTCCTCCTCTATTTGGTTCCTCCAAGTCTTCCTCGGCTTGCGTCTTCTCCTTGGCCATAATCGGGTCCATTGCGTTATTTTTTTGATCATTTCAGTTGGATTTTTGTGCTTTTATGTATCTCACTTTATTTTCCTTCTTTCTCTATTTCTTCATTTTCCTTTGTACATTTTTATATGGTTTTGTTTGGTTATGTTTTTGTTTCTTCCATAGGCTTGACGTATCCTTTCCTTTATCCTGTCTCTGGCTGTTTGTTCCAACGTTATTTTTAGATAGTTAAACTGTTTCAAAAATGTATTTTGCTTCTTCTGCAATTATTTCCAGTCCGTAATTGCTTGCTTCTTCTTCTAATTAGCATTGGTGACATTGGGTCTCCCTGTTTGACGCCTATCAAGTTAGTCAAAGATAATTGAAGACATAAATCGATAAAACTGATTAGATCCCGATATCTGAACAACGTATGCGCGGACATGACATTTCATATACATGTCAACTAAGGAACTCTCGCGGCTGTCATTGGAAAACCTGCTACGGATAGTCGGCGTGAGGAGTAGTGTCAACGTCAAATGAAACGTCAACGTCAAATTATAATTGGGATAAACGACTACGGAGACACATGGAGTTTGTAGAAGCTATTGAGAGAATGAACCACAGTCGGATTGCAATCAGATTACCAGATATGATTGAGGGAGGATGAAACATACTGGCAAGATATCAGCGATTGATTCTACCGATGATGACGGAGGCATTAGCAAGGACACAGTTCGAGAAGCTATGGGCTAGTACAAAATCGAGATCCATCTTTTCTGCAAACTATCATCACGTGCTACCAGCTCGATCCGGATGCCAAATGGTAATGGAATGACGTTCATCGGATTTCCCACGACGCAAAATGTGTCGATGTCGAAATTTTTTAACGGAACGAAGATATATAATATACCTACGCCATTTAGACCACGGGTGTATCTTCAATTAGATTGATTCATATGAAATTACTTCTATGCCCTTCGATATAATTATTACTTGTAGTACGGCTTCTTTTATCTGATGTATGTGCTTATTTAGTTATTTGAATAAAATATTCATTTTTTCACATGATATTTTTATGAATTAAATTAACAGCGATTCAATATATTTATGAATATAAAAAACGCCGGAAATAGAAGAGAGAGGAAGCCATTTTATCAATAGAAACACATCCTCCACGCCCACGGACCCGTGTAAAAATATCTGACTGATTTTCACTATCTGTGAAAGACGTAGTATCATTTATAAAATGGCACACATTTTTATACAATATATATCCTTGATGATAAATTTCATCGGTGGCCTACACTTTATTTGCAAATATATTCGATGTTTTACGTTTTAATATAGATAAGCCACCAATCACAAACCGTTTAAAACATTTCCCAAAATGAATCCCTTTTCTAAATGTCATATTAAACAACTTATGATTTAGATAAAGTTTGTTAAATAATGAGTTTTTTTTTTGAGAAATCACATTATAATTTGTAAGTAAATAATTTCAGTAGATCAACTTAAAATTCATTAGACCTGGCAACGGTGCTATAATTAAATAGTACAATTTGGCGTAATTCCTTTGTTTGGTGTTTCAATTATATATGTTGGACAAAATACTTATTTGTAAATTGATTAGTACTATTTTAGATAAATGGATTTTTCTAGTTTTCGTAATTCAAATTTAAAAGAATTACCAATAACCAAATGAAGGTAAACAGCACCCTGTATAATGTAATATTTGATGTTAAATTGATATATTCTAAAAATGATAATTTATAATATATTCCGACATTTTATTGCCATGATTTTATAGGAATAAGAATATTCTATTAGTTAGGCAACACTATATTCAGCGGGTAGTATTCAGGGTTATATACTGAGCACCCTGTATAGTGTAATATTTGATGTTACAGTTGATATATTCTAAAAATTATAATATATAATGTATTCCGACATTTTATTGCCATGATTTTATAGGAATAAGAATATTCTATTAGTTAGGCAACACTATATTCAGCGGGTAGTATTCAAGGTTATATACTGAGCACCCTGTATAATGTAATATTTGATGTTACAGTTGATATATTCTAAAAATGATAATATATAATGTATTCCGACATTTTATTGCCATGATTTTATAGGAATAAGAATATTCTATTAGTTAGGCAACACTATATTCAGCGGGTAGTATTCAGGGTTATATACTGAGCACCCTGTATAATGTAATATTTGATGTTACAGTTGATATATTCTAAAAATGATAATTTATAATATATTCCGACATTTTATTGCCATGATTTTATAGGAATAAGAATATTCTATTAGTTAGGCAACACTATATTCAGCGGGTAGTATTCAGGGTTATATACTGAGCACCCTGTATAATGTAATACTTGATGTTACAGTTGATATATTCTAAAAATTATAATATAAAATATATTCCGACATTTTATTGCCATGATTTTATAGGAATAAGAATATTCTATTAGTTAGGCAACACTATATTCAGCGGGTAGTATTAAGGTTATATACTGAGCACCCTGTATAATGTAATATTTGATGTTACAGTTGATATATTCTAAAAATGATAATTTATAATATATTCCGACATTTTATTGCCATGATTTTATGGGAATAAGACTATTCTATTAGTTAGGCAACACTATATTCAGCGGGTAGTATTCAGGGTTATATACTGAGCACCCTGTATAATGTAATATTTGATGTTACAGTTGATATATTCTAAAAATGATAATTTATAATATATTCCGACATTTTATTGCCATGATTTTATAGGAATAAGAATATTCTATTAGTTAGGCAACACTATATTCAGCGGGTAGTATTCAGGGTTATATACTGAGCACCCTGTATAATGTAATACTTGATGTTACAGTTGATATATTCTAAAAATTATAATATAAAATATATTCCGACATTTTATTGCCATGATTTTATAGGAATAAGAATATTCTATTAGTTAGGCAACACTATATTCAGCGGGTAGTATTAAGGTTATATACTGAGCACCCTGTATAATGTAATATTTGATGTTACAGTTGATATATTCTAAAAATGATAATATACAATATATTCCGACATTTTATTACCATGATTTTATAGGAATAAGAATATTCTATTAGTTAGGCAACACTATATTCAGCGGGTAGTATTCAAGGTTATATACTGAGCACCCTGTATAATGTAATATTTGATGTTACAGTTGATATATTCTAAAAATGATAATTTATAATATATTCCGACATTTTATTGCCATGATTTTATGGGAATAAGACTATTCTATTAGTTAGGCAACACTATATTCAGCGGGTAGTATTCAAGGTTATATACTGAGCACCCTGTATAATGTAATATTTGATGTTACAGTTGATATATTCTAAAAATGATAATTTATAATATATTCCGACATTTTATTGCAATGATTTTATGGGAATAAGACTATTCTATTAGTTAGGCAACACTATATTCAGCGGGTAGTATTCAGGGTTATATACTGAGCACCCTGTATAATGTAATATTTGATGTTACAGTTGATATATTCTAAAAATGATAATATACAATATATTCCGACATTTTATTACCATGATTTTATAGGAATAAGAATATTCTATTAGTTAGGCAACACTATATTCAGCGGGTAGTATTCAAGGTTATATACTGAGCACCCTGTATAATGTAATATTTGATGTTACAGTTGATATATTCTAAAAATGATAATTTATAATATATTCCGACATTTTATTGCCATGATTTTATGGGAATAAGACTATTCTATTAGTTAGGCAACACTATATTCAGCGGGTAGTATTCAGGGTTATATACTGAGCACCCTGTATAATGTAATATTTGATGTTACAGTTGATATATTCTAAAAATGATAATTTATAATATATTCCGACATTTTATTGCCATGATTTTATAGGAATAAGAATATTCTATTAGTTAGGCAACACTATATTCAGCGGGTAGTATTCAGGGTTATATACTGAGCACCCTGTATAATGTAATACTTGATGTTACAGTTGATATATTCTAAAAATTATAATATAAAATATATTCCGACATTTTATTGCCATGATTTTATAGGAATAAGAATATTCTATTAGTTAGGCAACACTATATTCAGCGGGTAGTATTAAGGTTATATACTGAGCACCCTGTATAATGTAATATTTGATGTTACAGTTGATATATTCTAAAAATGATAATTTATAATATATTCCGACATTTTATTGCCATGATTTTATGGGAATAAGACTATTCTATTAGTTAGGCAACACTATATTCAGCGGGTAGTATTCAAGGTTATATACTGAGCACCCTGTATAATGTAATATTTGATGTTACAGTTGATATATTCTAAAAATGATAATTTATAATATATTCCGACATTTTATTGCAATGATTTTATGGGAATAAGACTATTCTATTAGTTAGGCAACACTATATTCAGCGGGTAGTATTCAGGGTTATATACTGAGCACCCTGTATAATGTAATATTTGATGTTACAGTTGATATATTCTAAAAATGATAATTTATAATATATTCCGACATTTTATTGCCATGATTTTATGGGAATAAGACTATTCTATTAGTTAGGCAACACTATATTCAGCGGGTAGTATTCAGGGTTATATACTGAGCACCCTGTATAATGTAATATTTGATGTTACAGTTGATATATTCTAAAAATGATAATTTATAATATATTCCGACATTTTATTGCCATGATTTTATGGGAATAAGACTATTCTATTAGTTAGGCAACACTATATTCAGCGGGTAGTATTCAGGGTTATATACTGAGCACCCTGTATAATGTAATATTTGATGTTTCAGTTGATATATTCTAAAAATTATAATATAAAATATATTCCGACATTTTATTGCCATGATTTTATAGGAATAAGAATATTCTATTAGCTAGGCAACACTATATTCAGCGGGTAATATTCAGGGTTATATACTGAGCACCCTGTATAATGTAATATTTGATGTTACAGTTGATATATTCTAAAAATTATAATATACAATATATTCCGACATTTTATTGCCATGATTTTATAGGAATAAGAATATTCTATTAGTTAGGCAACACTATATTCAGCGGGTAGTATTCAAGGTTATATACTGAGCACCCTGTATAATGTAATACTTGATGTTACAGTTGATATATTCTAAAAATTATAATATAAAATATATTCCGACATTTTATTGCCATGATTTTATAGGAATAAGAATATTCTATTAGTTAGGCAACACTATATTCAGCGGGTAGTATTCAAGGTTATATACTGAGCACCCTGTATAATGTAATATTTGATGTTACAGTTGATATATTCTAAAAATGATAATTTATAATATATTCCGACATTTTATTGCCATGATTTTATGGGAATAAGACTATTCTATTAGTTAGGCAACACTATATTCAGCGGGTAGTATTCAAGGTTATATACTGAGCACCCTGTATAATGTAATATTTGATGTTACAGTTGATATATTCTAAAAATGATAATTTATAATATATTCCGACATTTTATTGCAATGATTTTATGGGAATAAGACTATTCTATTAGTTAGGCAACACTATATTCAGCGGGTAGTATTCAGGGTTATATACTGAGCACCCTGTATAATGTAATATTTGATGTTACAGTTGATATATTCTAAAAATGATAATATACAATATATTCCGACATTTTATTACCATGATTTTATAGGAATAAGAATATTCTATTAGTTAGGCAACACTATATTCAGCGGGTAGTATTCAAGGTTATATACTGAGCACCCTGTATAATGTAATATTTGATGTTACAGTTGATATATTCTAAAAATGATAATTTATAATATATTCCGACATTTTATTGCCATGATTTTATGGGAATAAGACTATTCTATTAGTTAGGCAACACTATATTCAGCGGGTAGTATTCAGGGTTATATACTGAGCACCCTGTATAATGTAATATTTGATGTTACAGTTGATATATTCTAAAAATGATAATTTATAATATATTCCGACATTTTATTGCCATGATTTTATAGGAATAAGAATATTCTATTAGTTAGGCAACACTATATTCAGCGGGTAGTATTCAGGGTTATATACTGAGCACCCTGTATAATGTAATACTTGATGTTACAGTTGATATATTCTAAAAATTATAATATAAAATATATTCCGACATTTTATTGCCATGATTTTATAGGAATAAGAATATTCTATTAGTTAGGCAACACTATATTCAGCGGGTAGTATTAAGGTTATATACTGAGCACCCTGTATAATGTAATATTTGATGTTACAGTTGATATATTCTAAAAATGATAATTTATAATATATTCCGACATTTTATTGCAATGATTTTATAGGAATAAGAATATTCTATTAGTTAGGCAACACTATATTCAGCGGGTAGTATTCAGGGTTATATACTGAGCACCCTGTATAATGTAATACTTGATGTTACAGTTGATATATTCTAAAAATTATAATATAAAATATATTCCGACATTTTATTGCCATGATTTTATAGGAATAAGAATATTCTATTAGTTAGGCAACACTATATTCAGCGGGTAGTATTAAGGTTATATACTGAGCACCCTGTATAATGTAATATTTGATGTTACAGTTGATATATTCTAAAAATGATAATTTATAATATATTCCGACATTTTATTGCCATGATTTTATGGGAATAAGACTATTCTATTAGTTAGGCAACACTATATTCAGCGGGTAGTATTCAAGGTTATATACTGAGCACCCTGTATAATGTAATATTTGATGTTACAGTTGATATATTCTAAAAATGATAATTTATAATATATTCCGACATTTTATTGCAATGATTTTATGGGAATAAGACTATTCTATTAGTTAGGCAACACTATATTCAGCGGGTAGTATTCAGGGTTATATACTGAGCACCCTGTATAATGTAATATTTGATGTTACAGTTGATATATTCTAAAAATGATAATTTATAATATATTCCGACATTTTATTGCCATGATTTTATGGGAATAAGACTATTCTATTAGTTAGGCAACACTATATTCAGCGGGTAGTATTCAGGGTTATATACTGAGCACCCTGTATAATGTAATATTTGATGTTTCAGTTGATATATTCTAAAAATTATAATATAAAATATATTCCGACATTTTATTGCCATGATTTTATAGGAATAAGAATATTCTATTAGCTAGGCAACACTATATTCAGCGGGTAATATTCAGGGTTATATACTGAGCACCCTGTATAATGTAATATTTGATGTTACAGTTGATATATTCTAAAAATTATAATATACAATATATTCCGACATTTTATTGCCATGATTTTATAGGAATAAGAATATTCTATTAGTTAGGCAACACTATATTCAGCGGGTAGTATTCAAGGTTATATACTGAGCACCCTGTATAATGTAATGCTTGATGTTACAGTTGATATATTCTAAAAATGATAATTTATAATATATTCCGACATTTTATTGCCATGATTTTATAGGAATAAGAATATTCTATTAGTTAGGCAACACTATATTCAGCAGGTAGTATTCAGGGTTATATACTGAGCACCCTGTATAATGTAATGCTTGATGTTACAGTTGATATATTCTAAAAATGATAATTTATAATATATTCCGACATTTTATTGCCATGATTTTATGGGAATAAGAATATTCTATTAGTTAGGCAACACTATATTCAGCAGGTAGTATTCAGGGTTATATACTGAGCACCCTGTATAATGTAATGCTTGATGTTACAGTTGATATATTCTAAAAATGATAATTTATAATATATTCCGACATTTTATTGCCATGATTTTATAGGAATAAGAATATTCTATTAGTTAGGCAACACTATATTCAGCGGGTAGTAATCAAGGTTATATACTGAGCACCCTGTATAATGTAATATTTGATGTTACAGTTGATATATTCTAAAAATTATAATATACAATATATTCCGACATTTTATTGCCATGATTTTATAGGAATAAGAATATTCTATTGGTTAGGCAACACTATATTCAGCGGGTAGTATTAAGGTTATATACTGAGCACCCTGTATAATGTAATATTTGATGTTACAGTTGATATATTCTAAAAATTATAATATAAAATACATTCCGACATTTGATTGCCATGATTTTATAGGAATAAGACTATTCTATTAGTTAGGCAACACTATATTCAGCGGGTAGTATTCAGGGTTATATACTGAGCACCCTGTATAATGTAATACTTGATGTTACAGTTGATATATTCTAAAAATTATAATATACAATATATTCCGACATTTTATTGCCATGATTTTATAGGAATAAGAATATTCTATTAGTTAGGCAACACTATATTCAGCGGGTAGTATTCAGGGTTATATACTGAGCACCCTGTATAATGTAATATTTGATATTACAGTTGATATATTCTAAAAATGATAATATATAATGTATTCCGACATTCTAAAAATGATAATTTATAATATATTCCGACATTTTATTGCCATGATTTTATAGGAATGAGAATATTCTATTAGTTAGGCAACACTATTCTAGTATTCAGGGTTTTATACTGAGCACCCTGTATAATGTAATACTTGATGTTACAGTTGATATATTCTAAAAATTATAATATAAAATATATTTCGACATTTTATTGCCATGATTTTATAGGAATAAGACTATTCTATTAGTTAGGCAACACTATATTCAGCGGGTAGTATTCAGGGTTATATACTGAGCACCCTGTATAATGTAATATTTGATGTTACAGTTGATATATTCTAAAAATGATAATATATAATGTATTCCGACATTCTAAAAATGATAATTTATAATATATTCCGACATTTTATTGCCATGATTTTATAGGAATGAGAATATTCTATTAGTTAGGCAACACTATATTCAGCGGGTAGTATTCAAGGTTATATACAAGTTATCATTGTGCATCAGTGGCTCATGTGGATATAAAATAAATGATTTAAAGAATATTATGTTACATGAGAAACGTAGCAGTAATGTGAGTTGCATATAAAACAATTTTGTTTATTTTTGTGAGGTAAAAAAGTAAAAGTTAAGGATATTCCATTTAATTATAAAAAAAACACAGTTGTGCTTGGCGAACAGAAATTTTATTAATATAACACACAAATTTTAAACAAAAATTTTTACAGATTATTTACAAAAATATAATTTAAACTATCTATACAATATATTACAAAAAACTGGAATAATAGAAATGTATGACTCTTAAATATAACTAAATATTTTTAATGGAAAGAACTGTCAATTATATTGTAATAGTTTTGTTAAATTAATATCTGATTATAAAGAAAAGTATTTGAAATCATTAATGAGCAAATTGTAGAAGATACTACTTTAGAGAAAATTATTTGAAAAAAAAATAAGAATGTAGTGTTTCACAGTTTTAAATTATATAATTAATTGTATTAGATTTTATTGTCTAGAATTATGCGGTTCAATGGGTTAAATACTTTATAGTTTACTTTTCCCAGTGAAAAGATACAGGTGGCATTTGGAAATAACTTATGTAACAGCTATAATGAATTATTGTAGATTATGTACCAATTATATTAATGAGAAAATTATTTTCAGCATTTTTTTCAACAGCAAACAAACTTTTAGGCCAAATCTATTACAATATAAAAATCTACAACTACATACTAGGTAGTAATTAATATTAATCACTAAAAGTAGTTTGAAAATTATTTTATTACTACAATCTATACATAAATATATCTATTCTATATATATTACATTGACTAGAATATAGACAATCTATATAGGTACGTTCTGACTAGAAACACTCGATTTTATAGATCAATAATCTATTATATACATTTGTTTCTTGAGAAAATCTAAAATTGTTCACAAAAAAATAATTCTTTTTCGACTAGCTTATATATTACCGTAAGGAACCAAATGACAGAATATTCATATTGACTTGATATCTATAGTGAAAAAAATTGAATGCAGGCTTGATTTGAAACACTCAGTACATGCGAATAAACTTCTCTTGATTAATATACAGTGGGTATTATAAAGATATCTTACTAAAAATCGGATAATTTTTAGAAAATAGTCATTTGGTACATGAGTGTTGTAATGAACATATCAAATTTTCTTTCCATAAATATCTATTATCTAAACTAATAATTACGACTAGACTAGACGGAACCTGACAATAACTGGCGCGACATCCCTTATATTCATTAATACATGGCAGTGATTCACATTTTGGTAAATTTTTTTCCGATTTGGTTTAGAGTGTGGTAAGTTGCTGCTTGGAGCGTATTGCAAACTTTTTCCCTTGCCCGCACTTTGTAAATTATCTTAAATCTAACAAATATAATTCAGAATGAAGTGTGCGAGCACTTTTATACAAATTGCTTCACCGAATTTTACTTAGGAACTTCTGTGATATGAAGAAATCACACACATATAGTACAATAATATTTATATCGTGCTTAACATAAATTTATTGAGCGCATGTGTATTGTAACTATAGAAATGATTTATGTTTCTCTTAGCTCTCATTTATCAGGACAGAATTGCTTCCCATTACCCACGGTTTTAAGGACATTTGTATTATGGCTTTAGTTTTATATGAAATCCACAATATCGTCAAATATTTCATGTCTAAGGTTAACAGTATGTCCAGAATGATGGGAATAATGTTTATCTGTAGACTTTATCAATTTAAAACAGAACGTTTCATTCGATTTTGTAGTAAAAATGAAAGTTTTAAGACAAAGATCACTGTTTCATGTGGGAGCGATTTTTCCAAACGGTGAACATTGTCTTAAGACATACTTAGAAGATGGTTGTTGTACGGCATCCTGTGTTTAGAAGGGTTCATAACTTATGTTCAGAAGAAGAATTTGAAAAACATTAAGGGTTGATTCTTACAACATATATGAATCAAATACAAAAGAAAACAGTTTGACCACTTATGAACTGAAATTAAAACATAAGAAAAAATTGTAATTTTGACAATTTGCGTGATAATTCGGTTAGAGAATGAATTAGAACCAGTCATTTTTCACTGTATTATGTTTTAGCGATGATAATAGTCACCAAGTACTCCAGAATTACAACTAGTATGATTTTTATGGAAAACAACCTGACCTTCAATGTTTTTCAAAGTTGATTAAGAAAAATCGACTTCAGAAGGAAGTACTCGTTATGTTAAATGCTCTAAAGAAGTGAGGACAAACTTACGGGGCAGTAGTAACTTATATATTCTATTTTAGAGCGTCATACTGATGTGAATCTTGATAATGAAATTATTTATGGCGTTATACACTTAGAAAGTTTTAATTGAAGTTTTTAATAACATTTTTCTTCAAACAATATCTTAAAGAAAGTTATTCAGTAAAGTGAAAAGTAAGAGCCGACGTAAAATTAAAACTAAATCATTTCCAGTTGCAGTGAATACACAATTACGTTTAAATTTAATATCACTTTTAAATTATTACTAATAATACTAAACACTATTTTTTTTTTATCAAATTCTATGAATCTAAAAGAAAAAAATGATACCAAATCTGCCAGATTTAGAAAATTATCACTTACGGTTAGACAAATAATTAAATTGTTTGACATTCGGTTCAATATATGAATTAAATGATTAAAAGGTTTAATTTTAAGTGGGAAATTAGGGCTTGCCTGAAAAGGATAAAGATGCAGAGTTATGAATAATTGTTGTTCACGTTTTTTATTCTTCAACTTTCATTTAAATTCCAATTAGGACTGTTTCTTGATGTTGTTAACCATCTCGAGAAACGGATACATTTTCTGGTCAAGTTAGGTTAGGTTTACTTCAGTTTCGAATAGGTTAGGTTTACTTTTCGGTTAGGTTTTTGAAAAAATATATTTTTTTGTGAAATGCGATTTGTTTTTATAATAAACTGTTAGGTTTAATTAGTAAATCAAATGCAAAAAGCCGAACCAATCTAATTATAAATAAAACCGGAAGTATTAACTTCCGACATCTAAATAAATGGATCTGGAGACATCGAAAATGCTAAATTATGATTCTAAGCCGGGCAGATACGAAAATATTTACAAAAAATGTAGTACTAACGTATTTGACACTATGATTTTATCTTACAATTTACCCTGTTTAGGTTCAATATAAATAAAGTATTGTAAATGATAAGTTTTAATATTAATTGATTAATTTTTATAGTTGAGATGACTACTTATGATACTGCAGCGTCGTTATGCAAGGACGTACTTACAAGATTTCAGGATACACATGCTACCGCACCATAGAACACGATTGTATACAATTATAATTATGGAAATTACCTACATTGTTAACTACTCAAAATTTTTTAACTAAAACAACATTTTGTATATTTCTACATAGTCTCTTGTTGTATAAATTTCGGGTGAATATCAATCCAGCTGGCAGACCATGGTAAAATTGTACGATTTGGATGGTGGATTCACGACTATATACCAATAAATTATATTCTAACTCTATTTTAGTGAACTGTATTATAAAAAGTGATTTTTTTGCCTTTACCTTTTCGGCAACACTGTTTTTGACAGATCCCGCTTGAATCGTATCTTGTGTTATTTCCAAACTCGTTCAGTTTAATCTACAATTTAATCATGAATCCACCATGACCGTGAAATGTCGATTCGCCGCAATTGGGCCTCTGTTACTCCACTACGTGGAAATTTTACGAAAGGATTTTGGTGTAAAACATTATAAGATACAGCAGGTGCAAGAATTGATGCCACACGATCTCCCACAACGTCTAGCATTTGGTGAATGGGCGCTGGAAAAGTTGGATGGAGATCGAAAAATTGTGTTCAGCGACTCATTTCTGGTTGAATACCAGTCAGAAGCATTGGAAGAGCTACCGATACCTCCCGAAAAAGTCACTGTTTGGTGTGGATTATTATGGGCTGGTGGCATCATCGGGCCGTACGTCTTCAAAAGCGAAAATGGACGGTACGTTACTGTGAATAGCGAGAGCTACCGTGTGATGATTGACGATTTTTGTGCCCAAAATGGAAGAATTGGACATGCCTGATATGTGGGGTCAATAAAACGATGCCACGTGTCACACAATCACCAAATTGAGAACCGTCTTCGGTGAACAGTTTGGGGGCGGTTAAGTGGCCGCTTAGATCGTGGGATTTAACGCCTTGGGACTATTTCTTGTGGGCTATGTTGAGGATAATGTCTACAGGGATAAACCAACAACTATTGAAGCATTGGAAGCCAATATTGAAGCATTTATTCGTGAAATCCTGATAGTTCTATCGATTGCAATAAAGATTTCATCAATTTTTTCAAATTCATTGATACTTTGTGTTTGAAGTGATGAAATCAGACGATGCCGCAGTACCCAAGTGCTCATATTCACAAATTATTGTAAGAAAAAAAAGCATTAAGTACTAATAAATTAATACAGTATTTTGAAATATAATCTAAAATGTATGACTAGGTTTTACAAATGTTTTTGGAATGACTAGTTGAAGTTAAATGGAGATCGATTCTTAAATAATACTCTACAAGTAACTAGAACTAAGAATTTAGTACAAAGATAAATAAAAAATAATAATATTAACAAAATAGGTAAAAGCTTAATATTTTAAGGAACATAACCAATAATAGAAATCTAAAGAATGAAGTGAAAGCTCAAACAAAAAAGGCGTCATTAATACCAGGTCATCTGAAAGACGTAATTTGACGGAATGAAAATATGACTACCAGGAACAAAGTCAGAATATACAAGACCGGTAATGACATACGCGATAGAGACAAGAACAGAGAATGACCACAAGAGAAATGATTAAATAAGGAAGATATGTGACATCCAGGATGTAGTGAGATGAACGAGAAATCGGCGATAGAAATAGAGACACCACGTGGACAGAATGTGAGATGATAGGTTATCAAAGGTTGCGAAGAAAAACCGAATACCAGGACGACCACCTACAAGATGGTATGAAAGCTGGTCTTCATCATCCCAGCTGCAGCTAGACAACCATTGACGCAAACACAGGACTAAATTCTTACGTACTAATAAGAAGAAGAAGAAAATATATAAATTCGAATACGTGTTAAAAGTAAGGTTATGTGTATCGATTCTCAGTTCGACAAGTATTTTATTTCATATAAAAGTTATACGGGCTCTAATTTGCTATATATATATATACACCCAACTTTAGATTATAAGTAATAATGACTCTAATTTATCAATAACTTTGAATAATATCTACAAAAACTTATGAAATTAGATGTGACTAGACTCAATTAAACGATAGCTTGACTAGAAACATTTATGACTAGAAATTTTTTACATGTGATTATATCTACAAAGTATGACTAGTTATTTATTGACTAGAATAGTTTCCGTTTTGACCAACATTCTACAAACTAAAAATATATTATTTTCTTAATTTTTCTTTTATTTTTGTTATTGTTTAAAGTATAATTCCTAAAAATAAAAGTACACTTTTATTCTCTTAACTAAACTAAAATTATGCGACTATGAGGTTGACTAGGTAGGTTAATATGACTAGAAATGACCAGAAATATATTGACTAAGTATTATAGCGCAGTTAAATTAGGAATATCTCCACAAGAAGTTTAATATGAACATGAGAAATGTGATTAGATCGAATTTATTATTAATTCTAGATGGTATTATGTAAGCAATAATATTTTTTCAAAAAAAAGTTCCGAAACAACGAGTTTTTTCATAAAAGATAATATGAATAACTAAACCAAAATTGTAAATCGTGTGATTATTTACAAATATCCTTGTAATTTCTGAAAAAAACCCATTCTGAAATGTACCAAAGTAATATTCTCTATAATATGCATGACTACGTTGTATAGGTACCATTATAGCCCAGGAATTTTATCTAAAAAACCACAACTAGGTGGAAAAAAATTGTATAGACGACAGAATTTTTTTTCTAGACCGACAAAACTTAATTTTAAGTCAATTTATTTTGACAACTACTTTTGGTCGGTTATCACGGGGTCTTCCCGATTCAAAAAGTGACAGGTGCGTGTATAGCGCTTCCCAAATTTTTGCAAATCGCCCTGGCCAAACGGACACATTTTTCTCTTTGGTCTTCTGTAGTTGACGTCGTACGCAACATCTAACATCATAAGAGTACGTCGTATTTTCAAGAAAAACAACTAAAAACATTATATTGACATGATGCCGAACATAAATTACTTGAAGCTATGTTGATGTTGTTATATGTTCACTGCCACGAGATGGGGAAACCTTCATCGTCAGTTTGATCTCATCTTCAATCACCTATTGCTACGTGTACGTATAATCATCATTCAATTATATATACAAGCGTTTCATATCTTTCCAGGTTCAGTATTGGCTTGGGAATGGATTTCCAGCCACCAAATTCGGCTGGGAGGAGAAAGGCGGTTGCTTTATCCCTGTGCTATCACTATACCCATCTAGTCCTCAGTGTCTTCTGAAGATAATTCGCTGTGAACGCTCAGAGGGGTGTGAAACTGGCTGTGCAACTACTACGCGGACTGCTCCAACCTGAAGAAAATCAGCGGAGGACGATGATGAAAATTCTAATGATGCCTGTTGATGTATTGATATCCGTCAAGGATTGTGTGGGAAAATAGTAGGGACCGATGAATCTAGTTACCAAAATAAACATCAGAAACAGCATTATACATTTACCTGTCGTTTTCCGGGTCAGAAACGTTTCCGCAGTCGTCCATCTTGTTTATGAAATGACAACCTAACCTAACATATTGACGTGACACCCGTCAAAAGTAGTTGTCAAATAATACTATTATATCAATATTGGATGATAATTTTCGCTATTTAAATTGAAAAACCAATTTATTTGGCAGTAGCTATTCAATTCTCCACAAAAATTTGTCCACCTTTATTAGAAGGTAAGATCAAAAAGAACAAATCAAGAAGACACAGAAGAAGAAAGAGTTGGATATTCTAAAATTAAGTATTTTAGCTGCATGGATGCGGAAATCGATGCTCATACTGAAAGTACTGAAACTAATGTCAAATTTGGCATTTAAAATTTTTTATGAATAGCTATCTCAAACTTTGAATTTTGAAAATATGCTTTTCAAATCCTTTTCCTCACTTAACAGTTGTTGAAAGGAAAAACACACGTTGTGCGTTCCGTTTTAAAACTTAAATACTATAAATAGAGATCATTTGAAATCTGATTCTAAAAAAATGTATGTACAATAATTACTTTCATATTATAAATAATTATTTACATAATAATAATTTTGTTCATTCAACCAAGCAATGTTCTAATAAATTTTGATCTATTTAATAGACAGTAAAATTTATATTGATACTCATAATCAACATACTTTGAATAATAACAGTTCATAATGATTAGCAACGAAATTCAGTGATGTTTATACAGAGTGTTCCTAAAAGTTTATAATTTACACGTTTTTCAAACAATTCTTTAACTTTCCGTACACATCTGGTATCTATCAATATTATTAACTATTTAAATTCATTGAAAGCGACTAAAGATGTTACTCAACTAATTAAGACAGAAAGGCAATGTATTCAGACGAAACCTGGCTTGATACACACGATGTAGTTCGGTTGAAGATAAAAATCAACGCGCCACATCATTTTAGAATCTAATTTGCTTAAAATCAACTCAGTATACTCAGTTGAATCATGTTTAACGTTTTTAGAGACACCCTGTATAACATATTCCTCTTAAACGAACATTTCTGGCACATTAAACAAAATTCTTACCTATTTTTACAAAAACATATACAAATAATCCGGTGTTTGCTGTCGTCAGAAGCCGTTGATCCAAGAAACGTTTTGCAAATACCTTTCGACACCGCATATTGTATCAAATGAAGGAGAAGCAGTCGCCTGTTCGGAATTGTTACAGATCGGCCCAGGAGGCGGCAGAGGCGGCGGCCTCCAAAGGCGTGGCGGCATTCTCGGGATGGGTCTGATAACGGGAACAAGCCGTTGTCATTCAAGTTGATGCATAGATTGGTGTTTCTTTAGATAAGCGATGCGACGAAAACGTTTTCCGCATTCGGGACATTGGAATTGATCTTCTAATTCTGGAAAAAACAGTTTTTATTTGAAATTAAAAGCGACGACATCCATCCACGACACGTCTGACCCAAACCCGCCTGATTTGGCTACTCATAATAATGCTTATTAAATCGACATCCATATTCTCAAATATTCAAGCGAAAACTTTTAATTTTTAACTAAAAAAATACATGGTGACAACTGGAATGTTAGTCAGTAGCAACCTACAAAGAATGGCATGAGTTTCACGGGGGGTCAAATTAATTATAAAGCATTTGAGGGTCTATGCCCTTGATGAAGATTTTTGGTATTAGATTTAGATGGTTTTAGGAAATAGACAGTTAAATTATTAATTAAATAAAGTATTTCCAGCTTTTTAACCTTTTCCTTGATTTTTTTTCCTATAAAAACCCCTATTTTATTAACAAAATCAAAGTTTATCTCTGAAGATGATAGCTTTGTTGTCGAAACGTGCGTCAGACAATGTCAGGTATTATGAAGAGTGAATATCACCAACAATTTCAGTAATTTCAAGTGGATTTGCAATCTACGTTAAAAGATAAAAATTGACAAACATTTTTGTCAAATTAAGTTATATTTCATAGAAAATTTACCATATCAAGAACATAACAGAACTATATAGATTAATGTGAATGGAAATGGTGTTTATAGAGCATTCTTAAAATTATTTCCACCCCAAATGTTAAAGTGAAACTTTACGAAGGGGTAATTAATTTTAACTCCAGAATAACATGTCTCCATCCTCAAGTTTTATTGCTTAGAACCAAACTCTTGGGAATTTAGGGAGGGGAAAAGGGGCTAGAAAGTTCATCAAACCCACCACGTGGATCCGCGCCTGCTTCCAATACCATTTGGTGAGCTGAATCGATGACATGGCTGGTGCAGACTGACTAACTCCTGTGGCGACCACGTCATAAAACACTAATCCCTGACTATACAATTCTTGAACTAAGGAATTCAAAGTTTCTTTCTTTTATAACCTTCTTAGTGTCCTAATCCTTCCAGGAACAATCAACTGCTTCCCTTTACCATCCGGACGGTTTTATGACACTCACAACTATTCCTTAGTCCTCTTCCCTCGGGACAGTGGTGCGAGCAGAATCTCGAACGGCTAGTTCTCTAACGGAGCTACGCTGCGCTTCGAGATTAAGCACGCGCGATCAAGTTTAATTTTCATAAAAACCTTCACAACTACCGATTCGATTGTCAAACCTGTCGCCTGGTTTTTTGGCTCTAGAAAATCGAAAAATGGATGGATTTTAATGATCTTGGTCTCAAAATGTTCCATTTTACGGCGGATTTATAAAAAAAATTAGTAGAAATAGCTGGAATGAAAATTTCTCATAGTTTTACTGTTTTAAATCGTAAAAAAACGGTTTTGCAAAATAATCCTTTACAAAAAATTATCTCATTATCAGATAAAGTTCTTATATATTTTTTTTTGTATTCTACATAAATTGATAAACAATTTAAAAAAAAATCCAAAAAGAATGATTTTTTCAGTTTTTATAGCTTAAAATGAAATCGATGAAAAACAATCAATTTTCGTCAATAGTTTCGTACCATATTCTTCAATGTTAATAGTTTTTGGACCATTAAAAATCGAAAAATAAATAAATTTTATAATTTTGGTTAGGTTAGGTTAGGTTAGGTTAGGTTGTTTTGTATCACTGAATATTTTAAGTGCTTCAAATGTATTCAATTCATAATTGTTGCAACTCATTGTCAATATATTTCAATTTATTATTGACAAAATCCCACAACTCAAAATTATTCAAAAAAATTAACTTTTTTGAAATTTTTTTTTTCAAAATATTCATTTTTTTATGTAAATTGTGAAAAAAAATATACGAACTTGATTCCACGACGTCAGAAACAGTTACGAGGTCATTTTTTTTGCATTTAAAGTCATGAAAATGTAAAAAAATTTTTATTTTTTTCAATTTTCGTATTTTTTTTTATAAAACCGCCGTAAAATGGAACATTTTGAGACCAAGATCATTAAAATCCATCCATTTTTTGATATTCTAGAGCCAACCTAACCTCTCCTAACCTAACCTAACCTAACCTAACCTAACCTAACCAAAAAACCAGGTGACCGCGAAAGTATATAATTACCATAATTTTTTGTAAAGGATTATTTTGCAAAACCGTTTTTTTTACGATTTAAAACAGTAAAATTATGAGAAATTTTCATTCCAGCTATTTCTACTAATTTTTTTTATAAATCCGCCGTAAAATGGAACATTTTGAGACCAAGATCATTAAAATCCATCCATTTTTCGATTTTCTAGAGCCAAAAAACCAGGTGACCGCGAAAGTATATAATTACCTGACATATATATGATATGTTTAGTCGGAAACATTTGAGACAATCCTCGTACAACAGTATTTTGAGTATTGATTATTTTTGGATAAGGATACAAATTTAGAAAAAAAAAACTATTTCTAGTTTATATCTAACATGTTTCGGAACTTATTTATAATTATAGATAATAACAGAAAAACAGATTTTGTTCTATTTTGAATAGACAGGAATGAAATGTAATTTCAATAGTAGATACAAAGTTATAGTCTATTTATATATACTTTAGAGAGAGTAATAAAACCTAATTTCTCATGCAAAACTACAACCATTTTAAATATAGATAATACAAGTTTTCGGTCTGTTATTAGTTTTTTATAAACATAGGTAAGTTGGGCAGCTACAGATTTTTAATAAGTACAACGAAGGCTTGAAATTTTGTTTTATTTTAAATCAGAATCTCTTCCCAACAAATTTCGCCCAAAAAAACAACGATTTTAGGTTTAAATTTCAAAGGAAATTGAGACGATACCAATATAGATTACCAATGCTTTATTATTTTAATACTTTCTCGGCAATAAAAGTAGACTATAATTTGATTTCGGGTTTTCCAAAAATGAATTTTTTATTGAATAAAAAGTAAAGTGAGTAAAACAATTTTCAAACTTCTCTAAGCAAAAAATTGTTACTATTTTCATTTAATTTATAAAAATCACTTCGTATATACCAGGGCTTCTTAAACTGTGGGTCGCGACCCCCCAGGGGGGTCGCGAGACTACTGAAAAAGGATCGCATAGATCTGATACTTTTCAATCATTATAAATAAAATTTTAAAATTAGTATACACACTACGTACAAATATAAATACAAATAAAAATCATACAAAATACTATTGTAGTTTTACTATAACTATTTTTTGAAAAAAGTGGCAATGCAAAACTGTTGTGTAGTGCCTATAAATGAAAATATGGAAGTAGCATTTAAAATAATAAATACAACGCGCTCCTCGATTTTCAACTGAACGTTTATATGGAGGAGGGGGTCGTTTAAAATTTCCTAAGCTTGAAGGGGGTCGCTATATAAAAAAGTTTAAGAAGCCCTGGTATATACAATACAATTCAATATGTATCGAGGTACATAGTTTTAGAAAAACAAATATCTAACCTGAATCTCCTTCAATGTGCTCGTCCTGTTTGGTATCCTTGGGCTGCCGCGGCCGATGCCACCTTCTATGCGACGCCAAATTAGCCGGACAATTAAAAACTTTATCACACTCAGGACATCGATACTCGATATTAACAATCCTCGAACATCTATGCTGCGCTAATCCGAAAGCATCTTCATACAGTTCTCTACATAAACGACAAACATAATCTCCAATCAAATTTTCAATCTTGGCTAGTTCGGCTTTGGCTTCTTCGGTTATTTCTACGACGTTGAAGGCTGGATCTATGTCGCCTTTCCTCACAACTAAGTTTTCATCGGGCCTAAGTTCTCTTATGATCGTTCCAGAAACGGGAGACGTGTTGTCTTCTTCGAAGTTTAGTTTTCTGGTAGCTTTGGTTTTCTTGTTGGCACTTGCAGATACTTTCGGCTTCTTCACTGGGAGTTCGGGTGTAGGTGAATGTCGGCTTTTTTTGCTTCCAGGAGACGGTGTACAAGGCGGGGTAATCGGTTGATTATGATGACTCTTCAAACTTAAATCTAACGGTACAGTTGTAGTCAGTTCCAAAGGTTCGGAGAATTTGAGAAAATGTTGCTGTAGATGAAAAAATTGCGGTTCCAACGCTAACCTCTGAAGACTCGAATGATAATTTCTGAACGTTTCGAATTCCATTTCATGGTGGTATGACACGCGAGGCATCCCTCGTGAAATGTCACGGCCAACTAAAGCACGTTTCTGTTCTTGTATATGGGCCCCAATAGCCTGTTCACCCCGCCTCGTAGGTGAACGAAGCGTGCGCTAGGTGGGGCGAAGATACAACCCTCATTGGTGGAGAACGGCAACTTTATGCGTATTGGTAAATCACATTTTACTATGTTCGGGTGTTCAGTTGATCATAACGGATTTCTCGTAACGGTTTTTAGGCAATTATTGCTGTGTATGGAATCATTAGAGGGATTCCCTTGCAGATGTCGATTTTACACCCTCGCTGTAAATAGATAGGAGTTGTGATAGAAGCCCTACGGCGGATTTTTTAATGTTTTTAATTATGCTTTTTGCGATGGATATATACACTAATAAAACAGAAAACGTCAGTTTTCGATTTTGGTTTCATTATTTTAGATAATTTTATACAATTTATTTATATTATTGCTTAGCACAAAATATGAACAACAAGAAGTACGTGAATTTATTTTCATTTTCTTTAGTGTTGATAAATGTTTCAGGAGTTACTTTGGACAACTGTTTGAAGCAAATTGCGAGATATCAAGCTTCAAATCCATCTAATTTTTAAGTGTTACAAGCAAATTAAAAAGGATTTGGCCTCAATACCATCTAGTTGTTCCAGAGAAACAATCCATAATTATTTAAAGAAGCTTAACAGTAGCTTGTTAGAGATTTAGTTTCAGTTCTATTTAGTAGAAACTTTGTTTAATGTTTTCAACTAAATTAATAGAGATTAAGCTTCGATATTATCAGTTTTTACTAAGAAACAATTAATAAATATTGGAAAAAACTTTTTCAAGCAAATTAACAAAGATTTAGATCATGTTTCAGGTGGTTTTTATGAAGAAACCATCTATAACCATTGAAAGAAAGTTTTAACAACTGTTTCAGTCACATTTAATGGATATTAAGCTTCAATTCCATCTAATTTTTGAGTTTTACAAGCAAATTAAGAAGGATTTGGCATCAATACCATCTAGTTTTTCCAGAGAAACAATCCATAATTATTTAAAGAAGCTTAACAGTAGCTTGTTAGAGATTTAGTTTCAGTTCTATTTAGTAGAAACTTTGTTTAATGTTTTCAACTAAATTAATAGAGATTAAGCTTCGATATTATCAGTTTTTACTAAGAAACAATTAATAAATATTGGAAAAAACTTTTTCAAGCAAATTAACAAAGATTTAGATCATGTTTCAGGTGGTTTTTATGAAGAAACCATCTATAACCATTGAAAGAAAGTTTTAACAACTGTTTCAGTCACATTTAATGGATATTAAGCTTCAATTCCATCTAATTTTTGAGTTTTACAAGCAAATTAAGAAGGATTTGGCATCAATACCATCTAGTTTTTCCAGAGAAACAATCCATAATTATTTAAAGAAGCTTAACAGTAGCTTGTTAGAGATTTAGTTTCAGTTCTATTTAGTAGAAACTTTGTTTAATGTTTTCAACTAAATTAATAGAGATTGAGCTTCGATACTATCAGTTTTCACAAAGAAACAATTAATAAATATTGGAAACAACTTTTTCAAGCAAATTAACAAAGATTTAGATCAGGTTTCAGGTGGTTTTTATGAAGAAACCCTCTATAACCACTGAAAGAAAGTTTTAACAACTTTTTCAGTCACATTTAATGGATATCAAGCTTCAATTCCATCTAATTTTTAAGTTTTACAAGCAAATGAAGAAGGATTTGGCATCAATACCATCTAGTTTTTCCAGAGAAACAATCCATAATTATTTAAAGAAGCTTAACAGTAGCTTGTTAGAGATTTAGTTTCAGTTCTATTTAGTAGAAACTTTGTTTAATGTTTTCAACTAAATTAATAGAGATTGAGCTTCGATACTATCAGTTTTCACAAAGAAACAATTAATAAATATTGGAAACAACTTTTTCAAGCAAATTAACAAAGATTTAGATCAGGTTTCAGGTGGTTTTTATGAAGAAACCCTCTATAACCACTGAAAGAAAGTTTTAACAACTTTTTCAGTCACATTTAATGGATATCAAGCTTCAATTCCATCTAATTTTTAAGTTTTACAAGCAAATGAAGAAGGATTTGGCATCAATACCATCTAGTTTTTCCAGAGAAACAATCCATAATTATTTAAAGAAGCTTGACAGTAGCTTGTTAGAGATTTAGTTTCAGTTCTATTTAGTAGAAACTTTGTTTAATGTTTTCAACTAAATTAATAGAGATTGAGCTTCGATACTATCAGTTTTCACAAAGAAACAATTAATAAATATTGGAAACAACTTTTTCAAGCAAATTAACAAAGATTTAGATCAGGTTTCAGGTGGTTTTTATGAAGAAACCATCTATAACCACTGAAAGAAAGTTTTAACAACTTTTTCAGTCACATTTAATGGATATCAAGCTTCAATTCCATCTAATTTTTAAGTTTTACAAGCAAATGAAGAAGGATTTGGCATCAATACCATCTAGTTTTTCCAGAGAAACAATCCATAATTATTTAAAGAAGCTTGACAGTAGCTTGTTAGAGATTTAGTTTCAGTTCTATTTAGTAGAAACTTTGTTTAATGTTTTCAACTAAATTAATACAGATTAAGCTTCGATACTATCAGTTTTCACAAAGAAACAATTAATAAATATTGGTAAAAACTTTTTCAAGCAAATTAACAAAGATTTAGATCATGTTTCAGGTGGTTTTTATGAAGAAACCATCTATAACCACTGAAAGAAAGTTTTAACAACTTTTTCAGTCACATTTAATGGATATCAAGCTTCAATTCCATCTAATTTTTGAGTTTTACAAGCAAATTAAGAAGGATTTGGCATCAATACCATCTAGTTTTTCCAGAGAAACAATCCATAATTATTTAAAGAAGCTTAACAGTAGCTTGTTAGAGATTTAGTTTCAGTTCTATTTAGTAGAAACTTTGTTTAATGTTTTCAACTAAATTAATAGAGATTGAGCTTCGATACTATCAGTTTTTACAAAGAAACAATTAATAACTATTGGAAAAAACTTTTTCAAGCAAATTAACAAAGATTTAGATCAGATTTCAGGTGGTTTTTATGAAGAAACCATCTATAACCATTGAAAGAAAGTTTTAACAACTTTTTCAGTTACATTTAATGGATATTAAGCTTCAATTCCATCTAGTTTTTCTAAAGAAACAACTCTGAAAAAAAGGTGGTCAGCTTTATTAAGAAAATTAAGAGAACAAGTTGAATTTAATACTGTCGTTGGATTTGATGCAAAGACGTTCACAAACACCATCTGAAATAAATGTATCGTCCGTAGTTTACTTTATTCAAATAATTTTGAATATTCATTCGTGAAAAATGATAACTGGAACCAAGTACGGCTTAGTGAGTGTCAAAAATTGATTCGCCAAGATGAAATCATTAAAATCACGCAAAAAATAATTCAAGTTGTTTTTTATTTAAAAATTTTTTGTAATAAAGCAAAAAAACTCAAAAAAATGTTTGTGAGACCATTTCATCTCCCAATTATGACATGCAGATGGTTTTTATTGCATTTCCCACTCTTGTATGGTTTTCTAAACTGATATTAGTTGAAACTTAATAAATATTTGAGCTAACTGTCAAAGAAAGGACAAGAAGAAGATAGGTTAAGATTGTAATCTTGACATTTATATAAAAGAGAAGAAGAGCAGATAATGTTAAAGAAAATTAAACCACAGAATTCACTTTTATGTGTGTGTGTTTTATCGAGATCGCAGGGTGGTTAGTTGCTTTTATCTGACACACATTTTCCGTAAATTTATTTGTCGTGCTTCCTGTTTGATTTTCGATTTCGTCCGTTAATTCATTAGCAATTTGTGTTGAATCATTTCCGGGAGAATGTTTATACTTTTTAGGGTTTCCTACTTCTCAAATAATTGTTTTTTTTTTTACATAAACGGTTTCATTATACAGTCAAACTACTGAAATATATGAATTTGTCAAGCTCTGCACTGTTGTTACTAATAACCCTAGTATAGTATATAAATAAGTATGAAGATTGTAAATTACAATAAATTTAGAAATTTTTCAATACAAAACGTCAATGTCAATGTCAATTACATAACAATGACATAGAGTATTCTTCTTTTTTATGTATAATATAGTCTTAGTTTATATGTTTATAGTGCATCTATTTCTATTAAAATTGTATCGACAAGCACCATTTCTTTTTCTAGTTTTTTATTGTTTTTTGTTCCTGAATTATCCGGAGTATTGTATGAAAAGACGCTTTTATTGATGTACAATTCTTATATGAAAAGTTTGCTTATTACCCAAAGTTTGATTGGTGATGAAAATAGTGGTAAGTGTCATGGCGTAACCTACTAGATTTCATCGTTAAAACAAATTGGTTTCCATGGTTAACAAACAAATTCACTTTGAATTTAAGAAACGTCATTTAAACATCAAAAATTATTGAAGCTTTTGTATCTAAGTAATAAAAATAAACGCCCTCATGGAATCCGAATTGAGACCAGAAGCACCGGTTTATATTCCTCCGCATTTGAGAAATGGGGCTACAAGATGTTCGCTTGATTCTATAAAATCCACGCCCAGTCCAAATAGCAAAGAATCCCAATGTTCCCGGTATTCAAGAAAACCGATTAGATCCGTCGCCAGTCCTAACAGTCCCAGACCTATTTTAGGAACGAAGTTGCCAAGACCTATTCTGGGTAGGAAATTTGATACGGAAGTAAACGAATATCAAGATGGTGAAGAATACATTGGGAGAGAATTTAGAAGGAGCTTTAAGCGGTTAAGTATGAAAAGTGATTCTGTCGTTAAGGAAGATGAGGAAAGGAAAAAGATAGACTGAAAAGATTAGTTTTTAAGTTATTTGATTGATAAGTGTTGATAAAATTGTTATAATCAAATTTTAAATACAAACAGGTATGAGATTTTAAATTCCGATAAAAATATTTATAAATTGTAAGGAATTTCGTTCGTAGGATAATCAACGTAACTGTATTTTCTTTAAAACAAAATGTCATTTTAATATTTTGTTATTAAAGTGTTGTTAAGGAACATTTTAATTATTTTATTTCTACAAAAATGCGTTTCGCGTTTAGTAATTTAGTGTCTGATAAGTTTGTGGAAATTTGAATGGAACAAAACTTTGAAAACTCATAATTTCATACTGACAATGGGATGCGTTAGTATGACATATTCATTTTTAAATATCTTGTCACTGTCATTTTCAACGATCGAATTTTCAAAACGGGGTACGTTTTTTTTTTAAAATTTCACCAATACACTCCAAAAAATGTTATCCACGTTTTTTCCAAAGATTTACTTTGGAACCTAAAAAATGCGGCGTTCTTTCGACAACGTTGTCAACTGTTGTAATTTATAAGATATTCGAGGATGGTTCTAGGAGTATTTGGCCCGAAAAAGGAAGCGCAAAGATTGAAAAAATATACCTATTTCTTTTTCACACTGTATTTCCTTTAATTTTCTTCGAGGAACTTATTTATAACAACTAAAAGAAGGATTAACCAACTACCTCTAGCTAATTAGCAATCTATAACGAAAAAAGGTTTGGTCGGCTTTCTCTAGTTCAGTTTCATTTACTTTTTCCTAAGAATAAATCTATAACTACCATAAAAAGGTTACTACTGGACAAAGTTTTTTAGTTTTTCTCCAAAGGAACAATCTATAATTACTGAAAGAATCTTTGGTCAACGTTTTCAAGTGAATTATTACCGATTTAGCTTCTAGTTTTTCCAATGAAACAATCCATAAGTCATGGAAAAGCCTTTAGTTGGAATTTTCAAGCAAATTAATGGAGATTGAGCTCCAGTTCCGTCTAGTTTTCACAAAGGAACTATCTATAATTACTGAAAGAATCTTTGGTCAACGTTTTCAAGTGAATTATTACCGATTTAGCTTCTAGTTTTTCCAATGAAACAATCCATAAGTCATGGAAAAGCCTTTAGTTGGAATTTTCAAACAAATTAATGGAGATTAAGCTTCAGTTCCGTCTAGTTTTCCCAAAGGAACAATCCATAACTACTGAAAGAATCTTTGGTCAACGTTTTCAAGTGAATTAATACTGATTTAGCTTCTAGTTTTTCCAATGACACAATCCACAAGTACTGGAAGAGCCTTTGGTTGGAATTTTCAAGCAAATTAATGGAGATTAAGCTTCAGTTCCGTCTAGTTTTCCCAAAGGAACAATCCATAACTACTGAAAGAATCTTTGGTCAACGTTTTCAAGTGAATTAATATAGATTCAGCTTCTAGTTTTTCCAATGACACAACCCACAAGTACTGGAAGAGCCTTTGGTTGGAATTTTAAAGCAAATTAATGGAGATTAAGCTTCAGTTCCGTTTAGTTTTCCCAAAGGAACTATCTATAATTACTGAAAGAATCTTTGGTCAACGTTTTCAAGTGAGTTAATATAGATTTAGCTTCTAGTTTTTCCAATGAAACAATCCATAAGTCATGGAAAAGCCTTTAGTTGGAATTTTCAAGCAAATTAATGGAGATTGAGCTCCAGTTCCGTCTAGTTTTCACAAAGGAACTATCTATAATTACTGAAAGAATCTTTGGTCAACGTTTTCAAGTGAATTATTACCGATTTAGCTTCTAGTTTTTCCAATGAAACAATCCATAAGTCATGGAAAAGCCTTTAGTTGGAATTTTCAAACAAATTAATGGAGATTAAGCTTCAGTTCCGTCTAGTTTTCCCAAAGGAACAATCCATAACTACTGAAAGAATCTTTGGTCAACGTTTTCAAGTGAATTAATACTGATTTAGCTTCTAGTTTTTCCAATGACACAATCCACAAGTACTGGAAGAGCCTTTGGTTGGAATTTTCAAGCAAATTAATGGAGATTAAGCTTCAGTTCCGTCTAGTTTTCCCAAAGGAACTATCTATAATTACTGAAAGAATCTTTGGTCAACGTTTTCAAGTGAATTAATATAGATTCAGCTTCTAGTTTTTCCAATGACACAACCCACAAGTACTGGAAGAGCCTTTGGTTGGAATTTTAAAGCAAATTAATGGAGATTAAGCTTCAGTTCCGTTTAGTTTTCCCAAAGGAACAATCCATAATTACTGAAAGAATCTTTGGTCAACGTTTTCAAGTGAATTAATACAGATTTAGCTTCTAGTTTTTCCAATGACACAATCCACAAGTACTGGAAGAGCCTTTGGTTGGAATTTTCAAGCAAATTAATGGAGATTTAGCTTCATTTGCATCTAGTTTTTCCAAAGAAACAATCCATAAGTACTGAAAGAAGCTTTGGTTAACGTTTTGTAGAAAATGAATACTGATTGAGCCTCAGTCTTATCTAAGTTTGCTCGAAGAATCAATCTATAACCACTGAAAGAAGGTTTGGTCAATTGTCTCAGTTTTTAAAATTCTCACAAATATTTAAAAAAGTATAAAGAAAAACCAAGACGTCAATGGATAAACCAGATTTAGAAAATTTGAATAATCAAAGTACTTGCAAGGGATAACAAAGCATGGAAAAATTTAAGAAAAGAAAATTTAGCGTAGCATAAATCAATTTTAATCTTGACTACATCACAAGAAACAAATCCAATTACATTTGCTCTAGTAATATCAGAGAAACATCACGTGATTAATAAACCAAAAACAAATGTCAAATTAGAAACCACCAGAGAGTCATGAAATTATATTTACGTTTATTAACCTCGAAATTCTAGTGGTTTTGACTTCCATTGAATACGATTTCTACTTTTAACTACTTTAATCACGTAACGAGGATTCAAGGACTAAAATTATAATAGTAGAAACCATCTTATATACTATTCATTCCGTTCCTTCTCAAAAATCGGGACTCAGGTGCTTTATAGTGAAAGACCTTTAAAATTATATCGTTAATCTAAAGGGCATATTTCAAAGAAGTTCACCTTAGGGGTGTTCTTATTGTATGTTGAATTTAGCATACAGTGAATAGTGAACGCAACACCTGTTACTTTATACCAGGTATACAGTAATCATTTCCGCCTTCAAGTAACAGGTTGATATAAGTCAAGGACGTTTGACACGTTGTTTTTAAATAACAGCTCAATAGAATCAAACCAATTTTTATTCGAATATTTTAAATCAAAATTTAAAAAAAAATCCTGATAAATTCTGTTACAACAAATAAAGGATTTATAATTTAAACATAAGTTGGCAGCACTGATTTCAAACAGATTATATTGTTATGATTCTTTATTGACTGTGAAATATTATTGATAAAATTAAAAATAATTTAATATATTTTTGGTAAAAGATTCTAAAGCCGAATTAATACAGATTCAGCTTCGAGTTTTTCCAATGAGACAATCCACAAGTATTGGAAGAGCCTTTGGTTGATATTTTCAAGCAAATTAATGGAGATTAAGGTTCAGTTCCGTCTAGTTTTCCCAAAGGAACTATCTATAATTACTGAAAGAATCTTTGGTCAACGTTTTCAAGTGAATTAATACAGATTTAGCTTCTAGTTTTTCCAATGAAACAATCCATAAGTCATGGAAAAGCCTTTAGTTGGAATTTTCAAGCAAATTAATGGCGATTAAGCTTCAGTTTCGTCTAGTTTTCCCAAAGGAACTATCTATAATTACTGAAGGAATCTTTGGTCAACGTTTTCAAGTGAATTAATATGGATTTAGCTTCTAGTTCTTCCAATGAAACAATCCATAAGTCATGGAAAAGCCTTTAGTTGGAGTTTTCAAGCAAATTAGTGGAGATTAAGCTCCAGTTCCGTCTAGTTTTCCCAAAGGAACAATCTATAATTACTGAAAGTATCTTTGGTCAACGTTTTCAAGTGAATTAATACAGATTTAGCTTCTAGTTTTTCCAATGACACAACCCACAAGTACTGGAAGAGCCTTTGGTTGGAATTTTAAAGCAAATTAATGGAGATTAAGCTTTAGTTCCATCTAGTTTTCCCAAAGGAACTATCTATAATTACTGAAAGAATCTTTGGTCAACGTTTTCAAGTGAATTAATACAGATTTAGCTTCTAGTTTTTCCAATGAAACAATCCATAAGTCATGGAAAAGCCTTTAGTTGGAATTTTCAAGCAAATTAATGGCGATTAAGCTTCAGTTTCGTCTAGTTTTCCCAAAGGAACTATCTATAATTACTGAAAGAATCTTTGGTCAACGTTTTCAAGTGAATTAATACAGATTTAGCTTCTAGTTTTTCCAATGAAACAATCCATAAGTCATGGAAAAACCTTTGGTTGGAATTTTAAAGCAAATTAATGGAGATTAAGCTACAGTTCCGTCTAGTTTTCCCAAAGGAACTATCTATAATTACTGAAAGAATCTTTGGTCAACGTTTTCAAGTGAATTAATACAGATTTAGCTTCTAGTTTTTCCAATGAAACAATCCATAAGTCATGGAAAAACCTTTGGTTGGAATTTTAAAGCAAATTAATGGAGATTAAGCTACAGTTCCGTCTAGTTTTCCCAAAGGAACTATCTATAATTACTGAAAGAATCTTTGGTCAACGTTTTCAAGTGAATTAATACAGATTTAGCTTCTAGTTTTTCCAATGAAACAATCCATAAGTCATGGAAAAACCTTTGGTTGGAATTTTAAAGCAAATTAATGGAGATTAAGCTACAGTTCCGTCTAGTTTTCCCAAAGGAACTATCTATAATTACTGAAAGAATCTTTGGTCAACGTTTTCAAGTGAATTAATACAGATTTAGCTTCTAGTTTTTCCAATGAAACAATCCATAAGTCATGGAAAAACCTTTGGTTGGAATTTTAAAGCAAATTAATGGAGATTAAGCTACAGTTCCGTCTAGTTTTCCCAAAGGAACTATCTATAATTACTGAAAGAATCTTTGGTCAACGTTTTCAAGTGAATTAATACAGATTTAGCTTCTAGTTTTTCCAATGAAACAATCCATAAGTCATGGAAAAGCCTTTAGTTGGAATTTTCAAGCAAATTAATGGCGATTAAGCTTCAGTTTCGTCTAGTTTTCCCAAAGGAACTATCTATAATTACTGAAAGAATCTTTGGTCAACGTTTTCAAGTGAATTAATACAGATTTAGCTTCTAGTTTTTCCAATGAAACAATCCATAAGTCATGGAAAAGCCTTTAGTTGGAATTTTCAAGCAAATTAATGGAGATTGAGCTTCAGTTCCGTCTAGTTTTCCCAAAGGAACTATCTATAATTACTGAAAGAATCTTTGGTCAACGTTTTCAAGTGAATTAATACAGATTTAGCTTCTAGTTTTTCCAATGAAACAATCCATAAGTCATGGAAAAACCTTTGGTTGGAATTTTAAAGCAAATTAATGGAGATTAAGCTACAGTTCCGTCTAGTTTTTCCAAAGGAACTATCTATAATTACAGAAAGAATCTTTGGTCAACTTTTTCAAGTGAATTAATACAGATTTAGCTTCTAGTTTTTCCAATGAAACAATCCATAAGTCATGGAAAAACCTTTGGTTGGAATTTTAAAGCAAATTAATGGAGATTAAGCTACAGTTCCGTCTAGTTTTCCCAAAGGAACTATCTATAATTACTGAAAGAATCTTTGGTCAACGTTTTCAAGTGAATTAATACAGATTTAGCTTCTAGTTTTTCCAATGAAACAATCCATAAGTCATGGAAAAACCTTTGGTTGGAATTTTAAAGCAAATTAATGGAGATTAAGCTACAGTTCCGTCTAGTTTTCCCAAAGGAACTATCTATAATTACTGAAAGAATCTTTGGTCAACGTTTTCAAGTGAATTAATACAGATTTAGCTTCTAGTTTTTCCAATGAAACAATCCATAAGTCATGGAAAAACCTTTGGTTGGAATTTTAAAGCAAATTAATGGAGATTAAGCTACAGTTCCGTCTAGTTTTCCCAAAGGAACTATCTATAATTACTGAAAGAATCTTTGGTCAACGTTTTCAAGTGAATTAATACAGATTTAGCTTCTAGTTTTTCCAATGAAACAATCCATAAGTCATGGAAAAACCTTTGGTTGGAATTTTAAAGCAAATTAATGGAGATTAAGCTACAGTTCCGTCTAGTTTTTCCAAAGGAACTATCTATAATTACAGAAAGAATCTTTGGTCAACGTTTTCAAGTGAATTAATACAGATTTAGCTTCTAGTTTTTCCAATGAAACAATCCATAAGTCATGGAAAAACCTTTGGTTGGAATTTTAAAGCAAATTAATGGAGATTAAGCTACAGTTCCGTCTAGTTTTCCCAAAGGAACTATCTATAATTACTGAAAGAATCTTTGGTCAACGTTTTCAAGTGAATTAATACAGATTTAGCTTCTAGTTTTTCCAATGAAACAATCCATAAGTCATGGAAAAACCTTTGGTTGGAATTTTAAAGCAAATTAATGGAGATTAAGCTACAGTTCCGTCTAGTTTTCCCAAAGGAACTATCTATAATTACTGAAAGAATCTTTGGTCAACGTTTTCAAGTGAATTAATACAGATTTAGCTTCTAGTTTTTCCAATGAAACAATCCATAAGTCATGGAAAAACCTTTGGTTGGAATTTTAAAGCAAATTAATGGAGATTAAGCTACAGTTCCGTCTAGTTTTCCCAAAGGAACTATCTATAATTACTGAAAGAATCTTTGGTCAACGTTTTCAAGTGAATTAATACAGATTTAGCTTCTAGTTTTTCCAATGAAACAATCCATAAGTCATGGAAAAGCCTTTAGTTGGAATTTTCAAGCAAATTAATGGCGATTAAGCTTCAGTTTCGTCTAGTTTTCCCAAAGGAACTATCTATAATTACTGAAAGAATCTTTGGTCAACGTTTTCAAGTGAATTAATACAGATTTAGCTTCTAGTTTTTCCAATGAAACAATCCATAAGTCATGGAAAAGCCTTTAGTTGGAATTTTCAAGCAAATTAATGGAGATTGAGCTTCAGTTCCGTCTAGTTTTCCCAAAGGAACTATCTATAATTACTGAAAGAATCTTTGGTCAACGTTTTCAAGTGAATTAATACAGATTTAGCTTCTAGTTTTTCCAATGAAACAATCCATAAGTCATGGAAAAACCTTTGGTTGGAATTTTAAAGCAAATTAATGGAGATTAAGCTACAGTTCCGTCTAGTTTTTCCAAAGGAACTATCTATAATTACAGAAAGAATCTTTGGTCAACGTTTTCAAGTGAATTAATACAGATTCAGCTTCTAGTTTTTCCAATGACACAACCCACAAGTACTGGAAGAGCCTTTGGTTGGAATTTTAAAGCAAATTAATGGAGATTAAGCTCCAGTTCCGTCTAGTTTTCCCAAAGGAACAATCCATAATTACTGAAAGAATCTTTGGTCAACGTTTTCAAGTGAATTAATACAGATTCAGCTTCTAGTTTTTCCAATGACACAATATACAAGTACTGGAAGAGCCTTTGGTTGGAATTTTAAAGCAAATTAATGGAGATTAAGCTTCAGTTCCGTCTAGTTTTCCCAAAGGAACAATCCATAATTACTGAAAGAATCTTTGGTCAACGTTTTCAAGTGAATTAATACAGATTCATTTCAATAAATAATACAGATTCATTTCTGGAAACTGCAATGAAATTATTAAAAATAGGTTAGGTTAGGTTAGGTTAGGTTAGGATTCCTATTCTTCACGCTCCATGCTTTCTTTTTAACCTTGCGTGAGTTTCACAATCATAAAAATTTGTTTCTTGTTAATAAAATGAATAATACGGATTATGGTGGGTCCACACGATACAGATTTTTGTTCGGACAGATATCTGTACTGAAGTTGGAGTAAAAAATGTTATCTAAACATTTGGATAGAATGTCTGTACAGACTTTTCAATATTTCTTCAGTCTTCTGGAAGTTAACGGTATCAGAAGTGTCGAGAATTTCAGTGGAAACAGTTGTGCCTAAATTTTATTGCAAAGAAGACGTCAGCTTGCATTATTGTTGAAGAAGAAGAGAAAGATATGAATTGTCACAGGAGACTGACGAGAATTTTCATAAAAATTAAACTTTTGTACTATAGGTTGTATTGGTGAGGGTGAATATTTCTTTAAGAAATATTTAAATTTTTGTTTGTTAATATTTTCTAATCTATAGCATAAAAAATCGTTTTGAACATCATTTAATGGCTCCGTATTTGGACAGTAGGTCAATGTTTGTTTAGCATTAAATGCAATAAAAAACGAATTACAGTGAAAAAATAGACAGACATACAGTGTTGCAAAGATTCACGTTGAAAGAATTATGCAGTGGTTAAGGACTTATCATATATTGCATAAAATTCCATAACATTTGCTCTGCATTGACGATATTTTGCATATTTGTTGTGAAAATACCAAAAAATTAACAACAACTCCATTCAGTTGGTCACAAGGAAATGATAATTTTGTTTCGGGACATATACGTCCCATTGGTTATGTTTTTTTGGGATCTCTATGTCCCATTGGTAATTTTTGCGGAAAAAGCTGAGTCGGGCTGAATTACAGTATATGGTTGAACATTTGTCTGATATTGAGGACCCTTATGAAGATAGCGGTTCAGAATTTGAACCTGACGAGTCAGAAGATAATGGGGAGTCTTGGTTCTTCTGCTGAGGTTTCAGGAGGAGAATCTGAAAACATTGAAGAACTAGAGAATTATTTGAGTCTAATAAAAATCACAGTTGCAGAAAGATACTCCAATTCCAATAGATCTATGTGGATATTATGTATATTAAATGAAATCACAGAGTTATGGATCTTTATTTGATGATAAAATCTTGGACAATAGTAAAATAAAATATTTTTATTCAATTAATCTATTGATTTATCAAACAGTTATCTGCGTCTTGAAAATTTTGCAGTCGCAAAAATCCAATCAAAGTGTTGCGGATTTAAATTTCTTAGCTACGATAAATACGCAGACCTACATGCAGACTTTTGGTTCGTCTGTACTGCCTAGTTTGCACAAACAAAATTCTATAAAATTTTATCGTCTGTACCGTGTGGACCCGCTATTAGAATGATCTTACTTTACAATCAAAACAGTGTTGAAACTTTGGTTTCTAAACTTTTTATTTTAAATGTCCCGATATAATAAAAAAAAAACATTCTTTGATAGTAATCTTGTTTCAATTAGATTGATGTGATGAATTTTATAGAGGTTTTTTGTAAAATGCAATACCAACGAACTGGTGGCAACCAAAAGACTATTTTCGCATCGTGAATCCTATAAAAATCCTATAAAATCCTCCAATAGCACACGACGATGACGACGACGTGTCACGAACAATAGAAAAAGGTTTGGACAGGCCAAAAGCCGAGTGTATTAATAAAAACCGTTTCATAAACATAATTTACAAACATTTATGTAAAAGTGTTGATGGTACAGTGGAATAAGTAGTGTTGGGAAATATACGATTTACAAAATTATTAAAGAAAAGAAATGTGGGGAGTTTTAACCTAACCATCAGGAAAACAGTCTAGATTTCAATAATACAATAAGCATTTCAAACTGTTTCGTTAGACGTAGTTTATTGACCCGTTCCTGTGACTACCACAAGGACATGTCTTCAAAGAGTTCATCACCTGATTCCGATTATTATTTAAGAACCTAATGCTGTTAAAAAGTCAAAGTTCAAACTTAAATTAGAGTATACATCTGATATATTCATTATATTCATACAAACGTTACTTCATACTCGAGGTATAACTCTACAAAATATTTTAACAATCCATTAAAAAAGTGAGTTGTCTTTGGATTACAAATGCTTTATTATTTTAAAATCCTCTCATTTATAAAATGATATTTAAAACGTCTATTTCCTATTATTTTCCTTTTCAATTTAGACGACTGTCGCTCATCTATTTTCTTTTTCTTCGATTCTCTCACGGAGTTTTTCAATTTTCCTTAACTTTCACTTCAAAATCTCTCTTTGTGGGAGTATCAGTAAAAAAATTACCCAATAAAAAGGCAAAACAATTGGTGTAATAAAAATGTGTCATAACTGTCAATGTCAATTGTCAAGATGAATGAGCGTTTTTTTTTCAATTTCACAAACGCTTTCCTATTGTGTGTTCTAAGTGGGGAGAATGTTCAGATTCTGTTGCTCTTTCTATGAACACAAGAGATTTCTGCAACCTTTTATTTCAACTGTGATAAATTGATATTGTGATTTTACTACTATTGAAGGGCTGGGATATATTCATCAACAAAACTTTTATTTTGTTTGGCTCACAGACTAAACAGCAGGGCTCACTGCAGAGACTTCTTTAAAAAATTAAAAAATCTTATTTTTCCTTCCCTATTCATCTCTGAATCCGTTTGACTAATTCGTAAGCTCGGTTCTCCAATTTCAGAAAGATCGTTGCAAGGCTATCCGGTTAGGAACGCGAAGCACGACCTTTACCTACCTAGTCCACGTTCAGAATTAGTTGAGGGCTCAATATTTTACAATGCGAAAAAATGCACAATCACTTGCCAATTGAAATCAATTCGATATAATCTTTTCCCGCATTCCGTAATAATTTGAGAGCATATTTACTGGAAGGTCCTTTCTACTCTATAAACTACTTTTCTAATAATAAACATTTAATTCCGGCAGCATAATTTTGTTACTCATTTAAGTTCTTCTGCATATTGAAATTTTATTTTATTTGTATCTTTATTTAGTTATTTTTATGTTTGTTTTTTTTTTTAGTTTTTACAAACTTTTGTCTACAAGATCGGGAATTTTCTATACAGCCGGAAAATTTGTGGGGGGATTCGGATGTATTTATTTCCTTTTTGGATTGGTTCAGGGGTATGCCAAAAACATTCATTATTCGCCAAAATACAGCGAGTAGGACAGCAAAAATCACTAATTCCAGATTTTCGAGTTAATACTCGATTTTGACCATATTCCCCCAACTTTTGAAAAAAATAAATGTCGTATTCGTATTCAGCACCCTCGAAAATATAAAGATTAATGGTTTTTAGCGACTAGAAAGAGTTTTTTGGGGGTTATCCGCCTAATAAGGAATCGACCTCGGTGAAAATATTTTCGTAGCAGTTCTTTTTAACCTCAAAGTAACCAACACAACTAATTATTCATTGGAACTATTGAATGAATGAATAATCAACTATAAAACGCTTTATTAATGAATTGAGTTTACCAGAATCAATAATAATTTCTGTCATGTTGTAGTTTTACTAGATAAGAAGAAGAGAACGCTGTTAACGCTGTTACACTCTTTTAACCAGGTGCATAATTAAAAAATATTTTATAAAAGACTTAATAAGATCTCATAGTAGTCTTAATCATATTAGGTATTCAGTACAACACATTTTTATAACTACACATAACCTCACTTATAATAATAGTTACGTATATTTTAATATATGATCAATTATTGATGTTTTTCTTGAACAAATCCATTAAATCAATAATAAATCTCTGAATTATGAATGATTCTAATACTTTATGTGAATTAGATTGATATTTATCCAAGAAATTTGTCTCGTCGCTACGTCGCTTAGGTAATTATAATAAAACCAAAACTGATGCATATTACGAATAATTACTTTTCATTTTATAACTACTAGTGATCAATGTTACAAAATCCTCATAATTAATTTGTCCATCTTCGTCAGTATCCGCATCTATCATCATTCTGTTAACTTGGGTTCTGCTCAAAGGTTCTCCCAGATGGGTTATTATATGGTGTAGTTCTTTCGCCGATATGTACCCTGTACCATCTTTATCGAAAATTCTAAAAGCTTCCCTTAATTCTTCTTCATCTTTTATGTTTTTCATTTGTCTTCCCATGAAGGTTAAAAATTCTGGAAAGTCGACGTTTATCGTTCCATCCTGCTCGGGAACTACGGTAATCAAAAATTAATATATATTTCGGTGGAATGAAAAAAAATAGTCTCACCGATTTCTTTTATAAACACCAAGAGCTCCGCTTCCGTTGGATTAACACCTAACGCTCTCATTAATGTCCCTAATTGATGAGATTTGATGAAGCCTCTACCTTCTCGGTCAAAAAAATTGAATACCTGTTTAATATCGGCTACGAATTGTTCCGTAAATTGATCGGCCATTTTCAATAGGCAACATGAATTTTTTTTATGAAATCATCAACTCATACACAAACAAAAAATTTACGCGAACGAAAAATGTCAATCGATGTTTGACAATAACGAAGTTGACACAATATACATTGAAATAACAGTTAATTAACCTTATAAACTTGTGTTGCATCTCTAATATTTTCGTTACGCCCTAGAAAATAGTATGAGCTCGATGAATTACCTACTTGTTGATGCCTGGCATCGTCCCAAATAAAAATGCCTGCAGTTAAAGCCAGAACGGTGCCAAATTTTACAAATCTCTTCTGTATCTCCCCTTAAAGAATAATAGCTGGTGCAATATCTGGGGTTGTCAGGGATGAATGGAAAGACTTAATAGGAGTTCATTTATATGCACATAACCCCGTAACAATACACACACAATATACACTAAGAAAAAATGAAATATTATTACTTCATAAGAAAATGTGAAAAGTAAAAAATAAGCATTTAGTTATGGCGTTACGAGATGTCAAAAAATACGAAATTTGAATAATTATTCTCATTCTTATTCTAAAATTGAATCTATGAATAGATTTGCTAGATCTAACGTGAAAACATCTAGGATTCTACCGAACGAATCAGTAGTAGTGTCCTGACATCATAATTAATAATCTTTTTACTATTATCATTGGCTCTAATAAACTTCAATACTGAAATACTGTAGTTACTTCTTATAGAAATACTTCACCTCATAACCTAACCCAAACAGAACCTAACCTAACCTAAACTAATCTAACTTAACCTAACCCAAACAGAACCCAACCTAACCTAACCTAATCTAACTTAACCTAACCCAAACAGAACCTAACCTAACCTAACCTAAACTAATCTAACTTAACCTAACCCAAACAGAACCCAACCTAACCTAACCTAATCTACCTTAACATAACCCAAACAGAACCTAACCTAACCTAACCTAATCTACCTTAACCTAACCCAAACAGAACCTAACCTAACCTAACCTAATCTAACTTAACCTAACCCAAACAGAACCCAACCTAACCTAACCTAACCTAATCTAACTTAACCTAACCCAAACAGAACCTAACCTAACCTAACCTAATCTAACTTAACCTAACCCAAACAGAACCTAACCTAACCTAACCTAACCTAATCTAACTTAACCTAACCCAAACAGAACCTAACCTAACCTAATCTAACTTAACCTAACCCAAACAGAACCTAACCTAACCTAATCTAACTTAGCCTAACCCAAACAGAACCTAACCTAACCTAATCTAACTTAACCTAACCCAAACAGAACCTAACCTAACCTAATCTAACTTAACCTAACCCAAACAGAACCTAACCTAACCTAATCTAACTTAACCTAACCCAAACAGAACCTAACCTAACCTAACCTAACCTAATCTAACTTAACCTAACCCAAACAGAACCTAACCTAACCTAATCTAACTTAACCTAACCCAAACAGAACCTAACCTAACCTAATCTAACTTAACCTAACCCAAACAGAACCTAACCTAACCTAACCTAACCTAATCTAACTTAACCTAACCCAAACAGAACCTAACCTAACCTAATCTAACTTAACCTAACCCAAACAGAACCTAACCTAACCTAATCTAACTTAGCCTAACCCAAACAGAACCTAACCTAACCTAATCTAACTTAACCTAACCCAAACAGAACCTAACCTAACCTAATCTAACTTAACCTAACCCAAACAGAACCTAACCTAACCTAATCTAACTTAACCTAACCCAAACAGAACCTAACCTAACCTAACCTAACCTAATCTAACTTAACCTAACCCAAACAGAACCTAACCTAACCTAACCTAACCTAATCTAACTTAACCTAACCCAAACAGAACCTAACCTAACCTAATCTAACTTAACCTAACCCAAACAGAACCTAACCTAACCTAATCTAACTTAACCTAACCCAAACAGAACCTAACCTAACCTAATCTAACTTAGCCTAACCCAAACAGAACCTAACCTAACCTAATCTAACTTAACCTAACCCAAACAGAACCTAACCTAACCTAATCTAACTTAACCTAACCCAAACAGAACCTAACCTAACCTAACCTAACCTAATCTAACTTAACCTAACCCAAACAGAACCTAACCTAACCTAACCTAACCATTTTTTCGCAGTATCAACAAATGAGTCGACTTCACATTCACGATTTTCTTAATTGGATTTAACAGAAAAATTATCGTTTGCTTGAATATTTCTTGACGTTTCGCCAACTCGTTTCGAAACGAGCTGGAAGTCACCAGCGACTAAATCTGGTGAGCGATGTAAATGTGGACAAGAGGTTTTTCTGTACTGTTACTCATAAGTTAGAAATTATCATTAGCTCTAATAAACTTTAATACTGAAATATAGAAATACCTCACCTCATAACCTAACCCAAACAGAACATAACCTAACGTAACCTAACCTAACCTAATCTAACTTAACCTATCCTAAACAGAACCTAACCTAACCATTTTTTAGTTAGTTAGAAATCATATTTTTCAGGGAATATATCAAGTAAATCTCCAGATATTTTATTCTTATTGGAAACCAAGAGGAAAATTATCCTAAAATATAGTTTATATAAAATGTTTAGAAAACATATTGTCAGTTAAAAGTACTTATTTTCAATTTAGCTATTTGGTATCAGAATAATAATGGGTGCACTGATTATTAAAATAACCAGAATGACAGTTTCAAGCCATAAGTTGGTCCATCAATTCCTCATGAACAGAATTACGTTTTTATATTGTTCAAAATTTTTGAAATAAAGATCTTGGGAACCAGATGCTCTAGCGCCACCTTCGTGGGGTTAATAAAAAAGTGAGCAACTATCCAAAATATGTCAACATGACGTGCACATCATAAATTTTTATACAGATCTGTCTGTTTCGTTTCTATCATTCTGTTTTCCGATTTGTCGTAGTTAATTAATTTTATGGTGGATTCTCACAAGGCCTTAGTTGGAAAACATATCGAGCATTAGGTACACAATTATGTCGATAATCTTCATCCGGAAAATTGATTTAAAAAACTGTTTTATTCCAAATTATGTTCATTGTTGAACCATATTTGTGGTGTAATGGTTATTTGAATAAACAGAATTTTCGATTTGAGCCTATTAGCGTCCACCAAGTAAGGTTATGTTAGGTTAAGTTAGGTTAGGTTAGGTTAGTGTCGCACTAACATCCTCGTGGTTACTAGTCATCATTATACGCTTGTTGAATAATATAAATACTATTAATACGTGATATTTATAATGATTTTTCTTTATATATTATTATTTTCAGTGTAATTGGTATGCATTTACATATTTGCAGAGCCGTAACAATGTGCACGTACCTACGCGACACATACGCATGCATACGTCATGGCATGTGTGCTTTAATAGCCGGTTTTTGATGGGGTGCCACCCTAGGACAGCTGCTCTAGTAGTAGGACGCGTGGTCCCCCCCATCTCAGACGAAGATACACCTGGCCGAAGGGATCTGAATATAACAATCGCTCTGTGATTACATATTTTGCCTTCGATAAAATAAACGCGACCACTTGGTACCTGCATATATCAGTGGTAGAACGCAGGTTTTATTGCTTATTCCTCGTGTTTCTGCTCATTAAATACGTAATCTACATCGTTTATGTTGATTTTCCACCAATTGTAGAAATTTTGTCGGTTTCGTCAAATTTCAACCACCAAGCACTACTCAAAGTTTTTACTGAGATTTTACTACATTCTACTACTTTACTTTTAGCATCTTTAAACTTCGCAGTTTTTCAAAATGTATTCGAAACTCAAACAGGTTAAACCATCTTAAAAGATTGTTTATTAAACTAGGGGTTTACTAAGGGTTATATATAATCCAATCGAGAAATATTCCAGGAGTATCACCACCATAAAGTTTGGTCACAATCAAAAAATCCCGGCGGGTGTAATTTGGGCGCTAACCATCCTTCTTTACCTGTCTGACCAAGAAGGGTAGATAATCCGACATGTATTTTCGGCGCTAAGAAGTGCAGGTTGGTCGAGTCATAAAATAACCCAATAGAGGGAAAGTTGATTGATTTTTAAGTAGGTTAGGTTAAGTTAGGTTAGGTTAGGTTAGGTTAGGTTAGGTTATGTAAATCTCTTATTTTATATGTAATATGTACTTAAGTACTAAAAAAAAATATAAAGAAATATAAAATTTACTTTATTCTGTAGAGTATTACAAAAATGTTGTAAGGAAACTTTATTAAGGGCAGATTTTTCATTTAAGTGATTGTATGTAAAAGTTTCTTTTCACTTAAAAACAGTTTTTTCTATAAAGACATTTAGTTATACCCACCATTTTATATTTCATTCTTTTCTTCGTATCAATATTTACAAAATCTCGTATTCGTTAAGAAAGAACTTTCATACTTTACAAAATCATACACACTATTACAATATAATTTTTAAATCATTCTAAAGAAGCAAACAGTTCGGAAAATATATTTACACGGAACCTTTTGCGTTGCGCTGGTTTAAATGCAGCGAACTTCTCTAGTTGAATTCAGACAATTTGGAGTCATCTTAGGTTATAGAAAGAGCGCGCAGAATACGTTCGTGTATCTGGAATATATAATAATGATGAATTATTATCATTATATTATTTAGGTATTACAAGGCGACTGTGGATGGATAAGTAATAGAAAATGTCAAATTAGTTTCTTAATTTCCTGCAGGATTTATACACTAGCTATCAATGATGGTAGATTTTTGCTGAATACTAAAAAGTGGCATTAAATATAACAATTTTTCACTTTTTTAGAATTAAAACTGATATTTTATGCAAAAAAATACCAGAAACATATCTAATAATAATTTTTATTCTAAATTTTTTCAGTTTTTTGTAATTTTGAGGGGTTAATGGGAAAAATATATTTCAGATTCGGATTTAGCACAACAAATTTCATAGGAATCCTACTCGATTTGAATTTACACATTTTTTTTTATCAATATAATCAATAAAATACGAATCGTCAAGCTCCTCAAAATAGCTATGAACTGCCGACATCACTTCTTCATTGTTGGAAAATCTCTGACCACCGAGCCCTTTTTTCAATTCTGGAAACAGAAGATAATCCGAGCGGGCTAAATCTGGCAAATAGGGTGCGTGAGGTATCAATTCAAACTTCAATTCATTAATTTCGGTCCGATGTTTGAGTTGTTGCGTTTTCTTGATGAAACAACACTTTCTTCTTGGTGAAATGCAGCCGTTTTTGCTCGATTTCTTCGCTCAATTATTCCAATAAGTTCACATAACACTCGCCGTTGATAGTCTTCTTTTTTCAAGATAGCCAATGGAAATAATCTCAAGCGCATCTCAAAAAATCGACTCCATGACCCTGCCTACAGATAGAATGGTCTTTGCCTTCTTTGAAGCCGGTTCTCCAATTATTTTGATTGTTCTTTTGTTGTGGGTGGTAAGTGATGGACCCCCGTTTCATCCATGGTTATAAAACGACGCAAAAATTCAGCTTTACTTCTGTGAAACATTGTTTTTGTTCCATTGTGAACAAACCCGGCAACCATCTTACGCACAGCTTTCTCGTGTCCAAATTTTCAGTCAATACGTGATGTATCACACTTTTTGGAATGCCCATCATGTCTACTAGCTCATGAACTTTCAGTAGACGATCATCCAGTACCGCTTTGTTGATTTTCTTCGGCATTTCTGGAGTCGTCACCTCATTTGGTCCACCACTGCGATGTTGGTCCTGGCAGGTCGTACGACCTCGTTTAAACTCTTCCAGCCAATATTTTACTGTTGATAACGAAGGAGAAGTCTTACTCAGAACAGAATCTAGTTCAGCTTTTATATTGGGTTGGGCTACAACCTTTCAAATAAAAGTATTGTATCACATAACGATTACCAATTTTTCCATGTTTACAAACTTTCATTATTGATGACCGCCAAACAAATTTTTGTGTCATAACAAATGGAAAATTCTCTTTTACAAGTGCCCACTTGCTACAATATCCTATATAAAATGTATTTTATGTACCTATTCAACGCCATCGAAACTATTCGTCCAATATGGAAAGGAATTTTTATTGAGATGACTCAATTCGATCAGATATTTCCACACTATTTATTTTATAGCCTTCTTCCCTTAACATGAAAATCACTTTATTAACAGCAACTTCGTTATTGCAACGTATATAGAAAAGTATTTGTACTTTTATGTAGTGATTTTCATCGAAACTTTTCGTTACGGGTGTACGTCGATATGAAAAAACTACAACTTGTTTCTGTTTACTCAATCTCTATGTTCAAAACCTGCAAGCTGAATGTCCTCTATCCTCGATCTTCGTGGCCCTCTTCTTTCTCTAATGCTAGATGGAATCATTTGTGCCTTATCGGTTTTTCCGCCTTTGAGCAAGCTCCTTGATTCTTAGTCTAATACTGAAGCATCAGATTCAATCTCTGATGTTCACAAGCCAGAAATCTTCTCTTCCAATTTTACACTTCTTTATCTGCTGCTCTATAAAAGCCTGTCTTCTACCTACGATTACTGGAATAATCGATAGCTTCTCATCCAATTTCACATGTTTTTACCTGCTGCAAAACTATATAAAGCTCTTCGAGAGCTGTAAGACTTGAAGGCTTTCCCTCATCACATGACCTAGACGTTTCGGATTCTTTGTTAGTTTTGTCTGTTTTCATCTATGTACATTCAAGTTTTAACCATAAATTAAGTTGATCGATATGAAGAAATGTTTGCTACTCCCCATTTAATCTTCTAGAACCAGCTAATTCGTTATTATGGATCCCAGATAGAAGTGTGTTTGTTTTGGCAACGTTGTGTGACTAAAAATTCAGTTTTGTGTATTGAATTGAGTTGGAAACAATTTTAAACTTTGTCTTGCTCCTTCTTGTGCAGGTTTTTTACTCATAAGATCATTTTTGGTCTAATTCCAGTTTTATTAGTATATCTTCGTCATCAATACCTTTGCTCTTCAATATTTCCATTAATTTGTACTATATCAAATGCATATGAAGTTGATATCCACTGGAATGGATCCGTTTTCCTTCCAATTCTTAGGAGATACCTTGTCTTACCTTTTACGGTACGATTTACTTTCATTACACGTCTAATATCTTCATCTTTTACTATTCTTCTTCTTCTATTTTCAAATATCTTTGCTTTGGACAATAAATCTCCATCTGGTCTGATCTGATCTGAATATCCAATATTTGTGATTATATTAGCGTTTTTCTTTCTTTTTCAATTATTTAGGTGAATGTAAATACCTCGTATAAATTTACTATCAGTACAATAACACCTGTCATTCGACCTCCTTAAGTTACAATACTTTACAGGTCTTGAGATAGCGAGACCCCACGTTTCCTATTCCTGTACGTCACACGTTCATTCATGAGAATGCTCAAGTAGGTCGATGTCGGATAAAGGGACTGAAAGTTGAATGGAACAGGACGATTCTTTTTCTATCGATATAAATTGGTACATATTAACAATGAAGTAAAAATAAAATTCCACACAAAAATTGTATTTTCAACATATCCAATCATCAAAACTTGGGGTACTCAAGACGAAGGCCATTTGTATCTCCAAAGCATTAACGTGGACAAGATACAATGAAACTCCGAGCAATTATGATTGCTCTTGCACGATATAGTCAAGCATTATCGACTATAAAAAACAAAGTAGGTACAATAACAGCATTAACGGAATATATAACAATGTACCATGAGATTTCTGCTTGTTAGTTTAATCAATTCAATTTATGAACGTACGCGTGCTACTACATAAGCTTTTCCAGCACTAAACAGTCAAGAAATCATTGTAAATCCTACGACATTGTATTTTGTCTGTCTTTGAGTGAATCCATCAGTGTTTTGTGGCATTTAGCTTTCTGTTGGAACTACCTGCACATGAAGAGTTTATCGTTAACAGGAACATTCTGATCATTATGGTTTCTGACTACATCAGCAGTTTCTGCGCTCATTTGTGCTTCACGAATTGATTACGATGGTAGCTTGGATTTGATTTCTGTACAAATTGAATCTTGGAAGCTTCAAGCTTAAGAATTTTACGTCTAATTTGCTGGGAACAGCGATGATTCAATTCTGTTCGAATGATCCGTTTTGATGGATAGCAGCATGTACAGCAGCGAATGGACAAGTTTGAACAGAACCATTATTTTGATAAAAAATTTGAATTTGAATGAAATATCGAAGCAAACCAAACAAAAAGCAACTATCAGTTGGTAAATGGGTAACAAAATAAAACAGTGTTTGATTGTATGATGTAATGATATCAGGATGAAGATTAATTTGATCGACTGTATAAAAAATTTCAAGTTTTCATCGTATAATTTCTTAAAAAACATCAAATATTTGTAATTTAATTGAGTTGAAAGGAGAAAAAAAATTGCATTTCCCTTTTCAATTACTGTTTTCATGAAACCGCAAGCATTCAATTATATCACATTTTTTTCAATTTTCCACCTTCGAAATTACACCTTTCATTCCGACTATTACGGGAGAAAATTACAGAGGAAAACTTGATTTATTTATAGATAGGATAGTATTTGATTAAAAGCAATACCATAAGAGTTTCAAATTATAGGAAAAAAATTCTTAATCGATATACAATACAATTTATTCGGATGTTAATAAATGTAAAATCAATTGAACGATTAACTCACAGTTTAACGACATATTTGATGACATAAAAGATATAACGACGCGTAGTTTTTAAAATACGACTTGTGTCTTAGTTTATAAACGTTGTATTTATGGAAATTGGTACACTTTGTAATCTATCGATGTTAAAGTCTTCAAAACCCCTGGTAAATAAACTCAATCGACACTTTTCTATTGGCACTTTCGTTTTCAGGAACAACCGGAGACAGATCTGGGTTATACGGTGGATTTGGAAGCTTTACAATGTGTATTCTGACAAAAAGCTGCTGAACTTGTGGACTAATTCTTGTAAAGGCGGATTCTCCGCATTAAATCACAGTGGAACTGTAGAAACACAACTTGAACTTCACAGCTCCTAACATGAAGGAACGGGAAAGTGCTAGGGCCAAAAATAAACAACACATTCTCTATCCAAGATAGAAACAGCCGAATCAGTGAACCGGCCGACAAAGAGAGGCTCATATCTTAAACCAAAAGTGTTCAGAAGTTCTAGAGGAATCAAATTGAGAAGGTAGATCCCGCTTTCTAAAAATTATGACCTAGCTGAGCCCATAGAATCATGGAAAAACCTCCGAAATCCAATCTAAACAACGCCTACCACCAGATTTCACATAAAAACAAATAGGAACCATATCTCGTCGACCTTTCTTATTCAAGTCACCATGAACTTGAGATAATCTGGAATATCCAAGCTTTCTAAAAATTATAACCTAGCAAAAAGCTGCTGAACTCTTAACGACCAATGCGCTTGTGGCAGTGGAACTGTAGTAAAACAACTTGAACCTCACAGCTCCTGACATGAAAGAACGGGAAAGTGCTAGGGCCAAAAATAAACAACACATTCTCTATCCAAGATAGAAACAGCCGAATCAGTGAACCGGCCGACAAAGAGAGGCTCATATCTTAAACCAAAAGTGTTCAGAAGTTCTAGAGGAATCAAATTGAGAAGGTAGATCCCGCTTTCTAAAAATTATGACCTAGCTGAGCCCATAGAATCATGGAAAAACCTCCGAAATCCAATCTAAACAACGCCTACCACCAGATTTCACATAAAAACAAATAGGAACCATATCTCGTCGACCTTTCTTATTCAAGTCACCATGAACTTGAGATAATCTGGAATATCCAAGCTTTCTAAAAATTATAACCTAGCAAAAAGCTGCTGAACTCTTAACGACCAATGCGCTTGTGGCAGTGGAACTGTAGTAAAACAACTTGAACCTCACAGCTCCTGACATGAAAGAACGGGAAAGTGCTAGGGCCAAAAATAAACAACACATTCTCTATCCAAGATAGAAACAGCCGAATCAGTGAACCGGTCGACAAAGGGAGGCTCATATCTTAAACCAAAAGTGTTCAGAAGTTCTAGAGGAATCAAATTGAGAAGGTAGATCCCGCTTTCTGAAAATTATGACCTAGCTGAACCCATAGAATCATGGAAAAACCTCCGAAATCCAATCTAAACAACGCCTACCACCAGATTTCACATAAAAACAAATAGGAACCATATCTCGTCGACCTTTCTTATTCAAGTCACCATGAACTTGAGATAATCTGGAATATCCAAGCTTTCTAAAAATTATAACCTAGCAAAAAGCTGCTGAACTCTTAACGACCAATGCGCTTGTGGCAGTGGAACTGTAGTAAAACAACTTGAACCTCACAGCTCCTGACATGAAAGAACGGGAAAGTGCTAGGGCCAAAAATAAACAACACATTCTCTATCCAAGATAGAAACAGCCGAATCAGTGAACCGGTCGACAAAGGGAGGCTCATATCTTAAACCAAAAGTGTTCAGAAGTTCTAGAGGAATCAAATTGAGAAGGTAGATCCCGCTTTCTAAAAATTATGACCTAGCTGAACCCATAGAATCATGGAAAAACCTCCGAAATCCAATCTAAACAACGCCTACCACCAGATTTCACATAAAAACAAAAAGGAAGCATATCTCGTCGACCTTTCTTATTCAAGTCACCATGAACTTGAGATAATCTGGAATATCCAAGCTTTCTAAAAATTATAACCTAGCAAAAAGCTGCTGAACTCTTAACGACCAATGCGCTTGTGGCAGTGGAACTGTAGTAAAACAACTTGAACCTCACAGCTCCTGACATGAAAGAACGGGAAAGTGCTAGGGCCAAAAATAAACAACACATTCTCTATCCAAGATAGAAACAGCCGAATCAGTGAACCGGTCGACAAAGGGAGGCTCATATCTTAAACCAAAAGTGTTCAGAAGTTCTAGAGGAATCAAATTGAGAAGGTAGATCCCGCTTTCTAAAAATTATGACCTAGCTGAGCCCATAGAATCATGGAAAAACCTCCGAAATTCAATCTAAAGAAATAGGGATTAAAACCTAAGCTAAAACCGTCATCATGATGTAAAAAAGATCTTGATTGTCTAGTTTAAAATCCCACCATCTCTACAGCATCTCTACCACAACTGAATTCTCTTATTGTGATATGATACAAAAATAAAGTTTGGTTACCACTTACGAAAAGGTCAAAAACAACCCTTCCGAGCAGATGTAAGACTTTCCCTATTACTTGAATTATGCTTTTTTTTAAATATAGGGACCTAACAAAGAACAAATAAAGCCTGATAGAAAAGGTGTGCGCGTATGCACGCTTGGAAATTCCTTTAGCACGTGGCCGAAGTAGGGGAAGAACGAAATTTAAAAATATAATGTTGCTGATAATCGAAATGAGTCATGCTTGATATATATCTTGGTAATGTGCTTTAATGTATATTCATGAAGTGATAATTACGTTTGTTAGCACGTTTTCGAAAAAAAAAAAATATACAGTGCGTCCATCAAGTAATGAATAAACAATAATTTTACGTAGAAATTAAACTCAAAAATTGGACGTTTTTAACCTAGTTCAGTCTTTATCAAAATACGACTTTTTTTATCTATATTCTTAATTTTATTTTTTTTTTGGATAGTAAAAATTCAATCAACATCATAAAGGAAAATGAATGGGACACTTATTTTAAGTTCATTCATTATTAATTGTGTTTTAGTCCAGTCATTTAAGGTAGTTCGCCTAGAAAAATCGAGATGCCCAGCTACAAAGTCATTTTAATTTGTTCCTTTGATATCCTAAAACTTGTTTCAAAACTCAATATTGTAGAACATTAAATTCTCTACAACTTTTGTTTGAAATTTTTTTTCATACGATGAATAGTTTCTGAGATAGAGGGTAGAGCGCGATTAGAATCCCGTTTTAAATCAACTGGTAGACCCGATCAAAATAATCTCTTACTAGCTTTTACCCGCGGCTTCGCTCGCATCGAATCCATTAAATGAGTATCAGAAATCATTATAATAGAAAAGAACGAACTCTGTTGCTATATTAGAACCTGAGATATAGATCTTTGAATGTAGAAAAATTGCCAGAAACCTACAAAAATCCATAACTCCACATTGAATGTCCGCGCCTAGCTCCTCTCCAACTCAACCGATTTGAGTGTTCAAAAACTCAAAAGAAAGAAGGTGTTTCAGCGAGTGTTCTTAAACCAAAACGAACTCTATAGCTATATTAGAACCTGAGATATAGATCTTTGAATTTAGACAAATTGCTAAAAACCTACAAAAAGCCATAGCTCCGCATTGAATATCCGCGCCTAGCTCCTCTCCAACTCAACCGATTTAAGTGTTCGAAAACTCAAAAGAAAGAAGGTATTTCAGCGAGTGTTCTTAAATAAAAACGAACTCTATAGCTATATTAGAACCTGAGATATAGATCTTTGAATTTAGACAAATTGCCAAAACCTACAAAAATCCATAACTCCACATTGAATGTCCGCGCTTAGCTCCTCTCCAACTCAACCGATTTGAGTGTTCGAAAACTCAAAAGAAAGAAGGTATTTCAGCGAGTGTTCTTAAACCAAAACGAACTCTGTAGCTATATTATAACCTGAGATATAGATCTTTGAATATAGAAAAATTGCCAAAAACCTACAAAAATCCATAACTCCACATTGATGTTCGCGCTTAGCTCCTCTCCAACTCAACCGATTTGAGTGTTTAAAAACTCAAAAGAAAGAAGGTATTTCAGCGATTGTTCTTAAATAAAAACGAACTCTGTAGCTGTATTAGAACCTGAGATATAGATCTTTGAATTTAGACAAATTGCTAAAAACCTACAAAAAGCCATAGCTCCGCATTGAATATCCGCACCTAGCTCCTCTCCAACTCAACCGATTTAAGTGTTCGAAAACTCAAAAGAAAGAAGGTATTTTAGCGAGTGTTCTTAAACCAAAACGAACTTTGTAGCTGTATTAGAACCTGAGATATAGATCTTTGAATGTAGAAAAATTGCCAAAAACCTACAAAAATCCATAACTCCACATTGATGTCCGCGCCTAGCTCCTCTACAACTCAACCGATTTAAGTGTTCGAAAACTCAAAAAAAAAGAAGGTATTTTAGTGAATGTTCTTAAACCAAAACGAACTTTGTAGCTGTATTAGAACCTGAGATATAGATCTTTGAATGTAGAAAAATTGCCAAAAACCTACAAAAATCCATAACTCTACATTGATGTTCGCGCTTAGCTCCTCTCCAACTCAACCGATTTGAGTGTTCAAAAACTCAAAAGAAAGAAGGTGTTTCAGCGAGTGTTCTTAAACCAAAACGAACTTTGTAGCTTTATTAGAACCTGAGATATAGATCTTTGAATGTAGAAAAATTGACAAAAACCTACAAAAATCCATAACTCCACATTGATGTTCGCGCTTAGCTCCTCTCCAACTCAACCGATTTGAGTGTTCAAAAACTCAAAAGAAAGAAGGTGTTTCAGCGAGTGTTCTTAAACCAAAACGAACTCTGTAGCTATATTAGAACCTGAGATATAGATCTTTGAATGTCCGCGTTTAGCTGCTCTCCAACTCAACCGATTTAAGTGATCAAAAACTCAAAAGAAAGAAGGTGTTTCAGCGAGTGTTCTTAAACCAAAACGAACTCTATAGCTATATTAGAACCTGAGATATAGATCTTTGAATGTAGAAAAATTGCCAAAAACCTACAAAAATCCATAACTCCACATTGAATGTCCGCGCCTAGTTCATCTCCAACTCAACCGATTTAAATGTTCAAAAACTCAAAAGAAAGAAGGTATTTCAGCGATTGTTCTTAAATAAAAACGAACTCTGTAGCTGTATTAGAACCTGAGATATAGATCTTTGAATTTAGACAAATTGCTAAAAACCTACAAAAAGCCATAGCTCCGCATTGAATATCCGCACCTAGCTCCTCTCCAACTCAACCGATTTAAGTGTTCGAAAACTCAAAAGAAAGAAGGTATTTTAGCGAGTGTTCTTAAACCAAAACGAACTTTGTAGCTGTATTAGAACCTGAGATATAGATCTTTGAATGTAGAAAAATTGCCAAAAACCTACAAAAATCCATAACTCCACATTGATGTCCGCGCCTAGCTCCTCTACAACTCAACCGATTTAAGTGTTCGAAAACTCAAAAAAAAAGAAGGTATTTTAGTGAATGTTCTTAAACCAAAACGAACTTTGTAGCTGTATTAGAACCTGAGATATAGATCTTTGAATGTAGAAAAATTGCCAAAAACCTACAAAAATCCATAACTCTACATTGATGTTCGCGCTTAGCTCCTCTCCAACTCAACCGATTTGAGTGTTCAAAAACTCAAAAGAAAGAAGGTGTTTCAGCGAGTGTTCTTAAACCAAAACGAACTTTGTAGCTTTATTAGAACCTGAGATATAGATCTTTGAATGTAGAAAAATTGACAAAAACCTACAAAAATCCATAACTCCACATTGATGTTCGCGCTTAGCTCCTCTCCAACTCAACCGATTTGAGTGTTCAAAAACTCAAAAGAAAGAAGGTGTTTCAGCGAGTGTTCTTAAACCAAAACGAACTCTGTAGCTATATTAGAACCTGAGATATAGATCTTTGAATGTCCGCGTTTAGCTGCTCTCCAACTCAACCGATTTAAGTGATCAAAAACTCAAAAGAAAGAAGGTGTTTCAGCGAGTGTTCTTAAACCAAAACGAACTCTATAGCTATATTAGAACCTGAGATATAGATCTTTGAATGTAGAAAAATTGCCAAAAACCTACAAAAATCCATAACTCCACATTGAATATCCGCGCCTAGCTCCTCTCCAACTCAACCGATTTAAGTGTTCGAAAACTCAAAAGAAAGAAGGTATTTCAGCGACTGTTCTTAAACTAAAACGAACTCTGTAGCTCTATTAGAACCTGAGATATAGATCTTTGAATGTAGAAAAATTGCCAAAAACCTACAAAAATCCATAACTCCACATTGAATGTCCGCGCCTAGCTCCTCTCCAACTCAACCGATTTAAATTTAATTGAAATTTAATGTTATCCAAAAATTTACCAATCAATATCAAGCATCATTCACTAATACTTATCCTTATCTAACCTATAAACGTCATTCATAATCTAACCAATCAAAAATTAATGAAAATTCCTATAGTAACCAGAATCAATATTTCAATTAATCAATATTCCTGTCAATTTAAAAATTTTTACAAGCTTTAATGATATCAAAAACCACCGGCAATTATTTATTGTAAGTAAAATTTTATTATTGTTATACATATAACCAGACGATGAATACATAAGTATTCGAAAGCTCGGAAAATATATTAAAGTTAGTCCATTTTGGTGGGTGTTTCATTGCCACGTTCCCAATAAGATACCACTCATAATATAGTCGGCAAAGACTGCTTTACAATTTATATATTTTAGTACATTTATACTGTTTTTTAAACTGCATAACGTACTAAAATTGCAACCTAAACTAAATTACTACCATTTTTTTTAATTGGAAGAAACTGTAGGAATCTGTATAAACTGACTATGGACAAACTAAACAAACAAAAATATGGGAAAATTCCACCAAATACATAGGTTTGCTCCACTGTGAAACTTTTCCTGTTATATTCATTTTCAAGTACAGTATTTCAAAATTTTCATAACTTTCAACAAATCACTGTTACGAGTTTAGAAAACTAAATACGTCCCTGTGCTTCTAGAACATTTAGAGCAGAAAGCCAGATATTCAGAAGCTCCGAAAGGCACCATGATTATTATCTTCTTCAATCGAATCAATAAAATAATAAAACTTTGATTCTTGAATACGATAGACTCATGAAACTGATCTTGATGAACTTATGTTGAAGGTTTGTAATGACCATCTGTTCACAATCTCGTGTTCGCTGTTTAAGTAGGTATTCATTCCGAAAAAAAATACAACCAGGAGTACACACACACAGTTAATAAATCAAATCGTCGATGGTGGCGTAATTAAGTGAATGCCGAGTGGCCATATGGCCAAAATACTAGAATCTAAGTTATAGTACAGTCAAATTATAGATTCACATCGATGATTATTGTGAGTTTGACAGAATAAAGTACTAACGTACTTTTTGAAGCTCTTGAATTTTCACTTTGTTACTTCTAAACACAAAATTGTTGAATTGTAAAAACAAAAGCAATTTCGGTAATAAGAATAATGATCAAAATGAAAAATGTTTTCATGCATTGGATACCCGAACCATTTTCTTTCAATTCTATCTACTACAGTATCATCTGTTTCGATTTGGACTTCAATATCATCATTTTTTACTCGTTTTCTTTTTGAAACCGTCCCTCTCCGCCATAGATAGTCAATTGCTGTGGCCAATAGTCTCCGTTTCATGTCACCTTTTGTTGCAAAGACCTTCACATCCACAACATGTCTTGGCCTCAACTAATATGAGGGATGTTTCCGATTTCGACCTCAAACTTCACCGTATTAACTTGACTGACAACGACCGTTTGGGAAGGCCAAAAACTGCCACAACCAGGCATATCATCGAAAAAGTTACTGGACAATCCATTTTTGAATCTCTTCCTTGGAAGGCAGGAAGATTTTACGTAACGCTTCACTTTCCCACTCATCGGATAATTTTCAAAAAATTTCCTCTACTTCACAATTGGATTTGAAATTTTGTAAATTACCAGCCTGGTATTTTTCGTTGTCGAATAACTGCGTTAAAGCTATGAATAAATTCGGGTCCAAAACGTCCTGCAACGTTGCCACTATTTCCTATCGCTGCAATTCGTTTCGTTCAGATTTCGTACACTCATTTCCTTATTCCATGCTTCCATGATGGAAATTTTATGGTAATACCATATCATTAAAAGTTTTGGTAACTATTTGTTAACTATAAAGGGTGTCCTATCACTGGGATGTTTGATTTTGCTACAAACCTCTTAACGTACAGTGTGGAATGAGTTACACTTTTTGCGTGTTAAAAAGCCCGATATTTTCATCCCTTTTTGACTTGGAACATCTTCCTAGCAATATTGGAAACGTTTAAACCAAACACATTCATTGCCTTACATTTGTTTTGATAAATTATAAGCTTCATTTGCAGATATCCAAGTTTCGTTAGATATGTCACAAGAATCCTTTGGTCAATTTTTATTTCCATAATTTTTACTACAATACAAGAAAAAACAACCCCCATACAAACAAAGGGCACGGCTACATTGGTTTCTAGAGACCCGGTAGACATGGCATTCGAAAGAGAAGGTATCAGGCTAAACAGTTAACAGCTGCTAACGTTTTGCACTTGTCTACTTTTTTTTGTAGCAGTGCAAGTCTTGTTAATACCCACAAGTTTCAATTGAACAGTATATTGTTGCTACATTTGATCAAGGCTTATGAATTTTTGGTAAATAGTAAATTTCTCTTCAGTTGCCTTGTCAATTTGTTTTTTGTTAACTTTTTTCTCAATAATTTGTTACAATTAGTAGTATTCTAAGAGTTGTGTCATTAGTAAATTCCCGGGAATTCCAAATTACTTTTTTTAAGGAACACCCAGTCTTCTTTTTCTTATAACCTTCTTAATGTCCTCATGGTATACAATTAAATTAATCGTTTCCGATATAGCTGGTACACGGTTTAGGAAAAACCACTATAACTGTATCCCTCTATCTTCTCATTGTTCCATACCTCGGGGCAGCGAAGCAAGCAGTTCTCGAACGCTGCTTCTCGATATTTCGGCACGCGCGACTTGACTAATTTCACTTTAGTAAGTTGTAGTAAAATAAATTGATAGTTGTATCAATGATTCGGGTTTCCAATTTGAAAAAATCATTTCCAAGTTTGTATTTTGTTTTTTGATTCGACAATAATCATCTTCATTGCTACGTATCTTTGTCAAGGTTAAAGATAAATATTTTTGAACGTATAATGAAAGTTATCTCTGGTAATCAATGGAGCTCGTTCGGATGATCAAAGAATTTCTACGGTTGATTAATTATATATAAATATTTAGGTAACGTTGATTAAAATTATTTGGAATTCGTATTGTTCGTACCTTCATACTGATAACTACTTTGTATCGCGTGATAAATTACGTTGATTTACTTCTTATCTATTTGTGTATACAAAAACGTTCTGAAATCAAATACAACACTAATTTTGATACTCGTATTAACAGATTTATCAAAATGGACGTTTATTTGTTTATAGGTACTTAGATACAGTCGATAATTCGAACATTTGTATTATTCAAAGTTATCGCTAATTTCCTAAACCTTCTGGTACTGGCGCGCGGACTCTCACTCCGCAAATTAATGCTGGAACGAAGATGATGCAAACGAAATAAATAATGATTTGCATGATGACGATAATGAGGAAGATTCCGACACTGAACAAGAACTTTCAGATGATGAAATGGAAACAATGGTAATAACCTTTTTCCACTGGAAAATATGGAACTAAATGGTTTAAACAAGCTCCACCAAAACTCGTTCGGAGAATATGATTACACGTTTACCAGGCTCTAAATCACTTGTAAAGACTTTGAAAACCGCTGTTGACATTTGGAAATATTTTTTTGATGATACGATGCTAGCGAAAATTGTTGAATGTACAAACCGACATATCGAGAGAAATCAAGAAAATTATGCCCGTGAAAGGAACGGATGCGGCTGAAATTCGGGCATCGATTAGCTTACTCTATTTGGGAGGAGTTCTCAAGTCAAAGAGTTGTGGAACAACAATGGTTGTTGAACAATTCCGTCTTACAATGTCACTATTTCGGACGAATTGGCTCTAATCAGGGTCAGATCTTCGATTCTTTTGCTGAAAAGTGTAAGTCTGCATACACGCCATTTCAAAATCGATGAAAAACTAGAGGCGTTTTGGGGAAGGTGCAGTTTTCGACAATACACAGTTGGAGTGCTGTAAGTAAATTTCCTCGTCTGGAAGAAAGCCTGATCATTTGTCTAAGACAATTTAGAGGGGGAAAAGTCTCTATTAGCGGAAATCTGTTTAAACAAAAGCAATACAATTCGCGTCTACTCTAAATATCAAAAACTTTCCGGCTGGCTTACAAATTTCAATAAGGAGTTGTGCTTAAAAAAGTTTGTGGCGAAAGTGAAAGTGTTAATGAAGAAGTTTGCTCAAATTGGCGCGGTAAATTGAAGACTTTGATTAAAAATTATGATGCCATTTTTAATACTAATTAAACTGACTCAATTTTCAAATGTTTACCGGCCAATACTCTTGCTTTTAAAGACGAAGAATGTCATGGGGGAAAACATAGTAAAGAGAAGTTGAAAGTTTTACTTGCAGTGAATATGGAGTAATCAAAAAAACTTACTGATAGGAAAAGCAATGAAACCGCAATGTTTCAAACAAATAAAATCCTTTCCAACTAATCATCGAGCTAATAAAAAAGCTTGGTTGAAGACAGAACTTTTCAACAATTAGCTTTTAACAGTCAATGAAGACACGTCCTGTCCACAACGGTCTAATGAAGAATTCTACTTCCAAATTTGAACCATTGGACCAAGGGATTATTCATAATTTTGAAACTTTCTATCGTAAAGAAATTGTTGAGTTCTGGCAGCTATTTTGGAGAGCTGTAACACCACAAACAACTGTTTCAAAAAATCTTGTTTCATAAAAGAAAATCAGGAAAATCTTCCAGTAATTACAGAAAATGAAGAACCAGCAATAGTTGACATCAGCAGAGTGAGTTTTCCTGACTATTTTCTAGTGGAAGATGTTGCTGTCTCAGGTCAACTCACCGATGGCGAAATTTCATCTGCAATAGATACAAGTGAAAAAATAAACGATGAAGATGAAGACGATAAATCAAAAGTGCCATTTGAGGAAGCAAGAGTCATAGTCGACACTCTTCTGTCTACAAGAAATGAAAAAGCATTCCAGAAACAGTTTCTCTCAAAAAAAGTTATTGAGCAATCTGAGCAGCTCTTTGCTTTGAAGCAAATTATTATAACAGATTTCATTCGAAATAATAATTAATCCACACAGGTATATCCACAAAGATATGGAAGTCGCTTGAAACGAAGAGGCTCTGCGGAGGACGATCAAACACGTGCAAGCCAAATTCCTGCAGGAGTTTGTTTATCACGCAGTTTGAGCTGGGGCATTATCGACGCGTAGTGTATTGCTCGGCTCAATTTCTTAATGGTCTGGCAGTAAACATTGCATTGTTTAGCCTCGTGGTAAGAAAGTTTTCGAGGTGTCTTGGAAAGACTTCAACCAATCTGGTGGAAGAAAACTAGTTTCATAGATATTGAACAAGTCTGCATGACAATCAGCTGCAATTGACTGGTTTATTCTTTTATAAATTATATATAGTTAGATCTACGTATAAAATATTGCGCGTAGTTCTAAGAATTTGTCTAAATCTCTATTTTTATATATATATATATATATATAATCGTTTCATGATAACCTTTTCAATATTTACAGTATTATTTAGATGGAATACCGACCGTCAGACCTTTTAAAATTCTATTAACTGTTTATTAAACTGTTAAATAATCCAATTGAACGGGTTGAAACGAAGACGAAGTTTCATGAATGGTACTAATTGCGACACATTCACATCGAATATTAATTGAAAAATTCAATTACAGAAGCTAGAAGGTACGTATTTGAGTTTATTATACAATAAAACGATTCATTTGGGATATAATTTTGATAAGAAGTTCAATTGCAGCGAGAATATAAGTCACAAATACCTTATTAGTAGGTACCGATCTTTCACTTTAGTAGATTTTTGTTCGTTTTGCTATCAATTATCTAATATAAAGACGTGTAATATCATTTAATTATTGGTCGTAGTTACGGGGACCCTTTTTTAATATGATGTATCTTAAACATTCCGTTTTCCATCTGGTTGATCACAATACATATAAGACCTAATTAAATACGAAGGTTGAATGCCCATAGGTAGCGTTGGGGTTGTTGGAGAGGGTGACTGGATTATTAATTGACTACAAGCTTTTAACTCGCATAATTACAACTGGTTATTAAAGAAATGTCATAATAAATTTTTCTTAACGTAGATCGCTTTAGTTTGGAGCATCGCATTTTACAACATTATTTTACAACATTATGGTAAACTATTGGAGAAATGTGAAAAGATTTTAATTTAATATTGCTTAAAATATGATTGAACATAGAATTTGAATGTTCCATATCATTTCCGTGTATGGAAAAAAATTTATTTAAAGTTAAAGGTAAAAAAAAAAGTTTTTCGCGATTATTAGCAAAACGGTGAGTTTTATCAAAAAATACTTTAGACAAAAATTGTAGATCATAAAATTATCTACAAAAAATGTATTATTACTTTTTTTCTTACGAGCCACCGTTTCTGAGATATAACGATTCAAAGAGTTGTAAAACTTATAAACCGGTCAATTTAGACATTCAAAGTTACATAAATTGCCATCAAGCTGAAAATCAGTAAAATTGCTTAAAATACAATTGAAAATAGAATTTGGATGTTCCCCATTATATCCGTGTATGGAAAAAAAATTTATTCAAGGTCAAAAGTCAAAAAAATGAGTTTTTCGCGATTTTCAGCAAAACGGTAAGTTTTCTCAAAAAAATACATCAGTTAAAAATTGTAGATCACAAAATTGTCTACAAAAAACGTATTACTACTTTTTTTCCTACAAGCCACTGTTTCCGAGATATAACGATTCAAAGAGTTGTAAAACTTATAATCCGGTCAATTTAGACATTCAAAGTTACATAAATTGCCATCAAACTGAAAATCAGTAAAATTGCTTAAAATACAATTGAAAATAAAATTTGAATGTTCCCCATTATATCCGTGTATGGAAAAAAAAATTATTCAAGGTCAAAGGTAAAAAAATGAGTTTTTCGCGATTTTCAGCAAAACGGTGAGTTGTATCAAAAAATACTTTAGACAAAAATTGTAGATCATAGAATTATCTACAAGAAATGTATTATTACTTTTTTTCCTACGAGCCACCGTTTCTGAGATATAACGATTCAAAGAGTTGTAAAACTTATAAACCGGTCAATTTAGACATTCAAAGTTACATAAATTGCCATCAAGCTGAAAATCAGTAAAATTGCTTAAAATACAATTGAAAATAGAATTTGGATGTTCCCCATTATATCCGTGTATGGAAAAAAAATTTATTCAAGGTCAAAAGTCAAAAAACTGAGTTTTTCGCGATTTTCAGCAAAACGGTAAGTTTTCTCAAAAAAATACATCAGTTAAAAATTGTAGATCACAAAATTGTCTACAAAAAACGTATTACTACATTTTTTCCTACAAGCCACTGTTTCCGAGATATAACGATTCAAAGAGTTGTAAAACTTATAAACCGGTCAATTTAGACATTCAAAGTTACATAAATTGCCATCAAGCTGAAAATCAGTAAAATTGCTTAAAATACAATTGAAAATAGAATTTGGATGTTCCCCATTATATCCGTGTATGGAAAAAAAATTTATTCAAGGTCAAAAGTCAAAAAACTGAGTTTTTCGCGATTTTCAGCAAAACGGTAAGTTTTCTCAAAAAAATACATCAGTTAAAAATTGTAGATCACAAAATTGTCTACAAAAAACGTATTACTACATTTTTTCCTACAAGCCACTGTTTCCGAGATATAACGATTCAAAGAGTTGTAAAACTTATAATCCGGTCAATTTAGACATTCAAAGTTACATAAATTGCCATCAAACTGAAAATCAGTAAAATTGCTTAAAATACAATTGAAAATAAAATTTGAATGTTCCCCATTATATCCGTGTATGGAAAAAAAAATTATTCAAGGTCAAAGGTAAAAAAATGAGTTTTTCGCGATTTTCAGCAAAACGGTGAGTTGTATCAAAAAATACTTTAGACAAAAATTGTAGATCATAGAATTATCTACAAGAAATATATTATTACTTTTTTTCCTACGAGCCACCGTTTCTGAGATATAACGATTCAAAGAGTTGTAAAACTTATAAACCGGTCAATTTAGACATTCAAAGTTACATAAATTGCCATCAAGCTGAAAATCAGTAAAATTGCTTAAAATACAATTGAAAATAGAATTTGGATGTTCCCCATTATATCCGTGTATGGAAAAAAAATTTATTCAAGGTCAAAAGTCAAAAAAATGAGTTTTTCGCGATTTTCAGCAAAACGGTAAGTTTTCTCAAAAAAATACATCAGTTAAAAATTGTAGATCACAAAATTGTCTACAAAAAACGTATTACTACTTTTTTTCCTACAAGCCACTGTTTCCGAGATATAACGATTCAAAGAGTTGTAAAACTTATAATCCGGTCAATTTAGACATTCAAAGTTACATAAATTGCCATCAAACTGAAAATCAGTAAAATTGCTTAAAATACAATTGAAAATAAAATTTTTAAGTTCCCTATCATTCTCTTGTATGGAAAAAATGTTATTTAAGGTCAAAGGTTAAAAAAATGAATTTTTCGCGATTTTCAGCAAAACGGTAAGTTTTCTCAAAAAAATACCTCAGTTAAAAATTGCAGATCATAAAATTATCTACAAAAAACGTATCAATACTTTTTTTCCTTCAAGCCACTGTTTCCGAGATATAACGATTCAAAAAGTTGTAAAAGTTATAATCCGGTCAATTTAGACATTCAAAGTTACATAAATTGCCATCAAGCTGAAAATCAGTAAAATTGCTTAAAATATAATTAAAAATAAAATTTTCAAGTTCCAAATTATTCCCTTGTGTGGAAAAAAATGTTATTCAAGGTCAAAGGTCAAAAAAATGAGTTTCTCGCGATTTTCAGCAAAACGGTAAGTTTTCTCAAAAAAATACCTCAGTTAAAAATTGTAGATCACAAAATTATCTACAAAAACCGTATTATTACTTTTTTTCCTATGAGTCATCGTTTCTGATATATAACGATTCGAAAATTTGTAAAAGTTTCACAAATATATTTTCAGCAATAAACTTTTCTTACAACATTGAAATGAACCGAGACTTGTGAGTATTTGTAAGAAATTTCTGTTAACGAAGATGTTGCTAAAGTTCGACGATGCTGTTTTGCAGCTTTGGTATTTCTCGTGCAATTATTATAGCCGTTGAATACAACGGTAAATGTGAAACATTATAAGTTTTACAACTTTTTGAATCGTTATATCTCAGAAACGGCGGCTCGTAGGAAAAAAAGTATTAATACGTTTTTTATAGATAATTTTATGATCTACAATTTTTGTCTGAAGTATTTTCATGATAAAACTCACCGTTTTTCTGATAATCACGAAAAATCATTTTTTTGACCTTTGACCTTGAATAAAATTTTTTCCATACACGGAAATAATGAGAAACGTTTAAATTTTATTTTTAATTGTATTTTAAGCAATTTTATTGATTTTAAGCTAAATGGGAATTTTTGTAGATACTAATTTGACCGGACTATTTTGTAATTTTTGAATTATTTGTAAACTCAATTCCCTCTTGTTTCATAGTTAGTGTTATGTTGACGATGCAAATGTGTACGAGGAAGATTTAATGAAAAATCAAGTAGCTAGATAGTAAATCAGAATATATTAAAGAAAAATATCCATCCTCATAAAATACAATGAAATGTTTATTCGATCAAAATAAAAACATAAAAACAACGGAGTGTTAAATGGTGAACTTGAACTAAAACATTTCATTTATTCTACGTTTTAAGTGCACAACAAAATTCTTCGTCATCATCGTCTTCCAGCGAACCGTCGAATTCAGTTTCAGACATAAAAAACTTCTCTTTTCCTATTCGGTATTTCGCGTTCTCAGCACAGTCCGCGAAATTTAATTTCGCGGCCGTTACCCATAGCAACGGCCGCGAAACCAAATGTCACTTCCAAATTTGACATTTGACAGTTTGTAGTCATCTAGTGTTTTTGAATACATTCAAACCAAACACTATATCGACAGAAATTGAATTGGAAATTTTCGATAGAATCTTCTATATATCATTCCGCTACTGTCGTGGACTTCCATCCACCGTGACGTTTAAGAATTGACATATCAGCCCTGGTATTGGCAAGCAGAGCGGCAGAACTTCTCCGAAAACGGTGACCCCTGTATGTTTCAGGATTTGGTAATCTGAGATAACGCTTTTGAGTTCAGGAAATATCGCCAGCAGTATCGGACATTTCGCGTTTTGTCAAGACTGTCAAAATATTTTGTATATATTGAAACAAATCAAAATAGTGTGTATGCCATGGCGGCGAAACTTTTTAAGATTATCCAACTATTCTTTCGGTACGTTAAGTAGGTTCCTCACGGCCTAAGCTTACAAATAACTATTTTTCCACCGTTTTTGTCGACCGCTCAATTCCTCCCTAGCGAGATGGTCGTTATCAAGGACAATTTAAGATCTGAACTAAAGTTCTAGAGGATCCGTAATGAATAAGATGTATAGGTTAGCTTGTACATGCATATTAAGTAATTCAGGAATTTATACTTCGAGTGCGTGAGTTTCATCTTTGGGAAAAGAAATCTACATATTTGCTCAGAATTGCTGTTAAAACAGTTTAGTATTACAGGAATTGTGATTTTCACGTAAATTTCACTAGATATGGAAATATGGCTATTACTCAACGCGCTCTAAAGACGAAACTTTTGGCCTTATAAAAATCGTTACCGCAGATAATTGTAGGAAATTTTATCTACTTTTATTATGTATAAAAAGGATTGTCGAAAAGATACTTCCATTCTGAGATGTAGACCAAAAACTGGAAAAAGTTCGAGAATTTGGTCAAAAAATAATCCGAAGAAGCTAAATCTGGCGAATAGGGTGGATGAGGTAGCAATTCAAATTTTAATTCATTAATTTTGACCATTGCCATTGATTAGCTTAAACGTTGAATCCCAAAAAATCGACGCAATAACCTTTCCTGTAGATGGAACGGTATTTGCCTTCTTTAGAGCAGGTTCTCAGTTTTCAGTCCATTGTTTTGATTGTTCCTTTGTTTCAGGGCGAGAAGCGATGCACTCACGAATTGGCGCAAAAATTCTGTGAAACATTGCCAAATACTCGATAGAAACATCTTCTCGACGCCGTTTTTGTTCCATTGTGAACAAACGCAGCAACCAACATCTAAATTTTCAATGAATATGCGTTGCATCACATTTTTTGAAATACCCATCATGTCTACTAGCTCATGAGCTTTCAGTAGACGATCATCCAGTACCGCTTTGTTGATTTTCTTCGGCATTTCTGGAGTCGTCAACTCATTTGGTCCACCACTGCGATGCTGGTCCTGGCAGGTCGTACGACCTCGTTTAAACTCTTCCAGCCAATATTTTACTGTTGATAACGAAGAAGAAGTCTTACTCAGAACAGAATCTAGTTCAGCTTTTATATTGGGTTGGGCTACAACCTTACAAATAAAAGTATTGAATCACATAACGATTACCAATTTTCTCCATGAGAACGTTCACTATTGATGGCTGCCAAACAAATACTAACCAACGCGGCATCTTAAAACTAATTCGAGAAGTATTAAATGTGGAATTATTCTATACAATATCTAGATATCACTCTGATGACGATTTCATCTGCTTCCTCTATCAATAATAACTATTAATTCCTCAAATATTTGGATTGTTATATCTCTGTAGCAATTCCAAAATAATTATTCATATTTCTTTGAATCATGAATAATTTCTTAGTAAATCGTCATGTAAATCTTAACGCCCTTCGGAAATGACTTCTTAACGGTATACCGACACACCCGCCTCTGATTTCAAAACACCAAAATACTCGTCTTTAACAACAGGTATGAAATAAGCGTAGCACGAGTCTTGAGGGGTCCGGAGGGGTGAGGTAGGACCAGAAACGCGTGCCCTACACCCTTTACCTTTCACTCAATGCTGGTAACAAAGAGACCGCCAGCTGCATCTACTGCAGACTTGCACCGGGGGAAACTTGTAGCATTTTGAGAAATAAGGACGAGCAGTGGTTTCTATTTTGAAGGGTCGAGAAATTTATTGATTATACTTCCTGTTGTTTAAATACAATGTGTCTACAGAAAAAAATTTAAAAACTACGCCGCCCTTCTATAATAACCTTATATAAAACCATCCATTCGTATTCTTCGGTGTTATTCAATTGAATATTTTTTTAGAAGATGTTTTACTAGACATAACAACTTTTTTGTCTTATTTTATTCATTTGAAAAAAGTGTACAATAGAAATCAGGTATCCATGTATGGAATATCATAAATTGTGGAATGTTTTATCAAAAATACTCAATAAGCAAACAAAATGAAAATAGTAGTCAGCTGATTGTTTCATGTAAAACCTCGCATCGGTTTTGTGCCCATTTTTATTACGTTCAAGCTGAAATACTAGGGAGAAATCTAGTTACTTTCGGCTTAGCAACCAACCTGTTTATCAAGCTCAAAGGCAACTGAAAATATTTCTATTAGGTGTGTTCCACTGACCACTTTTTTCTCTACACTTTTTGAGGTTAGGAATTTGTTTACTTTTGCTTCACATACTATTTTATTTATAAGAATGTCGAATGAAAGAAACCAAGACCCTCATATTAAACACCAGTGTCCATCTGTCCCAATTGAATTAGTCCTTTAGCAAAAGTCTATGCTGGAAAAGCTCAATAAAATATATTCATCGAAAAGTTTGAATTCATTTGCATATTGTTGTTATTTTCAGTGGGTTTGGGTTCTTTGTTGAGAAATGATTAAGTTCAAAATTGACAGTTTATTGAACAGTGTTTCAAAATCTACATTTTGAAACGTTTGACAATATTCGTTTTGATTAACGAAACTCTTGCTAAACAATCGTCGGGTTATTGCACGTTTTCCTGTCACCATTTTATTTCACTTTGTACTGTCACTTGACATATCAAAAAGTGCTTATCGCCTGCCAACTTAACCAAATTAAAATTAACATGAACAGGGTTACCAACTTTGACTCTATATAAAACAAAATAGTGTGAGATAGTGATAGGTCGTGTCAGCTGTCAATTTGATCAATTCTCAACATATATACTATAACTAGTTTTTTTTTTTTGAAAAGTTTTCGCTTTCTACTTCTAATGTCGTTTTAGAAACGTTTCACGTACAAAGAAACGACAAATATGTCAATGGTAAACCAGCTAAACAATTTTGATTCAAATTCAATGCAAATATAAGTAATTTAATTGAGGCTACTACATATTTTCGAAATATAACAACTAAAGATAAAATATTTTTTATTTCGTTAACCATATTGTAGTGGATCTATTGGCTAAATGTTTAAATCAAATTATTTTGTGGTTAAGGACTAATAAGGATTTCCCTTCTGCTTTATCTGATTCTCGATTTTTGTGTTCAATGCTGCTTTCTAAAGCCCTGTGGATTTGTGAAAAACATTTGCTTCACCTCCATTAATGTCCCTAGTCTATCAACCCACATCCTTTCTTACAGTCTCTTTCTCTCGTTCTATAACTAGGGGGTATTTCGGTACCAAAAATATCACCTTCTCGAGTAGCTTTCCGGGGATGGCCATCTGGCCCTAGGGTCTTGCCAATTTTTTGTGTGAGTGAATCTTCAAACAGTTCTATTATTGTTTTCCTTCGTCTTTTGATTGCCAATTAGACTCAGCAAACTAACGTAGGAATTGAAACTGGTTCAGACTTTATTCCCATCTGCATCGGGAAGAGTCCTTGATGCAGATGGTAGATATCAAGGCCAGTCGTGTTCAAATGTTGAATTATTGACAAAAGAGAATTCATTTGAGAAGAAATTGATGTTGAGGTTACTTGTATCCGGTAAAAGGACACGAAAGTGAAGAGCAAGAAGGGGAAGAACAATCGTTAAAGTATAATTTTTAATATACCACCAGGTATATTGGAAACGTATCCATATTATGAAAATTACAACATTTTACATAGATAATTATATGATCTACAATTTTTGTCTAATCCAGGGGGACTTTCCAGCATTTATTTATAAAATTCTTTTGTACATTAAATGTTTGGATTATAATGTTCAAAAATCAACAGAATTAGATCGTTACAACACTTTTAATGTCGTTGATTTGTAACCTTACAGAGCTTAGAGAAACATAGTGAAACCCCCAGTACTGAAATTCGAGATATTATTGTCTTGGGACACCCTGTAATTTCGTACACTTCAAAAATTGTTGTGATACCGAGAGCTCAGACACTAAACAATAACCATAATTCAAAAAAAAAAACATCTGTTCCGTATCAATTCATTTCCTTTGTTAATATTGTTAACAAGACGATTATCTGTATAAACGCAGTACAATGTACCCTAATCGTTTTGTATGATTAGTAATTTTTCTCATTACCCGCATGTTTCTTTAAATACAATTTCGATAGCTCCTGAATTTTTACACATACGTATGTATCGTCTTTTTTGTTCAGTGAAGTGGAATTGGAATAATATTATCAGGATGATCGGTATCAAAACTCATTTGCAAATATTTTCCATTATGATCAATACGTTTTCGCATTCATTTGAACCAATTCTTCTTCTTTTTCGTCGTCTTTTCATTGAAGCTTGGCGATCACGTTTTTAAAAACGTCTCTGTCTCTCGCAACATTAAACAATTCTCCGAATCAATTGGATAAACATTTTTTGCATTCCGTACCTACAAAAAATGTGATTTGGACGCATCAACCGCGGTTGAATATTCCAAGTATCCGTAAACAACTCAAATAGCACTCGTATGACAGCTTCCGAGTACGTTCACCGTTAAAAATGTCAAACTTCATGATGGCAATGTCAGATTTGTTTACATCAGTGTTGCCATATCTCAAAACTTATTAAAAATATATGCGTTCGTCCAAACAAACCCTCAGTCATTTCATTGGTCAATTTTTTTCCAGTTTCACAATAAATAAATACTTTGTAACTACTGAGCATCATCCTCATTTCATGAACTAATGACCTAATGTCAAAAAAATTTGAAATTTTCTTGTAATGTCACTGTACCTTGTTGACTTCCAGGTATTCTTCGGCGGAGGAATAATTACTAAGAAATTGAGCAAACTAATTAGTAAATGAGTTTAAAATAAGATTTATTATTTTTTTCGTTAGTTTTCTAAACAGTTTGTGCATACATGTAAAGAAATAGTATTTCTTTAGTTTTAATGTGGTTTACTTTATTTATCTATGGATTATGATGTCTATGATAGATCTGTCATGGATGTCAATGTCACAAGTGTCAATTTTGATTGATTAGAATGAGATAATAGAGGTTAATTAATGTCAAAGATCAAGAAATATTGCTTATTTAAGAAAGAGTTGAAGAAATAAACATTAAATCCCGTTTTATGAGATGATTTTATTTTTATGACAAATGCCCTACATTAATTAACCTCTATTATCTTATTCTAATCAATCCAAATTGTCACTTGTGACATTGACATTTGTGACATCCATGACAGATCTATCATAGACATCATAACCCATAGATAAATAAAGTAAATCACATTAAAACTAAAGAAATACTATTTCTTTACATACATTTAGTGATCATCAGTATTTAAACTCGTTTCTAGGGGTAATTAAAATTGTCTAAGCAAATATTCAGTATACCTGTTTTGGTATTTGGACGAGATTATAGTATTGCAAGTTTATAGAGCTCTAATTTGTTGCAAGCTTGACTATAGTTGTTTTACACTTTTCATTTGCTACTACTCCAGCTTCCAATCCTGTTAACCTGCTTCTTAGCACTTTTTTCCCTATTAACTCACAAGCAAATATAAATTCTATTCTCTGCCATCTTTTCCTCCTTGAACCAAAAATATTTCAGTAATCGAACCTCCACTTATTATCTATAATATTTTAACTTGTATTTTTTTTAAAAAAAAAAAAGTGTTTGTCATGTGGTAAAAACCAAAATTGAAAACTATTTCCTACACAATCAGACAATGTTTTAAGCAGTACAAATGGCGGTGGTATTTTATCAAATCCGTCTATGTATGAAACACATGGCAGTTAACGTGTTAAAAATAAAAATATATCCAAATGAATAGAGTATTTGAGTTGATCGCAATATAGAAAAGAACATCTTGCTTATTTCAACAACGAATAAAAGACATTATAATGCAGATGTACGTTTTATTGTATGATCGATATCAAGAAGAATATGTAAAGTTGAGTCTCAAGGCAGATGGCGTCCGTTTTTGTTTATAATTTTTTTATATAAATTTGTTCATTGTTTTTGTCCACAACAAGCCCTAAATATTTTACAGATTCAACGACGTGGTGGTGTTATTTAATTATTTATGTATTTTTATATGATAAAACTTTGGTTTTGGAAACGTTGAGACAAAGAAGATTAGAATAGCACCATGATTTAAGGGTGATTAGTACCGTGAGATCAGGGTTGCTCCAAGAGAAACAGGAGAAACAAAATATTGAGTACTGAACCTTGTGGCACTCCATATTCTTTTGGCTTGCAAGAAGACATCGTTTTACGACTTAAACCATGCGAGAGGTGTTCCCCTGAAATCGTAATACTGCAATTTGTTGATTATATTGCATATAACTAATTAATAATGATTTCTCCTACATTTATTGATGGACTATTCATTTTGTATTCTTTTCCACGTTTGTTTGAATAATTTACCAAAAATACCCATTAAATAAACACTATTTTTCACACTTTTTTTCCATATTTATATCTATACAATTTTCATTATTGTCATCTAAGTTTCCGTGCTACGACGAGAACACACTTAAATAACAATTAGATTTTTTGGTAAGACCCCTATTACAGAAAAGCGGGATCCTTGAACTACACCGATTAAAGTAAAGCATTGTTATCCTTTGACTAGTAAAAACAGGTGGTTTCCTTTGAATACGTCCACACCAGACGTACTTCTTGTCGCTTTTAAAAGCAATATATCTACCCACAGCACTTCGATAACGATCTCGAATTTGTTTTCATTCATAGGGAACAAATTACGACGAAGAAATGAAATACTGGGTGTTTTATTCATAATTACTAAATTATATTGATTCCAGGTCTCTTTAGTTGAAAATCAATTAAAAATAGTTGGTAAACATCGACGTTTCGACCTATTTCGGTTATCATCAAAATACATATATATTAATGCTTCCAAATGTTCTTCATTTTAGGTTTATTCTGAATTAAAATAAGTTTCTTCTATAATTTTTTAAAGACAGATGAAAATTTGACGTTTCGACTTCTTTTAGACTTCAAATTTCCAACCGTCTTTCAAAAATTATCCAAAAAAACTAATTTTAAAACAGAAGAGACCTAAAATCAAGAGCATTTAGAAGCATAAACATATCAAAAGGTCCAAGAAATAAAAAATTAAAGAAACTTATGCACTGTGGAAATCAAACACTAAAGTGTACTGTTTTTAATATATATTCCGAGCTTTCTAATACTCATGTATTCATCATAGGGAATTGATTAAGTGGTCAAGCACAAACACCACGAGGGCTAAAGCATTTGAAGTTCTTATGCGTTTAGTAACAATTAAGGACTTCAATGTACTAATTATACTATTTAAGATCGCACTCATATCATATGGTCCTACACCAAAGTCTGAATGTTCGAGATTTTGATATGAGGCTGGATTATTGCCACTGGTGAACCAATAATTGATGATGAAGGTATTTAGACTTTTTAAGAAACAAACTGCCACATCTTTTGAAAGAGATACCGTCAGTCTTTTGAGATCAAACATGTCCTGGTAGGTGAATCACGCTATTTGAATACGATTCATCAAATCGTGGATATCAACTTTGGGTGTCGTCTAGACTAATGATTCAAGGTAGCCCCACCAACATAAACTACAAGGATTTAACTCCGGAAAGCGAGGAGGCCAATTCTGGGGCCCTCCTCTACCAATTCAATGGTACGGATATGCTGCATCTGATTGTTGCCTAGCAGTCCGATTGAAGTGCGTTGTCTTCGATAGATTTTCCAAAAAAACTGATGAGGGAATTTCCATTTGATTGTTTGAGGCAGAAAATGTGGACAGATACTTAGAATTTTTAAGAAACAAATTGTCACTTCTTGTCCCTATATACCTATTCAGCATTTTTTAGATCAAACATGTCCTGGTAAGTGAATCACTGAATATCAACTTTGGGTGTCGTCTAGACTAATGATTCAAGATAGCCCCACCAACATAAACTACAAGGATTTAACTCCGGAAAGCGAGGAGGCCAATACTGGGATAAGTGCCATCTAAATGTTGCCTAGCAGTGCGTTGTCTTCAAGTAGATTTTCCAAAAAACTGGTGTAAGGATTTCCAGTTGATTCTTTAAGGCAGAAAATGTAGATCCATGGAGGTCCAACATCAGAGTCTGAGATTTTAGACGAACCAATAAATGATGATAAAGATTTGTTTGACCACCCAGAGTTCCACACCTAGTTGGCTTAAATTTTGTGGGGCCGAATAAAAAATCTCATTTATACCAATAGATCCACGTCAGGAGATGATATTGAAATAATACGATAGGGAATAGGAATTTTTTTTGTCTTATCCACCACTCAGCAACTGATTCGATTTATAGAAAATGATGGACGACATTTTGAATACCTAGGGCGTCAATTATTACCTAATTACTCATCTAGCTTGTTAATTGTTAGATTTGTTACATGGTTTGTTTAAAATTATTTAATGAGTTTAACAGTTTCAATCAGAATAAATTTTTGTTTGGACAAATAGATGTTTGAAGTGAAATTGTCGCCATTTACATATAGGGAACTAAAAAAAGATGGCCGTTCTTAGTTGCCCACATGGTATTTTCACCATATTTTCAATCCCCAATAATGAGACTCAAAAAAATGAATAAAAATTACAAAAATAATGAATCCGTTATTGAATTGAATTAAAATCATATACTAACGAAGAATGTGATAAAATTATTATTGAAAATGATGTAATTGATGAGAGAACAGTAAAAGAATGAAGAATGAACTTTTTTAGTTTCATAAAATTAAGTTATATCCTAATAGAAGTAGAAAAAAAAAACGCGAGTAGGTATTATATGTGCTTATCAAAAATTCGATAGGGTGTATCGGCAGGGACCACCTGGTCACATGGATCGGTACGTCACGACGGCAGATGTCCATTCTTTACTATTTTAAATTGATGATGGGGGCACCCCCCATCGTATGAATGTAGGTTGTGGTCATATAACACCGTGAAAACTTTGTTTACATGCTTGGATGCTTCGGTGTTATTTTGATTTTTAAGAGTTGAGATTGGAAGTTGAGTGATTTGTGGGTTCTGTTTCGCAAAAAACATTCCACTATAAATTATTCCATACCGATGAGAAAGTTACTAATATTGTTATATTTTTTTCGTCACTTCGCTACTTTGTCTACTTGTGATTAGATCCACTATTTCTTTAAACAATTTTTATTTAACTACTCAGGTTTATGTAATACTCTATTTTAATTAAGAGACTTCATTATAACCACAATGATTTATTGGAATTAACAAAATTATAAAATATACCACGTAAACAATATCACCAACATTAACAATTATGCTTTGATGGCTGTTGCCCCTAAAAACAGGCAACCACCAATTCCTTGTATGAGATAGTGCATGAGGGGGTGACATAAGATTATTTGTGCTAAGCTCTGAACTGCAGCAGATATTTGAAAAGCGATATCAACAAATTATGCAGTTTTGGTAGTCTAAATTTTCATTTCAAAATTTATTCTCTATTGTTTGTTGTGCTAGAATGTTTGTACTACGAGAATGTATTCATATCTAGTTAGCCAGACCATGCATAAACAAAATATTGCGTTACCATAGCAACGAATAATAAATTATTAGAAGTGTAAGTGTAAAGTTTGACGTCAAAAAAAAGTAAACTAGAGTTAGGCAATAAATTAAAAGAAAAAACATGTCCACCAGCTGTATTTAAAAGGGTTAAGAGGTAAGCAGATTTACGATAATATGCTTAATACCCTTGGTGATCAATGTCCTTCGTGAAAAATTGGACTTCAAGCTCCAAAAGAGGTAAATTTTCCATTGAAGATGATGATCGATCCGGAAGGCCAGTTTCTGTGTCAGTCTCGGAAAATATCGACGCAGTTCAGGACATGATTTTATCAGGCCGTCGAATATTTCATACGAATGCGTTCATTATATAGTTCGAGTCAATTTGTACATGACAAAAATTGCTACAAAATGGATCCCCAAATGTTTGAATGTCGACCAAAAGCGTGCAAGGGTAGAAACATCAATTTGAAAACGATGTAGACTTCTTAAACCGAATTGTTACTGTGGATGAGACTCGGGTACATTTCTACGATCCAGAAATAAAGCAAAAGTCGATGGAATGGCGACACTTTGGTTCTCCAAGACCTAAGAAGTACCGTGACCAAAAATCTGCTGGAAAAGTTGTTGCTTCAGTTTTTTGGGATTGCCCTGGAGTAATCATGATCATTTTTTGGATAAGGGTGGAATAATAACTGGAGATTACTATTCAACATTACTACGAGAAAAAAATTAAAGAGAAAAGACGCGGAAAGCTATCCAAAAGTCCAAAAGTGTTTTGTTTTTGCAGGACTACATCCCTGCACACAAATCTTATGTTACCACGCAAAAAATTCGTGATTTATGGTTTGAATTCCTAGATCACCCCTTTTATTCACCAGATTTGGCTCCGTTCGACTATCATTTCATTCCTCACCTAAAAAAAAGTTTAAAAAGTCGTAAATTTTCTTCCAAGGAGGAGGTAATAAAAGCTGTGGAAATCTGGTTTGTTCAGCCAGAAGAAACATTTTTTTTAAAGGTTTTGAGACGCTGCAGGTTGGCTGTAATAAATGTATCCAATTAATAGGAGAATATGTTGAGTAGTAAAATATTTTGACATTGAAATTTTGTTTGGTTCTATAGTAAATAATTTTTCAATATAGCCTCGTATTTCCATATTTTTTGTTAAATAGACCGATTGATTTTCATGAAATTAAAACCGTTTTTCGTAAAAGAAATCGGAGGTAATTTAAAAAATGATCATTCTCCTGTACCATCAAGTACTGGTTACCCCAAAAAATAATTTGAGAAAAGCGGAAAAGGGAAAGCGTAACAAGATTTTTTCATCGCGAATTCGTACTTTTATCGGAAAATAAATCAATTTTAAAGATAAGTACGCTTTCAGAGAAAAAGGTTATAAGCATTCTCACTTGTGAAAGTTACGTGACGGTCCCATATGAATAGAATCCTCTTGGATAAGAAGATTCTTCACTTTTCGCATCTCTTATATTGAAAAATTGAGTTCACGTCCAATTTCGAGATTTATACTTCTACAATACACTGAAATGATTCAATTTTGATATATAAAAAGACCTTCGCAAGTTGCTCCCTTACATTCAATCATTAATAGAAATTGAGGGTAAATGGGTTTTTCCGAAAAGATTTTCATTGTAAGTAACTATTTATATTCATATTTTCTCGTTACGACAGTAAATAATTCGTTGTAAAGACTAAATAGTTTTATTTCAAAAGTTTCATTGTAAAAGATAATAATAGTTGTAGAAACACGCTTCCTGAATTTCAAACTTACCAGGAAAATAATTATTTGATAATTGTTTGGGAGAGAGATTGAGAGAAATGATTTATAGTCAAAAAATTGTTACAATTTGTAGACTAAAGTTTGTAAAAATTAAGAAACAAACATAAAAATAACTAAATTCATTTTCATTCATTTCATTGGATTTCTACAGGGGCAATAACCCCTAAGACCAGCTTTAGTAAAGCTTTGAGATTTCAAAAATTGGACATTTATCTACTTCATAAAGAGCTTTTAAGTTAAGGCCAATTATTAAGTTCAGAGATGCGATGTACGATCTTGGATATACCCAAATAAGCACTCAATTCATTGTATTGAAATATCTTTAATAAGTCAAATCTGTTGGTAGTGGATTAATCAATAAAAATTGGATAAAATCTATTCAAAAAAATGGCCAAAATGTGGGATGCAAACCAGGGCCTTGTAAATCATAGAAATATACCAAAAATCTAGTTTAAATTGTTACAATTTGTAGACTGAAGTTTGTAAAAACTAAGAAACAAACTTAAAAATAACTAAATTCATTTCATTGGATTTCTACAGGGGCAATAACCCCTAAGACCAGCTTTAGTAAAGCTTTGAGATATCAAAAATTGGACATTTATCTACTTCATAAAGAGCTTTTAAGTTAAGGCCAATTATTAAGTTCAGAGATGCGATGTACGATCTTAGATGTACCCAAATAAGCACTCAATTCATTGTATTGAAATATCTTTAATAAGTCAATTCTGTTGGTAGTGGATTAATCAATAAAAATTGGATAAAATCTATTCAAAAAAATGGCCAAAATGTGGGATACAAACCAGGGCCTTGTAAATCATAGAAATATACCAAAAATCTAGTTTAAATTGTTACAATTTGTAGACTGAAGTTTGTAAAAACTAAGAAACAAACTTAAAAATAACTAAATTCATTTCATTGGATTTCTACAGGGGCAATAACCCCTAAGACCAGCTTTAGTAAAGCTTTGAGATATCAAAAATTGGACATTTATCTACTTCATAAAGAGCTTTTAAGTTAAGGCCAATTATTAAGTTCAGAGATGCGATGTACGATCTTAGATGTACCCAAATAAGCACTCAATTCATTGTATTGAAATATCTTTAATAAGTCAATTCTGTTGGTAGTGGATTAATCAATAAAAAATGGAGAAAATCTATTCAAAAAAATGGCCAAAATGTGGGATACAAACCAGGACCTTCTAAATCATAGAAATATACCAAAAATCTAGTTTAAATTGTTACAATTTGTAGACTGAAGTTTGTAAAAACTAAGAAACAAACTTAAAAATAACTGAATTCATTTCATTGGATTTCTACAGGAGCAATAATCCCTAAGATCAGCTTTAGTAAAGCTTTGAGATTTCAAAAATTTTACATTTATCTACTTCATAAAGAGCTTTTAAGTTAAGGCCAATTATTAAGTTCAGAAATGCGATGTACGATCTTAGATATACCCAAATAAGCACTCAATTCTGTTGGTAGTGGATTAATCAATAGAAATTGGATAAAATCTATTCAAAAAAAAAACAAAATGTGGGATACAAACCAGGACCTTCGAAATCCTAGAAATATACCAAAAATCTAGTTTAAAAGTACGTCAATAATAGAAGGAACGGGATAATGAAGAATATAACATGAATCTGTGGTGAAGGAATGAAGAAATTCATGGATCGTGTTTGCAGAATCGCGGTAGCCATTTTTGCTGGGGATGAAATGCAAAGAATAACTTCCCGCTATAAAAATGGTTTCTTTTCTTTGGTATGCGTTGTAGATGAAGCGATCTTGGGTCGATGTTTCATTGAAATGTTTGGTTTAGTTGGGAGACAGCTACAAATTAATCTCTTCTTGATTTTAGAGGTTGTTTGTAAGCAGCTGGGGCATGAGCATTTGACAGATCGCAGAAAAAACCGTAGTAATGACATCTAGTAATAAGAACTGGACAAATCGACCTAACTAACTCATATAATGATTAACTTACCACTTGTAGTTAAGTAACTAATTTTTACAACTATACACTACAACTATAAAAAGTAAACAAACCAAAATAAAGCAATAATTCCATAATAATATCCGGACAGGACCAGCTCCACGATCCATGTCGAGTTTGTAACATTACAATACAGTTTACCCTATAAAATTTTTGCGGCACACCGTATACATTCCATATATTCATATTTATTAGTACAAACCGTTAAATTTCTGCACTTTTTGAAAAATTAAAAAGGATATTAAGTAAAAAATGCAATTCCTCAGTATTTATTCGAAAATTGGCGTATTGGCATATGCTGGATACACATATCTTTATATAAACAACGTATGTTGTTGGTTAAAAATACGAGGGTTGTTTGAAAAGTTGTCTCAACCTGAACATGTCAGCACTTATTAATACAATTTGGGAAATATATTTGCGCATAAGTCACGAAAATTTGGACGGCTTAGATTCTCTTTGACAATCGTTTAAATGAGTGGTTGTGAAGGTTTCTTTAACTATAAAGAAAAATAAAGTGCTTTTCTGTTAGGATAACGCAGTTCAGTAATATCCATGAATAAAATGACTTCGAATTGATTGACTACTCAAAATAATCACCAGATTTGGCTCGAGATGATTCTTACCAGTTTCCTAACCTTAAATTTTCATTTGCATACGAAGATGTTGTCGCAAAATTTCAGGAAAAAGGCAACCAATGTTATTTCGAAGTGTTACAAAGGTTTAGGCTTCGCTTAAAAAAATTACGATGAGACTATAACGAAAAATAGAATTGATTATAAGGAAAAATATTTTTGTTTATTAGGTCAGAGCCTTTTCAAATAATTCTTGTGTATGAATGTCGATTGGTTCGTTGTTATCATACATGAATAAAAATAATATTGTAGTAAATAATACATAGAATTGCTGTTATATAAGAAAACGAAACAAATGTTAATGTAAGGGGCTTTCCAATAAGAGGTGTTATTTTGATATTCAAAGAAAAATGCCATTTTATGAGATAAATGATCGGATGTTTATTTCATTATAAAGAGGCAGGTATGCCGTTAATAATGGAACACAACATCAGCCAAATGGCCGCCACGACTGCGCTTACAGGACCAAATCCTTTTCATGAAATTTTCCGTAACCAAATTGCAAAGCGGCTGCCCTATGTCCTCGATAAACTCACGAATTCCATCTTTGAGGTCTTGAATCGATGCTGAACTATTGGCGTAGACCTTATCTTTCTTTGTTGGCCCCAAAGGAAAAAGTCGCAAGGTGTTAAATCACAAGATCTCGGTGGCCAATTGAGATAACACGGTCCGGAAATTTTTCCCGTAAAAGATCGATGGTTTCGTTGCTTGTGTGGCACGTAGCGCCGTCTTGTTGAAAGTAAACGTTGTCCAAATCAATATTATTCAATTTCGGCCATAAAGAATCATTAATCATCTCTCGATAGCGTAATCCATTCACCGTAACTGTTGCTCCAGCCTCATTGTCGAAAAAAGACACCGCCAGACCATAAACCGCACCAAACAGTCACGCGTTGAGGATGGAGAGGATTTTCAACAATAACTCTTGGGTTTTCCGAGCCCCAGATTCGACAATTTTGTTTATTGACGTAACCACCAAGGTGGGAGTGGGCCTCATCAGTTAAGATGATTTTCATGTATTTCAAGGACCCAATCAGCAAAGACACGACGTTGTTGATGATCGGCCGGCTTGAGTTCTTGTGTTAACTGAACTTTATAGGCCTTAAGATCCAAGTCTTTATGCAAAATACGGTGTAATTACGTTTGTGGAATGGCTAATTCCAAAGAACGACGAGGAATGGACAAACCTGGGTTTTCTTCAACACTTTGGGCTACAGCAGCAATTTTCTCAGTTGTTCTTGAGCGACGTGCACGGGTTTTATTAGTCACATCACTAACTTGTCCCAACAGCTCAAATTTTTCCACCAATTTCTGTATTGCGGTCTGAGAAGGCGCTTCACGTCGACCCAAAAATGTTTTAGTTTTACGAACCGTCTCTGCCAAACTTTCACCATTTTTATAGTGAATTTTAATAATTTCAATGCGTTGTTGATCGCATTTTCATTAATGGCGTAGTGTCTACTTGTCAAATGTCAAAAAATGACAGCATCAAAAGTGACATTTACCGAAATAGCGGTCTGTTCAAAATAACACCTCTTATTGGAAAACCCTTTATTATTAACAAATCGTTATTTTTAAACTGGATGTAAGAATTATCTCATCTCTACATTTGTTATACCAACTACCACATCAAGAATATTGTTTTACAGTTTTCTTTTAGTCAATTTTCATTTCACGTGAAATCAAATTTTGAAAACTCACTTGTAATGTAACTATTAAGAAAATTATTTATTCAAAAACAGTTTTAAATAAGTTTTTCTCTCGAAGTTTTACCACTTATTGCAAGTTTAGTAAAGTTCAAAAATTAGAAAATAATTTAATAATTACGAACGTACTCCAATATAATATTTTCTTATATATTAAAACGTGGGAGTTTATTAAAATTTTCAAGAACGCTTGAGTAATTTTTAATAACTTTTCTTAATAAAATGTTTATTAAAAAAACTGAGACAACGTTTCACTAAATTGTACAATAAAATCCAACAAAATCGATGTTTTTAATAAATAATTGCTTTCGTTGAAACATTTTTCACACCATTTTCATTGAAAGGTGTCTCTGAAATAAAAAAAAAAGTACAAATTATATAGGGAAACAAACCTTTTATGATATTTTCTACATACCTATATCAAGCTAAATCGTTTAGTAAAATTCCAAATAAATCAATTTTAGTTTATTATTGGAAATTCATAAGTTTCAACGACTTTATCCTCATCAGTTCAATCGGGATTCTTCTCGTTTACAACCGAGTAAAAATATAATAATTTATATAATATAATAATTTTTATAATTCTTGTTCATTATTTGGCAATAGAAAGTATGGAGATAGTAAAAGAGAAATGATATTAATATTATATCTCTTCTATACTTATTTTCTTTTTATATAGTTTCAACTTTTAAATATATATCCAATCTTCGGTTGTGGTATTTTTCTAAATTCTAGTTTTCTCGTATTTTTTCCATTTCTTCTAAATGTTGTGTGTTCCATTGGAAAATATATTTTTATTTTCCCAAAATATTGCGGTTCAATAATTTTTTTTATTAACAAATAACAAAAAAAAAACCAGTGTATGCTCAATAACTTCTAAATTAGAACTCTCCATTTAGTGAATAAAGTTATGAGAATCCCAAAAATTATAAAGAAGTTCCACACATCAAAGAAGCTTTGCTGCCGCATACTCCTGATAGATATTTCATATAATTTATTCATTGAGCGAATGCAGCTGTAATGTTCCACATAAGAGGCTTACGACTCTAGACACATTAAAATCATATCAAATATGCAGATACTAGGCTGGCTGCATTTACCTGAGAATTTTTAAAGCGAATACAAGGGGAATATTTACCCAAACGACAAGAGGATTTGCCTCGGATTTGCTCTTTTTATTGTAACATTTTTATTTTAGCAACTTCCCAGTCTATTGTAATTGAGTGATTGAAAAAATCTCAAATCTCCACTCTCATTCTTATTTATAATAACTGTAATATAGATTCTAATCAATACATTGAAAAAATAATATTTAGAAGTTTCACAATCTTACGATGTACCTCAAAAATAATTCTGAACATATCAAATAAACATTACCCACGACATGGACCGTAAAGCTGGTCCTGTTCGGTTATAATGGAAGAATCTAGTTTGTTTACTTTCTAGAATTATTGAGAAATTCCTTTCTGGTATAAAAACGTGCTTGTTAAGCAGCGAGAAGTCAGTATATAATTGAATGTCGTAGTGAACGAAATTCTTAAATAGTCACCGGTAAATTTAGATAAATTATACAAATAGCGAACAGCTTATTATTGTAAAAGGTGAGTATCTATTATAAATAGTGTCTAGTGTAAAGGTGCGAAGATAATAAGTTGAATACAGTGTGTATAAATTCATCCTATAGTTCGAATGTCGATTAAATTAGAAAAACATGTCATTAAAGCCCAATTTATACAAAGTGGTGGGAAAATGTTCGACCAATTCATTGGAAGCTGAAAGGTATAGAAGATTCATATCCAAGTGGTTGACAGAAATGCAAAATAACTGCTTCAGAGATGACTTTACAATTAGGCTCCAAATAGAAATTACTTGGCAAAGAAAAACCTTATAATATGGTGATTTCGGTACGGTTTCATGTAGCAAATAGAGTGTGACGGCAAAAATCTTTACGCGTGCAACAGTGACAAGTCTCAACAAGCTTTAGACAAAATCTCAACAAGTCCTGTGACGAAGCAATTGTTCTAAGTGACCGGCGCTCAAAAAACAAATTGGTGCACAGACCGGCGTTTCCAAAACAGCGCGGTGAAAAAGCAGTATCCAGTGAAATGTTGTAAGCGATTTTTGGAGCTTTGCTACGAGGACCAAGAAAGCGTAAGCCGTTCAATTGTAATTGGTGATGAAACTATGATTCCGACATCCCAAAGAGATTCCATGAAAGGGATCGGAAAGAAGTTCCGTGTCCAAAAAAGCCAAGGTCGCAAAAAGTACCAAAGCAATGATGACTATAATATTTTGGGTAAAAGAGTGTGATTGACTTTAAGAAATTAAACACAACCGTGGACGTGTCATATTACTTAAACTTACTAAGGTAGCTGCGTCAAAAAGTGACGCTCCAGTCCACTCTGCTACTGTATACGAATGTTGCTTTACACACATTGAACACCAACCATATAGCCCTGATCTGCCATCGTCAGACTATTTTTATATAAGGGGTGAAACATTTGAAAGCGACGATGAAATGGAAAAATAATCAGTTTTTTGGAAATAGTAAAATTTTTGGACAACACTTCACCACAATACAAATACATTTTTCCTTTTAAAATTATCGTTTTTATTTCAGTCGCTAGATTACAAACAACAGGTAAGTTTGTTAATCATACCTATTAGAGGGAATTCTATTTACATGATACATGAAGGTATTTTTAGATACGTTACGGTAGGGTGAATATTCTGAATCATAACATACTCAAGGGGTGGGTGATTCACTATTGATTTAACAACCCAAAACTCATATAAGCGCACAAAGACTTACAGGATTATCCTTTTTTTTATTATTTCTTAATAGTTTGAAAAAAGAATATTTGTTTTTTTATTCGGATAGATAGTAACAACAATTTGTTTTAATAAATGAGAAATATGAGGAAAAATAAGAAAGATTGGGTATCAAGGTACGAAACACAGAAAGTTTTTGATCTTATAGTTGCCGTCTTTCTCCTCAAAATAAGCATTTCTGACGAAAATATCTCTTCCGAATGTGAAACTTTAAGGTTAGGACAGATCTGATTGATACGGCGTGTTACCAACCAATTCCAAGTACAATTCGTGGATTTTAAGCCATGGCGATCATCAAATTCTGATGCATAATACTCTCAAATGCTACACATTTCCATCTATCCACTAATTTGTCCGGATATCTGGATGGTCTGTTCAATTCCTTCTTTCCAGGTCTTTGACGGTCTTCCTAGTCTTCTTCTATTCTGCGGTTGATACATCAACACTTTTTTCGGCCTCCTATTCATCTTCATCCTCATCCATGCCAGAGTAATCGTCGTATATCATCATTTCGTATATGCTCTGCATCTGGATATCCTGCACGATCTTCTCAAGCAGCCCATTTCCACGGCCTCTATACAATGGGCTACTCCTTGACTTTGTCTTTTTTTGTGTTCAGTTTTTGAAGATACTTTCACTCTTACGTTCGATAAAACCACCTTTTTATGTTAGGAGTGTAGTGTGGATCCAAGTTTATTTTGCTTAAACTTTATCAAGGTTCCGAAGTTCATAGTCTTTCAAGCTGATGCATCCACGTTGGATTTTCCGATCCTGTGGATGCAATCAACATCAAAGTTTTCCTTCTTCCTCTTTCAATAGAACCAGGACCTGTTCAATCCTGTTCGTTTGGCCCTCTTCTTGCGGTCAAAATCGGGAACTGTTGAGATTTAACATTTGTATACAAATAATTATATAAGTTTAAGCCAGAGGTTAATTATGTTAACGTATTGGGTTGATACCAACTTGTAGTAGAATCATAGAGATAGAGGCTAAGATAGAGAGTGATAAAGAACGACGGGGTGTCTGAAGATGCTACAAAGATTCGTGCAGCAAACTGAATGGACTTTGCAAGAGAACGGGAAAGGATACTGCTCGAGACTATAGAAAATCGAGGCTTCACTGATGGGTTGTAGCACATGAGGATTGAGTTGATTGAGTAAAGATAACAAACAACGTCATTTAACAAAGAAAAATATTTATTTGTACCAGAACAAACCAACAGAAGCTACATGTACAGTTTCCACGGCAAAGATTAATGACTCATTCTTTCTTATCCGCAAAATTGTCCAGATTTACCTCCAAGTGACTCTTTCTTGTTTCCAAACGAGTAAGGAAGAAATTAAATACGGAAAATAAAATCATGCGATCAAAATTTGTTTTCCGGGACATCCTGTATTTATATAACGTATAATTCCATATATAAAGGGTTATTTAAATAACCACAATACACGGAAATATGATAGATATTCAGAGGAATTTGTTGTTGAAATTTGATAGCAATTATGCCTGCCAGTTAAAATGCATTAAAATATCATGTATCTAAAACATCAACAACAATTCTAGTTTTGATGATGCCGTGAATCATACAAAAATAGTGCTAATTCGAATAAATGTTTTGTTTAACATCATCTCGATTATTAATAATAATAAATATTATGTACAAAACATGGGAAATTACACAAAATAGTGAATTTACAATGTAGTGAACTTCAAACAGTTATCAAACGAGCTAGACGATATTTTGTATTATTTTAATCAATATTATTGACACTTTCAATTACTACAACAGTTTTAAGAGTAATGAAAGGTGTACAACTTCTCAAATGTCATCCGTCAACTGTCACCAACGGCATCTATAACGTATATACACCTTTAATATAATATATTCTATGCTGTTATTTGCCCTATGTAAAAACAGTACATCATCATCTACGATGACACCAGATGGATGTGATCATAGACTTTACAATCATAGACAAACACGAGCACAGAGCGTATGACATTTATATTCTCTACCTCATCTAAGTCACTTGTCACATACGTCAACCATCTTGTGTGCTGTGACATCTGTCATTAAGTCAAAAGTATTTAATGGTGGACAAATTTATTAATTTCTAAAAGAAGCTTCGATTTCCCGGTATTTGATGAAAGAAGTCATTGTTTAGCTTTTGTAAGACATTTTAAAATTACTTGTTGAGATCGATGCTATATTTGGAATCGCGGAGCATTGACTATTGAAGACATAGAAGAAGTAGGTTCAATATTAATTGTTAAAGTGCCGCGTTCAAAAACTGACAAGTAACGAAGTTTTGTCATTAGAGGTGAGGTTGAAGAAGGATTAAATTTGATCGATACATACCGTAAATACACGAAATTACGTACCAGTCATATTCCAGATAAACGTGAAATTTCTGAATTTGGAGAATTCTGAGCAATGTTGCAAAATAAATATATAAATAAAGCTGATTAAAATGACAATTTACAGATTTACAGAAGAAATAGAATGAAAAAATAATTTACTAATGAAAATTAATATTGAAAATTGCAAAATTGTACGTTCACTTTTAATATTAGTGGTAGAAATAATGTTTAAATTAAATTATTCCTAATTACTAGTTCCTAGCAATCTCAATGTTAACCGATAGTGTTAATTAATTATTAAATACTTTGCTCTTAAATTACGCCTTTCATTTTATTTAGGGGTAGATATAAAACATTTTTTTTCATGAACGTAGAAAAAATATTGTATGCAACTCGCCTAAACAGTGTTTATTGCACTCGACGTGTTGTCAAACTCGACCTAACGGTCTTGCACGTCGCGTGCAATAAACACTTACTTTTTGCACTTGTTGCATAAATAATTATTATTTCTTTTTATTTTTTAAGAAATATTTATGATTTTTACAACGAGCTGCATTTTATCCATGATTCATTTTCCAGAAAAAAAATTAATTACACAATTAAACTGATATAATTTGAAATAATATTTTCAAATGAATTTTGGTGAAAATTGTATTCGAATTCCTCTTAATATTATCGAAATAACACGTACATTATTATTTTAGTATAACTATGCATGAAGTTTGAAGTGAAATTAATAAAAAGTGAAATATTGTGCGTCAACAGAATGTTGCAAATAATCGAATAATTAGTAGGTCCTTTGAACAATCACGAGATATTTGTATGCTTCGCTAAGCTGGAATTTAATTCCAAAATTTTAGTTATTAACAAAGCATCTCAAAAATTTACAAATTAACTTTACATGAATTAATCTAAACCGGTATATATTGTGAATTCTAATGAGACCTCAGTTTCAAATATACACTTCGGCTAAAAAAGTGTCACATCACCCATGAAAATCGCAACATTGATTACGAAATCATCGTCGGTGGAATTTAATTACTATCACACTACTAGAAACTAACGAAAATACAAAAAAGCGACAGTAATATCGATCAGTTTAATTGGATTAGGTTAGGTTAGGTTAGGTTAGGAGAGGTTAGGTTGGCTCTAGAATATCAAAAAATGGATGGATTTTAATGATCTTGGTCTCAAAATGTTCCATTTTACGGCGGATTTATAAAAAAAATTAGTAGAAATAGCTGGAATGAAAATTTCTCATAGTTTTACTGTTTTAAATCGTAAAAAAAAACGGTTTTGCAAAATAATCCTTTACAAAATATTATGGTAATTATACACTTTCGCAGTCACCTGGTTTTTTGGTTAGGTTAGGTTAGGTTAGGTTAGGTTAGGTTAGGTTAGGTTAGGTTGGCTCTAGAAAATCGAAAAATGGATGGATTTTAATGATCTTGGTCTCAAAATATTCTATTTTACGGCGGATTTATAAAAAAATATACGAAAATTGAAAAAAATAAAAATTTTTTTACAGTTTTACTGTTTTAAATCGTAAAAAAAACGGTTTTGCAAAATAATCCTTTACAAAAAATTATGGTAATTATACACTTTCGCGGTCACCTGGTTTTTTGGTTAGGTTAGGTTAGGTTAGGTTAGGTTGGCTCTAGAAAATCGAAAAATGGATGGATTTTAATGATCTCGGTCTCAAAATGTTCCATTTTACGGCGGATTTATAAAAAAAAATTAGTAGAAATAGCTGGAATGAAAATTTCTCATAGTTTTACTGTTTTAAATCGTAAAAAAAAACGGTTTTGCAAAATAATCCTTTACAAAATATTATGGTAATTATACACTTTCGCAGTCACCTGGTTTTTTGGTTAGGTTAGGTTAGGTTGGCTCTAGAAAATCGAAAAATGGATGGATTTTAATGATCTTGGTCTCAAAATATTCTATTTTACGGCGGATTTATAAAAAAATATACGAAAATTGAAAAAAATAAAAATTTTTTTACAGTTTTACTGTTTTAAATCGTAAAAAAAACGGTTTTGCAAAATAATCCTTTACAAAAAATTATGGTAATTATACACTTTCGCGGTCACCTGGTTTTTTGGTTAGGTTAGGTTAGGTTAGGTTAGGTTGGCTCTAGAAAATCGAAAAATGGATGGATTTTAATGATCTCGGTCTCAAAATGTTCCATTTTACGGCGGATTTATAAAAAAAAATTAGTAGAAATAGCTGGAATGAAAATTTCTCATAGTTTTACTGTTTTAAATCGTAAAAAAAAACGGTTTTGCAAAATAATCCTTTACAAAATATTATGGTAATTATACACTTTCGCAGTCACCTGGTTTTTTGGTTAGGTTAGGTTAGGTTGGCTCTAGAAAATCGAAAAATGGATGGATTTTAATGATCTTGGTCTCAAAATATTCTATTTTACGGCGGATTTATAAAAAAATATACGAAAATTGAAAAAAATAAAAATTTTTTTACAGTTTTACTGTTTTAAATCGTAAAAAAAACGGTTTTGCAAAATAATCCTTTACAAAAAATTATGGTAATTATACACTTTCGCGGTCACCTGGTTTTTTGGTTAGGTTAGGTTAGGTTAGGTTAGGTTGGCTCTAGAAAATCGAAAAATGGATGGATTTTAATGATCTCGGTCTCAAAATGTTCCATTTTACGGCGGATTTATAAAAAAAAATTAGTAGAAATAGCTGGAATGAAAATTTCTCATAGTTTTACTGTTTTAAATCGTAAAAAAAAACGGTTTTGCAAAATAATCCTTTACAAAATATTATGGTAATTATACACTTTCGCAGTCACCTGGTTTTTTGGTTAGGTTAGGTTAGGTTGGCTCTAGAAAATCGAAAAATGGATGGATTTTAATGATCTTGGTCTCAAAATATTCTATTTTACGGCGGATTTATAAAAAAATATACGAAAATTGAAAAAAATAAAAATTTTTTTACAGTTTTACTGTTTTAAATCGTAAAAAAAACGGTTTTGCAAAATAATCCTTTACAAAAAATTATGGTAATTATACACTTTCGCGGTCACCTGGTTTTTTGGTTAGGTTAGGTTAGGTTAGGTTAGGTTGGCTCTAGAAAATCGAAAAATGGATGGATTTTAATGATCTCGGTCTCAAAATGTTCCATTTTACGGCGGATTTATAAAAAAAAATTAGTAGAAATAGCTGGAATGAAAATTTCTCATAGTTTTACTGTTTTAAATCGTAAAAAAAAACGGTTTTGCAAAATAATCCTTTACAAAATATTATGGTAATTATACACTTTCGCGGTCACCTGGTTTTTTGGTTAGGTTAGGTTAGGTTAGGTTAGGTTGGCTCTAGAAAATCGAAAAATGGATGGATTTTAATGATCTCGGTCTCAAAATGTTCCATTTTACGGCGGATTTATAAAAAAAAATTAGTAGAAATAGCTGGAATGAAAATTTCTCATAGTTTTACTGTTTTAAATCGTAAAAAAAAACGGTTTTGCAAAATAATCCTTTACAAAAAATTATGGTAATTATACACTTTCGCGGTCACCTGGTTTTTTGGTTAGGTTAGGTTAGGTTAGGTTAGGTTGGCTCTAGAAAATCGAAAAATGGATGGATTTTAATGATCTCGGTCTCAAAATGTTCCATTTTACGGCGGATTTATAAAAAAAAATTAGTAGAAATAGCTGGAATGAAAATTTCTCATAGTTTTACTGTTTTAAATCGTAAAAAAAAACGGTTTTGCAAAATAATCCTTTACAAAAAATTATCTCATTATCAGATAAAGTTCTTATATTTTTTTGTATTCTACATAAATTAATAAACAATTTAAAAAAAAATCCAAAAAGAATGATTTTTTCAGTTTTTATAGCTTAAAATGAAATCGATGGAAAACAATCAATTTTCGTGAATAGTTTCGTACTATATTCTTCAATGTTAATAGTTTTTGGACCATTAAAAATCGAAAAATAGATAAATTTTATAATTTTGGTCTCAAAATGTTTCATTTTACGACGAATTTATGAAAAACACGGGGGTAGTGGCTGATTTAGCGGTTTTTAATAGTTTTAAACCTTAAATAGTAGAAAAACTTTTTTTTTTCAAAATATTCATTTTTTTATGTAAATTGCGAAAAAAAATATACGAACTTGATTCCACGACGTCAGAAACAGTTACGAAGGATTATATGTAGAAAGTCATTTTTTTGCATTTAAAGTCATGAAACTGTAAAAAATATTTATTTTTTTTTAATTTTCGTATTTTTTTTATAAATCCGCCGTAAAATGAATCATTTTGAGACCAAGATCATTAAAATCCATCCATTTTTCGATTTTCTAGAGCCAACCTAACCTCACCTAACCTAACCAAAAAACCAAGTGACCTTGAAAGTGTATAATTACCCGATTGAAAGGTTTTGTGTCTCTAGAATTTGGAATTGAAAGAATAGTAAATCATAGGACAGACTGAGTCCATAGTCACCTCGTATTTAAACTTTACCTCTACCCTGTAACCTGTAAATCTTATTTGAATTTTATATAAGGTAGAAGCGCCACTAATTTTTAACTCTATAAGAAAAAAAATCATTCAATTCCGCGTTCTACAAAAGTGTTCAAAAAAAAAACTTTTAGGTAGTTATTATGAATTGTGAATTCCTTGTGAACAGTTTGCCAAAATAGTTTTTTTCCACCCAATATGGACACATTTCTCAGAGAAAATTCCATATGTTGACATTTGAAGTTGCTAACATCGACACCATTTTAAATATTGACCCTTCGGTTTCTTAAAGTCATTACTCAAGCCCTAAATGAACAAAATATATTTAGAAAAAGTTAAAATATATTTCAAGAAGGTATGTGAGATTTCAGAAAACAAGGTCAATTACCCTGTCAAAAAAGTCTCGTATCGCTCACAAAATCAGCATTAGACTAATTTTTTTTTGGTTATATCAATACCTTCAAGTATTGACTAGCCTGCACGCAGCCCGGACTTAAAACCTATTGAGAATATTTGAGATAATATTTACAGACCTGTCCTGTTCAGCTACAATGGAATTTTAAAATTGAGGGAATACGCGCGGCGCCTTCAATCTGCTTTTTATAAATGGCGGACGCGCTTTTGATGTGTCCTTTTAAAACTTGTAGCAGGTAGTTTATTTACAGTATTTCTTTTAAATAATTACTAGGAAAGTCTATTTGTTTGTTTTTATTTCGTTTATAGAATTCTATTTAGGATATATAAGGAGCTGTGTCATCGCAGTTTGTTCAGTTTTAAATAAACTGTCGTAGTGAAAAGAACTAATTGGTAAAAGTAATCGCAAAAATTATTTAAGTGATATCTTCAAGTGAATTGTTATAAATACTCTCAAATTCCACGAAAACAGAGTATTTTTCAACTTATAGCTCAATTTTTATCTAATGATAAGAGCAAACTCAATATTATACATAAAAATAATTCTTTGTTTGTGCATTGAGGATAATGGGATTGATTCTTCATTCAGAAATTACCCACAATACGATGATAGACGTCACAGCACTCAAGATGTTTGACGTATATGACAGGTGCCCTGTCATAATACCATAGAACGTATTATTTTAAAGATGACAGTTGACAGATGGCATTTAAGAAGCTGGACTCCTTTTATTAGTCTTCAAGTTATTTTATACATTTTCCCATAGTCGAAAAAAGTTTTATATTCATAACAGAACTAAACATTTAGTTTTGTACATAGGCGCTATACGCCAATACGATACATTTAACCTTAATTACATCGTTTTAGTTAAACATATCCACAGAAAATCTATAACCAGCTTTGACATGGCTATTGAACTAAACCGAATCGTGTTGCATTATAAAAATTGTTATCATTAAGCCGAAAATCCACATATTTTAATCCATATAATTAGCTGTCTACTTTTTATATAGTTTTCGATGGCAAAATCATCAAAAATTAGAGTTATTTTGCCGTGCTACAAAACACAACAATTTTAAATAGTATCGACGTTCCCCTATATAATGAACTTCACCCTCAATCACAAGGAGTTACGTGCGTGAAGGTATATAGTAGCAGGAAAACGGGTGAATCACCACGACCACTCACCCTCATTCCTGCGAACCGTACGTCGGTGTAAAAATTTCAATTGGGATCCTTTACTGCCCTTATTCAACGTTTCTTTTGTTGCGTGACCGGTTATATCCAGATATACATCGTGACACACAAAAAATTACTTTTATAAAGTTTTTCTGTTTACTCAAAATGACTCCAAAAAGTCGAAAAATGCACATTTGATATTCAAATACAATTAATGTACATTTATGTGAAAGCTACAGACAAAGCTTAAAAAATCTTCAATCAAAATTTGTGACAAGGTGTTTTTCCAAAATATCTAACCGGAAATTTCTAAGTTTCCTTTCGAAATTTTGTGAATTTTCTCGAGAGTTTTGTAGCCGCTGGTTTTTTCTCAAACATTTTTTCTATTTATTCATCACCTATTTCACCTGAATCCTTTGAAATCTTTGCTTTGAATGCTTTAAAAATTTTAACGGATTCTATCGAAAACGTTTTTTGTTTTCCAACGTTGTACTTTAATACATTTCAATAAAGGATGGAACAATAAAAAATATCTATATAATATTGAAAAAAATAATAAAAAAAGTATAATATATAACATCACTAATAAGTCGTGTGACTGACACACAGATGGCGTTGCCATTGTCATATCCATATGACGTTTATGGAGTACCAACTGTGTGTAAAATTTCATGACGTTTCGATTAGTCAGAAGAAAGTGACAGCCATTTAAGTGAAGCCACTTTTGTTATTTTCAAAACAATAGATTCAAAACATTTCGTTTGTTAATTTAACATAGTTTTATCCAAACTATGCTCCATCGAAAATAACCATTTGTTGTTGGTTTGCTGAATTTAAACATAGTCGTACAGACACCGATGATGGTGAACGTACTGGTTATCCAGAAAAGGGTACAAATTGTTTCTACCTAATTGTAAATTCATATTGCGTGAGATAATTAAGGCTGTAAAGATATCAGAAGGCAGTTTGTTTAAAATTATGCATGAAGAAAGCTTTTTTCAAAGTGGGTGCCACATTCACTCACAGTCGATTAAAATCGACGTGTTTATAATTCAGATCAGTGTTTGGCCATGTTTACACGTAATAAATAAGAGTTTTTGCGTCGATACGTGACAAATGGATCCATCACTTCGATCCGGAATCAATCAAATCATCATCTGAGTGAACTTCAATCGGGGAACCACGTCCAAAGGCAGAATAGACAGCTGGGAAGGCTCTGGCTTCAGTATTTTGGGATATGCACGGAATATTGTTGCCCAAAAGGAAGAAATAAACAATAGAGAATACTACATAGAAGTATTGGATCGTTTAAATGTAAAAATCAAGGAAAAACGGTTTCATATGTGGAAGACAAAAACCACTGTTTCACCAATACAATGCACCGATTCACAAGTCAATGGCAACGATGATTAATCATTAATCATCCACCGTATAGTCCAGATCTATCCCCTAGTAACTACTGGCTCTTGAATACAGTGATGCTATTTCAATTTCGTAGTTTCTCAAATTTTCTCCGACCTATGTGGTACGGTAACTTGTATCAAACTTTGGGATAGTTTAGGATATTAAATTGTTATGTTTAACGAAAGAAAAATTTTATGTTTATATACAATCAATTGAACTCAAGTTGAGGTAATCGATTCAATTAGAACACAGTATGATGTCAAACACATAACCCCGAAATAAGTAGCTTTCAACTATTTAGTACTGATGATTAATTATATTGATAACGAAAGACGATATTCCTTAGAAATTGTTTTAACGAAGCATTGAATTATAACTAAAATTTTGATCATTAAAAATAAATTACAGTTGTAGACATTCCGCCGCCGAGACGTCGTCTAACAGTCAAGGGAACGCATCCAAATTGCGTGTGGCGTCATTCAACGGTGCCGCGATATTTTACGTCGAGACCACCCTTATCGAAGCATCGACATTGTTTTACCGTTGAAATGACCACAGTTATTTCCCCTTGTTTCTTCATAATTTCATTTCTCTTAAAATTGCCCGCACATCAATAAACGATGTCGAATTCCCCGAGGTCCATTAAACTAATATCTAATTTATTTTTAAAGAAATGGAAAAATTAGTGGACGATACAAATTTCATATTAAATAACGCGAAGAAGAAGAAATATTTTATCTTGACGTTATGTATATTTATTTTTTATCACCCCTTCTATCTCTAGATCGTTCCATACGATTTTTCGGAACAGTACAAGAAGTTCTTTTAGGACGCGGGCCGCTTTTTCTTTCACAGCCTCAACAGGCTCTAGTCTTCTTTTTCTTAAGCAGATTTGACCTTAGGAAAGAGATAGAAGTTCAAGGTGCAAGATCCAAGATTCAATCGCATTCAAAGTGTCAAGTGTCAAGTGTCAAAGCTCCGACTTTTTCCATATTTTCTTCTGTTTTGACGTAGAAGGGCGACCGGAACGTTAATCGCCTTCATCTACTTCTCAGCCATCTTGAAAACGCTTAAACATTCGAAAAACCCGTGGACGTGACGAATATTCATCGCCATACACTTCTTTCAATAAATTCTGAATTTCTGTTGCAGTTTTTCCGAGTTTCATATGATATTACACAACAATCCGTCGCGATCATTTTTGAGTCAATAATTTTTACGAAAAAACGAAAATAAAAGCGTCGATACAAAAGAATACAACGGCTACACCGGTTTGTCTACAGACACCTACATCTCGGCCATTTTGAAAACGCTTAAACATTCGAAAAACCCGTGGACGTCACGAATATTCATCGCCATACACTTCTTTCAATAAATTATGAATTTCTGTTGCAGTTTTTCCGAGTTTCATATGATATTCCACAACAATCAGTCGCGATCATTTTTGAGTCAATAATTTTCACGACAAAATGAAAATAAAAGCGTCAATACAAAGGAATACAACGGCTACACTGGTTTGTCTACAAACACCTACATCTCGGCCAACTTGAAAACGCTTAAACATTCGAAAAACCCGTGGACGTGACAAATATTCATCGCCATATGCTTCTTTCAATAAATTATGAATTTCTGTTGCAGTTTTTCCGAGTTTCATATGATATTCCACAACAATCCGTCGCGATCATTTTTGAGTCAATAATTTTTACGACAAAACGAAAATAAAAGCGTCGATACAAAGGAATACAACGGCTACACTGGTTTGTCTACAGACACATGCGTACTTTTTCCTTAGTATCGCTAGTCCCATTATTTAATAGCCACACCTCGTACTATAAACTGAATACAAAATTATTTATTGTAATGGTATTAATACATAGTAAATTCACTCAAAATTTTGGGGGAAACGATTGATTCAATACAATCTAAATTTTGGCGGTTGCGTTTTTCGTAAGCTGTTTTATGCGGACAATTTCCTTAAGACCTCTTTGTTTATGGTATTCCTGAGATTATAAGAATCCGAATTATCTAGAAAGCCGTTGAATACTTTACCAGCCGAAGTAAGTAAATAATTTGATTTCATAATGAACGAATCGCTTTAATAAAAATAAACGGTGTAGTTAAATAAATTAGTGTGTTAAGTATTAGTGAATAGTTTAGTAAATTTAGTGTTGGTGTATAAATAAATTACGTAAGTAAGATACGCTTATCGTGGGAAAATTGTTTAAATAAATAAGAAAAACATTAAAATATAGAATTTATCATAGTTGAGATAGTCCCGTTGTGGTGCTTTTATTTGATATAGAGTTGGTTCATTTCTGGAATATAGGAAAACTTCTACGGGGTTCTGTTTGTGATGGCTTTTGGGCAATGGTACTTTTTTAGAGATTACATAGATGGTTCTCTATTTTAAATAAGATCTGGTACAGCTGCGACTGTATTGTTGCCTATCATCGGTCATTTGACTGGTGAACGGTTTCACCGGGTGGCAGAAAATCTGCAACGCCGACGATCTATTTGTTCAATTCAATTATGCGAATCGTGTACCGGAATCGTAATTGGTGTTTTGTCAATATTGTCATGAACGGTGTTACTAACGATTAATGGTGTTATTAACGATCATGGGATGTATGTATGTTTCATAACTATGAAGTAGAGTAAGAGGGTAGGATCGTCCAAGTTTTCCAACCAATCCCATGATGATCCTGACTCGTCTTGTATCTAAAACAGAGAAAAAGAGTAAGGGTGGATTGTTTTTTAGTTTGTATACACGTATCGTTTGGAAATTGAATAAATAATACAGTGAAACAAATTTTCTAGTCCCACAACTTGAATAAACTTATAAAATAAACATTATCGCTCAATATAAACGCAAACGATAATCCTTGGTGCTTTGGAGCTCTCAGTGGTTGATGGGTATTTAACCAAATAAATTCGTCCTCATAAAAATTCATTAGCCACCAAACACTTGCGTCAGTGGCAGTAATGCGTAATGAAGTAGGTAGTCAAACAGCCAAACAATCCATTCGTTGACGGCACCGATCCCAACAAAGTGTGGGAACGGCGCTGGCAACCGCCGTTCACGAAGATTACGGAGGGACGCTAACGCACGTGCGTCGTTACGACGACCAACACGCGTTCCGGCTTATTTTCTTGTTGACGACGCACAATGTGATTTTTACAAAGCGGTCTCCGTGTACCATTGACGTAACATAAATAGTTTATCAATTAATTCATTAAAATATTTGTAAGACTAATAAATTGCGTTAACTTCCCAACACACTGTATAACTCGTATTTAAATAAACAAACGAAACCGTGAATTTTGCCTGTTGAGAATTAAGCACGGAAAATATCAGAAAAGTACAGAAATTTACGAAATTTTGAGCAGATATACTGAAAAAATGCACGTTCAACACGAAGTTACAAAACTGTAACAGAAAAAGTTTTACTAAGACTTGAAGAAAGAAATAAATCTAATTAGAAAAGTTTTTAATGACCAGTAGAAAAGAGTGTGTCAAATTAGAGCTTTCTCGAAATATTTGAGACGAAATTTTCTGTTAAAGATGCGAACATTCATGGGACACCCAGAAAATTACAAACAAACAACGAAAGTGTTTAGCTATAATCGAAAGAAAAAAAATTGTGTGTGTCAGCTCCGACGCACGACTGGAGTTTACTCCTTAAGTCTAACCAGACGCAAAAAGAGTTTATTTAACTTAAAAAAGATTGGTTGATTACCAGAATATTTTGGGCTTACTTCATTAATTTTTTTTAATCTGTAAGTTCGCTGTCTCTCGGCTGGAGTTTTTGGAGATTTAGATTTTTTCCTAGTCAAGAAATATAAAAAAAAATTAGAAAATTTATAAATGCATAATTATAAAAAGAAAATTGATAAAAAAAGGTTTTTATAAACATTTTTTTTAATTATTATAATTAATTTTTTATTTAAAATATAATATTACTTAATAATTAACAAAAACGGTTATAAAAAGATAATTATGTCACTAAATCTTTTACATACAATAATAAATAGTACATGAAAATTATTTAAATAAGCTAAAAAATAACTTTTCGAAAGAAAATTATATAAAAACATTATTATAATGAAAAAATATTGTCGATTTTTCTTATAATATTATCGAATTATTGACTACAGTTGTTAATATTTAAAAATTATTTATAAAATAAATCATAATAATGTGGAAGAATTTATAGACATCGACAAAAAAATTAATTTTTGGTTAGGTTAGAAATTTTCTATTTTATGTAGATGCGCTCGATAATTCATATTGGGTTGATTATCTAATTTTATGTGTTGTTTTCAAATATATATTTATATGAACTACATCGATAATTATTAAAATATTTAATAAATACAAATTGCACATGCTCATACATATAATACATAAATTATAACGTACCTTGCAACCACGTGTTTGTTAGATGTTCCGGCAATATCATCTACACCTCTTTCTGCCATAGTTATTTGAAAATACTTTGAATTCACTTTAGCGGAACACAATGATAATAAAACTTCACAATGACAGCAATATAAATATGTTGACACTGACAAATTAGAAAGTTGCGCATCATAGGGTGCGCACCAAAAACGTAACGAGGTCATTCATCGATAGATTTTACTCCTCACATTTTTCTCATACCGGGCCCCTTATATATGCAAATCGATTCTTAAGGAGTAAACTCCAAAAATAATTCTTGGCTTAAAAATAAAATTACTAATGGGAAAATTAATATCAGTAGTGTTATTATGAGCTGCTAGATCATATCAAATAGATCTGGTTTCGATTCCTATTCCTTCTTCTTCTTATTCTCCATTTACCCATTTACCACGCTGAACATGGTGATAACATAATATAGATAATCAAATATTCTGATTAAACTATTGAATTTTCGTCATTGTTTGATATGCGTGCAAAGTTTAAATAAAATTTGTTCGCTCAAAATAGGCCAAAATCGAAGATAAAATGTTAGTTAAAAAACATGAATGTGAAATTAATAAAAGTGTATTTAAATTTATGAATAAATATTTTTAAAATTATTTCAAATTACTATAAAATACACCAAAAGGTTTGCAAAACAAGATTTTCACACCACCGAATTTTAAACTTTACTGTTGTCGAGGTACAAAATTTGTTTATCGTTGAACAAATTAAAAAAATATGGAGCTTGCTTGATCATAACATATAGTTACGAACTCATCTCCGTCCTGGAACCGGTCCTGATTGAATATAGTAGAAATCTAAAATTCTACTTTTGATAAAATACCAGCAATTCGTTTGACCTTTGTTTTTTGATATAATTTTTATAGCAAGCGGTTTATTTACATTGTTTCCTTTAAATAACTTCTACGAAGGTTTATTTGTTTTTTTTTTTTTATTTTTCTAGATCTATGGAGAATTATTTTTTGAATATATATATAAGTAGTTTTTCTAGTGCAGTTTAGATCAGTTCATAATAAATAGTTGTAATGAACAAAACGAATTAACGGAGCAATTGAAGTTCGTTTGACCTTTGTTTTTTGATATAATTTTTATAGCAAGCGGTTTATTTACATTGTTTCCTTTAAATAACTTCTACGAAGGTTTATTTGTTTTTTTTTTTTTATTTTTCTAGATCTATGGAGAATTATTTTTTGAATATATATATAAGTAGTTTTTCTAGTGCAGTTTAGATCAGTTCATAATAAATAGTTGTAATGAACAAAACGAATTAACGGAGCAATTGAAGTTCGTTTGACCTTTGTTTTTTGATATAATTTTTATAGCAAGCGGTTTATTTACATTGTTTCCTTTAAATAACTTCTACGAAGGTTTATTTGTTTTTTTTTATTTTTCTAGATCTATGGAGAATTATTTTTTGAATATATATAAGTAGTTTTTCTAGTGCAGTTTAGATCAGTTCATAATAAATAGTTGTAATGAACAAAACGAATTAACGGAGCAATTGAAGTTCGTTTGACCTTTGTTTTGATATAATTTTCATAGCAAGCGGTTTATTTACATTGTTTCCTTTAAATAACTTCTACGAAGGTTTATTTGTTTTTTTTTTTTATTTTTCTAGATCTATGGAGAATTATTTTTTGAATATATATATAAGTAGTTTTTCTAGTGCAGTTTAGATCAGTTCATAATAAATAGTTGTAATGAACAAAACGAATTAACGGAGCAATTGAAGTTCGTTTGACCTTTGTTTTGATATAATTTTCATAGCAAGCGGTTTATTTACATTGTTTCCTTTAAATAACTTCTACGAAGGTTTATTTGTTTTTTTTTTTTATTTTTCTAGATCTATGGAGAATTATTTTTTGAATATATATATAAGTAGTTTTTCTAGTGCAGTTTAGATCAGTTCATAATAAATAGTTGTAATGAACAAAACGAATTAACGGAGCAATTGAAGTTCGTTTGACCTTTGTTTTTTGATATAATTTTTATAGCAAGCGGTTTATTTACATTGTTTCCTTTAAATAACTTCTACGAAGGTTTATTTGTTTTTTTTTATTTTTCTAGATCTATGGAGAATTATTTTTTGAATATATATAAGTAGTTTTTCTAGTGCAGTTTAGATCAGTTCATAATAAATAGTTGTAATGAACAAAACGAATTAACGGAGCAATTGAAGTTCGTTTGACCTTTGTTTTGATATAATTTTCATAGCAAGCGGTTTATTTACATTGTTTCCTTTAAATAACTTCTACGAAGGTTTATTTGTTTTTTTTTTATTTTTCTAGATCTATGGAGAATTATTTTTTGAATATATATATAAGTAGTTTTTCTAGTGCAGTTTAGATCAGTTCATAATAAATAGTTGTAATGAACAAAACGAATTAACGGAGCAATTGAAGTTCGTTTGACCTTTGTTTTTTGATATAATTTTTATAGCAAGCGGTTTATTTACATTGTTTCCTTTAAATAACTTCTACGAAGGTTTATTTGTTTTTTTTTATTTTTCTAGATCTATGGAGAATTATTTTTTGAATATATATAAGTAGTTTTTCTAGTGCAGTTTAGATCAGTTCATAATAAATAGTTGTAATGAACAGAACGAATTAACAAAGTTATTGAAGAATTTAAATAAATTATTTAAGTGATAATGATAAGTGAATTATTATATATTAGTGGAGTGTATAGTGTTTAAATAAATTAAAAACGTAAGAGGTAGTGTAAATAAATATGTAAAACATAATATTTTTCTCAATACATTATATTTCATGCGCAATTTTTTTAAATACTGCGATATTTTTGATAATCCATCTCTAGCAATATCAACTACCTGAAAAAATATTATAATAAACTCAAGCATTTATACGATTTTTAAATCATTTCTGAATCCATAGTTTATTACATTCTTTTCTTCATTTTTTTGTTATGTGTTTGTTTGTGTGTACATCCGAAATCTTGCATCACAATTTTGCTTTGGACTCTAAGATACTAAATCACCTCAATTAATTAAAATAAGCACTATAATTTATTTATACTTTTTGCACAAATACATTTTTTGAGGCTATTATAAAAAGTTAAAAAACGCATTACAAAGTTTAAATCGGTGATTCCCGCAAGTGCACGCAAGGGGTTAACCAAATTTTCCTCGTTAGATCAATGATAAAGCGGGAAATTCGAATTTAAGTAAATGATCATAGCAAAACCTACACATTTGTTGACAAATTTTCGGAATTTGGTTGAAATGTAGTAGCAGTCCATCAAAGTTGATGAACAAAAAAGGTTCAGAGCTTTTGGTCTAAACTATCGAGTCAATAGGCAGAAAATAATGCTACAAAAAAGGCATAGAAACGTTGGGTTGATGGAATCACTTTCAAATGCAATTATCTTCATGATTAAGAAGACATTTGACAAAAAAACTTGATTTTTGTTCATTAGGCAAAAGATTCATTGAACAATTACGTCAATACATTTTTTTCAAAAATGTTTTCCATTATCTACGAATGTCGATTGGTATTCTTGCTAATTATCGATGTTGCGCCCTCTTCAATAAAAAAATTTGTGTCGATCACTTCGCCCATCGGTCTCTTCGTAAACAAAAGAGCGCGTAGCACAAAAGTGTCGACGTACATAATGGCATTTCCTGCTGCAAAGTAATTGAATTTCCCATGCTCTATATGGGAAACGCAAATAATTCCCAGGCGATGAAAAATTTCTTCATGGGAATCGAAATTTTATTTGGTCGCAATGAACTAACTATTCGGGGATGGGGTCTAGTGTATCACTATTATAATTGATATCAGTAGCGGACGAAGAAAAGGAAAAATAAGGGACGCGCATTCGATATTATTATTTATTTTTTATACACACTTTTGAAATACGGAGGACAACAACTAATGGTAGAACTTACAAAGCTTTAAGACAGAATACTATCAATCAAAAAAAGTTCCTAACGAATGGAAAAACAGCATAATCATTCCTATATTCGAGAAAATCTCCAGAGGACTATAGAGATATAAATCTCCTAAACGCAACAAGGATTCAGGATCAACCATCTTCACCATCAGACAAGTAGTTGGAAAAGCTAGAGAATACGGCAAGCCCGCGTATGTGTGTTTCATAGATCTCACCCAAGCATTCGACAGGGTAAGGCTAAGCGAGAAATACGTTCCGGAAACCATAATAGACACCATAAGACATTTAAACCATAACACATCCACTCACATATTGGTTGAACAAAACCTGACAGAGGAAATACAAACACCAACGGGTATCCCAAAGGGAGACTCCTTAAGCCCGCAACTGCTCAGCCTGATAATGGACGAAATGATAAATTTTTTCAAGAATACAACATGATGATATTCACTTACAGACCAGAACAGAATAAATGAAGTAAAAGGACAAGCAAACAAAGCCAGCCGAATGTCAAGCGCACTCCGGGACATTATCTGGAACAATACCAGTATGAACAGAAGGGCAAAAGTATAGAAACAAGATTCCGATTCCCAGTTTCCAACTTTCTCGATCTTCCCAAAGATCTTCTTCCAATCATCTTTCTCGAATATCCTTCTAGATACCCTCCCTCCAACTTAATCTTGGTCTTCCTCTGTTTCTTCTTCCTCGTGGTGTCCAATTCAAAATTTGTTTACGTATGCGATCTTTAGACATTCTTTGAATTTTGTCAGTACCATCTTAACTGATTCGCTCTAATGTCTTCTGTAATCGTTGCTGCACTTTCATGATCTCCCTGATTCTCTCGTTTCTTATTTTTTCACGTCTTGATATGCCTGCCGCGCGTCTCCAATAATCCATTTCTGTAGCTTCAAGCATTTTTACTGTTTTTTCTTTTAGAAGCCAGACTTCGCTACTATATGTGTTGTTATGCTTTTTATTATGTATATTCCATGTTTGTTTTCCTTGGATATTTGTTTGTCCCACAATATACTATTTAGATGTCTTTTTGCTTGTCTTCATTGGTTATTTCTTTGTACTTACTCAAATTTACTTCCAGACCCCATTTCCTGTATTCCTCTACTAGCTTTCTTGTCATATATTTTAAGTCTTCGTAGTCCTGTGCCAAGATAATTTGGTCGCCCATAGAGGAAAGTTTCAAGGGCCCAAGCTTGACCCACGCTTGGCCCAACTATGTAGAACTCTGGGCCAAGCTTGTAAGCCAGGCTTGGCCCAGTCTTGGTAAAACTCTGGAGTGATAACGATGGGCCCAGCTTGGTCGCCAAGACTGGGGGCCATGCTTAAATGCCAGGACTGAGCTGGTGATGTTCACACTTAAATTATTTAATCTTTGCCCATTCACAATTGAGTTAGTTTTTTTTTCTATTCAAAGCACGCCATCTTTGAACTCGAAGATACGCATCAGACATGGTTACTTTTAGTAGTAATAAATAATAAAAAATGTATGATAAGAAACAAACACACTGAATAAACTAGAAATCGGATTGATCAGACCCATAATTAAAAAAATATGGCTGCCTTGGGTCTTCAATGAATGACCAAGGCTGGGTTAACCAGGATTGGGCCAAACCTTGGTCCAAACCTCAATTGTCAATAAATGGTCAAGGCTGGGTATTCCACCCTTAACCCGAGCTTGACTAATTATTGGTATGGCCGAAGCTGAGTTAAGTAGCCTGGCCCATGCATGGACCAATACAGGTACGCCTAGGCTTGGTTCCTTTGTCAACTCTGGGGTTTCCTGTATTGGCGTCTGCAAAACACAGGGTATATAGTGTGGAATCAATTACTGGAATGCCCATGTCGTTACATTTTCTTTTTCGTTGTGCTAGTGCGTGTTCTGGGTATATCTTGAAAAGCTTTTGTACTGCTTTTATTAGGGCCGCATTTATATTTGTTCTTTCCAAGGCATCCGATAGTTTTGTTCGTGGAACGCTGTCATATGCTTTTTGACGGTCAGCATACAAAAGGTGGAGTTCTTTTGACGGCTCAATGATCAATAGTCGATATCCCCGTTCTGAAGCCTGCCTGTTCTTCCTGTTCGATTTTATTTCTTATGATTTTTCCATAAATTCTGGATATTGTACACAGCACCGCAAGTCCCCTGTAGTTGTCGCGGTTTTCTCTGCGGGGCGGACAACAAAAGAACTAAAAACATCATTCGAACAACAGATATGAAAATACTCAGAAACATATGCGGATACACACTCGTCAGTCACGAATGTGAGTTGGAAGATATAGTCAGATGGGGACGTGAACTTAGAAGACACGTGGACAGGATGACCAGAGAAAGATTAGCAAAGATTGCACGAGACGGTAAACTTTTACGAAGACCTCCAAAGATGGATGGATTCATGGACATCAACATCTCAACGATGACAAGTTGTAAACTACAGACCTAATACGATGAGGAAGAATAATTTTTGTTTTACCTAAATGGATAAGGCAATATTAAACGTGTTTATGTGTATGGATAAACTCAGTGTAACGGTCAAACCTAGGTTTATTCGGGTAAACTACAGAATACCCAAGAAACATGGAAACAATTATAATTGAAATTGTATATGTTTCAGACTTTACCTGGGTAAATCGCATCCTGCATAGAGGATGTCATGAAAAATAAATTCTATTTGTTCATATAAAACAAGCTACTGTGAGATTTAAATTGCCAACCCATATAGGTTTTTACGATAGGTCCAGTATAGGCCAAGACTTTGACCAAGTATATACAACTCTGGCTATAGCTTGGAAGCTGTTCTTGGCCCAGACTTGGAGGGACTCTGCTATGATAACAATGTACCTCGCTTGGTTTGCAAGCCTGGATCAGACCTGGTTGCCTAGATAAACCCAAGACTGGTCTGCATCCCTCGGCCAGACTGGTTGCTTGTAAAAACGAATTTATAATGTATTGTGATTAAAATTATAATTTTATGACGAAAATATTAATTAAATAATTAAACATATAAAGAAGTGATACTATTTTTTATTGTCTTTCATGCATAAATACTTTTAATGTTAAGATATCTATTATGGACAAGATTTTAGATTAAAACTTTATAAATAGTTATTCATAGTTCTGTTAACACTGGCTGACTATAGGATGGCCAAGGTCGGGTTACCCAGACTTCAACCAGGCTTGGGCCATTATTGGTTTGCCAAGGCCGAGTTTCCCACCGTTGGCCCAAGCTAAGCCCCGTCGTTCAAGTCTGGGGGCTCCTACATGGAAAAGATTGGTATTTACATTTGCTGTTTGTATTTATTTTCCCAGTTACATAATTTATAGCCCTGACCTCCCCAAAATAGGTTGTCTTCGTGATGCCCTTTATAGATCTATAAGTTTCTCATTGCACACAGAAAACTGGTTCCTGGAAAACATTTTGTCGTCGGTTTTCTAGTTAACTGCCATGAGAATGTTTGTGAAATCGCCTTTTCCTCAATCAATCTCTGGAATTTTCACTTTCACTGCGTCTCATCGTTTTGTTGAGTAAGTCTTTTCGTAGAAACGTGTACCTGTGTCAAGTATTTTCAGCTGCTAGGGCAATTTGAATTAAATGAATCTTTTTTGCTTGATTTTCACATTATACTTGCCGGTGGTTCATCAAATTCCGCAGAAAAATTCGAAGGAAGTCCACTAAAGGTCCATCCATGATAGACACTGACTATTCTATAAGTCAATTAGGTACCAATACGTCCGTTAGAATATTGATCAGATGTTCTAAAGTTTCTATATTATTAGCGGTTTCTCTATAATTATGATCTACATTTTCCATACTATCATCTTCAGCTTCAGTACCTACACCAGTTCACGCTGCGCTGGTTGTCTGTTTTAACCAAACTCACTGACAATTTAACTCAGTAACACTTTAAAGTTTCCTTTGAATGTTTAATATATCGAACCTGATTAATTTAAAAAATGGTTTATGTAAAAATATTCCATATTTTTTTTCTTAAGCATCTAAAAAAACTCAAATCGATCTTCACGTAAATGATCCTTTCGGTATTACGCACCGCAAGATTTTCTATTTAGAAATTTTGGTTCTTTCCTGCATAAGCTTTCACTCTTTTATATGCGCTGATCCAAAAATAATCTAAAACTCCTATAACGTGGAAGGTACAAAAGGGATTTCAGTATTTCTTTGGTGGCTTTGTCGAGAGATCAGAGCCTTATCGGATTATTTCTTTTACTGTCGTCTCCGATGGGAATTTTAGTTTTCCTAGAGTTCATTAAATCCACGAAAAGTGTTTTTTCTCTTCCAGTCTAGCCGCTGTCACATTCGCAAACGATGGAATCGGACAACAGAGACGAACTACAATAAAATGTGAAAATTGAAAAATATTTTCAACGGAAACATTTTCGTTTAAAGCATGAATTGAATCAATTTCATCTGCAATAACGTAGTTTGCGATTGTAGCAATGGAAATATCGCTGCTGGAGGTTCCGTGGAATATTAAATTAGTGGAAAAAATAGTAACTGTCGCCTAAAAACAAAAACGATTGTAGTACAGACCAGCAATTTCGAAACAAGCATTCTAAGGATCCCGTATGAGCATTTAAATATGACAAAAATTATGCAAGGAGGTTGCTTCGAATTCTCATCAGAAGCAGCGTCGAGTTGAATAGAAAGTCTAACGGCTGATAAAACTTTGATATTTGAAGATACAAAAAAAGCAAAAGCAAAAGTGCGCTTACTCCATGACAATGCTCCAGTCCACACTTCTTCGGTTTCCAAGGCAACTATGCACGAATGTGGCTTCACAGAGATTGAACACACACCATATCGAGTTGAGGAGTAAAAAATTTAACAGCGAAGAAAATTAAACAAACGGTGTACGAAAATTTTGACTCTAAAGATACATCTTATTGTTATAACGGTCTAAAAGATTTAGTCAGACGTTTCGAAGAGTGTGCGGAAATAAGTTTCTTTATGTATGAACTTCCTATGATAGACTAAGAGCTCATGGAGCTGCCCAAACCTGAGAAGATCCAGTCTCTCCTCTTTTCTGTTCCATTTCTGCAGAAGAAGATTATCGGTTAGTTCGTTTGGGTGGAACTGTGGTTTATCTACCTACACAGTACTTATAGAGGTGATGGTTTCTTCGGGCGTTGCAAATTTATTATAGTTTTGATCTATGTCGCTAGCTATGCCCCCGATCTCAATGTCGTACGTTCAGATTGGTCTCAGTACGCTTTTGTAAATGAGAAGCTTATTTTCTAATGTTAATCCCAAGTGCATTAATTTCTTGAGACAATTCCGAAAGATGACTGGCTTCAAGCTATCGAAGGTGATTATTTTGAACATAAACAGCGTCTACTTTTTTGTTAATATGTCATGAAAAAAATAGCATAGTCTAAGAGAAAATCACCAGATTGCAATAGACCCTTTCTATTAGAGTAAATATTGTGTTTTGTAATCAATATTCTTGATTATCTCGTAAAATTTTCTATTTGTTAGTTTCCTCTGGCTATTTCATGATAATCGAATATGACACAGCTCAAATTTAACATTTAAAAATCTTGCGTAAATTATGTAAATAGGCAATTTCAGTTTTATATGTAAGGGGCAAATAGGTTAACCAACGGCGTGACAAATTTCTATAATATTGAGTTTGTAAGTGTTGTGTAATGGATTTGAGAGAGCAATATTGAATATAAATCGGCTCATCTCGATTTACATAAAAAAGGGAGAACGGCAGGAGATAGAATGATGTTAAGAAGTTTAGTTAACAATAAAATAATAAACTCTCAATCACATTGTTGTTTTTAAGTTCAATTTTAATGTTTATTATTACCATACACATAATTGACTGTCTATACCACTCGTAAATTATTATCTTTTGGAATAATTTCAACAAATATAAAATACGATAGTTCAAGTGCAATATCACAATTAATAGGGTAGTGCAGTGGATAAATTTGATGGGAGTAAAATGTTTAATATAAAAACACACAAATGATTGAGATTAAATACTAATTGTACTATTGAATCATCAGTAATTAATTTATAATTTGTGAACAAGACATTCAAAATATAAGCAATGATAGTGTTCTGTCCCGAAAAAGAACATTTTTCGACGTAATTTCATTGAAATTCATGTTCAATGACCTAAAAAACACAAGTGGTGAGAAAAGGTGAAAAGAAAATTAAGTGTTTTACAGTTTTCTGCAAAGTTAGTTATATATGACTTAAGTTCCTGTTCCTCTTAAGCACCAGGAGAGTCCCTTTAGCTCCAAACACTTTTCTCAGCGATATTTAATAAGTTCGATACCCTTTTTATAGTAAGAACCGTCAAGCTCCTCAAAATAGTTATTAACTGCCAGCATCATCTCTTCATTGCTGGAAAATCTTCGAATAGGATGCATAAGGTAGCAATTTGAACTTTAATGCCTCGATTTTGGCATTACTTTATCGATTGAGTGAGCTGGTGCTTTGTCTTCATGAAACAACACTTTCTTCTTAGTCAAATCTGGTCGTTTTTGCTTGATTTCTTCGCCCAAACGTTTCAACAGGTTCGGCAAAAAACTCGTCGTGGATAGTTTTTATTTTTAAAGATAGCCAATAAGAATCATCCCACGCGTATCTCAAAAAAACAAAGCTATGACCTTGTTTGCAGATGGAATGGTCTTCACCTTATTTGGAGTCGATTCTTCCTTTTTCAGTCCATTGTTTTGATTATTCTTTTGCTTCGGGTCTAAAGTAATGGACCCACGTTTCGTTCGTGGTTATGAAACGGTTTTATTTCTACGAAACATTGCCAAACTCTCGATGGAAACATCTTCAAGACGCTGTTTTTGCTCCGTTGTGAGCTGCACCCATCTTGAGCACAGCTTTCTCATATCCAAATTTTCAAGTAATATGTACCGTAATACTTTTAGAATGCGTACTATGTCTACTAGCCTGCACACTTTCAGTCAACGATCATCCAGAGGATTTTCTTCAACATTTCTGAAGTCGTCACCTCATTTGGTCGACCACTGCGATGCTGGTCCTGGCAGGTCGTACCGGCCTCGTTTAAACTCTGCTACCCAATATTTTACTGTTGATAAGGAGAAGACTCACCCAGACAAGAATCTAGTTCAGCTTTTGGATTGGTTGAGCTAACGATGACCAATTTTTTCTATGTTTATAAATTCACTCTCGATGGCTGCCAAACAAATACTAAACAAAGCGGCGTCTTCAAACTTGAAACATATACTGTATAGATTGTAAACTTTTCAAGCAACTACCGCCATCTCTAGGTCAGTCAAAGTACTTCTGGGACTATTCTCATAAAAAAAGTAGCTACAAATTAAGGACTTGAATATTGAAACACGTATTTTGTAGACAATGAAAGATAGTTATGAGAGAAAAGAAAAAATAGATGAGTAAGGAATATTTGGTAGACGTACGGGAGATTTCGGAAAATAAATTGCAAGAAAACTGATGAAAAACGTGAAAATGTGCATTCAAATTAAGAATTTGCTTGCCTTAAACAAAGGAGTTGAGTTATAATTTTCCAAAAAATCTTCCGATCAATCTTGCTGATGCCACATAATTTGCTAACACGAATCTTTTTGCTGAAAGATTTTTTAATACCATGTGTACTCAAATATTAATAGATTGATTTCATTTAACAATTAACAAATCATTAATATCATAAAAATGACAAATAGTTTCAGTGCACAGATCTACCAATTAAATAAATAAAAAGTTCCGTTTCAATTTTGTTAATTCCACCAATTTATTGTTAAAGTAAACACAAAAAACATTGTTAAAATATAATTGTTGTTATTTAGATTCATTTGTGTGTTCATTCATTCAAAATGAAAGAATTACAGGAAACTGTATTTAAATTTTTGAAGGTAAGCAACCCTATCTCGAGGGTGTGGGATTTTGAAAATCCACATGCTATGAGAACAACTTTTTAGCAGCAAATAACTCGATAACCGATTGAGTTACACGAATCAAAGAAGAGTAACTTTTTTATGTAGAATTTAACGCTTTTTTATATTTTTTTTTTATTATTTTAGTTGTAAGTTTAGTCCAAAAAAGGTTTACTTTGATTTAATTAACACAAACAAGTGTAACTAGCGCCCTCTATTAGCAATGTTAAATTAGAGTGCAAATTATGATTCCTCATGCCAAAAAACTTAAAACTGCCAATTTTCAAAGAGAAATTGTGAAAACATAAAAAATTATTGCCAAAATCGAAATTTAAATTTAAACTTCGAACACACCCCGTATCTCAGAAACTAGCAATATCTGCATGAGGCATGTTGAGCAAAATCTACAGTCCAGAGATTGGACATTCTCAATGAATCACCCGGTATATACAAGGCGAACCAATAGCTAAGTGTAATACTACGAACTATAATGCAAAATTTAAAGTATGTTTTGATTATTCGGTAAATAAATTTATTGTCAATCGTATTTATTGGGTTTCAAAAATTAAATAACTCAATTCACCAATTTGCTTTTTAAAAACAATTTGTTCTTATCTAATACAATAATAATTATAAAATTAGATAAATATATTTATGGTTCATTATATTCATAATTAAATAATAAATAATTGAAGACGATACCTTAATGGGATTGAAGTGGAATCTATAAAACTGACAGAAAGACTAAACACAGACAAATTTATAGCAACGATAACTTAATGAGGTTAGAGTTCATAATAATAAATAAGTAATTGTTGTAGGGTTGTAAGGATTGTTTTTTTTGGATTACTTAACTATATCTTTGTTGTCAAACGAGGCGCTTTTTATTTAAGATTGATGCTTAGACGTTAACTTTCCGATTTCGAATCAGTTAAAGGAGCGAGAAATCTTCGGTTGTTATTTTGGTCGGCCACTATTTATTCAATCATTATTTAATAAACATTTTATGATATAATATTTTATAAGGGATGCCTACGCCATTATTTTTAATAATTCATCCTATAAATGCTCACTGAAAAACAAAAAAATTGGATAATAATAATTTTTCACGCGTACAGATGACATACTTATAAAAAATAGTAAGCTAACAAATTAAATAAAGTTTTTAAATATTTATTTACGATTTTGACCCCATTAAAGGATAATAACTGAAAAATGTTATGTACAGATAAACATAATAAGATGGTAAAATAGGTAAGAGACAATTAACGTTGGGAATTCTTACAATATAACACAATCAGTCAAAGAGGGTTTCCCTTGTCCCGTGTCGATTCTCGGCAGGATGTTCGGTAAAGGATTTCCATTAATTGGCAAGTAGAAGTCGACAGAAGGTTTTTCTCTGTAAACGGAGGATTACCGTCATCCCTATCTCTAGCAGATATTAATTTTATTTGATAGAAAAATCCACAAATTGTTCACTAATCATATATACCTATGAATATTAAAAAAATTGATGATTTCCATTCCGAGTCCGTTCAGGCGTTCTACCCAACCGATTTGCTTCATTTTTTTTTCAATGAAAGGTATTGATGCACAGATCAGCCATCAACCATCGGATTTCATCTAATGTTCACCATTCTCAAGTTATACTCAAATGCGATTTCCCCCTGTACATTACTTATTGGAGTTTTTCACATACACACGTTCTATCCTCAATATCTCAGGTTATATTCAAGATACAGATTTCGTTTTGGTTCAAGAACACTCGCTGAAACAACTTCTTTCTTTTGAACTTTTGACCATTTAAATCGGTTGAGTTGGACAGGAGCTAGGTGCGGACATTCAATGTGGAGTTATGGATTTTTGTAGGTTTTTGGCACAATTTTTCTACATTCAAACATCTATATCTCAGGTTCTAAAATAGCTACAGAGTTCGTTTTGGTTCAAGAAAACTCGCTGAAACAACTTCTTTCTTTTGAACTTTTGACCATTTAAATCGGTTGAGCTGGACAGGAGCTAGGCGCGGACATTCAATGTGGAGTTATGGATTTTTGTAGGTTTTTGGCAATTTTTCTACATTCAAAGATCTATATCTCAGGTTCTAATATAGCTACAGAGTTCGTTCTTTTCTATTATAATGATTTCTGATACTTATTTTAATGAATTCGATGCGTGCGAAGCCGCGGGTGAAAGCTAGTATTATATGAATTGGAAGTCTTTGCCAGGTAGAGTATGAACGTTTTCGTAGTGGGATTGTGGCAAAATATGAATTATGAATCTGCCAATGTTTTGACAACTGAATAAAACTGCACAAAACGTCTATTTTTAGAAATAATATATATTGTCAAATGTCAAATTCAACGCCATCGACAACCAACTAACCTCACCTAACCTATGAATTTCACTTATAAATACTTAGCCTATAAAATTTAATGTCATTTGTATTCAAACCAATAAATATTCAGCTCTATCCATAACGACCTAGCCTATTATAATTTAATAATAACTAATTAATCAATCTTCATCATCATTCACATCAACCTAGCCTAATCTAACCTATAAAAATTTAATGTCTCTCATAACCTAACCAACGAAAATTAACAACGATTCCTATTACAATCATAACCTTAATACTTCTATCAAGCGTCAATTTGAATATTGATTTTTGATTTTAATGTCATTTAAAAGATACAACGCCGCAATTCTCAACTAATTTATGTAAGTAATTTTCATTATTGTTAAACTTTCATACTTATTTTTATATTGTACTTTACCAAAATTCAATCCCGGACGATTAATACGAAGATTTAGTACACTTTGGTGTTAAATTTTGCCACAATCCCACTACGAAAACGCATTTCTATTGAATTTCTTAATATGTAAACTTTACTGCTAAATATTGATTCAATTTCCTTAAGTAATTATAATATGTTTACAGTGAAGAACTTTTTTTGGATAATAAAAAAAATTTTCCATGCGTTAGTTGAAAGTATTTGAAGTAGTGGCTTCCCTTCTTCGCAATTTTTATGAGTAAAACTATAAGAAACGCTCTTAAATTGCACGTTGTTTGTGAGAAACATCCCAAAGCAAATTTCAGAGAAAACCTACTTACTAATTTTGATAGGGATGAAATCATTCGACCAGCAAAGCCCTATTAGGAAAGACGTTAGATACATAAAGAAGGGTAATAAATAATGAAAAGAAAAATAAGGAGAAAAATTGTGTGGTATAACTTTAATACAAAAACTACGAATGTGGATCAACTAAAAAAAATAATGACATGAAACTATTAATGGCGTTATCAAATATACCTGAAATCGTGTGACAGAAAAATAAAGTTTGAAATATTAAAGATATGTGACATTTCCAGAAGAAACTCGATTAGTTCGATTCGACAAATAAACAATTTTTAGCCGAGAAATGTCGCATCATATTTTAAATGATTTATAGCTTCGGAGAATTATAATACAGGGTGTCTTAACACATTCCTGCACCGGAAACAAAACACGGATAATATTTGAAATATTATTTTCACTTACTTTTACTATATCAAGGCATAATCAATTATTAACCCCGTTCAAATCGGAATAACATCAAAAACGCGCCAGGAGTCATTTTCTGTTTTTTTTTCTGATCGAGAAATTGATTAAAGTCTCATTCAAATCGGGTCAAAATTGAGAGAGACGTTTAATATTTAAATCTATAAAATTATTCATTGCTTTCAAAAAGTTAGTTTGCAATGGATGTCTGAGAATCAAATCAATCTGTATAACTACATTCATAAAATCCATTTTTGGAAAATAAAATCGATAAAATGACGCGTTTAATCACGTGACATTAAACATTAATCAGAGAAGCGTATGGAAGCGTGACGTCACACCTCGCGAAACGCCATGTTATATAAATTGAAAAGGTTATTTCGACTTTTCAGCAATTATGCTTAAATTAATTAAAAAAATTTATTTCTTTTACTATACATTTATAAATAGATTATTCTGCTTATGACTAAGAACAAAATGAACTTCACAGAAATAATTTGTGGTATCAGATGATAAAGTAGGAGTGTCTTGACCCCTTGTCATTTTAAACCACTTTCTTCGTATTTGTTTATTGTTTGGAACGTATATGAATAATTTGTTAGCTGTATTTATCGTTATACTTTCACATTAGGACACTATACAGTATTTATTCATTATTTATCAACAAACACAATTAACTGTCATAAACAAACATGGCTGTTTCGCGAATAGTGACGTCATTCAAGACGCCATGACACTCTTGGCCTTTTTCGCGGTCAATTTCAAATTTATTTCTCAAAACTCAAAATACTAACGTAAAAAACCTATTTTTTTTAAATAATGTGTTATTAGGGTGACTTAGATGATAAGTATTTTCACATTTTGTCAATTAGTCTATTATTCAATGCTGTATAAATAAGAAAAAAATATAAATTGTGAGACTTACCTTTAGAGATGAATCTTCAGAGAAAAATAAAAAAAATTGGTGACAGGTAGTACATGGTATAAAGTAGATTTAAGGTGAAAAGAAAGTTTAAAATACATATATGTATATTATTATTTATTGATAGCTAAACCGATACAGAATTAATTAAAACAGATGTCGAAGTGTCGTCGATGGCCGCCATTTGGAAAGGATCACCACCGTCGACGTGTTAAACAAAGATATGACAATTATAGAATATGATCGACGAAGAGCCTCTAGTTCTATAGTACTTTTTCTTCTTCCTTTTTTAAACAGCTCGTTTAAAAAAAGTTTAAAAACTATTCTAGTGCTGTTTTTCTTCTTCTTCTTCTTGAGATTAGAAAGGCCTCAGCTGCCAGGGCTATTCGGCCTGTTTGCATTGTGAATGGACGAAAAACTTCATTCGAAGTCTTGAGAAAACTATGGAGAAAGTAAATACTAGAGCTATTTCATATAAATGTAATACAATATGGACAGTTTGTATAAGTGGAAGCTGTTCCGATTAAGGAAGACAGAATGGCCACGATTTCTCTATCCTCCGAGGATCCAGCTCGGTTATGCGCATTCTCAAGCAAGCGCAGTATAGAGAAAGTGTCTCGAACGAGAGAGAAAATGAATATTGTCGATACCGTAATGTAGAGACGTTTTTTCCCATACCAACTGTTCATATAGGAGTATTACATATGTGGAGCTATTTAATTAACAGTTTCAACTAGTTTATATAATTCCTTGTATTTTTTATATTCATTTAAACTGATGTGAAGCTGAATATCAATAACATACTATAAAAAAAAAACATTTCTTGTTTGGAAAATGATGAAGCTAAAGCGACAGAGACTACTTACAAATTTTAGAAATAAACGACCAATTTACGTACAATTTTCTCTTAGATGACCGCCCTTGGACATCAAAGGAAACCACAGTCGTTAAAAAGACAATTTCTAACAATGTCACACGAAGTTAGAGTCTGCATGGAAAGAAAACTGGTGCATAGTCGGAACAAGATGAAATTATTCAAAGGATATTTTAACAAATTGGAAAACTGCATTAATTTTTGTTGAGATTGATGGAATTGACAGAAAAATATGTCCAAGGCTCAATTTAAATGGAATAAGATCAAAAAAGTGAATAACTAAAATATACCAAAAAAAAAACGATAAAACTTTATTATATTTGACAGTTGTTACTTAAGTTTTAAGATATGGCAACACTGATGTGTTGACATTTATTTGTCAAAAAGATTTGTTCGCGTTGGTTACCCCAAAATTGACAATCGCTCAAATAAAGCTCGTGTCGATTGGTGCAAATGAGTGTACACCCTACAGTCCTTTATTGGCTTCTTATTTTCGCAAATCAAAAATAATTTTCGAGCTCAACGTTTTTCAACACCTGAAGAAGCGGTAGATGCATTCAGATACATCCAATCATAAATATTTGTTTTTATTTGTTCAATCTCGAAACTCGAAACTAATCTATTCAAACCACTCTTGACATTTGGTTGTGATTCTTGGTTATCAGACAAAAAAAAACGAAATAAAAAGAAGTGATAGTTCTTGATAGACTTTTGGGTTTCTCAAATGATAAAATGTATTACCAGGAAAAATAAAGAAACTCTCCCTGCACTGTTATTCCAAATGAAAAATTACCATTGTTTCGTCAAGCTTCTAACTAAAACGAAAAAGGTGAAGTGCGCGATATGGGGCAGCAATGATGTCGACCGACCGCCGACAACCGGAGATTGTCTTTTGTTTGCTCGGTGGTTAGGACACACCAGGTTTTAATAATACACATGTCCGTCAATATGTTTGTTTTGTACGTTCAGTTGTCTTTGATTCGGTTTTAGCGAAACAAACAACGAAATTTTATATAAGCATCATAAACATCTTTTATGTATTAATTGTAAATTTAATTAAAATACCGGGGGAGGTATAATTGAAACGAATTGCAGACTGTTGTCCTCTAGGTTATTAAATTCCACTTTTTTATTGTTTAAAATTTTTTAAAGGCCGTACAATATAATTTTTAGACATTGTACAATTATTTTTAGAAAACTGTGTATTGAAAAAAAAATGATTTGAAGAATTTCAAATTGCAAATAATAATAATGTACTCAGAATTTGAGGTTATGTCAGATTATAATTTGTCTAAATCGTTAATTAAATGAGAAGCTTAACTGAAATAAATTACACTAACCACTAACCAAAATCTAACTAAATTGAGGGTTTTCGAAAATATATTTAGGACAAACAAGAAACACTAATTTAAGTCCAAGAACTCTTCCACAAGGAAGAGCGAAGTGTACTTACATTAACCCCACTTAATTCGATTTTGTGGCGTCATAAATTGCAGTAAGCGTGAAAATTTTCATCTTAGAGACATTGACAAAGAATAATGGTTATATTAAGTCCATATTTCTTCAATCTTGGGTGTCGATATACCTATTGCTCTTAAGAAGCTTATTCAAATTTTATTCACTTTATAAATTTTACAAAAAACATCATTATATATTATTATGTTTGAATTATACTATAAAGTGGGGTAATATTAAGTACTTTGTAACGTCAGAATACAGTCTGGTAGATTTGGTTAGGTAAACCGTCCTATTCTTTGTGGAAAAGTACCTGAGTTAAGTTAACAACATAACCTCAAAATTAGAAACTTCTCCATATGTTAGTTGATTCTTATAAATAGTTTAAACCATACTTATCGGTATTTTTTCGAAGTAAATCCAATCATATGTCAAATATATCAACTCTTATTAATATATTTAGTTATTTGAAACATTACCGATTACGATGTCCATCAATTTTCATAGTTCCATAGTTAATAAATAATTGTAAATGATACAACTATTTTTTAAAACACTATGTATGAATATGGTATTTACACTAGGTTTCCAAATGATTACGGTTTTTTAATTTTTGTATTTTTTAATTTAAATCATTAAATCGACTCTCATGGGGTTATTGTTTTTGACAAATGGCATCACTGACAGTCAGTGTGAAATGTCAAAAATTATGCCGTAAGTACTTCTGAACAAGCATAAAATTGTGATGTGATAAAAATTGTGATATTTTGAAACACTATTAAAATCAAAACTTGAAAATAACTGGGGATACTACACTAAATATGAATATCATTTATTTCAGTACTACTTTGTACAGAATTTTTGAGAAAATCTTATAATATTGCCACAATTGTGCCATAATTTCTTGACAAACCCTTGACAACGCTGTAACTCATGCAAAGATCAAAATAGAAGCATCCATATCTCTGAATTAACTGAAAACTACAAGATAATGTCATCACAACAAGTAAGAGTCTGCATTGAAAGCATGTCCTGACGCCTAGAAGCTGAAATTTTTTCAAAGGTAGCAGTACTAAATATTAACGGTAATTTTATTAGACTCGTGTGATATATATTTTACTTTTATACACTTTTCTTACGCAAAATGATGTTTATATGATTCTAATAATACACTCTAGTAAATAAAAAATTCTTACAGGGTCAGTAACCATTTATTTCTTCAGCTAAACTTTTTGATCTACCTAGTGTTTATGAATTCCCGGTATGAAAAGTTTGATGTACTTAACTGTTACTTAATATATTTTGCAATGATTTTGGACGTTTTAGAAACAATAAACGATTCGTTGACTGTTGTGATAAACATTCGATTCGATTAGAAAAATGTATAGTTTTCAATACATAATACCGAACGATGACACCTCCTAGAAATTTCACTATAATAAAAACCACTAAAAGCAATAAAAATGTCATATTTATATCAAAACTATCGCTCTGCTCCTGATACAGGTCTTCAAAATCAATTACAGGCTTCAAATAAGTGGAAATAGATCCACTTGTATACTTTTCCGAGTAATAATCATTTTCTTGAACGAAAATGTCATCAAAATTCGTTTTCCATATAATTCTGTCATTAAAACTTTCTTCCCGCACTAATTTTATAATATATTTGTTCTCGTTTACTTGAAATTTGATAAATTTGATCATAGGATAGGATCTTAGAGTGCACTCTTCCACTATACCATTATACAAAGACACAAAATAATTTTTGGGATTTTCTTGATAGTACCAGTAATAAAAAGTGTCCTCTGTTACATCGAAACATTTTAATTGGGAATAGATACAAAATTTTCCATTTGGTACCTGTATAAGATCCTTTATAAAATACAATGTCCCGGTACTACGTAGAATATAAAAATCTTTGTCAAGAGGTAAATATTCCCAAATTATAGAATTGAATGTTGTTTTCAGTGCAGCCTGTTTAATTACAGAAACTGCATTGAAATTTCTTATTCGACGTTTACATTCATTTATATCGTAATAACAAACAGAATATATTGTTGAGTTTGTAGCCCAAGCAACATTAACTGTATACACTTTTTTGAAACATTTTTCTTTTGCACACACTTTACATTTTACATTAAATAAAATCAAAACTAAAAAAACTATTTTTATGTTCATTTTAACTAATAGTTAATTCATTAAGTACACCATATATTCTATATATAGATATAGAGATAAAACATCAATCATTTCCGCCTTAATTACGGAAATACTCGAAAATACAAGGGGGCATAAAAAGTATGGTGAATCTGGCAATCAAATAAATAAAAATATGTTCTATGGTTATAGATAAATTAAATGCCATATTTTCAAAACGTGAACGAAAACCAAGGATAGACTAAGATAATATGAAATATTGGTAAATGTAAATTACAAACGTTAAAAGCAGAAGGAAAACTGAAAGCGAGTGTTTGAAACATTTTAAATGAAATCTCGCTTGCTAATACTTAAAAATATAATTTAACAGACGTGATATGCTAGTTGCCTACCTGGTAGGCATTACTATCAGCATCAAGAAAAAATTAATAAACCTTCTGACGCAACATATTTTATGAGTTATTCACTAACAATACTTGTAGATTTATTCATTATTAATATTTTTGTAAGATATTATCTCCGGCTTCTCAGTAATAGGCAACTAGCAATACTTTCTTGCAGCAGTGTAAACCTGGCTATTTTATTTGTATTAGTGTTGTGTAGAGAGGACTAAGAAATTGATTAATTGTCATCTGGTGGTCATGATGTGAGGTCTTGTTTAATTTTTATTACTGTATATTAAGTTAAATAATTAATTCTAACTTTTTTATTCTACAACAAATCATCATAACAATTATTAATTATCTTATTTATTTTGTAAATATGTGTATACATACAAATCACAATTATCGAAAAATCGTTTGATATAAATAGGCGCTTGTTTATCAGCGAGTAAGTCAGTAGATAATTTAATGTAATCTCAAACACATCGGGATATACAATTGAACGGTTTGTTATTAGGACATAGTTTAGTTAATAGTAAATAGTATAGAGTGCTTAGTGTAAGTAAAAAAGAGTAAGATACATCGTGTGTATAAATCGTTGAAAAATATAGAGTTTGAACTTTTATTTAAAGATAATCTAAGCTTAAGTTGACTATCAAAAGTGACGTTTTTATAACACATTACTCAATAAGTCGTGTAACTAACTAAGAAAAACACATTTTTTTGCCAAAAGTCGATTTTATTCATTAATGTAATTTCCTTCAAGGGCACTACAATCATTCCAACGCTTCTCTAACTTCTCGATACCATGCTTGTAGAAGGATTTGTCATTTGTCTCAAAATAGTCTTCAGTTTCAGCAATTGCTTCTTCATTTGAGCTGAATTTAATGCCGGCAAGCAAGAATTTTTTTGAGATTAGCAGTTACTGGGGATTAGATATGGACTATACGGTGGATGAGGAAGCATTTGAAGTGTAATTCATTCAATTCAACCATCCTGCCCCTTTGCATTCAAACGATGCAACAATTGCATGTAGTATGTGAACAATATTTCATGCACATCCCTAAATACTGAATCCATAACCTTCCCAGCTGACTGTTGTGCCTTTGGACGCTTCGTGAACGTGGTTCACCGGCTGCAGTCCACTCAGATGATGATCGTTTTGATTCCGAAATGAAACAGGGCAACGACTTTGTAAAAAGCTTTCTCGTGGTCAAATGTTCATGCATAATTGTAAACACACTGTATCTTTACGGCCTCAGCTATCTCACACAATTTCAATTTACGATTAGGTATAACCGATTTGTGGATTTTTTTGATGATTTCTGTCGCAACCACCTCAATTGGACGACCAGAATGTTCACTGTTAGACAAAGTTTAAATTCAGCAAACCAATAACAAATGGATCTTTTGGATAGAGTAGATATAATCTATGAGTACCTTTTTACATAAAATTTTTCTAAAATGTCTTTAACTTCTTCTTTTCCTCTCCATCCTTTATACTCTATGTGATACTCTTGTAGGTTCTTCAAATACAGTCAGAAATATTCAGATCGCAAAAACACTAGTTAATGTTTGATAAATGTAAAGGCAAAGGAAGAGTTACTAGGGAAATAAGAAAGTTTTAGCCTCGTTATATTTTATTTATAAAATAATTCAATAAAATATACAAATAAATACTAAAATTTTCTAAATTCAGTCTAAGAAATTGCGAAGAGTTTTGATTTTGAGCTAAATTTGTTCTTTTTCTTCACTGCTGGACTTAGATTATCAGTTAAACGTAACTTCTTTATAATCTTTGGTGTACCATCTACAGCCTTTCTCTTTTTACTCTACAACATAAAAATAGAAATGAAAATTTCATCTTTATTATGGAATCCAATAAAACTCACTAAAATTGACAATTTTTCATCTGTTGCTTGAACTTCTACTGTTTGAAAGAGGAAACTTTTCGAATTTTTCACCTTCTGGACAACTGTTGTGGTGGTAGTAGATAATTTGTTATACTCGGCCAATTTTTGTAACACCTGATCACCTCTATTAAGGAATGATCCTCTTTTATGCTAAAATCAAATATTTTTTAAAAAATTCCAACATTTCTGCCCACCTGCAACTTTTATACAGTAACATTATCGAAATTTATTTTATTATTTAAGAATGTGCAGATTGCTATTGATTATCATTGTTTCCAAAATTTTTATACTGAAATAATGATTTCTCATGGTCCCTGCTCCTGCAGGGCACTTGGAATTTCGCCAGATTTTCCGAAAGCATTGTTTAAGACACCTGATTAAAGATCAGGTGTCTTACGATTGCTTCCGCCTTGGATTAAGCCCTGAAAAATGAGCAGTCCTTTGCATCGGTGCCCCTTCTCATGTCCACGTAGGCATACCCATTAGACGCCCTCATCAACGATTTCTTGAAGGATGCAGCCGATTGTAAGATTATAACAAAGCAAAGATAGAATATTTCTGTTTTCTTTCCTTTGTTTCAGATGAGTTTTGGATTCCTTCTTACTTTGACTATCTCAAATCAAAAAAGCTACAAATATTGACTCGACAACACCCAAAATGCTGAAAGAACTGCCATAAAGTGTTCATAATACCAATTTTCATAATTAAAGAGATTATGAGACTACAATACTGTCAAAATAATGAATGATACTTGTCCTACGCCAGGAAAAGAACTACCTAATTAATATCCTTACAAAATTAGAGGTTAAAAAATTTATTAACAGTTTTAGACCAATTAACAACTCGGTTATTCCACATTACTGTCGATAAAGTTTGAATAGTTACGATATGAAATGAATAGGCAAGAAGAAAATGTAAATAAGGATATAGCAAAATAAAAAATTTCCGTTAAAAAAGAACTTACCAATAAACTGAATTGTGTTTTCGTACTAGAACTGTCATTTTCATCTTTAGTTTTCTCTAATAATGTATGTCCTTGTGGGTTACTCAAACTTTTTTGTATAACTTTGTGCCCCAACTTCAATATTTCACTTTTACTTAACAAATCAATATCATCGTTAAATTCTTGAGATTGTTTTTCCTTTAAAAACATTTCTCTTTCGTGTCTTTTTCTACGCCATTGTTCTTCGCTTTCATCTTCATCAAAACCAATTTCGTCGTCGCTGTTTTTCTTAGTATCATCGTCAATGTTTTGAGAATCTATGTTCTTCCATTTAAATTGTCTCTCTCTACCGCTACCATGTAATTCTCCATCATCCAACAACATTTCTTGCAATAATTTCACCTGAAACATTTTGTTTTAGTCATATTTACTAGGAATAATAGTTATAACATACTTCTCGAGTATCATCATCTAACATTCTTCTCATATGTATCCTTTCTAAGTCAGTTCGCATTTGCTTTTCATCGAATTTTTCAGTATCGCCTTGTTCAAATTCTAATCTGTCCAAATCTTTTTCGTCTTCGTCCGCACTGCCCCATTCCGATTCGGATAATTCGGCCTCGTCCTCGAAAAAATCGGTCAATTTTATGTTTTCAGTCTCTAAAATAAAATGGAAAATAATAGTTGTGCTAAACCCGCCTATCTGGAGGTGCAAAACACTGTTTTCCTCTTTTATAATCTAACCTAACCAACTCCACGCCTCTCTAGGAATATAACATTGTTTTTCTCTTCTATAAACCGCCCCTGGAGGTATATAATATTTTTCTCTTCTATAAGTCAGCCCCACGCATCTAGAGGTATGTAACACTTCTCTATAAACCATCCCCACACCTTTGGAGACATATATCATTGTTTTTCTTTTCTATCAGCTGCCTATGGAGGTACATAACACTGTTTACGTCCTCTATACTCCATCCCCATGCTCTTGCAGGCATACAACATTATTTTCGTCTTCTATAACTCATCCCCACGCCTCTCAAGGCATATAACACTGTTTGTCTCTTCTATAAACTGCCTCTGAAGGCATAAAAAACTGTTCTACTATTCTATAAGCCATCCCCATGACCTGTGAAGGTACCTAATGCTATTTTTCTCTTCTACGAAAACAAATTGTACAAAAAATAGTATGTCTCACAAAAAATGTTACCTTTTTCATATTCTATTTCATTTTCCTCTGAGTCATAATTGATATCAGCTATATCTACATCATCACATAAATTGATCTCCTCCTCATCTTCTCTTTCTTCTTCAGAACTATCATCATCTAAAATAAATGCAACCAAATATAATTTTCAATAAATTTTGCAATTTTGACTGAAAATAATGCCTTTCATAATAAATCCAAGTGATATACCTGAAAAAGTCAATTTTTTTTGGTTTTTCTTCTTCTTTACTTCTAATACATTTTCATCATCATCAGAATCTATTACCCCTCCAGTTCCTGCCACTTCTTCAGGTTCTCTGATAGCCTTTGGCGAATGATTCAAAATTGGAGAATCGAATTTCTTCTTAAAAGCTTCCATCTCTTCTTCATTTAACAACTGAGATATTACCATGTCTTGGTCCTCATCCAAAGTCTTCACTTCTTCAACAGGATTGAGTAGATGACTAACACAAGTTTTAGGAAAACCATTGGAAGATATCTAAAAGTAATTCCGCCAGCACTTAATTGCACATTTTCAGTTAATACTTTGAAATACCTGAGTAATTCCAGTGAACTCTCCTGAACAAACATCGAGAAGATCTTGAGTAGATGGAGCTTCTTGTGAATGTTCTGTACAAGTACTATGGTTTTGTGAAGTGAGTGGAACAATTTGACTGACTCCCTGTGCTGTATCATGCTCCGCAGCTGGAGTTGAAGTTGAATTATCTTGCACGGACACTTGGGAGTTGGAAAAACTTTCAGAACATAACTGTGCCATAGCCTCAGCCTAAAACATACAAGTAATACTATAATAAAGCTTTTTTCTTCCCGAAAACTGCTTCTAATATTTTTTGTTTAAAATTTTTGTAGTATATAAAATTGGAAACACACTTCAAAACTGATGTCTCAATTTCAATTATGTTTCATGCATTCGTTGGAAATTTTGTAAACTGAAGTTTTTAATCCACCCAACTGACACCTCAGATTCTTTCTATTCAATAAAACTGAATTTAAAACATTCCAAAACAATCATTTTATTTGCAACTTATTTGATTATCACTCATTTTGTGGTTGTCCAATCATCAATTCAACTACTCCGACTATGTTGATAGTTGGCTGATGTCGGTGGTTTCAAGAGTACAATTTTTTTATTACCGAGACGTACTGCTGTCCAGATTTGATTTTTAATCAAATTGGAAAGAAAATTGTTATTCACCTGTGAATTTGTTATAACCGAATCGGCGAATAACTTCTTCTGAAGTCTATCATGCCAGTTCGCTTCCCTCAGAGGTGAAGGTACGTTTGTTGGTGACCGCACCTAAAATTATAAATCGGAACAAATTTAATAATTCATTCATCTGATTATTCAAACATAAAAATATCATTAAAACCAACCTTAGAGGCCGAATTTGTCAAATTTTGGAGACCCGTAATATAAGAAACTGGCGTTAGAAATTTCAAATCAGATTTTTCTTGAAAAGTCTCCCTTACGGGAGTTTTATGGTTTTCCAGTTGATATGATGGAATATAATCTTCCTCTAAAAATAAACATAAAAAATATTTCTCCAATAAAAACCGTGATTATTCATATAAACACTTACGCTTTGTTAAATTTTTCTCCTCATTGCTTTTATTCAACTTATCAACAATTTTACTAACAACAGATGTTGTTTCGGTATCCTCATCATCGTCGGAATCTTCTGTAAAACCTTTAATTATACGCCTTAGGGGTTTTTTAAAAGTTGTACTTTCTCCCTTATAACAATTGTTTCCATTTCCTTTATTTTCACTACTTTTATTGAAATCTTCAATGCCATTCTCTTTATCAGAATTATCTTTAACCATTTCGCATATTCTCTCCTCATTTTCTTCCATTTCCTCTTCATTATCTGCATCTGCATCAACCGCTTCTTCGTCTTCATCTTTGGATTCAATTTGTTCTTCATCTTCAATATCAGTTTCTTCTACTTCATCATCGATAAATTCGGATGTTTTTCTTTTCGGTTCTTCTGTTATTTCGTCTTCTTCGTCTTCATTTTCGCTTGATTCTGTCATTTCTTCTTCCTCATCATTATCAAGTATAGGATCGTCAATACCGCATTCAGACCTTTCGTCCTGGTAAGGATCATCATCCTCAAGAACGTTTTTTACTTCTTTCTTAGTCTTATTTTCCCAAAGCTGTTGCTTTTGTTGGGCTATCTGATTTTGTAGCTCATTTCTGAGTCTTTGTAAACGAACACCTGAAAATTTATATACTTCATATTATTTATACAATATAAATGAGATTGGAAGGTACCTGGTTTTTCCTCAATGACTGTATCATCTTCATCATCAACATGAACAGCAACTGTTTCTTTATTTATTTCACCACCAATTTCCACATTCACTATATTTACTTTGACTTTATCTTTGTGATATTGCTTTTTGGCAGTGTGTTTAGCGAATCTTTCCATAAGTTGAACAACTTGAGTCGGTTTAGCAATATTATCTAAATCAATGATATTGTTAGCACTACTGCTCAAACGTGGCTTGATGTTTGATAATCTTTCTTTCAGTAGTTCCATTTTTGAACGTTTTGGTTTTTCTTGGTAAGGAGAGTTGTTCCTGGTGAAATTTTCAATTTCTTTATCTAATTCTAACAAATCTATAGTTTGTTGTTGTTTTTCAATTGATTGTTCTTCTAACTGACCTAAATTTTCATGTCCTTTATCAACTGATTTTAGCTGATTGTCTAATTTTGTTATTCTTTCCGAGTGTTCGTCCATATCATCAAGATTGAATTCATATTCCATTGATTCCTGATCATTTCTATTGTCAGATTGATTATTTTCTCCTACTTCTTTGTTTATTTCCGATCCACTGTTGTTTTTGTTATCAGGTTCATTCATATTAACAGTTACTTCCTCATCTACTTGCTCAACCTCACCAAAAGTATTGACTGATATCACCACTTCTTGAGTATTAACCTCTGTATCAATAATTTCCTTCATTTTAAAGTTATTATTATCTTCTTTATCATCAATTCCCTCATTGTTTGTAATACTTCCATTTTCATCCAAAGATTTACTATATGTATTCTTTAATTCTTCATCTTTGCTTATCACAACTGAATCTTCCTTCTGAAGTGTCTCATGTACATCATCATTTGCAATTGGTTGAGTTTCTGATTCAGGAACATAATCTACATCATCCTTGTCTTCATCACTGTCAGATTTGTAAAATTCTTGTACTTCTTTGTGTCTTTCTTCAAATTTCTTTCTGAGAAAGAAAATCAATGGTACAATAAAATGTCACCGCACAATTATTTTATCGACAATAAAGGGTCTATTAACAAACCAATTTATGTTACTTACGATACAACTTCCAATTGCTCCATTGTCATTTTAATTGCAACAGATGGTGGTATTTTAGATGCCAATGGTACTGTTGAGGCAAGTTTTGGTCTCTTTGCTAAAAAGTCTTTCAATGAATGGGATTTTGGTCTATGATAAGGCAAGGATACATTTGATTGTCTGGTCATTCTCTGCGATTCTGAAAAAATTTCTCTCCTTTGTTCTAGTGCTTCTTTCCCAGTCATCTAAAATTAAAAAATTATAAAAATGAACTGAAATACATAAAAAAATAAAAATACCTTCTTTGGCCCATTTTCTTCTTTCGATTTAGGTTTTTTCTTGTAGGGAATAGGTTTATGATCTTCATCCGACATACCACGTTCCAAATTACTTTCATTATGATCATTTTCATTAATTTCATCAGCAGAACTTTCTGAATCACAAAGAGCTGCCCATCGAGAAGACTGAATGAAAAATCAAAAAAAAATATTAGTACAAATATTTTCCTTACTAAGTTGGAATTTCTGGAAGTGTTGGTGGTATTCATATTGAATACACTCTTTATTACCTAGGAGCAGCTCCAGTATTTATTTTCAGAGGGGGGACATGGAGAGAGGTACCGTCCTTCTTAACAATTTAAGGGGGTTCCAGAAGCAGACCACTCGGAAGAAAATTGGAAATGTTTGATGATTTTGTTGTTGAGTGTCTATGCAAATAGCTTATAGAGAAGAATCTTTACTATCACCTTTACCTTAGACAATATTGAAAAAATGTTTTGGGCAACTTTCACAGAAAAAATGCAAAATACTCAGAGACTGAAATCTTGTTTCATTTAAATAATATCATGTTTACAGAAAGATTTCATCACTTATAAAATTAGGCAGAAACAGAACCTTTGAAAAAATTCATGATTCAAATTTTAATGTTTGAAATATTCTGGCCCTCCCCTTGGATTCACCCCTGTTATTGCCACTACACCAACAATTACGGTGTTCAGTGCCTGAAGGCAAACATTTTATCATCCATTTATAGCTATCAAAACTTTGGACAGGATAATTGTGGGTAATTACGGGTACAAAAATTTAGGTAATTCTAAAGTGACAAATACTAGCCACATTAGATAATATAAAATATCTGGAATTGGATGTTTTCACACATGAGGAAGAAGCTGACACATGATTACAAATAAAAATCTGTAATTATACACAAAACTATCACTAAAAAACGAAATACCACTATATTAAGCAGCAGAGAAATTTTGATTAAATTTAGATAATTAACCAGTTAATCACCTTAAATAATGTACTTTCTAGAACTTCTGATTCATTATTACTTCCATGTGTTGGAATGTCTTCATCATCTGTGTCACTATCTATAATTCCTTTTCTATTACTCTTTGGCTTACTACTAGTACCGATTTTATCAGAATTCTTCTCTTCTTCATCATCTGACTCACTACTTGAAATGCAAGCTTTCTTTTTAAAATTGGTACTTTTAGTAGCATTTAACTTTGGAGTTGATGTGTTGTCTTCTAATTCACTATCTGAACCTGAATGTTTATTATCTGAATTGGTTTCTAGTAGATCGTTTTTACTAGAATTCATATTCAAATCTTCACCATCCAAATTATTTCTAATACTGTAACTGCTATTTGTTTCTTTTTCGTAACGGGATGAAGATTCACATAGTTCATCTTCAGAATCACTTTGAAACGTATCGCCCTGTTTCTTAATTTTGATTTTATTTGTGTCAGATGGATCAAGATTATCTGTAATGCCTAGAAATTACAAGCAAATTGAAATCTACAACAAAAAACATTTATATGAACTCACTTTTCAATTCAGTATCGTCATTACAAATATATAGTTTTCCTTCACTATCCGAATCACTTTCCACAATTGCAATACGTTTTCTTGGTTTATGTCCATTTAATGTAGAGCTTTTAGAATTGCCATCCTCTACTACTTCTACATGCTCTGTATTTTCTGATTCCTTACTCACCACTTTTTTCTGATTGAGATACTGCGAATAATTTTCACAATTTACTAACTTATTTGCATCAATAGTTTCGTTAACATTATCACTTTCAACTTGAAAGTTGTCGCACTTATTATCAATAGCTAATGAACTTTCCATGGCTAAATATCAGCTGGGTAGCATTAAGTATACTTATTTATAATGAGAACTTTGTTGTTGACATGATGAACAATAATAATTTAACCTAACAATTCCAAATATTCCCGCTTTGTCAATAAATGACAACAGACATGTCTCTTCTCTTTTATGTTTAACCGTAATAGCACAATTATAAGAGTGTCTGAAGTCAATTAACGAAGATATAATGTAATTTTCATAATTATACAAATACGTATTTTTAACTTAACTCTGAAATTTTTTAGTATAATTAATATTTTGTTAATCTAGGGCTAGATAACTTATTCATATATGTATTTTGGGTTGCCTAAAGATTTATCAAATCTCCATAAGTTTATGTTTTTTAGTTGAGGTTATGTTATTATTTTTAATTTAAATACGTGAAACGTCACCGGGGTTGTGTTTTTACAGTTCTTCAAAAAATGCTCTACTCTTATCAAATTTATGCGGAATTTCTATAAACAGATTTTGCCAGTAATTATTGTATTATTAGTATCATTTTTATATAAGTTTACAGAAAATAATTTTGAATACAATGTCTGAAGAAAAACATTTAGATAACAAAAGCAAATACTCAATTCTCTTACCTACGTATAATGAAGTGAAAAATCTTCCCATCATCATTTATCTTATAGTAAAATATATGAGTAGAGGGTAAGACATATTTATTTGATCTTTATTTTAAGTACACATTTACAATTATCAATTTAGGAACTATGATTATGAGATCATAGTTATAGATGATGGTAGTCCAGATGGTACATTAGAAGCAGCAAAACAACTCCAGGGAATTTATGGTGAAGACAAAATTGTGCTAAGGCCACGAGAAAAAAAATTAGGTTTAGGAACAGCCTACATACATGGAATTAAACATGCAACTGGCAATTTTATTATCATTATGGATGCTGATCTAAGTCATCACGTGAGTTGATTGAAACAAGTTAAAATTCAACTTATTTTTCATTTTATTCGTTTCAGCCAAAGTTTATTCCCAAATTTATAGAAAAACAACAATCAGGATATTATGATGTAGTATCTGGTACCCGTTATGTAGGAAATGGAGGTGTATACGGCTGGGATTTCAAAAGAAAACTAGTTTCACGGGGGGCAAACTTTTTAACTCAACTTTTACTTCGACCCGGGGCCTCAGATCTCACAGGATCTTTCAGACTCTACAAAAAAGATGTACTAGAAAAGCTCATTAAAAGTTGTGTTTCTAAGGGTTATGTATTTCAAATGGAGATGATAATTAGAGCGAGACAGTTGAATTACACCATTGGGGAAGTACCAATCACTTTTGTTGATAGAGTTTATGGAGAATCAAAATTGGGAGGATCTGAAATAATTCAGTTTGCTAGAGCTTTGTTTTATCTCTTTGCTACAACATAAATGATTGAAAATTATTTCAATTATAGTTTAAGTTGAATTGTCTTCTTAATATCTGTATCAATATTTTCTTGTCAAATCATTTGAATGTTTTGAATAAATATTTTTTATGATAGTACCGAGATTTTCTAATAAATAATTCCTTATTTTATTGTATTCTACTTTATATTGATAAGTAAGCATTTGCAAATGGATTATACTTTGTGATGTAGGGGAGCGTTGGACACTTTTCCCCACAATTGGAAATAAAACTGTCATTTTCATAAAGATATAAATTTTTACTTTGTACATCATTAGCAGATTCTAAAACAGCAGGCAGAATTGGAATAGGAGTGTATGAACCCAGATCCGAACACTTTAAAAACCTGGGCAACACGCCAAGAATTTTTAAGCGGGAATATATGTATCCGGTTCAATCTAGATAGGAACTATAGCAAACAGAAAATCATCATCCTGCCTGGTATCAAAGCAGCCATTAGAGCTCCAATATCATAAAATCCAAACTAGTTTGGAAATTCCTGGACAAAACAAGCTAGACAAGAAAAATGAATTCACCTTACAGTGGATTCTGAGACACACCAGAGTGAAGGGAAATGAACTAATAGAGAGTCTCGCAAAAGTAGGGATAGACAAACCCTTCATAGGGCCTGAAACCTTTTGTGGTATCAGCTACAGAACAATAGAAAAATCATTGGAAAAAAAGTTAGGTCGAGTAGGTATTGCAGATACTGCTCTAAGTGGGATAATAATCTGAATGTATCAGCCTAAGTAAAAACAATCTACTACTAACAGAAATCCTGTCTGGGTATTTTCACCTATATTATTCGAAGGTAGTTCAGAACTCATAAATTTTCAAATATATTTTTGTTTATAATATTTCTAAAAAAGGCATATTTTCAAGATCTAATATCACAAAAGATGAAATTTTGAGAACTATTATGAAAAAAATTTGGAAATTTATTAGTTATAATCTTGTTAGGACAAAAATATTGTAAAAACTTATTTTGATATTCAAGTATAAAATGTAGACAGAAAGGCTTTTGAAATGATAATTTGATAATCCTTCAATTATAATAATAATCTAAACAAACATGAAAATTAAACTTTTTTGCATACAAAACTAGCCAATTAAAATGTTATATTTCAAGTAATTATACCCAATTTTAATAAAATTCGTCACTTGAACTTCATAATACATCCCTTGCAGTTAACTTAATATTGTTTTTAACCTGCAGCCATCTATTAAAACGTTTTAAGTCCTTATGAGGATTTCGAAACAAATGGATCACATTAATAGATTCTCATTTTTATACACAACATTTATTGAAAGTCATTTTTAAAAATTAACCACAGCTAACACCTTGGACAAATAAATACTCTATTTATTCGTCCAGGCTAACACAATACATAATCAAAAGTACACAAAAACACGAGCACAATTAAACAACAATGAGTCATCTACGTTTAGAATGTCTACCAACATTAAATTATCCAGCTTAGCAGATCCATCTAGGACTCAAAACTTGAATTACAAAAATGATTCAACCTTGGGCCATCTGTGTGAAACGTTCATAAAATAAGTAGTTTGTGGTCCTAGATTATTGTACACTTTGTAATTAGAAACTCTTGAATTTTTGTATCCAGTTCATATTTGCTTCTGTAAATAAAATATTTCTCGCTAAAAATTTAATTATCAATACAGGTTGTACAATCTTCGTTTTCAAATTATAATGATTCAGGTAGGCAATTTTGAATACAGGTTTTTGGTTTTTAATTAATATTGGCACGCCACTGGCGTATTGTTCACGCCTTCGCGCATCAAAAATTACGTCATTGTACCAAAATTATCGTGATCGGTCTCTATTAACACGTCGGCGACTTATTTAATGTATAGATAAAGATGAACGACATTTTGAACACCTAGGACGTCACTTTTTACGTAATTACTTATCTAGCTTATTAAAACTGTGTAAGACCGTGGGGTGCGGCAGAGATGAAAATTTTTATACTTACTATTTTCATAACTATTATGATTTGTTCTTAGAGATAGGCGTTAGACTTTTTATGTAAGAAAGAAGAAGATTTTATTTCTAAATATATTCTCGTGGTGCTCATGGTTATAAGTGGAAATCGCATATAAGAAATATTTTGAGGTTAAATTATTTTAAATTCTAACATATGAAATTATTAATTAATACCTATAGAACGATATTCTACAGGACTCCATAATAATTATTCTTTTATATAATAAATCTTTTTCATATATACTAAAGCTCATTTATTTGAAATAAACATTCTGACCTACATTCTACTTTCAGTCTGAGGAACGTTGTTGCCAGTTTTCTCACCAAAAGAATCTTTTGGTGTTAAAAACCACTTTCCAGTGAATCACATCTTTATAATGGCTTCCTAATGCCATTCATGAATTTTAATACCTCAAGAAGAATTCCCTCTATATTCATTTTCGTAACAATGTTACTAGAAATTGCTACAGGTTTTTTAATTATGAGATGCTTTTTATAGCAATGATTATAGAATAAAGGCCGCTTGACATAGTGCAAGACAACTTGAGAAAGAAATTGCATGCCATTTTTCCAAAAGTCAAAATTAATATTTCACGTCGTTTGACGTTATGTCAGTCTCTCACAAATCCCTAACCTCAAACTTTGCTTAACTTTTTTTTGACAGCTACTAGACTCCTCCCTAGAATTTCAACTTGCACGCAAAAATAATTCTACCGAATGAAACTATCAGCTGAACTGCAACGATCCTTGCAAATGAAGGATTTTTGCTGTAGTTCTATATAACAAGCTGTTATTAGTAGAATATAATCTTTGGTTAATTGTCTACAGATTTAATTGATTCTTTCAGACAACTAATCCAGTTTCTGTTTATTGTAAAAATACGTTCATGATTCGTTCACTATCTCGAATCGCATTAAAACTAATAAGGTTTCCCAGGGGTAAAGTAAATTCTTGGTTTGAGATGCGAACGTGAGAATGCAGGAAAAATATGACTAATAATTTATATATTCGAGACTAACGATGGTTTCAATAACGCTTATTAGTTTGTACTATGTATGTTTTCGTGAATGAATTGAAATCAACCAACACCTATTTGTTGAAAAACCATTTATACGTGAATGTCATGAAATGAATCTAACCTAAACTCACAATGTTCAGAAATTTATATTGAGGGTCGAACTTTATGTTTTTGAGGTTAAGTTGTCTATCGTGTAACGTAACGAACCAAAAATTGAATTAAAAAAAGAAATAAAATGAACGGTTGTAAAATTGAAGGGGTTTCTATGTTTTCTATTAATGCCGAACCGGGGCATCTAGGCCCGTAGTTCTTCCAATATCAATTGCAGAATATAAAAACTCTTGCCGACCATTTTGTTTGATCTACCATAGGCGTAGATACCTCATTTTATAAATTTATTATTTTATGCGAGAAAGTATTCGTTCAAACGCAATCGAATCATTACAAATTGGACGGTATTATACGGTGTTATTAGAAATTAGAAAAAAAATCATTATTATACCTCTTTAACTTGCTACAACTGATTATTAAATTATAAAACGTAAATAGACGAGTAAAATGTACCGACCTGTAAGGGAGTTTGGCTTAAACAGGGTACCAGGCGTGAACTGAGCCCTTTTTTACCCAATTCGTCTATTAGAACTTCGGTAGTATTTTATCTGACGCAAATAATCTTGTCGTCGCCGAATTATCCTTGACGATTCGGTTATTGCCATCAGTTTATTCAGTTTCTTGTGTTTAAAACCACATACTGACAAAACTTGACGCAATGTTTCTAAACTGGTATAATTTTTAAACATTCGAATATATTTAAAATAACTTGTTGTGTTTGTTTATCTAAATTTCATTGTCTTCATTCCCCCATGGTGTAAAGAACGCCATATTTCTTTTATTTACAAAAATTTATCGATTAAATAAATCTCACTTAACCACTACACTGCTTATTAAGACTATCTAGCAGGAATATTTCAAAGAAATTGTGTAAATACGTCTTCCGACAGTTTCGACCAATAGAAATGCGTTTATGTTTACGATTCGATGTTTTTATTGGTAAACAATGGGGATTTGTTAGACGTGGAACGAATTTTATACGGGGAATAGACATTATTTTTCATTTCTTAGGTTGGTATGAGTGGGTATTTATGAAATATCGTTTCTTCCTTCAAGTAATCTTGTCGTCGTCTAATTATCCTTGACGATTCGGTTTTTGCGATCAGTTTATTCAGTTTTTTGTGTTTAAAACCACATACTGACAAAACTTGACGCAATGTTTCTAAACTGGTATAATTTTTAAACATTCGAATATATTTAAAATAACTTGTTGTGTTTGTTTATCTAAATTTCATTGTGTTCATTCCCCCATAGTCTAAAGAACGCCATATTTCTTTTATTTAAAGAAATTTATCGATTAAATAAATCTCACTTAACCACTACACTGCTTATTCAGACTATCTAGCAGGAATATTTCAAAGAAATTGTGTACATACGTCTTCCGACAGCTTCGACCAATAGAAATACATTTATGTTTACGATTCGATGTTTTTATTGGTAAACAATGGGGATTTGTTAGACGTGGAACGAATTTTATACGGGGAATAGACATTATTTTTCATTTCTTAGATTGGTATAAGTGCGTATTTATGAAATATCGTTTGTCCCTTCTGCAATTGATATTAGAATTTGATTTAAACAGCTTTCTCACTTTTTGAAACGTCTACTATGTATGCTAGCTCGCGCATTTTAAGTCGAAGCTCCTCCAGTGGATTTTCTTCTGGAGTCGTCACAACTACTGCGATGCTGGTCCTTGCAGGTCGTACGGTCTCGTTCAAACTTTGCTACCCAATTTTGTACTGGGATGTGCAGTCTCACCCAGATGATTTAAAACATTTTAATTTCCTACCATGAATAATTCGATTCTAAAATTTTTTCATTCTCGTAACTTTTCATAAAAATTCGATGTCGTATAACCAAAAACATGTTTACAACAATTTTATATAAAAAGTTACAAAAAAGTTTGATCTCTATACTACTAAATGTCCTTTTGTAAAAAATATTCTTAAAGAATTTTTTTTGTGTACAAATCCTATTGATTCCGGGAATCATAACCGTTTGAGCTAATCCTACACTGTATACGTCAATGTGGTACGAAAGCGTCGTTTTTCATTCCATGTATTTATCCCTTAAATCCAGCAAATTTCTGGAAACATATTTCAAACTAGCCTGTAGGCAGATGACAGAATAATATAGCTGTGCCAGCCCCAGAGTTTTCATTTAGAGTCTGCGCTCTATCGGTATACCTCCCCCGCTTCGAGCTTATATAAAATAGAGGCCGTGCAAACGAGATGTGAAGTCGTACGTGTTGATATCTGAATCAACAGTTGAAAGGAAATTATTTTGTAGTTTTTCTTTATTTCGAAGAGCATGAGTAAATTTTTAGAGTTGAATTTTGTTTTTGGAATTATTGTTTTTTTCATCAAATCATCCAGGGTGAGTAATTTTCAATCAATATTCCCAATCAAGTGAATAAGAACACGTGCTAGTATTATCAAATTATTATACTTTATATTCGATGTGTAATTAAAATGTTTGGATATATAGGGCGTACTCAAACTAACGCAGTTTCTAACAAACACAAAAATCTAATTTTCGAATACAATTTTTATTATTTAAAAATCAATGTTATGTTATTAAAATTAAAATTAAACAACATACGACCCCGCGTTTCTGAATTATAGGCTTTTAAAGTTGCGACATCTAAACTTCAAGTATATTTTCTAAATTATACATTCGAACATTATGAATTTTTAATAGATTATTACGTATGTCTATGTAGTACGTTTGACGGAATAAATAATTCTAAACTACTTTTTGAAAGTCAGGAGCAGTTCACAACCAAAGGTTAACAATCCGTAAGTTTTACAGGGACAACCTGTACAATATAAAGAAAGCACAAAAACATTTTTTAATCGATTTTTGAACTTAAGGGCCGCAGTATAATAAAAACATACATATATACATTTATTTATTCACAAAAACATTCAAATTTAATCAGTGGGGTATTTGACCTTGTTTATTCTTAACTAATTCATCAATATCCGCCCCAATAGCCGTTGTTGCAATTCTCAAACTATTTTCAAGATGAACTTCGGTAATTCTGGTCCTTGTTTTGGATTTCACCATCTTCATTTGAGAGAATTTATCCTTTGAAACAGAGTTACACTGCAACTCTATCAATTCCATCTGCATTTCTTCAGGTACATCTTCCCCAGAAACACTGAACGGTGCGAATAATTTTTTTTTTTTTTTTCGATTAAACGTGATTCGATTTCTGTTTTCAGATCTTGAAGCGCGCAGAAATATATTTATCCATGTCTGAAATCTGACAAGTCCAGCTTCACTTCAAACGTTTTAAAATTATCAAACAATTCATTTAAGTCATTGAAATGCATTATAAGGTCGGTAAAAAAAGCCTAATCGCCTATCCAAGCTTCATCAATGAATTGCGGGACGACTTCGTCTTTACTTTCCATAAATGCAGCAATTTCCTTCCGCAAATTGAACACAAGTTTCAACATTTTGCCAACGAACATCGCAAAAATATTCAGCCACATATTCAGCATTCGTTTCTTTTAAAAACCCCTGATTTAAGCCCCGAGATTTGATGAAGGTGACAGTTTTCACCACATAAAATATTGAAAATTAATCGATTTTGCACATAAATTTTCCTGATGAATAATGCAGTGATATTGTACGAAAGAGATATCGGGATTGTTTTTCTATATCAAAGCAACAAGTCCTTCGTTTTAGCCAGTCATTGCCGGTGGTGATTCCAACCAAATTTGACGTAACACCAGCCGGTAACACCAGACAAACTCACTTTGGAGAAAAGTTGCTTTTGTGAGGGGCACAAAACTTCTGCTGCTGCTCCTATGCATTCTTTTATGAATTCGCCGTCAGCGAATGGTTTTGAGCTTCGTACAAATTTTTCCGAAATGATGTAGCTCTCCTTTACACTTGCCCCACTGTCTTCTTTCGGTTTTTGGAAGGAATGCTGCTGTCGTTGGAGTTGTTTTTTTGACGCGAAATTGTCCTTGAAGATGTGCAAACTTATCGGAATGTTTTGAATCATAATGTCGTTTGATATTGTGTTCTTTTAACACAGAAACTGATTCATTACAAACGAGACAATGTAATTCACTTCAACTATCAGCGCAGTACACAAACACTTTCGTACACGCTGACTCTCAGTGGCGAAATGAAACTAATCAAACCGTCGGCGTCTTCAAACGCATGCCCCACGCGCATATGTGAGTCGTTGCTGCGTAGGTAGGCGCGCCTCAAGGACGGGAAACAAAGAGTAGAATGGTCCACTTCGAGAAACCGGTTTGGTGACGTATTAAATAACCGAACTCGAGCCAACCAATTACGCAAATCTTACTGTTTATGTAAATTTGGGTCAATATGCATTTTATGATGTGATATTATGGTCAGAAATTGACCAGCTTTGCTGTGATATGTACGCAAATTTGTAGATATTGTCGGGCCGCCCAAAAAACCGAGCGCGGGCCGCAAGTGGCCCGCGGGCCGCGGGTTGAAAACCGCTGGTTTAGGAGATATGTAGAAGTAAACCGTTCGCCATAAAGAGACATTCTGAAGAAAATTAACATAATTATTTATTGAAAATACCTTAATTTTTCGCATTAAGCTCCGGAACACCCTGTATACGTCACATTATACTATTCCGATATTTTTATTTTGCAAAAACTGAAACAAATGATAGAAGGTGCTATACGGTGGGGGTACGGGGTTTTAATGAATGAATAACATACAAAAACTAGTCGAATAGTTTCCAATAGTGTCCAATATGATGACCATTCGTCACACGGCATTCTTCAAGTCTAAAGTCGAGGTTTTTCCAAAGGTTCTTCAATAATTGCTGCTATAGTTATGTCATTCCTCTTTTTTACTTTTGAAATGTCAGCTGGTAGTAGAAAAACATACAAACGATCCTTAATGACACGCCAAAAGGTCGAAATCACCTGGCGTCAAATCTGGTTTGCAACGGGGTCGGGTACAGCGACGTTAAACCAATCGCGTACATCATTAAGCATGTAAGCATTGTTAGATTATGAAGTTCTAAGGTTCATGTTCTTCAAACTGAAGACGAACCGTTGCTGTAGAGTTAGAAGGTACCTAAGCAGTCCCGGTTAATATTGCCTCGCCAAAAAAGAAAGACCCATTATCTTTCCGCCGGGCTATGGTACAAAAAAGCCATTTAGAGCCAGTAATAACTGTAGACGGCAAGAACGTTAAAACCATCCAAACAGTCGACATAATTGACGACTAAACTTCTGAACCAACACACGAATCTCTACACCAACTCTGGATCATCCCATCCTTCACAAATGTCTTCAAACTGATGTTACTATCTACGGATGTTATTATCACTTAGAGGATTACGATTGGATTTAATACGGAACGCACGTTAATTACGGAAACTTTGTACTCGCTGGGTCCCAACTATGTTCCCTGACTGAAAGAAAAAACTCGCCGAATGCTGCTTTGAAGTTTCTTGACCTTCACGATACTGATGAAGAAGATGTTGTTAAATCTACTGTGATAGATGATGAGTCATGACACGCCTGAAACCACACGGCAATTGATGCACACAAATTTTCCAACGAGGCCCACAAAATTAAAACGAACCTTCAACAGGCGGAAGATTGTGGCAAATATTTTGGAGGACCAAAAAGTTTTGTTGCTTGTGTAGCCAGGGAAAATAATGCAGATGTCCCGTCGCCACAGCGTTCGTTTAACCCAATAGTTCCTTCAGCATTTTTAGTGTGACATTTTCAAACACCCACCTTACAGTCCCGACCTAACGCCTAGAAATTTCCATCTTTTACCTAAACTGAGCATTGGCTTGAGGGGTGGCGTTTCCAAACTCACTTGACAAATGACAAATGACAAATGACAAATGACAAATGACAAATGACAAATGACAAATGACAAATGACAAATGACAAATGACAAATGACAAATGACAAATGACAAATGACAAATGACAAATGACAAATGACAAATGACAAATGACAAATGACAAATGACAAATGACAAATGACAAATGACAAATGACAAATGACAAATGACAAATGACAAATGACAAATGACAAATGACAAATGACAAATGACAAATGACAAATGACAAATGACAAATGACAAATGACAAATGACAAATGACAAATGACAAATGACAAATGACAAATGACTTGTACCTTATACCTGGCTGAATCGAGGATTGTAATCTTACCGACTCTATTAAGAATGTTATCGTTTATAATTCAACGTTTTTAGGTATTGCTGGTATTCAATTACCTAATTTTAATTAACAGAATTCAAATATACTGTTCGTTATCTCAGACCAGCACCCTAAGTAAATTTTCTGTTTTGATTTATCATAAATCACCCTGGTAAACTTAGTGACAGCGCCAAGGAATCGATATTCAGGGAATTTCATTACATATTATAAAATTGATTACACAGAGGATTTGACATAAATTATAGAAATTTTACGACGTAATAAAACTATATTTTAATAATAAATGCACCATACAGGCGGTATAATTAATTGAATTCGTGGAATCGAGGTTAAACCTGCGGGATTTATTAATTCAATATCAGAAATTCAATAAATGAAAAAGCAATTTTAACGATTCGTATAGGAATTCAGTCAGGCGCGAATTGGCAAGTTCAAAAGCAATAATAATAAAAACAGTGAATACCACGTACGTATAGCGTTTCAATTTGATTTTTATTGCACAGTAAAAACTATGTGTCTGTTCGATTTAGCTTTGCAAACGTACGTTTGTCAATTTAAACATATATACAGGGTGGTCTAACGAAAAGTTTGAACCTAACTTTTCTCTTTTTTTTTGTAATTAAATTCAAAAATGCTCGGACACGTCGATTTTGCTTTTGAGGGGGATAAATGTGAATAAGAACCCTAAAATTTTAAATTGATATATTATTTGAAAGGGCACAAAATTGTCTTTCTAATGATACCCTATTTGTTGAATTTTACTAAAACAGTTAATGCGAAAACGGTTTTAAAGACATTAAGTCGATAATTTGGGTATTAACGAAAAATACAAATTATTACGAGTGGAAACAACTACAATCGTAGTTTACTCCTTAAGTTCGATAGTCTAACCAGATGCAAAAAGAGTTTATTTAACTTAAAAAATATTGGTTGATTGCCAGAATATTTTGGGCTTACTTCATTAATTTTTTTTTAATCTGTAAGCTCGCTGTCTCTCGGCTGGAGTTTTTGAAGGTTTAGATTTTTTCCTAGTCAAAAAATATAAAAAAAAAATTGGAAAATTTATAAATGCATAATTAGGGGCCATCCATAAAGTACGTCACACGAATTTTAGGACTTTTGAACCCCTCCCCCCGTCCTTGTCACAGGTTTTCACATTTTTATAACACCCCCCCTCCTGATGTGACGTCACACATTTTTTAAATTTATGTATGTATTTAAAACTAAACGAGAGAAAACAGTTATTTTCATTTTTTACTTATTTTTATTAAATAATAATCTAATAAAATCAACATAAAGTCCAACATTTCATAAAATTTTTTAAATTTCCAATTCACATCCAAACTTTGCGTTTTCGTATTTTAAATTTTAACATGTGACGTCACAAAACTATTGACCCCCCCATGCCCCTTGTCACACTTCGGTGATACCCTCCCTCCCCATTAACGTGTGACGTACTTTATGGATGGCCCCTTATAAAAATTTTAAACTTTAAGAAAATTGATAAAAAAAATGTTTTTATAAACATTTTTTTTAAATTATTATAATTAATTTTTTATTTAAAATATAATATTATCTTAATAATTAACAAAATCGGTTATAAAAAGATAATTATGTCACTAAATCTTTTACATACAATAATAAATAGTACAGGAAAATTATTTAAATAAGCTAAAAAATAACTTTTCGAAAGAAAATTATATAAAAACATTATTATAATGAAAAAATATTGTCGATTTTTCTGATAATATTATCGAATTATTGACTACAGTTGTTAATATTTAAAAATTATTTATGAAATAAATCATAATAACGTGGAAGAATTTATAGACATCGACAAAAAAATTAATTTTTGGTTAGGTTAGAAATTTTCTATTTTATGTGGATGCGCTCGATAATTCATATTGGGTTGATTATCTAATTTTATGTGTTGTTTTCAAATATATATTTATATGAACTACATCGATGATTATTAAAATATTTAATAAATACAAATTTCACATGCTCATACATATAATACATAAATTATAACGTACCTTGCAACCACGTGTTTGTTAGATGTTCCGGCAATATCATCTACACCTCTTTCTGCCATAGTCATTTGAAAACACTTTCAGTTCACTTTAGCGGAACACAATGATAATAAAACTTCACAATGACAGCAATATAAGTATGTTGACACTGACAAATTAGAAAGTTGCGCATCATAGGGTGCGCACCAAAAACGTAACGAGGTCATTCATCGATAGATTTTACTCCTCTCTTATATATGCAAATCGATTCTTAAGGAGTAAACTCCAAAAAGTAAATCAGCCTTTAAATCCATTTATTAAAACCTCAAATTAACAAATGTTGAAAATTGATTTCATACAATAATACAGATTTTGTTCAAATCTATTTCTAACAGTTTGTAGCATATCAGGTGTTACAAAACAGTATATAGAAAACAAAAATTGCATCCATTTTGAGTGTTTTAAGTTTGAAAATAATTTGACTCAAACTCAAACGAATTATTCGCGAGATTGTGGATATTCTTCTTCTATTCTTTAATGGATGTTGGCGGTAACATTTTCCATTATTTCTCTATTTCTTGCGGCGTGTATTTACGACTTTCGATCCCTCTCGGACCTTCGATCTTGCTCGCAATTAATAGTTGCGGGAATCGATATTTCGTATTATATGATTTCGATTGTTTGTTACTGGATATCGATTCATTCACAAACAAACAAACAAACAAACAACGAAGCAAAATTTAGAGAAGAAGAATGTAGTAATAAACAGTAGTTGAATAATTATTTGTCACATTTACGTCGACTTTTGACAGATAAAAAAAAGAAGAAATGTTTGTAAATACTACGGAAACTTTTCGTATTGCGTATTGATTATGGGAAATGATTCATAATATGCTTTTGAATTTACACGAAAAACTCATCCAAGTTCGCGCTTAATGAGCTAGTAAATTAAAACAAGATGGCGTCACCCGGATATTTCCGTAATTAAAATATCTCGCAAACTGTTGTTGTAACTGAATTTCTCTACGTAGACGGCTTCCATGTAATTATAATTTTATAACATAAAGTAAGTATCTTAATAAAGAGAATAGAAGCTAGAAGGTATTAAAAAAGTTTCTGCAATTTTAAATTTTTTCTATATTCAATAACTATGGTCTTAAATATTTTTTTCTTTTAAAACTAATCTTAGTATATACATTATTATGAGTTTTGAGGTGTTATTTTAAACAATTATACAAATCCCTAGCTTCCGTGTAGATCAGTCATGTCAAAGACACGGCCCGCGGGCCGTTTTCGGCCCCTTGGCAGTATCAGTAGGCCCGCGATCGCAATGTGTCACGGAAAGAAGAATTTTATAGCTTTTAGACTTTATTCGTTTCCTTTACGGATGTTTTAAATACTCTCAAGTCTACGGATGTTTTTGAGTAATTTCAAGGGTAATCGCCATCTTTTAGAAGCAAGCGGAAATATCTATCGAGTGCATCGACGTTACGTGAGTCAGTTGAGTCAGTGGATTGTTTTCATTCATATATGACAAATAAAATTGGTGAATAAATAGACGACTTTACAAACGTTGAAGCAATTCACTTCTTATCGGACAATTAATCGAAGAAATATACGTCCAATATAACCTCGGACATGGATAAGAATTTTTAATCTGGCGCATGTGCATTCATCCTTTTTGTGATATTTCGTGGTAAATGCACATGCGCCAGATTAAAAATTCTTATCCATGTCCGAGGTTATATTGGACGTATTCAGAACAAGTTCGGAATCATAAATCTGTACTCCATGAACATAGGATTTTAAATCCACGACATGTTTTATTAGCACCGCGAATGGAAAATTTCAAACTGCGCATGAATCTGGTGACAGAACAAGTTCAGGATATTTAACACGAACAAAGCTAATTGATATAAATAAATTTGTATAATTGGCGACGGTTACAACACCTTCGCCAAATATTACACAAGTTGTATTAAGTAAGTAAGCAAATTGTTTATTAATAAGTCACCAATTGGTGCTAGTTTGTCAATTTACCGAAGTTCGGAACTAGTTTTCTGATTATCAAATCTTACGAAACGTAAAATCTATTCAAGCACATTATCGGTTCATAGATTGGCGGTCCATTGATATGATTAAATAAAACTTGAAAGTCTTAATGTAGGATAAACGAAAAAAAATATTTATAATTTGATATGACTTTATCGTTTTCCAAAATATTAAGATCACAATACGTTTTTACATACGTTTGAAACAATTCCGATTGAGATACGATTCGAACGCATCAACCGCTTCTTCAGGTGTAGAAAAACGTTGACTCCGCAATATATTCTTGATCTGTAGGAATAGAAAGGAATTATTGGTGTTGCAAACAAAAACTGTATGTCGGATGACCCACCAATTCGATATTTTGACTGTTCAAAAACGTTTTTCTTTGATCTGTTATCTGTGAGGTCGCATTATTCAAGCGGAAAATGATTCGTGTTCCGCGATTAGTTTTCCTGATTTATTCCAAGATTTCAGGCAAACAAATGCTGCTGTACCATTCAGAATTAACCGCTCCGATAGAACGGTTATGATATGTCCAGTTATTCCGAAAAGCAAGCAACCATTTGCTTTCTAGTGCTTCGTGCGCGACAACTTTTGTCGGATTTGGTTCATCTTGAAAGACCCATACAGTCACCATCTTATAGACGTCTTGAATGTATGCTAGTGGAATGAACTCTAGTTTTTATAATTTAAATAATTTGCATGTTCTCGGCCAGCAGGATGTTGGTTAAATTATCTACATTTCAACAGTAGCAAGAAAAAGCTAGAAATATTCATAATGATGATACAAACTTAATTTTTTTTGTGAAAGGAAGAAATATTTGAGCTTTCTCGTTAAACAAACAAAATCAGCTGAAAATTGAGGCTTAAATTGAACGTCAATTCACTCGTTAAATCAATATTCTAGATTATTCTCAACTACATATATAATAATATAAACTATCCTTTCAACTAGTATGAGGTGTCGTATTTTCCTTCCAATACTACTGAATGAATCTCTATCTATCTACAGGTAGATAATCAATTCAATAGGGTGCCATTCTAAGGCCGTTTATAGTACTAGATCGCTGATACGTTATTTACCGGCGTAACTGATAAAACGACCACGTGATTGATGACAAACTTGTTTTAATTAACCTGTTTATACATTTTTTCTAAAATGTTTTATTTTTCCATAAAGTTTTAACAACACTATGTCATATTGTTTATATAATTATGATTTTTAAACAACCCTACGTTCATAAATAGTAATTTTAATATAAAACCAGGGCCGGATTAAGCTAGGGGCTATAGCCCCGGGCCCCAGGTCAACAGGGCCCCATCATTCTGTATTTTTTGATGTGTTGATACCACAAATCTAACGTATTCATATTATTTTGTGAATTTTTCCAAATTTCCGAATTCCTTAAAGAGGCTCCGTCATTATTTTAGCCCCGGGCTTTATAAATCTTAATGCGACCCTGTTTAAAGCTTCTCAGTATAAGTGAAGCTACAAATCCATATCAGAATCGGAATCAGAAGAACTGTCACGACCAATGTTAATAATGAGTTTATTTTTTTGTAATTTCCACATTTTCTTTTTTTCTCTTAATCGTATGATTAACTGCCTATTCCCAATTTTCAGGTTTTTCATTATTTATAGCCTTCGAAAACAACTGTTTAACGCCACTCATTTTCATATAATCATTTGGAACTTCTCTCTTTAATCACAATGATCTAACAACAATCTAACAACTTTTTTAGACGACGCCATCTAAAACTTGTTCGTTCTGTATTCATTTACATACAGAAAGTTGCGTTTCGAGTGTTCCATAGAGTGACAGTTGACAGTTCCGAACTGCAAAACACTTTCGGGACGCTCTGGAATGACTCTGGAGTGATTCTAGCCACTTCAATGTTGACAGTTTCACTTCGATGATTTTGCATAACCTTAAATTTTTAATTTTCTGAAATTATTTGTTTTATCCGAAGTTTTATCTAAATTAATGAATAACAATGAATGATATATTTATTTTCTTTCGTCAGTGAAATTGAAAAAGTTTTGCGTCGTATAGAAAAAAAGGAGAAATATTTACAAATTCCATAGAAGATTTTTCGACTTTCAACATAATTTATATCGAAATTATGCATTCCAAATCGTTCAAACTTTGAGAAATCATTTTTAATACGTAAAGTAAATCATCACTGGATTATATTTTTATTGGATTGGATTGGCTGCACTCCAGTAGCGGTAATTTTGCTTCTTAACTTATCCATTAAGATAAAAATGAATTTAATTTAAAAACAAGATGTTGGTAAACAAAATCAAGCCGTTAACCAGTATCCTGAAACTTCAATCATTCAAGAGACGAATATTTTTTCCACGTTCCAGTCGCCGAATTACAGTTTTTGTAACACCCATGCACGGTTCGCTTCCGAGGAACGCTCTGGACTTCCATGGTGTTCTGGAGTTCCATGGCAACCAAAAGGTTGTCTTTACCATAAATCCATGATTTAGCACTTAATAATTTCCTTTTGATCTTACAAAAAAACGTAAATAACACCAGAAGAAACCTATTACGCGTTCAAAACGCATATTTCGTGGAAAAAAATGTATAATTTGATTGGAAAATGTTTTGGAAAACTAGCTCAAATGAAGAATACTTGTTTCTTCGTTTTGATTTGTTCGGAAAAGTAAATAGAAAACCTCGAATGCTACAAACGTAACAAAAATAACGGAAAACTGAAATATTCCTCTGGAAATAATAAAGATAAAAAGTTACAAACCAAAAAGAAGTGACAGTAGAAAGGGAATTAATAGAGTAATAAACTTAGGAAAATGTAATATCGCGATTATGTAAATAAGGTCCGTTGGAGTCAAACTACGAGACATTCAGTGGGCTAGCAATTGAGAAAAGGCTAATATGTTACCGATTATTTCATAAACACAACTTCCATCCGACAGAACGATCACATCGTTGGGTTTCTTTTAACACAAAGTTTCGTTACACCCACTAAGATAAAAATTTAAACGACCAAAATTTTGTATAAAGCAAATTTATTAATTTATAAGGAGTTTGGTTTGTTTCAGGTATTATCGTATGATATTATCGATCAAAACCAAGTTCTCTTAGAACTATTAAGCCCACAAGAAAATCCTTCTATTCATGTTCAAGCTTTACGAAGAGAATTATTGAAAAAAGTACAAGAGGCTCTGGAGAAACTCGACGATGAAGAAGATTATCAGAAAGCCCGTGAGGCGTTAGCCAGGTAGGAGATTTAGATCACTTATTTTGTTATTGCTATCATTTATTTGAATATGATATAAAATTTAATTAAAAATTAGTTTTCCGTATAAAAACTTTTTATTTTATTACACACACATTATACACACGTAGAAATTATTTTCATAATTTTACGTCAAACTTCACTCGTATGACAACACGTTCTGAGTACGTTCACTATTAGAAATGTCAAACTTTATGATGGCAATGACAGTTGACATAATCACATCAGTGCTGCCATATCTCAAAATTTAAGTAGCAAACCGCGTACAAACGCAACAAAAATTTTTAGCTTGATTGATGGTTTTATGTTTTAAAACATTTAAAAACAATATAATAGCCTGCGGTTATTTGAATGGAAATTCACATACAAGAACAATTTGAGTAAAAGTTAATGGTCAATATTATCTGTGAAACAATTTCTCTTTGGTATATACAAAGACCGCCGACGCAATCTAGTTGGATTAAATGGGATGCGTCACTCTTGTGGTTAATTCAGTTTCAGTAAAGAGGGTAGCTTTTAGCCTGAAATTAGCCGCATTCGAAAGTCTATAGACGAGTATACACTGTCAAATAAAGAAATAGGTCAATAGAAATGAGAGATTGAAATTAAATGTCCATTGAATCGAGTTCTATATAAGATTTATTATTAAAAATGATAGTACATAATGAATCGTATCTAGAAAATACTTTAATATTATTTAAAAGAAATTAGAATTGCGTTATCAAACAGTTAATTATCTATTTTCATTTATTTATAATCGTAGATTGGGTCACTTCAAAATTATGTTTAATAACTTATACATACAGGGGGTATTTCATAAGTAATGTCGGTTTTCATATGTGAATTTAAACATGTCGAAATTTGACAGTTTATTGATGACGTAAATTATATATTTCCACTATTTGATACATTCGCAACAAATTTTACAACTTTACTACAAATTTAATGAATCGAATTCATTTTAATTAATTGGATTAATACCTACGAGGTCTGGTTATTAAATAACGGGAATGGTTACGAAAAAGGGTTTCTATCATAAAAATTATTATACATTCGAATGCTCCCTTTCAATATACACTCCTTTCCCCGCCACACACCTTTCCATACGTTTTTTCCATTGATCGAAGCAGTTCTGGAAGTCTCCTTTGGTGAGGGTCTTTAGGAGCTCTGCCTTTTTTTGCTTTACCGCTTCCATCGACTCAAATAGGGTCCCTTTCAAAGCAAATCCTTTTCTAACCTTTCAAGGAGTCAGATCTTTTGGCACCAACTTTTCTAACCGTTTTTTGTTGCCGTTTACAGCCTCGGCAATCATCCGGATGCTCATTCGACGATCTGCACGCACTATTTGATTGATTTTAGTCACTGTATCCGGAGTTGAAACTGTCACAGGGCGACCTGGGCGCTTGGTCATCTTCAGTGCTCTCTCGGCATTCACTAAAACGCTTACACAACTCAAAAACGCGCGCACGAGATAGATAATTGTCCCCATAGGCTTATTGTAACAATTTATAGCACTCAGTCGGAGTTTTTTTCAATTTAACGAGAAATTTGCTACTACACAAATACCCCGACCGTTTAGGGCGCCCTCTAGGTTTGCAGTCTCGTTATTTAATAGCCAAACCTTGTCCGCAACATTCCTATTTATAAATTTACGTCGTCTGAATTTTTCTGGAAGATACCGGAATTTTTCTTCATTATTCTAATGCTTTACGATATTCAACATATAAGTTTTTGTTTTGCGCGTATATGAATAGTTTTATTTGTATTTCGAGTCGGAAACAACCGACATAAAACTGTCCATGCGTAAAACATGGATTTTATATATTCACAAACACTCAGCGACTGGATATGTCCATGTGTACATGGATATTGCAAACGTTTCAAGTCGAATGGCATGTCGTTCGGAATCAAAGGAATCCGTGAACGTCTTCCCCTTTCAAAAGTGTGGCTTCATTAATTTCATCACAAGTTGGGTGCCTTTACGAAGACGTGGCTGGTTTATATCCCGCGATTACCGATCCGATTATGAGGTGTTAACGTTGGATAGTTGACAACATCGTCTTGGTCAGTAAAGGAAACGATGGATTTGAATGTCATTAATTCGTCGACTATATCATTTTGATTCTGAGAACTCAAGTCATCTGATTGAAGACAACGAATCAGTACAACGAAAATACTAATGAAATTATAGAATCAAACGTACCAAAAAAAATACCGTTTACAGTAAAAAAAATGTCTGGAAATGTTGTTATTTTCATTGGGTTTGGGTTCTTTGTTGTTGAATGATGAATAAATGATAATTGTTTTGATTTACAAAAACTCTTGCTGAACAATCTTAGGATTGTTGTTCAATACTTAAAGGTTCTTAAAAATTACAAATTTTGGCACGTTTGCCTGTCACAACTACACTGTCACTTAAGTATATCTAAGAGTGCTTGTCCCCTGCCAACTTAACTAAATTAAAAATTAATATAAACATGGCTACCAACTATATATATAAAAAATAGTGTCAGATACGGGATAGGTCGGATCAGCTGTCAATTTGATCAATTATCAACAGGAAATCATTTACAGACTTTTGCAATTTTAGAAAGTATCAATTGGATGGAAATCGGACGGCGCGAATAATTGGCGTTGATTTTAAAGAATTGGGCTGTCAACATGTCAAGTAAATATTGTACAGAAGGGCTGCAACGACCCCTACTATAGACAACAACGTTTTTGCAGTCAATACAAGTCCTTCGCTCAACCATACAAGCACTTTGTAATTATGATGTTTGGGAAAAACCTTCTCGATAGTTGTATTGCTGGATATTAGTTAAAAACTGTTAAGAATCTGTCCCATTTTCTATAAAACCAATGAACGTAGTGGCCCTGGTAACATTATCAACGCCAATAGGGGTTAAATATAACAATTCTACGTTGTTGATTTCGATTCCATCGGTTCCGTTCAAATTCATGCATTCCTTGTCAGTTTTACTTGCTCTTGTATATTTTCAACTCGCAGCCCAGCGAGTTCTGCGACTTAAATTTGTGCGTCTAATTTCTGGCATCTTAAAAAACGAAAATTCAACTGGAAAGTGAAGGAAACTTTGTATTTTCCTTTATAAGTCGAGTAGAGGTGTAAAATCGGTTCTTTGTCCCCTTTGATAATCACCAGAACTCGTCGCAAAAAGTCGTCCATTCGAGCGGGAAATCTGGTTGTGAGTCTGGTGGAATTATGAAGATTTGGTGTACTTCGAAATCATTGCAGATGGTCAAGCTATCAATGCCGAAATGTACGAGATTTTGTAAGAGAAATAACCAGATTTAAATAAAACATTTGGATCCAAAGGAGATGTTGTGGATGTAGCGCGATAATATTTTGCTTCTAACGGTTTTACCAAGTTCTCAAAGAACTTACTGAACATTGGGTTAAAACCATAAAATACCATAAAATACAAATGGATTAAACCACAAACTTAATTTCACTAGGTGGAACAGTCTTCCCGAACAAAAAAGAAACTTGCAGTCTTTGGCGAAGAACGGCTACATCAGGACGATACCGGACGAAGAGCCTGATCAATATAAGAGAAGTTTAGCTAAAATGACAATAAATGAACAGCTTACGCAACAATTGGAAGAGCAGAAGCGTGGTTAGTACATGTTTTATTCACAATAGTGCATTATTCGACGATAGATTATAACTCACGCAAATGAAGTTAACCACATATTAAAATCCGAGATTATCATTTTCAGGTTTAGAGTCTTTAGCAAGAAATGGTGATTTACGCTACAGGAAAGAACAAGAACTGAATAACTTTTCAAATAAAAGGCATATCAGTAGTTTGGCTAGGAATTTCGAGCTGCCGCAATCAGGTAAACGATCTTTGAGTAGCCTAGCAAAATCTGGAGACCTTTATAAACATTCGCAATATAAAAGAAATGCTGGTAAGTTTGAAATCTCCTTTTATTTTTTTCAAAAATTGTTTTTGGGCTTCGCAGAAAGTAAATATCATTAGATGCTATTAAATTTGCCTGTTCGGTTCGTTGAATCATTCCGTTTTGCTGTTACACTATCCCAAATTGAATCCAAAATTCATTGGCATACACAAAATGCCTTCTAAAAATCTAAACTCGAAAGTTTGATGAAAAACAATCCGTACGCTCATGGTCATCGAAGGATTAGTTTCCGCCGCCTCCAATAGTGTATTTAATTGTTGTTTATGCTGTGGTAGCCTCAAGCCATTGCTCCCGGAAGCGCTCTAATTAAAATCGGCCTACTTAATTCATCCACCGAAGGATATACTACTATTTAGTTAAGAATAATTGGAGTCGATCTTGAGCACAGGAATTCCTGGTGCTTGTGAAACGGGAATCGTCCAGAATTTGTTATCAGACTTTACTTCACAGGTGGAGGATCTAGCCGTTCGGCTTTTCCATCTTCAGAACGAAGTTTTTTCAGCATCGCAACTTGCTTGCTGTTATTCAGGTTTCCTGTACATGCTGGGCACTCCGAAGAATCCTCATGCTTGAATATGCGAAGGTATTCTCCAAAAAGCATCTGGATCAAATAGTAATTCATACCTCCGTGGTAGCGACTGAGGCAGTTGTCCACCCACTGAATAAGTCGGTAAATTCATTCCTCCTTAGGCGAATCATCCCAACAACGACCTATTCTATTTGTTCGGTAGATCTCCGGTAGTCTCAGGGCGCTCAACCAATAGACCGAAGTCATCCTCCTTTCTGGTTAGTTCCTCTGTAATACGTTGCCCCAGAGAGCTCTTCTCCTCTATTTTGGACCTCATGTTGTTCACTCACGATCTCTGTCTAGCATCAATCATCACTTCCAGATATCCGATGAATGATTCGCCGGATTTCTGACTTTCACCTTTATTGTATCCACTTTTTTCTAGCCTCTGCTCTACTAGTTGTAAACCTACTGAGTGTATCCGTCTAGAGATCTTCACGAGAACCCTAGCAATCTCTCCTTATTGCTCCGCCACAATTACTATGGCCACGTCGTCCACGAATGCTACGAGGTTTGCCTCCCCTATATCAGTTTAAATAACCCTTGAGATTCCACAAGACCTAGCACTGAGTCTTGAAGTACCCCTCTATTGACTTTGTACCACTTGGGACCGTTCTAAGTGTTGTTTTTGAGAATTTTGTTTGTGAAGTAGCCGGCTACCATCTTCTGTAAGTGTCTTGTCAAGGTTATATTACGAAGATCCTCCGTAATGACATCTGGCTATGTTGAAGGCGTTCTTTATGTCAAGCGTCACCACTAGACAGTACATCTGTCGTTTGAGATCGCTTTCTTTGCAGTACTGATGACGAGATCAATCAACAAGATTGGAACGAACTTTCCGAAAGCCGTATTGGTTTTCTTCTAGTAGCCGTTCTACTTCAGCTCCTATTCACCAGATTTGGCACCAAGCGACTACTTCCTGTTCCCTAACCTCGAGATTTCTTTCAAACGCAAACATAATGCCTTTCAAACAACTTTCTACTTTCATTATTGGAATATTCTTGTAAAAGTAACTTAATCTAGTTTGCAAACATCTTTTGTTCGTTTGGATTTCAGAAACATCAATCCCTAATACAAGCAGTAAACAATCTTCGAACAATCCAATCGGTTACAAAGAACCATTGTCGGAAAATAAAAAAATGTCGGACGATACTAAAAGAAGCAAAAGACAAGTGGATTATTATTACGACAATGGCAACGAGAATTATTTACCCGTGTATCAAAACGCTTACGATTATGATGATTTGATGCAGGATGTGCACGACGCGGATCCGGATGTTTCTAAAAGATTTTTAGGTACGTGTTTACGCATTGTTCATATACGTATTTATTGATTTAACGTGATGAGAATTCGATGAACGCACGCGTTTAAATTGAATCGACGAGCTATTTGAATAATTATATTGGAAATTAATCATAGGAAAAAAAATAATAGGATAAAAGGTCAATTATTGAATATTGAGCTCAATACAGGGTGAGGCGCGAAAAGTTGGATAATGGCGTGTACAGTTACGTTAAAAATCTGAAACCACGAAGCTGTTTGTTCAAGATGTTGTCCCGAATGTGGCACATCCGGTTATACCGGAAGTAGACGTCAACTTTGTTTCGATTTCTTTCTACATTTTGAAATCATTCCAGTCCTCATTGAATAGCGATATATCCATTAAAAACGAAGCTTAAAATTCGTTAAACTCGTTGGTACAGTGGAAACTCGATTAATCGGATTAATTGTTGTCGGATAATCGAAAGTCCGGATAATCGAATGTATGACGAAAAGCGGGTTTTGTTTCAGCTGAAGTAAACTCTGTTTGTTTTTCAAAACATTCGAGAGCTGTTTCCAGAGCCTGATTTGCTTCATCTTGAGATGGTCCTACATCATTTTCCGCGTCTAGATTTTCTTCTGTTTCATCTTCTCGCATTTCCTGCTGTTCTGCAATATGTTTGAACTGTAATACTTTTTCACAGAGTAAAGGGCCGGAAATCGGTTGCCCAGTTGATAGTTTTTGTAAAAACCAACAATACAAAGCGTCTTCTAAAAGTTCGTTTTTCGGTTTTTTCGTCAGTTTCCGATCTTCTCTATCTAATTTGCAGGTGTAGGACAAAATTGAATCGGTATTCTTCCTAATCATCACTTATCGTGGATGTACCTACACTGATAACACGCTTTGACATTTTCAAATATTTAAACGTGACACGCACATCAGCGCGGGGCAGCGATCCCGAAGGTACTGCCAGTTCCGACTCGTTCGTACTTGCATAAACTCGACTTTTAGTAAATATATTAAAGATTTTGTAGCTTGGCTCAATATTACTTAATTATTTAATTGGTTGCGGTTGATAGTCCGGTATTTCAATGTTTCAAACTTAGCCCTAAATATGTACAATGTAAACCATTCATATTTTGAATATAACTCTCTGTATTTTATTTTTTGCTATATTTCTGTGACGATTATTGAACCAGAAGTTGTTAATATATACATAATAAGGTTACTTGTAGGACACGATAAATCAAAAACGTGTAATTCGAGCTGATTAACAAACACGAGGGGATAAAATATAACAAACTTTGTAACTATAACGATTCGATTAAGTAATGTCGAGGTACTTAATATTTTGTATAAATATCTTATTTATACAAATATCTTCAATATGTACAATGTAAACCGTTCTTATTTTGATTATAACTCTCTGTATTTCATTTTTTGCTATATTTCTGTGACGATTATTGAACCAGAAGTTGTTAATATATACATAATAAGGTTACTTGTAGGACACGATAAATCAAAAACGTGTAATTCGAGCTGATTAACAAACACGAAGGGATAAAATATAACAAACTTTGTAACTTTAACGATTCGATTAAGTAATGTCAAGGTACTTAATATTTTGTATAAATATCTTATTTATACAAATATCTTCAATATGTACAATGTAAACCATTCATATTTTGATTATAACTCCCTGTATTTTATTTTTTGCTATATTTCTGTGACGATTATTGAACCAGAAGTTGTTAATATATACATAATAAGGTTACTTGTAGGACACGATAAATCAAAAACGTGTAATTCGAGCTGATTAACAAACACGAGGGGATAAAACATAACAAAGTTTGTAACTATAACGATTCGATTAAGCAATGTCAAGGTACTTAATATTTTGTATAAATATCTTATTTATACAAATATCTTCAATATGTACAATGTAAACCATTCATATTTTGATTATAACTCCCTGTATTTTATTTTTTGCTATATTTCTGTGACAATTATTGAACCAGAAGTTGTTAATATATACATAATAAGGTTACTTGTAGGACACGATAAATCAAAAACGTGTAATTCGAGCTGATGAACAAACACGAGGGGATAAAATATAACAAACTTTGTAACTATAACGATTCGATTAAGCAATGTCAAGGTACTTAATATTTTGTATAAATATCTTATACAGCATAATAAACGACGAGAGATAGTTGTATGGTTGTCGGAGGTCAGTACTGACATGTTAGATATTGTTGTTATTGAATGTGTAAGTTAAAAATATAACAATGATTTTGAAGATTTACTTTTGAGTCTTGAGGTTTTTCGTCGTACACTACACAACTTTGTCTTTATATACGGCATGGGCCTGTTCCCTAGATCTAAATTCAACCACAAAATATGTCTTATATTGTTAAAAAACGGCAATTTCTTGACGATGTTTTAAACTATACAAATTTTTTTATGCAGAATAACTTTTTTTCGTAGTTTTAATAATAAAAAAGTTTCCCTTATACTGCGATTTGAAGTGGTGAATCCGTCCTTAATTTAAATAGTGTTTTAACGACGGGGAGGGAAAAATTAATACCTACGGTGTATCTTACCCACTTACTTTATTTATACACTAACACTAATTACACTAAACCGGTGACTAATCACTGAACTAATCACTAACTAACTATATATAATTCTTAACATACTAATTTATTTAAATACATCATTCACTTTTTATTATTTCGATGTATTCACTACAACATCGGATTATTTACTGATTACCACGTCTGTTAGATACTCGTTTATATACACTATAATAATTTCTAGAATGTTCGAAATCTCTAATTTGCCGTAAATAAATAAAAACATTTTCGTAACAGTTGACTCTATAAAAACGACTACAACATACTGTAAACAGGTTATAAAAACAATATACCGCCGTATGTATGAAAAAAAACATAATTTAAATGAGAATTATAGTCGGCGCATCCGCCAAACTTTAGATACAGGCTTCACGGTCTATGTCAGCGGACGGTTTCGTAACAATATATTTTTTTAATTACGTATTGAAAATATGGAACGTCTCCTGGAAACACTGATTCGAATAATTCTTTATTAGGATCGGTAGCAAAAAGCGGATGGTTTCGACCATCATCATCGTCGTCGTCCTCAATGAGCTCAAAATATTTGAATCCGGATAAACGTCATATAGGGTCGTTAGCACGATTAGGTTGGTTGCCATCTTTCCGCCATATTAGGAGATTTAATAGATCCGGTCGATCCGCAAGCGAAATCAACACTTGCAGGTTATTTTCCGACAAAAACTATTAAACTTAGAGTAGAGATGTTCGGAGTAGAATTAGTGTAGCGGTAGTGTAGTGCACGGTAGATAGAATGAATGTTTAATTTAGGTTAGGTCGATCTAACCTAACATTTACGTATTTAATTGACATTAAGTAGATCCTGGTTTCTTTATAGGGAGACTTCCCCAGATGGGGAAACCGAAGTCGACGGCCACTCCGACGACGCATCGGTATTATTAAGGCCCCTTAGAAGACTACATCGATTACCAGAAGAAAACGGTTTTATCAGAAGAGTTTTCTACCATCCCCTTACGACCAAATATTAATAATATTAAATAACAGTAATAGTTGATAGACTGCATTTGGTTAATACGAACCACGTGATAAGATATTATAAAAATTATTTTGAAAAACTGTTGTACCTCCAAATATTTCTTTCTTATTCCTTCGTAGGATTCTCCCTTTCGAAAATTAATTATTCTGGTTTTCTTTACGTTTCGATATTTTTCAAAAATAGTTTAACTTGTTGTTACTAAAATATTAAATTAAGCAAATCGAAACCAAACTATAAAACTACTCATGAAAAACAATCAACCTCTCGTTTTAGAATTTGTCTATTGGTATGTTCATGTCATAGCGATCCAAGGTTGGTAAAGAATAGGTTGCCCCATAAAGAGATAATGACAGTTGAAAAGGAGAAGCTATTACGTCACTTGCTGGAAGCAATCCGAAGTATAAGCAATGCTTACGTTTGATTTTTGCCATTTATAGTTAACTCTTGCTTTATATCCGCTTTTTTGGTTGATTTTTTATAGGAAAGTTATATTTTTCATAAATAATTCATGTATAAATTACTTTAGAAAACTAAATCTAGATTAAGAAAACTTTTTTGTGTATATATATATTATATATATTAATATATATTAAAAAGATATATTTCTTGAATGATTATGAGCATGTATCCTCGTTATACTATTGGGAATTTTAGAAGAATTTTTCTTCATGATTTTAAATATATTTAGTGTTATATTTATCCTCAAAAACGGCCATACAAATCGACAAGAACCAGGCCATTTCTATGTTCTCGTCTGTCAGCTTTCAACAGATGACGTCTCGCATAGATCGGACAAGTTATTGGGTAACCTATCCTCTAACAACCTTGATAAGGATTGACATGCGCTTACGTTACCTAATTGGCATGCGCAAAAATTATTTTGTTACCTCAAACCTAAAGTTTTTGTTTCTTTGTTTTCATATTTATTTACTGTATAGAATTACGTTTTAAACAATCGTCCTCAATACCGCGAAGCTTTCAATAAAGTAGAGATGTAAAATTTATGACGACTACATTCGTCAATCTGTTCACAACGTCTATATCTTCAAAAGATATATTTTAACGGTTATATACCGCTGGATCCTTTTTTTAACTTGCCGGTGATAGAAGACTATATTCCTATCCTGTATTTTTCGAAAATAAAAGAAACAAATTACTTAAACAGCAAAATAAAACTTTCATCGTTAATATAAAAATTCTGTTGTATTGACAACATAATGAAATCTTGAGTTTATTGACCTTGATCTTGTATTGTATTGGTGAGTAGTTTTATTATTATAACCATCATTATTTCCAATAAAAACTTGAATATGATTTTTTCGTAGTTGTTAAAAATAATAAGAAATACATTTGAACTTATTAATCGTGGTTCCTTTATCTGAGACTGAAATTTGATTTGAACACAAACTATTTTATTGTTTGTTACTGGTCCATCTCGATATTATTTTTTAGAGACTGTTATTAGTTCAAATCAAAATATTTGTAATAAATTAATTTCCATCATGTGTTCTAATAACATATCCTTCATGGAAATAGTACAGTATTTGTCAACATCTGAATTCTAAGTGATTTCAAATGCATATAAAAAATTACAGTTTTAATATTGACGTATGTTGTAACGTTTTACCTAATTTTGGATTTTATATAATTATGATTTTATTTGCTTCAATAGCATACCAAAATCTAATGATTTACATCATAAATCAACCACATCATTTACATCAATCGGGAATATTCGATAAAATCATCAATGTCGAAAGTTAATTTAGGTTATGACTCAGTTTACGTCGTTAGCTGGTTGCGTGTAGCTCGAAGCGTGAAATAAAAAAAGATGTTTTTATTTACACAGTTCATAATATTTTTTCGAGTTACTTGGAATTTAGAGGACGATTTCCTTGGATGTTACCATATCGAAAATCTATCTATCAACTATAAAACAGTATGCTGGAATATGAAAAGTAACATATATTGCGCATGTTTTAATAGGTAAATAACATATAATCACAATAATTATTATATTTGACGAGTTATTTACCTTTTTAAGGTACATAAGTGTAAGAGGTGTTATTTTTCTGTTTCACTAAACTGTTATATTTACTGAGTACAATTACTCCATTACTCCAATCAAGAATATCATCATCATACATATATTTCCAGTGGTAACTCGTTGAGGATGATAAATTAAGAAATAATTACTATCAAAAAATTTACAAATCGATATTTCTAACTTTTTTTTTCATATATTATCAATTTTATTTTTGTAATGAAAACGTTTTTTCAAAAAGTTTGGGGTTAGTTATCCCTAACAGTTACCACTGACTTTTATTAATCTAGTTTAAGGCCAATTTATATATTTTATTCGTATTTAAGATGTAGAAATGTAGCTTTGAACATTTTGGGCTGGAAATATTTACGAAAAAAAGAGCTGTGTGGGACAATATTAACTTTTTCGACATATAAACTAAGACAATAAATGTATAATTCGTAGACAATAAAATTAAATAATATTATTATATATGAAAATATATGTTTACAAATTTGAGCAATCTTGCTAAATTTTATTTAGTACTATATATATTTGTCGATGTAAATTAAATGTCAATAAAAACTTTAAAAAACCATTTTGTAATTTTTTCCTGTCCTCAACCATAAACAAATACCCACATTTGTATGTTGCTAGAACTGAGTGTATCATCCATTGATTCCATTCATAGACATATCACATTATTTAGATCGTTCTGTCCTCAACCATAAACAAATACCCACATTTGTATGTTGTTAGAACTGAGTGTATCATTCATAGACAGATCACATTATTTAGATTGTTCAGGGCAGGCTTATAAATTGCAATGTTTATCCTGTAATTAAGTATCCGTTGGATAATATTAACCTGCAGATAAAGTTCCAGTTGGGTTTTTTCCTATATTTTATCCACAAGTTTAGCAGCTGACAGATAAGAAATGTTGGTAATAGTAATAAATAAATATAACACGTTTGATTGGCTGTGAATTTTTTCCGTAGACAATAAACACATTTTATTTAAACTATCAATAGTATCAGTATAATAAACATTTAATCATTTAATTTTAATTTCGATATTATGAAGTTTGTTGATTTCGAATGATATTGATCTTGTAAAATCCCTTCTCACTCTTCCACAAAGAATAGAACGGTCTATCTAACCAAACTGACAGACGTCATAAATTACATGACAAGAACAATTGCATATTTGCCACTCGAAAATTTTACTGCTAAGATATTTTTCTGTTATAGGATTATTTATTTGAATCATTTAGTGGTTTTTCTAAACTCATTCGGTTCAGTGTTTTATGTCGTATGGGGTGTGTGAGCTTTTTCTCACAATATTCAAAATATTTTTCCATATCTCAAGTACAGTTGCATATTGCTCCACTTTATTTTTTTGGTTCCCTTGTTGTGCTTATAATATTTTTCAAATTTAAAAAGCTACTCACATTTTATTTACCTTATGAACTGTGGTTTTCATGAAAGAAACTACATTATTCATTATTATTATTGTTTGCTTACATTTTACTATAAAATGAAGTTTAATTTGTGACGTCAGATGGCAGTCTGACAAATTTGGTTTAGTAAATATTCCTATTCTCTGTGGAGAGTCAATATTACGTCACGTGATACAATTTTGACTGAAGCGTCATCTTAAAATTAATGTAACGTCAAGACTAAACATTGTTTGAGGAAACGGAAGGAATTTTGGAAATAATCCTCAGTTTACCCGACGCACTAACTGAGGAAAACCGAATAGCGAGCTTCCTCCTCCCTAACTAGCATCCCTGATGTGAATACTGTAACTGAAATGTTGATTGTAGAATTTAATTTTAAAAATTTGATGTACAAGGAGTTTTATAATTTTATTTTGACACAGCTTTTTGCGAATCAAAAATACGAATAAATATTGGAAAGAAGTTTTGAATTATTTTTGTATTTTGGAAAGTAATTGCTGTGAAATGGGACTCACTTGTGCAATTGCTTTCAAATACAATTTAAAAATATTGAGTGAATAATATCGAGTCACAAAATCGTCAATATTGTAGGGTTTCTTTTTGCCCCAATGTCCAGCCAAACTGACTGGTCTGTCCTTCTGTTAGATTTGACAATCCTATTAACACATAGACTTTCAACTGTTTTTTTAAAGCTGTCTATCACGAGATTCTCATTTCTTATTAAAAACTTTTTAAATATGTCAGAAAAATTCATGTTTCTCATCCTGAACTTGTATTGAACTACCATGGTTCGGAGTAAAAAATACAATAAAAATATATTGTGAAAAAAACTTTTTACAAAAGAAATATCAATAAAAACATTTAATATAAATTTGTTAACAATAAATATGTAGTTCCTATCACAAGCTTATGATTTATTATCCTCTATATCCCCTAACTGGATAATATCTGCATCTCTACTATTAACCGCTGGTGGAATACTAAAATCTTTAATCCAACTTTGTTTTTGTGACACTTCACTTGTAACAACTAAAAAAATTTCTTTATCTTTACACTCTATTTCATCTTTCAGATAATTTAAAACATCTTGATCCTAAAAAACATCAAAAGAGCAAAGAATGATAAATGTATTAGAAGAAGTTACTCACCTCACCAATTTTTTGTGGTGATTCTAGCTTTGAATCCAGATTATAGTAGCAACCATTTATTTGTCTTACAGTTACCCAGTGACGTCTCCAAATTGGTAACGTGAAAAAACCAATTTTATACTCGCTAGGTATATTCAATATAAATCCAGATATATTATCTAAAATTAAGCAAGTAGGATCCCTAGAAAACGTCCATGGAATACCTTATTTATAAACATATGAATACAAAAAAAATAAAATTCGAATACCTTCTTTTATCAAACCAAACAACTTCATATCCTCTATCTTGTAAAGCTTTCATAATAACATTTATATCATAATTCCCTAGTCCTAACATTGATTTGTGAGGATTTATCCAATGATTAGGAGATAATGAAACACATATTGAATCTAGTTCGGATTTCAGAAAAGCCCCTTTTGACTGAAATAAATTGTTCAAAGCATGTAATGCACATAATTCCCTTATTTGTTTTTCATGATAAATGCCACTGGCCGTCATAGTCTTTTAAATGTAAATAGAAACTTCAAAGTACGTAACATTCGTATAATACGTAAGACATATGAAAAATTTCTTATGGCTTATTTAATACGGTGCGTGTATTAAAAATCATATATTTTTTCGGGAACTATGATCATATCAGATCTGAAAATGATCAGATAGATCACTTAGGAACTGATTTTGGATTCTAGCCCAGTTTGAGATTTTTGGAACACCGCGTTCCGTTTTCCGTCGCAATTTCAAATTTAAAACTCAACTCACAAACTTTTTATGACTTTGGCTCCTTTTGTTGATTCATAACGGAAAAATGTTAATCGTTCGTTGGCATTTTTTTTTATTTCTGTCAATCGTTACTTTTTGATAAGTGTATTCTTTACATAGAAGCTATCTTGGTTGTTATTTTTCTTTTAAGAAATGCTACAACTTAACGTTTGATCACAGAACACAAACAAATTTCTGGTGTGGCTCTAGCTCAGTTTTTATTCATTTTTCTCGCGATTTAGATTCACTACCGCTGCCTAGCACACATTAAAAGCGCTCTGAAATAGAACGGAGGTAGAGAGTATATCATGATTATAGCTATGACCTGATTACTTGGTTAATTTCTGATCATAGACTGCTCAAAATATATAATTTCTGTATTGAATTGTTGTGCAAATTTAGAGAGAAGGTAGAGCTATCTTTGTTTCAAAAAATATAACGGCGGGAGAAGAACGATACAAAAAATTAAAAGGAACATTTGAGATAATGTAACTTTCTTTGTATCTCATTATAATATGTGAACATGAGTTTTAATGAAAGCGCAGTATAGAATTGTTTTGTTTATGGTTCTGACCGACAATGAACGTGATTTACATTACTCTCTAAACGTTCAGATTATGATCTTAATCCTGGAAAATATCGATAGTTAAATTGAATAAATTTTCTATAAAGTTGTAATCAATAACATAATAAATGATTGGAACTTATTACACTCAGTATATATTCCATATTATTTTTGTTGGTTTCATCATGTACAGTTTTTCTATGGTTTTATCGAACAATGGCGAAGCTACACGATTGCAATTGAACCGAGAATGTTATGACATAATTAGTTCATAACCTTAAAACAGTTGGTTTCCCCAAGGAATTAAAAATGTCGGGGCAGTTATATTCGACAATTAAACTGTTACGAAGAGTAGTTCCTATAGCAGGTCGAAGACTTGTATCCACATCAAAGAAGAATAATGTTACAGCAGAGGTAATCGAAAGTACGAAAACCAAAAGTAAAACTGTCGCTTCTGACCAAAATTGGATCAGTTATGGATACGATTGTACATCAAAAGAAGCAGACAGGAACGCTATGCACTCTATATTCTTTGTTTCCGTTACTTTATGTTTAGTTGTTGGTGGATTTTTTTGGTCGTATATACCCGATTATACATTGAGAGACTGGTCGCAACGAGAAGCTTATTTGGAATTGCGTAGAAGAGAAGAACAAGGTTTGCCTTTGATTGATCCCAACTTTATAGATGTTAACAAAATCACATTACCCTCTGATGAAGAATTGGAAGGTGTAGAAATCATAATTTAAATATTAAATTTGCAAATTATTGTTTATAAAACTATTTCGAGTGTAATAACAGATGCTACTTATAGGTATGTGAACTTGTATACAGTTAATAAAATTTAAAAATAATATATCATTATTTTAATGTATGCATATTGAGGTAAGAGAAAATTGAAGTAGGAGGTAAATGAAATACTCATATTCAAAAATTAGTTTTAATAAAGACAGAGCTCAAACGAAATAATTATTATTGTTTTAAGTAGCAACGAAATGTTACTATTTTTTAATACTAATAGAAAGCGTTCCTCATAAGCTGCTACAAAGACTTGATACAGGGTTCATCACATTTACATTACTAATTCTATAATTAATCTTTGATATCTGATGAATTTACGAATTCAAATTCACTATCACTGCTACTATTCTCTCTTTTAATGTCCGTCTTTCTTATGGACTGGGCGTAACTCCACACGTTTGATACTAAATTACCTATTTTATCAATATTTGTTTGTACATTAGCAAATGTTGAACTATTTGAATCATCCACATAGTCTTTAGGAAAACTTGTATTTTTTTCTAAAAATTTGTCTTCTTCTGAGGAACTACTATCTTCATTAAAATGTAGAGAATCGATATTTAATTCTTTGTGTTCAACATCAGAATCACTGGATATATCACTGTGAGAATAAGGTGGGAGTAGGTCTTCTTCTTCGATATCTTTCTCGACTTCAGCCATGTCTAGAAACGATGGCATTGTAGTAATACCACTAGCTAAGGAATTTGATGCTGAATCTATAGACAAATTGAAATCACAAGTAGAAATATATTACTAAACTTGAAATAATAAAAGATAATGTCTATAGAAGACAATGTTTACTGTGGTAATAAACAGTGTTTTCAATATAAATGTTACAAAAACAAAGTATGTACAGAAATACTGAAAATAAATGTTATTAAAAATATTAATTATACCAACCTGCAGTTCGATCAGTTAATAAACTTTCTAAATCAGCATCCCTATTTTCTACATGAGAATCATATAAAGAAGGAACCAGTTCTTCTTCAGCCACAGACCCTTGAATATTCAAAATTTACATAAAGGTTTCAAATAGTATATTTGCAAAGTCTTTTAAATTTAATGTTAATTCTAATTGGATTTACTTCAACAATCATTCAATTTTATGCTAATTATAGTTCAATTTCAATATGGAAATACAAAAAAAAATCAGTAATGATCGCAATATAAAAAATGAAAATACATTTGCAATTTCAACAATGGGTTCTTTGACCCAATATACAGCGTCGGATTTAGGGAGGGACAACGCAAAATTACTAATTTGATCATTTATTTTGGATCCATAGCAAAATTGCATTTTTTTTTTCATAAATTGTTTGGAAATTTAAATGAACAAATTTTTCTCTAATATTATATAAACCGAGCATAAATAACCTAACTATTCATTATTTACTTTCTATATAATTCAATTGGGATTTTTTTAAATAGAAATGTCTATAACATACCTTTGATATTAAAAGTAGACTTTATAATGTTCCTCATGGATGTTTTAGTTTCTTCTGGTAGTAATTTGATTGCTAATGGTATGAAAAAACTTAGCAGTAATAATATATAGCAAAATAAATAACCTGATACATTTCTTGCAATCACATTTAAAATGAAAAATACCAGCGACATACCAATACAGAACTAAAAATAGAATTACTATGTTTACTGATACTAATTCAGCTAAATTCATATAAAAAATATTTCATACTTTATCATTCAATTTATTATTGCAAATACTTTTCAAATTCAATTAATATTTTTTATTGATAAATATGGAAGAGCAATTTTTTGAGGGGCATTATTGCTATATGTCACAATGAATATAACAAGTTGGTTTTTGCTAAATATTTGCATTGAAACTGAAAATTAAGGAAATTTTTAAGATCACTAGAATGCATGTCCTGGAAAAGAAGAACATGTGGATTGAATTGGAGTTACAAGATCAATGTAATGTATGTCTTGAAAAAGAAGTACATTTGGATTGGATTGAGGTTATTATAAAGGCCACTGTAACAGATGTGGATTGGATTGAAGTTATTTTAAAGCCCACTGTAAAAGATGTGGATTTTAACACGTGAGCCTCATCAACCAAAATTGATAAACTTTCCCCAAGGCCCAACATTTTTTTGAGCTTTTATACTCCATAGGGGATGTGGATCTAAGAAAAAATTTATTCAAAATAAAAAGTGCGACATAATGATGTATTTGTGTGCGACCCATAGGCCAGCTCTGGGCCTGAGGAAAAGTTGAAGGTACACTCCATTTGCAGTATGGAAAAAAAATTTAACCTTTAAAGATGTTATGCTTTTATGTTAAGTGTGCAAAATTGTGGTTTGAAAAATATTATATGAGATCAAAAATAATGCCTGTGTATTTTGTGTTGAAACATTTAGAAATATGCCTGATATACAATTCTAAGTGAATCATTTATATTTGAACTTTTTCTCGAGGGTTGGTAAGATAGTTTGATTTAAAATTTGTGATTTTTCTTTACCCTTAAAAACAAAATTTACCAAAAATAGGTACAGGTAGCACAAATTAAAAATTTTAATCAGGTATTATTTGAATTATGTTGAAGAAAACAAAAAAAATATGAAAAGTAAGGATTTTTGTTTTACAATGGATAATAAAAAATAACAAATGGACGTTTCAAGGACCTAGGACAGTTCAACCAAACCGAAAAACACATTTAAATACAGTCCCTTGGGCCATTCAAAATAAACATCTGATATAAGACAAGCTATAGTACACACAGCCATAAATTTCGACTTTTAACCAGAGATGTTCATTTAAATCCCCATCTCGACACTATAGGTATTGTGGACGATCCAGAATACCACTGGTGAATGGAGGAGAAACTACTTCATTGATAAGTCAAACACTCAGCAAAGTCAAAATGCTCATTTTGATAGTTTTAAGAGAGACGCAACAGGTTTATAAGAAGACCTATGTACAGACCAAGCCAATCAAAACTCAACTTTGAACTAGTCCTTCAAGGAATGAGTCCAGAATATTGGTCAATATAAATTTGAATCATTGGATTCTATATTATAGGTATATTAAAAGAAAACAGGGATTTCATATTATATGAAAATGCATCTATCTTTTGCACTATTTTACTAAACTGAAATTTTTTTAGTTATAAACTACTTCACTTTTCTTATAGTTATATAAAGATACCTTACCATTAGTGAATTTTCTTTTCTAAATGCTTTTAAATTGTAAATCATATCCATAATAAAAGACGACATTCTATCAGTCATATCTGTATATTTTTTCTGCTCATCCGTTTGATTGTCATTTAAAAAAAATGAGTCCCATATAAATAAAATTAATAAGATTAAAAATAAAAGTCCGAAAATTCTTATCTGCCAATGCACCAGTAACCTAAAATATTTGTAAAATCATAATAGGTATAGCAATTCGAAAAGTGAGGAATTTGAATTCTTATCTTAATTTGTATATAAATATTTATCTAATAATAATTCGAAAAAAAAAATAAATTTTACTGGTACTCCATAGCTTAAAATTACTATAAAACAGCAAAAACAATAACTGACTAAAATTTTCAAAATTATCTTAAACAGCTGTGAGATCTAAATATGTATTTGGCAAGTAATAAATGTAATTATTTTATGTTTCTAAATCATGTTGATTTTAGGTCTGTTCTGTTTTAAAATTAATTTTTTTTATAATTTATTTTTGAAAGACGGATAAAACTGACTGAAAGTAGTCAAATTTTCAATAATTACAAAAAAAACTAATTTTAAATCAGAAGAGACCTAAAATTAAAAGGATTTAAAAACAAAAACAAAAAGTATACGAAATTATTTTTAGATTGAGACACATTTGAAAGTAAAAAAGATTAAATAATTAGTTGAATAAACAAAATATTATATTTGACTGTTTGAATAATAATTAGATAATTTCACTATTAACTAAGAATACCTTTTAAATATAATAAAATCATGAAAATTTAACCTAATGACCATCTTACAATACTTATTTTACTCTATGCTGCTAACTATGTATTACTCTATATTTCTATAAAAAGATCTACGTGGTTAAAACTAATAATTGAAAATGCATTCAAACTGCTCATGTATACTTAGAAATATAATGTAATTTCAATTTTAGATAATTATTATATAGTATCATCCTTATTTTATATAGAAATTCCCAATTCATTTTCCTTAAAAGCTAATTTAATTAGCACATACTTTATAATCCCATTGTTAGCCCCTTATTATATATAGTCTAAAAATTTAGACAAAGGAATGACATTGTTTGCATTGACGTCCATTTGAGTCAAAAAGGTCGAAACAATAGTATTTTCAATGTATGTAAAAGAAAAATTTTTAAATTGTTACATTAAAACTATAAATAATTGTAAAACAATAAAATATTTATGTTTTATAACTAATAATTTCAGAAATTTTAACAATTATCATAAGACTAATTTTTGAATATTTGAATGTTTAATTACTAATCAGATGTAAAAACACGTGAGAATGTTACTTGATTATTTACGTACTTACCAAAATAAATAATTGAAGATAACAAAAACCACCAAACTAAATCGAGTGTCTTCCCAACTTAAAACTTGATATACTTTCTCAAAATATATCCCGCATTTTGTTACTCTTTGTTGATTATTTGTTTCTAATCGGTTGGAAAAATATGAAACCACTATATCATAAAATTTTTGCTTCAAAAAATTCATTTTTCTTGTTTATAAATAGTCGCAATTTATGGCGTGTTTCACATTCTCAATCCAAAATAAACAATTTTCTAGAGATGAGTGATATGTAACATAATGTGATAAATCTTGAAATGACTTTTTTACATATTATTTTATTATTGAAATCATTTGTAATTAAGAATTGTTATAATAAATTTATGCAGTACGATGAAGAATTTATAATTATTTGGTTCCGTAGGAGAAGACTTTTAATTTTTTTCACTTATCATCTAGTACAAACACTGATAGGTATACAATTTCTATACACAAAAGTAATGTATATTATCTATCATGACAAAATTATTTTTAGTTCCCACCTCTATTTTGGTGGCCCTGAAGGTTGATTCGGCGCAGGGCATGTGGTAATTAAAACCACGTGTAAGTACCTGTCAAGTTTATCCTGAGTGACCTCTTACTTTAGCGAAATTATTAAGCAAAAAATTGCAAATAAGAAAAAAAAAATGAAAACAGAAAAGGATAAACAGGAAATTTTGCCGACCACTAACGAAGACACACAAAATAGTGATAAACCCATTGAATATTTTAATGGGGTAGAAATTTCTAAACTAAGTAAAAAACAAAAGAAAAAATACCTTAGGACGGTAAAATGGAATGCAATAAAAAAAGAAAAACGTGCAAAAGAGAGATTGAAATTAAAAGAAAAACGAATACATGCTAAAATACATAATATAGATTTAGGCCCTAGTCGCAAACAGTTAAAACGAGTTAAAATGGCCAATAGTCCTTGTAAGATTAGCGTTTGTATAGATTTGAGTTTTGACGATCTTATGATCGACAAAGATATGGCGAAAACTATAAAACAAGTATTACGAGTATACACAATGAATCGAAGAGCCAAATCCCCATTACAACTTCATTTAAGTAGTTTTAATGGTAGAAGTGAGAAAGAGTTTGCACGACATCATGGATTTGAACATTGGGACATTAACTTTCACTTCGAAGACTATATAAATATATTTCCTAAAGAAAAAATCTTATATCTAACTAGTGAAAGTGATAACACCATTATGTCTTTAGATGAAGACAAAGTTTATATAATTGGAGGTCTGGTGGATCACAATTCACAAAAGGTAACATTTCACAAATTCTAATTGATTTAAAACTATTATTTACTTCAAAGTGCAATAAGTGTTAAAATTTCCTAAACATTGTTACAGTTGCGTTTATCTCAACAAAATTTATGTGGCATAAGACTTTTGCGTGTTTTTAGGGGATTTGCTATAATAAAGCCATTGAACAAGGTATAGCACACGCGAAATTACCAATTGAAGAATTTTTTTGGATGAAACATAGAAAAGTATTAACAATTAACCATGGTATGTATGTATTTATTATTAATTCAAATGGAATTATTTCTGTCATCTTTCCTTGTGAATATTTATCAAAATTGTTAGTTTATGATTAAATAATGTTAAAAAAAACATAATAAGGTAGCATTTGAGTGATTCTGAATAGAAAATTCAGTATTTAACACACCAGGACACAATTTAGCAAAAAGGGGGCACTAAGTAAAACTTATATGCTTGGTTTTAACTTAAAAAGACAAAGATCTTGAAACTATAGAAATGATTAATTAATTAGGCATTTTTTTATTAACTTACTAAATACTAAAGATTTTTCTGGTAATATATTTTATTTTTTCATTCACTGTTTTTTAAAATTAATAATTTTCTATGAGGTATGATCAAATAATACAATTAATTATTAAAAAATAGAGCACAAAGTTTTTTATTTATTAAATTTCATTATAACTAATCTAGAAATTCACAAACAATATTTCTGTATTAAAATCTTAGTCCCAGACTGTGTTCTCATTATCCCACATTATTCCAGTTATTATGTTTATAATGTTTTCTTGCAAAATATCTTTTCTTGATTGCACTCCCATTGCTAGTTCCCTGAGGAGATCACTGTTTCTCAAATAGTTGCTGTATATACAAAACTGATCAAAGTTTTAAAAAATGTTGTGGTTCATTTAACTCTTAACCTTTGGCTTGTTCTTGATTTTGTTCATATTATTTTCTATTTCTATTTATAAATTTTTGCTATGACAAAATATTTATTATTTGGCGCTATAAACTAGGTTACTAGTGTGGAATGCATAATTTTTTGGAGTAGTTTATAAAGCTCTTAAATATTTCGTGTATCTATATCATCGGAAAAGTATACTCATTATTTTCCTCACTGGTTGCATAATACGAAGCAAATCCTCATTATCCTAGTTGTGTTAAAATTAATTCATCAATATTTTCATTTGCCTCCATTGTTTTGCTCATTTTTCTCTCGGTTCCATAGTAATTTGTTTTTATATAACTTTTTATCAGATCAAATTGCAATAAATGTCTTCAAAGTAGATCGAAACAATTTATTAATATAATTTTCAATTCAATTTATTTATTTTCGAATTTGCTTGAGTGGATATAAACTTAATTTCAAATATAATAATGAACCTTTGGAGGTAGTAAAAAGTTTTAAATATTAAGGTGTCACTTTTTTGTCTTTATTTCTAAATATGACAAAAAGAATAGTAACCAAGACTCTTCAATCCACAGGTACTTTTATGGTGATTTACTTGAACAAGTTCAGGTTAAGTTTTCAAAAAGTTGCTGTTTCTGCCGCTTGGTACTTATAAGATGAGAGTAAAAACTAAAACCGTTAGGTCAAGTTTTTCAATATTCAAATCAGCTTTGTTGCGATTAAATAAAGTGAAAATCATGGATGAGTGTTAATCTTTTTTGAGATTAAAAGCCCTCAGCAATCACAGTGTAAAGTATAGTTTTGTGGGTCACGTTAAGTAGGTTTTGTGATAATCTGTGGTTAGAATTCTTGCAAAATAATATATTAGAATGACATAAAAATAAATTGATTGCAGATGACAAACAAAGAATAATAAATTCTCGTATACTTTGTTATATAAACATTTACTTTAGTCTGAAGATAATATTTATTTGCACAATTCATAAAATTAGAATAATATCTCAAATTAGACTATGCAAATACACAGCAGATATGACCTATGTAATTTGCATGACACTGAGCTTTTGTGTCAGACCATCCTGTGGATTCGACTAAACTGAGTCAATTGGTGAAATAATAGAACCCATCCATAGTCATATATATCATTGAAAAAATTAATTCGGACTAATTAAATTAATATCTATGAAACTACTCGGTGACAACCTCTTTGAGACGTGCTTATTTAGTCTTTTGTACATTTTGCACACCACTTGTCAACAGTTGATTTTCTTGGAGCAAAGTCCAAATAATGTTTACTAAACCAATGTTTGGCTTTAATAGTACTTTTTCCCGGAAAGCAATGATTTATTAACATAAAAAACTCCTTTTCATCCAACTAAGTTAAAATTTCTGGAACTGTTATTGATATTCATATGAACACACTGTTTACACCAACACTCACAATTACACTGTTTGATGCGTGTTTCGATAACCAAGTTATCATCTTCAGACACTGCAAGTAAAGTGTCTGAAGACGTTAACTGGTAACAACTAAAAAATAATTTATCAAGAAAACTATATTATATTTGTGACTTTAATTTTCTTTTCCAGTTTACGAAATTCTTCTGTATGTAAGTGAAGGATGCAGTTTCAAAGAAGCAATTGATAAAGTCCTTCCTAAAAGAATTGAGAAAATACCAACCGATGCTAAGGACATAGAAAACCATGATATAAATGTAGAGAGTGATATCAGTTAATATAATTATACTATTTAATTTATTAATATTTTTTGATTAAATTTGGGGCCACATATGAGATCAGAAAAATATATTTAAAAAAAAATTGATATGACACTTGAAATAAATATATCAAGACAAGAATTTTTTGAAAATTCAAAACGAAGAAATGCAAAAACATGTCAATACGAATTTTAAAGAAAAATAAAGCTATTTTCACTGATGCATTCTAATTCAACAACTCCTTTTGATAACTAAATTATCTTCTTCAGAGACCAAAAGAGGACTGCTTTTTAATCACTTCTTCCATTTTTCCAAGAATTGTGTCTCAAAAGAAGTTCTTAACATGATTAAGTAAATTTCTGTTAGTCATTGTGGGTTTTTTGTATGAAAATTTGTATATAACAACATCCTGTATATATTTAGTCCAATATAAGCCTTATTATGGTTGTTTTATGGCGTGTCACATCATCCTGTAAATATTTAGTCCAATAGCGGCCTTATATTGAGTGTTTTATGGCATGTTTAATCATCTTGTACATATTTAGTCCAATATAAACTGTATTTTGAGTGTTTTATCACTCTGTATATAGATAGTCCAATAGAAACTGTATTTTGAGTGTTTTATGACATGTTTTATCACCCTGTATATAGATAGTCCAATAGAAAGAGTATTTTGAGTGTTTTATGGCATGTTCCATCATCTTGTACATATTTAGTCCAATAGAATTTGTAATTTGGGTGTTTTATGGCGTGTTTCATCATCTTGTATATATTTAGTTCAACAAGCATAAATGGTAGTGAATAGTATGTTCAGTATGAATACCACAAACACTATGTAACACATGTTTTGATAATAAAATAACCCCATTTTTTCTTGTCCACATCAACTTGACCTTTACAAATATTGTTTCGCATTTATTGAATCTTTAGGAATGTTTTAAAATGTTTTGGAATTACTCTGAAGAACAAAAATATCCTTTTATTGGTTATAGAAGCAGTACATAACAGAAACTAAACAGATGAATTTAGAAAAAATTTAAGTACAAAATTCAAAAACTTGATTTTTTATTAAATCTTTGGAATAATGTAAAACTCAAGTAACATTATCACAAAAATTGAAGAAGAAATATATGGAATTTTTTTTAGAAAATAATTTTATTAGTGTGAAGACATTACAAGCGAAAATAAAGATGTACAAGTGAAGTTTGAGACTGCATATTGGAGTTGAATAATGAGTTATAATTAAATTAGGCACTGTTATGTATGTTCAACCTAAATATGTCGTGTTGAACAAAAAATGATCCGTTTAATGGTTTTAATACGAAAACTTGGGTGTACGCATGAGGAGGATCTGAATCAACCTGAAACAAATCAAAAATAAATTATATAATTTAATCTTAAATATACAAACTTGTGATCTAATTTTTTTATCCAAAATGAATGTTAAAATTGAAAAATTTCAACAATAAAGAATTTTTATCATTATATAAATAAAATAAGCATTTCTCAAAACATGGTTTTCAAGAAAATACAGATTTTATATTTCTTTCGTTTTTACTTTACTTTATTTATGAGAAGAGGGAATTGAAATCAAATTTATTAATCAATTTAACTTTTATATATATATATATATATATATATATATATATATATATATATATATATACTTACTTGTAATCTTCCTAAAACATTTATTAGTACTCCACCATCAAACATAGGTTGTGAGTCTACTTCCGTAATTTGTCTAGAAATATTTGTAAAACCTAAAGACTGAAAAAAAAACATCATCGTTGATAATAAATAAGAACGTTTCCACTGGAAAAACATTCAGCAACTTTTGTAATTCTTGTTTGTTTAAAAAAATGTTCCATAAAGTTGCTAAATGTTTCTTTTGTTTCAGAAACAAATGTTGAATTTGAACAATAACCTAAAAATCAGCTAAAGACAACAACTAAAAGTTGCCATCATAGCCGAAACAAATAAGTAACTGGGTCAACCCTGTAGGGGAGATTCTAGAGAATACAAATTTTAGACACTTCCACTAAGTAACCTTTAATGTGGGTACTAGGTCATTAGTGTATACCAGGCAATGAAGAAGCAAACAACCTTGTTACAAAAAAGGCAACGTCTTTATATTTTAGACCAGAGCCCTACTGTAGTCTCATGAAATGGCACACCAACAACGAAATGAGCACACCTAAGACAATTCAAAAGATTCATACAAGTCCATCAGTTAATAAGTCGGAACTTTTGGAGATGTCTAGAAACGATATTGAATCGGTGGCATGGTGGATGACAACAGATTATATACTCTGGGAATGTCTCGTTCATTTCAGCAAAAGGCTTAGGTATCTCGAAGGAGTAGTGCTAACTTTGAAAGGGAGACAAAACCCCAAAAAATGCTTTATTTGGGAGGAGGCAAGTAATTTTGAGACAGAGCACATTATCTCTCTAGGAAATTTGATTTCATTCTTGAGGACCCAAAATTTGCACTCTTCTTTTCACTCCATGATGCAACCTTTTCATTGGGAATTTTTCCAAGAAATTTACTTGGTTCTGGTTTAAAAAAATACAATCCTGCAACACTTTTAGCAGTTTATGTATTAAATAGTGAGCTCACGTTCGTTATAACAAACAAAACAATTTGACCCACAACAGCTCTATACAGTATGTGATGTTTAGTTATGGCTATTCATTTTTATTAATAGGCCCAGATCTATTGAGAAATCTTGATTTACGTTTTTTTTTTGAGTGTTTATATAAGTTTAGATGTGTTTCTGGAGGTTTCTGTTTTTTGCAACAAGAAGACATATCCAACAAAGTTGCTCCAGTAGCAACGCAACTTTGGAGTAGATGAAAGTTGCCATTTTAAAAGTTTGGTATTAGAAAACCACCAGTCAATGTACTAAGTCTTGACATTTAAATAAAATCTTCCTTAATCAAGTTAAGTCAAAATACAAATTGGTCTTAAAAATATTTAGGATCACATTGTAATTACATAAAAATATTGAGGTTTTTTTTAATAAAAAAAAAATTATCATGAAGATCTGTCCAAAATTATTAATTCCTTTTTTTGTGATGATTTGTCTTGATTGTAAGTTTCTTTTCATAAAAAATTAATCAATTTACAAAAACATTGACGTTTTGACTTACTTGGGTCAATTTTAACCTCTTTATGAAAACCAAGAAAATCAAGACAAATCATCACAAAAAACATAAAAAGGTCTAAGAAGTGAAAAGTTGAAGAAAATTATTAATTTCTAGAGCTAACAGTATGTTAAAAAAATCTTTTAATGCCATTTAATACAGAATCATTGTTTCAATAAAAATCAAGCATAATTAAATCTATTATAAACTATACAGAAAAGATAAAATTATTTCTTAATGGTGTTTTTTTAAAAATTATGTGTTTTTTGGTTATTTATAAATTAAATGTATTTATATATAGATAAAGCCAGAGTATTTTATTCTTCACCAAGTATTGAATATTCATATACTTACAGTTAATTTTTCCATTATTTTTACTGAACCTTGTAATTGTTTTCCTTCAAAGGTCATAAATGAATGCTCTACCTACAATAATTCAACATTATTAGTAAATTATTAAAAAAAAACTATAAAATTGTTGATTATATTCTTCAAGTCTTAAGATAATGATACTTATCTTATATGATAATAGGTTGAAATCGTCATTAATTCAATGGTTTGAACAAATTGTAACTTTATAAAAAAGCATAATTTCAAGTTCAAATGTATTTAAAAAAAATTTTAATTGTAAACTGAAGTAAGACTTCATTTAGTTTTAAATATTTTAACTGCTAATGGCACTTTCAATGATTACACAAACGATAACTATCAACTATATCCTACATAAAACATTTTAGTATATAAACAAAATTAAGATAATAAACGACCAAGAGGATTTTAACGAATATTTTAGGGTTAATAAAACCTTAAAGTTTAAATTTTTTTTTGTCATATATACTTCAAAATATATGTTATGGAAGAAAAATAGATATAATATCAAAAGTATCACTCACGTTATACATGTTTACCAAATTAGGCCTCTGATTTGGATCGTCAAAGAGCATATAATATTGTTGTACAAAACTTTTACCTATAGCATCATATTGCAAATTTAAAGCCATTTTAATTTTTTCTTAATAACTAAGTCGATATATATATAAAATAGTTTAAGCCAATTTTTTGTTGCGAGACCACAGCCAAGCAGAAATAAAACCCTCGGTCGTTTGATGCCAAAACTGTTTCCGCTGTGAGGTCATATTTTATTTCATTCGTTTTGTAGAATCATATGTCATTATGTCAAGGGTTGTGACTAGTTTGTGCTTCGTCTTAAGTATACATTAAAAAGAGAAAACAAATACTATAGTGTAGAATAGGGTTCAATTATTCAAAAATTGAACGTATTTGCGTCAATGTCTTTTTTGTCAGATAGTTCTAAAGCACTGCGAGTAGTTCCAACGAACCAAGTATTATTTTGGAATTAGGCCATTGGCCATCACTGTTTTCATGCAAAACTGGCGCTTTATTAAAATAAGAATTTTGAATTATACAAATTGTTGTGAAAATGTATCCGGACTTTCAAAATGTTAAAGTTTTCTTGTGTATTTTGAGTTTTAAAGCATTTCTTATACAATCTAAAACGACAACATTGTGGAAATTAAACCTCGATAAAACAAAGATAATAAAAGTTACCAAATTTCAATCAGTCTATTCAGCTAACGATATTTCGAAAACAGATTTCGTTGCAGAAGATCCACTATTTGATATAATTACATCCACCGAACATTATGGAGAATCATGGGTTAAACAACCAGTTCAGTATTATTGTAGAGATTGTCAAAAAAACAAACGGTAAGATATATTTTAATTATATTAAGTAACGATATAATATTTCTAATTAATATTATTACGTGCTACTATCTTAATACCTTACCCAAAACTTTGTTTATTCTAGTAATGCTACTAGTGCTTCAAATTCCTCAGAAAATACTGGACTGTCTGATGAGATTTTAGACTGTGGGAAGCCTGTTAATTTTACTTATTTCGATAATTTAGTGGGTGTAGTGAATAGAAATCGACATCCAATAGTTCCAGAACCACAAGCTATTTTTTGTTTTACAAAAAATTACGGAAAATATAAAAGTGAAATTGAAGATTTTGATATTGATGCCCTAGAAAGAAAACTTAAAAAAGCTAAAAGAGAGGTATTTATATATTCTTGCCAAAAAGTAAAATACAAAAAATAATTTTCTAAATTTTGTAGAAGCCAAAATCTATCCAACTGTATAACCAAATTGGGAATTTTTGGAGAATAAAAGGAGATGCCAGTAAAGCTATTGAATGTTTTCGTAGGGCATTAGCAGCATCTCCACATAATGCGGAAGTTCTTCTTAATCTCGCGAGAATATTATTCTCATTGCAGTACTTAGATGACGCTATTTATTTAACAAGGAGATCTTTAGAAGTCCAATCACAAGAGAAAGGTGCTTGGCAACAATATTTCACGTTGGGAGAAATATTTAAAGCTTATGGACATTATCAAGAAGCATCAATACATCTTAGACATACATTGGAACTTAATCCGGAGTTTGAACCTGCTCAACTGGCATTAAAAGAGATGGAAACAATGCCAGCAGCTACAATTCATATATATACTTTAGTAATTATTGTGTGCCTAGTAAGTATTGACCTTAATTGTTCTATATAATTATCAGAATATTTTAGGGCCTCATATCTATATTAAGTAATTGAACCCCATTGTGTTAAAATACTCTAAAAATTCTCATTAATGAAATAAATGCAAACAATTACCTAGATTGCGATTTTTCAGGTACTGGGGGTACTTTTAGTTATATTATCATCTGTAGATAACCTGGTGGAATATACGGAAGATATCAAACCTCAGAGACACTTTAACAAAGCCATGGCAATGAGATCATTGAGGGGTATATCTATGACAGCAAAAAGGTGTAAACGACCGTCCATTTAGCGTTAAAACTAATGGGACGAATTTGTATTTTGACTCTGACTTTTCAAATATTCGCAGTACCTGTCCTGTATTGTTTTATATGTTTTAGTTACTTATTAAATTATTTTTGACGATTGTTTTTTTCATTTTATATAATACACATTACTTATCAGTAGGTGTCTTTATACTATGTGACTAAAAAAAATAGAGTTTGTTCAAAAGGTTTGCATCACTTAAACTCTTTTTGTGTACATGAAATTTGAACATGATTTTTAACTGGAACAACTTCTACTAAATCGATTCAATATGTTATTAAAACAAATAGATTTATGTAACAGTATATTTATTAAATAATTCAATAGTATAAAAATACATTAACAAAAAGTTGTGTACAATATTCAAATACCCAGCTACAATTTGTCATCTACTATACGTTCAACAATTTTGTTTTGGAATATTTGATGTAGTTTACTTTGTATATTTGATAAGGTTGATTTAATATCCATAGCAAACAACCTCTATTATATTCATAACATTTCATGTAACTAAAAACCACTCTTCGTGGAACAGATGCTTTTGGGCAGTCCAGAGAGCACTCACAATTTACAAGACAATAATCCGTCCTGTAGTCACATACGGATGCAAGACATGGACTATGGCGACGACAAGTGAGCAGATTGTGAACTGCTAAGGTTCTGGAGGAAAACTGAGCTGAGACAGACTTGGTGGCGTTCAACCGGGGCACGCGTTTAAGGATTGAGAGGAAGACCGCTCCTTGGCCATTGAGGCGGATCTGATGCAGCTAGGGGTTCGAAGTTGGAGGCATCATGCTCAGGACAGAAATGATTTGCAGTCGATTTTTGAGAAGGCCCTATTACAATGTGTATACATGATTCCTTAACCTAACCTATTTCATGTTCTAATACCCATTCGATGGTATTGATATGCATATTGTATTACAAATTTTTGGTATTGGTTTCAGAATACCATGCCCAGTCTTTATACACTATATTGATCGATTGGTAAAAAATTGATAATTAATAAATTGCAATACTCGGGAGACATTTTTGGTATTTTAGATGAATTTAATCCAGTAACACTTTGTATATTATGTATGTTTGTTTTTATGGTGTCATCTTGGTGCAAGGTATCGTAAGTAGTGGAATCATCCATCCTCAATTTTCATTAGATTACAAGTTACCAGAGATTCTACAGCTTTTATTGATTAACATCACATCGACCGTTTATGTTCGCCAGCAAGATCGCTTGATCTGTTTCCAATTGAGCATGTTTTGGACACAAGTGATTGCAGGAGTTGGAATGAAATAACACAAAAAGATATTTACCACCTTATTGAGTCAGTTAGTTGTCTAGAGAAGCTGAAAATTTAATAATTTATCAAATAAAATGTTTACAAGTTTACAACAACATTTTTTAATGAAATACTTGACATTTGGCACTTTTAGGTCTATAAATTCCTAAAACAGTATAATCAAATCTGTGATTATAGAAAAAAAATTGATTGACACATTTCTACGTTTCATTTAAGAAGTTATCCTCTTCAGAAACTGAAGAGGATAACTTGGTTATCGAAACGCGATTCGATATTAATATCAGTGTAGTGGTTATCGATATCGAACATAACATTTTTCATTTTAAAAAATATTTAAATATAACGGAATTGACTTTGAATAATACTTTGAAATATGAACTTGTCCACTATGGAATATTTTCAAAAACTATTATTTGAAGAGAAAAAAAATTATTTTTATAAAAAATTTAAGCTACCACTTGATGCTCTCTTCTGGCAGTTCCCAATAACAATTTAAATACTAACTGGGTGATTTTTTCATAAGTGGTAAACATCAAAGCAGTAGCAAATACTGTTTGCCACATTTTCGATTCGAGTCCTTTGAATAAGGCACCGAAACCACCTTCTTTGACTAACATATAAAGTAGTGCAGCCGTACTCATTCTTGGTCCTTTTATCAATCGTTGTCTAGTTTGAGCCACTTGAAGAGGGTAAGTGATGATTGTTGCTATAGTTTTTGATAAGGCACCTGAAAAGAAAAGTGTATAAAATCATCAACTTAACCTCAAAAAAACTTATATAATCTGTTGGATTAACTTATTAGTTCTTTCCTGTCAACGTATTTAGAAAGAATATTATTATATTATTTGATAAAGATTGAGAAAGACAAAGAAATAGTAAGTTATGTAAAATTCAGGTGCAGCAGAGGCCATTTCTAACCTAACCCAACTATTTTCTGGTGGAACCTACTCAACTGGCAATCAAGCATTCAAACGATTTGTCAAATATTTTCAATATGGCATCTGAGGGCAAACAGGATTATTATCTCGTTTAAGAGTGTAGTATTTCAAGCTTTTTCAAGAACGTTTTGTTATTAAACTCTAAATATTTTGTTTTTATTTCTCTATAGGTGAAAATGTGTACTGAAAAAGCAAGTTGGGTCACAATAAAAACGGGTTAATCGCACTTTTTTGTATTTTGATTTGGAATTAATAGGGATAAGATTTGTTTAAAATTACATAGTCATTATTTACAACCAAACAAAAATTTTTACATAAGTACATACTTTCAAACTTAGTTGTAAAAGAAATATAAGAATTGTGAAGAAATTTCGGCTCAGAGTTTTTTTTTAACATTTACTCAATACTTTGGAAAGTATTTTATAACAATTTCAAGATGTACATTAAGATTTTGGGCGTTTTTGATGTTTTCGAGAGTTAAATTTGTTACAAAATATTTTTCTAGATACAAAATGAATATTTAAAGACATTAATGTAGGAAAATCGGGATATGGATGGAAGGCATGTCGTTTTTTTCTTTACGAATACATTTGACAGTATTAAAACTTATACAACTGTCAAAAATTCTTGTTTAGTTGAAAATAATGATCTGGCAAATCCCAACCCCCCTATTTCAAGACCAAGTGCCAATATGTGTGTTTCATTGTGACTTCTTTATCTGATTTGCCCAAATTATTGTTTAATCAGTATTTTACCTATAGGGCCAAGAAAATGAAATAATAAATAGCATAAATCATAAAGGGCAATATTCCTTTTTGCCCATATACATCATTTCACAATTGTTTGTCACCATCACGTTATTTATAACCTCAAATTCGGATAAACATAACCTAATTAAAATAAAACATATTGTAGTATATAAGAAATATGAAAAAAGGGGAGGACACGAAAGTATTTAATCAGAAATGCACCTAAAATTAGAGTAGATTCGAAATGATAGAAGAAAAAATATAAAATTTTATGAATATACGACAAAACTTACCGAGGAGGAAAAAAGCGGTGGCGTTTTGAACTTTAACTTTCCTTTTCAAAGCTTCGTATATTGTAAAATGGATGGCGGGATTCGATACCAGCATTAAAGAAGGAGCAACACCGTTCCATAGCGTAGAAACACCTTCTGTCGTTGCTATGTGATATAATCCGTCGAGGAGACCAGTGAATTTGATATCTTTGTCACGTTTTTTCAGTCTATTATTAACAACCCAAAGAGGATTCGTCGTCAGAACATTTACAACGCCTAGAAATTATAGAGACTTCAAATATTGTTCTTAATACATAGTTTAAAGTCTACGGTATCTCCATAAATTTTTATTTAACATCGAAAATTTGTGCTATTGTAGCTTACAGAAATGTTTATACCTTAAGGACTTGGAAACCAACTGTCAGGTGCTTCTGGTAACATTAAATATTTACAATGGCTATAGAAAGGCTATAACTGAATTATTTAATTACAATGACTTTAGAAAGTCTATAGCAATATCAACTTTTTCAAATATTTATGCTTGAATGACAATTATTTGATGGCTCTTGGTAAAATTATTCATTTAAAATGACTTTAGAAAGACTATGACAAAATTATTTATGTAAAATGACTTTAGAGAGGCTGTAATCGAATTATATATGTAAAATTACTTAAGAAAGACTTAGAAGAAGCAACTTCTAGTAAAATTATTTAATTATTTATATAAAATGACTTTAGAAAGACTAACAAGAAGCAGTTTTTTAAAAGATTTATGCTTGGATGGCAATTATTAGATGGTTCTTGGTTGAACACTTAAAAGCGTTGTTTATATGTAGAGTCTTTAATCTGTGTTTTATTGAACTTAGTTCAGATATAGTAATTTAGTGTACCCATATCAAATCAAAGGTGATTAATGTAAATTTATGGAGTATTTACTACATTTTGAAATATAAAAACCAGCTATCAACCTTGACACTACGACTTTTTAAAGTTTAAAAACTTTAATTGCATATTTTGAAAAACATTGACCTTCCATGTATACCCAATTTTTATCATCCAGACACAAACAATTATTATCAGTAACGATAAAATTTTTAAATAATTTTTTTTTTCATTCCTAGAAATAGTTCCATTAAATTTTATATAATAAAAGCTATTATGACAGTCCTATAGCCTGTTTCCCACTCATCTAGGTTTTCTCGAGAAGTTTTCGAGACATCCTGTAGCCTTCCACTATTTTCTCCTTTTGCTACACTGCAATTATTTCTCTTTTCTATAGTTATTTCCTTATACTACATTTATTGATCTCCACACCCATTATTAATCTAATTTCCACCACTATAGATTCCATATAATACAACTTTAGTGTTTAGACTGTTGTTTATTGCATATAATCAAGATTTAGTTTCCGTACAGTAGGTTAAGTGTTTTGTAGAATATTTTCTTTACTTCTCTTGAGATTTAAGTTAATTTAAAAACATTATTCAGTCATTCAGCACATCTGTTGCCCTTTGCCAGATCTATATTCACTCCTTAATCACCCCTATCAACCTTGTTCATTTTTTTAAATAAATATTCATCCCATTTGTAGACATCTTGTGTATTCTTTCTCCATTTTGTTTTACTGTCTTCTTTGTTCCTTTCCCATAATATTATATCATTTGCACAACAAGCTTTGATGGGTTTCTGAAGATATATTATAAAATAAATTTGATAGTGCACGTCTTTGCATTTCAATATTCAGTAAAAATAAATAAACCGCATTTTATTCTTGCATACATATAGTAAGAAGGAGTTTTGTAGAATATTGTTTTCCTTTTCTTGAGAACCAAATCAATTTCAAAATATCATGCAATCATCCAGCACACCCTTCAGTCAAATGTCTTCCTCTGCCAGTACCTGAGGTCTATATCCACTTCTTCATCACCCCATCAACCCTGATACATATGATTGTTCATTCTATTAATGTTTATTTTTCTCATTAGAAGAAATTCTGTTTATTTCTTTTTCATTTTAATGTACTAACTTCCTTTATTTCCAAATCAACTATCCTCTTTTTTCATTTCCATCTCATCTGCGAAACAAGTATTGATAGTTTTTGATAGAATTCACTCTCGAATACATTCAAGTTTGAATAACAAATTGGATAGTACATCCCCTTGCCTTCCACAACAAATAAGCCATTCCACGGTTTTAACGGTTTTTTTTTGAAAAAAAAAATCATCCTTGACAGTACTACTTCTAAAATTTTATCTAAAAACTTTTCTGTATACTATCCAATTCATTTACCCTCCACATCTAATTTTTATCAACAGAAATAGTTTTTATCAGTAGCAATAATTTTTAAAATGATCCAATTTGGATTTTTTTAGTTTTGTAATATTACTAAAAATAGTTCGATTAAATTAATTAAGTCTATTAAGAGAGGTTATCATAATAGATAAAAAATACGTTAATGTCACTATGAATTTAATTTAAAGTTTTATGAATTTCAAAATTATTGATCATATATTTCTTTTCAATGATATTCATTCTATTAGTTATCATAAAAGAAATGTTGGGAATTGATTATTGTGACATTCCTGAAAGTGAATATCGAAAAAGTTTCGGTGCTTTAAAATACTATTTTTTAGTGGATGATCCCCATTGTCAACTTTTTATTATTTGTTAGTCACTTTTCATTATAGTACATTCAGTACTATTACATGTACTTCACAGTAGGTGACGTTATTCTCTTTTTGTTCAACATCCCCCAACGATCTTGGATATATGAAAAAATATTTTCCTCGGTTCTTTTTTGGCTACTTTAGTATAAATTTTTTCCCTACAAGCCGCTACGACTAATAGTTTTCAAGATCCACCACCGTGTACAAGCAAAATTAAACTATTCAATTTATATTGAAACACCCTATATATTTTTTGAAAAATTCTTAACAACAATGAACTTTGATATATTGTTTTCTTTTTAATAAATAAATTTTAAAATCTTTCTTCCTCTCTCAACAGATCCAGTAATTTTTAGAAATTTATGATTCAGTTTATTTTTAATAATAAAATTTTACTTACCAGCAAAAATACTCAGAAATAAATCCGTTTTAGAATTTATGAATTCTTTGGGTATACGAGATTTAAATCCGTGAAACGTATAGAAATACACAAATGTTGAGACTCCTAATGTTATCACGACCGGACTGATTCCTTGATATAAAGATTCTCTAAAAATATAAAATGACAAATAAAGCTGTTTTCTTTCTGGATTTTCATTTAAAGTTTTGAATATAAGTTTGTTGGGAGTAGCTCTACTCTTCTACTTATTTTTGTTCACTTCACGCCAATTCTCTTTTCCTATTCTTTCTCTATATGTTTCTATCCATTTTTCCCCTTCTTCCCTTAATAAGTATCTTTTTGCCCAAGTATCTTTGTCCATTCTGGTTATATATCTGTGTATATGTTGCTTTGATCTCTGTGTTCCTTCTTCTCCTCCACTCCTCCCATATGTTTATTTTGTTTCCTTCCTTTTCGTTCATGGTCAAACATTTGCTGCCATACAGCACTGTTGATTGTATAACTGTCTTGTAAATACATAACTTGAAATATAATTTAATTTCAATAGCCTTCCTAGGGTTCCAAACGATTTATTCCCTCTTGCCAGTCTTTTATCGATTTCCTTTGTCACTGTCACTCTCAGGTAATGGAACTCCTGAATTTTATCAAATCGATACTCCCTGTTTTGATCTGTTATTCAAATCCCTTTCCAGCTCCATATATTGGGTCCATTGTTCATTTATGTGTAATCCGTATTCTTTTGATTTTTCTAGATTAATATTCGTTCTACTTATAAGTACCACATCAACTGCATAGGAAAGTATTTGTTTTTTGTTATAAATCATCCCCTGGATTCGGATGCCACTACTTCTAAGGATCATTTCTAATAAAAAATTGAAGAGCACACTTTAAGCTTCTCGTTGCTTATACTATACAATTTATTATTATCATAATCTTCTAAGTTAAACTACATACATAAATAGTATTTTTAAAAATGTGTACTTTAAAAAAAAACTGGAAAATAGTGAAAAAAGATACTTACACTCCTTCCATCTTTAAGAGGTGTAGTATACCCCGAAAAGTAGACTTTTCTGCTAATTCTTTATCTTCAACTAAAAAATATAATCTGGTTACTTAAATATGCCTTCATCTTGAAATACGACATACTGATATCAATTAATGAAAAACATTTTGGTATTATAAGTTTAGGTTAAAGTAAACAAAGTTGAATTATTCAGTATAATGTACAGTTGAAACCTTTTATCACATCGTTTAGAACAATAATACTAGATATATTGACCAACAATTAAAAAAAACGGCTTAGCAAAGTTTTGTAACTCAGTTCAGTTAATTTACGAATGAATAAAAAGTTTGAGGGTAGATTTACTTGTTTTATGGTAAGTGCCTAGTGATTAACATCGTGGTTAAGATTTGAGAATTTATTTTGATTTAATTTTTGTATTGACAAGTGCATTTTAGGTTAGAATACAATGAACTGAATGAATGTCTGTTTATTATTCCATTTGACCCATCATATCAAAGTGAGAAAAGGTGAGCTGATACCATCAGCTCTATTTGAAAGTAATCACATCATTTGCAAAGGAAAGCTATGTATGATGACAAGATTTGACAACGTCATATATGTAATACTTCTATACGGACAGTTCCTTTAAGTAGACGGTGTTCCGACTAAGTAAGACAAATAGTGTATCGTTCTATCTTTCCTTCGAGTGCTTCATATAGTTCTGCGCATATGAAGTGTCTACAACGAGAGAGAAAATTAATATTGTCGGCACCGTAACGTAGGGACGTTTTTCCCAAACCAACTGTTCATATAGGAATATTACATTTATGATATAGACAACATGATGTCCTCAACCTCAACCCACAATCTGAGTTCACAAAACTCACTAAAGCACACGTTTTCAAGCACAGAATATACTTAGGGTATGTTTGCGGTCTCGAGCTTGTGCAGTTCAGTTAGGTCTCACTTGTGAGACTGAAAAGAAACGTGCTTTGAATTGAGTTATGATGTGGGAAGTGAGAATAATCTGAGTTTGATGTAAATGGAAAGCAGCTAATATTTCTTTAGTTCAATTGAATCACAACCTGTTTTATCTACTATAGAAAGGTTTGTTGATGTAGATAAGTCCATTGGAATTTGTACACCGGTTATGGAAGGTTATATTGTTATAAAATCAAGAACAAAATGACTAAAAGGAAGAGCAATTTACAGTGTCAACTTTAAATGATATTCTTAATGCTGTTAACGTATTATCATAATATGTAGATTAAAATTCAAGGTGAACTACGAAATGTGTATGTAGGTATGTCACACGAACTGAAATTAAAAGATTTTATTAGTGCAAAAAATGGTGTTTTATGTGAAATAAACAAAGTTTAGATATATTTTTCTTGTATATTTACATAGATTTATATGTACCTACACATTCAATTATATTACATCATAAAAAAGTTATAAAATAAACATCACAGTTTGTAACGGCAATTATAACTTTTACTTTCGAAATTTTATTTTTAAAAAACTTTATTAACAAAAAACATTACATTCATTTCAAATGATTGAATTAATAAAACTCATTAAAAAGTGTTTTCAACAATTTCTATTTATATTGAAATACATGCTGATGAAGTATTTATGAAATATCTTTTTAAGTTTTAATTTTCAAAGTAGTCTGGATTTTTCTAGATGTAACTCGACCATGGTTTTTATAACCAATAATGAGTAATTCCTTTGATGTCGTTATAACAGTTTTGAACTGAATTTCAATACTTAATAAATTTCCCACCCCTGAACATTAATTCTTCCATTTTTTCCAAATATAACATATGCTGCTTATACTTTATACAAAGTAAGAGCAAACAATTTCTTTCTAAAAATTTCTCACAAAGCTCAAAAGTTTTTCTTTCTTATCAATTTTTTTATGCTTGCTTTGTCACTATCACCAATTTTTTTTAATTAAAAAGAACAACTTTTGACAAATCCGGATCTGTATCTGTAAAATCTTATAAAAGGTGTCTCTACTCTACTTTTCTTAAAATTGTTTTTTTAAATGTGATCTTTCTTTTGAGACCCCTTGTATTAGTATATTTTTATGTGCTTTGTATTTATTTTTTATATTTAAAACAAATTTTTTTCTAATTTATCTATTTATACTACATTCAGAAATTTTCAAGAAATAATTATAATTTCAATTAGTCTCCTACCAATATGAATGATACATTACATTTCTGACATATTCAATTCTTTCTTTGCAAACAAACCTTATAATTCAACCCTGATTACCCAATAATAACAATTAGAAGGAATGTAAAATTTAGAATGAATAACCCTTACATGTAACTAATCTATTAAATAATGAAAACTTACGTTGTTTACGAAATTTTATCATATCCAAAGGGTATACACTACTCATTGCAAAAATACTTGCCTGTAAAAAATAGTAATTGCTAGAATTTTTATGCAAATTTGATATTTTTGAAATAAAATCTATATAATATCTATTTGATGCTACACATTGAAATATTTGCCATTAATTTCATAATTTATTGTACAATAAGATTTTGCATAATTAATCCAGTGAATGGTTTAAACTAATACCATATAATTTGTTTTAAAAAAAAATCAGTTATACTTACAGCGGCTCCTGCAGTTGCATGCACCAGAGTTTCATAGTTAAAAATCGTTTTCTGAGGTATTTTAGACATTATTATACTGAATGAATATTTCTTACGTTTACCGAAAAAAATTAATAGATTCAATTTAAATTACTTGAATCAAAGGTCATGCTGTGTTCGAAACTTGGTGCTTCTGCATCCTTTCTCAGGAAAAGTATCACTGCGTGATATTCAACATAATAACCAAGTCCACAAAGGTCAGGTTTTTCTTATCAATATCATATTTTACATAATATTTTTAATTACTTTTTAGATAACGTTATCAATTGGTTATGTTTATATTATTGACAGGTGACTTTAAAACAGCTGACAGCACAGAATTAATACTAATACTGACAGTAGGTAATCAATAGTACGTTCCATTGGCACTCCCGACTACGATTTTTCCCGTCTTACTTCGTACTAAAGGTAAATTTCCAATATAATTGACGGGCGAAGTGGCACGCACTATTTCTACTAGAATATATTCTAACGTACCAAATAATGAAATTTTTATAGTTGCCGCTTTTATTGGTTTGAGAATTAAAACTTTTGCTAATTTTCTCAACACTCACTTTGACTAACCTCTTGATATGGATGGTTGTGGTGATCTTTGCGTAGGCGTTACGGTGCCGACAATATTCATTTTTTCTCTCGTTCGAGACACTTTATCTATAATGCGCATGCTTGAGAATGCGCAGAACTGAGCTGAAGCCTCAAAGGATAGAATAATCGTTGCCATTCCGCCTGCCATTCATCGTGACCATAACGATAGTCTTTATGTGAAAAGGCAAAAAGAGTCTTTCGGGCAATGTGAACGCATAATGTAACGCACCCGAAGATATAGAATGTCATTGCAAACATTCTATTTATTTGCATTTTTTAAGATCCAATCATTTCTTTTGTACAAAAAAAAAATAATTGTATATTCCAATCAATTCAAAATTTGGACTGTATTCAAATATATAATCAAAGATTGCTGTTGTAGCTTTATAGTTTAATCCAAAACGGCATGTTATTAATTCTACTCCAACTATGAAGGTTTTTGTATGCTGGAGTATTTATTTTCTACATTGCATTAGTCAAACTAGAATTTTTTTGTAACCGGCTACATTTTGGAAAAATAACTATTGTTCATGGCAGTTGTAAGGATAGCATTTTTTACCTTTGTCTATGGCGAAAATATGACATAATCCCATTTTCTGCGCTATTAAGTCAGAAGCAAATTGATCAGTCTATGAGTTTGTTTACTAAATAAAATATATTTTAAAATGTAGATTATGTGAAATTAAAATTTTTGCCACCTTCATTATTTTCAGTAAGTTTTAATTGAACCTTTGAATACAAAATATAAAAGGCGTTTATTCTGAATAAATCAATAATAAAATCTGATATTAATAAAAGTGTCAAATGTGGAATAAATTTTACTTTCAGATTATCATCATGTACACTGAGTCTGGTGTTAGTTGCTTTATAGATAAATTTGGGATTTTTCATAGAATCTTACAGGAACGACAAAATGTTTATAGATCTAAAACAATTCTGAAGGCAGACCAGTATAAAACTCAAGACAGACCGACATGGTTAAGGATCATTCTTATGTTTTGGAATGTTAAAGTTATGAAAGCAGCTATTCGATTTGGCATTGCTGCTTTAATAATGAATCATTATGAACGACTAGGATTTGCAACATTATTGTTATGTTTCGCTCTATGACATATTTTAAAGACATTAATTGGTATTATTTATTATCATAATATTATTCCTTTATTTATTTAAACATATTAAATACAATTATGCTAAGTAATGATGATACTTTATTGTTACAAGTTTAGATTATGATATTATAATGTCCATAAGAATTAATAGAAACAATAACCAGAGGTTTCATTCACTTAATTTTTGAGTGTGACGTTTTTTTGAGTACAAAGAATTATACCCTACAAAAAAATCAATAAGAGATAAGGCAAGTTTGTATTTTATAAAACTAAAGAAATTGCAATGAATTGAGAATATCTATATCATTGTGGATTTTTGAGAAATATTTGAATTAATTTCCATACAAAGTCTTCGGCAGCTGGATTGTTGTGGAATTGTATGGTACTATTCTTGTTATATATCCAAAGCTTTCGAATTACTTAGAAAATAATTAACATTGTATAATAATATTGCAGGTTTTCAAGTTTCTAATATCTTCATATTTATTCACATAATGTTTTATATTTTTACATCATATTTTGTATGGTTACTTCAAACACTAGCTTGATTCCGATTTATCCGTTTGGTATTCAAGCCACTTTAGTTTAACAATGCATTAACACTAACCTAACCTAGCATTTGTCCTCATGCAGATCCGGATTTCATTGCAATAATTGTTAATGAAAATGAAATTTGGGTCTATGGCTATGAACGCGTGGCAAAAATTCAGTATTTATTTTAATGGGAACAACTATATACTTCGAATTTGATATTAAATTGCATGGGAAAGTAGTGTCAAAGTGATAAATATGTATTATGTCTTCATCTCTGTACAGTGAAGACAAAAACTACAGTTTTTCATCAAAAATAATAATTTTGAGTGACAATTGACATAAAACAAGGTTAGTTGATAAAAATAAATGGTGTGTTCCAACCTGCTAATCAGGACCGTTCTTGGAACGGTTATTGGAAGCGTTTAAATGATATTTTCTGCGCAATTTTCTGCTATGCCTAGTTCTTGTAACAGTATTTGCTATTACTAAGTATCGAAAAGTCCTTTCCGGAAACGTTCTGGAAAGTTGGTTGAAACACAAAACAGAATCGTTCGTATAACAGTAACTGTTCGGTTGAAAGACGTAATCTCACCATACCAATGACGGTTTTTTGATGGGTTGGAACGTACTTAAAAACTAACAATGATATCAGATTCCACCTTTACAAAATAATTGCAGCGTTGTCGGATTGTATGAAAAATAAAGATTTTAAATACGAAATAAAAGCGAATTACCTGAACCGACGAGGTAGAATACGCTTTCATGAAAATAATTAATAATAAAAATATAAGGGAAAAGGAGAAAAACGTTAAAAAACATACGTAAATGAATGAACTCGATTGTTGTGGGACTGTGGCAATCAAACACTTTTTTTAATATATATTCAAAGCTTCCGTATAAATCTCCATAATTATTTATACAACGCTTATATTTTTACCTTATATATTGACCATAATTTCAATACCTTATTATGAATACATAGTTATTCGAAAGCTTTGAATATACATTAAAAAGAGTTACATTTTGGTGTTTGGTTGCCACGGTCCCACAACAATCAGGTTCTTTAATTTATAATATTCTTAATATTCGATAAGAAATTTACTAAGAGGTTTGGAGATGTTTGAAATTCAAAAATAATTGATAAAAACCAAGATAATGTAAGTAGAGCTTATCAATATCAGTATAGCTGTCAGGAATTCTGTACCTTCTGTGCCTTCCCTATATTATACCGGATCTAAGGTCTTTTGCAGCAAAGCGGCATAAGCCTCTGCCACGCTGCCTTTTATTTGTGGTGTATTATGGTGCCTCTGATGTGGATCAATAAATATCCCGTTCCGCCCGGGATGTTCACGTGATGATCATGTACTGATCATTGTTTTGGTTCACTATTTGTCTTCATTAAATAAATTTCAATTTGATTTGAGTAATTCTGTTGAAATGGGAATTCAGAGGAACAGTTAAATTCATTATAAGTTACAATATAGATTTTAATTGAGTTTTTCCAATACTACAAATGTTTTCGATAATATTTTGGTACGTCCTACATTTTATAACAATTTAATATAAACGTACTTGCCTATTTTCAGGAACCATATTTGAAATATTGTACGCTACAACCGCAACAGAACCGCCTACAACGAGTACAACTCAACCTCGTTTCAGTTTTCATAAACGCACGCGAGGTCGTCATCATAGGCATGGGACCTTTGTTAGATATTCTCTGCGTTTTACGCCTTTCTTTTTCAATATTCACTTCTTCTTCATACTCCTGATCTAATGTTGGTTCTTCGGGCTCTGGTTCCATTCCGTCTTGCTCCCATTCATATTGTTCTTCGGGCTCTTGTTCCGGCTGTTCTTCAAGATCTAAATCATCTTCGGGCTCCGCTTCTAATTCTCCTTCAGGTTCCGGGTATTCGTCCGGTTCCGGTTCGTCTTCAAATTCTGGCGGCAATTCTTCTGGTTCTGGTTCTAACTCGGCTTCCTGGTCTTTACAGCTACACGATGCAACTTTGGTTTCCTAAAAAATATGTGTTTTTTTTTTCGTTTTTTCTTCATTTATTCGATTCATTATATCAAGAAAAACGTTTAATGCAGTCACTAGTTGCAGTCATGTTGCTATCAAAGCAATGAGCTAGACATCAAGCCGAAAAATGGATTAGACACATTGATATTAGTAAAATTAGTGAAAAAGCAATAATAAATTGGAGATACAAACAATTGAAGGTCGTTAGAAATTTCTGGGTTTTTACAAATTCACTCAAAACCAAAATTAAAGCAGAAGAAATGAGTCAGAGGTATCACCAGAAAGGATCGAATAAGAAACGAAACAATAAGAGAAGATTTGATATAGCAGAATAGATAAACAGCTTGGAGGGTTTGGACACGTAGAATTTCGAGCAATAGACCGACCGTAGAGAAATGGAAGAAGGAAACGAATACGTCCCAAGAAATTTTGGGAAAATACAATTGCCCAAATTTTAGAAGAAAAAATAATAATACGTACATGGAAAAAGGTAATAATAAAAAACAGTGGTGGAAGGAAGTTTGTTTATGATAAAAGAGACACGCCCATTGATAAAAGGTGGCGAAGAAGATCACCAAATGTTCGAGAGGTGATAATTTGAAAACAAGTATTATGAAGGATCTAGAAATAGACTTCCTTCCATACTTGACGTACCTCTTCGTGTTTGTTGCACAAGATTTGAAGTTTTAAAACAATATCTTTGTTGGTGTCACAAATACGTCCACGTCCGCAGACTCCTTCTATGGTAGGTGGTTCTTGTTCATCTTGACATTTGGAACACGGATAAGATAAAGTTTGGTTCTTGGATCTAACGTTTTTTGGACATACGCTGTTTTGACCACACGGCAATGCGTTTTGATTTTGTAATTGACAAAACTTCACATTTTTGTTACATTTGAAGTCTTCGTATGGTTCAGAATCGTTATTATAATACCAATGTGTTCCGGGAGATTGTTGGGAATTTGGGTTTCTGCAGTTTTGATTTGCGGTTCCACAAGTTTCGTTAACATATTTCGCGACGATTCCGGTATTTTCCGATTGATTTTCGTTTGTCATGCAACAGCAAAGCGAGTCGTCTTTTTTGGTCGGTTCGTTTTCATTGATATATGATGTATCAGTTTGACTAGTTCCCACTTCGCTCGATTTAGAACGACATTCCTCTTTACATAATATCGTGACAGAAACTAAAGGACAACTTGCTGACTTGTCCACTATCACTTTTTTTGTTTGAGTACAATACGTTCGGTCTTCTCCAACGAAATCTAAAAAAAAAATATTTGATTGGGAAACGTTCGGGAAATTTGAACAAATGATTATTTATCTTGACAATTGACATTGACGGTAATGACACATTTTAATTACACCAGCGCCACGATTGATAAGTGTTGCTGGAATTTAGATGCAAGTCGACTTTCTTATTGGGTATGTTCTGTGATTTAAACCAAAAATGAACAAAGTTGAACTACCGTTTTTTGTTAGTTGTCATTGCATATATTAAGTCATTTCAGCAAAATCAATGCCTTTTCAGCTCGAGGTAATATCGTAAGAAAATTAACAATTTGAAAAAGCTAGGTTAGAATTCTCAGTTTCATAAATATTAGACTGAAGTTTAAATTACCTCCAGCCCGCCGGTAATAGCCCAATTTTACAAGTAGAGTCTAAACCACAAACGTAGGTTTAATCTACTGATATCGTTTTCTTCACGTTTTATAGATGGCGTTTACTGAAAAACTTCGGTTTAAACGTTATCGGCGGTCTAGGGGTAGTATAAACTCCAGTTTAACATGAAACCGACGATCCGAATCTAACCTTCTCCAATTGTTTACATTTTTACAATATTATAAATGGTTTTGGTAGAATGATTGAGGATTTGGACTTTAGATTTGATAAAAACGAGGATGATGACGAAGAAATTATTCCCAATGTCAACGCACCGAGAAAACAAAAAGTTATTCGTTCCAGAACTAATCTCTATCTCTAAATTCGTTTTTGTTATTTCCATAATTAAATTCTTTTGCCAGCTCCGCCCCAATGTTTGTCTTTTTCCTTTCCAAGTTTTGCCGTATAACTTTTTTTGGATTCGACTGTTTCTTCGTATTTCTTCTCGAGGTTAACCTAAAGCACTACTTCATAGAAATTGCACGATTTTTGTACTTTGTTCATTTTTGTTTTTTCAACAACTTAACTTTAAAACAAATATCGGAAAAATTTTGGTTGTATTTGTGACAACTGGTAGAAAAATGTCTGTTCAACTGTGACCTGTAAAATATAGAAATCTTGGTTCAAACTAGACTTCAAACCAAAGTTTAAGCTGGAGTTTTAACAGGTTGTTGTAAAATTGGCCATAAAACTTGAAACACTATTGAATTACCTTGATTCGTTTTGAGTTAAACACTACCTTCCAGAGAGGACACCGCAGTTCATAAGCAAGTGTCGAACGGAGGCAGCGAAAACACACACACACAAGTTAAGACGTCCAGACAACCAAGAACACAACAGTGTATAGCCAGCATTCTAGCTCTTAACAAAGATAAAAGACCTCCAGAATCTCCCATAGAACTCAGGGGAGTGTTGATTTGTCCTTATCTTGCTTTAGATTAATTCAGAACCTTGCAAATAATGAATTTTCTTAGAAGACATTACACAACCTTAAAATATGGAATGAACCAAAGGTTCGAACATTCCTCGACAATTGGGATGGCCAACGATAAAATGTGTGGTTATGTTTTTTTTTTCCATTTCATAACTTAACTATTAAAAATATTTTTCAATTTCGCCGTCAATTGGTCAGACGAATTGATAATTTCAAAAGGGACTTAACCAGCATAGAAAAAATCTCATCTATAACCTAGAAACATTATTTTATCGTCGAGGAATAGTCATGAAGGTTTCTGGAATGGCCTTCATAAAAATATTACGTAAAATAAACCAACGAGTCTATGTCTTAACGACAAAATAATGAGATTTTTTCCGTATTATGCTGGTTGAATCTTTTTCAAGGTTATCTGCTTGTCTGTCTTATATATCTAACATTAATAAACAAATATACTCTTCAAAAACCTGAATAAAATCTAGAGATTTAAGAATACTTGTTAAATCATCCACATTAGACTCACAATCATTAGATATAATCATTAACTGTATCACGCCCTAGACCTTGGGATATTTCCCAAAATCTAGATTTGGAAGTGCTGCTTCTAATACCACCTGTTTATTCAAGTCCAAATTCTATGGACGTGATAGAATTCGTCGACTTTCATGATTAATCTAAATAATAGAGTCTGGAGTCACCTGTTTTTTCAGTATATTCTCCGAGCTCCAAGTTATCTGGGTACGGATCAGTAGATGGAAACGTGCTATTGGCATTTCTAGGTGTTTGGTCGATGTCTTCACATTCACAATTTGTATCGACGCTTCTTTTTAGTTCACATTTAATTGTGTCATATCTTGAGCGAGCAGGACCCCATTCTTCCGGAGGTCGGTCAGTTCCAGGAAATTTGCTAATGCGCTTTACTTGTTTTGTGGTAGTGCGTCTATTAGGAGTAGTTGGTAGAATAACTTCTTCGCAATCACAATTTGGATCAGGTAATAATGAGACGGGAGCTTTGAACGTAGTGTTCCTTTGAGCTTGGGATATTTTCGATTCGAGTCTAGCTTTAATTGTACTACGTCCTCTGGCGGTATCTTCGTTAGCACTTTCGGCAGAGAGACTAGTTGTGAAAGATTTTCTACTAATACTTGTTTCGGATTTGAAATTATTACGTGTAGATCTGACTATTGGTAACATTTTTTCCGCGGGTTCAAAATCGTCTATAGGTAATGGATGTCTAGATTTAAAGGTTTGAGACCTTTGTACATCATCTCCATAGTATTCATCTTTACCCAAAGACCTTCGACTACTGCTTGGTGCAGCTTTAACTGTACTACGTCCAATATTTCCTGTTTGCATGATATTTGCTTCATATTCAGAGTCTTCTGTATCCAATGGATTGATTGATCGTTTAGCTACACTACGTCTTTGAGCTTGGGACATTTGGGTTTGATGTCTAGATCTAAAGGTTTCATCTCCATCGAATTCGTCTTTACCCAAAGACCTTCGACTACTGCTTGGTGCAGCTTTAACTGTACTACGTCCAACGTTTCCAGTTTGCATGATATTTGCTTCATATTCAGAGTCTTCTGTATCCAATGGAGTGATTGATCGTTTAGCTACACTACGCCTTTGAGCTTGGGACATTTGGGTTTGATGTCTAGATCTAAAGGTTTCATCTCCATCGAATTCGTCTTTACCCAAAGACCTTCGACTACTGCTTGGTGCAGCTTTAACTGTACTACGTCCAACGTTTCCTGTTTGTATGATATTTGCTTCATATTCAGAGTCTTCTGTATCCAATGGAGTGATTGATCGTTTAGATACACTTCGTCTTTGAGCTTGGGACATTTGGGTTTGATGTCTAGATCTAAAGGTTTCATCTCCATCGAATTCGCCTTTACCTAAAGACCTTCGACTACTGCTTGGTGCAGCTTTAACTGTACTACGTCCAACGTTTCCAGTTTGCATGATATTTGCTTCATATTCAGAGTCTTCTGTATCCAATGGAGTGATTGATCGTTTAGCTACACTACGCCTTTGAGCTTGCGACATTTGGGTTTGATGTCTAGATCTAAAGGTTTCATCTCCATCGAATTCGTCTTTACCCAAAGACCTTCGACTACTGCTTGGTGCAGCTTTAACTGTACTACGTCCAATATTTCCTGTTTGCATGATATTTGCTTCATATTCAGAGTCTTCTGTATCTAACGGATTGATTGATCGTTTAGCTACACTACGCCTTTGAGCTTGGGACATTTGGGTTTGATGCCTAGATCTAAAGGTTTCGTCTCCATCGAATTCGTCTTTACCTAAAGACCTTCGACTACTGCTTGGTGCAGCTTTAACTGTACTACGTCCAACGTTTCCAGTTTGTATGATGTTTCCTTCATATTCAGAGTCTTCTGTATCTAACGGATTGATTGATCGTTTAGCTACACTACGCCTTTGAGCTTGGGACATTTGAGTTTGATGCCTAGATCTAAAGGTTTCATCTCCATCGAATTCGTCTTTACCCAAAGACCTTCGACTACTGCTTGGTGCAGCTTTAACTGTACTACGTCCAACGTTTCCAGTTTGCATGATATTTGCTTCATATTCAGAGTCTTCTGTATCCAATGGAGTGATTGATCGTTTAGCTACACTACGCCTTTGAGCTTGCGACATTTGGGTTTGATGTCTAGATCTAAAGGTTTCATCTCCATCGAATTCGTCTTTACCCAAAGACCTTCGACTACTGCTTGGTGCAGCTTTAACTGTACTACGTCCAATATTTCCTGTTTGCATGATATTTGCTTCATATTCAGAGTCTTCTGTATCCAATGGAGTGATTGATCGTTTAGCTACACTACACCTTTGAGCTTGGGACATTTGGGATTGACTTTTGAATTTGATTGTGATACATCTTGGGTTAACTGATTGTTTGCTCCCCCCAATCAAACTATTATCAGGTCTACTTGGATCAATATTTTTATTGAATCCTCTATTTTCTGAAGGCAGTATTGACACCGGTGATTTAAAAGTACTGCGTCTCTTTGCTTGAGCTATTTGTGATTGCCGTCTAACTTTTATTGTACAATCTCCGGATTTATTTAACTCTGAGTTAACAGGATGTACGGAAACTGAAAATGTACAAGGCGTATCAGGCTTAAAAGTATTATATCCAGTATCGCCTGTGGGTTTAATACTCTCTTCACATTCACAGTTTTCCATAGCTGGGACTTTAAAAGTACTGCTCATTTGAGATATTTGTGATTGTCGACTAGATTGACGTCTGTCAGGTACGTCTTTAGTTGACTCAGTTTCTTTTAGAAATCCGCTTGCAACTGGATATTTGCTAATATTGCGTGCTTCAGTGTTGAGAGTACCACATCTAGTACCGACGATTTGTTCAGGTTCGTATTCTCCAGTAGGTAATGGAATAACTGAATGTTTGAATGTACTCCGCCTTTGAGCTTGCGATAATTGCGATGGACGTTTATTTAGTGATTTCCGGCTACTCGTGGTACTATATCTAGCAACATCTGTTGGTACGATATTTCCTTCATTTCCATAGTCATCTATAGGCAATGGAATAATTGAATGCTTAAAAGTACTGTGTCTTTGACCATCGGGTATTTGGGTTTGATGTCTAGATCTAAAGGTTTCATCTCCATCGAATTCGTCTTTACCCAAAGACCTTCGACTACTGCTTGGTGCAGCTTTAACTGTACTACGTCCAATATTTCCTGTTTGCATGATATTTGCTTCATATTCGGAGTCTTCTGTATCCAATGGAGTGATTGATCGTTTAGCTACACTACGCCTTTGAGCTTGTGACATTTGGGTTTGGTGTCTAGATCTAAAGGTTTCGTCTCCATCGAATTCGTCTTTACCCAAAGACCTTCGACTACTGCTTGGTGCAGCTTTAACTGTACTACGTCCAATATTTCCTGTTTGCATGATATTTGCTTCATATTCAGAGTCTTCTGTATCCAATGGAGTGATTGATCGTTTAGCTACACTACGCCTTTGAGCTTGGGACATTTGGGTTTGATGTCTAGATCTAAAGGTTTCATCTCCATCGAATTCGTCTTTACCCAAAGACCTTCGACTACTGCTTGGTGCAGCTTTAACTGTACTACGTCCAACGTTTCCTGTTTGTATGATGTTTCCTTCATATTCAGAGTCTTCTGTATCTAACGGATTGATTGATCGTTTAGCTACACTACGCCTTTGAGCTTGGGACATTTGGGTTTGATGCCTAGATCTAAAGGTTTCGTCTCCATCGAATTCGTCTTTACCTAAAGACCTTCGACTACTGCTTGGTGCAGCTTTAACTGTACTACGTCCAACGTTTCCAGTTTGTATGATGTTTCCTTCATATTCAGAGTCTTCTGTATCTAACGGATTGATTGATCGTTTAGCTACACTACGCCTTTGAGCTTGGGACATTTGGGTTTGATGCCTAGATCTAAAGGTTTCGTCTCCATCGAATTCGCCTTTACCTAAAGACCTTCGACTACTGCTTGGTGCAGCTTTAACTGTACTACGTCCAACGTTTCCAGTTTGCATGATATTTGCTTCATATTCAGAGTCTTCTGTATCTAACGGATTGATTGATCGTTTAGCTACACTACGCCTTTGAGCTTGGGACATTTGGGTTTGATGCCTAGATCTAAAGGTTTCGTCTCCATCGAATTCGCCTTTACCTAAAGACCTTCGACTACTGCTTGGTGCAGCTTTAACTGTACTACGTCCAACGTTTCCAGTTTGCATGATATTTGCTTCATATTCAGAGTCTTCTGTATCTAACGGATTGATTGATCGCTTAGATACACTACGCCTTTGAGCTTGGGACATTTGGGATTGACTTTTGAATTTGATTGTGCTACATCTTTGCTCAGCTGTGTAACCACCCCCTTCGAAAAACTCACTTCTATCAGCAGGTAATTTGTTTCTTTTGCATATTTCGGTTGTTTGTCCTGAAACATTGTCACATTCGCAATTTGTAATATAAGAACGGGCATCTTGGATTTGAGATGGTATCGATTGAATTATCTGTCCGGGAATGCTGCGACGACTTTGTCCAGTGTCCCTTGTTAGTACGGCATTTTCGTCAAATTCGTTTTCGTTATTTAGAGATTTACGATTAGGACTATTTCTAGATTGTCTGTTTTCCTGATCTTGTGTACGGCTTTTTCGTTTCTCTCCACGTTTATTATCAGCTATAGTACTGGTACGTTTTTTTTCTGGTATTGATGGTATTTTTGGCGCGCTTTGTTTCACCGGAAGTTCATCCATCGAATTTTCTAAATCATTTTGAGTGGTTTCGTCTTGGCATTTACAATCTAAAGCGGATATATCAATAGCTGTAGGTCGATTCGTATTACGTCTTGCTATTTCGTTCGAAATTTCCGCGCAGTTGCAATCTTTGTAAACTGGACAGTACGTTGGAGAATCGTCTTCGAATTCTTCGTTACCCCTAGCAGAAACAACAGATTCGACTTCCTGTAATTGGTTCATGATAGTCGGTCTTGACGCCCTTTTGTTCCCGGGTAAGTTAACAGTTGTTGATTTACTCATGCGTTTTTGTATGTTCGTAACGCTAATATCTGATTCAATTTCAGGACAATCGCATTCCCTAAAATTGGGACAGGATGTTGGCGGCTTAGTTACTGATTCTTTCTCTTTGAATTCGGGATCGATTACACTTTGGACACTTTTTCCATTATATCTATTATTGATTCGAGATTCTGTTATTAATTCACTGTCTTCATTAATCATTTCTGGAGACTTACTCTGTTTGTATGTTTGTGAAGCCCTCGTCTTGCTTATTGTTTGTTCTGCAGTTGATTCTGTCGGAATAAGTTGCGCTAACTCCTCTTCTACCTCATCATCGTCTGGTACCGTCTTATTGGATAAAAAAGATTCTTGTTGTTGTACTGTATCGTTGTATCCTTCGACGTTATTCACATAAGATACTCTGGGAGCTACACTAGTCCTACTTTTTCGTTTCTCTGACATTATTGAAGGTCTTGTCGGAATAATTTTATTTTGGTCCATAGCACCTTTAGCAGAAGATTTTCGACGATAAGACAATACTGATTTTCTTTGTTGATCAACATTATCATCATCAATATGACTGATATTAGATTTACGCGGTTCAACTGAAACCGTGCTTGTTTTTCTATTTGATGTAGCCGTTCTGTTAGCACCTGCCGTTGAATTTGGGTTAAAAGAACGTTTCGAGATGGTGCTGGGTTCTCTAGATCGGCTGAAGGGCATACTCATTTTTCGTTCGGACGTCCTGCTCTTTCTTGGTTCGATATCAAATTCAGATAATCGAGAAGTTGTTCCAGCAAAACTAGTCAGCGGTTCGACGGTACTCATCGTTCTTCTTCTTACGACTTCCGATGTTTGTATGGGAGCCGGTTCGATCGATAAAATGTAGTTACCTCTGAAATTGAAAAATGAAATATCGTAAATTTGTTCAAATTATACATGGTGTAACAAAGTTGTATCACTGTACAGTTAAACGGACTTATAGCAGGGCCCACAATTTCGAAAAACCAAAAAGAGACTGTTGAGGGCATTAGTTATGGTAAATAAAAGCCCATCGAACCATTCTTAAGAGGTAACCTAACCTTAAAATTTCATATAAGTTTATCTGTCGTTTGATTCAACAAAACTCTTATAACATGGATGATAATTCTTTTAATATAACCGTTCCAACGGAAAATGTCGTTAAATGTTTGGGGTGGAATTGTAGGTGATAGAAATATATCAGTTTCGGCAATGAATTCCTCATCGGCGCCACATTTGTGCCTAGAAAAACTGGAAAAGTAATATGAAGCCCAATTCATGCAATCGTTTTCATTAATTTGCGACCAGGTGCATTGTCTTAATAAAACATTACTTTCTCCTTCCTCAAATAGGGTTTTGTTTCCACGATTTCGTCCTCTAAACGCCCCAATAACACTAGCTAATAGTCGTTTATGTTTTTTTTTCATTTTAGGTGAATAAAAATCATCGCCATAATCTTGCCAACTGACTTTTGCCTCTTTCCACGCCACGATAGCTCTCGAATTCTAATCCGTGTCTTCCGATGAAGACCCTGTATTGGAAAGTGTGAACACGAGCTGTAAGAGAGTAAAATTATGTGTCCTTTTCTATTCTCTCGTTTCAAAAAATTACTGGGGCCGCGCTTCCTTTAAATGTACATGTTACTCCAAAGATAACCTCAAAAAAATTAATTTCTCTTAACTAAACATTTTTCGATGGAAACTACTTGATTTCGCGGAATAAAAAAAATATTTTCTGAGTGAATAATCTAATGTCTAATAAAAGAAAATTGTTTTGATTGATTTTCACCTGTAATTCGAACATAAATATTTGAACAATTCCAAGTAGTCCAATTCGACGAAAGGCTTTAGCGGTTGAAGTGCTACGTAAACGAAACCGTGTTGTAATTCTCTGGGTTCCAACAAAATGTCGCCGAATATCGTCGCAATACGTTCGACACCTTCAGGTATATCCAGCTTTTTATCCAGAAATCTGAAATAAATTTTTCATCGAAAAATATAAATGGTCACAGAATTTTTAGATGGAATATCCAAAAACAATAATTTATTTTGTCTCCTTAGAAGAAAAAGAGACGCCATATCATCTAAGAAAAATGGTAATGAGCTAAATCCATACGATTCAAATATTCGCGGCTAAATCCAGCGTCACCGTCATTTTGTAACTTAGTCTTTGTTGTTGTAACTTAGTGGTCGTTTATTTGAATTGTTTACTTGAAAACTAACTCGCTCTGTTTCTCCAAAATTCCATTGGTAGATATAATATACGTCAAAAATGTCATAAAATAGCTTGCAAAACAGAAAATCAGTTATATTCCTTGATCTGTAGGTTTTTATTCAAAAATTTGTTTATTAGACCGACTACTTTTCAATTTTTGACCAAAGTAACAATTAAAAAGTTTGTTCGCTTTCCTGTAAAAACACCTTGAAGTGAGTTAGCAATACGCCACGCCACCCCACGCCAAGTGACGTCGGTTCGCGTAGTAAATTGTTGTGTACACATTTGTAGCACGCCACGTGACGACACGCTCATTTTGTTCTGTAATTTTAAACAGAATTGAAGAGCACTAGTGATCCAAAATAAACCCATTGCGATAAAACTTTCCCATAGACCGGCATACAAAGGCAATAGGCATTCACACGTCTTAACAGGAGTCTGATAAATCTGAGAATTTTGATTCGTCCCACGTTCGATGGCGTGGCGTGGCGTGGGGTGACGAGTGATGGTCTGAGTATGTACGCAAACCATTAAATTAATTGGAGAAACCTATACAGACATTTTCGACACGTGGCGTGTTGTGGCGTGGCGTGTTGTTACTTGGTTTCGGTATTTACACTCTAAGGCGAAAATTTCATATTTACGCACTTCCTACTAGAGATTTTAAAAACCTTGTAGAATGTAGCAATTGTAGATGAATTGAAGTGTTGAAAAATGTAAATGTAGTAAATATTTTGTAAAATAATTTGGCGTATTTCGACTTAATAAACGATATTTTTGTTTACCTTATTATGGGATCCCAACTTTGTAGTTCATGTTTTCTGAATACCACTTTTTGTGGTACCTGTAAAGTTACACCATTGGTCATGACGTAAATAACAGTTAAACCTTTTCTTTCGGTTTCGTCAAGAAAATCTTGCATTTTAGGATCTGTCTCGCCCAAATACAACTGCGTTCTTTCTCTCGGTTTGAAAACTTCTCTTTTATCGGCTAATGTGTAACGTCCAGGTGTTTTTTTCACCGTACCGTAAGCTCCAAGTGCTACAAAATGATTTTTATATAGCGTGATGCAAAAAGTCCGTGTCAATTTTTATATACGGAATTAAAATTGCCAGACAATCGACATCCAGTAACACCCCGGACATAACAAACAATATTATTATTTGTAAATGACATACGAATGTCTAATGTAGACGAATTAAGCTGCAACACCATATGAAACAGTCGTAGTGTCAAATGTCTTAATTTGAGATAGAAGAAGAAGAATTGTTGAGCCGAAACGGAATCTCTTTATGAATAAATGGATTTCGAGGAGTTCTTTGATTGATTTTCCCAAGAACTGAAGGAAAAATTGTTCATGTCGCAAGTAATAGCTCAAAAAGGCGTAAAAGTATAATTATGAATTTTCTGTTTTCTTAGGCTATATAAACTTGCCAGGTTACATATTACTCTCCGAAATTTGATGGCTTTAACTGGTACTCACGGAATTTTGAGAAATATTCCTAAAACTTTGGTATTTTTTGGTATTTTAGTAAGAAAGTTAAACAAGAATATGTATAAATATAGGGTGCGGAAATCATCCCTTCAGGTACTTTTTTCCGTTTAAAGAATCAAATAATTGTAACCTAACCTAACCTACAAAATGAAATCCAATCACAAGCAGGGGTTGCTGTTATCGAAAACTCTTCCATGGTTTTTTCTTGACGAGGTGGACGACAATAAATAAAATAAGCGATGATTCTACATAGAGTTTTCAATAACAGCAACCCCTGCTTGTGATTGGATTTCATTTTGTAGAGAACTATGTAGGTTAGGTTAGGTTTCAACGGTTAATTTAAATCACTGGAAAATCATTACAATTATTTGATTCTTTGAAAGGAAAAAAGTACCTGAAGGGATGATTTCCGCGCCCTATATATATATATATATATACATATTCTTGAACAGCGCAATTTTCTTTATAATATACTAAAATTGTAACGAAATAGGAGGGGTGTAACCTAAACTAAATAATTACCCAACTTTACTACATTAGTTGCGAAGCTAATCGAGGTTAACCGAATAAGTGTCTGAATATTGAATTGTAGGGAATACCTCGAGGTTTTCTTACCTACATAGGTCCTATTAGCGGTTAGTTGATCAAAATTTTCGATAAATTTATCAGTAGATAATTCATACAATCTTAAAACTGCTCCGAAAGCCGGTTTTAAAGTTTCGGTGATGTGTTTCAACACCTGTGACCAGCTTCTACAATTTCTTGGATTGATATTAAGTACATTACAAGTATCCGGTTCGTCTAACAGATATACCTTTATCCTTTTCATTTTTCCATAAACGGGTTCTGTTAAATCTAACTTCTGGCATTGTTTGTTGTAGGTCATCGTTCTTTTCCACTGAGGATTTTGAGATTTCAACTTATTTTCTATATAATCATTGTTTTAACTTATAATTTTCGCGCGGAATGCATTTGGATGAATTTAATTTGTTGTGTTATGTTTTGTCAAAATTACATGATGTGTCAAATGTATTTGTTCGTTTCGTATGGTACTCAAGTGACCGAAGCTGCCCGCATAGATGAGCAGCGATAAACATAAATATAGAACAGTGCGTAGTGTAGGGGGAGTAATATGACAAATAACGATAAGAAGAATCAAAATTTCGGTATATAGTATCAATTAAAATAAATAATAACATTTTTTTCATCAAAAACATCAATTTTATTTTCCCTCGGTATAATACTTCAAGCCAGACCGGCCCTGTTGTGTATTTAAATTACCCAATAAATGATATTAAGTCAAGAAGATCATTAGCGTCATTACGGATTACAAATGTTGTTTTATGCAAGGTTAGGTTAATGACAATGACAAGATGCGCATTAGACAAGTGACAGCTGTGTGAGTCTCTATAAATTCGTTAGTTAGAAATATATTCGTTTGTATAGCCAGATACAAACACACATCCTCATAACTCGAACATAATGTTAGTGAGGTTCTGTTTGACATAAAAATATAAACAAAGCAAAAATGTAAACATAATGACGTAGCAGCTGATCGTTGCGCATGTCACAAACCTTCCATTATTCTAGTAACCTTGGTTTTATGTAGTTTTTAATTATACTTAAGTGGTCGGAGTATCCGTGAATATTTTCGAGGAAATTTGATCTAATCCGGGACGAAAACAGTGTTAGGTTTAAATGTGCGTTGTATAGAGTGTGTTAAATAAAATTATTTATTGGAACAAAATGACTACAATAATTCTTTATAATAATAACTAAAAACTTAATTCACTCTGTCGACCATGCTTTCGACACCACCTTCAGTCTGTCTACTCAGCTTCCCGCTCTCTTCTTCTTTTTTTGTATATGAAACACATTTTTCAGGTTTGACCACAGAACTATATTGTTTGTCAATATTAACAAACAGGGATGTGTTCAGCGATAGCCTGTCTTACGGATTCTATATGTGCTGCATCTTTTTTGTTTTTTGGTTTTTTGAAGGCCCAGAAGTACCTGGCCCGACAAAGGAAACACAAACATTTTGGAAAAAAATTTATTTATTTTCCAACGCAATCTCCTTTTAGTTCCATACATTTTCTAGCAAACTATTTTTTCTATGAAAACAAATACTAAACAACATGGCGTCTTCAAACTTGAAACATGTTTCGGTATTTTTCAAGCAACTACCGCCATCTGTAGGTCAGGTCAGGTACTTCTGGGACCATCTTCGTAGATATCCGATTGCGAGAAAACTTTGAGAAAGACAAAATATGTTTTGGTTGAATAATTTCTCTTAGAAGGATCAAATAATCCCGAATTTTTTCCTTATCGGTTGCTTAGTGTTTTTTTTTCTTGGAAATTGTTGTTGAGTAAGAATCAGAAGTTTGACCAATTACAATTTCCATCTCTGTTGTTAGCAGCCTGAGTCCTCCAATTAGAATTTATCATTTGAAATACTATGTATACGGGGCTTTCATACAAAAACATAAAACCGGCGTTTATTCATTAGAATTAATTGTCGAGTATAACCTCAATATTTTACATTTGAGAGACTTGACAGCTGTCACTAGCTGTCATTCGATGTCATTGAACATTCACATTTCCAGTTTACTGATGATTCTTTGTGTAAAACCTAACGATTGAAAAGTGTAGTGATTTAACAGGCCCATAATACCTTTAGATCCTATTGTTGGGGCAAGAATTCTTGCGCTGTTACAAGATGATCGAGGGGAAACGTAAAACTGTAAGAATTGTTGATGCAAATCTTTGTGGCGTGCAAAGGGTGTACCAGCGCTTTCTGAAGTCTGGCCAGATCACTAGAAGACCATGGTCTGGGCGAAAAAAAGTTACCACTCAACGAGATGACCGTTTTTTGGTGTCCACAAGTTTGCGGAGTAGGACAGCTATTGCGGTTTCCCTGCGAAATCAGTTGGAAGTCAGATGGACGTCGACGAGAGTGGAGAAGACCTGGGGAAAGATATCCTGAAGTTTGCATTGACGAGCGTCTTCCATTTGGCGGTGGGTCAGTTATGGTTTGGGTGAGAATCAGTGCACAGAGTTGGTCTTCATAGAAAATGACTCCCACATACAGCCAGAATTATCAGGGAGTATCTGGATGAGGTAGAAATTAGGCGTTTTGACTGGAAATCCCGCAGCCCTGCTATGAAACCCATAGAACATGTCTGGGACGAGTTGGGACGATTGATCCGCAGGCATACACCAGCACCAACAACTGCCCAAGAGCTGAGTAGATTGCTGTTGCAGGAATGGGATAACAGAGACCAGAATGTGATCCACAACTTCATTCAAGCAGTCATCAATGCAAGAAGAGGGAATACACGTTATTAGTGTCAAGTTTTTTTATTTTGTTCGCTTACAAAAGCACATGGAATGATGTACAGTTTCCGAATACTATCTGAAAACGTAAAATTTCAATTTTGCTCGCCGTGTATGTTTTTGTTGATAAATTGTCTCGATTCGATTCTAAGTTATTTGTGATTGAATTTCGTTTTTAAAATAGGCAAAAACTTGATGCTTCGACCTATTACGTTTTATAAAAATATTATCGAGAATATTGATAAAGTTTGAAAATAAAACAAAAGTTTTTTTTTGTAAAAATGCAGCTTTATTTCATAATAAAACAAAAAATGTTAACAACAGTTGAAACATTGAATAATTGATATTATTTCTAATAGTTGACCAAGAGAGTAGCAATGCGCAATCAAAAGAGGCACTTCTCTACAATTATTTACAGTTTCTTAATTTTTTTAAATCAACCAATTATCATTAAAATGTATGCATCAAAATATATAATTTTAATCCCATTAATTCAGGCAAACTATCACGTTTGTTTTTAAAGTGAAATATTCTTAGTGAGATTGCCAAATCAAATCGCTACACTAAGAAAAATAAATATTTCATCTTAATTATAAAACCATCGACGTTTGGAAAAGTCAATATATAAGGAATTAATAAACATGGACACGCAGCCCCATCTTCTAGCCCAAGTGCTTGCATTCTTTTCCGGGTTCCTCGAATTCGCCAAAAGACCCTTCCCTATATCTGTGATTCCACTTCACAATTAACGCAACTGCTCAATGTTCTAGTACAGAAATGAGGCCTCACCGTTTTCCAGATCCCTTCCACCAGTACATCAGTGATCAACGCTGGTTGCGGCCAGAATGGTTGTCCTCTCTTCACAAGGTCAACTTTTTTGTGGTTGAGGACATGAAGCAGATAGAATCCGTCGCCATTTTGAGTGTGGCTATACCTCAGTTTTAAGGCATCCTGAAATTTATTTCAATATATTTACAGGGTGTATTCAATTGCAAAGTTTCTACTAATGAAATTTTCGCGCTAGCTTTTTGTTTTTTCTCTTTGTTTTATTGCTTTTTATACTGTCAATTCTCAATTGAAAATGATGTACATTTAAGTTTGTAACGCTCAGAAAGCTTTTCTGTATTCTATTGTAGCAATAAATTTTGTGCGCCTGCGTTTTGTCGCTTCTCTTTGGTTTGTAGCTATAGGGTACTGTCAATTGTCACTTGTCAGTGAACTACCGCGTTATTTGAAATGGAAATGGAATGAAAAATCATGTATTTTATACGTTTTATAGTATCCGGTGAAATAAATATTAACACCATGTAATAAAACAAGTTATTTTTGGTGAAAATACTCATATTGATCCATTTTATTGTGAAGCCTCTTTGATATCTTATTTTTCGAAGATTTGGTATTGGACCCTAATTAGAAGTTTTCTTTTTGATATTTATAATTATTATAATGGGGAAAACAACTAATAAAAGTAACGTGTGTATTTATGCCTTTTATAATGAGATTAAATATCGAAATATTTTCATCAATATGAAAGTATGTTCAAGATTCAAATGTCTATGTGTCAAGAGAAGTAAATTTTGTAGGTTTCTCCCAACATAACTTATAAATCAATTTTCAACGCAATGAACCAAAAATATTTCCACTTCTTTATACAAACAAAACATTTGTGGCCCCTAGTTTAACACAATTAAGCTTGAAACATTTTGACTTCAGACCTGACTGATGCATCAATAATGAAAATAAATTCGTTAATAAGCTTTCAGCAGCCATTTGCTTTTGTCTCTGTGTCTTCTTTCCACCAACGAAAAATCAGTTTGAACAGGTGTAATAAATCAGCAAGACTAAAACAAGACGTTGAAACGAATCAAATTGAATTCATTTTTGATAATGAATCAGTTAAAACAAACTAATGTAGACCAGGCTTTCACTGTTCCTGAACGTACCAAACTGATGATTATTTTTTAAAAAACGATGTTTTCACGTCAATATCACTGAAGCAACCTGAGTGATGCATCAATAAAGAAAATAAATTCGTTAATATGCTTCCAACAGCCATTTGCTCTTGTCTCTGTGTCTTCTTTCCACCAACGAAAAATCAGTTTGAACAAGTGTAATGAATCAGCAGGACTAAAACAAGACGTTGAAACGAATCAAATTGAATTCATTTTTGATAATGAATCAGTTAAAACAAACTAATGTAGACCAGGCTTTCACTGTTCCTGAACGTACCAAACTGATGATTATTTTTTAAAAAACGATGTTTTCACGTCAGTATCACTGAAGCAACCTGACTGATGCATCAATAAAGAAAATAAATTCGTTAATATGCTTCCAGCAGCCATTTGTTTTTGTCTCTGTGTCTTCTTTCCACCAACGAAAAATCAGTTTGAACTTTCCCTGAACGTACCAAACTGAACGATGTGGCTGACTAGTAGAAACCCCGCTTAAGATAATATATATTTCCAATTGAGTTTATTTAATTACTTATTATAGTTTGGTAGAATGTTTATGAAAAGAAAAGCGATAGGAAGCCAAGCTTAGAATAGTTACTTACTTCTAGCAACAAAAGAAATTGATAAAAGAATTTACAAGGACAGTCGGAAAGAACAGACAACCAGAAAATATTTAAAGAGTTGATTCAAACAAGTGAAAGTTATATCCAAATAATCAAAACTTTTTCTTGACACATTTACAGACGAATCTGTTATGGAATCGATAATGGAAAATTAGTTATCCGTGCTGGAAACTGTTACAAATATCGTTTTTGTTTAATCAATTAGCTTCTCTCGTTAAAGTCTACTTAAACATACTCTAGACATGATAACAGCATGAGCACTTTCGGTAAAAATATAACAAAACTTTTCACAGAACTGCAAGATAATATACTCTATGTGAATGTAACTATAATTTTACAACTAAATTCAAGGTTCGTTTAAGACAAATGGAATTTTGTAAACTTGTTTCAGTGCTCAGTGTATTAATATTCGGATTTGTTTTTTTTTTATACACTTATTCGAATATAAATATTTCTCATTTTGGAGAATTAAAATATAATTCTGTCACTTAAAAAATATTTATCTTAAAGAAACCTTCTCGTTTTTCTATAACTTTCATATATTTCTTTAAAACTACATGTCATATTGTAAGAAAGCATCTCGTAATTTATATTTTTTTCAGTCTATACTAGGATTTCATCATGGCGAAAATTAAAAGAATGATATAATTGATATCGGTTTTTTTTTACATTCTAATTTCCAAATAATAGCGTGAAATGTTGCACCGTGAAAATCTACTGCTATAATCATATTGAAACTGATAATTATTTTGAGCTTGTACAATTGTATTTGTACGAGGGTGAATCAAATATAAACGAGACTTTTGGACCTGCGCGCGCAATAGTGATGGAAGAACGTTCCGCTGTTATTGGCTGTTAGGTTGGTTTGTCAGGAGTGGGGGAAGCTCGTGACTCATCATCATAGACTCGCTCAGTGTCCATCGTTACGATGTCCGAGCAGGAGGTACCTCCCTCTATTGCGCAACGTATTGTTATAAAGTTTTTAGCTGCAGAAGGTGTAAAACCGGCCGAAATCTTGAGAAGATTGACTGCACAGTTCGGGGAAAAGACGCTGTCGCGAGTTAGAGTGTTTGCTTGGCATAAACAGTTCGTGGAGGGCCGTGAACGTATTGAAAATGAGAGCCATGACCGCAGACCCCGCACCAGCATTACAGCGGGCAACATCGACAGTGTTCGTCAACTTGTTGAAGGTGACAGGCGTCTAACAACTTCGGATATTGCAATTGCGATATGCAAGACTTGCATATCGCCGCAAAAGACGACACCTTCCAATGAGAAAAGTGATTCTCCTCCATGACAATGCTCGTCCCCATACGGCAGCCCTGACAGTACAAAAATTGGAGCAACTGGGTTGGGAGACACTGGAACACCCTCCATACAGTCCAGACCTATCTCCCTGCGACTTGCATGTCTTTGGTCCTCTCAAGGAAGCTTTGGGAGGGCAAAAATTCCACAGCGATAATGAGGTTGAAGCATATGTGCACAATTGGCTACAAACACGACCTGACTCTTTTTACCTGGAAGGAATTAAAAAATTACCTATACGTTGGGAAAAATGTGTTTCTAAATCAGGAGATTATGTAGAAAAATAAACTATGATTGTTTGGGCGTTTAAAATCAAAATAAATATTTTAAAAAATAAGTCTTGTTTATATTTGATTCACCCTCGTAGGTTACCTCAAACATACCATTGTTTTCCATATAATCTATATAGAAATGTGTTTTCCTACGACCATTTATGAAAATGATAGATCGCACACTCATTTTTACCTAAGAAAGTAGCTTATTTCACATAAAATAACAAAACATACATGTATTAAAATGCTTCTTTTCCTTATGTTATATATGGTCTTGAACTATAGAGGGAATACGCGAATACAATATGAATCTGGCTGGGTGCCCGAAGGCAAAAGGCCAAATTTAAGAAGACTGAAGAAGTGGACAATATAATTTTTTGAGGTTATATTAGTTTTTTCTTACGATCACAAGAAAGTAGCTTATTTCACACAATTTTAGTAAATACAGGAGCAGATTTTGCTGCATTAAAACGCCACTTCCCATTTAACTCTTATAACGTCTCAAAAAAAAGTAAAACAAAATTATTAATTTAGTTCTTGTTAGGTATCTAATATAGTTACAAAAAATTTATTGTTGTATTGGTTCTTTTTATGTTTTCTCTAGTTATAAAACATTTCATAATCATTCTTTTCATTTTTGTTATCTCTACTATTACAAAATAAAATATATTTTAACTCTAATTAACTTTCTTATTTAAAAAATACGTTTTTATGAAGAATTTTTTACGTGGTCGTAGGAAAACTAGTGTAGACAACTCGTTGGAAAGTGTATTTCGCACTCGCTGCTACGCGGTTCGTGCAAAACAGTAACTTTCCAAACTCGTTTGTGATATTGCTGAAATTATTAACTATTATTTATTCATTGCCTCTCACTCTGCAACATTCCGTATAATAATGGAATAAAAAACGAGATTTCATTGGTGAGAGTTCACTTACTAAAAACAGTTTTATAACAAATATAAGTTGAATATTTTGAATACGTTATTTTTTGCTTATAAATCTAATAACTGGTAAAACCTCTACACTACTCGCGGAGTTAACCGAAGTTAACCGAAAAAATTAGCGTAGTGACAGCTCCTTGTAACCTCGCTTAGTTTCTTACATTGTCAAACTATGTGCGAATGACCCGAAGTGAAACGAAGTTCGAACACGAAGCGTGTGATAGCACATCTATCGATGATCGTTAGTTTGTGTCAACTGTCAAATTTTATTTGTTGCCGTGTCCAAAATACAAGATACTCAATAATAAATTGAATACAAAACTACTTATTTTTGGTATAGATGTAGAGGTACACTATGATTGATTAGAGGAAACTTATATACTGCAGTGGACTGTAACACTTAATTTTTTAACATAAAATTGATTCTCTGGTAGAACACCTACTTCGTTGATCATTTATGGCAAAATGAACTTTAATTTTAAGCGCTGTTGCCGCTTTTACTTACAATGTTTAATATACACCAACAAACCTTCTTAAGCATTTTTATAGTCTTCTTTATTGAGTAGTAAAGTATATTTTGTACTTATTTCTGCGTCCAATAATGTAAGAAAATATTATTTGAGCAGCCCAGTTCTGATTTCATTTCAAAAACACGAAGGTAAATCTAAATAACTGTCTACTTAACCACAATAAAGAATATGCATGTATGTTTTTATATTTTTAATTAACTTTTTACATAGCAACAACAAAAAAAAATCAAAATAATTTTTAAAGTATCAGTTAAATTTGGCTTGTATTGAACGCGGTTATTTTTCGTGACATCTGGCATCCCTGTCTGCATGACTGAGTTTATTGCGAGGTAGTACGAGTATGAGGACACACTTCCGACTCCGTCCGAGCGAGTATTGTAGTGGATGCCTAACAATTTCGAACTAGCCACAACTTTTTACAACAAAACAGAAGTAACCTCAAAATCTTATTTCAAAATTAAAATTTGTCAAAATTTTTAAGTGCTTGAAACATAAAATTATAACCCTAGAATTTGTATAGTGTTATTAAAACCAAACATGAACCATAAATAGATAAAACTAAACACAAACAATAAATAGATAGGAAGTCAGATATTCATTGAAAAATATGCCGAATAACCCTGATCGCTGAGGTCTTTCCATTAATCCACATTAATAATAAGAAGAATAGTCAATCTTCAGTATTTTGATATCATATTAGTTCGTATTAGTTCAGGTATGTAAAAAGACAAATAAATAAAATAATAAAAATATATTGAGTTTTGCTTTAAAGTGATGATCAAATTTATTGATCGAATTCGTGAAATTTTATTTAGGTACGATACGATTGGATGGGTGGCATTATGTAAATAAGCTCAAATGTAGCAAAAAAATACCTAATTAAGCTGTGTTTTTATCAGTTATTGTGACTTATTTTCAAAATTGAAGAAATATCTTCAGACTGGTATTTTTGAAACCATGGTTTATTCATTTTGCAAGTGAATAAACTTGATATGACCATAATAACATAAATCTTATTTAAAAATTGGTTTACTTTCTTTCTTATTTTATATATAAATACTGCTTTAAGTAAGTTTATCATTAAAAACCAATAAAACTCGATAATCTTATTTTATTCCACTGTATTATGATTTTACTAAAAAACACGCATAATATTCTTATTTTACTTCAGTCAACTACTTTTAAAAAATCACTGTACAGTATTTAAAACAAGTATCACTCATCAAATCCAAGATCATTATAAATTCAACTATCTCTTAATAATTGCACTACAATTATATCAATTCAGATGATTTTTGATTTTGTTTAGTTCTTAACAGATGACTAAAAATTGATTATAAAAAGCTTGTCGTATTTTCCTCATTATAAACAGAACTTTTATTATTTTGATTTTATTGATGTATTATTCATTGTTAACAAGACAACTAATTGTTAAATATCAAAATTTAAGCCAATGAAAACCCCAGCGACAAAGAAAACTTTTTAAATGCGAATATAACATGTTTATATAGTTTATAATACTTTTAACAACAGTATTTTTCCCATAAAACATTTCCTATTAATCGTTTAATAATCTCGTATTGCATGTAATAACCCCTTGTCAATTTTAAATAATAATAATCATTACTTCTCCCAATTAATGTTTTATTACTTTTGTTATAATAAATTTTAGCCACCTGGAAGCTTAGAACTTGTAAGTTTTTAGTATGATTTGTGAAACAGCAAGAATTTAGCAAGATTTAACAGCTTAGTAATAAGGATTATGACAGGTATTGCAAATGGGAACGATGTGTCCATATTTGAAGTTTTGTTCATCATTTTCACAAGGAATAACATCTTATAAGAATCCCTAGATGATTGTAATGTTTTGTAATTGATATAATAATAACTTTTAGAACCAGAGAAATCAATGGAATCCTTAAGGTATGTTTTAAGTTAAGAGCATTTTTAAACACCGTATATGAAGTCAACATATTTCAAAAGCCAAAAGAATGCTGTCAATTCATGTATATTTAGGAATACAGACAGAAAGATTTTTAATAATATGTTGGGGAAACCGAGGAGGGTGATGACAAATTTCACACATACATATATTTTTGTAATATGAACAAAACGCGTTTTTTTGCATAAAAGTACTTTAATTATCATTTAAAATAAAAGTAAGGAACAATAACATGAAGTATTAGACATCAAGATAACAAACATTCTCCCTCGGTCTCCCTCTACTATTTTTGAAAAAAGTACAGTAGTGATAATTGTATTGGAATAGTCAAAAAGGAACCGCTCAATCCTGAAATTGGATTTACGCCAATTTTTCTGAAACTTGGGACAATGACAGTTTGAAGCAAGCTGATGAAAAGTCTTAATGAATATGAAGAGATTCTCTTGCTGTGGACGCTGATAGGATTCAACCCAAATGTAAGTGAGACTTTTGATTGGTTTGTTTCAAACTATCATTATGCCACGTTTCAGAAAAAAATTGGTCAGAGCCATTGAGTCTTTTGATGTGAAACAACACCTGCTAGGTATATCTTGCTATATCCATGTGAACTACACTGATTAAAATCATCTAAATAAGCTTCTCGAACTGAATCGACGTTGGACTTAGATCATTTTTATAACAAAAACATTGCAAGCACACAAACAGCTAACAAGTTAATAATTTTTTAAATTAAATTCACTATTAAGTCTTACATTCAAGAACTAAAAGAAATGTAGACCATTTTCAGATATCCATATTGTAGATCACAGCTAATGTGAAGAATCTCCTTCTTTAAATATACTTTTTTTACTTATTTAAGTGTCGTATCAATCACTTATCTTGTTTCTTATTGGAATAAAACGTAAAACAAGAAAAAACTAATAATAACATTCAAATGGTTATCAAGTGAATGACATGACAATTTGCTAGTCTCCATGAAAAGCAACCAGGGAAATAATATAAAAAGTAGAAAAATTCATGGCAGGCGAAAAGTATTTGTAAGAGTTTTTTTTGTCAATTTACAATTTTGACATTCAAATGGACTTTTCTATTCAGTATCATTATTGTCTATCATATTCTCGATACATCAATTCTAAAATAAAAAAGTGTAATCAATTATTTACCCCAACTGATCCCATATTCGAACATCTCGCATCCCGAAATGCGGTTTCCGAACAGACCAGATTTTAATACTACACCAGATGCTTGAGAAGTGCTTCAAGTACAACATCGATACCTTTCACATTTTCATCGATTTTGGGACGACATATTCAAGACCAAAACTCTACCAGGATATGAATGAACTACACCAAAAACTTTAATTGAATTCTAGTCGAAATCTAAGATCAATTCGAGATGACATTAGTAGAAGACGCGATGACGTGTCTCCTGTTCAACATAGCACTGGAAATAGTAGTTCGAGTTGAGGAACTCGACACCAGAGGTACAATCTTTGATAAATCACCGCAGGTGCTTGTCTACGCTGTCCTATCTCTAAGCCCTAAGAAAAGCAAAAGGAACTTTTGTAAATTTTAGAAACGCCGCAGAGAATATGGAACTAAAAATCAATACGAATAAGACAACAACAGTAGTAGTGAAGTAGAACAAAACTACAATAAACACAAGACAACCCATAAAAGCATTGACGCCAAAAGAAGTACACAATGAAATAAAATTACGAAAAAACACCTAATAACCGACAAAATTCTGAAATAATTGCCTCAAAAATGTACATTTACAATGCAATTATGAGATTCGGATACTGGCCAAATGAAGCCAAAGCCAAATGAAGCTGCACAAATCATATTAATCGGTAAACCAGGCAAAGACCCAACCAACGTGTCATCTTACCGTCCAATAAGCCTTCTACCTAAAATGTCCAAACTCCTTGTAAAATCGAAAGAATGAAGTGCTAGAAATACGGTTCCAAATATTACGATTGCTATGTTATTTTGGACTTGAGCAAAACGAGTCTCTCAAGAAGTAAAAAAAACAAAAAATATAAGACGTTAATTGTACCAGTTTAAATCCATAGATGGGGAGCCTGGACTCGAAAAAAAGAAACGATTGAGTCGTTACTTCTTCGAGAGAAATATAGTGATAAAAATTTACGGAGCTATCCAAGGAAATATCGTCTGGAGACGTAGGAATTCTACAACAGGTTTAGATGGGCAGGACATGTAGAAGGCATCTACAACAAAAACGAACTTCAAGGTCATACCAACGGGTAGTAGAGGCACGGGGAGATCAAGGCTAAGATGGAGAGACGAGGTCTCTGAATATGCTACAAAGATTGGTGCAGTGAATTGGATGGTCCTTGTAAGACACCGGAGTCCGAGGCTAGAGAAAGTCGAGCCCCACGTGTAGGGCTGTAGTACTACTGGCTCCATATTTATAATTCCACAGTACTGTCTCCAGTCAGAGGCGTAGAGTGGATTGTTTTCTTTCTATTTATAGGGGATTTGTGTATGTTATGAAAAAGTTACGAAAAAATATTTAGATGACCAAAATAAACACATTTTTAAAGAAAGAATAAGCCACAGGATTTTAAACATCCAAAAATCGCAAAATATTTTATATCGTTGTTTCTAGAAGCCGATAACACGAATAAATTAGGTCGAAATGAGTACTAGTTCATTTATCATGATAATTTCTCTAATTTTGTTTAATATTTCCCTGTTTTATTAGAGAAGAAAGCGCATCTCGGCATTGTATCCTGCAGATGTATACATCGGATTCATCTATAAATGAAATACTTAGGCCTAATCTACTTTTCTTAATATTTCTAAATATCTAATGTATTTTCTCTGCAGGAACGTGCCTTTTCTTAACATAGAGCCTTTATCTGTCCCATTTTTTTCTCTCTAAAACCACGGTTCTTGGTTTTATACTCAAAATAAGTTGGAATCTTATTTATCCTACTTATGATTTGTATAAAAAAATAAATTTTTTGGGTTGAAGATATTCACTTTAATAAATAGAAAAATAGTAATTTTTTTTTTGAAATATACTGAGCTACGATTATCACTAGATTTGAACGCAACAGGTGACTTTTAAAAATTATAGTGCTTACGCAAAACCAGTATAATGAATAAAATAGTTATGAGATTATCTTAATTTGTATTGGTGCTAATAACTTCAATTTTACATTCAAAATTTTAACGTTTTTCTAACCTATGTAAACTTTTAAACCCTTTATAAGCGGTTCAAAAAATTTTAAAAAAACTGTGTAATTATATAGACAAAGGATACATTACATGGGAAAAGAAGAATCTCGTTAAAATTAAGTAACCTAAGATAACGTCAAAATGACGGCCGTATGGTAAACAACAGATTTTTTTGTAGGTACTCGAGTTTGCTTTTCTTGAATTTTCTGGTAGTGAGAGTTGTTTTGAATTGTTTTTTTTTGCTTTATGGTGTTACAAGGAAATCGTAGATACTTTTTATAAGTGTTTTAGTTAAATTAATACAGCGGAAACTAAGTTTTCAAAGGGATAATTCAGTTGAAAGTTATAAGGATAAACTTAGAGCTTTAGGTGGAAAAAAGAGAACGAGCAACGTTTCCGGAAGGAAATTTCGCACTTCTTCAAATAGCAATTCCTAAAACAATGAAACCGGGAATCTAAAATCCAGCAAATAATTTCACAAATCAAACAGAAACTTACGGCAAAAGAATTTGTTTTCCCCACGGCGGCCATATTAAAATGGGCATGCAACTCCTAAAACAATGAAACCGGGAATCTAAAATCCAGCAAATAACTTCACAAATCAAACAGAAACTTACGGCAAAAGCATTTGTTTACCCCACGGCGGCCACATTAAAATGGGCATGCAACTCCTAAAACAATGAAACCGGGAATCTAAAATCCAGCAAATAACTTCACAAATCAAACAGAAACTTACGGCAAAAGAATTTGTTTTCCCCACGGCGGCCATATTAAAATGGGAATGCAACTCCTAAAACAATGAAACCGGGAATCTAAAATCCAGCAAATAACTTCACAAATCAAACAGAAACTTACGGCAAAAGAATTTGTTTTCCCCACGGCGGCCACATTAAAATAGGCATGCAACTCCTAAAACAATGAAACCGGGAATCTAAAATCCAGCAAATAACTTCACAAATCAAACAGAAACTTACGGCAAAAGCATTTGTATTCCCCACGGTGGCCATATTAAAATGGGCATTGCAACAGTTCGTTAGATTGCTAAATATGTGACAAATATATTTCAAAGTGAAATTTTATATCAAAATTAATCTTAATATTGCTTATACTTTTTTATTACTAATATTTTTCGTTCTGTTTGGAGATATGTTTCAATATTATTTTCGAATGATATTGCTAAAAAGTAGGATAACTATGAGATTCCAACAAAGAAATAAGTGTGAAGATATTTTGATAATTATTTACTGTTTTGCAGGTGAATTTACCTAATATTTGAATGGTCTCCTATGAATTCAATTTAAGCCGAATTGTTTTTAACGAAATTTTAGATATGTCTTGTTTTTTTTTGTTTGTAATTTTCGTAAAACGTAAAGCAAAGACAAAACCACCTCTATGTCTTTAACTTTTAGTTTTTTTTTTTGATATATTTCACACAAATTTCTTCGAACTAAACAAAGCGAAAGTAAATATTAGCTGTATTTTTTCAATTTCTGTAATTAATCGTTTAAAGCTAATATCTTTACAATGTGTGCGAGTTTTCTAATTTCATTGCATCATTTTTAGTACATTTTCGTTTTTATATAAAATGTAAGTATGTTTTTTTTTTTTGTATATACAATACAAATTGATTGGGAGTATGATTGGCTGTAGAAAGATAAATATTGTGTCAGGATTGTGTTCTATTATTTATTTTTATAACCTGTACCAAATCTTTTGAGAATTTAGTACAAGAATTGTGCAATTTTGGTTATTGCAATGGGGTTTTGGTATACAAAGCTCCTACTACTTTTTAAATAGATTTATTGTACAATTGATATTTTTGATCGGGATAAAAAAATCGTTTTTGATTTCCATGTTACAATAAGGATGATCCTTTTTTGCTCACCAGTTGATGCTATTGTACAGTAAGGTCCCATTAGTTGTCGAGTTACTCGTGTGAAAATATAAAATATTGTTAAGCCGGCCCTGTCCGGCTACTATGGAATTTTAAATATTCGGCGAATCCGCGCGGCGTTTTTTTTTGGGCGTGTTTCACATTTTTTATTTCTATATTATTGTTATTGTAGCATGCGGTTTATTTACATTATTTCTTCTAAATAATTTCTAGGAAAGTCTATTCATTCATTTCTTTTTCTTCTAGAAGAATTCTAGTAGAAATTTATTTAGTTATAAATAAATTTAAGTGAATTAATATTAAGTTAAGTGTATTGTATAGTGTGTAAATAAATTAAGAACGTGAGAGACAGTGTTTATTAATTCACCTCTCGAATAGAAAGAAAAATATTGAGCTCGCCTTAGTATGTAAAAAGACCATGAAAGATGAAATTATTTCTAATAATTTTTGAAAATATTCACAAAATCATTGGCAAATTACCCACCCACAAGGACTGATATTTAGCATCGAAGAAACCTCACTATACACTAATTCATTTAATGTCGAAATTATAACCGATAACCCCAAGTTATATAAATACAAGGCTGAAAATAATTTAATTTAATATCATACCAGGTGTTTGAGAAATATGAAGTTGTTATATGTCAAAAAAATTATAGATTTAAAAAATATTGTTTCCTAAAACTCTTTATTAAATAATAGGGTCCTTGCAAACATTTTTTTTTATACCTTAACTACCGTTTAGTATATCGTTCTTAATCACATTTTTTAATTTTTTTTAAACGGTATATTCATAAAAAAATGAATTTAAATGCCTAAATGACGCGCCAAAACGCATTTGTTGTCATATGATTGAGTGTGACGTAGAAAGTAAGTAAACAGACTTAAGTGAGGTTAGAAGTACAATTTTGTACAATACAAGATGACGTATCGTTGGGGCATACAAGAATGTACAAAAACTAGTATAAAAATACCAAATAAAGTCAAACCTGGCTATCCAGTATATGTTTGTGAAGACCATTTCAATGTTTTATCTATTGGTATTTAAAAAATGTTAAACATGTTAAGATAATACAAATGTTTTACCATCGAAAGCTTTAATCAACACATAACCTTCAAAGCTATCATCTCTATGACTACATTTTAATAAAGTTGAAGCAAACAAATGTAGTACTTACGTATCTGCTTTTACTTTGTGCGATCTTGCTTCGATAAATCATATTTCGGCCATAATTTCAATTAGAATAGTCACAACAACAAAATGGCGTTTGAAAGGTGACACGCGACTACCACGTTTCAGTATTTACTTACTTTCTACGTCACAACCGCAGTAACCAATAGAAATATGTTTTCTGTCACGTGATATCATTCAAATTATCAACAATTCAACCTAAATTCATAAATAAGAAGTGATATATAAATTTTTAAATATATTAAGTACCCAAATTAGCGACCACTGCAAGGACCCTATTTCGTGAAAGTCGTCCAAAATCGGCTGTTGTGACAGCTGTAATTGTCCCACTCGCAAAACATCGAATTAATGGATCATCCACTGTACAGACCTTGTTTGGCACCCATTGATTTCTTCTTATTCCCGCAGATCAAAAATAAATTGGGAGATCAACGTTTTTTTACACGCGATTCGTTCAAATGACACGTTTTGGAGGTACCTCAATCAAAAAACAGTAAAGCCATATCCAATTATAAATATTTGTTTTTAATTGTCTAACTCAAAACTCTATTTTTTCGAATAACATGAAAATATAATAATACGAAGTAAATACATCGAGAATGCAACTAAATACTTACATAAAAAAAACAGCGCCGCTGTTTGGATTCAAGGTCAATAACCAAATCAATCAATACACCTGGTTGTACTGACCATTCTCAAGGAATTTTGAAATTTGTACATAAGAATAAAACGTGAAAATCACAATTATCATTGATTTGCTAAATATTATTCTAAATAACATTGTGCAACTTCTAACTTTTCCTTTTTCTTCAACAATTCAACAAAATATCATTGTAAAACTTCAGTCGTATTTCAGGAATGATTTCAGATCGAAAGTTCTTGTCATAGCAGTTGGAAATCTGCCTGATAACCTACAACTGATTATATGGACAACGTTGCCAAATTGGATCCAATTAAAGAAGTTGTAGCATGTTCCATATTATGTTTATTAACAGAAAAATGAAATTTATGTATTCAAAATTCAAAATTAAATTATATCCAATTTTTTTCTGTACTTAGTTATAGTATTAAGGGTGCAGTAAAATCACATGATTGATATTGAAACCCTATTCTTCCATAACCTATATTAAAAATTGTTATATTTTAACCCAACATAGATTAAATTAAATAATTATGACAAATAAAGTAAATAATTCCTACACAAAGACAAATCTGACTCAACCGAATGATTGACAGTTACTTAAAAATGGCAACGTTGCGCTTCCTTACAACTCATTATATTTCGTGACCGTGGTTGTTTAAGATATTAACTTTGTTCGCGGTAGAGATCTGAACATTTTATGTTATGTCAGATCCAAGTGCAGTTTGAAATTGTGCGTTCGCGGAACGAATATAGCACGTTTGGGATTTAACATTCTGTTCCTTTAAGCATAGATTTCTAATTCTGAATATGTCCAATATATCCTTGGATTTGTATACGGAACATCAGCCCTTAGGAACAGAATGCTCCACAACGTTAAAATAGGAGATGAAAATCTGGGAATAGTTACAGGTTTCATATACCTGGATGTTGAGCTTACTAAGGAGAGAAACGAAAACACAGAAATCAGAAGAAGAATCAAGGAGATAAATAAGGCGTTCTATGTTCTCCTTGCACATATACAAGACCTATAATAATGAAATGGAAGATGCAGATTCAATCAAATATACATAAACTAAAGATGTTGGATAAGTACTTGAATTGATTTGAAGATATAGGAAAGGTGACAGAAAGCTGCAATCAATCTTCTAGATAAACGCAATTCGAAGAGGGCTGGGAAAGAATATTTAGGGAGTTCAAGGCCCGCAGCGGGCTATAGAATCATAGAAAAAGATGAAGAATTAAGGGAGTCAGCATCAGACGTGGAAAGATCGGTTAAGGAAATTTAAACATAATCACGTCGAACAAATGCCACAAAACAGATGGGCAAAGAACCAGAAATTAAAAACACGATGATCACTGGACAGGCTACCAGAAAGGATGATATTAAAGTCATATTAAAAAAGAAGAAGATATTATATTAAAGAAAATTTGGAGTTTGTTTCAATTATTTCATGGTAATCAATATAAACAGGAATTGGATTGAAGTTTTACGAATAGTTTGGTAAAAATAATGTTGAATTGTTGTATAAAACGAATCAATTAGAGAAGTTACATCAGCGTATATCACTTTATTTTCCTTAAATTTGCTTTGACATCATAATATACGTATAACAATTTTCTGCAAAATTCAGTCGATAACATGTTTACTAATATTTATTTAAAAAGTGTTTTATTACCCAGAAACGATATAGCGATTTAAGTGGAGTACCCAAAAACCGGGTTCGTGAAGTCTCTAGTATCCAATATAAATTTGTTGAGCACCTAAATCATTAAAGCTAAAACTTAACATTAGTTCTAATATTGCACAATTCTAGCGAAGTGTCCATATCACTTATTGCTTCAATAAAAAACAAAAAAAAAAGAAACGGACGCATGACGAAACCTCGACGTGATCATTGAACCACCGAAATTCGACAAAGAAAAATTTCATCCGCGCAGCAGTGATTAATTTTATAATACATTTTATGAATTCCTAACCTATATATTTCGCAGAAAAATATTTCACGAAAGGTACTTCGGAATTTAATAATATATGATAGTTTTTGTGAATATTATAACGCAAATCACGTACAACAAGAAAAAAAATTATTTGTCGAAGATTAGAACGTTTAATATATCGACGTTTCATCATACGCCGTATCTTTGTTCACGCACTAGTGCAGTGTATGGCCAGTTCAATGGTGGTCTGTGCGCAAGATGAGTGCAGCTGTGGCAACAGTGAGCACCGGCATCTGACACAGTTGATCTGACAACACTGAACACTAGTGCGTGGAGTGCCGTCATTGTAAGTTAGATTCCTTATGGAAAGTGTCGGATTTATGGAAGGATATTCTTCCGTTGTTTTCGCTACTTCTGAATAAAGACATGTCCTGCGAAGCGAAATTATTTTCCGATTTAGGTCTAGGTAGGGCGAGTTTTTGTAAATTCCAACCTAATTCTCGAATGTCTCGATCGCTGGAATGGAGTCGTGCTACGGATTCGTTCGACATATTTACATGATCCGCTTCCGCGGCTAGGGCATTTACTACAGCGTTAATCGTTTTGCTTTCGCTACCCAAGTCTTCTTCTCGATGGGCTAGCAGATTTGGGTTTTTACCTATTTTGTTTAGCCTGCACACAAAAGAAATAAGATGAATTACGTTATATAACATATATTTGAACTAGTATCAAATATAATTAGTAAGTATACTTGAAAGGTTCTTGTTAATCAACTTGCAGATGGGATTTTATAAGTTATCTGATCACCAAATATTTATATTTAATTTGATACACGAGAGGTGATAGTATATTCACAAATTCAGCTTTCCTGTAGATAAACTTCAGTCACAGATCTATTTATTGAAAGGTCTGCAATTTATAAGAGCTTCAACATTAAGAGTTCATAATTAATTTTCAATATAATACCATAAATTGACTTACGGAACAGGAACATTAAACCAAATCTAAAATATGTAACTTTTTTCGTCAAGACAGTTTACAAATATCCTGTACATTGCCATTTTGAATACTTAATGCACTCATGGTAGCACTAAAACTTGTTATGTACAGAGTTTTGTCTATAACTCTGTGGTGTTTGTAGCACTCATGTTTGGCACTAAAACATGTTTTGTACAGAGTTTTGTCTCCAACTTTGTGGTGTTTGTAGCACTCATGTTTGGCACTAAAACATGTTTTGTACAGAGTTTTGTCTATAACTCTGTGGTGTTTGTAGCACTCATGTTTGGCACTAAAACATGTTTTGTACAGAGTTTTGTCTATAACTTGTGGTGTTTGTAGCACTCATGTTTGGCACTAAAACATGTTTTGTACAGAGTTTTGTCTATAACTCTGTGGTGTCTGTAGGACTCATGTTTGGCACTAAAACATGTTTTGTACAGAGTTTTGTCTCCAACTTTGTGGTGTTTGTAGCACTCATGTTTGGCACTAAAACATGTTTTGTACAGAGTTTTGTCTATAACTTGTGGTGTTTGTAGCACTCATGTTTGGCACTAAAACATGTTTTGTACAGAGTTTTGTCTATAACTCTGTGGTGTCTGTAGGACTCATGTTTGGCACTAAAACATGTTTTGTACAGAGTTTTGTCTCCAACTTTGTGGTGTTTGTAGCACTTATGTTTGGCACTAAAACATGTTTTGTACAGAGTTTTGTCTATAACTCTGTGGTGTTTGTAGCACTCATGTTTGGCACTAAAACATGTTTTGTACAGAGTTTTGTCTATAACTCTGTGGTGTTTGTAGCACTTATGTTTGGCACTAAAACATGTTTTGTACAGAGTTTTGTCTATAACTTGTGGTGTTTGTAGCACTCATGTTTGGCACTAAAACATGTTTTGTACAGAGTTTTGTCTATAACTCTGTGGTGTTTGTAGCACTCATGTTTGGCACTAAAACATGTTTTGTACAGAGTTTTGTCTATAACTCTGTGGTGTTTGTAGCACTCATGTTTGGCACTAAAACATGTTTTGTACAGAGTTTTGTCTCCAACTTTGCGGTGTCTGTTATCGACTTAATTATAGATTTTAACAAGGCAAGCTTGTAAACACAGGCCTATGTTGACGATTAAGTTATTCTGAGGTCTTGGAAGATGTGGTTCTATGGAATTCTTGAGCGGTGAAATATCTAGAAATCACTCTGGATTCTTACCGCTACGGCATGAAGACGTGGACACCAAAATAGAGATCTATTTGCGCGCTTTGGACCTATAGACGAACCTTCGGTTATATGTGGGATCTTTCATTGAAGATCATCCACTGGATATAATCCTAAATGGTCAAACCCTATCTCACTTACACCTAAAGACCTAACGATAAAATTCTAAGCCATGATGACAGCATATATGCTGAATATTCTCATCGAATTACCGACTGGAGCAACTGTCCACGTAAAAATCAGGTCGCAGACTGATGGTGAACATCCAATCAATTTGATGGGCAGTAACCAAATGATTTTAGCGTTCCGTTAATAATATTTCTCACTGTTATCATCTTTCAAACACGAAATATTCGCTATGATACATTGTGAAAATACGATTCTTGGTCGACGCCATCGAAACACAGTAATCTCAACCTGCTTAGACAGTAGAGCTGCCATAAAAGCTATACGGGCTGAAACGATGTGCTGAAGGCTTCTCCTGAAGTGCAAAAAGTCCTATAAAAACTGGTGAGTGTTGGCTCGTTTGGGTTTCCAGTGGACACGGTCAGCTACGACGCGATCTCCATCCATGATATATGCTTCATGGAGATTCGTTGGTGCCAATTGAAGGAAGGAATCGCTGACCGAGTCATCGGTGAGTTTCCAGTATTTATCTTAACAAGGTTCACCCACTTGAGCAAACCTCAAAGTTTACTTAATGATCTTAAATGATTCAAGCCTAGGTACCTGATTATGTATTATTCAAAAGACATTTGCCTTTAGTAGTTTACAACTGCCGACTAACTCAACTTTGAACATGTTTTGTACTATAACTTTTGAAGGTCAAATGCTTACTTGATTTATGTATCTAGTAATGAATGTTTGCAATAAACAGGTTCTTGAATTATAATTGGATATACTTATTTCTAAATTTGAGGACGAATAGCTTTGAAAAAGATCTGCCTGAATATCTCAACTCAACTCAATGATTTAAATACATTAACAGTTCTAATAGTTTATCTTTTGAGTATACTACTTAATATATATGATGATAATAGTTCAAAAAATATATATTAATAGCAAATTAAGCCTTTGATGTGCTTTAATAAAAAAAAGTGATTGTGTCTTGTGTAGTTTCAAAAAATCTTTTTTAATAAGCAAACCTATACAATGTTGTGTTGAACATTATTTCGAGGCTTGATTATTCAAGAGAATTTGCATTTTTATTTTCATTTCATTAAAAAGTGTAAAGATTTATTACTTCGAAATATAATACAATTAAAACTTTGAATTACCAATAACCGTATTGTGCTTTTTAATAATTGGCTTTTAAGTAATAGATCTTTACTATATATCGATATACATGTGTCTTCATTACAAATTATTTTGGAAAGTGTTTTGTAAATTATGTGTAAATCGCTACTTGTGTGTCTCAGTGTATTGGTGGTGTGCAAAGAATTGATTGTTTTCATCAGAAACAAACATAATATTAGTTAGTATATCACTTATCTTGAATGTACAAGAACTACCTGTCTTGCACTAATAAAATTCTCTATATTTAAAATTAGTTGTAAACTATATATAAAGTACGTCTGTGGTATATTAAAGAAAAATGACATGATGAATTTACTGTTACTTCATTATGTATAGACCATTCAAAAACTATGTCAAGTTAAAATCAAAATCAGCTGATTAGGTTTTAATCGGTTTGTTCTTGGTAGCTGCACTGGAACTGCACTAGTGCAGCTCAGTTCATGAGTGTATAGAATTAGTTCTATCGGATACAAAGTACGATATAATGGAGGCCACAATGGAGCATTTGTTGATTGTGTGGAACTAATGCTCAAATATGTCGATCTCCAATGTTTTCTAGCACAACTTTCACGAAATTCATCCTGTAGCGAAGTGCGACCACGATTGAATTAGAAAAACCAACGAAACACGGTGACTCGTGATGGTGCTGCATCACCAAAAGTCGAAGCGAGTTGATCGGCACACTGCCGTTGGATTAATCCATGTCGAAAGCCATAGGAATATTTCAAAGAAATTGTGTACGTACGCATTCCGACTGCTTCGGCCAACTGAAATGCATTTATGTTTACGATTCGATGTTTTCATTGGTAAACAGTGGAGATGATGAGTCCACGTGGACGGACGGTTTGCTGAATTTTATACGGGGACTAAATATTATTTTCCATTTCTTAATTTGTTGTGAGTGCGTGCGTATTTATGAAATATTGATTGTTCCTCGCATAACTGTCTTCTGCAATTGATATTAGATGAACTATAATAGTTTTCTGATGCTGTTTCCCATATAGTACTAAGTAGAAAACAATTTAGTACTATTTGATATTTTACATTCGTCAGATAACGAAGATTTAGTACCACCGTTTCCAGATTACACTTATTGCACTATCTTGCACTGCACTGAGCTAACTTCTACCTAGTGCAAGCAGTACAGTTAACTGGCTGAACTAGTTCTCTTGCACTGCTACTAAGAACAGCAACACTAGTGCTGGTTCTGTCACAAAGAACGCGTCAGTGTACACTTCCTAAACTAGTTCTGCCAATGCAGCTACGAAGAATAAACCTATTGTGATAATTTATGTCTTGTTATGTTGTAAATTGTGTTAGTATTGATGTGAGTGATGAACTTGGTTGGTTGAATTCTATAAACAGGACAAACTTCGTGTACAGATACAACGAGGATCATCGACCTTTTGTATCAGTTGATACATTCGCGGAGCATTAGCCAGCGCTTTGACGTTACCATACATTTCGTGAGTTAATTTCTTTCTGTGATTGGAGCTGTGGTATTCATAAATGTTATATCTTTATATTTAATCGAAACTTCCTGTCTTTCTCAGCAAATTAACAAGTAATTACTGATATTGGGAGTCTCGGAACTATTTGCCAAATATAAAACGTAAATAAACGCCGAAAATAAGCAGAATTGCACGGAGGACTAATTGAGGTTATATTTTGAAAAAGACTATAAAAGTGTAATAGAATTATATAAATAACGGTAATGTAATATTTTTATATTATTACTTTCTGAGTATTATTAGTATTATTAGACTACGAGAATTAGTAATAAAAGTTACTGAAGCTAACATGGATCTATAAAAATTTTAAATCTTCCAGAAAGAAGCGTGAATACATGAGAGGATAGATAACAGTGGATAGCATGAATAAAAATAACTCTCAGCTCTTTTTATTGTCATCCAAATCTGTTTAAAGCAAATTTATATAGAATAGTTTATATAAATAGGAAAATGGAGCGATTATAGTTTCACTAGAGATGAATCAATAAAATTGGTCACACTTTACATTTCAAGATAGTGATTAGTTAATCGATTTTTGTTATTTGATAAACAATCAATTCTAAAGTGAATAGTGTAGTTTGGTTTACCATATTATAATTAAAACAACCCTTTTCATTCGCGTTTTTTTTTTGTTTATTTCTGATACTTACTTCACTTATTGTGTTTTCACTTGAACTCTACAAATTTGGTTAACTAATTATAACTTATATTGATAGACCGATTCCCTGGAAAAAATAATTTATACTAGCATCCGTATTAATTCTGAATTTTAATCTAACCCAATTTAACCACGGCGGATAACAAAATAATAAGCTTGCGTGCATAAAAATCTGCCCATTGTAAACTTTTGACTTAATTTTTTTTTCCAAATTATTCATCAAATCAACAAAAAAGAAAAATGCTGTTTGTCTACCAACCGGTAAACAATTGGGACGCCGTTCAAGTGCAATAACAGCTCCCTGAAGTGTGAGCAGTGGACAGTAAAACGAAGGCGGCTGGGAAATAATCTGACACCTAAAACACCTGCCATTAGTCCAGCTCATCGGCAAGCACGTCTGCGTTTTGCACATATCTGTTCTATTCTCAGATGAGGCTGGAATATGCCTCTATGTTAGCGACCGAGTAAGGAAAGTGTACCGAAAACGAAAAAGACTATAGCCTTCAGTTTGTAGAAAACGAATCACACTTGGCAGGAGCATCAATAATGGCGGACTGTTGACATGGCTGAAGCACAACGCCGACTGACGCTTAAAATGCAAACCCGCGTAAGAGAATTGCAGTAAACAAATTTACAAAAATGGGAAAGGATAACGCTGCTTTCCTGAAATTAACGAATCCAGAACAATATTTGAAACACATTTCTTCTGCAACAATACTGGTTGATGCAGGTGGGGGTATTACTAACCTTAAAAGACACGATGGATGGAAGTTTACCGCCGTTGCAGAAGGCTATACACAGGCGAAGAATGAATGTACATATAATGCAGATGTTTCGATAAGTCACCATAACATTAAATTTGATGTTGATTCCATCATTTTCTAAGATTAGATACACAATATTTTCAAGCTGAATATTTAGATTTTTGTGTTAATTATTATGACATATTGTATACGTTTGTTAAAATCGAACAGTGCTTCTAAAATGTAACATTTTCCAACAAAAATATTTAGTAGCGTGGATGAAGTATATACTTGAGTATAATGAGTTATTATTCACTCGAAGATTTATGCAGTAAACTTCAACTTGTGAATAATAATGTTCATTATACATTCGTGAATAATATAATGTTTTATCTTTTTTTCCAAACCAAATGTAAAAAATCTAATTAGGACACAAAGTACGTCAAAAACATAACCTAGAAATGGGAAATTTTCCTAAGATTGGTTGAGCGCTGTTGATTTAAAGTTGTCCTAGACATTGTATCAAATTTTTATGTCTTTGGTGCCCATTTGTAAGGATGAAAACGATACATCTACCAAAAAATCAAGTTTATTACCAGATGTTCACACAGACCCAAATGTAAGTTAGGATGAATGAAAAACTGCGATTTGCATCATTGAAATCGTGAAGAATTTCTGTGCAGTAATAATGTTCAATGCGAAAAGTGTTTAAATCAGTGCAATTAGTATACAACCGTAGATGTGACATCATTTTTTTAATAACGGAGACAATATTTCAAAGGTATATTTAAATACCCCGCACCCATTTAAATAAATTACAATAATTAAAAAAAATGTGTAGGTTAGCCGAATAGGAATCGACGTATGAATACTGAACACTATTCCACCTTAATTTTTTCATGAGATCCTCTTCAAATTGCCCTAATGATGACATAAATGCATGTTGCCGTAGGGCAATCCTGTGCCATATTGTTTAAACCGAAATTGTTTAAACAATTGCAAGGACTGATTATTTTTCAACCGAACAATTTTTTTTATATTCTTTATTGAAATAGAAATAAAAAAGATTATATGAGTTTTTACGATAAAGTTAATATTTTTAGAGATATAAATTTTTAAGTATCGCTGACTCATGCGCTGCATTGTCCTCTTTGTGTCCTGAATCATTATTTATCGTTTATCTTGAAAACTATTAACTTTATCAAAATTGTCAAAGAGGGGAATGTTATTGATAATTAAATTGTCTACAATTTGTTTTAAATAATTTTTTTTCTGGAATCGATTTTACAGAAGTTATTTAAGCACGAATCGGAACATGTAATTAAAAATACTTTTTTTATCAGTTTATATTACGTTTTTGTTATTATCATAGTTATTCATGCATTTATGTCAACAATTATATATAAATAATAAAAAGTAAGCTACATATACTTATACCCGTGAAACTAACAATTAAAAAACAACAATAAAATATGATATAAAATATAATATTATTTGTATTTTATTTTTTAAAATATATTTTTCATAAGTCAAACGTACCCAAATACGGTACTTGCATGGTTTGAAAAAAAAATAGTTCATATACAACTTTTATTTTGAGTTTTTTCCTCTTAATTCTTTGATCAATATTTATAGAGAAAAAATTGTTGAAAATTTAAAAATTTGTTAGGTAGTTTAAACATTTCAGTAGAGCTGCCATATTGCGTGACGTCTTCGTCTTTTTCTTCATCGTACGTTAGGACTAGTTCTGCGTTAGCATCAATGGTTGCCTAGCTGCAGCTGGGATGATGAAGACCAACAAAAATCAAAATACTTTGTTTCCATTGTGATGGTATACTCTTGGAGTCAAGTATTTTAGACCAGTGTTTGCATCAATGGTTGCCTAGTTGCAGCTGGGATGATGAAGACCAACAAAAATCAAAATACTTTGTTTCCATTGTGATGGTATACTCTTGGAGTCAAGTATTTTAGACCAGTGTTTGCATCAATGGTTGCCTAGCTGCAGCTGGGATGATGAAGACCAACAAAAATCAAAATACTTTGTTTCCATTGTGATGGTATACTCTTGGAGTCAAGTATTTTAGTCCAGTGTTTGCATCAATGGTTGCCTAGCTGCAGCTGGGATGATGAAGACCAACAAAAATCAAAATACTTTGTTTCCATTGTGATGGTATACTCTTGGAGTCAAGTATTTTAGTCCAGTGTTTGCATCAATGGTTGCCTAGCTGCAGCTGGGATGATGAAGACCAACAAAAATCAAAATACTTTGTTTCCATTGTGATGGTATACTCTTGGAGTCAAGTATTTTAGTCCAGTGTTTGCATCAATGGTTGCCTAGCTGCAGCTGGGATGATGAAGACCAACAAAAATCAAAATACTTTGTTTCCATTGTGATGGTATACTCTTGGAGTCAAGTATTTTAGTCCAGTGTTTGCATCAATGGTTGCCTAGCTGCAGCTGGGATGATGAAGACCAACAAAAATCAAAATACTTTGTTTCCATTGTGATGGTATACTCTTGGAGTCAAGTATTTTAGTCCAGTGTTTGCATCAATGGTTGCCTAGCTGCAGCTGGGATGATGAAGACCAACAAAAATCAAAATACTTTGTTTCCATTGTGATGGTATACTCTTGGAGTCAAGTATTTTAGTCCAGTGTTTGCATCAATGGTTGCCTAGCTGCAGCTGGGATGATGAAGACCAACAAAAATCAAAATACTCTGTTTCCATTGTGATGGTATACTCTTGGAGTCAAGTATTTTATCGAAAACAGTCCGTAGTTCTTCGTGTAACGTGGTACCCCATACTCCATAATCTCATTTAATGTTTCATCAATACCTTGGGGTTTTCTGTTTTTCAGTTTAGCCACTATTTGTTGTATTTTTTCCAAAGATATGGTACATCTGTGAATTTGTTTCTTACAGATTTATACTCATTATATGTCACTACTTTGGATCCATACAGCAATTACGATTTTCTCTTCTTTTCAGCCTGCGTCTTAATTTTTTTTCTCAACCAGGGTTTAGTATTTGGTCTTCCCCCGTTCTTTATGGTTCTTCTTCAACGTGTTACGTCATAGGTATAAAATACACAATGAACATATGATTCAAAGTAAAGAAGAAGAAGAAGCTCACTAGTACAGGGCATGTAACCTCTCGATGAAAGGGAAAGGGAGAAAGGAGATTGTTGATAAAGCACCTTACGGAAGGTAACTCAAAAATATAGCAGAAGTTCATTACTACCCCCCCGTGGCAACATGCATTTATATCATGAGAAGGGCAAGTTGAGGAAGAACACATAAAAAAATTGAGGTGGAATAGATTTCTGTACTCAAGCGCCGATTCCTCCTGGACTAGATATTCCAAATAAAAATTAATTTTTACCAATATTCTCATGTAGATTTGCATTAGCTATTAGAGATTTACGGGTCTATAATAAATTCGGTTTTTCCATATGAATCCCATTATTAGAAAATTCCTAAATTATTGTTTTGACACCAAGCATCATCAAAATAAATCAATATTAGTTGAATTGATTAGTTATAATATGGTAAACATAGTATTATAAACATATACTACAAAATAATGGTGAAATGATTAATACATTTGTGTCATTGTTTCCCAATCAAAACCAAAACCATCAAAAGAATGCAGTTGACGAGTATGATAATTATTTAACATGTAAATTTGATTTGTTTTCATAAGCTTCAAATATTTTTATCGAATTAAATAAATGTTTATACAAAAACAATGTGGGAATGATCTAAATGTAGAAAATTATGTCTTTGCTTTCTAAAATAGGTAAAATAAAATATAAACAATTGGTACTTTAATATGATCCTCGAAAAGTACTAGATTTGGATCCACTAGATTTTCTAACAAGCTGCATTATATAATTTCCTTTAAAAATTATGAAATAAGTTTATTGTGAGATTATATACTCCCTAGATACACATCATCGGTGGGGATATAGTTATATTTACAATTAGGAAAGCCACTACGCTTTTTCCAAGTTTGCGGAGTCTTTTGCTGAGTTCCCGTGTCGTTACACCTTCGTATTCACTACTTCTTTCAGTTTATGCCCATTCATAGATACTTTCTTACCCCTATTCTTTCTATTCAATTATCTCCATCTTGGTATTGTTACTATCAACCTCCCCCTATACTATTCTAAGATCTTTTCGCCATCTAGTGATAGCTTTCACGAGCTGGATTATGTTTGTACCATCATATGGTGAAACCTTGTCATCTTTTTGGGACCCTAAGAGCCTGTCATATATGTAATCGATATTTTTTTTGAAAAAATTGATTATTGAACCAACTTCCTTTCATCTTTATGGTTTAACGATCTTCAGTCATCTGGCGACGTGCCAGTTGTAACAACTGTTATTGTAGAAATCTGTAATAAGTACCTCAAGATTTGTGTAGATGGCATTATTATATTATAAACAAATAAAGTTGATATTAAAGTAAAGAAAATGTTTCATTCTAATTTTAAAATTTATGATTAGTTTGAAAAATTTAGTACAAAAGAAAATGGATTTATGTATAAAAAAAGAAAACAATATTTTCAAGTCTAATTTTGTTCTTCAAAATATGTTAATTTCATTGAAGTTTTGTCAACTGCATTTTTTTGAATACTGCAAACATAATATAAATTGAAATAATTTTCATAGAAATTGACTTCACTTCATGTTATTATTCGGTATTTTAACACATACAGTTTCTATAGAAACAGTTTAAATTTGGGGCACAATTATAATAAGCTACCCCACTTCCGCAGATACCGGAAGTGGCCTAACCATGGATAACTTTGTTGGATAGATGGATAGTATGCAAATACATTATTTTCACAAAAAATCAATAGATAAAATGAAAATTTAGTAATTTTTGTAAGGTTAGGTTAAGTTGTGTTAGAAACTGAAATAAAGGCAAACAAAAATAATTTTCTTCAATCGAATATTTCAATTGGACTTAAATCTATAACTTTTACATTTGAGAATATTTTTTTAATTTCTTCTATTAATGAAATGAATGGGTAATTTTTTTACAGAAACTCTTCTGCGCATGCGCAATCATCATGACGTTTTCGCATCTTGATTTCCATGGTTCGAATCTTCTTCCTGAGATAATAGCTACTTCCGGTATCACCGGAAGTAAATATTACCGCATAAAATAAATATGATAAATCCATTTTTCGCAATATCAATAATCTATCTATAGAGTTTCAAGGTGATCGTCGTAGGGTGGATTATCATACTCTTATCAAATTTAGATTTATGAATTCCAACTACTGTTTAGCGAAAAATTTACTGAAATCAAAAAAATTGGGTTGTCATTTGAAATAATAAGTTAGATTACATTGTAGAGGTAATTATTTTGGTTATCCAGTCCCTCTGCGCGTAGACTTCTCCCAAAGGCTATTTATATGGGTTTATTTGCCCCAATAGTCAGAACATTCCTAGCACTGATCTCTGAAAAACCGACTATCAGTTTAATGTTGTTTTTGAACATCTGAGAAGCTCCTCACACTTCTCATTTGATGTGGTTATGAATCTTTTGGATTCTATTCAATTAGAAGACTTTCCTCATTCAATTCTTCAGCCATTCTTCCAGTTCGTTGTTTATGTGACTTTTCAGAAAGCCGTAGTACAACTCTGGTCCAAAACATGGAGTTGTTGCCTCAAGGCTTTCAAAATCCTTATTGCCTGGTATACCATGGAGGCAACATTAAGTTAGCTAGTTTACACTCCCACGTTGATTTGGACGTGAATCGATAGACTCCAAGGCCTCTTGGTTATTGAAGAGAATATATTTAGGCTTTCTAGTGCGGTTTCTATTCAAATCCTTGAGCACGCATGTTTATAGCTTGAACTCTACCTGAAATATTCTAAGTGCTTTATTTAGTAGCATTTTTGTCCAAAAATATCCTTTCCAGTTCCTCCCGGTAGCTTCGAACTGTATTTATACCATCTCTACTTCGATGTGTCCTCTGTGTCCAAACTTCTTTGCATTTAGTCAATTAGTTTCTAGCTCAATCGATTCTGGAAAGCTGTAGTGGGGCATGTTGACATGGCTCCTCTGACACCCACAAATGAGCCTCTGATTTTTGTTTCGTTAAAAAAGTTTGAAAAATTATTCAACATAAATTGAAACAACGAACAACTGGAACCATTTAGACCGGTATAAGCGGTCATACATAACTAAAAATTTTTGAAGTTTGAAGAAAAATCAAACCACTACTCTGTTCGTTAAAGTGCATCTTGTAGAATTACTCTAGATGTGGAAAATTATACAATTATGAGTTTTTAGATTAAAATTTGTAGATTAATAACATAAAGGGAAGTCACAATATTTTTAAAATCACCACAACCAAAGAATCTCAATACCGTCGACTAAATACTAAATGATCCAAATTTGTTATCAAATTACCCTAAAGTTTTAACTGGGTTTGTAAGACTTTATTTCTTTAGCACTTGGAGACACTTTTTTCAGTAAAAAAAACAGAAGCTCATTGCATCTTCCCCCTGAACCACCTTCAGACATTTATTCATTAGAAAAAAAGTTTAGGGGTTGTTTCAGAATAATTATCATATAATTAGGGTATTCAGGAACACATTACACAATGAAAAGAATAAAAAGGATGCCCGAGGATCATTGCATCTTCCCCTGAACCACCTTCAGACATTTATTCATTAGAAAAAAAGTTTAGGGGTTGTTTCAGAATAATTATCATATAATTAGGGTATTCAGGAACACATTACACAATGAAAAGAATAAAAAGGATGTCCGAGGATCATTGCAATCTTTCCCTGAACCATCCCCAGACATCTATTCATTAGAAAAAGAGATTTCACGAAATAAACCCATATAGGGGTCGTTTAAGAACACTTAATGCAATGCGAAAAATAGAAGGCATGCTCGAAGCACCTTGAACCTTTCCAAGAATCATCTTCAGACATTTATTTACCGAAAAATATATATTTAACAGAATTAGCCTGTACAGGGGTTGTTTCAGAATAATTATCATCTAATTAGGGCATTCAGAATCACATGACACAATGAAAAACAAAAAAAGGATGCTTGAGGATCATTGCATCTTTCCCTGAATTATCTTCAGAGATTTATTTATCGTAAAAAAAAGAATTTTCGGAGAACTAACCTTTCCCGGGGTTGTTACAGAATTATTAACGGATTAGGGCACCGGAATCACTGTATCTTGAAAATGGTCTTCAAGAAAATGAAGCCCGAAGACCTGTGATCTAAACTAAGGTTGCATTTTTGTTCTGAAGAGTGTGGTGAATAAGATTTGAAGTATTTAGTCGACAGTTCTTGGTTCTCGACAAATTCGAGAACAATTAATTTCGAAAACATCACCCACCACTTGACAAATAATAAAGATGGGAGCACACAGCAAGCAAGCGATGTATATTTATATCTATATAATGATATAAAACAAACATAATTTAAACAAAACCTCTCCAGGTTCTTGTATACCAACCAACGCACTGACCTCTCCGCCGCCACCGATTCCATTGTGCGTCTCATCAGGGGGTACTGATCGAGTACTGCGTTGAAATGATCCACGGACAATGAAAATAAATTACAGTACGTCTCCGCCCTGACGGACGCCACTCTTCTGGCGTTTGTCAATAGGCAGATTTCACCGAAATAGGAACCGTCGCTTAAACTAGTAGCTACTTCACCGTTCGCCATTACGATATCGACGATACCTTCCTGGATGAAGTACATCTTGGAACCGATCGTTCCTTCTTTTATGATAATATCACCTGAAATATAAAAACGGACATAGATCAATGTCAATTAATTGGAAAATACGCGCAGCAACTTACCAGGTTGGAAGACTTCATATTTCAATTTGGTAACAACATCGGATACGAAGTTCGAATCCGCATTCGCGAAGAATGGTACAGACGCCACCAAGGACCTGCAATTGTAGTTGATGACGTCTTCTCGTAGTTTCTCGGATAGTTCTCCCAATATACATTCTTCGTCGAAGAATTTGCCCTGGTAACGGTGTTCGAAGTATTCGGTTATGCGTTGACGCATCTCTCTCGGCAATTTCCTGTACGCCATGTATTCTTCGACTTGCTTTACCTGATGGATGCAGTAAGGGAAAAATGCGATTTCAGATTTGATCAGGCTCGGGCTGCAGTTTTTTTTAAATTATGGTATATTATAGTAATGGACGGAATATATCACAAAGGAGTTTGGTCTTACTATAAAAATATCAGTAATCAAGTTAACTTTCAGAAATAAAGAAAGTCATTGTTGTGAGAGAACTGTAAAAAAGCAACCAAGAAAATGTGGATAGTGGTAAATGTTCAAAAGTGGTTATTCACAAAATAATATGTTAAATGAATCGTTTCTTTCACCAGGTTAAAACACATCATGCATAATATATTTATTCAGAATATCTTGCAAACGAATTCAACTTGTATCTTAATATAGAATAGAAAAATCGATAAGATTCAATCAGCTGTTATATTGATCCAAGGTTTTATAGTGATATCCCGCGTTATCTGTCACGTATTCTATGTCATGTGTTCTGTGCCATCTATCACGTCTTCTGGGCGATCTTTAACGTGCTCTGTGTCATCAGTTATGTATTCTGTGGCATCAATCATGTGTTTTGTGTCATTTATCACCTGTCATGTGTTCTGTGCCATCTATTACGTCTTCTGGGTGATCTTTAACGAGCTCTGTGTTATCAGTTACGTATTCTGTGTCATCAATCATGTGTTTTGTGTCATTTATCACCTGTCATGTGTTCTGTGCCATCTATTACGTCTTCTGGGTGATCTTTAACGAGCTCTGTGTTATCAGTTACGTATTCTGTGTCATCAATCATGTGTTTTGTGTTATTTATCACCTGTCATGTGTTCTGTGCCATCTATTACGTCTTCTGGGTGATCTTTAACGAGCTCTGTGTCATCAGTTATGTATTCTGTGGCATCAATCATGTGTTTTGTGTCATTTATCACCTGTCATGTGTTCTGTGCCATCTATTACGTCTTCTGGGTGATCTTTAACGAGCTCTGTGTCATCAGTTATGTATTCTGTGGCATCAATCATGTGTTTTGTGTCATTTATCACCTGTCATGTGTTCTGTGCCATCTATTACGTCTTCTGGGTGATCTTTAACGAGCTCTGTGTCATCAGTTATGTATTCTGTGGCATCAATCATGTGTTTTGTGTCATTTATCACCTGTCATGTGTTCTGTGCCATCTATTACGTCTTCTGGGTGATCTTTAACGAGCTCTGTGTTATCAGTTACGTATTCTATGTCATCAATCATGTGTTTTGTGTTATTTATCACCTGTCATGTGTTCTGTGCTGTTTGTTACGTTACAGATGACATAGAACACGTATAAATGACACCACAGCCGCTTTCAATGGCTAAAAAAGTGAAGAATTTCTTTAAATTTTCTTTTATTTAAGATTTTTCACCCACTGTAATTTTATACTAATAAATGTTCACGAAAACAAATATATTTTTTTATTATAATATAATTTATAAGTGTATGAGTAATAAATGGTTTTGTGAAAATACCATGATTGAGTCATGTGGCAAATGACGGCAGGATTTCGTGCTCCAATCAAACGTGCTTTAATAGATATCGTTACAGGTGCATTTATAGGTTAGATTTGAAATAGTAGAATCTCATATTTGAAATTTTACATAGAAATATATATAGACGACTAAATACTTAGCCTAAAAGTGGGACCCATATTTTTTGTGTTTTTAATTTTCACATTAACAAATGATTGTCAAATAAATTCGATATTAAGTGTCGAAATTATTGCAAACAATGGAATGAAAATTTGTTTCGTTTGTTTTCTGTTCTTGTTAACTTATTTTCACGCAAATTTTGACAGATTTAATTTAGTAAGATTGATGAAAGTGACATATTTTTATTGTCAACATTGTCAACAACACCAATCACGAGCGATTCCAATTGGATTGCGCCCTCTATACATTTTTATTAAAATATATCCAGAGAAGTTGTAAGGTTAGTTATAATATATGAAAATGTTAGGTTAGAATATAGGATAGCATGCAGATAACCAGTTGTGTAAGTATTGTAGAAATTGCTAAATAATTTAAAATTATTACTGATTATTTTATTTATGTAAATAAACTTTTTCAAATATCTACTTTGAATGTAATTGAAATTGGATATCAACACGCAGATATCGGAATAACGTAGAAACATTTCCACCACTCAATTATTAACTATTTAATTGACATCAATATCGAACTATTCAACATTCGATATGTGACAGTTGACGTTTGACCAAAACAAGAAACCGCAGCCATTTTAGAGCCATTTCGTTACCTTTTCTCTGTATTGTCTTCGTGACGAATCCAAACTTTGTATCAAATTCGTGGCGTGGCCCAAAAATAGTGCGTAACACGTCGCTCCGGATATCATTGAAAGCATGGTTAACCACATATCTGTCAGCGATTGAGGCGGAAACCTACCGTAACCTATACACAACATGTGGGACATCGCCTTGAACAGCGCCCACGAATATTGTTCTAACCAGGATACTTCCTAAAAATGTTTAAAGAAAAAATGCCTTAAATAAGGAAGTTTTCGTCATATACATTTCAAATAGAGACAGAGTTCATTGGATTGGTTTGTGAATGGAATGGAATGAGGAATAGTTTAGGTTTGGTCCTGATAAAGAGTAAATTTTTCTCTGCAGCTGTATTATTCTCGATTTCACTGATGAAGAGGTTCGCAGGAAAATCATAGAAATCCTGCCACATCAACGATCATTGTTGTTTTATATATACCAGTATTAGGAAAGAGGTTACCGTGATTCGGACCTTAACCAAATATATGTCCTTGCTTGATTCGACATCAATTATTTTACTAAGGAAAGTATGAAAAGGACAATGTGTGTATATGAAAAGTGTCCATCGAAATGCGTAATTTAAATGTGGCGCCACACATCGGGGTAAATTCTTTTAGGTTATATTTCCTACATTATTTTGTACAACGTCGTTGAAATTTTCAATAATGGACTGCTATTAATTTTTTTTAACTCGGCATACTTAATTGCTGTTAAAAACTGTTAAAAGTTTCATAAAAGTCAAATTAGACCAAAAATAAGACTGAAGACTGAAATTTACTTGAGGTCGAAGTACAAAACTGGGTTTTTCGCGGTTTTCTCCTAAATGATAAGTTTTATACGTTGTTGATCATAAAATTATCTTCAAAAAATATATAAGAAACCTTGTTTTCATCCATAGTTTAAAAAAAAATAGAAAGAAGAAGTCTGTATCATTTACAAACATTTAAATCAGACATCCTGTATCATAAACTGGACATTCGTGAGTGAAACAAATCGTTAAAATTATTTGTTGGTTACTTTGTTAATTTGTGATATACAGGCTCGTAAATGGCGTAAAAAATTTCATATCTTATCGTCTGATGGGGATCAACATAAAATTATAATTATAACGTGTGAATTTGATAGAATATTACCTGTAATTCGTTGATAGCAACCCAGGAATTTGGGGGGAATCCTTGTAGCATCGGAACTAAAAATTGTAAACACCCCGACCAATGACCAATCAACAACATCATACAAATTAGATTGAATATCCTCATAAAAACGCTGGCCATATTCAAAAACTGAAAAACAAAAACGAATTGATAAACATATATATTTATTATTTATCTAATATAAAGAATGTCCCACAAAATTAACTATAGATCGAGAAAACTTTTGGTAACTTGAAGGATTCGGTTGCGTAATCAATAATCAACGCAACCTAGAAAGAAATTAATAAGGAATATCTTTTTAGTATTTGTTATATATAAGTTTTTTGAAATTTTCCAAATCGTTTATTTTAAAAAACTAAAATCATGTTCTTTTTTAGAGATCAAAATCTGGACTCTCAAAAATTGAAAATTTAAATCGAGTGTCTTTTCTCTTTCACAAGAATCCTTGTGCCTATTTGGGGACGTAGCATATGTTGCTGACGATTGGTTTTTACCCACAAAAAGGTTTACATGTTTAATCTCTACATATTTTCCCTGTATTTTAATATGTATCAAAGTTGTTTCTTCAATCAAATGACTTCTTTTAGTAAAAAACCAAAACAGAAAACTCAAGAAGTTGTCGTAGGTACTTTTTATTAGTTTGGAATTTGGAAATGCAACGAGAGAGTGTGAACGAATAGTAAATTGTATTCTAATTTGTACGGAATCTAAAGATTTGATTGAAAAAAGTGTTTGTGCGAAAAAAACGGCCTTCAAAACGACCCAACAACTTTTTTCTTAAATATGAAAACGCGCTGCAAGTTTATTGCCATGGTATTACCTGGCTGTCCACATCTGCTCAAGAACAAGATAACGCATGTCAAAGCAATTCGAAAGAAACCTTTCGGAAAAATTTTTGACATTTGAAACGGCTCGGACAGAAACTAATGTAGTAACATGATGTTTAAACTGGTGCGAACACATAAAGATACCAAGAAATGTAACAGGATGGGAGGAAAGGAAGACCCACGAAAACTTGGCTTGAACAAATAGTATTGGAAGAAGGAAGAATGGAGAAACAATACGACAAATGAATAAACTAGCAGAATACGGTTAAAACTAAAACACTAATACTTTGATGGTCGAAAGGACATAAAGAGTTTTAGAGAAGAAGAAAATTGAACCAATTATATCTGAGTCTTTCTTTCCTTTTATTACCTCCTGGTTCTTTGTTGTTACAATCTTTTATCGCGTCTTTCCCGATTATTTCTCTCAGCAGAACAAATCATAACGACTGAAACGGTGTGTTCTGAGTTTACGATGGAGTGTAAGAAACAAGAGAGCTGATTAGGATGACTGCAAGGTCTAGCTCCAAATGGGAACTGGAAATCCACCAATGGTTCCAGAATGGATACTTGATGTAGCCAGCGGAGATGGACAGAGACGCGACTTTTGCCTATCTTACAAAACAACTATTTCCCTGAAGCCTGCGCAAAACTCGATTGGTTTATACTACGAACATAATAGTCGATCCGGAGAGCCGCTACTGCATGGATGAAGAAGAAACTGCAGACAACGTCATCTGTAAGTGCCTTGTACTCGACGGGAGAGGTTCAAACCCTTGAGAAAGCTTTACAGTTTGCCTGGTGACGTCGAAAGGTACGAGTCAAAGTACCTGATCGGTTTTTTAAAGGAGATCGTGTTTTGGTGATGTCAATTGGAGCATAAGGCCAATCAGAAGGTAAATGTTCTTAGTAGTCCTAACTATAGGATTAGAAGTAGTTCTGATGAAATCCAGAATTCTCAGTCAACATTAAATGCAATAATTATTATAAAATTTCATCAGTGGTGGATTATTTTCAAAATATCATTCAGATTTTAATGGAATGTGGGATTTACTATAGATAAAAGTAGTAAAAAATTTTGTGAAATAAATTCACATTTGCACTATTGGTGTGGGATGAACGTAGCAAATTTATTTTCTCTCTCCGTTTACCGCAGATAGAAGTGATTTAAAAGTTTAACAACCGATCCAAACATCAGCATTGATAGGCTGTATAGGGTGGTTTGCCTTTTGACAGATGACCTGCCGACTTCCCAGAATTTGAAGCCACCAACTCACTATACAACACTCATAACAAATTCCGCTGTAAAAAAGAAAAGCTGCATCTATTATTTTATCCTTGGTCATCATTCCATTTATTAAATGGATTCAATCTACTGTTTCCAACAAAATTTTTAATAAAATTTTTTCGCTATATTTTCATATTTATGATATAAAAAAAAAAATAAAATTATTGAAGCAATTGGTGTGGTTTTTTCGCAAAATAATCCTCAAAAAGCAAACTCTCTCCTCTGTCGAACGTGGAGCTTTAAGCAATAAATTAAAAGCTGTAAGTTTTCAACGATAAGCGTGTTTTAAAGCATTTTTGAAAAGCACAGCAAGAAAAAACGTTTTATGATAATTTTGTATACATTATTTTTTTATTGAATGGCTGAATCAATTTTGTACGTTATATGTTAAGGTTATGGCAGTGACCTTTGGAAATATGAACGTGAACATCAGCATACAATCCGATATTATTTTTTTTAGTCTTCATTGAATCACACTTTACATATCTAATTACTATTTTTATTTTAATAGAAATCGTGTCAAAACAGAAGCGTGTTTGCCCCCCACAAGTTTGTAACAAAAAAAAAATTTTTATAACTGACTCTCATAGAGGGCGCTATTTACACGGTTCGTACAGAGTTGTTTTGAACATAACTTAGATTTATTGATCAAAATTTCAAGTAAACTTAAATATCATTCAATTTTATACCCAAAAGGTACTTTTGGTAAAACTTGATACTCTGTATTGTTTTCAGAATATTTCGATTCATATTTGGTTCTCGATATGCACGTCGGACAGTGTAATTGTGAGTATTGGTGTAGTGGTAGTATATACAGTGTGTTCAGTAAGCTATAAGGTCATTAAAATGACACTGAATTCTATCTTCCAAATCTCAACGTGATGTGTAGTCCAAAAGATTAAAATTACATCACCTAAGAGGCCAATGAACCAGAGCTTGTCCTTCACATTTTTTTAAACGCCCCATAGAACCTAAGGGCGTCACCAGTGAATTACAAATTCGTTTATTCCAAAAACTAGCTACATTATTGATGGTGATAAATTGAGGTGTTTGCGGCTGCGATCCAAAAACAAAGACAATGCAAAAAATATTTGAATCCTTCACTACGACAATGCGCTAGATAAATATTTAACAACATTCCAGTTTTGGATCTTTTGCTGATAAAAAAATTTCGCTCCAAAGACACCGAAATAATGACAATATTATGTTACGCTGATGATACTGTTCTAGTCGCAAGGAATGAGGATGATCTTGAAAGGATTTTGATGATGTGTTTAACTGTACAGCCAAATCTTTCAATATGACAATATCTGCGTCCAAAATAAAGTGTATGACCACATCCAAAACTCCTATAAGATGTAAGGTAGTCGTAGAAGACCAGATAACTCACCAAGGAATGAAATTCAAATGCCCAGGAATCGAGATTTCAGGATTTGGAGACGTAGAGAACGAAGTAAGCCTAAAGGCTTAAGGAAAGCAGCATCTTTGAATGAAACCATGAAGAATAGAAGCCAAATCGAGAATATACGGGGCCACGGTAAGACCCATAATGACCTACACCGCAGAGACACGGCTAGAAACTGCGAAAACCAAAAGAATTATGGAAACAGGATAGCCGGAGGAACCCTACTGGACAGGGGAAGAAGATTGTGCAAAATACATGACGGCAATGAATGGGTTCTATCAAGAAAGAAATAATGGAATGAGCACAAGATAGCGGTGAAGATAACGCGCGGTAAATCCCCATTGGGCCGAAGAAATAGCAGCCGACGAAGGAAAAGGTGAAGCGACAACCTTGAAGCGGAATAGGAGGCAAGGTTGTCGAAGATAAAACAGGCGACTGAGCCTAATACACGGAAGAAGAAGAAGGTTCCATGACTTTTAGGACTGCTTCAGGAAGTGAAAACTTCGCCAATATACTTGTTAATTAGCGTGCAAGATAATAATTTTTTTGGTACAACCTATCAAATGGGATATGGTAGGGGTCGAATATATTAAATCATTTGAACCGCAGCTTTGACCGAGGAAGTGTCAAAATATCTAAAAGTAGTAACGTCAAATGGATCCTGCACGATTCTATATTCTTTTGGTTGATTTTAATGATTCCAAAAGAATCGAAAAGCGTGCTATGGATCGGAAATGGTTTTCGATTCTTCTATTGAAAATAATTTTAATTGTCTCAGAGGAATCCGAAACTATTTCTACTCTAATCGTGATAATTTTCAAGAGAGCTAATCTACAATTCCTACTAGTTGATATTAGTCCTAATAGATTCTTTACCTTTATCCTTATAAAGTATTTTTATATTTTTAACTCTTAGGACATAATTTTGTTTTGTATGTATGAAAAAAAACTCAACGAAACGCACAAATTTTACAACAATTATTCAAACGTCCTTCTAGTTTGTTAAAAAACTGACCGAAATAAAAAAATTCAACGGTAATTGATTGTCTAAAGTGTTTAGATTATACCAGATTATTTTTAGATTATTCAATTCAATTCTAGTACCTTAATTTTTTTTAAAAGACGTACTTGCTTTCGAGGGGATGCTTGCAATCTAACAATGGCGCGCGGAGGGTTTCTTTCAAGGTTAAATTAAAGGTACAGTTTAGAAAATCGCAATTATTTTTAGTGAATTCCCTCTTCTTTAAGAATCTCTATTCGAAAGTCAAAAAATATCTGTACTTAACGAGTTATAAGCGAAAAACCAAACACTGTATTTTGCAGGTGTTTGATTTTTTATAACTTTCGAAACTTGTTTTGGGCTAAATAACTTTGAAACACATAATGATTGACAATATGTAAAATTAACACCGATGTCGAGTAGATTTTTAAGTAACCAAATAACCCTAACAGAGTGTATTCAATGAAAACTGTTTTGAAAAATGATATTCTATCATTTAATATACAGGATGTTCCTGGACTTCATAGAAAAAATTCAGGAGTGAGCAGATGACGTGAAAATAATGCTGTGGCATCGAGAAAAATTTTCAAACTACCCCTCGTACTTACATTTAATTATATGTTTGAACATTATCAATTTTTGATGGATGATTACATGTCCAAGTATTGTGTTTGATGTAACGAATAATTTTACACTACTATCTAAAGGATCATGCCCAATGGTTAACAATTCGTAACTTTTATAGGGACAATCTGTACAATCTAATTATAGCAAATTTTCCAATCGATTATCGAGATATGTACATTTTTAAATCGTTGTACATGCCAAGAAAACCGTTCGCCATAAAGAAACATTCCGATGAAAATTATCATAAATTGTAATTATTCATTGAAAATACTTACAGGAGATATTAAATTACAATCAAATCTTTGAGATTTTTTTATTTCACCGCATTATTTTCGCGTCATCTACTCACTCCCGATTTTTTTGTATCGAGTCCCGGAACATCCTATATTATAACTTACCTTGTGGAAGTTAGCACTGAGCGAGTTTGAGATCATGCTCTATATCGGAAAAATTGATATTTTTACAAGAATTTTTGATAGTGCAGTATAGACAAAAAGTATACAATTATCTAATGAACGGATAATAATTATAATATAAAACATAAACCAAATATAGGTCGGTCCAGACTCTCCACGAGGTCCCTCTCTTTGCCTCTTTATCTCAGGTTCGTTTTGGGTTTTTTCGGGTACGAGTGAAAAAATATGAGGACGAAAATAAAGTTAATTACATGTTGGATAGGACAATGTAGATACAGCTACATAAACAGGTACTACATTTTTTTTACTGTTGTATCGTATATATACAGCAATTAAAATCTACAAAAAATCATTAATGGCGACTTTAGAGGGTATTTGAGAAAGGAAAAAGCTTCAATTAAATCTGTTTCTGGTATAAACACACGTCCATTTTGTTGTAGACTCAACGTACAACCGAATGAACCAAGAGTGTGTGTAGCTGGAACTCTCGCCGCCTTTACTCATGTATAGAGTCTCTAGGAGGCGTTTCGTGAGAGTCTGGAGCGGGCATTTTATGCCTTCAATTGACCTAAAGTCCATTTGACCAAATAATGTAGAATTTTGGGATATGATTTATTATCAAAGATCAAAATAACAAGTTAAATGATAGGTACTTCAGTAACAATATTTATTTCTCTGTTATTTTGACTTTTTTTAACTCGCTACCGAAATTTTGTCACTAAGATTTTATAAATAATACGAGGTATATCCACGAAGTAAGTTTTTATTTCTATTACCGCTGCAATCTAGCCCAAGCCGAAGAAATGTACGATGTTTTCAGTTGGTTACTACCAACGTGTTTTTTTACCGTTTCCTTATGAGGTCAGTCTTAATTGAAAATGCAGCCGCTTGTGAAATTAGATCTGTGATTTGTTTTCTAAATGCAAAATTAGAGCAGGTGGAAATCATCGGTAAATCTGTAAAGTTTACAGGAAAAATGCTACGAGAGATTCAATGATTAGACGATGGATCAGACAGTTCAATGGAGGACGATGAAGAACAATATGGACACCCGTCTTTGGTCACTGATGCATGGTTCGCGCAATTGAATCCTTTTACTCACGTTAGGTGCCCAAAATTCTTACTGCACAACACGAAAAAAAGTACTTCAGTTTTCGAAAATGAAGACAGTGATGATTTTTTCCTAGTATAGTCACGGCGGGTAAAAATTTCGTGGTTGATCATCCTCCTTACAATCTGGATCCTACTCCTAACTACTTGCATCTTTTTTTACACCTAAAATATTTTCTTGGCGGTCAACACTTCAACGATAATGAAGAGGTGAAAGAAAACACAGGCAACAACTTTCTACGAAGAAGTATAAAATCACTTTGTGGATATACCTCGTAGAATGAAAAATATTATTTCTCTTATTTACATTTACGGTATATTGACGTATCACAAAAAATTATAGAATAGCTGTGATGTGATAGCATGCACAAAAAGCGTTCAACTTCTTTTGAAGTTATTGTAAGTGAATTTTTTATGTGTACTTCGGAAAGTTGACAACAGGTAGAAGGAAACATTGAAATCAGTTTTTAAAATTAACATATTACAACATAAAATATTTTACAATATTTTTTCTATTTATAATTAAGGCTCATTCACATTGTGCGTTTGTACTGCGGTTAATCGCCGTCCGTTTTAAGGGCCGACCACGTTATTTAAGGAAAATGATTCGTTGATGATTTGACATATAAAACTGAATTATGAAAAATTCAATTCGATAAATTTTATAGTAACAATAATGTTGAAGAAAAAATGAGGAGTAAAATCCTCGAGCCTGCCTAAATGTACGTTTTTTTAATAGGTCCAACTTCTGATGGTGAATAATTAGTATTTAGACATCCTGAAATATTTTACTTCGTTATCTACCATCCAATTATACAAGGTAAGTAATTATTTTTACGTTTTTCTTTCCAAAAAACTTCTATCCCCTATATTTTTCCACTTAGTCAATGATTTATAAATATTGACCATAAATTGTGTTGTACAACAAAGATTTGATGGAAATCACTTTTTTCCACAGTCGAAACGGATAATGTGAAACCGTCTTCAATCTACAAGCCGGAAACATAATTTTTGAATACCAGAAAAAAATATTGGACTGCAACTTTAGTTGTTTGTGTTTTTATCGTGATTTCAGTTTTATAAATGATAAAAATTAATTATAATCGCAGCCTATATCCTCACAAAATAAAACAAAAATTAGACAGATATTTTGAGTACATGAAAACATTCCAATTCAAGCAACAGTAGCTGAAGGATTCTAATACAGGGCTTGATAGTCAATTCTCCATTTTTGAAATGACTCTGGATACGTAGAAAGCGAGCGGGTCGAGTTGTCCCCACCTCAAAGCACTTAAATCGCCAAGGAACAGTGATCAAAACAATATCGATCGTTAGCTGTGGAAGCGTTTCACTAAACTTGTAGCCTATCTAGCAGCTTAGCTTCGTTTTCGTAGTGAACTCAATAAAGAAAAGAATGACAGTAAGAAATCCGTTCTAACTCTTAAAAATGTTGTGGGAAGAAGCCTACGAAGGTCAAAGTGCAGCCGTTGGAATTCAGATAGGTCTGTTCGAAGGATCTTAAAATACTCAAGTAGTTTAGGCATTGAACGAAAACGATGGCAATTCTGCGAAATCTTTTTGGGTTGAAGCAACCTCTGGATGAATGACGAGACATATTTTCAGTTTTCGGGATTTGTGAACAAACAAAACTGGTACTGAAGTAATAAAAACCATAATCAACTTAAATGGAAATCATAGATCTATTTTTTTATTAAAAAATGAAAGGGGACAGTCTGTTACCAGAACGCAGAGTGGTATTCGGGAATGTTAAGGTCATTATTCAATCCTCAACTTCGTCAACATGCATTCGATGATCAAATCTTGTTCAAACAAGCCACAGCATGAGTATTATTAATGAGATTTTCCCGAATAATGTGATATCCCGAAACGGAGCGATTCACTGGCCTACTCGTTCGCCCGACATCACAATATGTGATTTTTTCTGGTGGGGATTCCTGAAAAGTTGAGTGTACGAAGAACGAATCGTACCGTTGAAGAAATCAAGGAAAGAAATGTAGAAATAGTGACAAAATTTCTCAAAATACACCGAGATTATCATATTTTGGAAAGCTATTGTAAGTGGTAGGAAATTATGTCGAGAATTTTACGTTAAATAAATTGATAATAACGGAAATGATTCATAATGAAGCTGTCAAATAAATTGCTATGATCTTTACCGATGAAACTGTTCCCTAAAAACTATATTATCCTCTCGCCAACGTCAAATATCCTTTCCAATAAATTTGAGTCTTTTCCGATAGAATCTAAAGTATGGTTAGTGCAGTACTTTCGTCAAATTTGAGAATTTTAGGCTCACAAGTCAAAATTTTTTTAACTGATCTGTGTTCAGATCGAATCCGATCACAGGTTTGTTTAATAATGACAATCGTTTTTAACAGGAAAAGACGACAAGCTGGATTCATCTATAATGTCTCTTTGTCATCTTGAAAATGTGAATGCACGCACTTCAATACAGTTCTTTTGATAAATTATAAGTTTTAGTTGCGGTTTTACACGTAAAATTTCACAACAATTCGTTGTTCTACCACTACGGCTATACTGATTTGTTTACAGAAGCCAGACGCTGCGTTTCCGCTAAAGAAATAGTTGGAAAAAAAAAACGAAAATTCGATTAAGCATAGTGAACATATTTAATTAAAATTTATCTTATCAATTTGTATTTGAAAAATACTTTCCATACGTAAAAATATTGTAGATGTTTCATTCTACCTGTTAACGTGACGTAATAATGCGCAAAGCAGATACGCCGCGAAACTGTCATGCGCAATAATTATGCCAAAAAGCAATTCCGAAGCGGGTTACCTTAAAGATGAGATTGCTTTTGGTGGTATTAAACTTGTTGACGTCCGAACTGAGGCGTCCCCTCCGTTCTGTTCGCTTTTTTTGAAGATTCTGCAAGATCTAGAAAAAGCGGAGACAACAAGGTAGTAGAGGAAGCGTGGCACGCTAGATAATTCCAGAAGAACGTACTTAAATAGAGAGAGTTAGTTAAATAAGTCGGTTTATTACTAGTTGCATTTATCCTTTATTCAAAAACTGAAAAAGATAACACCAATTTATTCCGAAAAAAAAGACGACAAATTTATTGTTATTATTATTGTGTCCATTTTGTATTCAACACTTCTATTTGCACTTCCAACTTACAAAAATAAAATAACTAATACTTCTAGGTTTTATGTTTTTGTTTATATAAGTAGAGAACAATTGTTTCTAAAAAAGAAGACAGACCTAACCTAAGAAAAAAGTGACAGCACAAATATAACTAATTTCACTTTGTTTTGAAGAAAGATTTAACTACAATTTGTATTATTTCAATATTTTTGTAAAAACTGATGCAAGTATTGGTGAACAAATAGGTGTTTTTAAAACTCAATATCCAAAAAAATATTTGATAATAATAAATTTGACAAGCGTTGCGTTATAATATACATGATAACGAAGATTGTACGGAGTTTATATGTATTATATAAAATTTTGAAAGTGCGCATGCGATCGGTCCCTGAACTGATTCAGAACTTGACCTGCTAATGAAGCCATTACATGAAATTATAGTTTATCGAAGAATTTTGAAAAAAATCAGTTGATTTAATGAAAGTTTTGTATAAAATTCATTGTTATAAATTATTATATAAACTATTAATCAGTGAGTTCAATATGACCGGCTTGTAAAAGTGAGTTTACGTTCTAAATGTTTTGAATTAATAAATAAAGTACTGAATACTTATTTTTTATGTGGAATATATATGGTGTGTTACTATTTCGGTTCATATAGACATTAAAAAGGATAAATGCGAACTTAGTATATGCCTGACGTTTTCCAAAGAGACAGAATAAGAATTTGATGGTAAAGACTAATACATACATTTTTAAGACTTTTTTGTAAAGTAATATTGACACTAAGAATATAAATTATCTTATCATGAATTATTTTGGCATATTTATTACAGATTATAGTAAAATATGTAACAAAGAAACCATCAAATCTTATTCTTTTGAATAACTGTCTGGAAAAGAGTTTTTTCTTTAACATTTTTAATTTAGAGGATAGAAAAGAGTGCGGTGCAAAGCAACATAGACAGAGCTCATTACAACATGCCGCGGAAAATCTAGATGTGACTACAACGTGCTGCCGAAGAGGTGCTCTAATGAAACAAGTTTTGAAACAACAATGAATTTCCAAAAAAAAAATGTTTCAAAATTTGTCAAATAAGAAGTATGAGACATTCAACTATAAAACGAAAATACTCACAATGATTATGATACTACAGATGATAACTTCGAATGGGATAATTGTTTATATATCAATTGTACGAGTGCCTTATCGTAACATATAATTTTTTACTTTCTAATGGAAAAAATAGCGAAATTCATTTAATCCCCACAAATACGAGGGCCGTTTTTTTTTTCAACCTCCGATCGCTCCGTGCAGACCCTACGCGAGCATGCGCTCTAGGCGACTGCGAAGTTCTCCCACTACACAGTCCGCCATTGTTGACATTCAGGCATCAGTCGGCGTTGTGCTACGGAAACGTGTCCGCCATTATTGATGCTTCCGCCTAATGAATCGCAAAGTGTGATTCGTTTTCTACACTCTGAAGGCCATAGTGCTGTAGAAATCGTCGTGAGTGGTGTAGAAAGTTTAAAGATGGCCGTAATGTGCATGTGCATGATGAAGGACGCAAATCTGTTGTTTCAGGTTAAAGCCAACCGCAGATTCACCATTACAGCTTTGTCTACGCAATTTTCAGAAGTTTCAAGGTCTTTTCATTGGCGGCAACTTTGAAGAGGGTATAGAAAAGTTTGTCCATAGATGTGACAAATGTCTTAATCTCTTCGATGATTATGTCGAAAAGTAACCAATCTTTTGTTTTTTATTTACAGCCTATCGGAGGATTTACGGATTTACAGCGTTGATGTCTCCCGAATATGATACCCAGCAGAAAAATCCAAATGATTTTGATCTGGTTATCTAGGAGTCCACTTCAACGCTAATAAATTATAGAGCTCATTTTAAACGTTCATCAGTTACCGTATGTAACCTCCTACATCCATTTTGAGTTAGTGTAATCCTCGTACCTCAAAATTTTCGAAAATGTTAGGTTATGTACCTAGAAAATCGGTTTTTCCTCTTATCTAATTATTTGCTTTGTTCAAAGAAGTAAAATTTTAATTACTAACAGAATAAAAGCATCAGTTAACTTTTGTGATTGTAGGTTAAAGCGAAATATTTGAAATATTTTGCACATTCAGGCCATTCGAATTCGGGAAGAAAATGTGAAGATTGCAGATCATGTCACTTGAAATTTAACCTGCTGTTAACAAAAATTTGTCTATTTTATGTATTTTCAATCGATCCATTATCATTTAGAGAAAAAATAATGACGAGAAATATTGTATTGTGATTTCTATTTCTCCAGGTATAATTTATTCGTATGTGGGAATAAAAAATTATCCTAAATTTGTAGTCCGAATGAAATATGGAGCATAAGCAATTAATTCAGTATCTATCTACTTTATATTTCAATTTAAGACAACTTGTATAAACATTTTATCCCCATATTATAATCAATTAGTTTCTAGATTTAAATCTACTCGCATTTTAAAGGGAAAACTAATTCTATTGAAAGCTAATTTTTGCTAAATATTATTTTATACTACTGTAGAGTGCAAAGACAGCTGAGTTCGGAAATGAGATTGTGAGTATATGTGAATTAACAGTGTAGGTAATTGAATTTGATATATTCCATTTCAATATTATTAACAGCTTTTTCTTCAATTCCTTTATCAAATCTACTAGTGAAAATTATTTGTTGACTGATAACTTATAACAACTAGTGCTTACTAATCTTGTTCTATAAATAAGAAGAAGAATTCGACTACTATCGCATAAAAATGAAACCTTTAACTGGAAACATTTGACTTTAACGTATATTTCGTTTTTTATAATCTCAATGGTGTTCAAGTGTGTTAGTTTGATGGAAACTACATCACAAAAAGCCGTCGAAGTTATTACTTTAGTCGAAAATGGACTTGGTCAGCGAGCTGTTGCTAGACCCGCGCGGTGGTTCGAAAATTATACCAAAGGGAACTGGATCCTTTCATAGACGACCTGGAACAGGCAGAAGGCGATTTACAACCGCTTTATTGTATCAACAACATTAAAAAATCGTCACCTTAATGCCGTTCAATTGCAACGACAGCTCCGTGAGGTGCGAGGAGTGACTATTAGTCAGTAGATAGTAAGACCTAGCCTGCAGGGGAATAACCTGACCCCTAAAACACCTGCGATTAGTCCAAAACTTACTCCAACTCATCGATAAGCATATCTGCGTTTGCACAGGATCTTCTGAATTGGATGAGGATCTGTTCTGTTCTAAGATGAAACCAGAATAAGCCTCCATGATAGCGACCAAATAAGGAAAGTATACCGAAGACCAAGAGAGCGGATTGGAGTGCTTATGGAGATGATCCCTGCAATTTCTATGGGAGTACGAACCGATCTTGTGTTCAATCGTAGAGATGACCGCGACTCGGGAAAAGAGGTTTAACGGCTGATAGATACACCGAGGATATTTTAGAAATTCATGTGGTATCTTAAATCGACTACATTGAAGACGAATTTACCTTTATGCGTGACAATGCAAGGCTGCACTCGGCAAGAATCGTGCAAGATTACATTGCAGAAGTCGATTTGCGGGTTACGCAGTGGCCAGCATACAGTCCTGATCTAAATCCGATTAGATTTATGCCTAATCGTATGAGAGATGTTTTTAGGGCAAGAGGAGGTTTTCATAAATTTATTTTCACATCAAAGCATATATATTGTTTTATCTGATGCATAATTTTAGAAAAAAACTTTAGTTAAAGTCAAAAGTATACAGTAGACCGATTTACATGCCGTATGTAGTAGATTTTTTGGTATCAGATATCCGGTAGTTTTTTCCTTGTAATCATGAAACTAATGGAGCAATCAAAAATTTTTTTGAGGATGATTTGTAGGAAATAAAAATATCTACAAAATAAGATACGGAACGTTTTAATCGGAAAACCAGGTCTTGAAAAAATGAGGAAAAAACCCGGAATATTAGGCTCAAATTCCGTAAAAGCTCATAATTTCAAAAGCTTTACTTGTATTTGTGAAATATGAGGCGAATATATAAATAATCGATTAATAATATTGAATGGAATTTGAACTCAAATATTTTCAAATACTCATTCAGTTTTTAAACGAATTCGCCGGACCATTTGAAGTTATACCGGATTTTAAGAATTAAACTCTCCATATATTAAAAAAAAAAATTGCGATACATTATAGTGACCAGGTTTGTTATTTCCATTAAGGCACTAATTGTGGGAATAGATTGCCAACAAGAGTGGTTTTCACTCTTAAATTTATCTAAAAGTACTAGATTAGGTTCATTTTATCAGATTGTCTTTTTTCATTGGCGGTGATTGATAGATTTGATGATCAAACTGCTTATTATTCTAGTTAATTTTCATCAAGCATCGCTTCAGTGACAAAGCTCACTACCCACGAATAATGAGTTTTAACCTAAGGGTAGGTAGACATTTCCGTCAGTCAGATGTTCAAGCATTCAATCAAACCGTTTGATAATCCTAGGACAGTTTTGTACGAGGTGGAAGCAACATATTTTAAATTCGGAAAAGCTACGTGATTTTTATTGTATTCAAAGTAATCACCACTTAAATCAATGCATTTGAAAACACATTTCTTCAGGTTGAATCAACTAAAGACACAATTCCAGTTCGAGCTTACTACTTAATGATGGTGACGCCTCCTCTAGTTTCGTGGCATCTCAAAATATACAGAGTGACATTTGTCGAGTTGCACAACCAGTCGCCAGCCGTAAATCCAGCGTAAAATCCATCGGTAAAGACAAAAATGGGGGTTGCCATTTGAAGTTTTTAGATAGCGAGATTCGGCACCATTTTCTGAACACCCTATATAAATTTTTATCAAGGTTTTCACAGATTTTGAAAGCTGTAAGTGTTATTTGTCTAAATCCCAAAAATATTAGGCCTGATACACTTAAACTTGGAAATACGATTTTTTTAGTAGGGGGCTGCATGTTTCCAAAAATTTCGAAAATGCGAAATAAATTGTGGACTTTAGGCATACGATGTCTGAAGCATACGAAGTTTGAATTTGGTTTTCCATTAAGACACACTTTTTGATACGTTGTGCAGATGATAATAATTTTTTTAATTATTCGCATGTGGAAACCAAGTTCTTTCGAGCTGTGTGATGATATAACTGGGATAGACACTTAAATTAAAAAATGTATCTCACCAAATGAGAAGCTTGTAGTTACTTTAAGGTTAGTCAGCATTTAAGTTGAAATCAATTCACGTTCTAATAGTAATTTTCTTCACGAGAAATGTAAATATACGATAGTATCGTCTGGTGTGTATTATGAACATATTTTTATTCAGATTTCGGTAGCATTAGGTGCCCAATGTTATAAGGTCCGAATGCAACCAGACTGAGCAGCCGATGATTGCCGGACGGGGCAACCAGTCGGCAGCCAAAACGCGGCTGAGCAACTGGTTGCCTTCGTTGTCCTAGTCTTCCGCAATGCCTGATGTTATTCATATAATATCTAGAAAGAGTTACAACGTCAAGTGTCAAATGCTTTAGCAAAAGCGATTTTTCAATTTTGGCCGCTTTATAATATATTCGCGAAAATATGGAGAGAATAATTTTCGGTGAAATCTAACGAGAATCTAAAACATCAAACATTAATAACTTACTGAAAAGCGTAGATGAGTCTCAGTGATATTTGTCTAACTTTATTTTTCAAAATACTACAACTCTTACGATTTTCCAAGATGATTGATTTCATTAGTTGCTGTGAATTTTGTTTGGAAGTATTGGAAAAAATTCTAATATTAACAGTGGCTGATTATCTAAATTATCCTCTAAATCTCCTATTGTATCAAATAATAAACTTATTTAAGTGGGTGATGTTTTAAGATTTTAACTTAGTTATGCCACTGTACAATGTACGTAAAATACGAACCTTTGAAGCTGATTAAGCAAGGTTATGTTCAAAAAATTGACCGGATAAGAGACACTTCATTTTAAAGGGGATAAAAAACCACATGATAAAGCAAATGATGCGTTTTAAACAGTTTTATCGATAAATTTTGTATTAATAGAGCTGATTCTGAACATAATGTTTCTGGTCTGAGTTGAAAGAGGAATTGCAAGTGGACATTGCTCACAGTATAAAGTTTGTACCATTGGACTAACCTAAAAAGTTATATAATGAACACACCGTTACCCTACACCAAAAGTTTACCTTTCGTATCATGAGGCTGTCAAAATAGCCTTACCTAGTGTCAGGAGTAAATGGGACAACGTCCAGATGGATGTCACAAGTACTAGTAACCAGAACATCGGATAGGAATGTAGAATGCGTGTGGATGACCTCGGCATACCTTGAGAATACATTCTGTAACATAGTTCAAAGAAGATGGAACTAAATGTCAACCGGAACGAATTTGGACGGGCAAGTTATTTAATGGAAAACAGAGAGAATATATTCGAAACTCGACCTAGAAATAGAAGGGAAGAATTGACTTTGTAATCCAAAGATTCTGCTGTAAATATCTTTCCCAGGGCATGGATGAATGTTATTGTTTGGGACTGGAAAACAGCACAGGCGCTTGATGTTTTAAATCATTCAGAAATTGAGTCTTCTAAATTTTCGATGAATCTTCAATTGTGTTTTCAAGTGGTTTCTTCGTAGGTCACGAAACTATTCAGGAGGGAGATTAGGTTCCTATTTTGTACACTGTTTCGTTGTCCAAATTGAGCACCTTCCAATGCTGGAACCTTCTCTTCTTCTTCTCTAATGTTAGGATGAGTGATGACATGCTATGATCACCGATTGAGGGAGTTCTTTTGTCAAAATCCCGGTCAAAGAACGCTCACTACGACACTATACAATAGAGTTAGAGGTTAGAGGTAATGACTGTTGTTTAAGTTTACTTTGACCAAAGACGCAAGAGAGATTATTATGTAAATGTGAAGGATAAGAGAGATGGAAATAATCAGCTATCAATAAATTCGTATTCTTTGGGGTTCAGGAATAATATTATGTCAAAATGAAAGAAACTTCTGAATTTCGAATGCAAAATAAAATTTTTACACTTTTTAATAAAAAATTGAACGTTTTCTATTTGTTTTTTATTAGAGAAATTCACAGCAACGATCAATAAATTTTGTTTCCTTCAAATTTTCATGACTTCTATAATTCTATAAACATGAACATTCCATTACTCCAATGAAACCAAACGAAAAAACTGAAAAATAATCCAAGCGCCACTGCCATATACCTATTTATAAAAATCATACAAAAAAACCAGCAACAACACCATTAAACGGCAGACAGACAGAATATTAGTAAAAAAAAGCACCTCGCTGGTCCAGTCTCTGGAAGGGAGTACAGTAGTACCGTCTGCTTGTCTCCCAGCTGGGTGCTGGTACATAGGTATCTGCGCAGCCGAAACACTTAATTTTTTTCAAAATATCGAATTTCTTATATGCCACACAACATCTCTGATCTAATTATATAAAGTATCTTTTTTATCAAATAGATTCATACTACAAGGTTACTTAAAAACAATTTCCACCAGCAATAGACCATAGAACGTGAAGATTAACTAGAGATAAGTTTAATAAAAACCATAAACGAAAAAAAGGATGCATTTATCACTTAAACTACTACATGATTTGATCTAACATAGTTTTTAAGATCACGAATTGACTTTCTTCAAAAATATTTAGTCATTATAGTCAAATTAGTCAATTACATAAGCCAAAAGTAATAGTGTAGTCTCAAATACCATTTTATAGAAAAAAATGAATACTTTGCTTATTTTGGAATGGGAATAGGAGAAAGATACTTACACAAAGTTCGTTCAAGTTTGCAGTGAAGAAGCTTTCGTTAGGAATAGCTATGATATCGATAAAACGGAAATACCATTGAGATGATTGATATTTTTGAGCTTATCAAACGTAATATTCACTAAACACAGTACGTTCTACCCAACAATCTAGATATTACAGTGAAGAACTGGTAGAACTAGTCCAATGGTTGATTGGATCGCCATAAGATGACGGACCACTGGAGCTGGAGCTCATAGAGATGATCCTTGGAAAAAATCTCTTTGAAAGCACTCAATTGGGAATGAAATTAGAACTTATGAATGGCTTTAAATGAACTTAGACTCATTTTATTGGTGCCTTATCGAGAATTTAGCAAAAAAAATATTTTAATTCAATAAAAAACACATCGGAACAAATGTATCTTAGATCATAATCAAGTTAATTTTGTTGGCCTGAGTCATATGAGTCCCCGTGCAAAATGACTCTAGCTTTTGGAAATACGAAAATTTTCTGGTAATTATTTTCATAAGTTGAGTTTTTTCTACCTCTAACTTATGAAAACAGAAAGTTTTAAGTCAAAAGGATTTTTGTAACAAGGCAAAACTATTTCTCGGGCAACACACCATTCTTGAGTTGCATGGAAAATGTCAAAAATGATTCAATTTCAATTAGTTGCTGCTAAAGAATTTATATTAAATATTATATTTATTATTTAAATATATTCCTAGCACTTTTCTCCCGATTGTTGTAGGAATTGTTATACAAGAAAGAGTATGCTGTGTGGCATTTAATCGAATTAAATTTTTAACGTCAACCGAATGTTTGAATGATCAAAAAATTGTCTGTCACCGGAAGCAATATACATTGTTTTTCGAAAACAGTAACGTGAGAAAATATATGTTAAATACTAATAATGGCATTCTATATTAAAAAAAACTATCAACATATTTTGAAACGTGTTAAATTTCTTGAAAATATCTATCATACCTTCTAATTTATAACTTATTACAAGACTATAAACTAGTGAGTTGCTTTTCACATAAATACACATAATTTGCACCAAACTTTAGACGGGAAAATTACAAGACAAAAGTAATTTAGTAACCCCATTGAATTTCGGTATAAAAACTTTCCAACAGTCTATTTTAGAAGAGGAAAAAATAACAATAATTGATATAGTTGAAATAGCTAACAGAATGTTCAAGCAGATATCTTTTATAAGCCCCGGGGTATCTTAAACAACGTGTGAATGGCGACAATTTTTCGTCAAAAGTCTAGTAACCTGATGAAGTGTATTATGTTAATTTTTTTCATTATTTATAAATGTTGTATTTGTGAATCAAAACATAAACATATGGGGCAGAGGTTTTGATTTCTATTAATAGTTCAATACCACAAAGAACAACTCCTTAAAGGTAAAAAGATTTGCTTATGTGCAACCGCCCAACTTGCCCAACTACTGCACTAGAAGTGATTTTAAATCTCCTACATATCTACACAGTTCTGGAAAGCGTGGCAGAGAAAACATCACTTAGAATGTTTAGAGACGGAATCATCAAAGAAAAACCAACCTTGAGACATGCTTCAAGACGTCTCATCGAAAAAGTTTTGAGAAAAATGCCATTAAATAGTTTCCGGATGGATCAAAAACAGTAGATAGACCTGGAATAGTGTACGAACCGAGAACCAAACATTCTAAAAGTCTGGACACCGCACTAAGCATTTTCCAAGCAGATATTTATGCAATTGAAAAATGTGTTCGGTTTAATCTATAGAGGAGCTATCGCAATCAGGAGATCATCATCATGTCCGATAGTCAAGCAGTAATTAGAGCTCTAAGCTCCAATATAATAAAATCCAAACTCGTTTCAATGGATTCCGGGATACACCGGAGCGAAGAGGAATAAAATAGCTGATAAGCTTGCTAAAGCGGGGGCAGACAAGTCCTTCATTGGACCTGAAGCCCCCCCCCCAGCTATAGAGCAATGGAACAAGCACTGGAAAAGAAGATAGATAGGAGCAAAACCTAATATTGGGACAACCTACAATGGCCAAGACTCTTTTGGGAAACTATAGCCAAAGTAAGAACAATCTACGAATACAAACAGGAGTTCTATCGGGGCACTGTCCTAGCAGATAATGCTGCTTGCAGATTTTGTTGACGACAAAACCTCTATCCACATTCTCTCGAAGCCATCCCACATTCTAGACTTTTTAAAAGGAGTGAGGTTAATGGATAAACTGTAAACACAGGGCTCCCCAGTATCGCACCAAGAAAAGGGGGACACAATAGATCTTTTGGGTGTATGCGAGACCCCAAATTCATACATACAAAATATACGTAGAAGTTTATTTAGTTGGCCACCCAGATCTCCATACCTAAATTACTTAGATTTTTATTTGTGGGGCCCAATAAAAGATCTCGTTTAAACCAATGGACTATAACGAAGTTACTATTTTTTTTGAACGTAAGTGTTCAAATTTTATTAGTTCTACATTTAGAGAACGCCATCTACCGTCAAATAATTGGATTATTTTGAGCAATTACTGCATATAGATCAATGTAAGAGCTTTCGATACAGATTAAACTTTTAATTTCCGTTTGGGCGAAAAATTTCCGCAGTTTACACTTTTCTCAAAATATCTCGGGACAGAAAAAAGATATCGGCTTGCGGTTTTCGCTATTTTCATGTTAATTTATTCAATTTGACAAGACCTACTTAATATTTTGTGTTTCTATTCAAATTGGTCGAGAGAAATCACAATATTTGAAATATCCTGTGAAATGATAAATGTGCAGAAATTGTTTGGAAATTTTATAATCTTAATGCCACTTCCCGGAGCCCCTTTTGTTATATTTTTTCCCCCTGAAGCTGTAATATAATCCGTTCCTGAGTTGCTTAGTCGCTTCATAACTCATTCTTTAATTCAGCAGTAGTCTGCCAACCAGTTCTTCACTGTAACCTATAGGCTGTGAAACAGACTGTGAGGTGTTGGTGGCTTGGTGGATACTACATTCCAGTAGCACCAAAGAACGTTTTTTGGATCAGTTCAAAAATGGCAATCATCTAGATGGTATTTTGGTTTTATCGATATCATAGCTATTGCAACCAAAAGCTTTTGACACACTTCTTTACCGCAACATTGCCCGAATTTTGTACAGGGTCCAGAATTTGTCTTTTTCTCATACTTCCATTCTAAAATATGCGATAGTCAATGGAAAACCAGTTTGCAAAGTGCTTGATTCTATATTTTCCAATAGGCCCTCTAATGGTAAACCAAAAATTCCGAAATAGTTCCACGTGGTTGTAACATAAGTCATCCAGTACAAATATGTTTGAGAATACTTCCTTTTGTTTTCTGTACAAAAATTGCGGGATTTTGTAGAATTTCTTATGTTTATCACACTTTTAATATAGGATAGACTGAGTAGGTACTATAAAGAAACGTGAATGTCTTCATAGTACGGTCAATTTAGACATTCGAAGTTACATAAATTCCCATCAAGCTGAAAATTAGTAAATTTATGAGTTTTTCGCAATTTTCTGCAAAACGGTGAGTTTTATCATAACAATACTCTAGACGAAAATTGTAGATCATAAAATTATCTACAAAAAACGTACTAATACTTTTTTTCCTACAAGCCTCTGTTTCTGAGATATAATGATTCAAAAAGTTGTAAAAGTTGACGTATTTAATGGTTTCACCAATATATTTTCAGCAGTAAACGTCGAGACTTGTTGTGACTATTTGTAGAAAATTTCTGTTGACTGGTTGGAACTGTCATAAGTTCATCAAATAAATTATCAATTGACGAAGATGTTGCGTGCAATTATTATAGCCATTAAATACGACAGTGAATCTGTATATAACTCTTACAACTTTTTGAATCGTTATATCTCAGAAACGGTGGCTCGTAGGAAAAAAAGTATTGATACATTTTTTGTAGATAATTTTATGGTCTACAATTTTTGTTTGAGGTATTTTTATGATAAAACTTACAGTTTTGCTGATAATCGCGAAAAACTTATTTTTTTACCTTTGACCGTGAATAAAAATTTTTTCCATACACGGAAATGATGGTAAACGTTTAAATTTCTATTTTCAATTATATTTTAAATAATTCTACCGATTTTCAGCTAAATGGGAATTTATGTAGCTACACTCTTATTTTTTTGGTCTAATTTGACCGGACTATTACTTTCGAAAATATATTTCTACTCTAGTTTTTGCTATTCCAAATTCGAAATTCTTTTACATAATCCAGCGGAAAACTAATAATTTGTTATTCCCATTAAAGAATCACGTTCTACAATAAAAAATGACACGTTTTAACGATTTCTTTAAATGTGTTGATAGTTTTTTTTTTCTGTTCAATTTGATAAGACAGATGCCATTCTAATTTTAGCACGTATTTCCTTTATCACATTCTACAAGTAAAACAATGACGTTTTGGATAAACCAGTTATTCATCAAGAAATCTACTATACCGGGTGCGGTACAGAAAACGAAACAGATTTGATATCTTTAAACTATTTTTTTGGAAAGGATAAATGATAGAATAGGTCATTTTCATAATCAAACGGAACATATTTCTATTATATCCTCATCGATGTTAATTTCACAAGAACTATGCAACCGTAAATGTCCATATTGGCGCCATCTTGTGACAATAAAATAATGAAATTCCAATTAACAATTTTCTCCGCTTCATAAAGAAAATTATGACTACAGTGTGTTCCGGGACTGCAAAAAAAGTTGGTGAAAATGCTGTGTCAGAAAAATTTTCTCATATGACCCCCCGTTTCTGAGTTATAGGCCTCTAAAGTTGCGAAATCGGAAGTTGTATTTGAGTAAATTTTTTAAATCATACAATCGAATATTATGAATGTTTAATGGATGATTACGTATCTGAAGACCAGGGGCGGCTCATACCGAATGGTTAGCGATCCGGGACAATCTGTACAATCTAAAGATAGCAGAAATGTAATTTTCTATCGAAGTACGCTATAAAGTAACATTCTAAAAAAATTGTCATAAATGGTGAGAATTTATTGAAAATACTTATAGAAGGTATTAAAACACAATCAAAAAATATCTAATTGAGCTGCACACTGTCGAATTTGGTGACACTTACAAATTTAGTTGCTTAGTCTACAACTTATCAAATAAAAACAAAAAAAAACTATAATAAATGTTTTGAAGTAGGCGCTTTGTACTTCTACACACTTCCGGAGTCTACGGAGGATATTTCTCTGAACTTGGAAGGTCATCCTAAGATTGTGCCGAATGGAAATTCATTTTATCGATAATAGATAGTTTATTTATTTATTTATTAGTTCTCCAAGAAATATTTGATTGTGTTTTATACCTCCTGTAAGTAGTTCCAATAAATAATGACAATTTATGATAATTTTCTTCAGAATGTCTCTTTGTAGCGAACGGTTTCTTTGGCATGTACAACGATCTAAAAATCCAAATATCTCTTAAACCGTAAATGTTATCGAGTTAAACAAAGAATATCTTTTCGTTGAAAAATCGATTGAAAAATTGATTTTTGCTATATTTAGATTATACAGGTTGTCCCTATTCCGTCGAATATACTATATGGGCACACGTAATCATCCATTAAAAATTCGAAAGTATAATTCAAATATAATTTAAATTTAAATGCTTATAACTCAGAAACGAGGTCAGAAACGCTCAGTATAATAGCGGATAACTATAATTTTTCAATGGTATCAGTTGCTTATGACTTTTAACCAGTAGGCGGAATGGAATAAAGGGATTATAGAATATTCCCGTAGGATAGATTGATCACAACATGAAACGGAAATTGATGGAAACATGAATGTTGTGGAAGAAGTCGAAACGGGCTGAGGAACTGAAGATTATGATGCGTGAACCATTCTTACTCAAAATAAACCTGGTAGTTGAAGATATTAATAATTTCATGAATACATAGGCGCAGTAAATTTATTTTTATTCAATATCATTTAATTGTGCATAGAATTTTGTACCTGCTTCGTTTTCGGTGCCGTTCCGTACACATTAACATTAATATAAAAAAAGTAAATTCTTTCTCATAACGATTTTTTAACAATCAATGAGAATCTCATCAATAATAGATCAAAAAATCTCAATCAATTATTCTCAAAGCGATGATAAAAATTAATAATAATTTACAGCAAAGTTTAAATCAAATACAGTATGCATGGGAAAATCACGAAGTTTTGCAAATGTAGTAGAGATTGAGCTACAAAACGAAAATTAATTGGATTATCTATTAATTTTTCTCAAAGAATCAATCTGATTGAATTTAATGCTGCAACGATCCAAGCTGATGCTTTTACAAAGAAGGCTGAAGCTGCGGCTTTGGATTTGTTCCGGTCTGGACATAAAAATTGTTCTGTTGTGGGTTGAAGCTGGGATTAAGAGGGTAGAGTACGATTTCCGTGGCGCCGCGATTTAACATCGGATTTCGCTTAATGAGGCCAATCGAAAATGAGGAATGAAATTTTTTGATATCTCGCTTGGTTTTCGAGATATCGATACTTATAATCAAACGTTAGTTCAAAATTCGCTTTATTGAACTGATGGCGTTCAAGTCAGTAAACAAAAGATTTTTTATTCAATTTTTATATTATTTACCCTTATACTCCAAAATTATATTGAAAAAAACAGATTCTTCTAACAAAATTAGCCATTTTTGATAATTTTCGGTTGTTTTTCATTATTTATAAAATAAAAACGAATATTTAATGATAGTTTGAAGATTTAATTAGTAATTTAATGTAAAAAAATTTTCTTTCGAGCAAAAAGTACGTTCTGAATGCTTTCAAAAGTTATTTATTTTCGTTTGGTCATATAATTTAAGGGGCGAGTGTGGCGAAGCCCCCCATAAGGAAAAAAATAATAAAATAAAATTAAAATAATCCTCACGCGAAGAAAAAGAAAATTCACGATTTTTGAACTTTTTACACTCAAAGTGCACAAATATTAAATAAAAATAAATTTCTCCAATTTCAATTATCGATATCTCGAAAACGAAGCGAGATATCGAAAAATTTTATTCTTCATTTTTGACTTACAAAATGGCATAGTCGAATCCAGGCGCCACGGAAATCGTACTCGTGCCGATTAAGATGTTTTGATATAGCCATGTGGTCAAAATAGTTTCACAAACAAGTCATAGCGCTTATAGATAATCCAGACTTGAACAAGATTCACTCGACAAGCAGACTTGGCTCACGAACAACTAGTCAATTTATCGGAAAACTTTTTTTATCAGATAACAAGTTGGCAAAGATTGCAAATGAAGAAAAACCGAATACATCCCGACCACCAGGACAACCACCTGCAAGATGGTATGAAAAAACTGGTCTTCGTCATCCCAGCTGCAGCATTGATGTAAACACAGGACCAAGTCCTACCTTAGGATGAAAAAGAAGAAGAAGAAGAAGTTTAAACTTGTGGAACCAACTACCAAGACCAAGACTAAACAGTATAAGATCGATATCCACAGGTATCTCAACAGACACCACTCGAACTGCTCGAAGTGTAATAGATTTTACTATGTGGTGTTTGCTTTTTAAATGAAAAAAAAACAATAATTATTATTCAACCGGTTTGCTCAAAATATCAAACGTTTTGTTTGGCTTTCGGCTCTAAAATTTCAATAAATACAAAAATAATGTTTGAGACTCGTATTGGATAGGATATGATTTGGAATTCGAACTGATATTTGACTTTGAAAATGACCTTTAACTGGGATATAATGGGCCTATCAATTACGTAATAGTTCTTGACTGTCAACCTGGTTTTCATAAAACTGAACCAGATCTAATATGAAAAATTTGAAAATCGTCATGAAGAACTCAAAATTCAAATTTAGAGTGAGATAAACTGCTTTGAATAAAAACAACAGTAAGTTGCTGGTTCGTAAAATAAATATTTGGCCGTGGATAAAACTTGGATTCGCTACTACAGATCATAATGGAAATGATGTTAATTTGGGTGAATCAACTTGAAGAAACGCAATAAAACTTAATTTTGTTGAAAAAAACTAGCGCCAACCATTTAAAAATTCAATAAATGACTAGTATACATCAACATAGTACTCAAGGAAAAAAATGCGTTGAAAATTTTTCGTTCGTTGTTTATCGTTGGGTTAAATAAATTTGTTAGTAATTGTTGAGGCATCAGATATAGATAATATTGTAATTATGTACATTTGCAGGTTAAATGTTTGACTTTAAACACATTTAAGATAAATTAATTATTTTCCTAATATAATGAAATCAAGAATTTAGTTTTATCACTATATTGAATGGATTTTTACATCGAATTAGTTCGAAGAATTCACTTTTTTTAACATTTAATGTAATGAATTGCCCATAAAACTGTAATTGTGTTGGTAAATGTTTTGTAAGTAAAGATAAAGATAAAAATGGTAAATACTTTTGCAGGCTGATTTAATAGAAATAAGCGAAAAATCTACATATTCGAAAATGATATAATTTTTGTTTTCCGAGAGAACAATTCGTTCAATTCCAAAAAAAAACAGCAACGTAGTGAACCGAGATGACCGCGTTTAATGTGATTTATTCATTTAAAACTAAATTTGATTAATAAATTGGATTACAGTACATTATCTTTCACTCTGTATAGTATAAAAGTCTAATTTGAATGGACTATAACTCTCGAAAATATCTTTCTGTATATTATTGCTTTGAATCGTGTTATAGTTTTAGTCTCACGAGGGTTCCTACTTTTTTTATTCGACATGAAAAGGTTGAGACGAGGAAATATATCGAAGAACAAACAGTTGTTAGACCTACTATGGAAGACAAAAGAAAAAGAATTCAAAATGGGATCAAATAGGAGGCATTCCATTGAAAAAAAAATCGTATGTTTTGTTTAACTATTTTTGGGACAATCTGTATATACGAAAATAATTTAAAAGTAGCCGTAGAGATGCAGGTAACTAATTCTGCATACGAAGAATTTCTTTCTACCTTGTTAAGAAGATGGAGTGGTTCATATAAATCGGACAATATTTCCTTATTTTAGGGTTGTGGATTTGCTGAACGAATTATTCTCTCGAGTATAACAAATTTCAGCTTATTGCGAGCGAAACTTCTTGCAAGCCAGTCCATGAATAGTTTTGTTGCAATTGAATGAAAGATTTAACTTTGAGATACGATGTTAAGATTGTATTTCATGTTTTCTTCTAAAAAAAAGTCCAATATTTTAAAGAAGTACACAAAGTAAAGATAAAAACGATAGCGGCATTTCATTCTCTATTAAACACCAAACACTTCTACGAGGATGGTTCCGGAAGTACTTTTTGCGACGTTTCATAACCATGGATGAAACGCGGGTCCATCACTTTACATCCGAAGCAAAAGAACAATCAAAACAATGGACTGAAAAGGAAGAATCGGCTCCAAAGAAGGCAAAGACCGTTCCATCTGCAGGCAAGGTCAGGGAGTCGGTTTTTTGGTATGCGCGTGGGATATTTTTCTTAATGAACAAAGAAAATGAGGAAAAACGGCCAGATTTGACTAAGAAGAAAGTACCGTTCCATGAAGAAAATGCACCAGCCCACACATTCGTTACTACAACAGCCAAAATTAACGAATTAAAGCTTGAATTAATTGCTACCTCATGTACTTTTGAATAGCTTGACGTTAGTATTATAAAAACTTCTTGGACCGTCCTTATATAATACATTTACTTAGAAACAGAATAAACATGAGACCGGACGAGTAGATCACATTCTATCCATCAATCAAAAGATTAATGGAATAACAAATTTCATCAAAAAAGTTTTTGCGAAAGAATGTTGAAGGTTTTCCTAGACGTTAGTTAGTCAGGCATTTGACCGTGTCGTTACCAAATCAAATAAATCCCTTCCTAACACACCATTTTACTTATTTTAGAGCCAAAAAAATGGAAATAACAATGAGAAATACCAAATCACATCTGCCAAATTCGAGATATACTACAATGTGAATATTTCTGGATGTCACTCAAGTATTTGACAGAATCTGGTTTGAAGGTTTACTTGAACCCTATTCAATTCGAAATGAAAAAAGGAAAATCCTAAATCGGATCAGTGAAATTCTAGATGTATAGTAATTACTGGTTATACAGCCAAATTATCTGTGAAGAAAAACCTACACAAAGATCGTATATCTTAATACCCCTCAAGATAAGAAAGAATAAAACATCCAGGACTGACAATGGACAATAAAGTATCATTGAGAGAGCATGAGAAGTTTAAATTCAAGGTGAATTTCGTAAATTTGTAGTGAGACTTTTCTTTATATTCGCTGGTAGTATCTTTTTAACTATGCGGTAACGGATAGTTATTCTTTGTCATCCCTCTAATTCCCAGTATAAATTACTACTCCAGGTTATACGATCCCGCCAACGCGGACCCTCAATCTCTCTCCATTCTAGTAAAAGATATGAACTCAATCTATATAGAGTTGAAAATATATTAAAAAAACTTAAACCAGCGAAAATAAAAGATAGTACCAGTAAGAATTGACTAGATCTACTTTGAATTCAACCTTCAGTTGTAAAATATGGATAGAGGACGTTTTAGACACGACAAGAGGTTTCATTGAATTCTTTTCGAATAGAGTGGAAGGTCAATAACAAGTTAAGTAACGGCATGTTATATAGGATGAATATCTAAGCTAGCTAATCTATAAAATAACAATCATACCTTTATGGTCTGTTGTATTTGAGTTTTGGGGTTGTATTAGCAAATTCACTACTTTTAATACCAAATGCCTTATGGTTCGGGTTTGGAATAAAATTTTTTGAAGACACCATCCGATAATGAAATAACTAAAAATTGAAACCTCAGGAATGCAACGTTACAACTCATATTCATAAGAGACAATTAAAAAGAAACTGGCGAATAGATTCGATGTGAAGTACCTGATGGTTGGCAATGATTATATTTTCATACCATACCATCCTAACCATAATATTAGCATGTAGAAATGGAATTCTGACTGCTGATTGTGTTAATAATAGAATACAAATTAATTTTATACTTTTTGCTCTAGAAAATCGAAAAATCATCCGATTTCGATGATTTTTTTTTAAAATCTTCCTTTTTACGATGGATTTACGAAAAAAATTATGGGAATAAAAAAAAATGAAAACATTTATATGGGTTTAGCGGCTTTAAATGTTCATGAAAATGCACACGTATAACTTTTTTCCAAATAATCAAACGAATTTATTATATTTTTTTTCATAATCTACGAAAAAATTATAGAAAAATATTGATTTATCATGTTTTTACAATTAAAAATAATAACAATTTCTGTTAAAATTGACCTTTTCTCACAGATAATCGTTTGTACCTTTTTTATTAAGTAATCATTGAAGTTAAATGAATAAAATCATTCTTACAATCACTTATTGTAATCAAGTGTTTGATATTAAAAGTTCACAATCAAAATGGTATCTTACTAAGGTTGACTGTTAAGCCGCGTTCCCACTGGACAAATATTGTTTGCCAAACATTTGTCGAAGATTTCGACAAACTTTTTTGTTTGACAAACGATGTTCGCCGGTGTTTTTGGTGTGGACGATATCCCAACAAACATTTCATGTATGGAAGGAAAAGGGGCCCCCATTTTTGTTTGTCTAGAATGTTCCCGTCCTAGATCGAAAATTGTTTGTCACTGACTTTCCCTACCACCTTTTTGGGCTTGTTTTAGTGTATTTCGAAGTGGTTTTCCGGCGTAATTTTTGGATATAAACATTGTTGTTTGTATTTTTTGTATTGAAAATATTCAGTGGAAAAGTGTGTGTGTGGTTTTTCCGCAAAATGAGTAAAGAGTTTTGGAGCCAGGAGAATTTGATAAGGTTAATTAACGTTTACGAAGGTAAATCTTTATTGTGGGACCCTAAAAAAAAAGAGATGCATTAGATGACATTGCAAAATATTTTGGTGTAAATAATGTCGCCGAGATTAAAACTCTTCTAGTGCAATATAGACGAGAGAAAAAGTTACTAGCAACAAATTGTAAGTCCGGGATGGGGTCTACAGAAAAAAAGAAGCCTTGGTGGGGATTAACTTATTTTAATTCTTTGGCTGACAAATCAACATCCCGGGGAACGTTTTCCAGCGTGTAACCAGCTTTTTCAATACAATATGCTTACCATCAAGGGCTACTAGACATTGATCGAACTGCCATATGTTTTTGCAGCCCGCAACAACTACCACCCATTTTTTGGATGTTGAAGGAACAATTTTTATGGTTTTGCAGCCCGCAGGCTTGAAGGTGTTTTTACTTACTCTTTCAAACAGTTTATAATTGCGGTGCAAACCTCCGGCAAAATTTTTGAAATGCTTTGTTTGGATACCTTGAATAAATACCGAATCAACGAATGATAGGAGTCACCAGAAGCCAAAAACCTAAGTTTTAGAGCCAGACGATCTTGAACGCTGGTTGCTTGGCGAAAATTCGACAAAACCAAACTGACACTTGTTTCATGCCGAATCGCAATTGTTTGCCGAAAATGTTTGTCAAACAATTGTTTGGTGAACTAAGAAATGTTTGTTAAAACTGCATTTTAACCAACGTGTTTGACAAACTAGTTTTCCCATCGTTTGTTCAATGGTGACGCACCTTAAGAGATATTTTTCTTTTTTTCTTCAAAAATGTTTGTTTTTTGTGGGTAATGACAAAAAAATATATGAATTGCGTTTGATACTGAAGATTTTAAAAAAAAATGCATCGAAATCGGATTATTTTTCGATTTTCTAAAGCCAAAAAAAAAACGAGGAGACAGCGAAAGTATAAAATTACCGAATACGACAAAGATTGGTCACAGGGTTTGGTGAGAAAGTTACTTTGAAGGACAAATTTATGTCTTTGATGACATAAACAATTTTTTCTCGGGAAACGTTTTCCATATGCTTACCATCAAGGGCTCCTACCTTGAATAAATACATCAACGAATGATAGGAATCACCAGAAGCCAAAAACCTAAGTTTTATAGCCAGACGATCTTAAACGCTGGTTGCTTGGCGAAAATTCGACAAAACCAAACTGACTCTTGTTTCATGCCGAATCGCAATTGTTTGCCGAAAATGTTTAACAAACAATTGTTTGTTGAAACAAGAAATGTTTGTTAAAACTGCATTTTAACCAACGTGTTTGACAAACTTGTTTTCCCATTGTTTGTTCAATGGTGACGCACCTTAAGAGATATTTTTCTTTTTTTCTTCAAAAATGTTTGTTTTTTTGTGGGTAATGGCAAAAAAATATATGAATTGCGTTTGATACTGAAGATTTTAAAAAAAAATGCATCGAAATCGGATTATTTTTCGATTTTCTAAAGCCAAAAAAAAAACGAGGAGACAGCGAAACTATAAAATTACCGAATACGACAAAGATTGGTCACAGGGTTTGGTGAGAAAGTTACTTTGAAGGACAAATCTATTGCTTTGTTGACATAAACAATTTTTTTTCATAATTTCAAATTCAAATTATTGCAACTGGAAATTAAATGTACAATTACACGATGTGAATGGTTATAAAAAAAATATATAAAAAGTATTAATGAACTGGCCTGTTGTTGAGATAATTTCACTATTATTAGGTATCGGTTTGAGCCGCAATAGCTGAAATGTGCAAAACATAACGATTACTTTAAAATTGCAAACTTGGCCTTTACATTCACAAAGCAATGCTGAGCTCGTTTAATTAATGCACACAGCTCAAAGCTCAAAATACGTATTTTCTGTATTCAAACAAGGGCTCTGTCGAGGGTTCAATTGCGATGTTCTTTCAAAAAATTGATAATTGCATATTCAGGTAAGAATAGATTAAAATGTCGTATATATAACTTAACTCGTAAATACGAGGGCTATCTGAAAAATTCATTCATAAAATATGTTATGATTATCTTTTTGTTTATTGACAACGCGGTATGTTTATAACAAATATGTAAAACTCAAGAGGAAGATAAAATTAACCAGCGATCGTTGTAATACTTACAAGAGAAGCAGTATTATTAAAAACTGGATAGAAATAGATTTATTTAAACGTTTCAAAAAAGGAGTTAGACAGAAAATGACCAGAACCCGTCGCGGAGACGTCGATTCAGCGGAAAGTCTTCGCGTTAGGTGGCGAAATCATTCTAGGAGGTTGAGATATCAATGCCGAGGTATATAATGGACAGCCGGATGCGAATATATAAGGTTTTATCGGAAAGATAACAAGTTTTAGTTAACTGCAACAACAAGACCAGACTAAACCAGAGAAACTCTTGCAAGGGACAAAATTTGGGTCTAAAGGAGATGTTGAAACTATTTTTTGGTTACAAGTAACTTGAGGACTGTAGGTGAGTGAACACTTGAGACACTCTTTATAGTTCCTCCTTAAAGAGCCGTTGGAACTTATGGAGCTCGGCGGCCGCTCTCCTCGGGTGCGCCTACGTAGGGACCGGAGTAAGGAAGGGCTCATTCTTATGGGATTAATCCAAGGCGGAAACGAGGGATGAATGGTACCTAAATCCTAATATACTGTCGCGAACATGAGCTCGGCAAGAGCAGGGACCACGTTCCCCAAAGCATCGATTTCTACCGATATCGGAGCTCTTATCGATACCTTTGCCAGTACAAACGCCGCAATATCAGTGGCGTGGAGAAAAAAAAAGGTAAAGAAAGATCAAGCCTGCCGAAACAGCTCAGTACTTAACGGCCTAACCTGCTATGGTTGCCTCGACCTCTAACCTGGGCTTCAAAACCGAAGATCCAAGTAGAGCTTGTTAAACCTTGTGTTTGCAGTCATTATTTTATCTACGAAAATTGTATTTTTGTGAGTGCTTTGTGATTGAAGACTAAAGGTATGGAAGAACTATCGAGAGCAGAATCTTCAAGGTAATCCACGCCAGCAACGATTGAAAGAGGATAAAGCAGCTCCAATCCGCGATCTTTGGACAATGCTGAACGCAAATTTATCTCAGATGTACAAGCCGACTGAGAATGTAACAATCGATAAAAAACTGTATTCTTTCCGTGGTCGAACAAGATTTATGCAGTACATTCCTTCTAAGCCAGCTAAATATGCATCAATATTTGGTGGATTTGCGACGTGAGAACGTGTCGTAAAAGAGCTCGCAGCTCCGTACCGAGGCAGCGGTAGAAATATCAGCATGGAGAATTTTGCCCCTTGCCAAACACATGCTTTCATGGAATTTAAGTGTCCTGGATCAAATGTGCACTACGCAACGTCGGACACTGCGATGGCCGGTAGCTCTGTTCTTCAACATGCTAGATATTAGCTCATTCGCGTCCTATTTGATTTATTACGAAAATAACAAGATGCTTCCGAAGAGATTGAACCAACGACGACTATTTATGCGCCAATTGAGCGGTCAATTGAGAACCGGTCGTAAAAAGTTCAAATAAAGCGAAATTACAGCACAAAAATCGCCATTGAAGGTGGAAATCGCTACAGGTTCTGCTAATGAACGAAATATGTTAGGTAGGATCAAAATCTACTGGTTCCTATCATATTTGCTACAAAGGAACGATCAAGAAGAGGAGAAAGACACGGAAGTCATGCTGCGATTGTAACAAACCCGACTGTGACGAAAATTCTACAACCTTCGCAAAGTGTCATGAATGCGGGGCCTAATTCATTTTCCACATTCATTTTTATTATTTTTGTGTATAATATATAATCACAAAACATTTTCAACGTATAAAAAATGGGTCAAACTATTTCGAACCGATACCCGGGTGCGTCCGTAACGTATACATACTTTACACTCGATTTTTTTTGGATATCGAAAAAATTATTTTATTTCAAACAAATTACCTGCTCACAATTGAGTCAAATAATGAAGATCCGGAGGTTTTTGCCGGAATTTTTATTACTGACTTAGTTACATTCAAAAACGTACCGAGGTGTGCGAACACAAGGGTTAAGAGGTCAAGAACCCTTGGTTCTACGCCTATTTAACAACGAATTGGATCCAAAAGTGCACCCCCAGTAGGGATCGGTACGGCGAAAAGAAGGGAATCAATCTACTCTATTCGACTGGTTAGGAATCAAATCCTAATTCGTCTAAATTCAAGTGGAGCTCCACGGGCCTATCAGCAGTGCTTGACCGTCCACTACTCTACTGTGAATCCTTACAAGTACCGCACGAAGTACTGCTTATAATATGAGGGGTTAAGAAAACCCCCCTGTTGCTTTTAATAACTGCAACAATGTTAAGTACTATTGTAAGTTAATAAAAATTACTAAATGAATAATATACATTAGAGGGCATTAGAGCTCAGTATTCAATTGAAATTTTTGCTGATCTGTATTAGTGATATTGAATATTTAGGCGTCAGTTTACAATTTTGTTATGTTGATCAATGATAAATTATTTTTATTTTATTATATATGTAAAATTTAGAAGTTCAAACTCACATCTCGGAATATTAATCGATGTGTTTATACCCCTTACCTTATGATGGATTTGAAAATGATTTTGTTTCGATGTTATGATTCGTACTCTTATAATTTGAACTTCTTTGATGAAATTAGTTTTCGAATATACATTATCCTGAAACTGTTAAATACAAACAAGAATTTGTTTTCGAAACAAATTATTAATGGAAAAAATTTTTCTTGGTTATCGATGTTAATATATAACAGTCACAGAATATGACAAAAAAATTGCAAAATTTTACGTGTATCGCTGTTCATAATGCGTGAAAGCTTTAGAGCGCAGTAACTACTACGGCAAAAATTATTTTCTTTACTTACATATACTTCTTCCCATTGACTGACGTATCTCACTAGCCTGGATAAACGCAGAAGTCGTACCAAGGACAATAGTTTAGCGAGACGCAGGATACGTAACGCGCGTCCTGCGTGAAGGATTTGGAAACTGTCGCCGTAATCCTGGAACAGAGGTTGTAATAGTGCGGGTAATTGCAAAGAACTACGAATGCCCAACAGATATCTAAACATTTAACAAACAACCCGCATTCCCAAATAGTAATTAGTAGTACGTACAAAAGGGGGACGGAAAACTAATGTCATTTTCTTGAAATCGAAATCAAACAAACAAGTTTTCTTCCACATGTCTCTCTATATCGGTTATTCTCGGGGCGAATTTCTAAAATGACATCTTCTCAGTCATCATCGATCATCCCCAATAACCAGCGGCTCTCAGCAACTCGGCAACATGCGTCTGCCAAATTTAGACTTAACCATCTGGACCACAGTATCCAACATCCAATTTTCCACTTTGCTGATTCAGATACTGTTGCGTGAATCCTTGTACATCAAACTGTACTTGTGACATCTAAATGTTCTTATCGATCCTCTATACAGAATGTCCCACGACGAGTTAAAACTATCTGTATATGGCTAAATCTTGAAAATTTCTACGTTTTTGTGAAAAATTTGATCGTTGCAAACCCTTATAAATTATTTTTTTACGACGATACCCTTAAAGTTATGAAAATGGTTTCTATTCGGTTGCTTTAAGCAAGGTCATACCTATTTGAATCTATATTGAAAAATGTTTCATTTTATACAGGGTGTGTATAAAAAGTTTTTAAAGCTTAACTTCATAAATATCAAATTTCTTTATTTTTTTAAATAGAACCACCCGGTTTTTTCTATTTCAATGCATTTAGGGGTAAAAAATAAGGCAAATTCATGTATACTTTTCTATACCTAAGCCTTATCGTTATCTAGATATTAAATGTTTCCTGTAAATTTTTAGAGATGCAGTTGTGGTCTAAATTTTCTTTATTCGTTATTAAATTGAGAACGAGCCATTTTAACTATGAACAATTGACTAATGACAGTTCAATAAGTGTTATTTATTACAAAGCCTACTAAAAGTATACATAAAAAATTAAAACTTGTTCGAAAATACAATAACAATTTAAAACCTCAAATATTTCGGAAACGACTAAAAGTTGGAATAGAATTAGTAAATACAATTTGATTTGATTTTTTTTACAGACCTTGATAAGATAAAGGAAAATAGTTTTTTATTTCATAGTGCTAGTAAAAATAAAATTAAGACCACACCTACATCTAAAACTTTACAGAAAACATTTAATATGTGCATAACGGTAAGATTTAGGTATAGGAAAGTATACCTAAATTGCCTTTTTTACCTCTAAATGTATTAAAATAGAAAAAACCGGGTGGATCTATTTAAAAAAATAAAAGAAATTTGATATTTATGAAGTTAAAGTTTGAACACTTTTTATACACACCCTGTATAAAAAGAACAATTTTTCAACATAGATTCAAATACTTCTGACCTTGCTAAAAGCAACCGAACAAAAACCATTTTCATATTTTTAAGAGTATCCTCGTAAAAAAAATATTGCTAAGGCCTTACAGCGATCATTTTTTTTTCAAAAAAATCAATAACTCAAAAAGTATGCATTTTTCGAAAAAAGTTTTTAGACAAAAGTATACTAAAATTTAACGTAGATTTCAAAAATGTATTAATCTACAGGGTGTTTCATTTAAAATAACAAAGTTATCATCTCTGAAAATATTTTATTTAAAAAGATCGTATCCGAAAATCCAAAAGTAGAAATTTTCATGATTTTACGAAAGTATTTTGCCATACACAGATAGTTTTAACTCGTCGTAGGACACCCTGTACATTATTGAGACCGTAGGATGGCATTTTATTGATGACAAACGATTCAAACTCATATTTTACGGCATTAAGAATTCCCAAAGGAAACTAATCAGTTGATACTAGAAGAATTAAGTTTAACCACTAGACCATCATCGTTATTCATGAAGAAAATGCTGCAATAGAGACATGTAGATAGAGATGATACTCTAGACACGCTCATGGTGATGGTAGAAGTACAGGGAAAAGAAGTAAAGGCCGATGGCCAAAGAGATGATCTGGTCTAATCAAACAAGTCAAACAAAATATCAAATATCGAGAAATGGAAAGACTCAATTAAAGAGGGAATAGAGGTCACGATCGTCGTGACTGTAGAGTCCAGAAGAGAGAGAGAGAGAAAGCAAATATTCAAAGCGGGATCGATAAAAATCAATCAGTTTTTGAGCAAAATATCTCGATATGTCGTTTTGGATCTAAATTTGTTGTCATTCAGTAAATGTGGTATAGAAATTTCGAAGAACGATATCGGGCGAGTACGGTCGGTGAAGCACCCCAATTTATTAACTTTTTCGAGGTTCGTATTGCACAGTGTATGCCATGTTGCCAGAAATCTGTATTACTAGTTTGTCCAGGTTTCACCAAATACGCAAAAACGTCTTTTTGGGATATGAATCTTGCATCACAGCATTTCGTAGAGATTAAATTCAAGAAAGCCACTGCCTTTTGAGTTTTAAATTCTTATATTGGACCTATTTTTCCTGTACAAGTGATCTAAAAACCGTTCTATATGGTGACATTGAATCAATACAATACAAGGTCTATGTTTGACATTAACTTGTTTAAATTTTGTTGTTGGTCTCGTAACTATTGCGTCAAGATAAAAAAAACTAGAACGCCGGATACCCTCTTCTGGTATTTCGCTAGCCAATTAACCCCAAATTGCAAAAAAACTTAATAAGTAAAAAGTTAATAAGTAATAATAACCTCAAAATGTTTTTCAAACAGTGAATTGACATATGACAAGCAAATATCGGCATGCGCAGAAACGACATTACTTTTCAGTCTCCCTGATAGTTTTTTGGATTATTGTTTACTAGATATAGGGTTAAAAACAGAGTTTATTCATGCATAATCGTGCACAACCCCTATAATACGTTCAATTAGCATTACCATTTTGGTGCTCACGATACAAATATGGGTTTGATTAATGCACTATAGTCAAGGCAAAAATAAAAGTTTGCTGGTAAGAATATATTGATTTAGATATTGGAAATATTAGATAACTATAAGAGGCGTAAATAAAATATAGAATTTGCGTTCCTTTGGGTTAAATCATTTTTAGAAAAATTAGTTTATGTCGAAGCATCTTTCACGAAAAGTAATTTCATTTATCTCTTCTTAGACCAAAGTTATAGGAGGGCCAATTTATGTCGTATTAGAAAAATATTACATGTAATAATTTGTTTTATAACTTTTTCGTAGTTTTTTGTGACTTTAACATGCAAAATCGTATGATATATAATAAGGTGGACATAAAAGTTTATAGTTTTTTAAATATAAATTCGTAAAGACTGAGACGACTTTTATGTGTCATATTTGCGTGCTAGGAATACTAATGTGTGTTTAAATAAATCAGATTCAGCAGTAGGCACATACGAAGGTTATTTTTTTTAAACCTCTGATGAGCTGTAAAGAAAAAACTTGTGAATTTACAATTCCCTCTTCATAACATGTAGCCGCCAATGATTGGAAGTGATTTGTGACGGTTTCTTTGAGCTACACGTCAGTTGGTGGATGGGTGTTCAAGAATTTCCCATTGAAAATAATAAAGGAACGCTGTGTAGCCAGGAATGCAGCAGGTGATTGGAGCTGCAGTCGCTTAAACAAAGCTGGCGCTACTGATTCTCCCCCTAAGTGTAAATGTGTCGAGTGTACAGAGACACTTTTATGAGTTGTTCACCTAGTTGACGGGAAACGCAAGGTTCACCATAAGTGAATTATCTGATACTGAACAGTCGTGCTACAGGAAAGTTTGCACTCGCTGGATTCCAACCACAAAATGGGCGCAGCTTGGAAGTTCCTCATTCTTTACAATACTGACGTAGAAGATTTTTTGAAATCCATCATGACAGGTGATAAGACATGGAGGCACACATATTCTACAACGAGACCCACAAACCTTTAAACAACCGTAAGATTATGGCAACTGTTTTTTGGGACCACCACCACCACCAAGGTGTGTTGCTTGTGGAGAATGCAGATTCATATTGTGAATCGATGCAAAACTTCGTGTAGCCCAACGACTCCTTGAGCAATTTCAACGGAACATTTTCGAACAGCCACTAGACAGAAGCGATCTAGCACAGAGTGATTTTTTTTTATCGGAGCTGAAGCTATGACTCGAAGGACGACGCTTACAAACTGACGTCGAGCTCAAAGAAACCGTCAAAAGTTACTTCCATTCATTGGCGGTTACATTTTATAAAGAGGGTGTCGCAAAATCTTTAAGAGGTCATCGGAGGTTGAAAAAAAAACAAATTTCGTATATACAAAGAATGAAGCAATTAAGCGACGCAAAATTTGTAGATAATGATTGGTTGGCAAGGATTTATGAATATCAGCAAGAATGGGTAAAGAATAGGTAGAAATTCGGCCTACATATTTGTATTCTTAGTCGTTTGTAGCTAGAAATTTATTAATACAAAATTTTTTATTAGTAATAATAATAAAAAGTTGATTTTCTAGCATCAGAATTTCTGTTTTAGTATTGAAGATACTTTCGGTATTAGAATATTCAAGTTTCACCACAACAAATCTAACTACAACTAAATAGTTTTTCCTTCTTTCTCAGCAAAGCAACTAAATATACAAGGTGTGATTAAAAAATACGCTTAATGAATTTTCATCTATTTGAACTTACAAATTTAAGCTACTATATCTTAATTGGGAAATTATTGAATTACCGTAAAACCCGTAAAAAAATCATCAAATATCAAAGTCATCATTATTTTTTTTCGTTTTTGATGAATTATGACGATCCAATGTTTTTCCAAAGCAAGCAGCTGAACTGCATTTCAAAAGAAAATGGAGGAAATTTTGCGAAATGGCGTACGAAGTAATTAAAGACTTTTTTCTTTATCTTTCGATTTCGAAATCATGTCTTCGGATACTGTACGTTAAGTAGTATTGCTTAATGTATATTTGGCAGGTTTTGGTAATTATCTAGATTAGGTTACACCCTTCCGATTTCGTTAAAATTGTAGTTTTTAATTATAGCGAAAATTATGCTGAAAAATTTGATATATATATATATATATATATATATATATATATATATATATATGTAGTAGGTACGCGGAAATCATCCCTTCACATAGTTTTTCAACTTTGAAGTTTCCACAAAAAAGGAAAAATAATTTATACATCATAGTTTAGTTTCGCATGTCTAACCTAACCTAACTTAACCTAACCTAATCTAACCTAACCACTAAATAAACAGCAATACACAAAAATTCATAGAATATTATCTTTTTCATGGTCAAACACGAATAAAAAAAAATAAATATTGATAGATTTACTAACGATAGTCGTATGTAAACAAACTAGACTAAATTTTCTGTAAATTTTATGATACATGATGTCATCATTAGGTAATGAAGACGTGCGAAGCTAAAATATGATGTATAAATTATTTTTCTGTAGCTTCAAGTTGAAAAACTTTCAGCATCATTTTCTCAATAACATTTTTACTGAATACACTGTTTACACCACTACACCAACACTGTCCGACGCGCGTTTCGACAACCAAGTTATCGTCTTCAGGGACTGAAATAAAACTAAAATCTAATAACTTGACTGAAAATCAATTTCAGCGGGAAAAAACTCCTTAGGGGGAATATTGATGTTTATTCTTTGAGTACTATGGAATATGGAAAAGTCCTTCATTAAGGATGTAGCTACACTCAACGATTATGAAAAAAGAATTGTGAATAGGTTAATCGATCGTCATAGGTTTAAGAAATCTCGATGTGAAACCACTTTTTTCCAAACTCAAAATGAAAAACAAGAAAAATTTGCTCCGATACCTTTCAGTCCTCTTTATACAAAAGGATTGGAAGGAATATTTAGCAGAGTGGGTTTAAAATTGGTTTATAAATTAAACTGAAACAATTGTTGGGATAAAATACCAAATTTGGTGAAGTTGTGACCGAAAGTATATTGGGCAAACTAAGAGATCCGTTACTGTCCGGTTTAAAGAACACATAGGTAGCCCATTTGAAATATGGACGGACCGGAAAATCAGGTATTTCCGACCACAATCATTGCATAAATATTAATAATGTAAAATTGATAAAATATGTATCCAATAATAATTTATTGAATGCATTTGATAGCATTGAAATTGCTAGATGTAAGGGCAGCTTGAATAGGGACAAATGGCCAATTCCTTACAGCCCATTCAGTAGTTTAGTAGTCAAAGAGTTAACATGAATATTCCCGCCAAGGAGTTTTTCCCGCTGGAATTAATTTTCGCGGGAGGTGGCTTATTGGTGGGAAAATTTAGTATAAAACAGGTAAGTCAAGTTAATAGGTTTTAGTTTATATTCAGTCTCTGAAGACGATAACTTGGTTATCGAAACGCGCGTCGGACAGTATAATTGTTAGTGTTGGTGTAATTTAGATAATCACCCAGATTTTTTAATATATAAAAGCAAAAGTAAAATTTATTCGTTTAAATACTAGGCTCTTTAGGAAAATTAAAAATGTCAAATTTCATTGTTTTCTTTGTTTTTAATAAGAATACTCGTATTTTTTTATCAAACCTCGTATATCACACTCACACCAGATCAATACATTATTACATAACAAGAAACTTCAACCTTTCCATTTTATTTTTTCCTGACAACTGGGTTCTTAACATTTTTTGATGATTATTTAATTTTTTTCTGTGCAAGGCAGTAGATTAACATTTATATATAATTGACTAGGATTATTATACAAATTTTGACGAGAAACAAATGTACTGGCGTTCTCTTACTGCTCTTGCTTAGAATTATCTAGTCATTGAAACTAGTTTTTTAAATTACAAAGTGACAATTATATGAAAGTCAACTTTGAAACGAACTATCCAGCAACTTGAGATCTGTACCCTTCCTGAGACATTTTTTTAATTTTTATTCCGGCATTAAGAAGATTAGGTCGAACTATTTTTTCAACATTGGCATCTGTGGTAGCGGTCACTATAACGTATGTGTTTTGGCACAATATATTTATATTTTTGTAATAACTTTTCTTATTCGCCATATCTAACAGCTTGGTAACTAACAAAGTTAAAAATTTAATTAAATGGAAGGGCCCGAACTTCTCAACTCGACGTAATTTTCAGCTAACAACTCTAATTAGGTGTGGGACGACTTAAATATTAATTTCGCGTATTTTTCTAAATATTCTACGCCTTAATTTTCCCTCATTTTCGTCCTACCACCCTCCATCATACATTTTCCTAGTTAAAAGTGCCCAAAAATCTTCAATTATTAGGGAGATATCTTGTTTTATCGATATTCACTCGCTAATTTTATTCCGTCTGTGAATTCGCATTGGAATAACTTTTTAAACGCAAGTATTTAATCACCATGCGTTGCTCGATACGATCTATTCCCAATTCAACAGCTTTAAGGACGAAAGGATATGCGCTATTGTATATATAGGTGACGCTAATATAAAGCGAGTTAAAAGGAGATTGTTTAATGATTGATCAACTATTTTAAACGCAAGTATTTAATCACCACGCGTTGCTCGATACGATCCAATGGGAAAACTAAAAAAGTCAACAAATATACATTAGGGAAAAGTTTCTGTCCAAATGGGTACTGCAGAAAAGGATTATTTTCCATCAATATGTGACCAATGTTGAAACAGATTCACCACTATACACCTGAATCAAAACGACAGTCTTATAAGTGAATTAATAATTAATATAATCACTTATTTATCGACGGTTTGGAGTGTTTTGGTCAAATTTTCTTTGAGAAAATGTCTTTAAAGTGGCGGTTGAAGTTTCTGTTTCTACCTAATTGAAAATCATATTAAATACTACTTACTTGGTTAAATATTAAAAATATATAATCTAAGGGAATGGACGAAATCAGATCGAGGAAAAACCATGTCCTCAAATAATGCTTAGCTATTAATTTTGGATCTAATATGACCTGTTCGGCATTGTCTTGTTGCATAATACCTAGAAAGAAAATTCAATTTGAACTATTATGAACTAACAAATTCATCATTTTGTACTATAAATAAAATCCGAGTACATATAATTTTTATGAGAAAACTTTCATTTCCAAAAAGAGCTGCTAATCAATTGTTGCATTCTATATTACAAAATCTGGAAAACAATCTTCTTTTAGTTGGACCGAGTCCTGTTTAATTTTTAGTCCTCCGTAAGACGCTGAAATCCAATCTCATACCATCTGTATGGTGGTCTAACCAGCAATCTTTCGATTTCTTTAACATCATTGATATTTTCCAACTTATCGTGATTTCCAAGTTATTCTCTGATATCCTGACTTCTCATTCTATATCTGAGGTTCATTTCCTTAATTCTTTCCATTATTCTTGCTGTTTCCTCAGAATTAGTGGAGGCGTGTCTTGTATATCTTCATATTTCTTTATGTACTCATCACCATGATGATGATGATGATGATGATGATGAGAATACGTCTAGCAGATAATGAAGATGAAATACCTGTCCGTTCCAAGAGTACGCGAAAAATTCTTAGGGCGAGAAGTTTGTAGAAGCAGCAATCAAATATAGACAGTACAGATTCTAGAATTGATTTAGTCTCTGGAACTGAATTTCGAATTGTGGATGATGGCAACATATATAAAAGACCTTAAGGTAAGTTTAAAATATCAGTCAGACTTCTCATTCTATATCTGAGGTTCATTTCCTTAATTCTTTCCATTATTCTTGCTGTTTCCTCAGAATTAGTGGAGGCGTGTCTTGTATATCTTCATATTTCTTTATGTACTCATCACCATGATGATGATGATGATGAGAATACGTCTAGCAGAAAATGAAGATGAAATACCTGACCGTTCCAAGTGTACGCGAAAAATTCTTAGGGCGAGAAGTTTGTAGAAGCAGCAATCAAATATAGACAGTACAGATTCTAGAATTGATTTAGTCTCTGGAACTGAATTTCGAATTGTGGATGATGGCAACATATATAAAAGACCTTAAGGTAAGTTTAAAATATCAGTCAGACTTCTCATTTTATATCTGAGGTTCATTTCCTTAATTCTTTCCATTATTTTTGCTGTTTCCTCAGAATTAGTGGAGGCGTGTCTTGTATATCTTCATATTTCTTTATGTACTCATCACCATGATGATGATGATGATGAGAATACGTCTAGCAGAAAATGAAGATGAAATACCTGACCGTTCCAAGTGTACGCGAAAAATTCTTAGGGCGAGAAGTTTGTAGAAGCAGCAATCAAATATAGACAGTACAGATTCTAGAATTGATTTAGTCTCTGGAACTGAATTTCGAATTGTGGATGATGCCAACATATATAAAAGACCTTAAGGTAAGTTTAAAATATCAGTCAGACTTCTCATTTTATATCTGAGGTTCATTTCCTTAATTCTTTCCATTATTTTTGCTGTTTCCTCAGAATTAGTGGAGGCGTGTCTTGTATATCTTCATATTTCTTTATGTACTCATCACCATGATGATGATGATGATGATGAGAATACGTCTAGCAGATAATGAAGATGAAATACCTGTCCCTTCCAAGTGTACGCGAAAAATTCTTAGGGCGAGAAGTTTGTAGAAGCAGCAATCAAATATAGACAGTACAGATTCAAGAATTGATTTAGTCTCTGGAACTGAATTTCGAATTGTGGATGATGGCCTTAAGGTAAGTTTGAAATATCAGTCAGAATTCATATAGAGCTAAATTTAGTGACATAACCGGATGTACTTTGATTTATTGATTGTCGAGGTGGTTTTTTTTGAGTTATTTCGATGATGAATGATTGTTTTTTTGTGCGAATCACTAATTTTTGAATTTAAAATAGACGATAATCCTATGGGTTTATTGCTAATAATACTAAAACCTGATTTCTGAACCCCAATTTCCTACTACCAGGTTAGCAGCTCTATTTAAGTACTTTGTAGGTATCAAAGTCATGGCGGTAGACCTAAAGTTTCATTCATGATTATAAAATGAAACCTACAGTTCTTTTTATCCGAGATTATAGAAATCAAAGTTTACACTTATTTGAAAAGATGTCTTATCGAAAAACAGAATTGAGCAATGAGTTGAATAAAAATATTTTGGCCTTACCTGTTCTAAAATTTACAACAATATCGATTAAAAAAATGGTATCGGACAGACAATTGAAGGCAATCCAGCGTGTGCTGAGGTCATCGTTAAAGAAACTTATTGCGACTGGCAATATTATCAAATTTGCCACTAACAGTAACAGCATACACAGGTCCCAGTAAAATCTGAAAACAAAGACAGACATTTAAAAATTGTCGATAAAAATATTTATACAGGGTGCGGCAGCATAACTTCCTTTTTTAAAAAGTTCGCCATTTAGTCGGTAGATGTCGTAACGGAGTGCTAGTGGTCTCGTTCGCGCGCCTTTCGGAATCGCTTTAATTTAGCCCCCTTGGCCCCTGTCCCGGACCGGAAATCAATTGTTACGTGGGTCACTACGTTCAGACAAACTGCAAGTGTGACAAGACGAAGAACTGGAGTCCCTCGGCCCATTAGATCACCGGAGAACATTGAGTTAGTTAGAACTTCAGTGTTGCGATCACCACGGCGTTCTGCGCGCAAACATGCGTCTGCCCTTGGACTTTCCGATCGTTCTGTGAGGAGAATACTTCATGATGATCTTCATTTTCATCCATACAAGATGGCAATTGTGCAGGAACTTTCTGAACGTGACTTCAATTCTCGGAGGAACGCGTGTGAGGTTTTTCTGGAAGTCGTTCCTGAGGACGCTATTGTTTTTTTTAGTGATGAAGCCCATTTTCATTTGTGTGGATCCGTAAACAAACAAAACATGCGCTACTGGGCTGATACCAATCCTCGACAATTGCATCAACGGCCTTTGCATTCACCTAAAGTCACAGTGTGGTGTGCAATTTACTCACGTGGAATTATTGGTCCCTGGTTCTTTGAGGAAAATGAAGTCACAGTGACAGTGAATTCGCACCGGTATGTAAACATGTTACAGGAATTTTTTTTCCCACGGCTAGATGAGTTGGACTTAGGGGACACTTGGTTCCAACAAGACGGAGCAACGGCACACACTTCAAGAACATCGATGGCTGTTTTGAGGGAACACTTCCCAGAGCGCCTTATCTCAATTAGGGGCGATTTGGAGTGGCCAGCCCGCTCTCCCGATTTGACCCCTTGTGATTATTTCCTATGGGGTTTTTTGAAATCCCGTGTGTATGTGAACCGTCCAAGGACCCTACAAGATTTGAAGACGAACATCCAGGAAGAAATTGCCAACATAACGCCTGCTATGCTGGCAAGAGTCATGACAAACGCCAGAAATCGGTTTACTCAGTTTATGGAGAATGGGGGACGTCACCTAACTGATTTGATCTTCAAAACTCAGTAACACAAAACTTTATGTATGTGCCTGTATTATAAAAAACGAATAAAAATTTTCTGATTCATACAATAAGTTTTATTAACTTTTGAAAAAAGGAAGTTATGCTGCCGCACCCTGTATTAGTCAATTTAAACGTTCTGGAAACGTTCTTTGGTTATTAACTGGAGTAGGTAGTGTTATTTTGAGTGTTGGTGTAGAGCTGGAGTAAACAGTGTGTTCAAAATGAGTCAACTTGTATTCGATGCCTGATAATTAAATAGTACTTATGTACTTTGTAATTCGGTAATTATTTTAACCACTTTTTTGTCCCTTTCCATAGGAGGATGGTCCCGAAGTAGATGGCCCAAAAAAGAAAAGGAAATTTGAAAGAAATATATTTATTTTCAACTTTTAGTTTCATACACTGTTCCCAACGATGTTAAATAACTTCGATACCCTTTTTATAAAAAGAATCGTCAAGCTCCTTAAAATAGAAACAGAAAATAATCCTAGGGGACCAAGTCTGGCGAATAGGAAGCATTAGGTAGCAATTCATGAATTTTCACCATCGCCATTTGGATTTCCTTCCAATATCGTCACCTCATTTAGTCGACCACTGGAGCAGTCTCACCCAGAGTAGAAACTAGTTCAGCTTTTATATTGGTTGTGCTATGGTCTTTCAATTAAAAGTAGAATTTTTCTTCATTATTCTTAGCTTGCTATTTACATTGTCGTTGATATAACCTTCGTCCACTGCGATTGATTTCCACCGTAGCTTTTTCATGCGTGCGGTTTCACCACATGATCTTTCAATTTTAGAAACATACCAATTCGTTAGCAGCAAAGCAATAAGCAAAGAGAGAATGATTGAAAAAAAATTAAAAAGCAATTGTACCGGGTGTCCCAATAAGAATGGCTCTCGGCCATATCTTGAGAACCGTTTATAGTACAGCTTCGGGAAAAAAAGATTGATAACAAAAGTGACTTCGAGAAAAACCTGGAAATTATTTACAGAGTTGTAGGTCTACCGCTAGAGTGCGTAATTGAATACCGAAAATTATAAAATGAATAATTTACACATTTTGTTCAATTAAGATGCATTTAAACTATGATTATCGTATTTTTCAAGAAATTTAGCGTATATTTGATTTTACAAGTTTTAGTCTATCTCTTCAAATAATAGGTGGGGGAAAGCGTGAAATTTATTATGAAAAAACGCCTTTAAATCCAGTGCTACTTAATCTATCTATGCAAACTTAGTCTTTTTGAAGAGAGCTCCTTTCTACCAATGTAATAGTTATAATTTCGAAACAACCTAATGAGTAACGTATACGCTAGAGGGCGCTATTTATTTATTTTTTTAAATCCAGCTATCCTTGAAAAATGTTAAATGGAAACATGCAGTTTTAATTAAGGAATATAAAAGTAGACCAAATTAGCAACAGAATAGCGAAAACCGCATGTCGATATCTCTTTCGTATTACGAGATATCTTAAGAAATGTGTAAATTTTCAGAATTTTCTTTTAAATATAAATTACTCCGGTTTGACTGAACGGATTTTAACATTTTTTGATTCATCAAAATTGTCTTTCCTTGTTCTATTAATAATAGTTCCAATAGGAAACTGCGTTATGGAAGTGAGACATGACCGAGAGCCATTCTTATTGGGACGCCCGGTATATTTCAGAATTAGAGACTAGTCTCAACAAGTTAGGATATGTTTAAATGGAGGCGTAGACAGACATATGAAAACTATCACTACCATCTGTATGTTGATTTGATACGTTGCCGTACTGAAAAGTAAATATTTCCTATGGCCAATTGGAAAAATCACTTTGTGACAGTGACAACCGACATGTAGAACTTCAGATCATCAAAAATCACAAAAATGGCTTTTTGGGGTAATTATGGGAAACCTAGAAAATTCTTGTTCATAACTTCGTTAAAAACATCTTCAATTGAAAATTCAAAAACTCCCAGGTGAGTACGAAACAGTGTTTGGGAAATTATCCCTAGTATAAAGTGAGGTTAAGTTTTTATATCTTATCGTATTTTTTTAGATGGGTTGTTCAAAGTATCAATTTCATTTATAATCAAAAAAATCGACATTACAGCACAAATAACCCCCCCAAATCACCAGTAAAAGGAAAAATAGCCATAATAACTGGAGGCGCCAGAGGAATCGGTTTGAGCATAGCTGAACAGTTATTGAAAGAAGAAGCAGACGTAAATACTATTATGAGACATATTAATGACTAAAATTTATTCTTTCCTCCATCTCCGAAATATTTTCAACAAATAATTTCGCCAGGAAATACTTATCTTCTTACTTACAACAAATGTTTGCCATTTCCGAATTTCCAATTCTCTTAGACCATATGAACTGCTCCTCCTAGTCCCCTCACCAAAGTGGTGAAACGTTAATTTGAAGTCATCCAGTGGGGATGAAGAGGAATTGAATGTTTAGATTCAAATTAATGCATTTCAATTATTAAAATAGAATACAACCAACAAGAGAAAACATCCGATAAGATAACTTCCTGGCAGCGGCGGACTAAGCCCGTCAGAGGCTCGGGGCGGCAAAGCTGAATGAGGCCTCCCAGCTTTAAAAAATGTTGCTTTCCAAGCTTTTTATTCAATTGAAAATTAGATAAAATAAATCAAAGATAGTTTTTTGTAGCGTGTTTTATGTGTTTTCGTGCCTTCAATTTACTGAACTCCTCAATAACTTCTGTAAAATCGATTTCTTTTGAAATTTTTCTTTCTATTGAATGCACGGCTAGATTAGCCAGTTCTTGACGCATTGTAGATCGAAGATAATTTTTATTCAGTTCAAGTTTCGAAAAACTGAGATGCAAATGATCAAAAAGTATTGAAATATAAGCGATATACAGGGTATTGAGTCCCATTACATTATAAATTGGAGGATTTCTTGGGCTCTCTATTTGGCAGCAACGTCCATACTCGTATCGGTGGCTTTTACATGCCTGTAGTGCCTGAAGTGCGCTTCTCGTAGGCTCTTCCATATATTTTAAAACTTCGATGGTACTAAGCATATTTTTAAAGTCTTGTTTAGGATTAGACCAGGGGAACGCGGAGCCATTTGGGCCTCCTTAAAATCGGAAGCCACTGTGGGAGTGTTAAGTTATACATTGGGGATAGATTACAAGAAGGTGATCATTCGAATTAGAGCTAGAGAAGGGTTAGTAAGGTTTCAACCAAGGTAGCGAAAACACACAAACACTCTACAACGACCAAATAGTTAAGAAGACAAGCGTGTATAGTCGCCGGAGCTAATATTTCCAAAACCTGAACCTTCCACAGAACTATTAGGAGAAGAAGAAGAAGACGCGAGGTCCTCGAACAACGAATTACGATAAGGTTCTATCAGGGATTTTACACGAACATGTTTGTGTACAGTCTATGTAACTACATGGTCTAATTTTAAATGTTGGTCAAACCCAGATTTGAACCATGGTCGACGTAGCAGACAAAGCACCATTTCTCTGCACTAATTATACAAAATTAGGTTCTTGACAAGATACTAAACGCGTACTTTTTCTAGTTTCTTATTTTTTGTTTTATAACTACTTGATAAGTAGCCTTAAAACCTTTGTGTGAAACTTGGAATTTCAGGCGGTAATCTTAGGGGATGTACTCATCGAAGAAATGGAAAAGGCGACTTTCACCCTTAACGAAAAATACGGAGAGCACAAGGCTCTGTTTCAACCTACAGACGTATCCAAAACCAAACAGATGGAAAGTAAGAATTTTATTTTGGTAACATGAGGTCAAATACTATTTCGTGCATAGTTTTTTCTCAAATCTTATGAATGAACTAACTCTATTTTTAGAGTTGTTCAAATGCACCAAAGAAAGATTTGGAAAAGTGGATATATTAGTGAACAACGCAGGTATATTGAGCAATCAAAGCTTTGAACAAAGTATCAATATCAATGTTGTGAGTATTTGTTCAATAAAAATCTATTTACTATGTATATAACAAGTTTCGATTCTCCACTTGGGCTATTTCCATTTATTGAATTAATTCAGTGAGTTTTAAGATCAAAACATGCCAATGTTCAGGAATTCTTCTCCTCGCTCGTTTCCGGTCCCTGTCACATTTCAATTAAGGTTTTTCGTTTCTCATCTGCTATCAACCTTATTTGGTCCATCGACTTTCTTGGTTTTGGTCTACCTATTCTACTGGTACCTCATATCCATCACTTTCCTGTTTTAATCCTGATTAAACTCGTGAAGTTCGTATGATGCTTGCCGTGTGAAGATGCCAGTGGATATTGATCTTGAGCTTCTGTAGGTTGTAATAGTCGGGAAAGACGTGCCTTCGTAGCTGATTCCACAGGTTTGCACTTTTCCGAAGAAAGGAGTCTAGTTAAATTCACGTTTGGGGCATCTGCAGACGAACTCGGTGTTCATGAGCCACGTCTGCTTGTCGAGTAGGTCTTTCAAATATTACTCTAGGTGGGGTTATGTTGGGCAGCTCGGAAGAGCTTCTGCCTATGGTCTCTATGTCCAAGTTTCTGGTCAAGTCAAGTAGGCCGCTTTTAAGACGAATCGCTCTATTCTGTATTGAGTCAAACATCCGCACGGTATGCTTGGGAGCCGAGATTAAAATGTGCTTGCGGAAAATAAGAAGTTGTTGCGGATTATATAACTTTTTGGTCCTAAAATGGGCTCCAAGTTTTTTGAAGCTGCCTCAGCTAGTTTGGCCAGTACAAAGTTTATACGATTTTCGGCACTAGGCACTAGGATTTGAGCGCCATTTGCGGTAAGCAACATTTTTGTTGTTGGCTGCTCTAGTGCAGATTTAATCAAATCATAGATTATTGTCCACAAAGTCCTTAAAGGACTAAGAAATATAGACTTTCATACCTGCCGAGATTACTTTCGAAATCTCGTTTTTACACAATGAGGAATCATTGGAATTGGAGAAAACATTAAGAAGAAATGCATTTGGCCGATCTATAATGCCAAACTTTACGTGGTCTAGGTGGAACCTGAGGTTGTATTCTAATTGAAACGTTCCTGTTATTAGTCTGTGACCTGCTTGAAGCTCAGTAGAGGAAGCAAGAGATTTTTGTTGTTCTTTGAGTCGTTTACTCTAATCTGATACCTGAATAAGTAAATCGTATCCCCACGATATACATGGTGAACCTTGGATCACCTTCGTTTCTGTTAGATCTAGAATATGAGGTCCCTTCGACTGGAGATGTGGGTGTACATTAAGACTTTGTATATTGCAGATCTTTATCTTTTGAAAATATTTTTGACAGACAGACTCTCCCAAATATTTTACTACTGGCATCGTGGATCTTTTATGTGGATATCTCTATGCCCCAGTATAGTCTTGTTTAGTTTTTTAGTACAAGTATAACTTGTGCTTTATCTATTTATTCATCAAGATCTCTTCTGCTACACTTCAATCTAATAATTAATAATATTTTTTTAGAAAGGTTTAGTATGTGGTACGTTCTTGGCGTTCCAGTACATGTCAGGAAAAGGCGGCGTTATTATAAATAATGCCGGATTGGAAGGGCTTCAGCCCCTCTACGCTTCTCCGGTGTATTGTGGAACTAATCATTTCGTGATAGGTTTTACCCGTTCCATGGGTCACGAGTACTTTTATAACAGCACCAAAGTTAAGGTTATGGCGTTTTGTCCCGGTCCTACAGAAACAGAACTTTTGAAAAATGTTGGAAAGACTGGAGATGATCCGATGTTTCCTAATATGGGTAGACAATTACAGAAATTTTACAGCCAGCAACCTACTCAACCGTAAGTTTAGTACGTTGTCAAAAATATGCCTTTTGATGTGGGTTTGGTTTCGTTTTTTCTTTCAGGACGACGTCTGTTGCTAAAGGTATACTATCGATGCTTAAAGATGGAGAAAATGGAAGTATTTGGATATCTAGGGCGTGCAAATTTTATAAAATAAATGTACCAGGTTTAGATAAACTGAAATCGATAAAGGAACCGGAGAAAAAACAATCGGTTAATAAAATTCCTTGTTCAGCAGACAAAACTGACAAATGTACCAAGTCAAAATCTGAAGTAACGCTCCCAAAGAAATCTCTAGGGTTGGATAAAAATGAAAAATGTACGAAAAGTAAATCAGAATCACATTTGGATACTAGTAAAAGCAAATTAAAACAAAGGAGCACGAGTAAATCAGGAATAGGTGTCAAGGATCGAAGTATTGGATTAAAATCTGAGAAAGTTGCGAAACGAGTGGAAAAATCAAAAGCGGAAAAAGGAAAATCCCTAGTAAATATAAATAGATCAGGAATAGCAGGAAACATGTCTAACATTTCTGTAAGAAAGAATTTAAACAAATCAGATAAAACTGGAAAATGTAAGGATTGCAAATCAGAGAAAAAACCAACGGTTAATAAAGGGAAGCCAACACAAACTAGTAAAACAGCATCGGGTACTTCAATCAAATCTTCTACGAAAGAAAATAAAGGGATTCGATCAGATAAAACTGCCAAGTGTAAAGAATGTAAATCAGAGCAAAAACTACCATCTAGTAAAGAGAAACCTAAACAAAGTAGTAAGACTGCATCAGGTACTTCAATTAAGACTTCTACGAAAGATAAGAAAGGGCCGGAATCAGATAAAACTGGAAAATGTCAGGAATGCAAATCAGAGCAAAAACCACCAGCTAGTAAAGGGAAGCCCAAACAAAGTAGTAAGACTGCATCAGGTACTTCAATCAAGACTTCTACAAAAGATAAGAAAGGGTCGCAATCACATAAAACTGGAAAATGTCAGGAATGCAAATCAGAGCAAAAACCACCATCTAGTAAAGAGAAACCTAAACAAAATAGTAAGACTGCATCAGGTACTTCAATTAAGACTTCTACGAAAGATAAGAAAGGGTCGCAATCAGATAAAACTGGAAAATGTCAGGAATGCAAATCAGAGCAAAAACCACCATCTAGTAAAGAGAAACCTAAACAAAATAGTAAGACTGCATCAGGTACTTCAATCAGGACTTCTACGAAAGATAAGAAAGCGCCGCAATCAGATAAAACTGGAAAATGTAAGGAATGTAAATCAGAGCAAAAACCACCAGCTAGTAAAGAGAAACCTAAACAAAGTAGTAAGACTGCATCAGGTACTTCAATCAGGACTTCTACGAAAGATAAGAAAGCGCCGCAATCAGATAAAACTGGAAAATGTAAGGAATGTAAATCAGAGCAAAAACCACCAACTAGTAAAGAGAAACCTAAACAAAGTAGTAAGACTGCATCAGGTACTTCAATCAAGACTTCTACGAAAGATAAGCAAGGGTCGCAATCAGATAAAACTGGAAAATGTCAGGAATGCAAATCAGAGCAAAAACCACCATCTAGTAAAGAGAAACCTAAACAAAGTAGTAAGACTGCATCAGGTACTTCAATCAGGACTTCTACGAAAGATAAGAAAGCGCCGCAATCAGATAAAACTGGAAAATGTAAGGAATGTAAATCAGAGCAAAAACCACCAACTAGTAAAGAGAAACCTAAACAAAGTAGTAAGACTGCATCAGGTACTTCAATCAAGACTTCTACGAAAGATAAGCAAGGGTCGCAATCAGATAAAACTGGAAAATGTCAGGAATGCAAATCAGAGCAAAAACCACAAGCTAGTAAAGGGAAACCCAAACAAGCTACTAAAACTGCATCAGGTACTTCAATTAAGACTTCTACGAAAGCCAAGAAAGGGCCGGAATCAGATAAAACTGGAAAATGTAAAGAATGCAAATCAGAGCAAAAACCACAAGCTAGTAAAGGGAAACCCAAACAAAGTAGTAAGACTGCATCAGGTACTTCAATTAAAACTTCTACGAAAGAAATTAAAGGGATTCGATCAGATAAAACTGGAAAACAGAAACAGAAAGTAGAACCAAATAAAGGTAAAATAATTAAAAGCGAATCGAAAGCGTCTGTAGGCAAGACTAGTGGACTCAAATCAGATAAAACTGAAAAGTGCAAAGAATGTAAATCAGAGCAAAAACCATCGGACAATAAAGGAAAATCTACACGAAGTAGTAAAAGCGCATCTGAAACAACTAAAGTACCTAAATCAGATAAAATTAGAACTGGTACGAAGTCTAAATCAGAACAAAAAACACCATCAAGTAAGAAGAAAACTGAAAAAAAGAATACAAAATCATCTGCCTCGAAAATTACGAAACCGATTCCTTGTAAACGATCTACTGGTGAAGTCAAGAAGAAATCCAAAACACCTAGTAAAGAAATGAAGGTGGGTGTTCCGCAATCGGCAAAAACAACTGATAAAATGGATTACATCAATTATGTATTTAATAAATCATCGGGATCGTCGAAGAAAGTGCATGACAAAAAAGAGAAAAGTCAAAAGATGTCCAAGAAAACCTATAAACAATCTATAACCTTTAGGCCAAAGAGAAAAGGATCGAACAAGCAGCGCGATAAACAGCTCTCCCAAAACAGAGAAGAAAAATACGATCCTTGTAAGAAGAAGAAGAGAAAACTATCACTTAGTCGTTACAAAAATTATTGCGAAGAACCGGAAAAAAATAAACAATCGGCTAGTGAGGAACAACAAACTTGTGGACAAATTAAACATGAAAACAAATCGAATAGTGTTTCGAAAGATCAGCCGTGTAAGAAGAAAGGTCCATGTTATCCAACCAAAAAGATTCGCAATAAAGGAGGACCCAATAAGAAGTCGAGTACCACAAAAATCGATAACCGAGCATTGAAATGCGGAGTACCAGATTGTTCTAAATCAAAATCAGACTCCACTGAAACTAAATCAAAGAAAGTAAAAGATTGTGCTGCAAAAACGGAACCGGTAGTTAGTAAACAAATATTGAAGCCTTTGAAAAAGGTACTACCGACTGCAGATGATCGACCAATGGAATGCGAAATATCGGCTTGTTCTGGAGGGAAATCGGATGCTAAATCAGATAAAGTAACGGAGTGTAGCAAAAAATTAGATTCAAAATCAAAACCAATAAGAAAATTAGAATCAAGATATGATGTTGAACAATCAAATCAAAAATTAGGTGTAAAAATAAAACCGATCGTCAAAGCAAAGTCTAACGATATCGAAATTAAAAAGGGACAAAAAGATATCGAAAAATTGATAACATCAATAAAGAAGCAAATATCTAGTGACACTGAGATGTATAAGATAACAATAGATATTAAAAAAGTAGATTCTAGCAGAATATGTCCAAAAAATACAACTAAAGACACGGAGAAATTGGATTCAATGAAAAAATTAGAATCTAGGAACATGAAGGCTAATGAAGTAATAGATTATAGTGAGAAATTAGATTCAGAATTTATGAAAGCAAGACCAAGTGAAATTACACCCCGAAAAGTACAAGATTCCGATGTGAATTTAGCCAAAAATATACTAAAAGAAGAACGCACGAACGAAGTCAACGAAATAGAAACATTTATAATCGTCCAACCTAACAAAAACAAAAAACCCGGTACTAAATCCGACACTATGGTGTCCATTTTTAAAGAAGATGGTAGAAAAACTGTATGGGTTCCCGAACCATCTGAGACATTCGTTGTAAAAGTTACGGCAAAATCAAAACCACTTAAATCGTCGACTAAAATGAATTCGGATAAGAAAAAAGATCCGAACAAAAAAACTTTTTGCAGCCAGGATAGTAAAACTAAAAGACCTACTCCTTGTAACAATCCTAACTTTCCTAAGAAATTTGCGTGTCCTAGAATCAAACTATGCACGAAAAAAGAAAAGAAAAAGTCAGTGCCTAAAATTGATTTTAAAAAATTGAGATTAGAAAAATTGAGGAAGCTAGCAAGAAAACTGGAAGCAGCTGGAGAGAATGATGAGAAGCTGTATATCAAAAATAAAGATTCTAAAGAGCTAGATGGAAGTAAACGTGACGAAAGTAGCGATAAAGTTGACAGTAATAAACCACCAAGTGAAAAATAATTTTGAAATACAAAATACAATGAGAAAAAACCAAAAATTTAGGTTTGAGGTTTGTCAAAAATATTTGTAAATGTAAAATAAAGTCCGATATGTTTGAAAAAATTGTATTTTTTATCAAAAATAATTGGTTGGAATTATGAAGCAGTATTTACTTCAAGTAGTGATGGACGAAAATGATCTTCGTCTTACAGAAAAAGAGCTTTAGGTGTCCAAGACCAAAAACAAACAGGACTGCAATACCGCTCTTAGTTCTAGGGTCGACATGTTCTTAAAGTTTCCTTTCAAACGTTCCTCAAAAATTGACAAATAGAAGCACCATCCTGGCTTGGGTGGTGGCAACCTGGGTGAGGAAAAAGGAAAATAACTCTACTGAAATCCTCATCACTTTCTGGTAATCTCTGAGGTGTGTAAGGCGGAAGAAAAGTTGTTTCTGTATTCCGTAAAAACACCTTTTTTTCCACTAAATCTTCACTTAATAACGAATAACTTCTGGTCTACTCACTTTATAAAAATACTTGAAAAAACTCATCCGAGCAACTCTACAATGCACAGTTACAACTATTCCTAAAAATTGTCTTATTTCTTCCACGAAAAGGACGGAATAATATGTTGTGTGTCCATGAGTTCTTGGTTATTTTTCTATCTAAAGCTTCTATTCCAAAAAAAAACTGTTATCTTTTAATCCTTAACCCTGTTTTCAATTTTGCGAACAAAAAATAGTTGGACGGGGCCAGTTCAGGGCTATATGGTGGGTGTTCAATCTCCACGAAGCCCCATTCGTGTACAGTAGCCTCGGAAACTGAAGCAATAGTAACTGGAACATTGTCATGAAGCAAGTTCACTCCTTGGCTAATTTTGCCACGCTTTTTTTCGATAATTTTTTAACGGAACTAGCTTAGTGAGTCAGAGTAATATACTGTGTTCACTACTTTAAGTCTATTAAAAGGATTATCCTGGTAGTCCCAAAATATTGTAGCCAGGGCGTTTTTGGTGCTTTTCGTGACCTTTGCTTTTATTGACACGGCATTGCCTTTCCTATGCGACTCCATAGAATCTCCTTTGGTTGTCTGATTATAATAAAAGCCCATATTTTCTTGGTCTTCGCGGCAAAGCTCTAGAAATCGCTTAAAATATTCTATGAAACACCTTTCTCGATCTGTTTTCGTGTTAATCCTTCTTCAGCCAAATATATGCGGCCAAGAGCTTATAAACCGCATTACGTATGTTTCTAATATAGAAAATGCAGATGAAGATTTTGAAAAACTACCATAAAAATGGTAATTATATTCTGATCCCAAATTCGGGACAGCATCAAGTACAACTCTCCAATTTTCGTGTCCTAGGTAGGCGTCAAGTACACCATAATAATACAAAATATATATGAGTATTCATAGAAGTGTTTCATATTTGATTTTGAGGTTTTTATAAAATATTGATTTCAAAAATATGTGGCTTCACCTAAAGGAGATGTTATTTCTCTATGTTTATTTTAAAAGGCTTGTGCTAGAAATTCATTAGACCAGAACTTAATAGTATTGTCCATGGTAGAATATAAAGCTTGCATATCTGGACCATTCCAGTTTACACTGGTGTCTGTGATACTGATACCAAAAAAAAAAATTGGACCTAAAAATGAAGTACGCAACTGCCAACTGGTGAATTACTCGAAACTCCACCATTAGCTCGTTCCAGTTGTGTTCTACCTTCGAGCTTGTTAGAGTTTCATGATTAACACAATCGAAGGCATTAGCGAAATCACAGAAAAAAACGAAGAACAAAAAACATAGTACGTCAATAGTGCATTTATTAGGTAGGAAATCAAATTTTTGAGCCGTCAAGATTATATGTATAAAAAGAAAGAGTTATAGGAGGTTTTTTATTAGTTTTTCAATGATCTTCGATAAGATTGGTAACAATGCAATAGGACAATAGTTACTAGTGTTATTTTTCTCGCTACCCACTGTTTTTAGACCTTTACAAACGATTCGTTGGTTAGAAAACATAAAATGTTCATCATCACTTCTGGAAAATTTAAAAATAATTTATTTGATAACCCACTGATGCCACAGGAAGTCTTATGGTTTGCTCTAGCTCAAATCTATTCACAGGTCAGCGATTCTTTTAGAAGGAAAGAGAAAAGAGTCCGTCTGAGTCGTGGTTAATAGTGTTTGATGAACGCGTTTTGTTTCTCAAATCATTGATGATATACCAAGTTTCTTTCGAGGAATTTTTAGCTCTAGAGATGCGATTGTTCTAATAGTTTTGATCATTTTCCCACAACAATCTAAAGTGTTCCTTCCGTAGCCCATGATTTGAGATGATCAGTTTTACAACATATATTTTGAAAAATTTACGGAAATAAAGAACACAGAAAACAGTTATAAATAAGTCAACCTATCAACTGACTGGATACTTTTTGACACTTTTTGACACATATTTTAAATGTGTTTTTGAAATCAACATGTTTTTAATAGATTTTTGTGTCAAATAATATGCGCATTTATTCAAAATCATTGGTGAGTCTAAAACAATACAGTACTTATAATATGTAAGTATGAAATTTTACAATACAATATGAAATAGAAATATGCACGCGAAAAAAATGTAAACAAACGTACAAAAAACGTATTTGTGGGTAACAGAAGCTTCGTACAACTTGCACTTTTATATCACAATCCAAAAAACGTTTAAAATCATCTGAAAACATTCTCGTGATTAGAAATCATAGTGATGCCATACTTGGAGCTCTCCAAAAGTTATATACTCCGTAAGAGCTTCGTCTATCTTTGGAGTATTAATCGCACATTTAGAGCTCGACTTCCAAGCATACCTTGAGGAAGCTCGACTCAATACAAACGAGGAAAATTCGATTTATAGGCGATCCAGAGTTTACGAGAAACTTGGACAGCTTAAAAAATAGAAGAAAGGTCGCTGATCTGACCGATGCTCTTCCGAGTTGTCCAGCATAATCCTACCTAAAGCAAAACCTACTCGGGCAGGACAGACGACAAAATTTCAATTGATCTGGACTTCTTTCTACGGAAAAGTGCAATCAGCTACCAAGGCACGTCTTTCCCGAACGCTTCAATCTACAGAAGTTCAAGATCACGTCCTTCTTATGCCTCAAAATCTTCTATTACAGGATTTAATGTTACAATCATACGTTACAGCTTCTCTTTTTAAAACCAAAAGTTTTTTCTAGTCTACGAACGTTAACCGTAAGTTACGAAAATGCATCTCCGATCAAAATATTTAAACGTCGAAGAAGCGACGCTCCCTCTTCCGACTCAACCAATCTGTCCAGTAAAGTAGCGTTAGTGAACGGTGGATCATCGCCTTTCGGGCTAATATGCGTCAAAGAACTTTTGAGATGCGGTGCTAAGGTAAGGTAAGGTTTGTTCATAGATTTGTGCTGATCGCAATAATAATTGAAGGGCGTGATGATTGCAGACTTTTGTGAGAATGAAGGCAAACAAATATTGTGCCAGATCTGTACAGATTGCGAGACGAATAGAGCGGCATTCATTAAAAGCGATTTGAACAACGTTTTGTTATTGAGAAGTAAGTAAATCCGGGCAGAATAAATCAAAACAGCTTTTTTAATTACTTTTTTTGCTTATATATTATAACATAAATACTCGGTTTTGATAAAGTACGGAGAGTATGTTTTAGTCACTTTCTTGATGATGTATAAGGTAAATCATTTCGTATTAGCAGGGCCGGATTAAGCTAGGAGCTTAATAGCCCCGGGTCCCAGGTCCAAGAGGGTCCCATCATTTGGAAATATGTGTTGATACCACAAATCTAACGTATTGATATTATTTTGTGAATTTTTCCGGGTTTTAGAATTCCCAAAGGGGGCCCCGTCATTATTTTAGCCCCGGGCCCTATAAATCTTAATCCGGCCCTGCGTATTAGAGACGGAAGAATAATAAAAACAATGAAAATGGAAAGTCGAATACAAAGAAGGGAAAAATCATTTCATCTGCTAGCATCGGTTTTTTGGAAAGCACTATTTGGAAAAATAATAAATTTTTTTCATCGACATGCAAGTTTGAGCTAAGGTGTGTGGCAAAATCTACCGCATTTGGCTTATGCTATCCAGCTCATCCAAACCAAATCCATTATAGAATAGAATTGCTACCTAATGCATTCCATTTGCCAGATTTAGCTCTTTTGGATTATTTTCGGTTAAAAAATTGCTCGGTGAAGTCGGCAGATAATGGCCATTTTGATAATACAGTAAAAGTTCCTTATTCGCGGATCTTGTAAGTACGTACATAATAATAAAAGTATTCCAATAGGTATCCAACCCAATATCCATTGTAAATGCCGTCAAATGGACTAATAAAAAAAGTAGAATAGATCTTATAAAAACTTTGCCCAAAGTATGTTGTTAAATGATATTGCCGACGACTTTGACATATAAACCGCTTCGCCGCAATCGGTGTGTTTTAGAATGTAAATAAACAGAATGAAAGCAACCTTATTATTCAATGATGAGGTACATATACATATTTTAAATGTTGCTGTTCCGTTCTATGGTAAAAGATATCCAGAAGAATTTGCAAACCTAGTAGCTGATGGAGGATACAAACCTGAGCAAGTATTTAATGCGGACGGAACTGCACTGTTTTGGAAGAGAATGCCAAACAAAACATTCAAATTTCTAAAAGGGAAAAGTCTGCTCCTGGATTTAAGGCAGCAAAGGATAGAGTTACCCTGCTGCTATGTTCGAATGCATCTGGAGATTGGGTCATTAAGCCACTGATGCTTTACAGATCGTTTAATCCTCGGGCTTTAAAAAATCAAAACAAGGACAACCTGCCCGTGTTTTGGCGTGCTAATAAGGAAGCATGGTTCCGGAATTGTTTTGTTTCTAAAGTTGAAACTTTAAAAAAACAGAATTTAGACTTTAAAGCACTTCTACTTTTGGACAATGCACCAGGTCATCCTCGCGAACTTGAAAGTATGCATCCAAATATAAAAGTGTCATTTTTACCTCCCAACACGACGGCTTTGCTTCAACCTACGGACCAAGGAGTAATACAGGCCTTTAAGCTCTGTTACATCAGAATCATATTGGATAATATGGAATGTAATCCAGATATGAATGTTATGGAATGCTGGAAGAAATTTGACATCGCAAAATGCATCGTAAAGATAAAAGAATCATTGGAATAACTGAAGCCACACACATTGAAGTCTGGAAAAAACTGTGGCTTACTCTGATTGCGGAAAATGATGAAAAATCTGTGCAAGTTCAAACTATGGAATGGAATAGGAGGAAAATGGGTTCGAATACAATCAAGTGACATTCAGGAATTTCTTGAATCGCAAGATGAAGTTTTGACTTAAACAGAATTGGAGGAAAAGTTAAATTCGCAGCCCATTGAAGAAGAGGCTTCAACAAGCACTGGAAACGTAATATTCAATTTGAAAAATCTTTGTGGAGGTTTAAGAATGGATTCTTTATGAACATTAATCCGTCTATGGAATGAGGCAAATTGCTAATGCGACTGCTGCGTATCAGTCTGAATTGAAGGAGCTTTTAAAAACTGCCAAGAAAGAAAAATTTACAAAATTCTTCGAATCGTTGCCTAAACCGAAAGATAATTAATCAAAAGAGCTTTTACTGTAATATAAATTTAATCAAACTTATTAAGCATTGCTGAGAAAAATGTATGAAGCTGAAAAGAGACTACGAGTACTTCTGGGACCATTCTTTTCCAAACTTTGTTTTTTATTTTAGTAAAAGTTGAACATCTATATCATAGACTACAATTTTTTTTATGAAATATGAAGTACAAATAGTGCCTTTAAAGTATATGAAAATTGCAACGCCTAAATACACTCGTGGTCACCACCCCGATTTCTGGAAATATTTTTTTGGTTTAATAAATTTAAATTAATATTGCTATCGTTTAACTTCTTTTCATTTTGACGCAATAATAAGAAATGTGTAGTAATTTTGAGTTTATTTTTATTGAGTAAAAAAATAAAAATAAAAACATTGAACATTGCAATAAAACCAAATTTTCTTGAAAATAAAAGTTCCATTCTAAACAATAATGTTTCTTTTTTTAAACTGCTAGTAGCGTGTATTTCCGCCTCTGGATGTAATTGTTGCTAACATTCTCTTGGGCATGCTTGAGGTATCTTCTCCCATTCAGCATGCTCAAGCTAACTTGAATTTTGAGGAGATTGATTTCGACGACGAATGCGGCGTTTTGGAATGTCCCATACTCGATAGGATTCATATCTTGATTCCAGGATATGAATACCTAATTCGGAACATGTGTCGCAACGTGTGGTCTACCATTATCATGTATTAAACGAAAATCATCACCAACAAATGGCCCAAACGGAACGACGTGATTTTCAAGAATGCCAGTTATGTATCTTGCTGCGTTAAGGGCGGGTCTAGGAAGAAACACTAATTCTGTGCGGGCATCAAAACAAATTCCTCCCCAAAACATAATAGACCCTCCTTGGAACGGCTCCCTGGGAATGATACAAGTCTGAGCAAATCTTTCTCCTCGTCGTCTTCGATTTCGATTACGTCCATGTGGAGCTCTTAGACTGATTCTTGTCTCATCAGTAAATGAAACTTGGCACCAATTTTCTAAATTCCAATCTAAACGTTGCCTTGCAAATCTTAGTCTAGCAACACGTTGCTGCCTGGTTAGCGAAGGTGTCTGGAAAGCTCGACACTTGTCATTGACCGATTGCAAAAAACGGTCATCTCGAGGAGGACGTCCTTGTCCAGGCCTCCTAGAATGTGAAGCGATCTCTCGAAATCAACCAATGGTTGTGTGGTGTACGCAAAACAAATTTGCTACTTCACGATAACTTTGTCCCCGTCCAATTAAGGGGATGAAAGAAACATCAAAATATGCATAAAATCAAAATTTAAAAAAACCACAAAAACAGTTATTTGCTGATAAGAAATTTTGCTACATTTTATCGCTAATATTTAAGATACTACAACTTTTTGTGATAGAAAAAAAGAAAACCAAAAGATTAACATTTTAGGTTTTGATATTGAAATAAAGGGTGGGGCGTTATTTATTTCCACTAGAAAAAATGTTTGAATCCAAAGGAGATGTTGAAGATACGGTGTGAAAATTTATAGCATCTAAGCCCAAAGGTTTTGAAGAGTTTACCGAACGTTGAGCTATACTTCGAACATGAAACTTTTTTTTATACGATTCTTTAATAAACGAAGTAGATATAAGACTCATAAAAGGATTCTAGGAACAAAAGTAACGTTGTAAATTTTTCATTTTTAGATGCTTTCCTCAAAACAAAAAGTTATTTCAATCAAATAAATATTATTTTGAACGTTATCGAACAATCTCAAGAGAAAATGTGGACCGAAGAAATAAATCAAAATATTGTAAGTACACCTACAAAATGTAGCCACTATATAGTTAAGTGAATAGTGTAAATGTCAGGTCCAAATCGGAAAGTGGTTTATTTCTAGGTATTAGGTCAAAAGCCGGTTTTTTTTTTTGTAAAAAACGTACGGAAACAGGTATTTTTTTAATTCAGGGGTGTCCCCTGAATGTAAATCTAAGTGGGCGTCATGGGGGGGGGGCTTCACTTCAGCCGCCATCTCGAAAAACACGTTTTATCAAATATCTCGCGAACCGCGCATCGTACGACAAAAATTGTACAAATCATTATTGTAGATAATAATATTTGCCATCTTTTTTATTTGAAACTTTTTTTCGTACAATTCATAGGTTTCTAGTTATAGCGCGCCAAACTTTTTTCGATATAGTTTTTGCTAAATATTTAGTTAGGCTTCATCGTAAGAATTGTTATTCTTAATATTATTATTATTATTAATTAACGTTATGCTTGTATTATGTTATTTTATATATTTTATTTAGTGTGTATAAAAAGTTTGTACAAAAAAAAGAGATGAGACAATAAGAAAAAAATAATAATAAAACTAATTGAAATATTAAAGCTAGGAAAAGAGCCGGAGGATATAGTAGGTGGATCAGAAAGGGATAAAAAACTAGAAACATCACTAAACGAGATGATACTACATTAGAAACAAGAAGCCTTTGACAAAATATGGAGCTAAGGAGCAGGGCTTAAAAGTTTTGAAAATATGGAGATAATAACAATGATAATATTCATGTACAAAAATAATAAATAAGGATAATAATGTATTAAATCATGTCCTGAACTGCGTCGATATTTTCGTGGACTGACACAGAAACTGGCCTTCCCGATCGGTCATCATATTCAATTGAAAATTTACGTCTTTTGAAACTTGCAGTCCAATTTTTCACGGAAGACATTCATCACCAAGGGTATTAAGCATATCTATACAGGTGGTGGACATCTTTTTTCTTTTTATTTATTGCGTAACTCTGGTTTACTTTTTTGACGTCAAACTTTACACTTACACTTCCAATAATTTATTGTTCGTTGCTATGGTAACGCAATATTTTGTTTATGCATGGAACTGGTCTAGGCTAACTAGATAATCAACTAGACATCCCCGTAAATGAATATTAAACTGAGAGCTATTTAAGTACAAGGTAAAGAAATTGGATAAGTAAAAGCTGTAAATAATATCTAAGAGCAATAAAAGAGACTTAAGTAGAATTGGAGAATGTTGCTCATTTATTCAAAGAAATGAAAACATCACACAAAGTATTGAAAAAACCTAAAAATAGAAATTTTGAAAGAGCTGGTAAAGCCTACGATGTAAGACATGGACATTGAATCAAAACCAAATAACCTGTAAAAAATATCAAACAAAACTTAGAAAGACACGGGAGAGAAACCCCCAATCAAACACCTCACAGTAATCTTGTTGAAAATTAAATAAAAAACAGAAAAGAAACCAACGAAACATTACAAGAAGGACTTTTTGTAAATGAAGAATGTTTAAATCAATACTAAAAATTGTTTTCAGAATATAAAATTGTACGAATATAGTCAAAAACGATAACCTCAAAAGGAAACTACGGTAACTGAAATAAAGCAGCAAAAATATAAAGCTATACAGCGTCTCATAGTTATATTGAGTGGAAATATTGAAACAAACAGCAAACGAAAGGCTACATCGTTATTAAGTCAAAAATAAAACTAGACTGAATCAAATTTCGCAGAAATCAATGTAAGATGTGAAAAACCGAAACTATAGTAGAAGGAATGAGACTATAGTTGAAAAAGACAAGAAGAAGAAAACGCCAGATGAGGTTAATAGACAAAGTCGGTAGAATGACAGAAAAATGATAAAGACAATTTAAAGACAAAATAGAATAGAAAGAATCGACAGTTTTTTAAATTAGATTTATCGTCGAAATTCTATCCATAACTATCTGTACAGTTCGGTACAAATTGTCAGTACTCATTTATGTTTTAATTTGAATATCGACCACGTTAATTTAACTACCCAGAAAGGGAAATATTGCGGTGGAATGGCCCATTATAAACGTTGTGTAGAATTGTATATGATCAATATTGCTACCACATTTCTGGGGATTATATATTTTACAATTTGAACGCTGCTTTAAATTCGTTATAAAGGAATTCGTATTCAATGGAATTTCTTTGTTTCCTTGAGGCCTCACAATCTGGAACATTCGTAAATGAAGAAAGAACCTCCGGTTTTGTGCTGTTTTATTTCGTGATCTTCAATTTTAGTTTCTGGGTTTAGAGCCACTTTTTTCGGGTTCCTCGAATGGCGAGGATTGTCTATCTGTGACAAACTAACATATTTTGACGACACGAGGTTTTTGATTACGATTTAGAGTAGTAGACAGAAGTGGATAATGAAGAAAGTAATAATGTCGATATAAAAATAAAATACCATACTCTTTCTTTTAGATTATTTTTGAAACTTCTCAAAATTTACAGTTTTTTGATTGGGTACTGACATTAAAAATAATTATTTCAGGAAGGCCTTGTTAGAAGTACTTTACTGGGTTACGAATTTATGGGTATTCATAAAGGAGGATATGGAGGGACGATTTGTAATTTAATTATATCTCCATCATCAGAAGGCAAGGAGCTGTGTCCAATTTTAGCGGCTACTAAAACCTACGCGATCAGTTTCGCTAAAGAAATGTCTTCAAAGTTTAACAACAAAACAGGAATTAAAGTGATCACGGCTTTTGCTGATAACGACGTAGATAACGAGTCTGCAACGAACGATAGTAGTGAAAAAAGTGACAGGTAGTACGTTAATTTTATAGAAGGCCACTGAGTAACTAGGGAAGCGATTTTGGCACTCAACTATAATAAAATTTGTGGAAAACTTTTGGTGGCAATATCGACATTCCTTTTTTTTTGAATAGCCCTCGTAATTTCAATAGCATTTACTCGTAGTTGGGTAATTGAGGATTGAACACATTAAATTGAGTAGAATGTTATAATTTTTTTAGTTTTCACTAAATTCTCTTCGTTTCAGAGATAGTATATCAAAAATGTTGGAAAGCGCATCCCCAGGATCTGTTTGGACATTACGTTTTGTAAAAGGAAATAACAACTAAATAAAAAATTCATATTTCAAGTGTTACTTTATTTTTCTTCAAGGTGTTGTTGTATAATTTCATTATATCGAAACCAAAAAACAAACATATTTGAACCAATTAGAACCTAAAGCTTTAACAATCCGGTAAATGATTTAATTGTCTTATAGGACGCCGATTAATGATATTTTCTTTTATTTTTATAATCACATATATCTTCGACTTCTTCTTCATCTTCTTCTTCTTCTTTTTCTACTGTTTCTTCTTCTTCAGTATTAGAGCGGTCCATAGACTCACAGCTCTGAGCGAATCGCATTTTGTCAAAACTTACCATAGTGCATAAATGTACTGTATTAATAGGTCTGCAACTGAAGGTACTATAGGCTAGGGCATTTACGAAATTACTTGACAAAATAAAAAGTAAAAAAAAAACAACGCCATCGTGTTAAGCAAAGGGCATTTTCGGTTTAGTGTCTTAGTCAACCTCTACATAAACAGTATCGAAAAAACATAGAATTATCAATGGAAAATCTTTATCCAACATGAATGGGACGTTAAGAATTATTTCGAAAATACTTTTAATAATAAAATAATTTTTTCACGCAACACCAGCAAGTGAATAGCCAAGTGAATGTTTTTCTTTTGGAATATTAAAAAAATGTTTCAAATAGCTTTGAAGGATCCTTTGAAATCTTGATGAATAAAGAAAAAATAATTCGTCTTTGTTATTTGCTAAATCATTTTTAAGTAGCCAATTTGTTTTTTATCAGCTAAGGTGAAAGAATCTGTTATGAAATCACATTTTTATGCCGGCCTCTAAACCGGTACTATCTAATAGACATTATAAAATGTTCAAATTTTAGTGAGTCCGAGGAATTTGTCCAAAATCAAACGCAAATCACAAGCATTGATTATAATTTATTAAAATACTCAATTAGTCGTGTGACGTGATGATTTGAGACGAAAAACCAATTTGATGTGTACATGATGTAAGATGGAGATCGACGTGTACAATTAGGACAACTGGAATGGAAATAATTGAGGGAGAGATAGAATGAGAAATGAGGATGTTTGAGAAGAGCTAGGAATCCAGGATGTTCGTGGATCATGTTGAAAGAAAATAGATGGACGGCAAAACAAGATTTAGACACACAGAGATCACCAAAAAGATTATATGGGACCTGGAGCTCTGCGCTCCAAGAAACACTCAACGGGAGCTGGGGTGTAGATGGATCCAGTATCAAAATTTTTGGTGGGCTCTTAAACCTTGGCGCGGAGAATCCCAAATGGAAATAATTGAGAGAGAGATATAATGAGAAATCAGGATGTTTGAGAAGAGCTAGGAATCCAGGATGTTCGTGGATCATGTTGAAAGAAAATAGATGGATGGCGAAACAAGATTTAGACACACAGAGACCACCAAAAAGATTATATGGGACCTGGAGCTCTGCGCTCCAAGAAACACTCAATGGGAGCTGGGGTGTAGATGGATCCAGTATCAAAATTTTTGGTGGGCTCTTAAACCTTGCCGCGGAGAATCCCAAATGGAAATAATTGAAGGTGAGATAGAATGAGAAATGAGGATGTTTGAGAAGAGCTAGGAATCCAGGATGTTCGTGGATCATGTTGAAAGAAAAGAGATGGATGGCGAAACAAGATTTAGACACACAGAGACCACCAAAAAGATTATATGGGACCTGGAGCTCTGCGCTCCAAGAAACACTCAACGGGAGCTGGGGTGTAGATGGATCCAGTATCAAAATTTTTGGTGGGCTCTTAAACCTTATCGCGGAGAATCCCAAATGGAAATAATTGAAAGAGAGATATAATGAGAAATCAGGATGTTTGAGAAGAGCTAGGAATCCAGGATGTTCGTGGATCATGTTGAAAGAAAATAGATGGATGGCGAAACAAGATTTAGACACACAGAGATCACCAAAAAGATTATATGGGACCTGGAGCTCTGCGCTCCAAGAAACACTCAACGGGAGCTGGGGTGTAGATGGATCCAGTATCAAAATTTTTGGTGGGCTCTTAAACCTTATCGCGGAGAATCCCAAATGGAGGGTGAGATTTTTCACAGGGAAACAAAAGTTTAGGTATTGAAAAATATAAAATCATCTATTGATTGATTCATTACTCGCGATAAATGCTTCTAGGATCTACTCAGCAAAACAATTGAAGTAAAATGAAACCTCTTTTTGTAAATTTATTATTCAAATCATCCATAGCAGAGGACGATTTCAGTTGTTCGAGATATTTGTCTTCTTTAGATACCAGGAACAATCTGAAATCCATTTTTGTCACACTGAGATTGTTTTTATATAGAAAAGCTCCTTTCAACTATTGCAGTTGTAACCAAAAGGGTCAGAAATAGAAATTATACATTCGGAAACGTGAAGCAAGGCTTATGAATGTTATGAGTGATATTTACGTGAGTGCCCTAATGGAAGGAATTTTCTGAATTTCAGATTTTAGGCTTTTTTCTCTTTCTTTATCGATTTTTTGTAAAAAAGGTTGGCACCTAATATCATTTTGCTTCAATAATCAAAAACTTTTCTCTATCGAGTGTTATTGACTATGTTTGACTGTCTTTTGTTACATGAATAATAAATTTGATAGCTTGAAGTAGATTTTTAAAAAGGCTGATTCATGGAAATCAACTGTGGGATGAGTGTCGTTAGCGTCTTCTTATGGGAACTCATATTGGGTGACGACATGATTCATGGGTCCGGACGAGACTGAATATTCAAAATTAAACAGGACAAATTCCTATTGAAAGGAAGACAAGGAAGATGATCAACAAACATTTTTATAAATTTTTCCCATTACCATAAATTCCTCGCAGTTATTAATACTGGTTTAGTCAATAGGGGTATTTATATTTTTGTTTTTTTTTTCAATGGTAAAACGCGGTCGCTTTCAGAAGTGATTAACGATCATTTACTAACTGGGAAGTTAATTTGGAATGGTGTTAATAATGGCGAGTTGGTGAGCAATTCATTCAATCAGAGGAAATTGAGCAAATCCGCTTTCGCGGCCTAATTTGTCGAAAAGAACAAAATAATATGTGTAATTTGAGGATTTCTTATGTCATTTACATCCTATCGTTCATTCTTTTTTTTTAATTCATATTTGTAACGTTGTAACGTGATATTTTGTTTTTATTATTATCAAAATATTTATTAAAGGTAATGCGAAAATTCAACATTTCAACCAGATTCTTTTATAATTTCCAGATCAAATTTATATTTTCATAAACTTTTATATTTGCAACAATTTTGAATCGCCGTATTTCCAAAACCATAACACAAAGCAATATCCTGATTTTTATCATCATACAAACATCCTTTAAGAACATCCCTTTAAAATTTCAGCTCGATATTTTTATTAATCTAGCCTCAGTGACTTTTTGACAAAGCATATGGTTTTCAATAATATTTGCAAAAATTTTGAATTCTCGTATTTCCAAAACTATAACACAAAGCAATCTCCCGATTTTTATCATCATACAAACATCCTTTAAGAACATCCCTTTAAAATTTCAGTTTGATATTTTTATTAATCTAGCCTTAGTGACTTTTTGAACAAGCATATGGTTTTCAATAATATTTGCAACAATTTTGAATTCTCGTATTTCCAAAACCATAACACTAAGCAATATCCCGATTTTTATCATCACACAAACATCCTTTAAGAACATGCCTTTAAAATTTCAGCTCTATATTTCAGCCTCAATGATTTTTTAAACAAGTCCGTCCATATTTTATACAGTACATGTATACATATAAACTCGATGTTAATCGTTAATGAACAAAATCCTTCCACTTTTATTGGTTAACAGCATGCACTTCTATTTTCTTAGGGATGACACCTGGAAGGATTTTGCGGCAATTTCAAATATTTCTTCCACTGCAGCCAACATAATTAATTGTAAGAGACCGTAGTAAATTTGTTGTTAAAGCTCTACAAATAATTTTTTAATACCTTTCACCGATATCTTTTCATCTTTTCTTGCATGCACTCAAAATATCTTTTACCAATTTACATCCACCCCAAATAGCACCCCCATTCTGTTTTGACTACAAAGATAACGATAATTTGGATTTCGAATTATACAGTTTAAATACAATTAAAAACAGTTAAGAAACGCTTTCGCTACGAACTGATTCCACTGATTGTATTCCTCGAAAATGAAGTCTTCCAAATAACTCCGACGGTATTGGATCTGGAGAACGAGGTGGCCAAGCTATAGGTGCTTCTTTCCAATACCAGTATCGACAAATAAAAATGATTTATGTATAAGTACTGCCCAATCAAATGATAATTCAATGACAAACACCACAAATTTGTACCTCAGAGTATTATCCGAAGCAATTATTTCATCAAATAAGATTGTACGCGATAAACTGTGACAATATGTACGCGAAAGAGACCGTGTTTAAAATTAAACAATAATACTTTGGTTTAAATAAATTGATTAATTGACCCATATACACATTTATATTATTAGCAGTAGGGACCTATTTATTCTGGTTATTTAAGTCATCAAGAATGATTGTTGTTTTATCAACATAACAATCAAAAACAGAGGTATGATATTGAATTGTATAAACAATAATAACTTGTTTATATATTGATAACTATTGTTTATGAAAATAAAGTATAAGAATTGTACAGGGTATTTTCGAATTAATACGTAACTGAATTTTCTTCGTGTAATAAATTTACTGTTATATTCTAGTTTCTAGTTTCTTCTCGTTTTCTTAGTTTTTGATAACCATGACTCGATGGCTTTTTGGGAAATATATAAAAAGTTGTAGTCCTCTGAAAGGATCAGTTGTTGTACTCCGATGTGGCCAGTTACCTACATTAGCTGCGGTAGTTAAGTGTAAGAAATCAACCAAAGAAGAGAAATAAATTAAAGACTTTAGAAGACATGAGAAAACTAGTTATAATTGCAATGCAAATACTATATTTTATATATGAAAATAATAAAATAAGCTAATGTTATTTGACGTATGTAACAATAAAGAGAAGAAATAGAATTTCTCATTTAGATTCCACCGTTCCTCTCTTGTAAATGGAGGTAATCTAATCCTATTAAATATTGATGGTCTGTATATCGAGAAATCCGTGCTCCTTTGAAATCTCTCGAGCTATAGAAACTGTTCCCACAGGCTATAAACGTTCATTCCAGTTACGAGATTACAGCCGAACAACACATATACACATGTATTATTGAGATTCATTACGTTCTAAAGGCATCGTAATACTGCTTTAATGTATGTAAACTGATTTTTGCGGCGAAGAACTTATTTAAATATTGAACAAAATTACAAGTAAAATAATAACGTAATGCTTTCCCTAGAGCCCACTTAATAACTGGTGTTATAGTCCAGGCACGTTAGAGCAGATTTGTTAAAGATACAGCCCACGGGCCACTTCGGGCCCCTTGGCCGTAACAACTAGGCAATGTGTCGAAGAACGAAGAATCATGTTATTTAGAGCTTTTATACTTCGTTCGATTCTTCTACGGAGGTTTTAAATACCCGTACTCTCAAGTTTACGGATGTTTATAAGTAATTTCCAGGGCAGCGCGTGCGGAAATATCTTATTATTTTTATCGAGAACGATAGAATCTTCCACACGATTCGAATCTAAACTAGAACCTTCCTTAACCATATAAAACGAGTGCGTCGGCGCGACGTGAGTCAGTTGAGTCGAGTAATCGAAGCGATTGTGAAGGATTTTAATTGTATTGCGACGTAGTGATTGCGCATTGTACGCGTGCGATATCTATAATTGTTGAGTCGAGTTCCATAATTGTTACGATTTTGGCATAATGTCACAAAAACGTAAAGTTGATTGAGTCTAAATGGAAAATTGCATATTTTTTCACAGACTGGAAAGGTAAACCACTGTGATTGATTTGTAATGAAACAGTTGTTGTTTGTAAGTTTAATTTGAAGTGACACTATGATACGAATCATAAATCAAAATTCGATTATTGTACTGAAAAAATAAGAATCGATACATTGTCATCTTTAAAACTTCAAGGTCAACAATCGATGTTTACGAAAGCTAATACAGAGAGCGAAGATGTCCTGAAATCAAGTTTTATTATTGCATTAGAAATCGCGAAAAGATCAAAACCTTTCACTGATGCTGATTTTATTAAAGACTGTATGTTGAATTCATTAATTCAAAATATTTCGCTCTAAAGAAACACTGTTGCTTTAAAAATAAATCGATTTATGACTAAAAATAAGGCAATTATTCACTCTAGTCTAGACTAGAACCTTCTTTAACCATATAAGACGAGTGCGATGGCGCGACGTGAGTCAGTTGAGTCGAGTAATCGAAGCGATACAGTTGGAGAAGGATTTTAATTGCACTTCTTCAAGAATAAATGATTTATTTCTTAAAATAAGGCAATTATTTACATCCCCAGCTCTCGACCTTAAAATCCTGTACCTGATGGTGAAATGCTATGTATTATCCTTATTATACGGAACGAAAGCTTGGACCTTTAAGGTGAACTGTTGATGATTTATCTCAAAATTTGGTTCTGAAGGAGAAAATTGAGGAATTTACAAACTTTTCACTGGCTATTGACGAGAGCACTGATATTGTTGATACAAGGTGTCCAAAAAGATAATCGGGTATATGTTTTCGCGCCACATTCGAAACGGAGCGACGAAAGGGAACGGGGAGGGGTTCTTGGCGTCCGCCATTTTGTGAAGTTTTAGTCACGATGGATCAGTACTCGGGGACGTATCGCGCATTTTGGTTACGAGCGTATTATCGTAACGGTGAATCAATAGTGACTGCTCAACAGTCTGTATCGTACGGAATATCGTACACGCCACGCCACGCCAAGTGACGAAAGCATTAGGAAATATATCAGGATGTTCGAAAATACAGGTGCTACAGTTAAAATTCAAAACTCAGTTCGCGATGAAGAAACAATTGAAGAAGTTGAGGCGTCAGTTCATCGAAATCCATCTTTATCCAAAAAGAAATGCTGCGCTTTACTTTGACTGGTTTATTATTTATAAACAATATTAAATAATGGTACCGAAATAGTTAGGTTAGGTTATTGGTACTAACATCAAAGCCTTGTATAATTACATAAGTTTCAAATTGGAGTTCTCTTTAATTTTTCGAAGACCCTTTTCGAAATGCAGGTAAAAGGATTACCTTGGCGATCATTTTTCATTCGTCCGCTGATTTAAGGGATGATTGAAAAGGGTTTTATCTGCCGAATTAATCATAAACTTGTGTGAGGGTATCGAGAGATGTACTAGGTAGGCAATTAAGAACGACCGTCACCCATATTTCAGGAATGGATTATATTACAGCTTCAACGAAAAGAAATTATAATAAAAGAGGGTTCGAGAAAGACGAGGAAATTATTTTTAGAATGTTAGGTCCACCACTAAAAGGCATATTTGAAAATATATCCGTTAATCTTGATAAATCCGTCACGAGCTGTACTACGTACTCGGTCTACCTTTTCGTTTACCTGAAATATTCCCGTTTGGATTTTTTGCATCTTTATCTTAACGGATTAAAAATCGTTGTTGTGGGGATCTCTATTGAGTAAACCAGAAAGATGCTTTTGATTTTTATGCCTTGAAAGATATTTTTAAAGCTCATGCCTTTTTTATGCAATTTATCTCTTGAGTCAAGTTTTTCCGTTATTGTATTTGGTTCAACGAACTGTAACAAAGTCATTAAAAAATTGTAATCAGCATTTTTAGCCGACATTGTTGAAATTCAACACGCGGTTACACCGAGTCATGAAAATATAAGATGTGCCTATTAAATAACGACACTGGTGTTATAAAACACTTTATTTTGATATTTTAGATACTATTTTTTATCAATTTCGATATATACCCTTTTTCTATCCCGACATTGCTCTATTTTTTCAGGACGCGCGCAGCTTTTTCTGTCGCAGCTTCATCAGACTCAAGTCTTGATCCTTCTCATACATATTTGGCATTTGAAAAGAGGTAGAAGTCACAAGGTGCGAGATCCGAGATTTATTGGCAACCAAGTGTCCATACATATATATTTGCGAGCTTCTTTTTCAAACATGAGGATTTTAGGCGCCAGCATTCACACACTTTTCGCTTGTCACGTAAAATTTGCCGCACGCATTCTTCGTCAATTCCTACAGATTTAGCAATCGCACGAATACTACAAAAATGCTGAGACTCGCAAAAGGACCTCTTCTTATGTTTTATTGATTACGAAAAGGCTTTCGATAAAGTAAGACACGATAAGCTGATGGACTGCATTTACAGGAAGGGTCTAGACGATAATGACCTCAAAATCATACGGGCGCTTCATGCTAACCAAACTGCAGTGGTTAGAACTGAAACCGACGACACCGAACTATACAGCATCAAAAGAGGCGTGCGACATTTTTAGATCGCATAGAAATTATAGGAGAAGATTATGGCTTTAACATCAACATCAAAAAGACCAAAACCACGATTGTCTCCAAAACATCCAAGCATATTTGTATCAACGTAAATGGTGGCATCAACGAAAATGTCGAGAAATTTAAATATCTGGGGTGTTGGATAACAAAAGATATAGACCAAGATATAGAAATAAGATCACGCATCGAGCAAGCAAGAAATGTATTATTATTTTTGTCTAGAACAATATAATCTTCTTAGCGTTTCGAGTCTAGACTAGAACCTTCTTTAACCATATAAAACGAGTGCGACGGCGCGACGTGAGTCAGTTGAGTCGAGTAATCGAAGCGATACAGTTGGAGAAGGATTTTAATTGCACTTCTTCAAGAATAAATGATTTATTTCTTAAAATAAGGCAATTATTTACATCCCCAGCTCCCGACCTTAAAATCCTGTACCTGATGGTGAAATGCTATGTATTATCTTTATTATACGGAACGAAAGCTTGGACCTTTAAAGTGAACTCACTAAGACGCTTAGAGAGTTTCGAAATGTGGATCTTCCGCACCGACAGGGAACTTATAGAATGAATAAAAACTCGAAAAACCTCGTATCCGGGACGCATATAGAGAAATGACAAATACAGACTTTTGCAACTTCTGATCGAAGGGAAAACGTGGTTCTGGCAAACGAAAGGCTTCATGGCTGAAAAATATTCGCTACTGAACTGGTTTAGACCTTCAGTCGCTGATAAGAAGGACCAGAGATAGGCCAGCCTAGGTTAGGGCACCCAAAACAGAATACTTAACCGAGTAGACACCAAATTTTTCAATATCTTCATCTTCATTTTTAATAAATAATCTCCAACACCTTCCCGGTCATTTTGAAAATGCTCAAACCTCTCAAAAACACGTAAATACGACAAACATTCGTTAGGCTAAAGAAAATTCATCAACATGTTTGCGTTGATAGATTTTAGATGGAAAAAAATAAAGAATGAAATGTAAAAATTGAATTGATACTTATAAAAATAGATTGGAAAATCTCAAGAACATATTAAAACTAATGTAGCAGCATATTATGTTGGATTTTTATGTAGAACATAAGTTTTGCAATAAGTAGCTTAGGTCTGAGACGTAAAAGTTTTAAGGCTCAATAAAGTTTCTTATGAAATATCGTTGCGAACAAAAATTAATGTGCTACATGAGGATATGGAAGTACAAGACGAGTTTCCAATATTGCGAGCAATAATCTTCAGAAAAGTATGTAAGTTAAACATTCACGAATCAAACTTTACTTCAAGATGTAAGAATCCCATTTGAGTTAAGAGGAGTTTAATATAATGAAAACTGGAGATTCAACTATGAATTGATGAATTGATTTATGTTTGGAAACTCATATAGAACTGAAAATAATTATTTTCTATCATTATACATAACACATTTCGTTTTTTATCGAAGTCGTTTTATCTTATCTTCATTTTGTGGAATTTAGATGAAATTTTAATCAACCTTCACTAACTTTTTAGACCTTTTTATATGTTTTTTTTTGTGAAGAAACGTTTTGAATTCAGGTCTTTTCAAATTCGGTTCTTTTCAGTAGAAAATCAGTTAAAAATAGTTGGAAAATATCGACGTTTCGACCTATTTCGGTCCTTATCGAAATATTTTGAATGATAACTAAAATATATCATTTGCACTAAAAATTGGTACGTTATATGGAAGCAGGTCAACCACAAGACCTGGTCAAAGAAGACTTCGTATAAATCCTAGATAGTTTTTCCAAAGTCTCTGCTCCAAAACAACTTTTGTGACAGATATACTTTGGATAGACTTACCGAAGAGGATCTTACTGACTTACTGAATCTGACTGAGAATCGCAGCACCAGGACCAGCTTTGTCCAGGACTGGAAAATAATTCCTTGATCAGGTGACAGTACTATTTGCCTCTACAGCTCAAATAGACGTATAAGATCAAATAAAAGATTTGTTAGTTACGTTTTGAGGAGGAATCTCTCGAGTCGCTCGTACTGTCTTTGATGGTTATCGATAATGACAGATTCTGCAAGACATCGATGAAAATTGTTTCAACAAAGTAATACTAGACCTTAAGTTGCTCAGCTGGTTTCAAACTTTTTTCAAGAAGTCGGAATTGCAACTAATGTTTGGCCAGTAAACAGTCTTGATCTTAATGTAATTGGAATATGATCTACCACCGTTTTCAGCAGCTTTCTAACCATCCCAACAGTTTGATGAGCTCATATTAGAGAAAGAGACCAATAGAAAAGTCAATGAACCTGGAAACCGTAATAAATGATAAGTGTGATGTGTAACGTTGCAAAGTACGATATTCTTCACTTAGTTATGTAAGGAAAAATAAGGAAAGCGAGATAAGGCCGGTAATTTCAACCAGTGCGAAGAAAATTCATTGAGACGAAATAAAAAATATTTTTCGAAATATAATAACGGTCAGTATATTAAACAATATATTAAAAATAAAATGTTTTAAATACATTTATTTTGGCGTCAATAACTCTGAAAAGCAAAGCGTCCGTAATGATGTGCCTGCTAGGATTAAATTTCGTACTGAATGATTCGAGTTGAAAGGTCACTTCAACGCTACAATATGGAGGTTTTACTTTAGAAACGTCGCATTCGAAAAAGACACTAGCAGTCGCTTGAGCTATTGGATAACAACGCGTTGGTAGTGAGAATTTAGCTTCGTATTTATAGATGTCGCTAACGTGATTACTTTCCGATGATAACATTATCATTGAATAAACCCATTTTTCTTCGACAACCGAGGTCGAGTCAATCCAATCCACGATTCGTAAACCTTAATTTAAATAAAACAATTCTTTAAAATCACATTGAAATTCAATTGAAAATAAAGTATAATATTGGTACAATTGGTCCAATCTGGACCGTTCTTGGAAGCGTTTCCGTCCCGGAAAAAAGATCGGCAGGAATACAAAACAGAAACAATTGCCCAAGGATTGTTTTTCGATATGTTGGAACGAACCAAATGCTTGACTGAAGAAGGATCAAACCAATAGAAATCAAATACAAAATGGAGGTTGTTACGGCGATTGGTGTCCATCATTTTCAACAATTAAAAAAGTTGTTTCCTTGGGGACGAGAATAATTAGAAGATGATCCACGTTCGGGACGTCCTGTGACTACTCCAAACATTAAATTAGTGGAGGAATTGTTCCGAGTGACCGGCGCTCAAAAAACAATAGAAATTTCGTTCTGTGTATTCTTTTAATTAGCAATTCTTGTATATATCTAAATCTCGGAAACGATTTTCATGATATTTAGTATACTGGTGGTTTCAGAGATGTTAAAATTTCATTGTATTAGGGTTTTCCATAATCAACTTTATCGATAATCGACTTAAACACAAACTTTTTTTATTGAAAGTAAAATAACAAGAAAAAAGTGATGTTTGGGTAATCCCAATCTTAAATCTCCCTTTCGGTAGACAAATAATAGTACTAGGAGGAAATTTTCATCGATCTCTTCCTGTACATCTACGTGCGAATAAAACTGAATCATTAGATCTTTCTATCAAGCAATGCTTCTTAAGATACTATAAAATGCAGGGGCCACGACAATTTGCTGATTATTTACTAAAATTAGGCAATATCAAACTGATCCTAAACACTATGGAAGAAATTGAATTGCCACAGAATATCATTTCAAGCAACAATCTTATTGGTTGATGTTGAAAAAATCGATGATGATATAGTAGCCGAACTTTCCGGATAGTACAAACTCTACCAAAGCTATGATTCAATGAAAGATCAACCTGAAGGAGCAATTGAACCTAACCTAACCAAAAATTTCCCCAAGACCGTTACGAATGAGTTCTAGGCTCTAAGTTATTTCATTGTGAGCTTTTCTATAGAATTAGTCACTTTGGAAACACTGAATTGGAGAAAAAATTCTCTAAAATATTAAAATCCTTCCTCCCTTTTTATCCACCTGAGAAAAAGACATTTTTGGGTCTACAGTAGGCACATACTTAACATTTTGAGATCCCTGTTATTGAGACAAATTATTTTGTCTATATTTCTGGGACACTACAAAGATAGTGATGTTATATTTGAGAATTTGGGACATTGTTGTAGATATTAGTGTGTAAAATGATTGCTTATATCACAAAAATCGTATAGGGTTGAAAGAATATAAATATTCAAGTAAAATACTAGGGATGACCTGTTTTTTTTCTATCGAACTCTGCTATAGTCGGCCATATAAATATTTTTTGACTAGCGGTGGACATTTTGTAATCAGTGACGACAGCTCTCTTATACTTTTTGACAACAGTATCTACTGCAGTATCAAGTATTTCATCTAAAATTACAAGTTAAGTAATGATCTAAGCGCCAGTATGTCATAATTCAGTAAATTTTTCCAAGGACTTTCTTATGTTTGCTGTTTATTAGATGGGCACTAACTAAGCTAACTAAGATAATGTTTAGTTCTATTTATAAGGAATAATTATCATTTTTACGAATATTACTAGGACTAGGACTTTCCCGACTAAAATTTCTTCCTCATTTCATTAAACCTTATTAAGAGATTCTTGACGAGCTTCACGCCAGGAGCGCGTGAGGTTGACCCTATTGAACAGAAATGAATTTTTCTTCATGCTTACCAGGTCATTTCCAAGCAAGGAATCGCTAGGATCACCTTACTAAAATAAAGACTATTTCTTATTTGATTATCCTAACGAAGTCCTTATCATATCCATACAAAGAATCTCTCAGTTTCACCTTACTGGAAAAAAGAATATTTTTTATGAGGTTTCCTTGATCATGTCCATATAAGGAACCTCTCATGATGAGGACCATGTAAAGTAATCCTGATCAGAACCTTATAAGGTAACCTTTACAAGGATTTTATGGGGTTATCTTGATAACTTTTTCAATTACACTGAGGAAAGAAAATAAATAATAGAGAATTATAAAAAATCATCGAAGTGAAACTGTCATCTGTCAACATTGAAGTGGCTTGAGTCATTTAAAGTTAAAGTTGTCTATTCCAGAGCGTTCCGAAAGTGTTTTGCAATACGGAACTGTCAACTGTCACTACATGGAACACTCAAAACGCAACTTACGGTATGTAAATAAATACACAACGAACAACTTTCTGATAGCGTCGTCTAAAAAAGTATTTGAAAGAATTGGAAGGAAGTATGTACTAACAGTAATAATTCGTCGCTCGACCACAACACGATTGAATTGTTGGACAAATTGTACAGTAAAGTTAGAAAACAATGTCCAATCTACATCTTTGGAATAACCCAATAGACGACGATTATTGGTTAAAATTTGTTACAGAGAATGCAAAAATTGTACGTAGAAATAATAAAAGCAAATGAAGGTTACATAGATGAATCAAAATTTTGAATCGGTAAACTTTTATTACAGTTTATCAAGATTGATAAATTTCAGATACGTCAGATGGTTATGGTTTTGTACCTTAGTGAACTTCATCGAGATAGTAGTAGTATATAATTAGGAATATATGAATATAGGAATATATAAAAAATTTTCCACGAGATATGAAGAATAGAATAAGATATCATCCAAATAGGTTGGGAATCAACCTCATGTATAATCAGCAGCCCAACGTAGACTCAAACAACATGATTCATACGACCTAATAAATAGGTTTCCCAAAATATAAAACTAATTGATACAATTATTACTTATAGCTGTAGGACATAGTCACACGATTTCTATTGGACATGCAACCAGAGGATTCGATCGCGGGATCACGGTCTTCGGGATCATATCATATTTTAGTCTCGAAATTTTCGGGATTAAATTCAATGAATCCCGAATCCCGGGATTTTCGGGACTAATATATAAGTCAGTAAAAATGTGCGTGCAACGAAACGCACTTACTTTCATTTGACGTTAAACGTCAAAATTTGCCGGCCATCTTGTTTACACAGCTGATTGCGTGTGTTTCTGGTAACGACCGGTGTCGGATTAAGTATGTGTGTAAAATAGTGTAAAAATTACGCTTCAGATCGTGTAAGTATTGATATTTATATTGTTAATTGGTGATAAACAATTAATTTATTAAAAAAAAAACAACAATGCATTAATGTGTATGAGTAAATATAGATGAAAAACAGCTTAAGTTTTTTCCGTTGATCTAAGAGGTTATGTTTATGTTGTACATAGATTTAAATGTTTTTTTCTTTTTTGTTTAGATTTAAGAAGTAAGTAACAATGTCACTCTCCAAGGAAAGGAGCTCAGCACGATGTAAGCGTTGTTTAGCTATTTTAAAAACCTTAGGAGGATCAACCAAAGGCCTACAAACTCATCTATTTTCAAAACATTCCGTAAAAGTAGATTCTGCTAAGGCATCTTCCTCAACGAGCCAAAATAATAAAGGACCACCTTCGAAAAGAAAAATGACGTCAGTCGCCGACTATTTTGTGAAATCTGATACTCTTGACGATGTTTTGGCCCGTATGACTGCGCTAGATGGTTTTCCTTTTAGCGTATTTGCGACATCAAACGATTTAAGTTCCTTACTGGGTACGGAACTTGTGTTGATACTTTAAAAAAACGGCTTTTGGAGTTTCATATCTCATTAGATACAGATATTGTGGCAATAGTGACTGATGGTCCAAATATAATGCTGAAGGTTGGAAAACTTGTTAATACGGAACACCAAGTTTGTTTTGCACATGGTATTCATTTAGCCGTTTGTGATTTATTGTATAAAAAGACACCTGTAAATGAGACTACCAGTAATGATATTGATGACACGGATGATGATAATGAAGGATTAGACTCGGGATTAGTCATTGAAACTGGAAATGGTCGGGATTTGACTTATGATGATCGAAATATTAATGAATTAGTGGATAAAGTTCGTAAAGTGGTTCTTATTTTCAAAAGAGCTCCTTGAAAAATGATACAATACTTCAAAAATATGTTAATAAAGAACATGGAAAAGAGCTTAATTTACTACTCGACTGTAAAACGCATTGGAACAGTCTCTTTACAATGCTGAAGCGATTTGATCTTTTAAAAACTAGTGTAAAACAGGCACTTATTAATCTTAATAATCCTGTACAATTTGAAGAGTCAGATTTTCAACTTATCAGTGAGATAATCAAGGTATTGGCGCCAGTTAAATTATTATCTGTAAAAGCACTTTGTCGTTCTGATGCCAATTTGTGCACGGCGGATGCGACACTCAAGTTTCTTTTTCAAGAATTGCGTGACATTGACTCAATTTTGGCTTCTAAATTGAAGACACATTTATTCAACCGCTTGAAAGATCGTCGACGAAGTGAGTTAAGTGGAGTATCTACAAAATCCTCATACTGAGAAGACTGAGCTAGAGACTGATTGTGATGTAAAGGAGTTATTTTGAAAAATTGAAAATAGTGATAATGAAGAAAATGACATTTAACCCACGCAGACAACTAGTAAAACTAATTTAACATTAAAAGAAAAGCTTCAGAACGAAATAGAAAACAGTATGAATCCTGAAGCATAAACTGATTTTTCTATGATCCTTAAGCAAGAAATGAATCTTTATGAGGCTAGTTCCACACGAGGTTATAATTTGGAGAATGCTTATGAAAATTTATTGACAATTCCTCCAACTTCCATCGAGCCTGAACGCGCTTTTTTCGCTGCTTCATATGAGACGTTGGATGCGTTGTTATGTCTTAGATTTTATTTTCATGGTTTAAATTAGTAAATTATAGTTTCTGGTCTATTTGAATTAAAATAAAAAATTGATTTTGATATGTTTTACTTTCTTTTTGCTACCATTTTCTATTACCAACACAATCCCGGGACTATCCCGGAATCCCGGTATTAACTGTTGATAATCCCGGGACTAGAAAAATCGACCGGGATCGAATCCTCTACATGCAACCCTTATTATAAATAACAAACATAAGAATATCCTGGAACATTCTTTTTGTTTTTGTATGCCGTGTCTTCTTAGATAATAAGCACATTTGTTTATTAGCCGAAAAAATTTCATTACCTACAAATCTTTTACTAAATTCTTCATGATTTTGATATACCTCACAATTTTTTCTCGTCAATCCTTTCGGGATATCTATGGGATAGTCAGTCGGAAGGGGAATGGTAGATTTAGGTCTATAAATCGTATGACTACTTTTTTCATTTTCCAAATTTTCGAATTCGTTATCGAAATCTAAGCTCAAATCTGGTTTAAGATCCTTTTGATATATTGATTGGTATCTGTTATAGATATCCGGAGTCACAGAAATTTTATCAAAACCTATAAATAAATTTCTTATTTACTATACCTTTTACAAAAAAACGTATCAGAAACGAAAAGGGTTAAGCTCTTCATTTCACTACATCTAGAGATTGCACGCTTGAAATACCAATTGTTCGTGGAAGATTCTTTCCATCGATAGAGCAAAAAACTAAACAGCATCTACAAACAGTTCAGTAAGTCGATGTTTTGCTTTGAACTTCGTGGTGGTTTTTTCCTCTCAAGTTTTTAAAAAAGCGAAACAGACACAAACAAGTTCGAAAATGTTTAATTACTTTTCGAAATATTTGCTTTAAGATGTATATACATATCCTAAGAGGACGCTTCTATCTGTTTGTCTCTGAAATTCTGCAGATCAATTGTGAACAGTCTTGTCTTATGGTGTTTCACCACCGAGGCGATTCTGTGCATTGGTGTTGAGTAAGGCCTTATTTGAAATCATAAAAGCCTCCACGAGTAATTTCCTTCTGAACATTCACTATCAACAACTTAATCAGCTAATTTCTATTAGACGAGGAAATAATTTTGAGATATTTAGAGAGATTTTTGCATCTCTATTGATGCGTAGAGTTTTTTAAATGTTCAATATGATAATATGACACATTTTAATCACCTACCTCTTATGATTATAACATTTTTGACGGTGGGTAAATTAGTGGACGACATTTATTTTAATTGTGGTAGAATCAATTTTCATCAAAATGCACTTTTTTGGCAAAATGCTAACTGTCAAAAGAGACATGGCACAACATGACACTATTTCGATTTAGTGCTAAGCCAAAGAATGTTGACTCTTTCTCTATGGTGATTTTATTATTGGTTTTCGCTATCTGTCATGGTGTCATCTGTCAAAATTTGACAGAAAATTGGTTTCAATATTCATATAAAGCAAACCGTATCGGTTGGTAGATAAATATAGAAGTTGATTGATAGAAGAAGAAAATAAACATTATTTTTCATAATTATTTTTATTTTTCAAGTCCATTTCCTTAGTTCAGCAATGGTCTAATCTTTTTAACCCTTAAAAATAGTCTATCTCCTAGAAAGCAGGACCAAGTCGCTGAGGGCTAGATCTAGTAAATACAATGGGTGTTCAGCCAATTCGAAGTGCAATTAGAGAATTTTAGCTATTGCGAGAGAACAAGCGTTGTTCTAATGAAAAAACATTTTTCATAACATAATGTCCATGGCTGTAGCTGTACCTTAGGGCAGTCTCGAAGACATCCTTGGCTGCAGAGTGGCTGATCTTTTCTTCTTCCTGTTTTTCTTTTTCAGCAGACTCTTCTTCAGCAGAAGCTTGTTGCAGGATGAGGTCAATGATCTGCTCATCATCAAGATCTTCATTTGTAAGGCTGGTTACGTCCACATCGGCTAGCCATTCCTCTACGTCAGAAGAATGGATATCACTTTGAATAGATTTCAGATCACGGACTAATTGCGCCGTGTCTGACTCGGGAATATCTGGAGTTTCTGGTGTCTGGGCTAGGCTGGGACAATCCTTCTTCCATCATTTTTGTAGAGTGGTTTTCTTGACTTCTTCGCAAGCTTGAGCAGCTAAGTGAATTGCAGCTTTAGTGTTTAAGCTTTTCCTTGCTTCAAAAAGATCACAACCCTCTTCTGTTTTCTCTAACAGAGCACTGATATATTTTTTCCTGTAGATTCTTTTGAAAAACTCGATAACATCCTGGTCCATAGGTTGTACTAATGGATTCACTTGAGAGGGGAGGGCAAAAACGTAGCTTTAATATCACCATGTTGAAGTTCAGACTCAGATGGGTGACTTGGCGCATTGTCTAGCAACAAAACGGCACCAATTGGCAAATTTTTTAACAACACAGCTGATACAAATCGGGAGGCTGACGTTTGGTCGGATAACCCGGGGAGTTGGATGACCCGAGGTCGGATAATCGAGATGCCACTATAAAAGTTTTCAATAATTATTCATTCAATAATTATCGACTACAAAATCCACTTGTACGTAAATAAAAATTATGCATTGAAATATCTACGTTATCTATTTATTCAGTTGTTGTAAATAATTGAAATGCATTTGAACAACAATTACGAGAAGTCAGTTCAGTTAATCTTGGCATTCTTTACTAATTATATAGTTATCTAGAGTGCTTTGCATAACACTGTTGACATTAGTTGACAATACGACAAATTGAATGCTCAATAAAAAAAAATTCAGTAGATCGTGACATCGCTTTAGTGTGTAAATAATTATATCCTTGTACTGAGTATGATTATTTCGAATTTTTTATTTTAGGTCACTTCTTATTTAAAATTTTATTTTCAGAAAATATGTAGCAGCCATCAATCAAATTATTTGTATCAATGTCTTTTTTATCATTGATAACTTTCTCGTTATTGTGAATGTGAATCATTTATGAAAATTTTCTTTTTCGTGTATTAGTGTCCGTGCCAAGAATTTTTGTTTTTTGATATTTCGTGGTTCTTTAATGCAGTTTTATACTTTTTTATCGTATTGATGACTTTTTAGTCTATTTTCTAAATACTGTGATATCTGCCCTATGTAAACAGCTGTCTTTACGACTTATACCAATATCATGTTTATTGAAATAATTGGCAGTTGTTAGGAAAGTCCTTGTACTTATGGTAAGGAGGAATGTTTTATGTTTCGATGTTTCATTTCTGTAACTGGTTTCTTCCCATGCAGTTTTTGCTTTTTGAATAGCAATAGTTAAGCATCTAAATTCAAGATCTGATAGTTGGATAGATATATCAGCCAAACTTATTATCACTGATCTTCTTTGTGACATAGTATGACGTGAATTGAAGTTCAAATATCTTGATGTAGGTGATCTATTGATTAATTTAAATACGCAAATTGTGAGTGCCAAGTCACACATAAACAAATCAAAAGATCTAAGGAATAATAAATTGAAGCACAGCAGGCCTTATAGACCCATGATTTGAAGTATCTCTACTGCTTTTGTCCAAATCCTTTTGTTTACGGTTGCATCTAGCCATTTTCTAAGTTGACGTCTTCTTGTCCTTTTTGCGTCTTCTCCAAGGCAACATGATGATTTATTTTTGCTACCTTTGATAGTAAAACTCAACTAGTTTGAATACTTCTAGGAACAATATCTCGAAGGTACAAAGACTGGCTTGGAGCCATGAAATCATGTCCAACAGCTGCACTACAAGTGATTCTAAATCTCCCAACCCTCCAACATAGTACTGGAAAGCGTGGTACATCAAAGTCCTTGAAAAATGATCAAACCTGGGACATTCCTCAGGACGAAATGCCCAAAAAATGTTTAGATTTGATAAAAAGTGCAACTCAAAACTAAGCTAAGCTAAATTTGATTCCTTGTATTGAGAAAATATGGTAGTTTGTACTATGGAACATAAATATCGATCGAAATCGCTTGGTACAGATTTATACGAAGATTTATATTAATATACAAGCGAAAACATCAATTGTTAATTAACTCAAAAGCTCGTTAAATCATACGGCACTTCGTGAAACACGCCAATATTCCGTAACCTTGACTCAAAATATTACAATCTTCACTGGAATTAATCGAAACTAATCCAATTACAAATTCCGAAATTTTCCAGCGTCATACATTTTTATGTACTTTTTGAAATCACAAGAACCCAAAGAATATTGTTAATAAAAATACTTTCAACCTGTTTCTGTAAATAAGGGAAACGATTAAAAGAGATAACATCTAAAAACATGTTTAGATTTAGAAATGATCCATAATCGTAATATATATTAGTTAATAACCGTATCCTGTTCGTTTGATACCTACTCTCGTGATTTGGCAACACTGTCAAATTATAATTTAATGAAAACTTTAATAATTTTGAATCGCTTCACTTAGTTCCTTTATTTATTGTACTTACATACACCAATTTTTTATAATCATCACTTTTATTATACAATTTGACATGTCCTTATCTCCTTAGATCATATTTTTTTCTGATTAATTAGCAGAGTACGTCTGTGCTAGGCTAATGAACAGCCTTAGAACATATCATCCAAGGACTCAACAGGGATCAATCCACTGGAGTTTGGAGTAGTTAAACGTCAGCAAAGCCTTAAATTTAGAATCAAGCTCAAGAGGATCAAATCCGAACTAGAACGAATAGAAATTGGAGTACCAAGATTCAGAATCAAGTCAAGAGGATCGAATCTGAACTAGAACGAATAGAAATTGGAGTACCAAGATTCAGAATCAAGCTGAAGAGGATCAAATCCGAACTAGAATGAATAGAAATTGGAGTACCAAGATTCAGAATCAAACTGAAGAGGATCAAATCCGAACTAGAATAAATAGAAATTGGAGTACCAAGATTCAGAATCAAGCTGAAGAGGATCAAATCCGAACTAGAATAAATAGAAATTGGAGTACCAAGATTCAGAATCAAACTGAAGAGGATCAAATCCGAACTAGAATAAATAGAAATTGGAGTACCAAGATTCAGAATCAAACTGAAGAGGATCAAATCCGAACTAGAATAAATAGAAATTGGAGTACCAAGATTCAGAATCAAGCTGAAGAGGATCAAATCCGAACTAGAATAAATAGAAATTGGAGTAGCGCAAAAAGCATTTCTTCAAATCTAAAAGCGGACGAAGAAGATTACTCAGCCTACGATGATAAGACAATTAGTAAACTTGCGTGCAACGTGGAAGATAAACATTAACGCAGAGAGCAGTGTGATTGATAAAGTATATAAAATATACCAGGAGGCATAGCTTCATACCACTGGAACCAAATACCTATAACTCTTCAGCAAAAACTGACGTTAAGGACGAGGACTACCGATAGAACTCATCGAAAGACAGTCCAAGCTAGAATATCTACAACTCGAAGATACCCTGCAATCGATGAATGTACGAATCCTCGAAAAACATCAGCTCAAGACAAATAGTGGTATATCAAGTTTTTTCGAACCAGGAAGTTCATGGATGACGCCACCAAAAGGAGATTCGATGGGAATATACAACGGACTACGCCAGGAAAGACTATCAAGCGTTTTAAGAGAGCAGCTTTGACGATACTATTATTTTTGCCGATTTATAGATCATCAATAGAACAAAACAAGTAAATTACATGGCTCTTTCTTTAATTGAAGATAACCCGACACTCTAATTAAACTTTTGAAAGTAGAAAGAAGAGTAAGAAACATAGATATTGGCTGCGTTGTTTGAGGAGTGTATCCTAAAAAACTCGGTTAAGAGTGTATTTGAATCGTTGAAAATTTCAAGTTTCCTCTTTAGAATAAAAAATGAAAATCCGTGTTTCATCAACTTTTTATCAATAACTTCCCGATACATGGAATATTCAAAATTACCATCAGATCCATTGAAACTGACGGAAATCTCGACAGACACTATTGAGATCAAAAGCATGAATTTGATTAAATCAACTATCGGTTTTACCCCAGGGAATCGAATGAGTTCATCGATAGATTTGCATTTGAATACTGTGTAGATACATGAATCGATTCATGAATACACGCCAAATTTCATTTCAACTGTTGTTTTTCCAGAGAAAAGTGGTACAATCAATTTTTCTATTCTATTATCACAAAATGAACTTTCTTCAAAGTCCCGGTTCTGCTGTAACTACATGTGGTAGTATTTCTTCCTTTGGCTAATTTTTCAAAGTTGAAAACGGCTAGTAGTCGATGGGACGAGATCTGGATAATACGGTGGCTATAAAAGCAATTTGATCATCATTTTTATTGACCCGTAACGTTACTTGTTCTCTCGTAACTTAGAACGGCCGTTGGCCATATTTCAGTAACGGATGAAAAAATTATAACAAATATGACCACGAGAGTTGACGAGCAAAAATGAATCAGCATAAAAGACTGAAATTTTGAGTTATTCTCGTAATTTGTGCAGCAAGCTTCAGGATAATAATTGTGGGGTGATATCTTTTCGTTAAAGAACGTTATATCCAGTCTCAGAGTTACATCGATTTTGGATTTTCACGATATTTCATAAACCTGTTATCTGTTCAAATTATTTTTGTTTAAAAAGCTAACAAAGGCGCTATCATTTGTCGTCCCTATCAATTAACGTGGCACGAAAAAATCTAAAAGAATTCAGCCCCTATAATTATTATAATTTTGAACGAGAAGCTGATTTGTTGGTAATTATATGTTCCAGTAACAGTACCAATTGTTGAATCCTGTATTAAGAATTTTCGGAGAAAAACCGAACACAAAAAGCTGTTTTTACATAGAAGAATATACGAGAATTAGTCAAAAATGTAAATTCTTAATTATGAAACCGGGAGGGCAACTAAGAACCGCCGTTGGCCACATCTCAGGAACGGATTATATTACAGCTTCAGAGAGAAAGAAATATTAAAAAAATGGCCATGAGAAATAATTGAGTGGCACTGTATATGCGATAATCGAATTATTTAACGAATTCTGCGTATTTTTCATTTAAAAGTTTTGTTCTACCTCTTTAAATAAGAGGAGAAGGACAATAGGAACATTGTTATGAAAAAAATAAGTCGATTTTTAAAAACTTGATGTTGTTCGTCCAGCAATAGAAAATATATAAGTTATAAGCAATTTAATTAGTAATTAGAGATATCTAAAGAAATATTTAAACGTCGGTTTTCATGTCCTCATGGTAATCACCTGAACAAGTAGTTTCAGAAGTAGATAAAGAAGTAGAAAAAGTCGGCGGATCTAAACCAGTAGATAAATTACTTGAAAAAATCTGCCTTCGACTTGTATCAGTTTCATTTTGCCAAAATTTATTTGTTGTATGTCGCAATCTATTACTTCTGGATAAACCTATTTCTTCCCATAGTGTGTCTCAACTAAGTTCAAGGTTATATCATCTCCAACCATGATAAGAACTTTGTCTACTATTGGGTATTCTTTTCTAAAGAAGAACGCTTGTACTTTCCTTCGGACAATTTCTTTCAAATAGTTTTCCGTTTGAAATTTTTGGTTTTTCACTTAAATAACTCTGTATATCGTCGATTTCCCAACACCACGCGTACTATTAACTAATTCAACTATCTTATCAACACTTTTACATAAATTTTTATCTGTAAATGATTTTAAACAATTGTTTTTTTTTATTAAATGTTAAAGGACTTCTTTTTCTGCATTTACGTGACTTTTACAAATTTTCCATAATCACATTAGAACTTCCAACTAAACTTAATCGTATTTAATTTGTCAGGAAGAGTTTCTTGGAATTAGAATAAACAAAATTTCTAACTTTTATTCATAAATAAGTCCTTATTAATATTTTTTGACCACCCCAAACCTTTTTCTGTTAATCTAAAAATTTGTATTAGCCCCGGTACATTAATTTTAAGAATTTATTCTGTAATAATATTTCTAATGGTCGTACTAAGTATTGTTTTTTATAAATTCTCTCGTGTTTTTGTTTCGAAAAATGAACGTTGTACGTTTTATAAATTTTTTGAATTACTTTATCATAACTCTGTATTTAAAATGGCTTGGTGAATCGTTACAATTATATACATATCTAAACGAATTATTGTTGACCATTGCTGAAATAAAATATAGATGCGGATTAATATGAATTATACACTGCAAACGTGCATTTGAAATACTTCATTTATGGAAAATTCCCGGAGGATTTTTTAATTAAAATTGACTCGTTCTAATCGAGGTCATTTATAGAAAATATATGTAATTAGTTCAAATTGATATATAGAGCGTTATTGTGACGAATTTTTGATACCTGGAATTGTGGAGATTATCAAATAACAATCACAACAGATTATATACCGGTTGGATAACATACGAGGACATTAAAATATTAGAAACTCGCTGAACTAACTGTACGGAATAATAAAGAGGAAACGGAAAATAATATAGTTGTCTTAAATTAAACTAAGGCGTATAAACTTTCATTTTTGGTCACTAATGTAATCACTTTCGTTATAAATTACATTCCGCCATCTGTTGTGCAAATTCTCAATTCCAGACCCACAATAGCCATGATCCAAATTTTTACCTTAAAGTGGCATTGGTACAACAATGGGCTGACAAATGCCGTAACTTATTATACACCACTTCACAATAACCAATGAAAATGAAAATAGAGCAGATTAGAGTAAAAAATAATAAAGTTATATCACATGAGAGTAAATTGACAGAATAATAACTCAATCGAACTGTCAATTCTATATAATTCCATCGAACTGTCTCCATTATATTCATAGACATAGTAATTCTAGACTGCTGAATATAATATAAAATGTTCATATTAAAAAGTGCCAATTTTTAAAATAAACAGGATCTGGTCTTCTAAGATAAAGCTATTTTTGTTCCAATGGGCGGTGATTAGAAATTGAAAGGAACATTTGACAGAAATAACTTTACTGTAACTTTGTATTATAATATTACTTTGTCTATGATTAAATTATTCCATGGAACTGTCATTATAAATGATTCCATCGAACTGTCTTCATTATATTTATTCCATCGAACTATCTTGATTATATCATTCAATGGAACTGTCATTATAAATGATTCCATCGAACTGTCTTCATTATATTTATTCCATCGAACTATCTTGATTATATCATTCAATGGAACTGTCATTATAAATGATTCCATCGAACTGTCTTCATTATATTTATTCCATTGAACTATCTTGATTATATCATTCAATGGAACTGTCATTATAAATGATTCCATCGAACTGTCTTCATTATATTTATTCCATCGAACTATCTTGATTATATCATTCAATGGAACTGTCATTATAAATGATTCCATCGAACTGTCTTCATTATATTTATTCCATCGAACTATCTTGATTATATCATTCAATGGAACTGTCATTATAAATGATTCCATCGAACTGTCTTCATTATATTTATTCCATCGAACTATCTTGATTATATCATTCAATGGAACTGTCATTATAAATGATTCCATCGAACTGTCTTCATTATATTTATTCCATTGAACTATCTTGATTATATCATTCAATGGAACTGTCATTACTAATGATTCCATCGAACTATCTTCAATTTAATTGTCAGTACTATATGATTTATATATGAATACTACATGCTACAATATTTCGCAAGAGTAATCTGATTGGGTCTTGAGATAACATGACCAACAGAATTTTTCAGCTCACTATCACATTAAATAATTTATGTTTCTGAATGTTCTTGATTTTAGGTCCCTTCTATTTCAAAATGAGTTTTTTTGATAATTTTTTGAAGATTGATGAAAAATTGACGTTTCGGCGTATCAAAATATTTAGATAAAGACTTAAAATTAGTAGAAACGTCAATTTTTTATGAATTTTTCCAAAAATTATCAAAAAAACTAATTTTTAAACAGAACAGACCTAAAATCAAAAACATTTAGACACATAAAAATATCAAAAGGTCTAAGAAATAAGAAATTTGAATAATTAATTGTACTAACTAGGAGGGTTATAAAACATGGAATTGTGTCGATGTTTACTTGCCTATGATTATATTATTCTACGGAACTGTCATTATTAATGATACCATCGAACTGTCTTCATTATATTTATTCCATCGAACTGTCTTGATTGTATTATTCCATCGAATTGTTATTATTAATGATTCCATCGAACTATCTTGCAAATTCTCAATTCCAGACCCACAATAGCCTTGATCCAAATTTTTACCTTAACCGTAACTTTTTATACACTTCACAATAACCAATGAAAATGAAAATAATAAAGTTATATCACATGAGAGTAAATTGACAGAATAATAACTCAATCGAACTGTCAATTCTATATAATTCCATCGAACTGTCTCCATTATATTTATTTCATCGAACTATCTTCATTATATTCATAGATATAGTAATTCTAGACTGCTGAATATATATATATATATATATATATATATATATATATATAATGTATTAAAAAGTGCCAATTTTTAAAATAAACAGGATCTGGTCTTCTAAGATAATATTTTTGTTCCACTGGGCGGTGATTGGAAATTAAAAGAAACGTTTGACAGAAATAGCTTTACTGTAACTTTGTATTATAATATTAGTTTGTCTATGATTAAATGATTCCATCGAACTGTCTTCATTATATTTATTCCATAGAGCTATCTTGATTATATCATTCAATGGAACTGTCATTACTAATGATTCCATCGAACTATCTTCAATCTAACTGTCAGTACTATATGATTTATATATGAATACTATATGCTACAACATTCCGCAAGAGTCATCTGATTGGGTCTTGAGATCACATGACCATGACCAACAGAATTTTTCAGCTCACTATCACATTAAATAATTTATGTCTCTAAATGTTTTTGATTTTAGGTTATGTTTCAAAATGAGTTTTTTTGATATTTTTTTGAAGATTGATGAAAAGTTGACGTTTCGACGCATCAAAATATTTTGATAAAGACTTAAAATTAGTAGAAACGTCAGTTTTTTATGAATTTTTCCAAAAATTTTCAAAAAAACTAATTTTTAAACAGAACAGACCTAAAATCAAGAACATTTAGACACATAAAAATATCAAAAAGTCTGAGAAATAAGAAATTTGAATAATTAATTGTACTAATTAGGAGAGTTATAAAACATGGAATTGTGTCGATGTGTACTTGCCTATGATTATATTATTCTACGGAACTGTCATTATTAATGATTCCATCGAACTGTCTTCATTATATTTATTCCATCGAACTGTCTTGATTGTATTATTCCATCGAATTGTTATTATTAATGATTCCATCGAACTATCTTGATTATATCATTCAATGGAACTGTCATTACTAATGATTCCATCGAACTATCTTCAATTTAATTGTCAGTACTATATGATTTATAAATGAATACTATATGCTACAACATTTCGCAAGAGTAATCTGATTGGGTCTTGAGATAACATGACCAACAGAATTTTTCAGCTCACTTTCACATTAAATAATTTATGTTTCTGAATGTTCTTGATTTTAGGTCCCTTCTATTTCAAAATGAGTTTTTTTGATAATTTTTTGAAGATTGATGAAAAATTGACGTTTCGGCGTATCAAAATATTTTGAGACTTAAAATTAGTAGAAACGTCAATTTTTTATGAATTTTTCCAAAAATTATCAAAAAAACTAATTTTTAAACAGAACAGACCTAAAATCAAGAACATTTAGACACATAAAAATATCAAAAGGTCTAAGAAATAAGAAATTCAAATAATTAATTGTACTAACTAGGACGGTTATAAAACATGGAATTATGTCGATGTTTACTTGCCTATGATTATATTATTCTACGGAACTGTCATTATTAATGATTCTATTGAAGTGTCTTCATTATATTTACTCTATTGAACTGTTATGAGTCTTGAAATCACGTGACCTTCACTAATATGCCAACAAAATTTTTCAGCTCACTATTACATTAACTAATTTATTGTACTAACTATAAAAACTATAAAGCATTAAGTATGTAGATGTATATTTGTCTATGTATTATATATTTCTATAATTTCTTATTTCTTTTACCCGTTGATATGTTTATGTTTCCAAATCTTGATTTGAGGTCTCTTCTGTTTCAAAATTTGTTTTTGGAAAATAGGAACTTCTCAAAAGTGCAGAATGAAACAATTTTTAGTCGTAATGAAAAAAGTAAAAGTGTATAATCTAACCTAACCGAATCCAATCTATGAACATAATGGCTTTTAGCATTTTTGTTTTTAAAAAATTCAAAAGTACATAACATTTGAGTTCCGCGTTTGGCTTCGCAAATTCACACACAATTTCAAGCAACGTATACGGGAACAGAATCAATATGATTACTTAAAGAATTAGAATATTGGCGAGAAATCCAAGTAACGTGATCTCACGTACCAATCAGGTTTCATTTGCGAAATGTTGTATCATGGGAATCAGAAGCTTCTTACAATTCCATCGAACTATCCTTATTATGTTATTCCATCGAACTATCCATATATTATTCTATCTAACTGTCATTATTATTGATTCCATCGAATTTTCTCCATTATATTTATACCACTGAACTGTTGTCATATTATTCCATCGAACTATTAATACTCTATGATTCCATGGAATTGTCTTTATTGCTTTATACCATTCCGACCAACTGTCTTTATTAATGTCTGCCATTTAACAGTTAATAGTTGTGGATGAAATAACATTATGAATTTAATAAGAAAAACTTTGATTTCAAGTGGAAAACCACAAAATGTACTTTTTTATACCATGATAACGCATTCGGTCTTTAGACGCCGTTTATGACGTGTGCCGTGATTGATTTCCCTCTACCGCAACGGTTAAAATATAGTAAAGAGATAAATGATCCTGCATTGCCAAAAATAACATTCAAGGTCAGGAATATTTTACCTCAAGATATAAATGATTGTTATTTTCTTTGAGCGGTTCATGATATAAACAGATACGTAATTTGATTTTATTATTAAAAGAATATATACACGTATCATTATGTCATCCTTATGGATTTTTTGGAGTTTTTACAGTCGAAAACTATGGATATTAATCAGCTACAGCAAAGGCAGCTCGATATTGAAATCTTTCCATTTCATATTGTAGGATTGAATCAATTCTAAAGTCCCAGTGGGAACAGGTATTACAAGTATCGTTACTCGCTTGAGGCACGGCACTATCATGAGTTTTCATTGAATAACCATCGGTATTTTATTCAATTATTAACATCAATAAAGCGTTTTATGAGGAAGAAAACCCCAGACAACTAAGAGATCCCTACAATATTCATAACCACTGATATCTTTAGGTTGAGGTCGGTCAATTAGTGTGACTTATGGCTATTGCATATCCGGCAAGTGACAGCTGTTAACCGTGATAGATTTGGATTGTGATATATGAATATGACAAAATTTAAAATCACTTTTAAAACATTTAGCATGGGTTGAATCATTATTATACTATCAAGAGATTGTCATTCTAAAATTTACTTATTGAATAGATAGTTGAATAATATAGGCGATTCAATTTTTTTTTCAAGTTCTTTGCATTCTAGAACATAGTAGAAAAAATATAGAACAGCTTGAATCAAGCCAAAGTCTAGAAAAATGCTTGAACAACTGAGAACAATTTATAAAATAGCGATGTTTAAAAATTGAGTGGTAGTTAAATAATATAAACAGTTCAATCATCTCTAAAAGTTTTTTCTCAATCCTATGCATTCTGTAACAAAGTAGAACAAACCTAGAACAACTTGGAAGAAGCCAAAATCTTGAAAAATGCTTGAACAACTGAGAACAACTCATATAATAGCGATGTCTTGAAAATGGGTGGTAGGTAAATAATATAACCAGTTCAATCATATCTAAAAGTTTTTTTTCAACCCTATGCATTCTGTAACAAAGTAGAACAAACCTAGAACAACTTGCAAGAAACCAAAATGTTGAAAAATGCTTGAATAACTGAGAACAACTCATAAAATAGCGATGTTTGAAAATTGGGTGGTAGTTAAATAATATAAGCAGTTCAATCATCTCTAAAAGTTTTTTCTCAATCCTATGCATTCTGTAACAAAGTAGAACAAACCTAGAACAACTTGGAAGAAGCCAAAATCTTGAAAAATGCTTGAACAACTGAGAACAACTCATATAATAGCGATGTCTTGAAAATGGGTGGTAGGTAAATAATATAACCAGTTCAATCATATCTAAAAGTTTTTTTTCAACCCTATGCATTCTGTAACAAAGTAGAACAAACCTAGAACAACTTGCAAGAAACCAAAATGTTGAAAAATGCTTGAATAACTGAGAACAACTCATAAAATAGCGATGTTTGAAAATTGGGTGGTAGTTAAATAATATAAACAGTTCAATTATCTCTAAAAGTTTTTTCTCAATCCTATGCATTCTGTAACAAAGTAGAGCAAACCTAGAACAACTTGGAAGAAGCCAAAATCTTGAAAAATGCTTGAACAACTGAGAACAACTCATATAATAGCGATGTCTTGAAAATGGGTGGTAGTTAAATAATATAAACAGTTCAATCATCTCTAAAAGTTTTTTCTCAATCCTATGCATTCTGTAACAAAGTAGAACAAACCTAGAACAACTTGGAAGAAGCCAAAATCTTGAAAAATGCTTGAACAACTGAGAACAACTCATATAATAGCGATGTCTTGAAAATGGGTGGTAGGTAAATAATATAACCAGTTCAATCATATCTAAAAGTTTTTTTTCAACCCTATGCATTCTGTAACAAAGTAGAACAAACCTAGAACAACTTGCAAGAAACCAAAATGTTGAAAAATGCTTGAATAACTGAGAACAACTCATAAAATAGCGATGTTTGAAAATTGGGTGGTAGTTAAATAATATAAACAGTTCAATTATCTCTAAAAGTTTTTTCTCAATCCTATGCATTCTGTAACAAAGTAGAGCAAACCTAGAACAACTTGGAAGAAGCCAAAATCTTGAAAAATGCTTGAACAACTGAGAACAACTCATATAATAGCGATGTCTTGAAAATGGGTGGTAGTTAAATAATATAAACAGTTCAATCATCTCTAAAAGTTTTTTCTCAATCCTATGCATTCTGTAACAAAGTAGAACAAACCTAGAACAACTTGGAAGAAGCCAAAATCTTGAAAAATGCTTGAACAACTGAGAACAACTCATATAATAGCGATGTCTTGAAAATGGGTGGTAGGTAAATAATATAACCAGTTCAATCATATCTAAAAGTTTTTTTTCAACCCTATGCATTCTGTAACAAAGTAGAACAAACCTAGAACAACTTGCAAGAAACCAAAATGTTGAAAAATGCTTGAATAACTGAGAACAACTCATAAAATAGCGATGTTTGAAAATTGGGTGGTAGTTAAATAATATAACCAGTTCAATCATATCTAAAAGTTTTTTTTCAACCCTATGCATTCTGTAACAAAGTAGAGCAAACCTAGAACAACTTGCAACAAGCCAAAATCTTGAAAAATGCTTGAACAACTGAGAACAACTCATATAATAGCGATGTCTTGAAAATGGGTGATAGTTAAATAATATAAGCAGTTCAATTTTCTCTAAAAGTTTTTTTTCAATCCTATGCATTCTGTACCAAAGTAGAACAAACCTAGAACAACTTACAAGATGCCAAAATGTTGAAAAATGCTTGAATAACTGAGAACAACCCATAAAATAGCGATGTTTGAAAATTGGGTGGTAGTTAAATAATATAAACAGTTCAATCATCTCTAAAACTTTTTTTTCAACCCTATGCATTCTGCAACAAAGTAGAACAAGACTAGAACAGATTGGAAAAAGCCAAAATCTCGAAAAATACTTGAACAACTGAGAACAATTCATAAAATAGCGATGTCTTAAAATTGGGTGATAGTTAAATAATATAAACAGTTCAATTTTCTCTAAAAGTTTTTTTTTCAATCCTATGCATTCTGTACCAAAGTAGAACAAACCTAGAACAACTTACAAGATGCCAAAATGTTGAAAAATGCTTGAATAACTGAGAACAACCCATAAAATAGCGATGTTTGAAAATTGGGTGGTAGTTAAATAATATAAACAGTTCAATTATCTCTAAAAGTTTTTTTTTCAATCCTATGCATTCTATAACAAAGTAAAATAAACCTAGAACAGCTTGGAACAAGCCAAAGTCTAGAAAAATGCTTCAACATCTTAGAACAACTCATATAATAGCGATGTCTTGAAATTGGACAGTAGAGGGATATTAGTTAGTCAAAAATCAGTTTCCTCTTTCAGCCCTTTGCATTCTGGAACAAACCTTCAAAATTTTTGTAACTTCTAAGTGGGACGCTAACACCGTCTTACATACATGTCGTGAAATCGAGATCAATTTCAACAGAGCTGCGTGGTTCTCATAAGTTGCCGGGTTTCAAGTATAAAAGGAGATTACGCTAAAAAAGAAAAATATTTTTTCCAGAATTTTTGTGTTTCCGTTTTTAAGCCAGGTACTTCTGGGACCATCCTCGTATTAGAAATTAATATTGTTATTTCGAGTGTGTAACCTAATTAAAATCCCGACCGGTCCGGCATACTGTAAATTTGAATATTTGATAGAAAACAACGGGCATGCGGTATATTCCTCTTTATTTATACATTTACTTGCAAACCCCTTTCTATAGGTCAAGGTAAATGAAATTCAAGGGTGGTACAAACATTTTTCATTATAGAAATGGTTAAAAATTTGAAAGAATTTTATAAAAAAACACTTACCGGAAACTAGAACAAGGATGTATAACCCAGTGTCCTGCAGCTTTCTGCCTGATCCTTTCTTTCATCAAAGCCTTTTTTGAGCCGAACAGTTTCATTGCCAACTTGTTATCTGTTGGCTGGAAAAGGGCTTGCAGTTGGTTCTTGATAAAACTCTGTTTGCCAGCTTCCGCAGAACCCAGTGGCGTTGGTCCTGGTTCTTCTTTCGGAGTGCCGTAAAGGGACACATCGTCGAAGTGAACCTGCACAAACAATCCAACAATAAAACACACAAAAACTCTTTGAAACATTGAAAGATAGTTTGAAAGTGATAACCACAACGTATAATAATAAATATGATAATGATATTACATCAGAAGAACCGAAAAAATCATCCTAAAGGTTCCGGTGTGTGACGGAAAATATCTTGAAAATCTATCAAAAATTTCAGCTCCATAACTTGATAATAAAATTTTTTATAGCCGGTTTATATTTGAACCATCCTCGTATATCATTAGACAACAATACTTCCGCTTCTGCCCGGTAAAGAATCACAATAAAAACACGCTTTTTCGAGGTCGCATTTATCGAAGTTCCCGAAATTAGTACTTCCTGTTTTACCAATAATTGTATTACTTTGGGTTTGGCTTTTTAAACGGGACTGTATAAAATGATTTTTTTTTTCCTAGATACCGGCTAGTTAACATAACCTAAACTGAGCTAAAGTAAACCTAACCTCACCAGAAATTGGATACGTTCCTTAATCAGCTTATGTCTGTCAAGAGACAGAATTTAAATTAAATTTGAATCAAAAAAACGCGATTTATTTGATTCATAACTCCAGTTAAAAAAAACCAATCCAATTATTAGTAAAACCGGAAGTACTACTTTCTGACATGTAGGATTTCGATAGATGGATCTCAAAAACGCTAAACTAACGTGCTTTTATTACGATCCTAAGCAAATCAGGTACGGAAATTTTACCCAAGAGATATTGGAGACATTTTATGTGATATAATTATGAAAAAAAGCGTGTAAAATAGAAAAATCTAGCAGGAAATCAGTAAATTAGTTTTTAATACAGCAATTATCTACTGTTGTGAAGCATGTATGTTCAACACTAACATAGGGGTGATAAATATCCCAAAGAAACTAACAAAATGTTGAAATATTTATAATGGAATATTATGGAACCAAAGGATATCAAAACCCAACAATGTTAGGCAGGAAAATATGGCAGATCAAATGATATCTATGGGAACGACGACCGAAATTAAATTCTAGAAAATAATAGTTGGCAAATCAAGGAAGAAAACGATAAGAAATGACAGATGTCATCAAAACCAAACAACTAGTATGGAAAGTGAACACCACAAAGGTAATGGAGAAGAGGAAGACCACGATTAAGATGGAGAGAGGGCGTAGATACGGAAGTGCTGGAGAAAGAACCAATAGAAGATAGATGGCGATAAGAAATTGAAATGATAATAATAAAGAAAAAAAAAAACGAACAGGAAATTGTTGATATAATTTTTATGACAGCAATTATTGACTGCCGTGAAATATAAAACTACCATAGAGGTAATAAATATCTCGAAGAACCTCACCGAAGATCTTTTATGAATTATAGGATCGGTTTAAAAGTGGAAAGGAGTCAATTAGCACATGTTTCGACGACCAATAACTCGTTAAAATGCACAGAAAGTGCAAAACCACGATACATAATTTCTACGAATTTCGAAAAATCCTACCTTTCCGCTGCCCTTGTAATTCATATCGTTAGAGAGGTAATCCGTGATTAACAACGTTTCGTCGTCGATAGCCGTCACCAGCGAATCGGTACACGTGTTAGTATTCTCGATGCTGATCTTGATCGAGTCATCTTTGGCGAGTCGACAATGCGGCGGCGGCGTGCGAATTTCTTCTTCGGACTGCGAAGCCGCCGCTACGCGCCCGTTCGCTAGGCGCAAACTTGGCGCGCGCCTCCCGATACCCGTACCCCCCCTTTCCCCGCCACCCCCGCCACCGCCACCTCCACGTCTTTCGACGGCTCCGACGACGCCGACGCCTGCGCTGTTGTCCGCACCTCCACCGTCCCTGTAACAGAAAAAGACAAACGTCATTTGAACGAAGATCACTGTAATCTGGTAGGGGGTAACACGTGTTCGACCAGCACGTCATTGGTCGAATTTGAAAAATAAATTGACAAGTGAAACAACTAGAATTAGGTTATGTTTTTGTTTGTGGTATTCGCAGAATTCGTTATTTTGGTAGTTTTCACTTAAATAATAGTTGTAAAAATATTAACTTTACGTTAATTGCTAATTATGTCAGTTTGACAAATAAATAATAGCGGCAAATAATTTTATTACTCCATGAATTCCACTTTAAAATCGCCGGGTAAATATTTATTTACAAAATGCAAAATATGAAGATTATTCACATTAATATGTAGAGGTACGAGGGTTGTCTGAAAATTTCCGGGCATGACTAGAATTCTACCAGCCTGGTTCTAATGAAAAGTGAATCTCTAATGTACCGCGACTACAAAAACTTGATATTTGATTTGCTATTTCGCAGGATAATAATTAAAATTAAAATATTTTTGATAGAAATACAATAGATGTCGCCAAGACGATTGAGGTGCACCTTTTGAACAATCTACTTCATTAACATTCATAGTTCTTTCTATATTTTTCATTACACACTCGTAAGCAAAAAAATCGACCCAAGTCGCACGCTCTAGCTGAAAAGTCTTTAACATAAAACTGTAGTTTCCATTCTTTTTCTGATTTTAGCATTCCATAGCCATTAGTCTTAGCTTTATAATTAATTATATATTGTGGCGTTAAAAATAAACAAATACAATATATACGAGGTACAAAAAGATAACTAATGAGACACCTGCTTCTAAATGTTCATTTAGTAAGAATAATCACAAAAACCCGTGAAACTATTTGTTTCACGGGTTTCAAATACTTAAAATGTGTAAAATGTTTATTTTGATAGATATTGAAATGCGGTTAAAACATTTTTTGTCTCCATTTTACAATGCGATCGGCTTTCAAATATTACACAAGTGACTGGCCTTCTCTTATTACGGTTTACTGACATTTGTGACACTGACCTTCTGTAATTCTAGACAATAATCTTTTTTTCTTTGTTTAAAAAATATGTTTTACTTGAATTTTTAATCTTTTTAAGGTATATTAAGTAGTGGAGGCCATTTTGGAGGGCTTGTTCCGGCCCTGGATACTAATTTGTTATTATTTCCTCAATATTATCTTAGAAAAGCCAATTGCAAGATCTCGATAAAAGAGCAGATGGTATGGATACACTTTGCACTGGAATACCACCCAGTTGGTTTAAATTGATAACTTTCTTTTTGGGTTATTTGCAGTTCTGGTAACCGACTGCGATATCTGGGCTTTATCAAAAAAATTCCAAAACCCATCTGTAAAAAACCAAGTTAATTTTTTGTTGCTTGGTATAATAAAAAAACGATGTGGTACAGTGATTGGTAATGATGAATGATGGCGAATTTTTTATAAAGCCGCGCAAATCATTCAAAGATAGACTAAATTTGATCTTAGATCAATTTCTTCATATTTAACTAGCACCAGCACTAGTATTTTATCTCACACTATGGTAGATATATGTAAGACCGGAAGGTAGCTCCATCAAAATTTCTATCAAGTCATCCAACCCATCCAAAGTAGGTTTTATATCAGAAAACCATCGATTTTTTCGCATTCAACTAGCTTTTCCTGGTGGTAGATTGTAGATTTTGAGTGATAAGACATTTGCAGCCCTAATTTTTCATCGTGAACTATGGTGGATATATATAAGGGTTGATAGAAATGTCTATTCATCTCAAGATGTATATTTTGCAGTCATTGTGATTAAATGACTATTATACATAATGATTGGTGCTTTGTACTTTGGTGGAATTTAACAAGACATCGAAATGGTCTGAAGGATTACATTTTATTCAATTTATGAAGATGTGTTTGGCTGCAAAGCTAAAATCGGATTGGAAAGTCTTTCTAAAGACGCTCTAGTTGAACTGTCTACTGAAGAAGAGCTAGAATCTATATTAAATGGAAACGAAAACCTGTTGTATGATATCAGGAAGAAATAGGAAGCGATACTGAATTTTGAAACACTGATTCTAAAAAATTCTCCAGTCATCTATACTTTTTTTTCGCTTCACAATCCAAAGGCAGTGATTTAAAGCCGCAAAGCAACGAGGTTTCTTTGATTGAAGCAGAGTCGTTAGTTATTTCTTGCTGTATTTCTCTCCGTGACATTTATCATTTTTAAATATTAATTTTTTGTCAGGAAGACATTTGAAAAACGGTCATTTGGGTCATATCTATTCAATAAACTCTCCAAATGACTTTTCCATTCTATGTAAACTTCTTTGTTCCACTCGCACTTTCACCGGAAACCTTTGTTGAAGATCAGATCATGTCGTTTCTTGAAATTTTCCATCCAACCATCGCTAGCTTTAAAATTATGGATTTGCGGTGGTTCTTAAGCTTTCATTTGTTTTCATTTCTACACTGTTCAATCCATGTACACAAACATTGTTCTAAGTTAGGGAATTCAGTCTTTCACATAGAAGACTTTCTGCCGATTCTTGCGTCTTCAATAGTTCAGCTCCGTTTTTAATAAGATGGATAATGTACTCTTATGTATTCCAGACTGTACTGCAACGTCTTTTCTCTTCAATTCGTTTTTCACAGCTTCGATAGCTTTTAAATTCTCAGCATATGTTAAGTTTTCGTTTTGAATCTATTTATGAAGAAATTTTTTGTTACAATATTTATATATAAACTATAATAATTCATTTTCGGTCAATGTCTGATAACTTTCATAATTGTGGTTTGGTAATAACTGGTTTTCTTTATGTCAAGTTTATTAAAAAAATTAATAAATATATTTTATGCTCTATTTAGAACCAATTGCGACACAAGTTAATGAAATTTCTTATATTATTATATTCCATTGGAATTTCCAAATTACCATGATAGCTGTAAAACTGCTTACCCAAAATTATGATCATTTATTTACCAATTTAGACGCTGGAGTTGGCTCCAAAAAACAGGGTCGATAAGGTGCGCGCCATTTCAGCTTGTAAACTGGCGGCCCCAAATGCCAGTTCTTAAGGTCAGCACAGGTCGGATATGAAGATGCCAGCCGGTTTTCCCGAACGAAAAGATTGGCTGGAAAACCTCATAACGTGCGCGCGTGAAACCTTTTGTAACGTGGGGTTTAAACCTCAAATAAGAGCGGTGTAATAGCGCAAGAAGTTTTGCAGCGCTCGAAACTTTTTTATTAGGTTTTTTGGGGTCTCAACTAAGAGCAGTTTCTTGGGGCAACACGAGCTGTTACTCAATACTGAACAACTTTATTAAATAGTATAACTATTCTCAGAAGTTTTAAGAAAAATTTGATCAAAATCAATTGATAATTGGCGCAGTAAAAAAAATTAGAAGCGCGTTTTTTGCGTTGTTGGCGGCGGTTCCAGTAGTTGGAAAATGATTATATTTCAGCGAGTTTTCATCGTATCCTGATGATTTTTTTTAATTTCGGGTAACAGATATTTTGAATGGAGACCATGATCAAAAATAATTTTCCATTAAGCAAAACTTTTTGCGCTATAACACTGCTCTTAGTTAAGACCCCGCGCGCGCACGTTATAAGGTTTTCCAGATGAGTTTTCCGGCACTTTTGATCACTTCTTACGAGGGTTTTCCGACGTGCAAAACTTCTTACACTATAACACCCCTCTTATTTGGGGGGTTTCGCGCGCGAACGTTATGAGGTTTTTCAGCCAATCTTTTCGTTCGGGAAAACCTGCTAGCATTTTCATATTCGACCTGTGGGTGACCTTAAGAAGTGTGGTGATGTACTAAGTTTGGGCTGCCAGTTTACAAGCTGAAATGGCGTACACCTTATCGACCCTGTTTTTTGTAGCCAGCTCTGGGACTAATTGCCGACTCTTGCCTGGCGCTGTGAAAAATTTAACCACATTAGGCCAGTTACCAGCCGATTTCCCATGTGATTTTGATAATCATGGTCGATTTTCTTGGAAATTGGTTTAAAGGTTGAATTTATAATCTTCTTTAAAATATACACTGTGTAGAAGGGGTGAAAGCCACCCCTTATTGGAGATGAAAATTCATTCCATCAAAATAATCTCGTAGGTCAATAGATTGACTAATTCTAAGCAACTTTAGAGTTATTAACGATTGAAACTGCCTATTTTTCATTGGAAAAACGTTAAGAACAAAAATATAGTTAATAAACAGAGATTCGTTTTTTAAGGACCTCTGTAAATTCAATAATAACTGAGTTATTGCTCGTTGGAGCAGGGCTATTTTTGGGGAACCCCGAAATCGAAAACTTTTAACCTCAAATAACTTTAAATTGATGAAATTTTTGAAAAAAACTCAAGAAATATTTTTCAAAGTATTAGAAAAACCTTTAAATTGAGCACTGTCAAAAGTCTTTTGCATAAGAGTGGACTGATTTATAACAAAAATAAGGTTTCTTACCACCCTAATTGAAATTAATCATAATCCACTTGTAATTTGACCGGTTTTAAATGCTTATCTTGAAAATCTTAATTGTAGGGTTTCTCACGTCAAAAATTTTGAACTTTTCCAAATTTGTGTATCATAAAAATCGAACGAGATACATACAGTTTGAGCTGCACCCTTTTCGAAACCGGGGGTCGAAAAAAGTTTTAATTGATATGACGGTGAAGAACTTGAAATCCCTTACAAAATGCTTTTTTAAAAAAGTTTCTAGCTTGAAAATTAAGCTAGTTATTGTCGAAAAACCAAGTGCTTTTTTTTTGAAAATTTCGGTGTACGAATTTTGGAGTATTGGAGAAACGTGGAGCGTACAATAGAGCAACAGCTGTTTGAAACGTCGTTTGAAAATGTCAACAAATTTAGGAATAATACATTTAAATTTCATTTTACCCGAAACATGCATAAAATATGGGATTTTAAATTTTTTTGCAATAAGGGGTAGTTTCCACCCCCCAAAATATAAAAAGCATGGTTCCGATCAGGGAAGATGTCGTAGAGAGGGGTAAGTACAGCTTGAATTAAAATTTTCATGAAAATCGAGATCATAATAAGTGTTTTTAAAAAAATCTTTCAATATCACTACCCTCAGAGGATGGTTTTGGAGGGGTTGCATGAGTCCGATTAATCAAAAACTTGTTTGAGAATAACAACAGACCTACGAATAATTCATATAAACTGTATTTCACTCAAATACATGCTATAATCGAAGATTTTTAAATTTTTTACGAAAAGGGGTAGTTTTCTTGCCTAAAACATAAAAAAGCACCCTTCAGCTCACGGTATATTTTGAATAAGGGGATAATTAGGGCTAAAAACCAAACTTTCATCAAAATTCGAAGTTGATTAACGAAATTCCACAATTAATAACGTTTTTTACCGCTTGTTCCTGGCCTACATATGTAATGAAAAATAATTTTTGTCTTTAAGCGATTTTTTTGTTTTTTTTTTTCAGTAAGAATACAACAACTATACTGTAATTTTGAACATGATTTTTTTCATTCGTCTAATATTACAGTTTTCATTGATATAAAAACGTATACAAAAAGATCTGCGAATACATAATTTCCTAGTAAAAAAATGCTACCAACTTTAGTTCGCAGAATTTGCCAGCAGTTTCAACAAGAATATTGAATGGCGAGTCGTTCTGGGAATTAAGGACAAGGTAGGTAATATTGAACACCGATACATCATCACATTCTGTTTTAGTGTTTTCAAAATAACGGTATTACGAATTGTATAGGGAAAAGTTAACAAAGAAAAGGTTTATCTCTCAAAATCAAGTGGATAAATATTCAAGTCACAATTATCAACGATTAATACGTGGGTTGTTTGAAAAGTTAACTCTTTCAACCCGACCAATCATGGGAACACAGACTTGATTGTTTCAATGGAATTGATTCGAAGAAAACTGACGTGCTCGGTTGTTGTATGGCAGAAAACAGACTAAAGTGGGTTTCACACCAGATAATTATCGATTTCTTCACATTCAACTTGTGGGAGGTGTGTTAATTTGTATAATAAGGCATTTATAACCCTAGTTTTTGATTCAAACACCAGTGATGATCACTGTTTTAACCCTCCTAGCAAACATGGAAGTATGAAAGCACCTGAAGCGTAGAGGGAAGACTGAAGTATGGTTAAGTTATGGTTAAAACTTGATCAAGTGTTGCTGTGATCCTGGCAAGCTCAAAAACAGCCGTTTTTATGCCGTGAAATAGTGTGGTCCGCTAATTTGAGTATCAAGATTGCGGGCCACCCCTTAGAAAATGGCCACTTCTTTTTACAATAACTAAAAGATAATTGCGACTTGTGGCTACGGAAAGATTTGATTAAGCTACACCTAAAGTGTAATTCGAATAGTCTTTTTTTATTTAATACTTCGAAAGGTTATAGTCCGTTGAGCACATAGACCTTGTAATGGACCAGCCGAAGAGGGAGGTTTCCACGAAATCCAGCAGTTGTTCTTCCTTGAAGTGGGTATCAGATTGTCCCGCTCGACTCTCGTCCAGCTGCAGATTAATCCCTGTGATTCCCTGAGTGAATTTTTATGGCTAACTCTTGATTCGATGGGCGTAGAACCAGGGGTTATTGGCATCTTAACAGGCTTTACCTGAACCTCCAGGTCAGAAACTCTGGTTGGAGATCGAAGCAACATTTGAATCCGGGACCGTTGAAACCTGAACCTTCTTGGCACAATCGACCCTCTTTTTTTTCTCAGCGCCATTGGAATTGCGGCTTTTGAGCCAGGCAATGTCAAAAGCGTCGTTCAGAGTATCTACATCGGTAAAACTGATATTTTGGGATAGTGGGTTCCGTGGTACTAATTTTTTCCCTCACTTCTACGATTGTTAAATCGGCAAGTGCTGACATCTTCAGAATGAGGTCGAAAACTTCTCAGACAACCCTCATATGCAATCTGGGCAAAAAGTAGTTAAAGATTCTTCAGCAATATTTAATAAAAAATTCATTTAAAATTATAATAATGATGGTTTATTAATTCTAAAATGATAAGTTTAAAAGCAAATGTATCATGTTCTAGCTATAAAAGGCATAATAAAAACGTGGAAAAATGTAAATGGAACATGTTGGTAAAATGTTTTCTTTAACATATATAAATAACATTTTAACGCGTAGTAACAAAATCAGATAAATTTTTTCATACTATGTGAAAGTAAAAGAAAACTATCAATATGACAATTTAGAGTGAATTAACTTTTGAGATATGGCAACACTGATGTCAATATGTCAAATTTGACATTGACAACATTTTTAATGGTGAACGTACTCATAATGTCTTGAATAAATCGGAAACTATGACTTTCGACGTGGATTAAACTATCAGCAGTATACAGATCAACTCGCTTCGACTTTTGATGATGAAGCACCATTTTGGGTCACGGTGTTTCGTTGGTTTTCCGAATTCAATCGTGGTCGCAGTTCGCAACAGGGTGAATTCCTCGTAGATCGTCTCAAAAACGGATGTGGTGCGAGAAAATATCGATGCCGTGACATTCAGGCTCACTTGTGCATTAGTTCCACTCGCATCAACCCGAAACTACGAAAGATGTTCGCGCACGGAGCACTTCCAAGCAAATGGTCGCCTGTTTTTTCGAAATTACTGGACGTATCGCCACCTTTTGCATTAGAGCAACGTAGACCGGTCAATTCTGAATGGTACACCAGCATTTGTTTGCCAGAATCAGGGAAGCCAATCGCAGAAGACAAATAATTTTCCACCACAGCAATTCAAACAAAAAACTTTTTGAATAAACAAACATCCAAATGATTGGTTCAAATCACGCATACAAAAATGTATTGATCTTATTGGAGAATATTTTGAAAAACAATATTGTCTATCTCAAAACTAAAGTAGCATCCCTCGTATTGTATTTATGTCAAAGTGATACTATTTATATCGATGGATTTAAAGAAAATGTTAATATAATCACTAATTCATAAATATTTATTTGTTTTTTATTATTTTTATCATTGTGTCATTTAAATAAGGTAATTCATACAATTTAAATCTGAAATTTAACTAGATAACCACATTATGCCGCTAGACGAGTAAATGTTAAAATTTAATATAAATACTCACTCGATGAAATCACAGTTTTTATAAAATCCTTATCGTTGCGGTAAAAAAAAAACACTTATCACGAATGTCCACTTATCAATTATTTACTATCGAAACGCACAACACCACCAACGATTCACAACAGAAAAACGATTTTTAGGTTAGAGGAATGCGTGGTTATCGTGATGATTGGATTGAGACAAGAATGTTCGACGTTCCAATACAAAAGTGATTCGCCGACTGGCGACTGGTTCAACATTGCATTTACCAAGAAATTTAATTGAACTTGATAAGTTTCCTGCTGCGATGGGGAATTGAACATGACGAGGTGGGAAGTGCTGAGATTCGATAAAATTTGTATATATATATATATATATATATATATATATATATATACATATATATTATATCATTGTCTAATTGGCGCCAAACGAAGAATGATGTTATAAAAAATCAAAACAAACTTTTTGCACGACGTCGCTTGTTTATTTAAACGAATTATCATTGAACTAATTAAAAAGAATGTTTAGTAAATGTTATTGTAGATATGTATAACTATTATTATTATAAAAGTACAACAAATATTACGTAAGGTAATAAAATTGTACAATATACCTAAATAATTTTTTTGATTATCGATATTGAATTCATAAAATATTTAATTGATTATAGAGATGGGGTTGCCGTTTTTTTTAGCAAGAAATAACGTATACACCGATTTACACGGTAGATACGTTCCCGAGAAAAACGAAAATTAAAAATTTTCCAGTCAAAACCGTGTAAATCGAAAAGCAGTGCCGGATTAAGCCAGGGGCTTGGGGGGGCTATAGCCCTGGGTCCCAGGTCCAAGAGGGCCACATCATTTGGAAATCATTCTGTTTTTTTGATGTGTTGATACCATAAATTTAACGTATTGATATTATTTTGTGAATTTTTCCGGGTTTCCGAATTCCCTAAGGAGGCCCCGTCGTTATTTTAGCCCCGGGCCTTATAAATCTTAATCCGGCTCTGTCGAAAAACTTGCTGAAAATGCATAATTTTGCTATTTAACAGTTGTGGTGTACACAGAAATAAAAATAAGGTTAAAATATGTAATATATTACGGAAACACTGTTTTTTTTATTTAATTAGAATACAAAAAATAAAACCAAATGTCACTGTCAGAAATTACTCTTTTTTTCGGAATCGAAGGTTCGAATCCACTTTCATTACTTTCAAGTTATTTGTGGCGATTCGATTTTTAAAGCAGAAATATTTGCATTATGAGAGATGGTAATAAAATCGGTTATTAACAATTGCTTCGAATAATTTTTGGTAAGATCTTTGTAAATTCTTCATATTGAGCGAAGCAGCGATTTATGTCACGTTGGAGCTCTTTCAACGTTTCTTCCCAATGCGAATCCTTGGCGGATGACTTTAGCATTGACTGTTACTGGTACTATTTCTTCTTCATCAGATTTGTCAGACACGCTTTCGCAAACTATGTTAACTAAATCATCCTCACTTGGTTCTTTATCAGCCATTAACTCTGCGATATCATCATCAGTAAAATCATCAAAACCTTCTCCGCCCAATGAATGTGCCATCTGCGAATATTCATCATTGACTACATTTGGCTACAATTTTTTCCAACAGCTATCGAGCGTTGTTTGATTAATCGCATTTTATAAGTGTAGTAGACCTTTGACCTTAAATATTTTTTGGCATCTGGGATAAAACATTCATGAAACCATTCAGTAAACATTGCAGGAGTAACCCACGCTTTCTTATTAGCCCTCCAATAAACGGGAAGATTATTGATGTTTACTCCTTAAAGGCATTAGTCCTTTCAGGCATTTTTTTCCTGACTCATCAGCATTGAAAACCTGATCAGGGGTGTATAAATTCTGCAAAATTTTCTGGATATTTTTGGGCTGCATCTACGTCTAAGTTCTATCTATTGTGTAAAAAATGTCTTATTTTGAATCTTTCAAACCAGCCATGACTTGCCAAAAAATTTGGCCTCTTTTCAGTTGAAAAAAAAGACGGTAATTGCTCTACAATTTTTTCGTAAATTCGTAATGCTTTATTTGTTATTGCGCTTGTATCAATGGGTACTCTTTTTTGTGTTTGATCTTCTATCCAAAGCATTAACGCTTTCTCCATTTTTTCCATTGCGATATTTCTGGTGTATAATGTTGTGCCCATACTCGTGGTACTGCCAGCTGCAACACTCTTTCTAATTGTGTTTTCATTTGTTCTAATAGTTCTTATTGTAGCTTCGTTCCTGCTACTCCACTCTATCACTCAAAACTTTGGTTTGAGTTTCTAAAGAAATCACTTTTCTTTTAACTTTTTTCTTCATCACAAGCCTATAATTTAGTTGTGATTAAAGTAAAATTCTGAGGGTAAAAATACGGGAAATTTTGGGGGGAAAATTAAAAACTTTTATTTTTTATTAAATACTTATTTCTTTATTATAGTTTGAATAAAACTTTATCAAAGCGTAAGAGAATTCTACCTAATGTTTATTGGTTAACTAAAGAAAATAAAATTATATATTATAATAATTGTTTTTTTCATTAATTTACAAGTACTAAGCTCCAAATAATCACAAAATTATTATACCTTTAATAAAAGAACCAGTTGTTTTAATTCACCACAACTAGACTGTTTAATAATTAATTTGTACTCAAATTGAAATGTTTTAATTTTTTTCCCTCCAAAATTTCCCGCATTTTTCCCTCTGAATTTTACTTTAATCACAGGTGTTCATTTATAATAATCTAAATTACGCACTCACTTGTTATTTACAAATATGGAAAATTAAATCTTTTTGAAACTAATAAACTTTCACTCAAATACAATTTTCCGTAGATAAAACAGTGTGCGTATTCAGCAAATCAGCAGGGATTTAGTAGAGTGCGATAAAAACAAAAAAAAACTTATTTGAAAAAGAATCTTTCAGTAAATACTGATGTGGCGGGAACAGAAAGCAGATATGAGACAATTTTGGTTGTATTTTCAAATTCTTCTGAAATGTTTATTAATAAATGGCTCCACTTTTGTCCAATAAATTTCAAGAATGCTTTGTCTTTGTCCGATATTTTTTTATAAATTACTTTGAAATTTACTAATTTCGAATATAAATCATCCATAGCGTTATCGAGTTATTGGGCAAGCAAATTTAGATTATCTATAATTTTCTCAAAATGTTCAAATGTGACCGAACACTTCAATGACGCGAAAAAAAGTTACGTTCTGTGAACGCACACACTCGCATGTCTGTCAATGAGTGACAAAGTAGTATATTTGACATTGACAGATACGTTCAGAAATTCAGTGAAATTTATTTGTGGCAGCACTGCACTGAACAGTGTGCGTCCTAAATAAAAACAAATTTGTATTACCGTTTAAGTATAACACATAATAGTGTGGTTGTATTTTGATGCTACAGACATTATTTTGTAAACTTTATTTTTGTTCAACAGTAAAAAGTTTAATGTAGTGCGTTTTTTAGAAATTCAGAATTATATACTGATTAAATGATGAAGTATAAATATTTTTCAATCTTACCAACGTAATAATAAAAAATATAAACTAGTTATTTATTTAATTAAAAAATCACGAGTGTAATTAGTTTAATATTATATTAGAAACTAATACTTCATTTTTTATTTAAATCTAATAATTCCTTTCATACTATATTGCGAGTATATCGAGGATTTTCTTTTGGATGAAAAACTTTTAACTTAATTGGTTTCCTAACTATAGAGAATTCCACATTCCGCACTTGACTTAAGTCAACGCCAACAGATTGGAAAGTTTGGGTTTTGTGGACTGCATAGCAAATGTAGATCTAACGGAAAATTGTGACGCTCCTTCAGGTTGATCTTCCATTGAATCATAGCTTTGGTATATTTTGTACTATCTGGAAAATTTGACGACTATATCATCATTGATTTTTTCAACATCTTTAGTAAATAGCGCCTGTTTTGCTCTGTCTTTCATCCCCTCATAATTTCCATTGGCTTAACAGTTACCAAATACTCAATGAGATTGTTGCTTGGGATGATATTCTGTGGCGATTCAATTTCTTCCATATCTGCTCAATATCCGTGATTATCAAAGTGATCCAGGTGAACCACCAGGGGTTCACGGGAGATTCGACGGGAGTCTTCGTTGGGCGTGACAAAAAATGAGATTCCACAATCGTAAGCGGGGGTTCATGGTAATTTATTTGGATTTAAGAAGTTCAGTAAGAACTTGCATATTCCATATTCAGTACAACGCCGGCCGCCGTCCCGTCCAGTTCAGCCTTGTGGTGTATTTGCTTGCAGTCTTGCACGAACTTGTTTGATTTTTCACCAATATGAATACGAATGTCGAATATTAACGTTACTCATTTGTTTCCAGAATTTCCAGAAAACTGAATCGATATTAGTGTTGGCCAGTGACAGAATTTGTTTCCAGACTTTCGAAAAGAAGAGTAAAGTATTTTGAGATGCGAATACTACTTTGAGTTGTTGGATCGTTTGATTGCAAAAATCAAGGTAAAACGACCAAAACAATGTACCGATTCGTAAGTCGATGGCAACGATGGTTGAATTGAGCGAATTGTGCTATTTCATCTACCGTATAGTCCAGATTTGCCCTCCGGTGACTATTGGCTATCCACCGATCTCAAAAAATTGTTCGCCGGTGAGAAATTCAGCTCAAATGAAGAAACAATTGCTGAAACTGAAGCCTGTTTTGAGGCAAAAGTCAAATCCTGTCTACTAAAAAAAGTCTATGGATTACGAATGATTCATCATTTTATTACTCTATTATGATAATGAAAAATGGGGGTTCTATATTATCCTCGAGGATGGAAATGCATAAATGCAACCTCAAATATCTACAAATGAATCAATTTCAAGCCAAAAATGTTCATACTTCTAAAGCTGTTCACAATTACATCAACCTACTGAGCTTTCGACAAAAAAATACATATTTTTGAACCTAACAATTAACAACTATGTGTTTTACGATAAAAAAAATAATTTAGAGCAAAATTTAAGATAATTTTTGGTTTTGAGTACCTTTTGGAGCCCCTTTGTCAGTATTACCCGAGACACGATGCGCCACTGGAATGCACGTCAATAAAAACTAATACCATCCAATAGTGCAAAAAATAGAATGCAAGCGACGTTCAGAAACCAAGGATCTTTCTATAATTAATGGTTTTATGAATTAGTTTTGCTAACAGGCTACATTCCATATTGATTTTCGTGAAAAGGTTTCGAATAAAATATTCAATATGTTTAATAAATATCATAAGTTTCAGGAAATTTTATTTTATTGATACGCTGTACAATCTACTCTATAAGCACAGTATTAAGTAAATAGTCTATAAGTCAATATCGTGAATCAGGAAGCATTCATTGACACTACTTTGATAACATTTATTTTGAAAGATCTGGTTGGTGGAATAGAATATTCATTAATACATTGTTGTGGTCGTTGGATACGATTTTTATATCCTATGGAATGATCCTTCATTACATCTTTGATTCGTTCATCGCCTTAACATAGGGTTGCCAACCATCCTAATTTCCCAGGACATGTCCTAGTTTTTGTAGTGTCCTGGGTTTTCAAATTTTAAAATTCGCGCGCTTCAGGTATGCCTGCTACTTCCTGTAATATTTCTTCCAGATCGGAAACTGTTTCGCTTTGCCCATCAGACTCTAGCACCATCTCAACATCATCTTCATCTGAAGAAGAGTTTTGATTTTTTTTGTTTTTCTTCTTGAAAACTTGTGTTTTATTTGACGCACTGGTAGAAGGTTTGTTTGCTGTTTCTGAGATGGTTGCTTCAACTTTTTCAAATGAAGCAGGCACTTGCAATTTTTTCTTCCTTCTTCTCGAGCCATCTGTAGTTAAAAATTCAGCTCTTTTCTTCTCCAACTATGCCATAAAAGCTTCTCCTATAGACTCTTTATCCACGGGCTGGTTTTCTGGAAGGGATGGATTCCATATTTGGCAAATATATAAAAAAAGTAAATAGTAACCTTTGGTATTTGATAATAGACACTTTTATTGATAATAAAAAATTATTGTAGCTAGTATTTGAAGGTTATTTTTTTTATTAAAAAGATTAACAACAAAATTTAAACACCTATTCTGTTTTTATTGACCGTGTGGGAAATAACGGCTTGAGCAACAAAAAAATTACAACAATTACCTACCATGTAATTCACTTAAATAGGAAGAAGGTTTTTATATACACCGACAGAGACATGAAAAAATTAACAAATTAAAAGAACCTCGTTTAAATTTTTTGCAAGTCTAGAAGTACACACCTGCTATAGATTTTACATAATTGAAAACCAGTTTAAAATTTCTGGTAGTGACACCATATAAAAATTGTTGTTGTCGATAATCGAATCCTATTTATTATCTACATCAATTAATTAAATTAAATTCATATTTTATATTGTTATTTATGATTCTGTATCATTAAATAGAATTTTGTTTCTAGTACAAACAGAACTCACATAACAAGATACGGTTTTCTTTTCTACAGTGTGTTCTGAAAGCCGTCAGAAAAGGATTTTATGGTCAGGGATTTGATACAAAATTTATCTCGTTGCTGGCAAAATATTAATATAGAGATTCATAAAAAATAACACCAATTTATCACAGTTTAAATAAAAGTTTGTAGAGACTTCTTTTGTGCATAGAAAGAGGAAAAGTTTTATCCTGTAGAGTCCATCGTTTTGCTGTACCTTGTCTATGAATTTATTTCTCAACTGTGAATTCTTTCCTTACATTATTTAAACTTAAACTAAGGTAGTGGAGGCAAATATGGCCCACATTTATTTAGGTTATTATATTTATATATAATTTAGCATAATAAAAAATGAGTTATATAAAATACTTCATTGTATTACACTTGGGCCATATTTACCTCCACTATCTTATACATTATTATGTTCCAATTTCTTCTTCAATGTCTTTAACTGTTAACAGTTTTTCAATTTTGATATTTTGGCTATTGGATTCCGATGAACTTGATACATTACCATTTCCCTAGGTGTTAAATGTTCTTACTAGTTCCAGCTGCAGCTAAAAAACCCAACATTTTTTGTCAAAACTACTAATTTCCTTTGTGATAATAAATTCACTTGAAAACAGATGTTGAGGTATGACTTCTATTTAAAATATTGCCTTTTGAAATTTGTAAAGCCACTTTCCAGAAAATTATTTTCACAAAAGCGATAATTTGGTGTTGAGTATTGAGTTTTACAAAATTCTTTCCATTTAAAACACACATCAACAAAGCGATTGAGAAGTTGATATTGTTTATTTATCTTGACAATTGACATTGACAGTAATGACTAATTTTCATTATACCAGCGCTATGATTAGTAAGTGGCAGAACTGAATTTGTGTTGCCGAAATTTATAAGCAAGTTGGAATGTCTTTGATTAGTATGTTTGTAGTATCTTCGTATTTGAAAGTTTACTGCAACCCCATAGCAACTTATTTTTGAGTTGAGACCTTTTGTTGAGTAGCCAGTACATATTTTTTAGTTTCAGATGTAACTGTTTTCTTTTGTTTTTGATATGTGTTTTCCATGTAAGTTTTCCATCTAAATGCAATCCCAAGTACTTGAAAACAGGTTTTATCGGACGGGAAATATTATTTATATATATACAAACAGATTTTCTTGTTGTAAATGTGCAAATATCATGTATTCTAGTAAACTAGTATTATCATTTATGCTTGGATAAAAAATTATATCTAGATCGAATAATAAACTTTTAAACAGGTTTATTGTTTATCTATTTTCTTTTTAACTATATCATATTCTTAATTTTAAATGCGTAATTATGACACAGAAACAATTAAATGGATATTAAAAATACATTTCATTGTGACTTCATAATTTGATTATTATATTATTATTGATCTGTTTGTAGATTTCCATTTAACCGATTTATTTAACGTTTTGAAGTGAAATATTAGTACTTGTGTTTAAGTCGTGTCCGTTTAAATTACAGAAATATTTACAGATCAAGTGTATCTGTTTAATTGACTGCTAAAAATTACGACGACCGACGATTTTTTATGTTTTGATAAAAATGACTGAAACTCGTAAGGAATTGCTTTATTTTCATAGTAGATGATATCATTTCTTGATAGTTTTCAAGGACAAGTTAGTACTTTTCTAGATAGAAACGAATATGTTGCCATTTGCCTTTGTTTAATAATATTAATTTAATGTATTAACTATCTGATCTAGTCCTAGTAGAAAGAAAGATTGAAACAAGTTGTATTTTCTATTTTTTAACTTTGAATTAGGACTGGTCGAGCAAAATATGTTTTTTCCTCTATACAAATAAAAATATTGACATTTTCACAGTTTATTATTATTATGAAGCTATATATTGACTAACTAATCACGTACTACTAAGGAGCAAGGATGGAACGAGACTTTTGGGGTTGTATTTTGTATTTTTTAACTTTGAATTAGGACTGGCCGAGCAAAATATGTTTTTTCCTCTATACAAATAAAAATATTGACATTTTCCCCGTTTATTATTATTATTAAGCTATTTATTGACTAACTAATCACGTACCACTAAGGAGCAAGGATGGAACGAGACTTTTGGGGTTGTATTTTGTATTTTTTAACTTTGAATTAGGACTGGCAGAGCAAAATATGTTTTTTTCTCTATACAAATAAATATATTGACATTTTCCCCATTTATTATTATTATTAAGCTATTTATTGACTAACTAACCACGTACTACAAAGGATCAAGGATGGAACGAGAATTTTGGGGTTGTATTTTGTATTTTTTTAACTTTGAATTAGGACTGGCCGAGCAAAATATGTTTTTTTCTCTATACAAATAAATATATTGACATTTTCCCCATTTATTATTATTATTAAGCTATTTATTGACTAACTAACCACGTACTACAAAGGATCAAGGATGGAACGAGACTTTTGGGGTTGTATTTTGTATTTTTTAACTTTGAATTAGGACTGGCAGAGCAAAATATGTTTTTTTCTCTATACAAATAAAAATATTGACATTTTCCCCGTTTATTATTATTATTAAGCTATTTATTGACTAACTAATCACGTACCACTAAGGAGCAAGGATGGAACGAGACTTTTGGGGTTGTATTTTGTATTTTTTAACTTTGAATTGGGACTGGCCGAGCAAAATATGTTTTTTTCTCTATACAAATAAAAATATTGACATTTTCACCGTTTATAATTATTATTAAGCTATTTATTGACTAACTAATCACGTACCACTAAGGAGCAAGGATGGAACGAGACTTTTGGGATTGTATTTTGTATTTTTTAACTTTGAATTAGGACTGGCCGAGCAAAATATGTTTTTTTCTCTATACAAATAAATATATTGACATTTTCACCGTTTATTATTATTATTAAGCTATTTATTGACTAACTAATCACGTACCACTAAGGAGCAAGGATGGAACGAGACTTTTGGGGTTATATTTTGTACTTTATAACTTTGAATTAGAGCTGGCCGAGCAAAATATGTTTTTTCCTCTATACAAATAAAAATATTGACATTTTCCCCATTTATTATTATTATTAAGCTATTTATTGACTAACTAATCACGTACTACTAAGGAGCAAGGATGGAAAGAGACTTTTGGGGTTGTATTTTGTATTTTTTAACTTTGAATTAGGACTGGCCGAGCAAAATATGTTTTTTCCTCTATACAAATAAATATATTGACATTTTCACCGTTTATTATTATTATTAAGCTATTTATTGACTAACTAATCACGTACCACTAAGGAGCAAGGATGGAACGAGACTTTTGGGGTTATATTTTGTACTTTATAACTTTGAATTAGAACTGGCCGAGCAAAATATGTTTTTTCCTCTATACAAATAAAAATATTGACATTTTCCCCGTTTATTATTATTATTAAGCTATTTATTGACTAACTAATCACGTACCACTAAGGAGCAAGGATGGAACGAGACTTTTGGGATTGTATTTTGTATTTTTTAACTTTGAATTAGGACTGGCCGAGCAAAATATGTTTTTTTCTCTATACAAATAAATATATTGACATTTTCACCGTTTATTATTATTATTAAGCTATTTATTGACTAACTAATCACGTACCACTAAGGAGCAAGGATGGAACGAGACTTTTGGGATTGTATTTTGTATTTTTTAACTTTGAATTAGGACTGGCCGAGCAAAATATGTTTTTTTCTCTATACAAATAAATATATTGACATTTTCACCGTTTATTATTATTATTAAGCTATTTATTGACTAACTAATCACGTACCACTAAGGAGCAAGGATGGAACGAGACTTTTGGGGTTATATTTTGTACTTTATAACTTTGAATTAGAACTGGCCGAGCAAAATATGTTTTTTCCTCTATACAAATAAAAATATTGACATTTTCCCCATTTATTATTATTATTAAGCTATTTATTGACTAACTAATCACGTACTACTAAGGAGCAAGGATGGAAAGAGACTTTTGGGGTTGTATTTTGTATTTTTTAACTTTGAATTAGGACTGGCCGAGCAAAATATGTTTTTTTCTCTATACAAATAAATATATTGACATTTTCACCGTTTATTATTATTATTAAGCTATTTATTGACTAACTAATCACGTACCACTAAGGAGCAAGGATGGAACGAGACTTTTGGGATTGTATTTTGTATTTTTTAACTTTGAATTAGGACTGGCCGAGCAAAATATGTTTTTTTCTCTATACAAATAAATATATTGACATTTTCACCGTTTATTATTATTATTAAGCTATTTATTGACTAACTAATCACGTACCACTAAGGAACAAGGATGGAACGAGACTTTTGGGGTTGTATTTTGTACTTTATAACTTTGAATTAGAACTGGCCGAGCAAAATATGTTTTTTCCTCTATACAAATAAAAATATTGACATTTTCTCCGTTTATTATTATTATCAAGCTATTTATTGACTAACTAATCACGTACCACTAAGGAGCAAGGATGGAACGAGACTTTTGGGATTGTATTTTGTATTTTTTAACTTTGAATTAGGACTGGCAGAGCAAAATATGTTTTAGATAAAATGAAAGAATGAATATATTTTTATTTTGTTAACATGAAAAAAACTAAAAGAAAAATTATACAAGGCTTTCGTAGAGTTAGCAAGCACTGTGAATCTACGAGTCTACGTAAGAGAAAAGTGACTGTTTGGTTGAAAACAGTGCAAAGAAGATTGACCTTGAGTAAGTCTACAATGAAATGACATTGATTGAAAATTGAAAAATTGAGCTATATCCAATCTTACTTGAGGACTGTAAAAACCATTAAAGAATTTCGAGCTAATATACCAAAGTGAGTTTGAAATTTTACTAGTTTAAGTGTTCCTAGTAACCCCACTAAGAAATCTGTTATTAAACAAAACGAAGCCATACTTTTCTTCAATTTAAACCCTGCAGACTTGTTAAGAACGACTACAATTCAATAATTCGATCAACATATCTGGTTATCCTGATTAGATTCGCCAGGATTCTTTCAGGACATCTGTAGCTACATAATGTTGAAGACAGGTTTATAACAGCAAAGTAAATAATAATAAACAGTTTGAAAAGACTGGAACACGCGCTTTTAGAGTTGAATACTGAATAGTGAAAAAATTATATATAAAAAAATAAAAACAAGCTTTAAGTAAAAGCTGTAATTAGGAATGAAACCAATAAACAGATACTTTGAAAAGCTACTTTATAACAGTAACGTGGATAAAAGCGAAGATGATAGTCACAGAATTAGTTTGAAAATGTCATAAAAAGCAACCCACGCTTTTATAATAGTGATATACCTAAAGATATTTGTGTCTGCTAGTGTTAGTTATTTGTTTGAATAGACCGCTATCTATGTTAAATATATTCAACTTTATACAGACAACTACTTTCGCAGATCAATCTAGACATTTTATTAGATGGTTTCTCTAACAGATGGTGCAAGGGTACACTTCAAGTCAAATGTAATCGATAAAAACATTAGTGAAACTTCCGAACACTAGGCGGCGTTGTAAGTTTAATGAAAATGTCGATTAGAGAATGGAATTTTGGCTTGATTGTATTTATGAATGAAAATTGCGGGGGTGGAAATGGGACGAGCATACACAATATGTAAATTGAACATCTGCTACGACTTCTTGATCCGAAAGTCATTAATTCGTCCGTTTGGAAACGATGGTTGGCTGTTGTTGATTAATGTATAGACAATGAATTACCGATTTGCGTTTGAATCAAGTCGTTTTCTACGCCTAATAATATTATAATAATAAGTTTTTTAAAAACATTTAATTATATTTTGAATTAAAATTTCAGTATTTTTAAATAGTTAATAACGATAGTAAAAGTTAGATGAATAAAAAAATTGAATTAATACTGAATTGGTTTTCATCGAATTTGTACAACACAAAACGTATTTAATAATACTTTACTCACGAATGTTATTCTAGACTTTATCTATAACTATGAGGAGAAAAACTTTATTTTAACTTTACAAGTATTGAAAGTTATACTGTAATATTATGTAATGTATTGTAAGTACTGGTATTCTTGGTAGTTATACACTTTCACGGTCACCTGGTTTTTTGGCTCTAGAAAATCGAAAAATGGATGGATTTTAATGATCTCGGTCTCAAAATGTTCCATTTTACGGCGGATTTATAAAAAAAATTAGGAGAAATAGCTGGAATGAAAATTTCTCATAGTTTTACTGTTTTAAATCGTAAAAAAAACGGTTTTGCAAAATAATCCTTTACAAAAAATTATGGTAATTATACACTTTCACGGTCACCTGGTTTTTTGGCTCTAGAAAATCGAAAAATGGATGGATTTTAATGATCTTGGTCTCAAAATGTTCCATTTTACGGCGGATTTATAAAAAAAATTAGTAGAAATAGCTGGAATGAAAATTTCTCATAGTTTTACTGTTTTAAATCGTAAAAAAAAACGGTTTTGCAAAATAATCCTTTACAAAAAATTATGGTAATTATACACTTTCACGGTCACCTGGTTTTTTGGCTCTAGAAAATCGAAAAATGGATGGATTTTAATGATCTTGGTCTCAAAATGTTCCATTTTACGGCGGATTTATAAAAAAAATTAGTAGAAATAGCTGGAATGAAAATTTCTCATAGTTTTACTGTTTTAAATCGTAAAAAAAACGGTTTTGCAAAATAATCCTTTACAAAAAATTATGGTAATTATACACTTTCACGGTCACCTGGTTTTTTGGCTCTAGAAAATCGAAAAATGGATGGATTTTAATGATCTTGGTCTCAAAATGTTCCATTTTACGGCGGATTTATAAAAAAAATTAGTAGAAATAGCTGGAATGAAAATTTCTCATATTTTTACTGTTTTAAATCGTAAAAAAAACGGTTTTGCAAAATAATCCTTTACAAAAAATTATGGTAATTATACACTTTCACGGTCACCTGGTTTTTTGGCTCTAGAAAATCGAAAAATGGATGGATTTTAATGATCTTGGTCTCAAAATGTTCCATTTTACGGCGGATTTATAAAAAAAATTAGTAGAAATAGCTGGAATGAAAATTTCTCATATTTTTACTGTTTTAAATCGTAAAAAAAAACGGTTTTGCAAAATAATCCTTTACAAAAAATTATGGTAATTATACACTTTCACGGTCACCTGGTTTTTTGGCTCTAGAAAATCGAAAAATGGATGGATTTTAATGATCTTGGTCTCAAAATTTATAAAAAAAAACGAAAATTAAAAAAATAAATATTTTTTACAGTTTCATGACTTTAAATACAAAAAAATGACTTTCTACATATAATCCTTCGTAACTGTTTCTGACGTCGTGGAATCAAGTTCGTATTTTTTTTTCGCAATTTACATAAAAAAAATGAATATTTTGAAAAAAGAAAAAGTTTTTCTACTATTTAAGGTTTAAAACTATTAAAAACCGCAAGTTTAGCTACTACCCCCGTGTTTTTCATAAATTCGTCGTAAAATGGAACATTTTGAGACCAAAATTATAAAATTTATCTATTTTTCGATTTTTAATGGTCCAAAAACTATTGAAACATTGAAGAATATAGTACGAAAGTATTCACGAAAATTGATTGTTTTTCATCGATTTCATTTTAAGCTGAAACAACTGAAAAAATAATTCTTTTTGGATTTTTTTTTAAATTGTTTATTAATTTATGTAGAATACAAAAAAATATAAGAACTTTATCTGATAATGAGATAATTTTTTGTAAAGGATTATTTTGCAAAACCGTTTTTTTTACGATTTAAAACAGTAAAACTATGAGAAATTTTCATTCCAGCTACTTCTACTAATTTTTTTTATAAATCCGCCGTAAAATGGAACATTTTGAGACCGAGATCATTAAAATCCATCCATTTTTCGATTTTCTAGAGCCAAAAAACCAGGTGACCGCGAAAGTGTATAATTACCGTATTCTTGATAGTTTCATGATTTTTTTCCTCTTTCCAACTTCGTTATTTTTGTTGTTGTCGGTTAATTTTTATTGTTTTTAATCGTTCCATTTGAATAGAAAAAAAGTTATATGCAATATTTGCCGTTGGTATTTCCGTATAAAATTAATTCTAGATTGCCCACTGTATTTGATCGAATTCTAACTGTAGAAAAATATGAAACTAATTTTCAAGTTTTTCAATGATTCAGTGCCCCTCTTTCTATACCATTTGTTAAAAATTCTAATTCTCTATGACGCTCTGAGCGACTTAGTTGTCTTTTATCAATTTCGGCCCCTCGCTCAAACTGTACCTTAAAATTTTTCCTGAAAGTACGACATTTTTTAAGTGGGTTAGTGACCCCCGTGACTCCCCCTTGAAACCGCGCCCGTTTGTGATATATATTTCAACAATGTAATCGACTTTGTAGATAAAACTACTCGCAAAAACAATAAACTAGTTTTAACCAGTTTTCGCCGGATTCCGATAGACTATAACATAAAATAAGTATCAATATAAACGTTTTATATGGATGTAGTGTGGCGTAGGAGATTTTGTCGATCATAAAACACCTGCAAATAAAATGACGTACAACAATCGATAATTTGAAACAATGTTATATAATGGATCATTTTTCATTGGGGCTGTATTGATTTTGAAAATATTAAACCTGCCAGGGGTTGGTTATCATGTTCGCTATTAAAAAGTATCTCCATTCAAGTTTCAATTTAATAATTATCGTATTTAATCTTTCGGAACGACAAAACAAGGTGTCTTAGAAAAACGCTGTTACATAAAATGTGTCTAGCACCACGTTTATTTCAACGTTGGAGTTTTCTTTAACAATGTTTTCATTAATTTCATCTGAATGTTTACAAATTACTTGTCAAATTATGGATTGAAAATGAGTCAAGAGAAAACAAAGTATGGTGCTAAGATAGAATGATATTGGTACAAAGGAAAACGTAGAGATTAAAGCGGAAAATGACAAATTTGAATACATGGGAGCAACACTGTCAAAAAGAAATGAAAAGCGGACTGAAATAGATAAGAGAATAGTCGAAGTAAGTCATGGGATGATTAAGTAAATTGATAATATCAAAGGAGTTATCTAGAGCAGCCAAAATTAGATTAAACCTAACGATAATACGATCAACAGTTACGTAAGGAAGTAACAAAACTGGTTATATCAAAAAGGAAGGGGAAGAAGAAGAACTGAAGGATCAATCCCATCAATAACAAGATACATGAAAGCCCAAAGAGGTACCAGAAGGAAGATAAGCAAGAAAAATTGGATGGATGCAATTTTGAAGGATATTAGAAAGGATGAACCGAGTTGTAGAGGAAAAGTACACAGTCGCAACCTGTGGAGAAGAATTGTGAAATCAGTTAAAGAAAAAGAAATCATTGGCTTTAAAGGCCTGTAGTACTTTAAAAATGTATACACTTTCGTCAGGATTCATAAATTCCTTCCTGTATCCTTTTTATAAGATTAATAAAGATAAAGCTACTAAGCGTACAGTCTTAGACTTACTAAGTCGAAATGCAACCATCAACAAATCTGTTCGTATTAAAGACGGGTTGAAAATACACTAACAAAATAAAATTGTTGGAAAGTTTAATTTACTTTTGTCCATTGGATCTAAACAAAATGTTTCTAGTTTTTTCATTATAGGCATGTCTACCAATTTACACTGTCCAGTTCGATTGTATTTCAATCAAATAGTGTTGAAAAATGTTTCAAATTGAGTTTCGCGTTGTTATGACATTTTTGACTTAAGTAGGATCATCACCAATACAAATTAAAAACAGAATGGAGGTTGTTACAATGAATGGTGTCCATCTTTTTCGACAATTTTAAGTTGCTTCGCTAGGGACTAGATCATTAGAAGATGACCCACGTGTCGAAGGTCCTGTGATGGTGACTATTCCAGATTAAATTAAATTATTGGAAAAAATTATTCTAAGCGACCGGTGCCTGAAAACAAAAGAAATTACAGCGTTGACAGTCATTTATAAAACAAGTGTTCTAAGGAAGTTGCCTCGAATTTTTTGCGCAATGAGCGATATTTAGAGCTTTACCACCAAGACCAAGAAAGTGTAATCCAATCAATTGTATATAGTAATGAAACTATAGTTCTTTCTAAGATCTCACATGCAAAAGGGATTCCATGGAGTGGCGTTAGAGCTTTGGTTCTACAACCGGAAATGCTGCAATTACTCTGACTTACTAAGGAACTTGCGTCAACAAATTATCGAAAAAAGACGCTGCAAAATCAGTCCACACTACTTCGCTTTCCAGTACTACTGTACACGAATGTGGCTCCACAAAGAATAAACACCCACCATATAGCCCTGATCTGACACTGTCCGACTATTTTTTCTTCGCAAAGCTGAAGACCAAGTTAAGTGGTATTCTGACTCAAAATAATCAAATTTTTTTCTATTTACGACCTTTCTTTGTTAGGCTAAGAACTCATGGGCCGCACAACGTACTTTTTAGCATTAAAATTTGGAAAATGTTACATAATTTATTACTAACGATTTGGTGTATAATTTAAATTGAAAATTTGGTATTGATCATCTTTCAACTGAGCTTGAAATTCACACCTGTCTTGACTAACACTGATTCCTTTTTTGGCAAACGTGAACAGATAAATTTCGTATTGAGGTAAATGTGTGTATGAAAGCATTACATTAGCATCAAGTTCACATCGACGAAAGTCTATGAGAGGAATCTTATCAAAATTTAAATTCTTGACACTTTCGCCTAGAAATAATCAGATCATAAAATGTGAATATAAATAGGAACTTTCCTTCGCTGGTTCTCAAGGAGCGAACAAGACGGGAAGAAGTTTTTAATTAGTTTCGTCTTTTTTCGAAAAGTTTCGGTACAAAAGAATACGTAAAAATGTAATCGTTCATTATATGACTTTTAAATAGGGTTAAACCCTCTCCATATTAATATTTTTCACTCTCAATCACCAGTTGCGAAGGGGTTATTTCTGAACGTTTTATTGAACTCATCATTTGCTGGTCACTTCATAACAGATTTCTACCTCGCACAGGTATTGGATAAATGAACGGGGCGATGGAAAGAGTGTACAAAATTTGAGGACCGCATTTATGCAGATTATGAATATTAATGTTACCAAGAGGTGTATTGGTCCATTATTTTGATACCACATCCTCTTAGACATCAAGTAAATGGACTGAACATATGCTTTGGTATTATTATAGATACCTAATAATCTTTTTAGTGGCAGTATACGTTTATTTTTATGATTTAAGATACTTGATGGTTAAGTGAAAAAAGAAAAAAATATATATACCAAGACGGGTAGTCTTTACTGACTAGTTAGAACAAAACAACCGATATATTGGGGTTTCAGCAAATTTTGGAAAATGAAAACTCTTTATCAAACTATAGATCCAAGTTTTCGGAAAGTATCTTTCCCATCATCAAGAAAACTACAATATAAGTGGAAAAGTGAGTTAAAAAATCAAAATAAGTGTTAAAAACGTGTATTTAAAGATATATTATAGAAGTTTAGATCGAATTCCTATCGGAATAATCTATGGTATAAGCTAAGTTTTATATAATATAATTCCTATTTAATATGTACGATGATATATTGAAAAATTCTTAGCCTACTATAGAACCAAACAAAATTTTGATGTCAAAATATTTTATTACTCAACATATTCTTCTCTTAATTGAATACATTTATTACAGGGAACCTGCAACGTCTCTAGACCTTTCAAAAAAATTATTTCTTCTCGTTGGAAGAAAATTTACGACCTTTTAAACTTTTTTTCAGTCGAGGAAAGAGATGATAGTCGGACGGTACCAAATCTGGTGAATAAGGGGGGTGTTCTAGTAATTCAAACCCTAACATGAAGTTTGTGTGCAGGGGCGTTGTCCTGCAAAAACAAAACAACTTTGGATAGCTTTCCACGTTTTTTCTCTTTAATTTTTCAAGGTAGTAGTGTCGAATAGTAATCTCCAGTTATTGTTCTACCCTTATCCAAAAAATCAATCATGATTATTCGATGGCAATCCCAAGAAACTGGACACAAAATTTCTTAGGTCTTGGAGAACCAGAGTGTCGCCATTCCGTCGATTGTTGCTTTGTTTCTGGATCGTAGAAATGTACCCGAGTCTCATCGATAGTAACAATTCGGTTTAAGAAGTCTACATCGTTTTCAAATCGATGTTTCTACCCTTGCACGCTTTTGGTCAACATTCAAACATTTGGGGAACTATTTTGCAGCAATTTTTCTCATGTCCAAATTGACGTGAACCATATGATGAACGCATTCGAATGAAATATTCGACGGTCTGATCAAATCATGTCATCAACTGCATCGATAATTTCGGGGACTGACATAGAAACTGACCTTCCCGATCGATCATCATCTTCAATGGAAAACTTACTTTTTTTAAAGCTTACAGTCCAATTTTTCACGGACATTGATCACCAAGGGTATTAAGCATATCTTCGTAAATCTACTTACCTTCTAGCCCTTCTAAATAAAGGTGGTGGACATCTTTTTTCTTTTAATTTATTACGTAATTCTGGTTTACTTTTTTCACATCAAACTTTACACTTACACTTCTAATAATTTATTGTTCGTTGCTATGGTAACGCATTATTTTGTATATGCGTGTGTTATAATCATTTAAAATTTGTTTAAATTCGTGAATATGTAAAAATTGTTAAAAATATGTATTTAAGTCCTCTCCTTTCTACTCATTATCTTCCCTTCTTTTTTAAAATTTTTTCTGTTGTCTTACGTTGCTTGTACTATTCATTTTTTCCACTTTTCTGGTATTTTAATTTTTCAAATTTTCCTCACGAGTCTCTCAGTTTATCAATTGCAAAATAACCACCAAAAATAGGAAAATACACCGTGTGTATAATAAAATTGTATTTATGTAGTTTATGTGGCAATTTCTAGTGAAAAATCCAGTACAAAGTTCACTTTTTTTTTTATAATTATGTCATAAAGCGTTTTATATGTCTGTCTGACATCACCATCAATTCATTTTATTCGCAGAGACTCTATACAACTCTTCATGCGTTCTGTAATTTGTCGAGTTCACGGAGCAGAAAATTCGAGAATTCGACTATAAATTCATAACCAGTGAACTCGGTTCCAAGATAATAATTAATCAAACATTATTAATAGTTGGTACAATCGCAGAATATTTTCTTAATTATTTTTCTTTCCCTTTTTTTTTCAAATGTCAAATAGTCAACGCCAATGTTTATATTAAAACTTTTTAGAATTTTTATTTGGTACAGTTGATACAACGTACTATTATCTGACATATAATTTGAATCATTTACATACACGAGGTTCGACTTTTCATCAATTTCATTTATCATTTATCGAAAATAATTCCCCAATGCGATTTTTGTCTAAAAATTCGAAATTCAAAAAAAATAATTGACTCGTGACAGTTAAGACGTAGTTGAATTTATACATTCGTATTAGAATATGTTGTAGATACTAATTTCAGTTAAATTAATTGAGACCAACAAAGAAAACACTAAAATATGTTTATTTTTCAACGTAATCTTCTTTTAGTTTCATTCACTGTTCCATATAGCAAAATAGCCAATTTTTCAAGTCTGGGAATAGAAATTGATCCGAGGGGGTTGAATCTGGCGAATAGGATGTAATTTAAACTTTAGTGTATCAATTTTTACCATTGCAATAATGGATGTGTGAGCTGGTGCATTGTTTTGATAAACAACAATTTGTTCTTAGCCAAATGCTCGCACAAATGTTGCAATTAATCCGAATAATACTCGCCGTTAATTATTCCTTTTTCAAAATAGTCAATCAAAATTATCCCACGCGCATCCCAAAAAACCGACTCCCTGACCTTGCCTGCAGATGGAACGGTCTTTGTAGACCGTTCTCTGTTTTAAGTTCAATGTTCAATTGTGTTTCGGGTGTAAAGACCCACGTTTCATCTATGGCGCAAAATCTCGGCTATATTTCTGTAAAACATTACCAAACACTCGATGGAAACATCTTCACGACGCTGTTTTTGTTCTATTATGATCAAACGCAGCGTATGTCCAAATTTTCAGTTAATATGAGATGTTCCGAACTTTTTGGAATTCCTGCTAGTTCGGGTACTTTCAGTCGACGATCGTCCAGTACCATTTTGTGGATTTTCTTCAACATTTCTTGAGTCGTCACCCCATTTAGTGGACATCTGCGGTGCTGGTCTTCGCAGGTCGTACGGCCTCGTTTAAACTCTGCTACCTAATATTAGTATAGAGTAGATGAGTAGAATATAGTTGATAATATTTGATCGTTAAACGCAAAACGTAACTGTACAATCCTACCTAAGTAATCCCTACACGATATTTCAAGACCTACAACTATGGCCGACACTGAAATTGAGCCGAACTGGACGGAATTCCCATTTTATTTCTATATACATTTCTGAAATAGACTATAAACATGTCTCGGATTTTACATTATTCTTTATTAAATTGCTAGAGCGAGTAAAACATTCCTGACAAAGTGGGGATACACTTGTAAGTGAATCAATGTCAAGAATGCACTTCATTGTAATGCCTAGTTAAATTAGTCTTGCTGACGAACGTCCGATGACACCCAGGACAATTAAATAATCCAGTCTTTAATTCCTCTTCTTACTTTCCATAATAAATAATTCATATTTCAATTCTTCTTTATTATTACTCTCCATAATCTACTTTGAGGTTATAAAAAATTATATTTTAGTTGAGTAATATGATACGTATACCTGTATGTAAATATTACTTACTTCAATGATTTACCTATCTATAAAAAATATATTTACACGTAAATATTAACGCAAATTGTTTGATGGTTGAGAAAGAAATCAAGTACAAAGTTTCTACCTGGTGCGTTTGACATTTGACGAGCGCTGACCGCGCAGACGACGTTACGTTCCAGAGCATGCGCAAAGCGAGCTAGAAGGAACGGACCCGTTTGACATTTATCCACTTGATTCATGCTGATTTAGTAGTGGGCAACTTAGATGACTAATACTTCTGAACACTCTACATCGTTAGCGTTTTAAGGATGTTTAAATTAATATTAATAAACAATGTGTTTTATTTCGGTACGATCCTCGTAATTTAATTAAAAATATTATGATAGAGATCAGATGCTTCAAAAAGCGAGAAAGTATACGAAGTTTCAAGTCAACAGACTTAACTTAAATACCCAGTATGGTTTAAATTCGATTTTAACAACAGTTACACTATTAATTAAACAAATTTCAATTCGTATAATCGGTAATTTACATAAAAATGAGACTAAAACTTTTTTTAATCAACGAATTTTTATGTTAGCGCCTAAAGTGTCCCTCTTCGAGGCTCTCGACTCCCGGCCTGGTCGGCAGAGATACCAAATATTTTATGCAAATCTTAACGTATATACGTGTGTGTATTTTGATATTTAAATTCATATTTCCGAGAGTGATTAAATAAAACGGAATGGAACAATTCATTTCTACTTTGAAAACCTTACGATAATAGATAACTGATAACTATAAAATCCAGAATATCTACAAACAACCGTATAGGAATCTAGTGGACCAGTTCATTATAATTGATTAGGTTGTTCCAGTTTTATTGAAATTTAAACTGATTCATTGCATAGACGGACGGGCTCTAACCCAGAGAGATAAATTTTAGGGGCGGCAAAATTGAAAAATAAGGGAAAAGTTTTGTTAATTTAAAGTAAACAATTGATAAATAATAAAATTACTTTGACAAAGTCAACGCCTTCCGTTTTACCGTTTCCGTTTTACCGTTTCCGTTTCACCGTTTCCGTTTTACCGTTTCCGTTTTACCGTTTCCGTTTTACCGTTTTACCGTTTCCGTTTTACCGTTTCCGTTTTACCGTTTCCGTTTCCGTTTTACCGTTTCCGTTTTACCGTTTCCGTTTTACCGTTTCCGTTTTACCGTTTCCGTTTTACCGTTTCCGTTTTACCGTTTCCGTTTTACCGTTTCCGTTTTACCGTTTCCGTTTTACCGTTTCCGTTTTACCGTTTCCGTTTTACCGTTTCCGTTTTACCGTTTCCGTTTTACCGTTTCCGTTTTACCGTTTCCGTTTTACCGTTTCCGTTTTACCGTTTCCGTTTTACCGTTTCCGTTTTACCGTTTCCGTTTTACCGTTTCCGTTTTACCGTTTCCGTTTTACCGTTTCCGTTTCCGTTTTACCGTTTCCGTTTTACCGTTTCCGATATACCGTTTCCGTTTTACCGTTTCCGATTTAATGCTTCCGTTTTACCGTTTCCGATTTAATGCTTCCGTTTTACCGTTTCCGTTTCTATCTTAGTGATTCAATGTTTTTGTACTAACTATTCATTTATTTTTCGAATAATTTCCTGAATTATCTTTATATAGGTACTTTCCTATGCCCCTTGTAGTAATAAATGATTTCGTATTCATCGCATAATAGAAGTGAAATGTTTAAAATTCAGTAGTCGGTATTCGATTCTACTCAATGATGAATTCGAGTTTTCGTTTTATAGTTTCCCTAATTATATTTCAAACGTTCAAGGCACAAGAATAACCTTCAGTGTTTCTCCTTCGATTTTGTAAAAATTGAAGTTGTTAATATTGTTCTACACCTTTTGGCTTTCGACTATATGAAGTGTTATTATATGATATTTTAGTTTGGATTTGGAACACAACAAAATAGATCGTAAGGTCATTGCAAACATGCAACTTAGGGCTGTGACCTTGGACTTTCATTTGCGGCGAAATTTAGATATAGTCCAGGAAATATAAGCTTCTTTTTTGGACAATTTACAACTAGTCTTGTTTACTTGGTACGTTTACTTTTTTGTTGACAATTGCGGGATACTTTTCGATTTAAGATTGGAAATTAATAATTCTGTGTAGCAGAATCATTTTTCCTCTCCAGAGATTAAGACATCGAAACACGGTTCTGTATTGTGTGATTGCCAAATTACAAAATAGTAAAGTAGGCGTTGACTGAGAAGGTTATTAATTGTTTATCGTAATTTGTCAGTTGTCAAATGTCAAGTATGGAAAATCTAAAAAAAACGAACGATGTAGAATGAAGTTTTAATAACAAATTCAATATTGGAAGAAATCTTTTACGGTTAATACGGATTTTTTTGTCCCCATAGTCTTATTTTTGATTATAAATTTTGAATTATTAATCACAGTATTCACTGATCTATTACTGCGGTTTCGTAGTGTTTTGTTGTCTATATTTAGCCGTGGAATGTCCAAAAGCCACAGCTTATTGATTGAAATAAAATTTTCAGTGCCGATTAAAACCGCTGAAAAGTTTACAATGGAAAGATAGCGGCCTAGTTCTAGCTGAATACACGTTTTTTAGGAAAATAGTTTTCGTTTAATGTCGAATGATTAAATTGTTGTGGAATCGCAGTATCTGAAGCTCGCAATTTTTTATGGTTAAGAATATATTACATACAAGATTAAGATAAATAAAAAACGTAATATATGCAACAAATATAAAAAGAATCAGAAACCTTGCATAATTCAGTCTCATATATAATCAGTTTATTCATTTATGATATGAAAGTACTGGGTGTTGATGTGAGAATTGAAAACTACTATACAAACAAATTTCGAAATTTGTTATGTATTTTAATGAAACTTTTGTACACGATACGCAAATTGGGGCGATATTAAAAATTTATTTAGATGTATGTTTACATTTCCATTGACCAGATATCTTCGAAAAGTAGATTAATAATTTCGATCGAGAACTATGCCCTGTGTCTCCCATCGGCGATATTTGGATTATTTATTTATCATTTTGCGTATTCATCTTACCCGGGAGACCGCAGTAAATTTTACTCTTGGGACACATAAAACATTTCTTCGATTCCCAAAATGCTTCGTTACATTTCCAAGATCATTCATTTCCATAAATTCTCACATTATATAAAAAAATAATAGATAGAAAACAATTATACAAATGAGCATTTTTACTCGAATTGTGAAAAAAAAAGTTACAGAAAATATCACGTTTTTGCATATTTAAAAATTATACGAATCTCCAGCGATTATTTTTTACTCCTTAGCGAGCTAACCTAACCTAACCAGACAATCAGAAACGTGACGATTTTTAATACGTCGAGATAACTCGGAACGAGGATATTTCAGGTAAATGAAAAGGTAGCCCGAGTATATGATACAACTCGTAACGGTTTCATTAAGACTGGAATTTAGTACCTTATTCACTTTGTAAAGTTGGAAAATACAAAAATTATTTCCTAGAATACGAAAAAGTGGCTAAATTCTTTGGCGCTGCTCAGGATGTAAAGCAAAGTGCCATACTAATAGAGGTAAGTTAAATAAGGTTAGGTTCATTTCATAATTGAAATCCCGAGCCGCATAATCTTCCTTCGCGAGTTGTTTAATCTTCATGACAATCACGATCACGAGTTGGCACATTGTAACAGAAGTTTTATGGCGGGTATTAAAATCATAAGCTGGCGCACGTTCTTCGAGACCACTTGCTAAAAAATATGAATAAAGGAAACTTGAAAAACAACATGGGTCGAATAATAATATATGCAGATGATGTATGTTATGGGGTTCATTAAAAACGCAAATGAAACGAAAAATTATGAGGTATGGCAAGTAGTTTAAGGAGATGATGAATTTGAAAAAGATCTAGTGATAATGTTGTGAATAAAAAAAGTAGGGTTTGTCGGGCTGTTCGGCCGTCGAAGATTGTCTCTTACTTTTGACTTATGACGAATTACTGCCGTGAAAGACAGAGAGAATCTTATTGGATTGCTTTTATTTGGGAAATAGGTGCAATATCGTGGCTCATTCCTGGAATGGCCCTGATATAGGAACACTTTTCTTCTGAAGGAATTAGGATGGTCTTTATGTATGCCAAAGTGGAAGATAGGGGATTTTTTTCTTTGGTTTTGAAGGGGCTATTTAGTCGTTATCTAGAGGGTGAAAATTATGGAATTATTTTATTGGATAGTACGAATCATATAGCGAGCTTAGAGGTCATTTAAACGACTCAGAATTGGGGTCATATCAATATTGACATAAAAGGTATTACTCGGGCTGTATCGGAACTTTTTGGGCAGAAACTGAGAGCACACAAAAGTTTTTTTGAGGAGATGGTCGCGTGAGGTGCAGTAAATAAAAACCTAACGTTGAATGGGCTCGTATTTAAGGTGGATCTAACTGTTCGATCATGACGATTGTAGCCGAGTATTTTCCTTCGATCCTGAATATCGTTTGTGAATTTTTCTTTGTTGTATGGCGCTATTTTAGCGTTTTTCACTATTGGAATCGATGGTTTATAAAAATTGGAAACATACTTATGAATGTTCATGGTTTTAGTTGAGGATCTGGCGTGACAAGATCAGTTTTTTCAAATTTAATACTTCTTTGTTTTCTGGTTATAAAGAACCGCTTCGTTCTTCCTATGTATATTTTTTAAACAAGCAGAATATAAAGTAGATTTCTAAGACACAAGGAAGGTTCTACTTATCTAAGGCTTTTTTTATTTTTTTTGTTGGTTTGTGCGTGGTTTTTGAACCTGTTTTTCTCTTCCCTTATTTTTTTTTATTTTATATTTCGATTATCCATTGGCTCCTGAAGCATATTTAAGATTCTCTCTTTCTGGTTCACAAATTCTGCTTGCTCTCCTCATTAAATTTGTGATAACACCGTATTTTTGATATCGAAGTGGTTTTTTCATCTATATCCTACTTAAATATGAAGTGTTGCCAGTTCTAAATCGTCTAGTTTCATAGCAGCACCGTATTTTTGATATCGGGGTGGTTTCTTCATCTATATCCTACTTAAATATGAAGTGTTGCCAGTTCTAAATCGTCTAGTTTCATAGCAACACCGTATTTTTGATATCGGGGTGGTTTCTTCATCTATATCCTACTTAAATATGAAGTGTTGCCAGTTCTAAATCGTCTAGTTTCATAGCAACACCGTATTTTTGATATCGGGGTGGTTTCTTCATCTATATCCTACTTAAATATAAAGTGTTGCCAGTTCTAAATCGTCTAGTTTCATAGCAACACCGTATTTTTGATATCGGGGTGGTTTCTTCATCTATATCCTACTTAAATATGAAGTGTTGCCAGTTCTAAATCGTCTAGTTTCATAGCAACACCGTATTTTTGATATCGGGGTGGTTTCTTCATCTATATCTTACTTAAGTATGAAGTGTTGCCAGTTCTAAATCGTCTAGTTTCATAGCAGCACCGTATTTTTGATATCGGGGTGGTTTCTTCATCTATATCCTACTTAAATATGAAGTGTTGCCAGTTCTAAATCGTCTAATTTCATAGCAACACCGTATTTTTGATATCGGGGTGGTTTCTTCATTTATATCCTACTAAAGTAAGAAGTGTTGCCAGTTCTAAATCGTCTAGTTTCATAGCAACACCGTATTTTTGATATCGGGGTGGTTTCCTCATCTATATCCTACTTAAGTATGAAGTGTTGCCAGTTCTAAATCGTCTAGTTTCATAGCAACACCGTATTTTTGATATCGGGGTGGTTTCTTCATCTATATCCTACTAAAGTAAGAAGTGTTGCCAGTTCTAAATCGTCTAGTTTCATAGCAACACCGTATTTTTGATATCGGGGTGGTTTCTTCATCTATATCCTACTTAAGTATGAAGTGTTGCCAGTTCTAAATCGTCTAATTTCATGGCAACACCGTATTTTTGATATCGGGGTGGTTTCTTCATCTATATCCTACTAAAGTAAGAAGTGTTGCCAGTTCTAAATCGTCTAGTTTCATAGCAACACCGTATTTTTGATATCGGGGTGGTTTCTTCATCTATATCCTACTTAAATATGAAGTGTTGCCAGTTCTAAATCGTCTAGTTTCATAGTAACACCGTATTTTTGATATCGGGGTGGTTTCTTCATCTATATCCTACTTAAATATGAAGTGTTGCCAGTTCTAAATCGTCTAGTTTCATAGCAACACCGTATTTTTGATATCGGGGTGGTTTCTTCGTCTATATCCTACTTAAATATGAAGTGTTGCCAGTTCTAAATCGTCTAGTTTCATAGCAACACCGTATTTTTGATATCGGGGTGGTTTCTTCATCTATATCCTACTTAAATATGAAGTGTTGCCAGTTCTAAATCGTCTAGTTTCATAGCAACACCGTATTTTTGATATCGGGGTGGTTTCTTCATCTATATCCTACTTAAATATGAAGTGTTGCCAGTTCTAAATCGTCTAATTTCATGGCAACACCGTATTTTTGATATCGGGGTGGTTTCTTCATCTATATCCTACTTAAATATGAAGTGTTGCCAGTTCTAAATCGTCTAATTTCATGGCAACACCGTATTTTTGATATCGTGGTGGTTTCTTCATCTATATCCTACTTAAATATGAAGTGTTGCCAGTTCTAAATCGTCTAGTTTCATAGCAACACCGTATTTTTGATATCGGGGTGGTTTCTTCATCTATATCCTACTTAAATATGAAGTGTTGCCAGTTCTAAATCGTCTAGTTTCATAGCAACACCGTATTTTTGATATCGGGGTGGTTTCTTCATCTATATCCTACTTAAATATGAAGTGTTGCCAGTTCTAAATCGTCTAGTTTCATAGCAACACCGTATTTTTGATATCGGGGTGGTTTCTTCATCTATATCCTACTTAAATATGAAGTGTTGCCAGTTCTAAATCGTCTAATTTCATGGCAACACCGTATTTTTGATATCGTGGTGGTTTCTTCATCTATATCCTACTTAAATATGAAGTGTTGCCAGTTCTAAATCGTCTAGTTTCATAGCAACATCGTATTTTTGATATCGGGGTGGTTTCTTCATCTATATCCTACTAAAGTAAGAAGTGTTGCCAGTTCTAAATCGTCTAGTTTCATAGCAACACCGTATTTTTGATATCGGGGTGGTTTCTTCATCTATATCCTACTAAAGTAAGAAGTGTTGCCAGTTCTAAATCGTCTAATTTCATGGCAACACCGTATTTTTGATATCGGGGTGGTTTCTTCATCTATATCCTACTTAAATATGAAGTGTTGCCAGTTCTAAATCGTCTAGTTTCATAGCAACACCGTATTTTTGATATCGGGGTGGTTTCTTCATCTATATCCTACTTAAATATGAAGTGTTGCCAGTTCTAAATCGTCTAGTTTCATAGCAACACCGTATTTTTGATATCGGGGTGGTTTCTTCATCTATATCCTACTGAAGTAAGAAGTGTTGCCAGTTCTAAATCGTCTAGTTTCATAGCAACACCGTATTTTTGATATCGGGGTGGTTTCTTCATCTATATCCTACTTAAATATGAAGTGTTGCCAGTTCTAAATCGTCTAGTTTCATAGCAACACCGTATTTTTGATATCGGGGTGGTTTTTTCATCTATATCCTACTTAAATATGAAGTGTTGCCAGTTCTAAATCGTCTAGTTTCATAGCAGCACCGTATTTTTGATATCGGGGTGGTTTCTTCATCTATATCCTACTTAAATATGAAGTGTTGCCAGTTCTAAATCGTCTAGTTTCATAGCAACACCGTGTTTTTGATATCGGGGTGGTTTCTTCATTTATATCCTACTAAAGTAAGAAGTGTTGCCAGTTCTAAATCGTCTAATTTCATGGCAACACCGTATTTTTGATATCGGGGTGGTTTCTTCATTTATATCCTACTAAAGTAAGAAGTGTTGCCAGTTCTAAATCGTCTAATTTCATGGCAACACCGTATTTTTGATATCGGGGTGGTTTCTTCATCTATATCCTACTTAAATATGAAGTGTTGCCAGTTCTAAATCGTCTAGTTTCATGGCAACACCGTGTTTTTGATATCGGGGTGGTTTCCTCATCTATATCCTACTTAAGTATGAAGTGTTGCCAGTTCTAAATCGTCTAGTTTCATAGCAACACCGTATTTTTGATATCGGGGTGGTTTCTTCATCTACATCTCAATTAATGATAGTTTTCTTGAATGGGGGGTATTCAAAAGATTATGTAATAATCAACTAATTATATTTCAATCATTATCACTGATACTTTTTTCTTTTGTCGATAAACAAGTGCTTTATTCTACAGGGTAAACCGGTAATTTGATTGACCTATAAAATCTTTCTGCAACATGAGAAAAACCGCATGTGAATACTTAATATATATTTAACAAACACAATCAGCGTCGGTATACAATGATGATGCCGGTGGAGGCGGCACCTAGGCGGAATGGCACTGAGAAATATCGATCTTGCAAAGGTCACCTTATATACGTCACCTCCATTCACTATTGCCATTATTGCTTTACCTGCCCCAAAAACTCGAATCGTTGCCGACGCAGAATTTTATTGTATAATTTGGAACAGGCTTCGCACGATCGAGGCGAGAAAGAAAAGGTGAAAAAAAAAGAACCTTGGAAAAAAAGGGATTGTCTATTGTTGTTGAAATAGTTTACTGACCCTTTCGTAGTATACTGGGACGGATAGAGAGGGGAGAAAAATAAAAAAAGGTGAAAAAATCATTGTTATAAGATCGAAAGTGTTTCTCCACAAACAAACTGATTAATTCATAATAATACTTCATTATTTCATGTATTTTTTAAAGTTGAATATCACATTTTTACATTTTTATGGCTTGTCGTTGTATTGTACCACATTATAAGCCCTTCAACGGCGTAACGAACATAATGAATGTACATGATATTTTAGGGCTTCACTGTATATATAAATAAATACGTTTCTGCGAATATAATAGAATTCCCCTAACGGAAATTTCTGAGAGGAGCTAATTCCCGAGTTTTCGAGAAGATTTACGTATCGAACGGAAAATTTTCCGGAGAAACTCGGTGTAATGTGAATAAAAATTTCCATTTAACTCCCTCAAGACCTTTCCAACTCCAAATATACGTGTCCATCTTCTGTAACGGATGCTACATAAAATAAATCTCGAACAACGAACATAATGAGAAAATTGCTTGATTTGTTGGGCTCGCAATAACATCTCATTAACCATTTTCTTTGAGATAACAAAACAATTTGTTTCAAATAAACTAATTTGACACGAAAAATGTTCTTGTCTTTTTAACAATCGAAATAAAACGATATCTGACAAGTTTTTCGGTCCATTTCTTTCGATTGTTTGATTTATTTTTTTTTTTGAGTGGTAGAACCATTATTTTTATTATCATTATCAAAACTTAAGCAAAAATAAGTTTTGGCTTGACTATAAATACTGCTGGAGCTACCACCCTGAAGAGACAATCATTTATGTTTTAATATAGTTTCACTAGACCAGGGGTCTTCAAACTACGGCCCGAGGGCCACATCCGGCCCGCGGACTGATTTTGTCCGGCCCGCGGGGAGGTAGAAAACTCCTTTTAGAGAACATATTTTTTTATAGCAAATTAAATTTAGTTTATTGAAGTATTCCAATTATTAATACGACATCTACATTGATATGGTCATGGGCTAACTACTCATACACACAATTGTAATCAGTTAATTTAGATCTGTAAACATTTTTTGTGTACTTCATTTTGGAGAAGGTCTTCTCACACAAATTTATGGAAATTATCCAATTGTGTCAGTGGGAGACTCTTATAAAATTCCAACAAAGATGAGTTTCGATATTTGTTCTTAATTATATCTCTGCACTGTAGATCAATCATTTCCACTTGAAGTTCCGGGGCTAGGGTTTCAATGTCAGTATCAAAAGGATTCTGAAAAATCTTAATTTGATTCGCAATGGCATCAAAGTCAAAGAAACGACTATCAATTTCTTCCGGAATGATTTGATGGTGGTTTTCTCCTTGTAATCTTCGTTTTGGCACTCAGTCGAACGCTTTAGCAAAATCTAGGTAAATGAAGGTCATTGTTGAAGGTCCTTTTACAAATCCATGTTGTTCAGGTATTATTTTTTCGATCAAAACAAATTCACTGACATATTCTGAAATTATAGATTCCTTAACCTTACAGGTGATTTATTACAGTTGTTCAAAACGTCTTGGAAGTGACCGAATAAGTACAATCTTCTTCTAAATTAAACCGAATCCGATATAATAATATTAATGGATTCATCCGACGAAGAACTTCCCTTTTGAAGCCATTTTGAAGGCTGCAAATGAAGCTAATTCCGAACTGTTACCTGCCAAATCCAGACTAGGGGCCAAAACTTATAAGGAATAGGTATTTCTGTATTTTTCAGACCTAAGTAAGGTTTTGAAATCTAACAAAATTTGGATATAGGAAACTTTCATAAGCTAAAGTCGTTTCTTAAACAAAAAAATATTGGTTTTCGAGCACAGAAAGTTTGTACCAAAGAAGATATATCCAGGGTTATGCTAGCTCCCGATGAGGTATACCTGATGATTAAAGTGAGTACCATTTTTGCTCTGGCTGACGCTCTCCGCAGATCCGCGCTAGTAAATATCACTGTCGACGACATTCAAGATAAAGGCAACCTAATTGTTGTGAAAATTTCTGAGTCCAAAAACGTTATACAGGACACAATTTCAGACCTTCTTCGGCAACGTTCCTAACAGACTTTGGCGAAGAAATAACCAACCTAAGGCGCTCCGGTTGCTGGAAGTCTACTACTGTCGCTGAGGGCTATTTGGAGGACTCCAAGAATCAAAAGATAAAAATATCAAATAAAATTCTCTGTACTACAAATGACTTAAAACCGTTGCCGTGACGGTCATCGTGACCTGCAACCGATGCCATCCTCATCGACGTCATCTACCTTCCAGTTGAAACCAAATAACTCCAGAAAAGTCCAAATCCTGAGCCGCAGTTTCATACTTCTTTGTAAAAATAGCAGCCTGGGTCTTTGCTACATTAGATTCCATCAGATTGTTTCCAGTCCACTCCAGAATGTTTTCAAGATCAGTATTGGTTGTTTTGATTTGTTGGAGGAGACAAGATTTACCTCTGGGGAACACATCAAACCTTTCTGAGATGTAACCATCGATAGCGACCTGGATAGATCGGTATTTGGAGGAAGTTACTAAACCAAACGATAAGTGAGGATAACAAACCGTACGATCTTAATTTATTTAGATGATTGACATGCCAAACCCTGTCAAAAGCCTTCGATATTACAAGTGCGATTCCTCGGGATTCATCAAATTTCTTTATAATCGTATTAATGGTCGCTAATGATGTTGACAGACTGACTTTTTTTGGTATGGGTAGAACCCGAGCAAGTTTCCACTATGCCCTTCGCTTCATCTATTAATAGTCGATATACAGTTACAATTAGACACCATTTAATTCTCCTACATTTTCTGCTCATTCTTTTATTATAATATGATAAATTAGTTGGAGAGTTAGTTCAAACCAGAAGCTGTTGAACAAAACTAAATCAGTAAATACTGCAAAAGAACGACGTTTTAACCAAAACTTTAGACTTTGATATAAGAGGTTTGTACGTATATTGTACTTGAATGATCTAGTGCTAGAGCTATGCTACAGCTCTTTCTGTAGCTCCACTGCATTGCTAAATGTTATTAAATACGTGCAAGCGGTATTTTGAACGCTTTTACATTCATCTGAATGTATGTAACAGACTTTTTAGCATTGATTCTAATCTAATTTGAGCGATTGTTAGAGCTAGTGGGCGAACCACGTAAGCGCGCAGTCCAAGGTTACAATATCGAGATGCAACCATTAACAAATCAGTACATTTTGATAACGGGGTGAAAGTAAAAACGCGAGATAATTATACTAAAAAGTATAAAAAAGTTTTTGCCTAACAATTGAATTATTAATTAGAAAATTAAAGTTATGAAACGTGGGGTGCTTTCTATGACATTTTAAACCTATGAAACTAGTGAGAAATTATAACAAGAGACATCGAGAGAAAATGGGGAAATGGAAAATAAAGGAAAGGAAAGACCTGCTCATAATATTCAGTAATATAATAGAAGTAATCATTCAGATAGTCACCGTACTCGGAATCATACTTTGATCTATTGGGTGCAAAACGCAAAGTTAGCTTTAAAATGTCGTACAAAGCAAAAATTATTTTTCACTTTTTAGTATGAATATTTTTAAAAGCGCGTTTTTCAATTTGTTAAACTATAATTAAGATATTTATTGTCCTGTTAAAAATTCTGTGAGAATGCAGAGAATAATTCTTGCTTCGATGTATTGATTCGAAATTTCAATTCTTTAGTATCTAAGATCATATATAGACTATAGTACTTGGCTTGGTGAAGCTTTTTTTATAGTCAACAATTGCTAAGTAATCAATCTTTGGATCTAGCAAGCTTCCTACTACATTATCCTTTTGCAGACCTCTTGTTATCTGCACTACTTAATTTACTACTTATTTTTGTAATTATAGTTTTTCCCTCAATTGTCGTTTTTATATAAAAAAAATTGACACACTTTATGACTGTATCCACCCAAATTATGCGGGATATTAATGAAGCTGCTCCCGATTAAATATCAAAGTAAAAACTGCGAGATAAACCTAACCTAAAATGTTGATTACGTCAACTAATTTTCCTGGAATATCTGACAGTGATAACGGGAAATGCTAAAAGAGGGAGAACCCTTTTCATAATCATATGTTAACAGACTCCGACGACCGCCCTCATTTAATATTGTTTCCTGGTGTGTGTGTGTGTGTGTGGACTATGTCGTTTGAGTACATCGTAGGGGGTCGTCAACTGCTGGGAATATGACCGTTTCATAGAATGCTTCGGACATTAAACGTTATATTTCCGAGAAAATGAAAGATAGTTGCCGACGTTAATGTATTGTTGATTATGGTGCTTATTTTACTTTGAACGATTTGAATCACAAACTACTTATGATATAATTTTATATGATATTAATTGATCAATTGGAATGTATATAATTTGTGGAACATTATTGGAACTGGAGGATTTGAAATACGAATTGAGATGAATCTAGTTGCAGGGATTCACCAACATCAACTATATTTTAATATTTTTAACAATACAACAAAAATAACTTCACGAAACTAGAGATGAATAAATGCAATACCGAAATCAAGTTTGTCTTGGTGGTTTTGGTCATTGTTTTGCATTATATTAAAAGGTGTTTCCCTAGTCCTATTGATACCTTCATAGCATTCCCTTTGTAGCTTTTACTAACCTCTGAAAACCAATACTTTAGTTCGCAATTATTTAAATTACATTTTGTATCAATAAAATTTCAATTTTGAGAACAAAGGATTATTTTCATGGCGAAAAGTTTTTCATTCGACATCACTTTAACAACGTACAGCAAATTGCTTTTATTTCTGTAAAAAAATGATGAAAAAAAAATTTTCAACCCCTTGTAATATGTAGTTTACTCAGCTTGTTGGTAAATCCACCACTGAGCCTACAGCATCCCATTTCTCTTTCTCTCCTTCGATTCTTTCGATCAATGTATCGATTATTGTTTTGGTCTTTGTCTTCCTTTTTCTGTAAGACTAAGATCTATACTTAAAAACCAAGACCAGTCTCGATTATCATCGATAAAAGTTATTAGTATATAAAACAACGTTTATTATATATTTTTTAAATATTTCTACAACTTTTCGAGATATATCTCTTCGCTTTTGATACAGATCGATTTCGATTCTAATGAATAGAGTATTTAGTTGATTCCTATATTTTTTAAAAAACAATATATTATTACGACATCTAAATGTTCTTGATTTTAGATCTCTTTTGTTTTAAAATTAGTTTTTTTTTTGATAATTTTGAAAAGAAAGGTAAATTTTGACGTTCCGACTTTTCGAGATACATCTCTTCATTTTTGTTTTGATACTTATCGATTTATATTCTAATGAACGTCAATTTTGATCTTTCTTTCAAAAATTATCCGAAAAAACTAATTTTAAAACAGAAGAGACCTAAAATCAAGAACATTTAGATGCATTAATATATCAGAAGGTCTAAGAAATAAAAGAAATTTATATTATTACTTTATGTATGAAGTGGGAAAATTTAATGAAACATAATGTTCGAAACGGCAACACTGGGATCACGTGATTTAGAGGAATGACAGGTAGGTATACGATAGACGTTCATTATGAGTTTGAACTCAATTGAGTCACTAGATTGTGCGTAGTTATTGTTCTTGTTAAACCATAAGCTGAGCTGCGTTCTAAAAATACATTTAAACCAGTCAAAATAGGCAAAAATAAGTCATAACTTGGCCAAAATTCGCATAGTGCCGAAAATTGACAGAGACGTTAAATACATTATTATAAATGAAATATCAAAAGCCCCCTTCTAAAATTTTATTCAAGGTCAAATGTACAAAATTAAGGTTTTTTCCATTTTTCTCGAGAACAGTAAGTATTATCGTGAAAGTAGGTCAGACAAAAGTTGTAGATCATACAATTTTCTACAAAAATGGTTCAGTCACTTTTTCTCTTACGTCTCACCATTCGTGAGATATCGCGGTTTTAATCATTAGAAAATTCATATTTTGACTGGACTAATTAGTTCAGAGCGTAGTTGTACTATTAAATTATGCTTCATATTTGGGCACAGTGCAACAAAAACTTTTGAAAACCTTCGCCAGACCTACAAAGAGAGAGTTTTTTGTGAGAAATCCAATGGTTTCGGTAGTTTAAGACAGTTTTAGAAGATGGAAGGCTTTCAATTCCAAGGTTCGATGAAAATGTCAACAGATCGTCAATTGACGATTAGAATGAGCGAAAAACAGTGGAATTTTAGTCATACAACCGTTTTTAACCAATGAATATTGGAAATAGGAAAGATCTGTGCAAATTCAATACAGTTTTTATGTCCAATAAAAACATAACAACAACAACAACAATAAATCAATTAGCAGTGACGTCTTTTTAACTAAATGCTATCCCAGTATTTAAGTTCCAGTACTGCTATAAAAGAGTTTTTCCACACCTCTATAATTGTGTATATGAAAACAAAATCTATAATAAAATAATAATCATGCAAAGAAACGTCGCATTGCGTATAAAATGAACAATTTTAGATAACTGAATATTTAATTTAATTAACGACTGACCTTTTTAAAAACTTATACATACATATTGTTGAGTTTTTTCGATAGTACCCGCTAGTATATATCCAGATATTTAAGTTTTTAATAGTTGCTCAAATTAAACTGCATTTTTGTCAAATTACTTTCAAACTTGTTTAAACTACATTTTTTGTTTGAAAAAAATATAAGACCTTGTCAAATGTTTGACTAAGATCAAGAAATACATTTATTTGTAATTCTGTAAATCCCGTTTATCACATGTGTGAGTCGAATATTTCTATTGAAATCGTAATTGGAGTGGGATTCCTTCTTTCCTCTCAAAACAGGCGTTTATGTGAGCGACACTTTTTCGCAAATGAAACTTTAAGGTTAGGAAACAAACAAAGTGGCTAGGAGCTAGATCTGGTGGATACGGTGGCTGGTAAACAATTTGAGAACTTGGATTTGAAACTTTTCGGTTAACCTTTAAGTCAATGTGACTATACAAAAAAATATGTGCAGAAAGAGGTCGGAAATCTTGGTTTTAAAACATTAGAATCGTTATGACATCTCGTTAATTCTCGTTAATCAAATTCAAACACTAAATTTGTCAATTTGAATCTTGTAAACAACGAATCTCCGAAAGTGTTCTATCAATAAATCTATTTAAATGCACTGTGGGTCAAAGATAACTGACCTACGTTAAAATAATTATTGTTCGGTCGATATTTACCTGTCATTTGAACTACTTCATGATATCATACAAACCATTGTCTTTAGTTCAAGCAGAATTGATAATCAGGAATCAAAATTTCAGTAGAATAAAATAAATTCGTATTTTTCTAAATGAAAACAAAAATATTTTATTATGTTAATAGACGCAGAAGGTCTAATTATATTAAAATTATTTTGTATTTACATTTTCTTGTGACTGTTTTTATAAAGACTATTTCTAAGTAAGCCTTTTAGTTTGTTTGACGTAAACTAGAAATTTCCAATAAATATTTCTGGATTTAAGGGGGTATCCTGGTATAGATGGCTTGTGCATAAATCGAAAGAATAACGACACAAAAGACCCCCGTCGAGTAGGGTCAAGGGTCAAAGGACGATTTGTTGACTATGTGTTTGAGCGGTTACACACAAAACGCCAATGAGACTTTCAACTCCGTTCTTGGGCGTCTGGATCCGAATCATCTGCACAGTGGCCCAAAAACTGTTGAAATTGCCGCTTACATCTCGAGTGTGGCTTTCAACGATGGATTCAAAGGAATTCTTAATATGATGAGGGTCCTGGAATTGGAAATTGACTTAACAACGTTTGCTTAAGCGCGCTTAAAGAAGTAGGATGCTCGGAGCGAAAGTTGTACGAAAGAGGCACGGACTGCGTAAAGAAGAAAGTTAGCTGAAGAAAATGAAGCTTTTGAGGAAGCAGAAGGGATCCTTCATGCTCTAAAAATATTTAATTGTTTTTGAGAAAAAATTTCCCAAAGTTTCCGTCAATTTTTCGCCATCTATACCAGGATACCCCCTTAAATGATATTCTAGTGAATGCAGCTAGTTAGTAAATAATTTGATGTCATAGTGATAGAGAAAAGTGAACGTTGTATTTAAATAAATAAGTGTGAATAGTTAAGTAATAAGTGTCAGTGAATAGTTTAGTGTACTTAGTATTAGTTTATAAAGAAATTACATAATTCAAACACACACAGTGTGTATAGATTCGCCCGACCGTTTGAAACTTGTTTAAATAAATAAGAAAAACATTACAGTATCCACAGATGATCATTTTCTTGTGATTTTGATAATGAAAATTATTGTTGATAATAACCTGCTTTTATATCATCATTTTATAGCATCAATTCGATGTTTTGACTATTCAGAAACGTTTTAGTTCGAACTGATTGTCGTAGTGGAGAATAATTCGTCTTCTGCGATTGGTTTCCCTGATTTTTTCCTCTAACCTCTTCTGGGAAACAAATGCTGGGGTACCATTCTGAATTGACCGTTCTACGTTGCTCTAATAGAACAGTGGCAGTTATTCTGAAAAAAACAGGCAACGATTTGTCGAATTTGGCTCGTCTCAAAAGACCCAAACAGTCTATTTTCGGATTCATATGCATAGATCCATGATTCGTTGCCTCTTACGATCTTATAGACGTCCAATGGACACGGGCTTTTTTTCAGCGATTGTTAAACACTGGAAATCATCCTCTAGCGATCTTGATTGAATTGAAAACCAGCGAAACACGCTGGTTCGAGATGGTACATCACCACCAAAAGTCGAAGCGTACTACTGTTGGTTTAATCCTCGTCGAAAGTCATAGAAAATATTGATGATTGATGTTTCAAGTATCTACAAACAACTCAAATATAACTCGTGTGACAACACGTCTTGAGTACGTCAAATTTTATTATGACAATATTAGATTTGTCATATTGACATCAGTGTTGCCATATCTCAAAACTTCAGTAGCAATTCCCGCACATCTCAAATCCTTGTTAAACTTGAAGGATGTATTCATTGCTTTTAATATTTTACTGTAATTAGAAATCACTTCAGAAATAATTGAGTACTACAATTTTCACGTGAAAATCTGTGAGGTTTACGGATAGAATTTTATAAGTGATTCAATGATTAGGAGATGGACGCCCGTTTTTGGTTACTGATGAACTGGTTCATGCAACTGAAAAGGATCCTGCGCAAAATATTGAGCTTACAATTATTGCTCCGAAGATTCGAAAACTTGGTTCAAGCTGGCTACTCAAATTTTTTACTGAACAACAAAAAAAAAATACACTTCGTTCTTAACTAATGTTAAACCTAAGCAATTTTTGACACTTGTGTATCATTTTTTGGGTCAACGATGATGATGAATTAGAAGAAAATGTCAATGAAGGAGGTGCACAAAAACTTGTGCTTAACAGTTGTAAATTTTTGTACAATAAATGTTCTGTTTAAAATTTTTGTATTTTTATGAATGTTTTACTTTTTGTTTTTACGTGGGTAGATGAGTTTATGTCATCGATAAGTATTAGGAAAAAGATGGGACTTTCTCTAGAGGGCGGCACACGGATATCGCGTCATATCTCAACAAACAACAAGAGAAAAGTTTCAAATTTTCAACAACCAGAAGTATGATGCAACAGTGACAAGTTTTATGTATTGAAATAAAAATTGGATTGTCTTTCTTCCAAGAAGGGTCACTTTAAACTTTAGAAAGGTCCTTACTAATATAAATGTGAAAACGTGGATGTTTGTTACACTTTCACGCAAAAACTACTTGAAGAATCATCATAAAACTTTGTACACATAGTATACTTTATATTAAAAAAGCTACTTCAGCGACATCTAGCATACAGAAATGGAAGTTCAAACCCCCAATTCAATTGACTCTAGTTTCAGCTGTTTGGAATTTTTGAGGTTAGGTACCATCATTATTTTCAACTGTCACTGAAAGCGTATGTCTAAAAAATGCTTCGGAATCGTAAATCTTCATTATCTAAAAATTCGTCACGGAACCGCGCAACAAAAGTTGCACGAAATCAAGAATCTTCGGTTCATGCAGAGCTGAGGCGACTAAGTTATTTGACAGCTGCTGAAACACCTCTTCAGATCCAACGTCGTTTAGAAAGAGTGTAGCTAGAAGAGCGATAGAAACGCCAGAACAATCACAGGTTTGGAGAATTGTTCGAGCAGAAATAGATACGACGCGACGTCGAAAATTCTAGTGTAAGAAGTGTTTAATAATAATGGATTTCAATATGATCTTACAATGGAATATCACAATCATCCTCTACTTGTTCTTGGCTCAATGAATAAAAAATGTCGATAATAATGAAATTTCTCGAGAACTAGATTATGATTTCATAGGACTACAACATCAAGTGACAGAATCAATCCCTCAATTACTTCCAGAGCAAAATTATGTTTTCCATCAAGTTTTACGTAGAATAGACACCGGTAATGGTGGATTCTTCTTTATCGACGCACCAGGAGGAACCGGAAAAACGTTTTTGCTCAACTTATTACTAATGTCCGTCAGAAAAGACTAGAAAATAGCAGTTGCCGTAGCTTACAGGAAAATATATTTTAACATTTGTTATTTTATTTCAATAAAGCATTTTTTGAAACTTCATTGTTTGTAGTAATTTTTAAAAATCGATAATACTAACCAAGTGATAAAATAAAGTTATCATATTGATATTATAATGATTTCTGATATTTATTTAATGGATTCGATGCGAGCGAAGCCGCGGGTAAAAGCTAGTATTTTAATAAATATGTTTTACAAAATAATTAATTTCGAGTGTACATTTATAGTTTTGAAATAAATATGATAAATTCTATTCGTGAAAAATATAAATAATATAAATAAAAACTAACGTATCGTCCATGTAGATCCAAAATAAACAACAGCTGAGAAGAAACGTGCACTGGTGACAACTAGGTTCGGTAATTGTGCTTTCTTAGTAGAGAATTTTCCTTCAAGCTCCTTTGTGCAAGTGCTGAAGCATTTTCGAAAAATTATGTGCAGAAATGTACGTCAAGATGAGAATTATTTGAATCTATCCTTAAACAAAACACAAAGATTCAAACTAAAATTAACAACCAGAATAATTTACAGAAATAAAACGGGACGGAAAAGAAAAGAGAATATGAAAATGTTTGAATTAATTTTAACGAATAAATAGGAAAAATAATCAAATGCTATTATTGTTATTATTTAATGGAATAGGTTTTTTTTCATTTTCTTTTTGTGCTAATATAATTCTCATCTCGATATACATTACAATTCTGTCAAATTACATACGAATCCGTATCCGTGTGTGTTTCGTTGGGACAAGGCTGCGATCCTGTTCTTCTTAACCGCCAGATGGCGTGGCGAGCCGCCACGAGGCGAGCGAGATTGTAGCGCGCCACTGTGTCGAATCGACGACGCCGTTTTGAAACGTCCAACGTCGACGACGTCTGTACCCGACGACGCACTGACTACCGTCGTGACGGTGAAAACAAACCATGTCGAGATAACACGCGCCGGCGTATCGCCGATAGAAAGTAACGCGGGAAGCGTGGGGCGTCGTTGCCAATTGTCAAAATATAATTACAATTCGTAAAACGAAATTATCTATATGATTTTCAATAGGAGACAATCATTCAAACGAAATCGTTGGAAGATTAATTTTCATCAAATAGTTTGTTGTCGAATTGTTCACTTAATTTGACAACAAAATATTTTTTAGACGACGCCATCGTTCTGTATTCATTTACATACCGAAAGTTGCGTTTTGAGTGTTCCGTGTAGTGACAGTTGACAGTTTCGTATTGCAAAACACTTTCGGGACGCTCGGGAGTGACAGTTGACAGTTTCACTTCGATGATTATCGAAATCACAAAGCTCGGTAAACATTTGAGCCTTAAACATTACTAAAAATACTCAATAATGGAAATGTTTGCCTTGTCATTCAAGTATGAATAAACTTAATTATAAGGCTTCTTTTTATCTTTAATCTAATTTGCAGATCTAATTATTTTTGATTCTGGTATTCGAACGTCTTCTCATTGCACAAGGAAAAAATTTAACTTTAGTCATTTCACCATTCAGATCTCAAGGGAAATTTATTTGTTTCTTTTCCCCGTTACTTTTTTTTCAGATAAGATTAATTATATATTTAGTTTCGCTGTGCCTTAAACACGCTGTTCCGGTAATTTATTTTAGTTTGTAAGAGGGGCTTGAGCAATCACAGAAAGTTAGATACGAATAATATTTGGAAAAATCGAAAAAAATTTGGGGAAACATGAGACCATATTCCTTCCGGATCAATTATACAGAATAGTGGAAGAAACAACCATGTTACTGATAAGAAATTTTAAAGACCTCCCAAAAAAGCTCGTTAATCGAAAAAAGAACATTCTCACTGTCAAAGTAGCTTTCAGAGATGAGGTAAAATGGATAAGAGTTGAAGAATTTGGCTCATACCTGTACAAGTTGTTGAAACAGAATCGTGGTGCGACGAAACCCGTCCAAGTTGAAGAAGTTCACCTGGAAAGGACCACTGAAACCGGAGGTAGATTGACTTCAGAAAAAATTCAAAACTTACAACAGCAACTTCCTTACATCAAAAAAATCTCTTGCCATTATTATAATTTTGCATTAATCAGATCTGTTCAATAAATATTTTTCTTGTATTTGTTTGATTTCAATAAATCTTATTCCTATTCCTTAAATGTAAATTTTGTTTAAAGTTGATGTTGTAGGTGAAAACAGATGTCATGTACTATAAATTTTGAAAATTCTCTTTCATTTGACAAGCTACAACTAAGTCAATGAGGCACAAATATTTTAAAGAATCAAACTACAAAAACGTGCAAAACTTTAAAGCCGATTATCTCGATTCCGCTTATTTGTCTCATAACATCTTCATCCACTAAACCTTTCATATATGACATGATTCCGTGGAAAGATTCTTCATTAACGAAAGTCGTAGATTAAACCACCTTTGCTTAACCGAGGGCCAAATTTCGGGAATTTTAGGATCGCACAGGCACAAAGATTGTTCGACGAGCGCACAAAAAAATCTTATCTGCCTAGAGATGGTCAAACATAAGAAGTTTTGAAGAATTATTATCATTAAGACAAAACCATCAGCAAACTTCTAAGATTTTCCAAAATGAGCAAATGTTCAATATTATATAAAATATTTTTTTTATTAATGATAATAGCAGGCTCAATAAAATTATTAAAGTAAAATTTATAGGAAAAGATGGAAAATCGAATGAAAATTAATGAGTTTTGAGTATAAAGCTGAGAAACAAAATGATAAATATTAGGGTTTATATCACTAGTAATTAGATGTTTTCTGAATCCACATCTGTAAACCGTTATTAAAAATTTTTGATGAAAATTATCGTTTCTAACAAATTTTTTTAGGTATTTTTGAGGTTTTTAGAGTTGAATAGAAATCAATAGCTTTGTTGTCAGTCTTATACAATTTGTAATTGTGTTTTTTTGCATACTTTTATCGCCTTTATAAAAAGTTTTGTGTGGTTGATTTAATAGTAAAATATGCCTCTAAGACATTTAGGATTACCGCTACGTATACTTAGACACTTTTGGTATTGGTTTTTTTTTTGACAGTGACAGTACTGCAAAACACTTTCGGAACGTTCTGGAGTACACAACTTTAACTTTTCTAGATACTTCAATGTTGACAGTTGACAGTTTCGCTGACAAACACATCTACATATTCCATCTGCATCCAATCCAATAAAATTGTCTACCTTGAGGTACAATCAACATTACTTGCTGCAAATATCGTTAAGCCATTATAAAAAGTTTAAAAAAAAATTTTGTGTAGTTGATTTAATAGTAAAATATGCCTCTAAGACATTTAGGATTACCGCTACGTATAGTTAGAAACTTTTGGTATTGTTTTTTTTCTAGACGACGCCATACCGAGTTGCGTTTTGAGTGTTCCATGTAGTGACAGTTGACAGTTCCGTACTGCAAAACACTTTAGGAACGCTCTGGAGTAGACAACTTTAACTGTGACTCTAGCCACTTCAATTTTGACAGTTGACGGTTTCGCTTCGATGACACAAACACATCTACATATTCCATCTGCATCCAATCGAGTAAATATTAATAATTGTCTACCTTGAGGTACAATCAACATTACTTGTTGCAAATAATTAATAAATTAATATTGACATTGCAAATATCATTAAGTACATTATATTGTTCAATAAATAAAATGTTTATAATTCTCTATTATTTATTTTCTTTCCTCAGAGTAATTGGAAACGTTTTGGATCTTATGAGTCGTCTAAAAAATGTTGTGTACGCCGCGGCTGAAATACTACGTTGTTGGACTCGTCTGTTGCTCCGTCTCGCAATTTCCAGACTCGTTCAGTACTCTTTGGTGAGTAACGAGTCGGTAGAATATTTCCCTGAACTATTTAAAGTGATACCTTGGATGAATATTTGATGACATTGTCTATTTTCCTCGGTTTCCCAATAACAAACTGCATCTTATTGAATAATGCAAGGCTCTTCTAATGTACGGTATCGATCGAAAACGTCAGTTGACATTATCCCAACGTATATATTTCTTCAATTCTAACAAAAGGTAGACACGATAATTTTAACTCACAATCTCCTATTTTCTAAACAAACCAAAAAATCGATATGATTTATAATTGTAAGTATTCTAATCGATAAATATTGAGAAGCAAAATGTTTTATTTAAAAATCATTCATACTGAACACACTGTTTACATCAACACTCACTATTACTTTATCTGTCGTGCGTTTCGATAACTAAGTTATCTTCTTCAGAAACCTTCAGTTTCTGGTGGTCCAGGCTAGTTAAAAATTATTTATGCTCGATAGAAGGAATAGGGAATTCCGAGGTAAACGCACCAGCCTATAATCTTCTTCTGTAGCCAAGGAATACAAGACTAAGAAGACTAAACCCATAGGATGTTTAATAACAAATTTCAAAACTTACCAGATTCTTGACGATAAGTTCTGCAGTTACAAATATACAGTCAACTTATGTCAAGAAAAGTTTTTGTTTACAAAACCATTTTGATATCGAATTATTATAACCTATTTTTATGGCCGTTTCATAAACTTGACTTACCGTTTGCCGTTGACGTTTGCTATTACAAAATTAAAAACTTTTATAGTTTGACGTCGCCGTTTGTCGATCGGTCCGCCGTTGGTACCAATAAAAAAATTTAAGGTTAACGGCAAGTTTATGAATAGGGTGTAGAATTTGCTACGAACGTCTAACGGCAAACGGCCTTTAATCTCGTGAATCCCGTGCTAAAACTATTGTGACTTACGGTACGAAGCTTTTGGATTATAGTATATATTCAACAAATAATTCTTTACATTTATTTTCTTTCAATTTTGTTGCTGTTTCCTGTGATTTCTAAGATACTGATGCAATAGATAATCAAATTACCTAATAACTGTGTCTCTAAGTAACTTTTTGAATTTGTTTTTGGATAAAAGACATCGGCTGTTAAAGCATATAACTCGAAATAGTTTATTATCTACTCAGTTCGATTTCAAAATAATTGTTAAAATGAAACCGCCTTCGTTTCCTCTTATTTTCATCCTCTATTAAACTGAATCCGCTTCTGAGAAACTCTATCAAAGGTTCTATACGGCACGGCGTAAAAACAGGACTTTAAACAACTCACGTCCTTTCTTGAAAATGATCAATAGGTTTCACCCACCATCTTAACCTCTACAAAACATTTCTTGCTGACGTCGAATGATCATTCCGCAAGTCGAGAGGATTATTCTCATTTAATCGAAAACGCGATAGTAACGCCCCCACAGAAGACCTTCTAAAACAGATGTGATCGTTGTCGAATTCTAGGTATTGAGGATGATTATTGTTTCCATTGAAATTATTCTAAAGGAACGGAAAACGGTAAAAAATCTATAGTTTCGTCAAATTCTGAGTAAAGACAAATGATAACGGCGAAGCAATACCAACTGTGATGTGTCAGAAGTTTTTATATAATGCAAATTCTATTGAGTTATATGTTTATTGGGAAAATCCATTTTATACTATTCAGTGGAAAAATAAAAAGTTTATATTTTTATTACAAGCCAGTTTTGAATACCATCTTCTCTGGATTTTAAAATACCAATCAGATAATATTATTTTGTAGGATATTTTGTAAATAAATCCAAAAAACAAATGAAAAAACAACAAAAAAAAAACAATCGCAATCATGAATCTATCACCACAACCCAAACCTTGCAAAGGAACAACTCTTATATCAGGGCCAACTTCAATAACCTTCTTCTCTATAAAAACTTCTTTATCTAGCTATTAAATGACGAAACTGGTTACGAAAAAGGGTTTCTATTATAAAAATTATTCTACATTCGAATGCCACCCTTCAATATACTGCCCTGCCCTCGTCACACACTTTTCCATACTTTTTCTCCATTGATCGAAGCAGTGCTGGAAGTCTTGGATCAAATTGGATCCTTTTCAAAGCAGATCTTTTTATAATCTTTCAAGGAAATCTGAGCAGACCCGTTGACGCAAGAACTTTTGGTGAGGAGTCAAATTTTTTGGCACCAACTTCGCACAGACTGTTGTCATGTGTAACATTTTTCTAACTGTTTCTTTATCGGCGTTTACAGCTTCGGCAATCATCCAGATGTTAATTCGACGATCTGCACGCACAATTTGGTTGATTTTGGTTACTGTTTCCGGAGTTGTAACAGTCATAGGGCGAAATGGGCGCTGATCATCTTCAGTGCTCTCTCGGCCCTCACTAAAACGCTTACACATCTCAAAAACACGCGCACGAGATACAGAATTGTCCCCATAAGCCTCTTGTAACAATTCATAGCACTCAGTCGGAGTTTTTTATTAATTTAACGAGAAATGTGTTTTTCGTCACACATGGTGAGAAAAAAACACGTTCGGTTCAAACCGCTACTGTACAAATACTATAATAGTCATGCAAACGTATTTTGGGACGTGGATATACAATATATCTAGATGCCCAACGCACTACTCGTTTGTAACCTAAAAAGTCTCATTTTGGGCTCCGACTAAGCTCATCATGTTAATGTGTGTTGTCAGGGTTCGTTGCAAGATTTTGCTGTGTTTAATATGTACAGAAATTTGGTTCCAAATGGTGCGCCACTCAGTTTTTTAACCTAAACCGAGAAAAGTATATAAATAGATTTTTATTTGAAATTATAAAAAAACAGGTTAAAAAAAGTTATCCGCAAAACACATGATTTTTGGTTTACAAAAAATAATGAAATAAATTTTACAAAAAATACTAATAAGAGTTGATGTGACACATGAGACTCCCTACGTTTCAGGAGAATACAAACAGGACCACATCCGTGGAACGCGGTCAGGAACCAAAGAAGTTGATTCAGTCAATTGTCCTGGATTAGATAGTTTCACGAGTCTAGGCTGGACGTTAAATCCAAATAAAGTTTTAAACCCCAATAAAGGTCCAAAACTAGGTCCTTAATTAAAAAGAAAAATGTACAAAATACAATCTGTTAAAAATTAATAGACTACTAAAGGAAATAATTTATAACTTAATCTTTTAATATTTCCTGAATGCAATAAAAAAAGGTAGTCTATAATTTGGGGCCTAGCCTAGTTCATAAGACAGTAATTAGAACTATTTCTGCTTTTACAAAAAAGGATCTTACCTTCCTTTTTAACGAAAGGAACTTATATCTACTTCTTCTTGGATGTCAATTAACGGCGGAAGGGTCCTTTAGACCGTCTAAGTCCGCTTTTCAAAAATCTCTGGAGGAATTGATCTTAACGCTACCACGGTAGCTGACCAAAACAACAAGGTAACTACCTCTCCAATCGTCAAATTCTCAGTCGGAAATATCACTACTGCCGCAAATATAAAATTTGGAGCCAAATTTAAAAATTTATAATCAAATCCACAATGAAACATTCTACATCATTTCACAGTCAAAAGGAAAATATGAGTGAAGTTAGCAGCAGACTTCTTGAGCAAAATCGGGTCACACGTCATGACGACAATCTAGCCAGGTGTAACAATAGCTCAATTTCAAAAACACCAACTAACAAATCACTCCTCAAAACAATCTTTCAACGGACTGAACAACCAAAAATCAATATCCGCAAAATTTAGATAATTCTGCAACCAGTTATACCACGTCTGGCAAATTTCGATTAATGCTTGCCTCCTTTAGACCAAAACTTAACTTCAAAAGAAAATAAACCAAACCTTCAATTATTCTATATAAAAAAAGTTAAAGAAAAGGACAAATTAAACTAAATAATTTAAATTCCAGGAACCCAGTATGTCACCAACAAGTATATACAAAACTACAAAAGAGGTATGAAATATAATATGTAAATATTTCTACTCAAAGATAATATGACAAAATATCTTGTAAAGAAAATTATTTATAAAAAGAAGTTGGTAGGTTTATATCGTATAATGTTTATAACAAGCTGTGAGCAGTGAAAACGTTACAGGTTTTTTACCACAACCGTCTAGAACGCCCTCTAGGTGCGAGGTCTCGTTATTTAATAGCCAGACCTCGTATACCCAACGAATCTCTCTCTCACTCTCATGGTATCGACCACTAGTTTGAAGTTATTTACTTGATTACATAATGTATATGTATATTTATATGTTTGAATAATATGGTACTGAAGCTATGTATTATTTATCTAGCAAATCGTATCTTTTCAATCTTCTATATTGTTCTATTGTTCTTCCTGATTGTCGTAATCTTTTTGCTTGTTGATAATTTATAGTCACATTAAACAAAAATGTAAATCTATTCTTAGACTCTACATAAAGTTTATTTAAACCAGCCTCAATATTGTAATGATTACATATTTGTGAGTCAAATGCCAACATAACCTAAAAACTGGAATCGGTCTTTTTACGTCTTCGTCAGAATTTTGATAGATTTTGTTTTAGAATAAGGCATCAATTGATAATTTCAAAGAAAATAATTAAAACTAGTTTCCTAGGATCTATGAACCAATTAAAATTCTAAATTATGTATTTAGAATATGGACAAATTAAGTAATTATATATGTGAACTATTGAGACATAGATAAACATAATAATTTATGTGACAGTGTATCTGTCAATATATAAAGTCTCTATAAAATGTTTGATAGTTATAATAAAATAGGAAACAAAGTGAGGGAAAAATCATTACAGTATATATGTACAGTTGAATTTCGTAAATCCGGAATTCTAAAATCCGTTCGTATCGTAACTTTCAGTTTCCGTATTTGACACTAGATGGCGACTACATACATAACGATAGCATGAAGAATATGTTTATAAAGTATTTAATCTTTTTATTATTATTATTTTATAATTTTGTAATGCGATATGATTTCTCGTTAGCGCGATAGATGGCGCCACCATAAATGCATTCAAGTGTTTGTATGATCTAAAATAAATAAATTCTTTCCCAGCGATTCCGGATTTACGATGTTGTACTGTATAAAAAAAAAAACACAAAATTAACTGCAAGAGATTCATTATGAACCTCAAGTGAAACAAATCTTTAAAAATAGGTGTAATTATTTAATATGTAACATTTTAATTTGCTATCGCATTTGAAAAGAAGAAGCTTTATAAGAAATGGCTGAAAACAAAAAAGTGAAAAGACTAAAAAAGAAGACGATTTACAATTATAAAATAGATGCCGTGATATTGAACGAAAAGTGGGGGAACCAAGGTTACAGAAGAAAAAAAAAAGAAGAGGAAAAACTTATTTTAGCTATTCAATATACTACCGAAACCTGCTTACGGAAAACAAACAAGAAATATCAAATCTAAATAACTGTTAGTTAAATACGGAAAAATTATTATGAAGAAACACTTCGTTTCTTGCATGGACAGCGTACCGTATAAAGAATAATTATTACTACACGTATATTTCAAAAGTGTACATGGAAAGAAGAAGAATGAAATTATTTCTCAAAATTCTCACGACACAATAACACCTCTCGAAATCTCAACCCTCAATATCTCAATATTTAATTTATGAAAACCGAAGCGTGTGCCAATCAATCATAGAACAAAGATACGACGAAGGTCGATTCTGAAGCTTTTCATTAATCTGATCTTGGAACCTCGTCGTGTTAATAATAGTCCGGTAGGAAAATCAAAGAAATCGATCTTGAAGTGTGAAAAAATTTATAATTTAGTACTATATGGTTTATAATTTTTAGGGTACGTAAAACTAGGAAAATCTTGTAGCTAATTGCGTGTATGAAGGTTTTTATCGCTATCGATTGAAAAATATCAACATTCCGATTTAAAAAGGGTTTTATAAGTAAGTAATGGACTGTAGGAATAGATCTTATACCGATATTTCGTTCCCATGCGAAGACGAAACTGTACAAACCACCTCTCCGGTTGGACGTAGCGTGTGAGGCTTACTTAACTAAGTCCATGGTGGAAACATGTTCAGATGAGGTGGAAAACTTGATTTTTTAGTGTTTCATTTTATGCATTAGCTTTTATATGTTGTTTTTTGGTTAATCTTTTCTACTTTGTTATATCGGCTGACGAGTTGTTGTACCCTAGCCCAACCAAAATATGAAAAATGTTAATTAAGACTGCCATATTGTAACAAGTAGATTCATAATTTAATATGAAAATGTTATTACCTTTAATATACGACCTGGACAAACTCGGAGTCACTCAGCTGTTGACAGAACCCAAACTTGTAGTGGGAATCCATTGGGAAAGGGAAACAAATCTTCGTTAATGACACAAACAGGTCCACATATACGTTCTGCTGATTCTTTGGAATAGAATTTTGATATTTGTTTCAATAATTAACAATCTAGTGGAAAGAGAAAACCTAGTGGAAGAGTTTTGTCTTAAAGACAACTTTGGAAAAAAGACAACCGAAAAAATTGGAAAGAGATTACCCTGACAACTGTTATACCTTCATTCTTAATATTGTACGGTTTAGTTAACCAGAAGAAGATCTAAAACCTGGTGGTGGTGAGCTTCTATTACATCCAATATTTAGTCCGGACCTAGCACCGTCAGATTGAATCCAAAAGACACATTGATAACGCAGTGCGGAAATTTTTTGCATCTTAACCAAGGTCTCAAAGTGCTAGTTGAAAATTGGGTTAAAACCATAAAATACGATGCGTTATACTTCGAATATTGAGGCTTTCTTAGCCTCTAATTATTTAATAAATGTGTGAAAATTGAAAGCCCGAAACGGGTCGTCAATATTTCTACCTTCTTTAAAAACTAATTTCAATCAGAAGAGACCTAAAATCAAGACGATTTATGAACAAAATTATATCCATTTATATGATTATATCTTAATAATTTACTTTGTTTCCTGGTCTACGTAGCTTAGAAAACACCATCTGGAGATCGCGATAGGCAACTGAAAAGTGTGTCGCGACAAGGATTCGATCAATACTCTTGAAATTCATTCTCTATGAGAATTGTGTTCTACATCTACCTACACGAACGAAATTACGAACTTTATTCTAGAGCAAGGTCTTGTCGATTACATTTCTTCGAATACTCTACGCTAGCTGGCACTAGTTACCTGTACGAATAACATTCATTAGTTATACGAGGTCCGGCTATTAAATAACGAGTCTTCTTTGTTGAAGACCTTTAGGAGCTCTGCCGTTTTTTGTTTTACCGCTTCCCATCGACTAAAATCGGGTCCTTTTCAAAACAGATCTTTTAAAAACCTTTAAAGGAAATCTGGGCAGACCCGTTGACGCAGGAGTCAGATTTTTGGCACCAGCTTAGCACAGACTTTTGTCATGTGTAATTCCTCGTGCAAAATTTTTCTAACCGTTTCTTTATCGGTACTTACAGCCTCGGCAATCATCCGAATGCTCATTCGATGAATTGCCCGCTCAAGTTGGTTGATTTTGGTGACTGTTTCTGGAGTTGTAACGACCTGGACGCTGATCATCTTCATTGCTCTTACTAAAGCGCTTAAACCACTCAGAAACCCGCGCACGTGATAGAGAATTGTCCCCATAGACCTCTTGTAACAATTTATAGCACTTATTTAATAAGCAGACCTCGTATTTAAGATTTATTATAGATAAAAATAAATTTCTTTTGTGTTAAAGCTCAAAACGGAGCTTTGCGTGAATTTGTTCCGTTTTATTCTATCTAAAGAAAAGCAATTGGAAGTGGAAAGATATTTTTTCCATTAAATGCTGTTCCTAAAAAAATAAAATAGAAAAATATGCTGTCAGACAAATAAAGGTGAATCTATTGTACTTTTGACTGGACAAATTACTCACAAAATAATGAACCGGCCTTGATTTGTTTTCTGTGCTTTCAAATAATGATGAATACGTTTACGAGTGTGCGAAAAAAAGGTTACAAATCGACTAATGGACTAATTTTTAACCAAAAAATAAAAGTACAAAACGGAATTAGACGCAAGCGTGACGTGATGAGATTTTGGACACATTTTCCGAACGACGCGTGCAATTTTTAGCGAAAATTTCAAATTTTAAATATGATCTTCAAGAGGCTTTCATTTTTCTTACTTTTCTAAGCTTTTCTTCCATGACATTCCAAGGTTTTTATTCTGTAATATATTTTGATGACTGTCTGTCTCATTTATATGACAAATCAAATATCTCTCCAAACTTTGTTTTATGCAAATGCATATTCAAACTATGTTTCAATGGAAAACTTTCCGAACAGATGTCCCAATGGTATGAAATGGTAGGAAATTAGTATTCAAACTACCTTTTAACGTAAAAGTTTTCAAACAAATGTCACATTTGAATGGCCTTTCTCCTATATTACCATACAAATGTCTATTTAATTTACATCTCTGCATAAATAACCATGAGATCATGAGAATTAATAGTAAACAAGATAAGGAACATAAAAAAACCATAAACAACCTGTCAGCTGATTGCACTTACCCACTGATCTACCCCATAAATTCAGTCTCCGAACAATAGTGAACATGTCCGGGTCAGTTTACTAACACTCAAATCATGATCTGGTTAGATTAGTTCATAGTTTCCGAAAAGTCTTCAAGTCTATTCAGAATTTGTTTACTTGGCCCAAATCAGGTTCTTGTCCACTGAGCTGTGCTTTCAAATTATTGAGTATAATGTATAAATGCTTCTAAAAGGAAATAGTCATGTATATTAAAACGAATGGCTAGAATTCAAATAAATTAAACTCCTAAAAGGCTAGTAGAGTAAAGTTGTCTACACGCTTGCGCAAACATGTAATTACATTAATATCATAAGCAGAGAACATACCAAAAAGGAGGTCAACTTGTATGTAAATCTCGGCAGCACAAATTTAATTCTGCCACCTAACAATGGTGACGCTAGTGTAATAAAAACATGTCATTACTGTCAATGTCAATGTCAATGTCAATGTCAATGTCAATGTCAATGTCAATGTCAATGTCAATGTCAATTATCAATTTCTGAATTTCTGAATGGGAAAATTTTGTAAAATTCAATGTTTAATATCAAATTATCGTTTGTGTGAAAATCATTTTCTGGAAAGTGATTTTTCAAATTGCAATAGAGGACATTTGAAGTATGAAACTATCCCATCTATTCCTACCTCTCATTTACCTTACGCCAAAGTTGATGACTGTATAGTAAACCAAGAACATTCATATGTCGAGGAGTATCAAATTGATAATTCGAGCGTACCAAAACGTCTGGCAATTTACCTATAGAAGACTCATTGGAGTTTTCAAGTGAATTTTCAAACTCCATTGATACAGAGGAAATTGATAGTTTTGACAAAGAGAAATCGTGTTTTTTTAATGTAGCTGGAACTAGCAAGAACAATTTAACACCTAGGGAAATTGTTATGCATGAAACTCATCGGAATATTTTGCAGATATGTTCTGTGATTATAGGTTTGTTCCAGCAGTCTGTAACCACTTCATAAATGATCATGTGTACCACGTTTAGGTAATGAACAAAGTTTTACCTTCAAGCAGCAAATTGTATTTGTTCAGTACAGTTTACATACTTTTATTCATAAAAGATTGAATATAAGTGCGTTTATATTTATGTTCAATAGTTTGAAAAGCTTTCTAGAAGTGTTATTGGGTACTACGCTCTCAAAAAAAAAAAACAAAATTTCATTGTTTTTCATTAATCTATAAAAATTATGTTAATTTTCATAATTGTCATGCGTGTTTCATTCACTATCAGTATTTTCTTGAAATTCTTCCATAGCATTCAATAATTAGTACTAATTAACCATGCCAAGTCTAATTTAAATCGTATACGAAGCGGTTTTGGATTAATAAGTATTCAAAATTTTGATTTAAGGATCGCGTAGCTACTTTGAACTACGTAAATTCACTCGGCTTATACGGTATGAAGAATATGTAAAAGGCGTGTTTAAAGCTTATTAAAGACACTCTGTATAGTGATCTAGAAATATGGAAGCTACTTTTTTAAATTCATGCCAGTAGAAAATAGAAATTCTAAACCTAGTATCACGCAAACGTCATTTATATTAAAAATTAAATTCAGTCAAATACCCATAAAATTCACTCTCCTTCATTTTTTATCATCCGATGTTATTTTTATTGCGATTCATTCATGATTTTTTACCAAAATTGCCTAAATTCACTTTCACACCCATTCTTTTCAATTGTTTTTTGATTTGTAAATCGCTTTTGGTACATAAACATTCTTCGGTTCTTATTTACGTTCACTCAATTTTTTAAGATGATATTCTGCGATTTTAGAATCCGATATTCTTTATATTTAGATAGATTTTATCCCATAATCTACATTCTATTCAATTTCTAATTTAATTTATATTTCACCATTACAAATTTCATTTTGATTCATAGATCGCTTTTGGTAAAGTACCTCAGCTCTTCATCAAACCATTCAATTGTTTGTATGTTGTTGTTGAGGTACATGACTTCTGGTTTTCATCATCATTTTCTTATCTCCTAGTTATCTATATCATTGTGGAATCTTTATCTAATTTTATCTGTTGATTTTCTTCTTATTAAGTATCAAAATCATTTGATTATATTTTCCTCTCTTGACTCTTGATCTATTTCTTCATTTTCTTGTTCTTTAAGTATCATATTTGCTATTCCAATTATCTTTCTTACGACAATTTTCGATTTATCCCTGTTCTCTTTTAGTCTAGTCTAGTACAGTTTCAGATGTTAAGCACTGAGATTTCTTTCAAATATATGCCGTTATCTCTTTCCATCAGTTTAAGTTTTTCATTAAGGCAACAATTAAGGTATTTCTAGTACCTTTGCAGCAGACAGAACTGGAATAGAAGCTGCACCAAAGCCTGGATAGTATACAGCAGCCATTAGAGCTTTAAGGACTTATATCATGAAATCCAAACTCGTTTGGGATAGAAGACAAGCCCTTCATGGGACCTGGTCGCTTCTGTGGTATCAGCTACATAACAATTAATGGGATAACCTACAGGGGGGTCAAGACAGGCAAAGAATGGGAAATGATAACCAGAGAAGATCTGCTGAATGTGCCAACCTAAATAAGAACAATCTACGAATACTAACAGGAGTCTTCTTGGGGGATTGTCAGCAAACACCTGAAGATGCTAGACACTGCGGAACTCCAGAGCACTACATCTGGGAGCACGAAGATCTCTGGCAATCAAAACCATCTCACATTCTAGACTTTTTAAAAGGAATGGAATTAACTTGCTGTTGATTCTTTTATTTCGTCGCTTGTCTGAGCTAACCGTATTTTCCCAATAATGTAATATTTTTCTTCTGTTTTTTTCTAATATTGTCTCGGTGTTTATTGAAAAAAAGTTCTTGTGCATGTTTCTTTTTTAGGTTATCATTCAACTCATTATCATTTCTGCCTAGTTTGTTTAGTATGTTTAGGCATTTCCTTTAGAACTGTTCATACAAAAATTTAGTGCTTCATCGTCTTCTCAACTAGACGACTAGATGATTAGTCCTTGATCTCTTTGTTGAAGACTTGAGCGGATCTCTCAATGGAGTAACTAACTATTTATAATATGCTTGGGGTCCAGGTTGATACACACTTATTTCAGTTCATTTCTTTGTTTTCGAAATAGTGTTACTGTCTCTTTACTGAATCTTTTTACAATTTTAAATTATGATTTTCCAAGAATTACTAATTCTGTTTCGTATTCCTTCTTGTGATCCTTCCTACAATCCCCATTGGGCCGTTTGTCTCATCATTTATCGTTTTTTTTTATCAGAATTATAAACAATTTACTCAAATTCAGAGGCAAATTTGTAAAACACATTTCCGATTAAATAAAATTGATTTTTGTTTGTTATACTGACATATTCGTGATACACAGGTGAAAAATATGAAGGTGGTGGATAGTTAAAGTCGTCTAATAAGAGAAGTTAACAGATTTCAAGAACTGCTACTTCACTTACTTAATCGAATGTACCGGCGACGATTCTGAAACATATAAAACATGTTATGAACCTAAAACATGACGATAGAAATATTTAAGATCTTGTTTTATGCAATAACTTTGTTTCAAAATTATTTTTTTTTTTTCGAACTTACGCCTTGGAATCTTCATCAATTCAGCATCACTCAATTGAGTGAGAATATGAAATCTAAATCCCCAAAAATATTCTGCAATTTTGACACCTCATTTTTTCTGATTTCTGATACATTTGGAACCGCTGGTGTTTAGAGGTGATATAGTGTTGAGGATCCAAAGGTTTAAAGACCCAAATACGAAGAGGAGATCCGAAAACCCTGATACGGAAGGTAATAGAGTGGAAGTCGACCATAGGATGGCTAAAGCAAACTGGGAATAACGTGGAATTCAGGATATTGCAGATGGGGGTGAGGAATTGGAAAAATAGAGAGAATAGAGCAAGAAGCTGTAACAAGCAGAGTAAACTCAAACGGGAGTGATACACCCACTGAAGATGAAACCACAGAATCTGATTTATCTGCTATATCCGCAATAGAAATAAGACCTATGTATAAACATCCTGAAAAATAGCAATTAACAATGTTATTGAGTACAATTGCTCATACATACTCTTTAATATGATCAATTCCTGCTTTCTATTAACTTGGTTTATAATAAATTATTCAATATACCTAAAAAATATGAAATACAAAACAAGGTCTTTCGCATCTTTCACTTTTGTATCTAAAAATGATAAACGTTTTTTGTTGTGGCGGCTTTTTCGTAGATGGTATCAACTAAGAGCGTGTTTTGTTTGATTTATGTAAGCATTTTTAGGCCAAGGTTAATTAATGCCCTTACACGATCCAAGTTTAAAGTAAACTAGTTCACAATAACGCCAATCTGGGCACGAAAAACGAATGTTAGAACAACGGAAAAGTCGATAATTGGAAAATATAAAAAGTGATTGAACAAGTTTTTGATAGTGACTAGAAAAACTGATTATTCTTAACTGTTTTATTGTTTAAGGAGATTTTATTGTGATTAAAAAATAACATTTTTCCATTGAGGCAATGCAAGTAGCTTTGTGTATTGTGCCAACATTTCAATTTTTCCCTTTTTCCGTAAACATAGTGGCGTTTCCTTTTTGTTTTTCATGTAGTTGCATTCTACATCAGTAGCATACTTTATTCAAAACGTCATTCATCTTTTCTAAATAAGCACACTATATACTCTAGAAAAATGAATGGGAAGGATGCTTGTTTTGAAAGCCCGGTCGTAAAAAGCAACTGCTATACTCGAAATAATGGAAAAAACAACCACTCCATGCCAGCCTTTACTGCTGACATCAACATTCTCACGATTATATGTAATTAGTTTGATGAATTGTTTCTTTTTCCGGTTCAAACAATTGAGGAAAGATTTAAACTACTACACAGTGAAAATATATACGAGAAAATTTTAAATTTTCGAATTCCTTTTAATAGTAGTTTACGTAACAAGTCTTTTGAACTCTTTATTAACTAATTTTAGCAATCGTTAATTTTTGGTTTAAAAATATAAACGTTATTTTTGAATAATTATATTAAACGTACAATTATTAGGATTACTTATCTGTAAGCACGATATTTCAAAAATTATTCGTTGACGTGAGATTTTTTGAATTGCTTACATTATAACGAGTTTTTGAGACAATTTATGTGTTTGAGTTACCTACTTTTTGAATTTTGTTAACTACAAGGCATAATTTTTAAGTAAGTACCGTTTTGGAATTAAAAAAAGTGTGAAGTGCGAAGATATCGCAATAATTTTATTTCTACTAAATTTCCGTGAATATTGAGGCACTTGTCATAACGTGGCACCAGTTTTTGAATACCCTCCTAATAAAATTCTGCCGCCTGACTTCTTGTTAACCACTGGATCACAACTGTTTTGACTTCGTTGTCGTCTTGAAGACTCTGACCACCCAGGTGTTTCTTCAAGTGCAGAAACACATGGTAGTCGCCGGGCGCCAGATCAGGGCTGTAGGGAGGATGATCTAGAGTTTCTCATTGAAAAGATTTGAAGAGATCTTTGGTCCGATTAGCCACATGTAGCAAAACGATACCCTTACTCCACTTGCCACGTCTTTTGTTCTGGATTGCACGACGCAGATTGTTCAATGTCTCACAATAAGACCTGCAATGATTGTCTCATTACGAGGCCGAAACTCCACTAACAATACTCCTTTTCTGTCCCAAAAAAATGTGCACATGATTTTCCGGGCAAAAATTGTTAGCTTAAACTTTTTTGAGTGATGATGAATGTCGCCATTCCATGGATTGTTGTTTCGACAATTTGGTCTAAAAAATCTTCACCTTCATTGTGGTACCGCTCAAGGAAAGTCAACATTTTTGGAACCCAACGAAATCACGATGAATATCGATCGGTTTTACGCCTTTAGCACTAAGAAATCGTACTTTACAATCGACGGGACTCAGGATTGTCGGAGGCATCTTAAACACTCAGTAAACAACGTACACAATGTTCAGAATCAGACTGTAATGGCGTCGGTGCGTAGACAAGAGATGTAGGTAACCAGCGCGCATGTGCGGAACGCCGACCTTGGGGTTGCGGCGGCGGAATCGCAAAACGGTACTTACTTAAAAAATATGCCTCGTATATCAATCTTATTCTGAAATGAGTCCTCGGCAACTTAAGATGAACCACCATGTCGTTTCAAGTTTATGATGTTAGTACCTTGTGTATTCCTTTGGGTTTGGCAATCTCAAAAATGTAGTTATTTTGGAGGGAGGATTACCTACAGGTTCTTGATTTTCCTTTATTGTTATTAATAAAGAGACGTCGATGAGGAACGTTGGTTCGTTCGTTACTTCCTATACAAATTTAGCTCTTTTTCCCCATTAATAATAAATGATCTTGATTTGTTTGTTTTCTATGTCTTCAATTAATATATTAGTGACTTCTTCCCGTCGACATGCAGCAGTATAACCCATAATCAACAACATTTTGGCCATTGGATATGGTTCGTCTGAAACTTCTACTAAAAACTTATCGACAGTATTTTAGACTTTTTTGTTTTATAACGAAGTTTTTCTTCATAAACGCTGTTAATTTAAAATATTTGCTTATGTCGATATTTCTTCTGGAAGGCATGGTCTTCAGCATCGAAGAAGATTTCAGCGTTCCAGATTTTTCTGACAAATACGTCAATAACACATCCTCACAAATGTTTATCACCTTCTTTTCCAAGCGCCACTTTTCAAAAATTTGGTTTGCTCATATCGTGTCCGGGACTTCGCAAAAAAATATACACTTTTAATCCTCCTAATATAATATAGTATTTTTCATTAAAAATAGTAAATAAAAATGAGTCCGGTAAAAGCTTTTACCTACTACCAATATGTTATATCAAACATTACGGTACTAATATTAGTTTCGTAATGAAATACTTTATCGCACTAGTGGAATAAAAAATTAAACCTCATTTATTATAATAATTAAACACAACACCTGTAAAATTAGTGATTTTTATTCCAGCTCACGTGGACGCAATTGAAGAATTTTTTCTAAGGATGTTTTTACATATCCTTCAGCGATACTACTGGATCTCCATCCACCATGTCTCTTCAAAAGGTGCATATCAACACCAGCTTCAGCAAGTAGGGATGCTGATGATCTTCTAAAACAGTGACCCGTATATTATGATGGATTTGGTAGCTCCAGAAACGTTGCTATTTCTTTTGATATGCGCCCAAAAGTATTGATACCAATTGGTTGAGAAAAGCATTTTCCGTTTCTATATAAAATAAAAAATCGGTCATGGACTATATTTTGAGGTCGAAGTCGTTATTGAAGTAGTCAATACCAGCGATGTTTCCTGTAGTAATAGCAAATTCTCTTTGAATTTTAGTTTTAGTATTCGGTATTTTGATCGTTATGAACGTTAAATCGTCAACTAAATCACCAATTTTTAACTACAGACAGAAAGTATAATGAAATACGGTACCACTTCTGTGTGAACCCTTAAAGATATTCCACCCCACAACTCGATACACCCTCCTCCAAAATTTGTTAAAGGTATTATGTTGCAAGGAAAATACATCTCATCATCTCTTTTATAACCAAGTATTTTACGATCTGAAGTACATAGAAAACCTCGTCCATGTTTCCTTCCGGTCAGTTGACTGACTGACTTTCGATTTCAGCATTTCTTAAAAGATTTCTCTTCTACATTTCGAGCTTCAACTAACTCTCATTGAAGCTGTCTCGTCATTACATGTCTTCTTCGTGAAGCTTGCAGTCTCAAATATCTGCAGTTTAAGACGGATGATCCTGCACTTAGCTTCTCTCATGTCCTCTGGTCTCTGGATATCTCGCAACTACACAGTTGATTGATTAATTTTTAGTATTTTTTGACAACATATCTCTGACTGCGCCCATCTTCACAGAAAAATATCTCCTATTACTGTATGTTTTGACTTTGACTAAGAGTACGAAATGAAAAATCACGTTTCAATGATTTAGAATGTGTGTTGTATTTTCACGGGGAATTTGGAGAAGGTGGGATAGTACTGAGGCACATAGAGATCAATTCTGGTGTGTTGTAAACTGCCAAAGTACTGTCTCATTCCAAAAACGATGAATTCAATATCTTTGCAGTTCGAGCAGAGGTCACACACTCAACAGATTGGCGAGAGGACTTTTTCGACTCAGTAATATAAAAACTAGAAGCAAAAACACTTTCCGTAGCAACGTTTGTTATTTTGTTTAAAACGTCTCAGTAAATTGTTTTATAATCATAGATTGTTAATATTATTACTTAATACTAAGACCGACGCCGCCAGATGGCATGTGACTGTGTACCCGTTAAATATTAAACTAGTAGCTTCTACATTTTACTAAAAGCTTTCGTTGTTATTGAGGAAATTAAGCTGAAAAAACAAACTGTGTATCATGAAAACAACCAGTCGTTATAAAGCAAACAACTTGAAATGATATCCCGGAGAGTTTCTAATAGTTAATCTTTCTGAGAAATGATTACAGAAATACTACCGGTTTTTATATCTCGAGGTGAGAAGCTATATAGCTTTCCTTTTATTATCTGAAGACTACGTCTACTCTTTTATAAGTCGATGAACGATATAAAGAGAAAATAGCTGGAACTCTGAAATTGTATCATATCAAAAAAAAGTTATGTGTCAGTATCAGTCAATGTATTTTGGAATACACAGATTGCATTATACAACTTTTTTTCGTTGTCAAAAATTTATAACTGCTTCAAGCTTGTTAAGGCACAATATTACAATTTACAAGTGATGTTTAAATCTTAAACGTCAATTCAAACCGCGGATATTGTTTAATAGATGGCGTTCACCAACAACTTCCGTTTAAACGTTTTCGACAGTCAGGGCGCGTAGTCGATAAGGATAAAGGTTTCAGTTTTGCTAAAACGATAAAATGATGAATATAGAAATTTACAACTTCAGCATTTACTTAAGAGTTTTGGTTAGCTCAAGCTTAATTATACGTAGTGCGGTCCTTGAGCTCTGGTCTCATATGGTAAATGCGTTCGCAAATCTTGCACATATCAGTGATGACAAGTTTTTATTTTAGTGTGGATGGAACGACTATTCTGTCAATTTGTTTTGAAAAATGTTTCGCACAAAAGTTTTTACTAAAGAAGGATTAACACCAATACAAACGACGAACAGGATAGACGTTGTTGGTGTTCATAATTTTCAACAAGTTTTTGCGCTGGGGTCGAGAATCATTAGAAGATGACGTACCGGAAGTCCTGTGACGGTGACTTCTACAGAAAATATTAAATTATTGGAAGAAATTGTGCCAGGCGCCTAAAAATTACATCGGCACTTAAAAAAATAAAGTTCTAAGTTTTCTACATGATCATTTAAATATGTCAAACATTAGTGCACCGAATTTTGTGCACAGTGCAAAAGCAACGTCGAGTAGAATGTTTTTAAACCTAAGTCGCGAGGACCAAGAAAGTGTATTCCGATCAATTATAATGAGTGAGGAAACTATGTATATGTAATTGAGTAGTAAATAAAAGGAGAATCCGTGTCCTAAAGAGAAAAGGTCATGAAAAGCATCAAAACAGGCTTAAATATTTTGAGACAGCTTAATTGACCTCAAAGAATCAAATACAACCGTGAACACGGATTATTACTCTGACTTACTAAAGCAGTTGTGTCAAACAAACATTCATCTTTACCAAGACAAAAATGAAAGTTGTAGACATCTCGCCGGAGCGGGAACTGGGAGAAAAGGAGCCAAGTTACATGCCAGTCTTGCCAACAGCATTCCTAGCGTCCGTAGGTCCTTGGGAACCTTATTTTATCGACAACCCTCGTATTACTATTTTACTGACAAAAATTCTGTTGCATTTTCAAGAATATTTCTTATTTTGAATTGTTTTCTTCTCATTAATTAACGATTTCTTTTTGTTTTGTGTTTACGTTTTCATCTGGATTATTATTTTTCCTTTATAAACAACATCTCAATTTTTTTTTCATTTTTCGACGTAATATTACAGAAAAGTAGATATTTATAAGTATGTGAAAAGTCCTATGTCTCAATTCGAACATGTCTCTAATTCTATTGAAGAGTAAAATTGCTTCACTTCGTTTTAATCATTTTCTCTTATTTATGTATTAGAAACAAAAGATTGAAGCGTCTGTTGCAGCAAGAAAATTATGGGAAAGTGAAGAGAAAAACACAAATAATGAACCAACCGTACAGCGATAGTTGCTTGAAGTTTAAAGAATAGTTTTATCAACGTCTCGCAGAGTTTGTTGGGTTGAAACCAAAGAATACTTCGAGTACTAAGACTTTCATTTTGTATGTGGCCCGCGAGGGAATTTTAAGTGGCCCGCGAGGGAATTTTAAGTGGCCCGCATAAGTGTGGTTTAAAAATACACACCAAATTCAAAAATCCCGCGTCGCACATCCAGTAGTGCAAAAGCTCTTAACAGAGGTCTATTCGGGCTATTATTTGAAGAAGAAATCAGAGAATATGGAGAGTTACAACTGTATTGTGCTGTGCAATGGCTTTCAAGGGGCAGCATGTTGAAACATTTCTTCAACTTGCGAAAACAGGTGTCGCAATTTTTAGAGCAGAAAGGGGCTTTACCGTTCAAAGTTGATTTACTGAAGAATACATTCTGGTTGAGTGATGTTGCATTTCTTGTTGACATTACGAATTACCTCGATATTTTGAATATCAAATTACATGGTAAAGAGTGTTCACATTCGACTATACACACTTAAACATTTGAAAGAGGAGTTCAATATTGTTTTTGTTAATTACTCTAAATATCAATCTAAAATTAAGAAACGTAAAAAACAAAATGTCCAAATTTTTATAAATCCTTTCGTAATTAGTTACTTATCCTGCCAATATTCAATTAGAACTTGTTGAAATGCGAAATCATGATACGTCGAAAAACCTTTTTGCTAACAAATCGTCTTCGAAAGCACAAAATTCTTCAGAAGATTTCGCAGATTTTTGGAAATTGGTACCAAAAGGAGAATTTCCAGCAACAACTGACCTGGCGTTGCAGTTTTTAAGTAGTTTATTCAGATCTTAATTATGTAAAAAATAAATACGGCACATCCTTAATTAAGCAACATATTTGTGACTTGTTGTTACTGTCAACGTTGAATTTGTCGCCAAAAATAAATAAATCAAATTGATTGTATAAACAAATTACCCTGGATTTTAGAATAACATACAATTTGTTCATAATAAACAATAATTCAATTTAATTTTCTTAATAATTAAGTTTTTATTGGGCTTGTCCTTAAAGTAGCTGAAAGAGGAAATGTAAGTGGCCCGTCGTTAACGACTGGATCCACCGTTTGGCCCGACTCTTCAAAAGATAGAGCAGCCTCGTTCTAAACCGAAATTAGCTATGAAACACCCAATAAACTATTTTTTCATGTAGCACATTCTTCTTTGAAGACCTGGTTTATTGAAAGAAAAATCGTATTTGGTATTATAATTGAAACATGCAGTAGATCATTTGTATTATTTCATACATGTCGGGTTTCCGCTTAAAGCGCAGATAATGCTTGTCGGCTGTATATCAGGGCTACAGGAAGGATGCGGATTTTGACAACATCCAAACCTTCATTATATTTTTTAAAAAGCTACTATAGATAAAACAAAAATAACGATATACCATTGTTGTGAAACTTATCGATCAAGCTAGTTTGGACTGTTTTTATCCGCAATTGAAAATCATTAATTATTGTTTATTTAGATAATACGAGGATGGTCCCAGAAGTACCTGACCTGACTTACAAGCAGTAGTTACTTGTAGCATATATTGTGCCAAATTTGAAGACATCACTATGTATGTTTTTGGTTTGAGAGCCTTCGATAGTAAATTTGTAAATAAAGAAAAAATTGGTCATCGTTGTGTGATACAATACTTTTATTTGTAAGGTTGTAGCCCAACTAATATAAAAGCTGAACTAGCTCCTTCGTTATCAACAGTAAAATATTTGGTAGCGGAGTTTAAATGATGCAGTACGACCTTCGAAGACCAGCATCGCAGTGGTCGACCAAATGAGGTGAAAAGTTCACAAAGCGGTAATGGATGATCGTCCACTGAATGTGCGCGAGCTAGCAGACAAAGTAGGCAATTCAAAATGGGTGGTAGATCGCATGTTAACTGAAAAGAAGGACTGGAGGAACCTGTGCGCAAAAAGAGTGCCACTTCATATCCGAAACAAAAGAATAATCAAAACAATGGACTAAAAAGAGCTCCAAGGAAGGTAGAGACCATTCAGGCGAAGAAATCAAACAAAAATGGCCGCATTTGGTTAAAGAAAAAGTGTTGTTTCATCAAGACAATGCACCAGCTCACACATCCGTTATTGCAATGGGTAAATGTTTGGTGCGATGGAGCCTGCGGGCTGTGTCTTGATTATTGAGAAGGTCCAACATTTCGTTGTTTATATGGTTATGGAGTCGTTACGAAGTTTCCGGTGTAGGTCACTATAGCAGATATACTACGGGGCATTAACTATTTTCATTAGCATTCGGCTTTGGACTCTGCAGCATAATTATTACCACTAATATAACCCTTTAAATGTGTACCAAAACCATAGTATATAGTTCTTCATATCCACTTTTAAGTTTCTACGTTTTCTTCTTGATATATACTTTAGTTTGCTATCCACATGTTTCATCGCTGTCTATAAAAGATGTCTTCATAATATTTGTTAGACGTAATGGCGTATTCACCATTGGGCCATGGGGGCCAAGGTCTGGGGTGCCAGGCTACGTAGGGCGACAGAAGTCAGATCGGCTTGATTAGTCCGGGACGATACCTAGTGCCAGTCCTAATAAAGATTGGAACCAGTTAATATTAACTCTTGGAGCTATGAAAAGTGATTCTTCTCCACAAAAAGCTTCTGTAAGGAAGCTGTAGGGCTATTAGTGCAACTAAATAAATTGTCGATGCAGATGAAGAGATGGTTACTTTCAAAAACAACAAAAGGGGATCCGTCAAAGGTTTTGAAGAAGCTGGTAGATGAAAATGCCCAGAAGAATGAAGAAGCATTCACAAGAGGAAGAAACTATACGATCAAAGTCACGAGGGAGAAGTGTTGTTAATACCTTCTTTCCTAAATGACACCGATTTTTGAGCTGGTTAAGAAGACCCAAAAACTTCTCATGATGCAGTAACTACCAATTTCGCATTTTTTTGTCATTTGGATAGAATTTCTGAACCGGAAGTGAGAGATGACTCACTTGATCTTGCGAAAGAACTATGATTGAAACAATTATTGGTATTTATTTGAGCCTGAATAAGGTTTGTGCGTTTCTCAATGACCTTTATTGGTAACTGATGCCATATGTATTTGGTCTCTTATGAAGGTAACTGTATTTTAAATGTGTCAATAGCATATCTTAATTGGTAAAGGTTCTAGATTTGAGCTCGATCAAAAGTACGCATCTTTCGCATCATTTCGCGACAGGAAGTTTAAGATTCATGCGTTGGTGAAGTTGCAAATGAGAGCTCTGAACTGCGCGGAAATCATGGGAATCTTCAACTTCCTGCCATTAAATAGATGCGTACTTTCTTATGACCGGCTATAAAGAAAAAATGTATACACCGCACAGGCAGAAGTTGACATCTTTGAACTGCGCGCCGTGCATAAATCATAATATAGTGCGCAAAGTGAAAAAACGAGCACAACTGAAAATTAAAACACATAAAATACAACATAGATTCATACCTCCATATGACCGACTGCTCTGCTGACCTAGCCTTTGTGATAAGCAAAGTTTTTTCTCCGTTTCTGTGTAAAGAAAAAAAGAAATAGTATTAGTTAAAGAGGAAAATGAAATAAAGTGCAGAATAAATTTCTTAGAAATCAATAGGCGATTGTTTACCAAAGAAACAAACATATTCTTGTTCTTATCTTGTTTGGAACATTGCAAATGGACGAAACGTACGTTTTCTTCATTGAGAACGCACCTTGCTTGGAATAATAGTATTATTTTAAAACAAATGATTCATAACACCAAATTTTCCTTTTCAGACCCTGTATATTATGTTATTATCACCTTCTAGAGCAAATAAGTGAAGAATTTTCAGAATTATGTTTTGAGCTCGTCCACGACATCGACATTGAAGCCGGTTCTGTTCGATTTTGCAATATAATTTAATATTTGATTACAAATTTTCAAGAAATAAAGCGGCAAACACTATGTTTATCATTATTATAAATAATTAAATTATATACAGGCGCTTGTTTATCAGCGAGAAGTCAGTAAATAATCTGATGTCATCTCGAAAACATCAGGATAGACAAGTGAACGATCTGATTAAATAAATTAATATGCCGCGATTTAGATAAGTGTTAGTGATCTGTTAGTGTTAGTGATCTGTTAGGTTCTGTTCGATTTTGTCAATATAATTTAATATTTGGTTACAAATTTTCGAGAATCAAAACGGCAAATTGTGTGTTTATTATCATTATAGATAAATAAATTATATACAGGCGCTTGTTTATCAGCGAGAAGTCAGTAAATAATCTGATGTCATCTCGAAAACATCAGGATAGACAAGTGAACGATCTGATTAAATAAATTAATATGCCGCGATTTAGATAAGTGTTAGTGATCTGTTAGTGTTAGTGATCTGTTAGGTTCTGTTCGATTTTGTCAATATAATTTAATATTTGGTTACAAATTTTCGAGAATCAAAACGGCAAATTGTGTGTTTATTATCATTATAGATAATTAAATTATATACAGGCGCTTGTTTATCAGCGAGAAGTCAGTAAATAATCTGATGTCTTCCCGAATACTTCAGGATAGACAAGTGAACGATCTGATTAAATAAATTAATATGCCGCGATTTAGATAAGTGTTAGTGATCTGTTAGTGTTAGTGATCTGTTAGGTTCTGTTCGATTTTGTCAATATAATTTAATATTTGGTTACAAATTTTCGAGAATCAAAACGGCAAATAGTATGTTTATTATTATTATAAATAATTAAATTATACATAGGCGCTTGTTTATCAGCGACAAGTCAATAAATAATCTGATGTCTTCCCGAATACTTCAGGATAGACAAGTGAACGATCTGATTAAATAAATTAATATGCCGCGATTTAGATAAGTGTTAGTAATATTAGTGTTAGTGATCTGTTAGGTTCTGTTCGATTTTGTCAATATAATTCAATATTTGGTTACAAATTTTCGAGAATCAAAGCGGCAAATTGTGTGTTTATTATTATTATAAATAATTAAATTCTATATAGGCGCTTGTTTATCAGCGAGAAGTCAGTAAATAATCTGATGTCTTCCCGAATACTTCAGGATAGACAAGTGAACGATCTGATTAAATAAATTAATATGCCGCGATTTAGATAAGTGTTAGTAATATTAGTGTTAGTGATCTGTTAGGTTCTGTTCGATTTTGTCAATATAATTTAATATTTGGTTACAAATTTTCGAGAATCAAAGCGGCAAATTGTGTGTTTATTATTATTATAAATAATTAAATTATATATAGGCGCTTGTTTATCAGCGAGAAGTCAGTAAATAATCTGATGTCATCTCGAAAACATCAGGATAGACAAGTGAACGATCTGATTAAATAAATTAATATGCCGCGATTTAGATAAGTGTTAGTAATATTAGTGTTAGTGATTTGTTAGGTTCTGTTCGATTTTGTCAATATAATTCAATATTTGGTTACAAATTTTCGAGAATCAAAGCGGCAAATTGTGTGTTTATTATTATTATAAATAATTAAATTATATATAGGCGCTTGTTTATCAGCGAGAAGTCAGTAAATAATCTGATGTCTTCCCGAATACTTCAGGATAGACAAGTGAACGATCTGATTAAATAAATTAATATGCCGCGATTTAGATAAGTGTTAGTAATATTAGTGTTAGTGATCTGTTAGGTTCTGTTCGATTTTGTCAATATAATTCAATATTTGGTTACAAATTTTCGAGAATCAAAGCGGCAAATTGTGTGTTTATTATCATTATAGATAAATAAATTATATACAGGCGCTTGTTTATCAGCGAGAAGTCAGTAAATAATCTGATGTCATCTCGAAAACATCAGGATAGACAAGTGAACGATCTGATTAAATAAATTAATATGCCGCGATTTAGATAAGTGTTAGTAATATTAGTGTTAGTGATCTGTTAGGTTCTGTTCGATTTTGTCAATATAATTCAATATTTGGTTACAAATTTTCGAGAATCAAAGCGGCAAATTGTGTGTTTATTATTATTATAAATAATTAAATTATATATAGGCGCTTGTTTATCAGCGAGAAGTCAGTAAATAATCTGATGTCATCTCGAAAACATCAGGATAGACAAGTGAACGATCTGATTAAATAAATTAATATGCCGCGATTTAGATAAGTGTTAGTAATATTAGTGTTAGTGATCTGTTAGGTTCTGTTCGATTTTGTCAATATAATTCAATATTTGGTTACAAATTTTCGAGAATCAAAGCGGCAAATTGTGTGTTTATTATCATTATAGATAAATAAATTATATACAGGCGCTTGTTTATCAGCGAGAAGTCAGTAAATAATCTGATGTCATCTCGAAAACATCAGGATAGACAAGTGAACGATCTGATTAAATAAATTAATATGCCGCGATTTAGATAAGTGTTAGTAATATTAGTGTTAGTGATCTGTTAGGTTCTGTTCGATTTTGTCAATATAATTCAATATTTGGTTACAAATTTTCGAGAATCAAAGCGGCAAATTGTGTGTTTATTATTATTATAAATAATTAAATTATATATAGGCGCTTGTTTATCAGCGAGAAGTCAGTAAATAATCTGATGTCATCTCGAAAACATCAGGATAGACAAGTGAACGATCTGATTAAATAAATTAATATGCCGCGATTTAGATAAGTGTTAGTAATATTAGTGTTAGTGATCTGTTAGGTTCTGTTCGATTTTGTCAATATAATTCAATATTTGGTTACAAATTTTCGAGAATCAAAGCGGCAAATTGTGTGTTTATTATCATTATAGATAAATAAATTATATACAGGCGCTTGTTTATCAGCGAGAAGTCAGTAAATAATCTGATGTCATCTCGAATACTTCAGGATACTTAAGTGAATGATCTGATTTATCTATTGATATGCTACGTATTAGATAAGTGTTGGTAATATTAGTGTATAGTTTAGTGAATAGTTAATAGTTTAGTATACTTAGTGTAAGCGTATAAATTTGGTAGGTAAGAAATATTGGAAGTTTTCTTAATATTATCCTCATATTCACATCCTTTTTTAACAGATTCACCGATACGCTTGTGATTTTCTTAAGCTCCAACGATATCACATATCGTTGTAATTTAATGACGGTACAATGTCACGCCGACACATACTACAGTTACAACTACCCTAATCGCGTTCCAGTTATAGCTAGTTTAGGTTAGTTACATATAATTTGAAGCATGAATAGACTGTTGATGTCAAGCCAACTCTGAGATAATTTAATTACATTGAGAATTTAGAATCTGATTAACTTTACTGCATATACGTCAGAATATTGTGACGTGCCTTTCAAGTTTATCGTCAAATATTATGTTTCAGTTATAAGTCAGTTACAAAGACAAAAATATCAATTACTTTATTACTCGTTTCAATCCCGAATCGGAAATTTGATTTGTAGACCTTTTCCACTATTACCTTTCACAGTCAACATTAGAATCCATTCGTTTCATTCATTTTATGGTTATAAAAAACTGTATTTACATCTATTGATTTATCTATTAATTATTCAACTGCTTTTCAGCAATTGATGGTATCTATAAACAAACTATTACCTGCTCAGTCTTATAACTTACGTTATATATGAAAAAGGTTTTTTAAACAACTATCGAATGGTGACGAAAAAGATATACAACAGAAGAAGGAGTTTACACAATTATAAATGATATAAAAAAAATATGGAATAGGTTGAGGAAGTATGAAGAACGAAGACATCATAGTTATGGGGCTTCATCTTCTTTTTATTGATTTTAAATAGCTTACGACACAATACACTGAAATAAAGTACACTAGTGAGCAAAAAAATCGACTCGAGGGATACCTCTGCAGTCGTAAAACTGCTTTGGATCTTCAAAAAGGACGAAAGAAAGATTAACAAAACGAATATGTAAAGCAAGAACTGTTGGAAGAGACAGAAGGGACAGACCAAGAAAAAATGGTACAAAAAATAGTAGATATAGTAAAACAAAGGAAACAGAGAATAAATTGAATGATTATAGTACCACAAGAGAGAAAAATATGGAGGAAATTGGTAATAAATTCATATCCGACGCCCTTGAGAAGACGAAAGGGAAAATGAGAAGAAAAAGAAGGAGAAGTGAACTACGTGAGGCTTAATATACCAGAAAGAACCAAAAACCTATTAAATAAAGAGACTGTCTGCCTAGAAGGCGCCCTAGATGGGTGTGGTAAAATACGAGCATTGCATTGGATACATAGATATCTTGTATATCCACGTCCCAAAACACGTTTCCGTCACTATAATAGTATTTGTGCAGTAACGGTTTGAAACGAACGTGTTTTTTTCTCGTGCCGAAAACCATATGTAACGAAGAATTGGAAAAAACTCCGATTGAATGCTATAAATTGTTACAAGAGGCACATGGTGACAATTCTCTATCTCGTGTGCGTCTTTTTGAGCGGTCTAAGCGCTTTAGTGAGTACCGAGAGAGCACTGAAGATAATCAGAGCCCAGGTCGCCCTATGACTATTTCAACTCCGGAAACAGTGACCAAGATCAACCAGATTGTGCGTGCAGATCGTTAAATGAGCATCCGGATGATTGCCGAAGCTGTAAACGCCGATAAAGAAGCGGATAGAAAAATTTTACACGAAGAATTAAACATGACAAAAGTTTGTGCGAAGCTGGTGCCAAAAAATCTGACTCCTGACCAAAAGCTTTTGCGTCAACGGGTCTGCTCAGATTTCCTTGAAAGATTAGTGAAGTTAGAAAAAGATCTGCTTTAAAAGGGACCCGATTTGAGTGGATGGAAGCGGTAAACCAAAAAACGACAGAGCTCCTAAAGGCACCCACCAAAGAAAACTTCCAGCACTGCTTCGATCAATGGAAAAAACGTATGGAAAGGTGTGTGATGAGGGGACTATATGCGAATGTAGAATAATTTTATAGTAAAACCCTTTTTCGGAACTAGTCTCGTTATTAAATACCCAGACCTCGTAATAATAGTGATTCGGTAGCACTATAAAACGCTGGCCATTCAATTATTTTTCATCGTTCAATCTTGCTATACAACAACCGCAATTAGGAAAATTAACAATAGGAAAAAGTTTTTTTGTGATTTGGGAATGGATTTGATTGAAGAGCACAAAAACAACCACGATTCTGGCGACGGTATACATAGTTTATTTAGTAAAATACTTATGGAACCGCCACAGAAGTTGTGAAGATCTATAACAAGATTCCCGGGATTCGGCAGGAGAAAAAATCGGAAGACCAAGCACGATTGGTAACGATGTGGAATACCAATAAGCTCAGAACACCCTGGAATTCCTTGGATCAAATATTGGTCAGTCAAGGATCAAATGAATATTGTTTTATTGAGGAAGTTGTTCGAGAAATGTGTAGCTGTATTTTTGAATATGAGGATACTAGGCGTGGTCACCACAATCTCTTTTTAGTTGACGAGTTTTGTTAGAATTCATTGAATTCTGATTCTCTAATAATCCAGAAACAATAATAAATACAAGATGGATTCATACTCTGATCTAATATATGGTATCATCAACATCTGGTTTAATATGGTTAGGAGGTAAGGTTACGTTGGAAAGTTAAAATGATTATGTTGTTGTTGATTCGGAAACTTTTCAGTTAATCCTCGTATTAACCCTTGCAGATTTTGAATAATCAAAAATCCAATTTCAGAAATAACTTCAATAAATTCATAGTTGGGGTTGAATGTTTCCTAGGACGCTTCACTGGTTTGTTTGGGTAAGAAACAGTTTTCCCACACTCTTATTCCTTAATTACTACCTATCATTTATCATTCGCTGCCTTCTTGGTGTCGTAAAGGCCGAAAGGGTAAGCCCTTCCTTAAGGCTCTTATTTGTTTTTGACAGGAGCTATATTAAGCCGCACTCTAAATTGTAGTGAAATCCCGTTAGGGAAATGTTTTTGTCCTTATAACAAATACGTATTCTTTCTCAACAATTTTTAATCACATATTTTTATATTCATTATGTTTTTTTTATATTTTGAATCATAATCGTATTTTTATGAGAAGCTTTATATTATATTGTATTTGGTTTTTCAAAGTTTTTGTTCTTCATTCTCAACTTTGCTCTGAAAACATTGGAAATTTTTCCCCAATACAATTCACAATGTTGTTTCCCAATTTTGATGAAAAAAATTGGGAATAGCAAGTGACTTCTTTTAGAATCCCATCTTGCGCAAATCTTGTCCAAATTTTCAGTTAAGATGCGATGTAGCGCACTTTTTGAAATGCCTACTTTATCTGCTAATTCATGCACTTTCAGTCGACGATCATCCAGTACCGTATTGTGTATTTTCTTCAACATTTCTGAAGTCGTCACCTCATTTGGTCGACCGCTGCGATGCTGGTCCTGGCAGCCTCGTTTAAACTTTGCTACCCAATCTTTTATTGGGTAATCTAACCAAGAAGCAGTCTAACCAAGAGCAGAATCTAGTTCAGCTTTTATATTGGTCTAATGCCTTTCAAATAAACGATTACAAGTTTTTTCCATCTTCACAAACTTTCACTATTAATGGCTGTCAAAAACTAAACAACGTGGCGTCTTCAAACTTGACATACATGCTGTGCAGACTGTCTACTTTCTACTACAGTGGTATTTTCCAACTACCGCCATCCCGAGGCCAAGCCAGATACTTCTGAGATCATTCTTGTATGTTTATTGTCAGCTTCTTCTTCTAATTTCTCATTAGTTTTCATTGATATATTTAAGCTAATTCTGTCGATAAATTGTTGTTCAAAATTTTCGCAGTCGGATATTAGTACAACAATGATGTATTCTTTTATTATAATATAGGATAATGACCATCAGCATCTTTCATGATTGAAAATTCGTAGCTAGTTTTCATTTCTAATTTCATTCAAGTAACCTAACCTAACCTAACCTAAAAAATCTCTATTTCCTGACTATTTCTCGAATCCATTTGAAAAATATTATTTCTAAAAAGTGAACAACTTGTACGAGAATTATAGAAAAGATTTTTTTCTAGAAATAATACTCGCAGAAGCTCTGACAGCATTTTTTGAATTAATGTTGTGGAAACTGGGAACAATAAATGAAGAGGTACTTTTCTACGACGATAATAAGAAGTGGAATCATCTTGATATTTCCTTTACTTCTAATTGCTCACAAAAAGCTTTTTTCTCTTATTCCGAAACTCAAACTTTCCCTTTAATCTTTAACACTCGACACAAAAATGACGTGACCCCTCTAGAACTTTCTCAACTTTGATTGGATCTTGAAGAAGTTCTTTGATGAGTAGCCGTCACGTAATAAGTTCCTTGTATTTATTTTCGTTTTGTTAAATGAAGCTTGACATTGGAATGATTAATTGACGGAATGGTTCCTTAATTAAACACGACCTACATGTAGATAGTCCACAGAGAAGTTCATTTAAATTTGAAAACTAGCCTTTAAACCGAATCTGTTGACTTTGCATGCACATTACTGGAATTTAATATGGTTGAGTGGCTACTGAAATTGCATAATTTCGTCCACATTACGATTAGTTCGAAGCATAATTTGAATAAAATAAATAATCAATACCCAAATTTGTTTTATCATCGAGTGGAAGCTTCGCAGCTGTTATTTGAAGGCTTCATTGAAAAAAAAATCAAAATTTTTGGAGCATACGAGGTATATTATTAAATTTATAAATTAAATTAAAAATATGGTCATGAAGGATGCGGTATTTCTAGGTAAATGAAAGATTTACCTTATTAAATATGAGTACCATTCAATATTTTGATTAAAGTACGAGTTTCATGACATTTCTAAACAATTTTATAACTATTTTCAAGCACTTATTGCAAGAAAGTCATGTAAAAGCAGGTACTCAAACGGTTCAAAAAAAATATTTGGGTATTCCCAGTCTGAAACTGAAATTAAGTTGTTCTAAATCCTTAAACCTGAGCTCATTTGGGCAGTTTTCATAGGGTCTAGACCAATTTGTGTCGGCTTTAATTTATTTTGTGATTTTGAAGAGATTAGATCGATTTATGCAAAATGTCAGCTTTTTTTGGATGACATGACAAAGAATTAAATATGGATATTGGAACAATTGACTGTACTGCGTCAGTTAAAAATGTATTTTTCTACAACCGTGCGTTTTAACCCACTTTACCGCACGCATTTTAGTTTTGAAAGTGTCACTTTCCCGCACCTTTAAAGGAGAAACAACTATCAAAGCGCCCGGGATGGATATCAGTTGCTATGACAACCCAAGGCGTGTAATTGTTACTAAAACGTCAAAGTTGTTCAAAACGTCTTGGAAGTGACCGAATAAAAACAATCTTCTTCTAAATTAAACCACATTAAACCGAATCCGATACAATAATATTAATGGATTCATCCGACGAAGAACTTCCCTTTTGAAGCCATTTTGAAGGCTGCAAATGAAGCTAATTCCGAGCTGTTACCTGCCAAATCCAGACTAAGGTATGAGAAGCAATACGCGACCATTTTGTTACATGGTGTAAGGAGAATGGGGCCAAAAAACTTATAAGGAAAAGGTATTTCTGGCGTATTTTTCAGACCTAAGTAAGGTTTTGAAATCTAATACATTATGGTCCCGCTATTCGATGGTAAAAAGTTTAGTAAAAAACTTCCATAAGCTAACGTCGTTTCTTAAACAAAAAAATATTGGTTTTCGAGCACAGAAAGCACAAGTTTTTACCAAAGAAGATATATCCAGGGTTACGCTAGCTCCAGATGATTAAAGTGAGTACCATGTTTGCACTGGCTGGCGCTCTCCGCAGATCCGAGCGTGTAAATATCACTGTCGACGACATTCAAGATAAAGGCAACTTAATTGTTGTGAAAATTTCTGATTCCAATAATCATTCGTCAAGATCATTTGTTTTATCTGAAGAAATAAATGATGGAACCTATTTGACGCTGTACGGAAAGTACGCAGATTTACGACCACCTACCACTCCACACCGCCGATTTTTTATTCATTATAAGAATGGAAAATGCTCAGTTCAACGTGTTGGCGTAAACACTTTTGGTAAGATGCCAGCAGAGATTGCCGCATATTTACGCCTACCTAATCCGGAACGTTATACAGGACACAGTTTCAGACGTTCTTCGGCAACGTTTCTAGCAGACTCCGGCGAAGAAATAACCAACCTAAAGCGCCTGGGTGGCTGGAAGTCTACTACTGTCGCTGAGAGCTATTTGAAGGACTCCGAGAATTTCAAATTAAATTCTCTGTACTACAAATGACTTAAAACCGTTGTCGTCATCGTCATCTTTATGCGACCTGCAACCGATGCCATCCTTATCGACGTCATCTACCTTCCAGTTGAAACCAAATAACTCCACTGGGCCGGCAATTCATAACTAGTCTACAGAATGCAACAAATTGTGTTTTCAATATTAATATTTATAATAATTAGTAGTTTTTAGTTATATTTTTGTAGTTTTGTATAAATTTTGTATATTATTATGTTTGTTGAAATAAAATAACTTTTGAAAAATGGGTTGGTATACTTTTTTGTTTATACGGTCGTAGAAAAAATAATGTTTCTAACTCATGCGTAAAGTGTCTTTCCCGCACTTGACCGATTTACCGAACTCCGCAGTCGCGTGCGGGAAAGTATCACTTTCCGCATGAGTTAGGAAAATAACTATTTTCTACGCCCATGTTTGTAAACGTCAAAAATCGCACTGTCATCATTCCTTGTAAATGACATTTATCAATAACATGCACGTGCGTTTTGAGAAGAAAACTTCAAATTTTCAAACAATCCCTAAATGTAGGCAGCACATTATGCAATTTCTTTAAAAGAACGCGTTTTCTTAAGTAGCATACATGAATGGGCGTAGAAAAAGTTTAGTACGTTACACGAGTTGTAAGCCCATAACGCACTCGTGAAATTTGTGCGTAGTGATTTACGTAAAACTCTTGTTTTGTAATATACTATTACAGCACAGATTTTCACGAAAATTTGGATTTAGCTTCTACTTTTTCTCTATTTCAAAGTCTATCCTGAACCGGGGGTTGCTTTTTCCTTGAGAATGATGCCACTCGTTCTCTAAGCGAACAATTTTTCATTAAAAATAAGAGCGGAAATCGATGAATTGACAATTCTAAGAAACTTTTGTTCTATGAAGTTTTTTCTGTAAGTCAATACTGTTCGACTTATTCGCGAGTGAAATTGTTGCTTTCTAGACAATAAAACACAGTTTTTCGTGAATAACTGGAAAAATATGCATTTAATCAAGATAGCAAAATTAAAGCTTATAAAAAAACAAAACAAATCGTGTATTTATTATATACGCAGACCCAATAAAATCAAAATTATCGCTATTTAAAAAAAAATTATCTCTATAAAAGCTCTTAGCATTAAAACGGATACTATTTTTTTATGTTTTCATAATACGTTTTGAGTGAACCATTGTGAAGTACTTATTTTTGGAAAAAATTTCATAGAAATCGGTGTTGTATGAGATAAATACACAGTTTACATTTTTTTTACCGTCATTGACTGGACTATATTCATTTTTCTGTAAGCTCAAATCTAGAAGGTCCCTCCGTGTATTAAAAAACTTTCTCAAACATTAATAAATCCACAATACGTATCAATGACACAGATTTTAATGAACCTTCCTCCCTATTTTGAAATACATTTTTTTTATACAAGACGAGTATTCAAAAACCGGCACTGATTATTCATTTTAAGTGCAAAATGTTTTAATACCCAGATGAAAATGCTGTTTTTCATTTTTATGACTCCGGATTATATTCACGATTTCCCCATTTCCATCTCATTAAAATTGATTGTTTAACGTCTTAATTTATCTGTTTTTAACTGGAGGTAATCTGACACTTTGTTTTTGTAATTGAACTATTTATCTATTTAGGTATTACTTCTGCTATTCCTTTCTAGAGGTCATAAAATTTTACAACCACCTCAATTTTAGATATCAGATCGTTAACTGTTGAAACCATTTGGCATTGATATAAAACTACCACCGAAAATCGGTGGTGTAAACATGTTTTTCTTGTAATTCTTGTGCAATTATAGAGTAATAAAACTTACAAAACAAACATAGGATTAACAATGTTAGTGAATTTTTAGTATATCGTTAAATTATTACTCATAAGGACGATTAAGGAGAAGATATCCACGAATTTATGAAATCATTATATTATCCCAGGTCCTTATCAAATCTCTGCAGACTAACTGCGTCCGGGTTGACCATTTTCTTAACTACAAGCTAAGATTAGATTAGCTAAGGCACCGTACCTGGGGGAGTCGGGTGTAGGAGACCAAAAGTGGTACACAAAAAAACCTTCAAACGAGCTCCCGAGGATGAGGTGACTCCGAAGGAAGTGATTGCTCTTGGTCTCTCCATTTTTTAAGAGGAAGCACGCTAAGGCTTCGTATCTGGGGGAGTCGGGTGTAGGAGACCAAAAGTTGTATACAAAAAAACCTTCAAACGAGCTCCCGAGGATGGGGTGACTCCGAAGGAAGTGATTGCTCTTGGTCTCTCCATTTTTTAAGAGGAAGCACGCTAAGGCTTCGTATCTGGGGGAGTCGGGTGTAGGAGACCAAAAGTTGTATACAAAAAAACCTTCAAACGAGCTCCCGAGGATGGGGTGACTCCGAAGGAAGTGATTGCTCTTGGTCTCTCCATTTTTTCAGAGGAAGCACGACCAACCAACCGGATTAGTTATTAATAAGGAACTAATTTGTTTCTCAATAAGTGCACGCGAATCACAAGGACCTAGAGGAGTAAACCTCGATAAATGAATCCGTGATTCTGTTGTTAGCCACTGTGGCTAGGGGATGAATGACTGCGCGTTAGTTATCTCGAACGGTGCCTTTGGGATAGCTGACGATCTCCCAGAGTAACCCGCCTTGGCGAGGTAAGGGCGTACTACCTCGCCGGACTTTCGTTCGACCTTACTCGTAGGACCTTATGGACAAGAAAACATACGAAGAAACGAGAATGACGATATAGAAAGAAGGATTTTCGAAGAGGAATTAATAGAGCAAGAAGACTTTAAACAGTCTACGATGATCGGGGAGATAGCATCTGAAGGAGATTAAGTTGAATATGATTTCCCAAATAGCCATCTGCATATTTTATGTATCTTACTATATACTTTGGTATAATGTAGCTCGTGTCAAGGTGATGTATTCTTGAAAAAATTGGCGCCCTGCCGAGTACAGATATTATTATTCCATTTTCTTCGATTCGTTTGGACTAGTTTACATATCAAACGGAGTACACTGTGTGTTTTGTTAGAACTTCACAATTTTAATTTGGTAACTTTGCTTTATTCGATGACCCATTTAATGGTTCATGGTGGATTTTTGTTTAGTTTGGTTCGACATTTCAATTATACGAGGATATATTGAAAAATTCTTAGCCTACTATAGAACCAAACAAAATTTCAATGTCAAAATATTTGATTACTCAACATATTCTCCTCTTAATTGGATACATTTATTACAACGGACCTGCAACGTCTCTAGATCTTTCAAAAAAAAATGTTTCTTCTTGCTCTGCAAACCAGACCTCCATAGCTTTTATTACGTTTTCGTTGGAGCCAAATCTGGTGAATAAGGGGGGTGTTCTAGTTATTCAAACCCTAACTTGAGGTTGGTGTGCAGGGGCGTTGTCCTGCAAAAACAAAACACCCTTGGATAACTTTCCGCGTCTTTTCTCTTTAATTTTTCCCCGTAGTGTGGTAAGTGATGACGAATAGTTATTATTCTACCCTTATCCAAAAAATCAATCATGATTACACCAAGACAATCCCAAAAAAAAGCTGAAGCAAAAACTTTTCCAGCAGATTTTTGGACACGACACTTCTTAGGTCTTGAAGAACCAGAGCGTCGCCATTCCATCGATTTTTGCTTTGTTTCTGGATCGAAGAAATGTACCCAAGTCTTATCCATAGTAACAATTCGGTTTAAGAAGTCTACATCGTTTTCAAATCGATGCTTCTACCCTTGCACGCTTTTGGTCAACATTCAAACATTTGAGGATCCATTTTGAACTATATGATAAACGAATTCGTATTCGTATGAAATATTCGACGGTCTGATAAAATCACGTCACGAACTGCATCGATATTCGGGGACTGACACAGATCGGTCATTTACGTCTTTTGGAGCTTGCAGTCCAATTTTTCACGGTCACATACGAAGGACATTGAGACAATGAGAGCCTCAAAAACCCCCAAGATGTACATATTTGGCCAATTTCATATCGAATTTGCACGGGGCTCCAGGATCCATGTTCAATGGATAGAATAGTTACGTTGCTTAACATTTCTTGTCCCATAGGATTTCTTTGATAAGTTTTATCAATTTCAGTTTTGGAAATCATCGCTCGGAATTTGCGGTAGTCACAGGAATTGCTGGAAATAGCTAAAATGCAGTGCACACTTCAGAAAAACTTGAAGAAATAAAATAATTCTTCATTATTAATAAATCAGCAAGTTCTCCTCGTAACTAGAGCAGATCAAAAACTTTCCTTGGTAAACGAGATGGATATTTCTTTCATATAAATCAATAAATACTAAAGCGGTTTCCAATAAATCGGTGACATTGAAATTTTGCAAAATGGTAGGTTGCAAGACACTGGATTTTGAAACAATTTCATTCAATCCAAGGAAACGCAATCTCAGTTGGTTAATGATGATGTTTAATACATGATCAACGACAAGCTTCCAGGATCTTGGAGACGTTCATCCTCACAAATTTCATCAAAATGACGTTTCAGTAAATTCAGGGTATATCGATCTTTTTTTTGTACTATTTGTAGTATTTTGTTTAACTTGTGTATGCACTTGATTCAATTAAAGATAAAACTAATGAATTTCACTTAATGCTCTAATAATAATATAATAGGATCCCCCTGTACTCGAGCTGGGGGCCCTTCCGGCTGAGGCCTGCAATTTGTTGTATCTTGATCCATCTTACGAAATAAAAAAGAAGACTATCGATACTGTCATTCATTTCAAAAATTATAAAATGTCAGAATTAATTTGACATTTGATTAATTCATATTTTCGATTTTTTTTATATAAATAATTTAACGATAATTCCAAATTTCTATGAAAAGAAATTTCGAAAATGTATACTGAATCGGAATATAAACCAGTTTCTTGTTCGAAAATCTACATTTTCAAAGATGATTGTTCACAAACTAGTACGACAGTAGTGGGATTATGTTCGGGAGTTTTAAAATCAAATCAAATAGTAATTTCTGAAACTATATCAACAACGGATCAAATTTCTGATGGTCATAACAGTGGATCGCCGATGGAAGCAGATCAAGTTGGAAATAAATATACTCAAACTGAAGAACTTTCTTCGATCCGTAAAAATACCACGTTCTTCGAATTATCGAGACACGATCGTTTGAATCGGGGCGAACCACAACCAATGGAACTATCCACGGGATCAGCATTATTAATGGAGTACTTGAAAAATGTTAAAAACAAACAGGATAAATTTGTCGTGGAGAAAAATTGTAAAACAAATACTAATAAAAAACATTGGTTTGTTTAAAAATTAATATTTTAATAAGAACTAGAAAGCGTTTAACGTGGAACCGTTGAAATGTTTCTACCGGTATACTAATAACGTTAATCGAAGCTAAAGTTTGGTGAATGCGCTGGTTAATCGTTGTTATTGTTTGTATTTTTTGTAAGGTGTTTACATTCTATTGTGACCGTTTTTTTGTTTATATACGGCAAATGTGTTGATTGAAGAGCGGATTAAATGCAGGAAATTTTGATGAAATATATATGCAATAAAAAGCGAAATATACTCAAAATAAGCACGATAATTTTCAAATTTATATTTCTTTTAACAAAATAGTTATCTTTTATAACACATCACTCAATAAGTCGTGTGATTAACTAAGAAAAACACATTTTTTGCCAAAAATCGAACTTATTTATCAATGTAATATCCTTAAAAAGCAATACAAAAAGTATTCCAACGTTTCCCGATGCCGTGCTTGTACAAGGATTTGTCTTTTGCCTCAAATTCCGAAATTTCTTCTTTATTTGAGCTGAATTTCTTACCAGCGATATCGACGTAGAGCCAGTAGACCAGATCTGGACTATACGGTGGATAAGGAAGCAATTCGTTCAATTTAACCCTCGTTGCCATCGATTTGTTAATCGGTGCATTGTCTTGGTGAAACTGTGGCTTTTCCTTCGACATATAAGGCTATTTTTCCTGATTTTTGCATTCAAACGATCCAACCACTCTATGTAGTATTCGCTATCGATTGTTTCCCCCTTTTGAAGATAATCGATGAACAATATTCCATGCGCATGAAGCCATAACCTTCCCAGATGACTGTTGTGCCATTGGACGCTTCAGACTTGGGTCCCCGGCTGCAGTCCACTCAGATGATGATCGTTTTGATTCCGGATCGAAGTGATAGATCCATTTGTAACATGTCGACGCAAAAAATCTGTTTTATTACGTGTAAACATGGACAAACACTGCTCTGAATCGTCAACACGTTGTTACTTTTGATGAACTGTGAGTAAACGCGGCACCTACTTTGAAAAAAGCTTTTTGATGGTCAAAGGTTCATGCATAATTGTAAACACACTGCCCTCTGATATCTTTATCTCTCCCAAACTATTTCTGGCTTATCTCCCGTTAATTTAATTTAGTTCGTTTAGCTTAGTTGGGATATAGCTTAGCTGTTGGTCGACAACCCGCTTATTTTTGCTTTTAATTTCATTTCTAATTCATAGAATCCTAATTACGTTAAATGATTCGAGATAGATAGAAAAATATTCCTTCTTCGTTGTCTTGTATTATTAACTAGTAATTATTTTCGGTATATACTTCGCGTGTCTAATTTACATAGTTGATATTATAACTACCATGAAATGGAGCAAAGATCCAGGTGACATTTTCTCTAACCGTCCAAAATTTACTTCCAACAGTCCCAATTTAAATGATAATAGTTTCTGTATTCATAAATAAACTACACATAGGCGGAGGATTGGATTTTAATCATTGATAACTAACTTTAACTTGACCTAAAGTTTCAATTAACTATTTTAAACTTCTTTAATTACATCAATATTTATTTATGTTAGCATTTTCATTGGGATTTAAATGTTTGAAATATAATTTAAGCAGCATCGAGAATAGAAAGAATTGAAAATACCTTCCTATTTCACATTATTCATCATAATCATCGTTATCCTAGAATCTGTCAGGGTTTCAGTAACTGTAGTAAAACGTTAACGACGACCCTCCATTTTTTTATGTTTTTGGCTAGTTCTGTAGCCTCTACTTTAAGTTCATCTGTTGTAGTTCTTCCTCAATTAACCTTCTCTAGATTTGCCTGTTTTTCTTCTGCCTGTATTGTAATTAAATGCTTGTATGGTTGGGTTTGATGTTGGTTTACCTTGTGTCTATTTCCGCTTCTTAATCATTGGGTCCTGTGGCTTTCCTCTTCTCCAATTATATATTCAAGTTTGGATCCCATATAAAAGAATAGATTTTATATTGGTCTTTTATACTATAACTGAAAAACGTTTCGCGCGATGTCTATTCTTGTTTGGATATAATTTTCAGTATCTCGTTGTGTAATAAAAGAAAGATTATAAGCTACTAGATCAACACTTACAGATCTAATTTACGTCAAGTTTATGTCAAGTTATATCAGAATTCTACAACGATGTATGGAATATTGAGTTAAACACGTTATACATAAAGAATAATAAACATTTTATTTATTCAACAATATAATGTATTACTGTAATTAATTATTTGCAAAATGTAATGTTGATTGTACCTCCAGGTAGACAATTATTAATATTTATTGGATTGGATGCAGATTGATTCGTATTTATGGTGGAAGAATGTATTCTCTTAGCAATTTCAATCTTGTTTGTTATTGAGTCATCTATATAAGCTTTAAGGTTATGCAAAATCATCGAAGTGAAACTGTCGACTGTCAAAATTGAAGTGGCTAGAGTCACATTTAAGGAAGTTAAAGTTTTCTACTCCAGAGCGTTCCTAAAGTGTTTTGCAGTACGGAACTGTCAACTGTCACTACATGGAACATTCGGTATGTAAATGAATACAGAACGAACGACTTTCTGATAGCGTCGTCTAAAATAATTGTCGAAAACTGCAATAATCTACATAAAAATCTAATTCTAATCAATTTTACTTGAAATTTTTGATTTCAAATGGAATTCCGGTTACGGAAATGTTGACAAAAGCAGAAAGGCTTAAGGGAATCTACTTTATTCCGATCGTAAGTATTTGAGTGGCACAAAGCATCCAGTGAAGATCATGAAGTCGTCGATAACTCATGCGAGTCGTCCATCCACCTCTGTTAACCACGATATCGTCAAAAAATTGCTTGAAAATCGTGTTGATATCCGAAAAATAACAGAAACGTTCAATATCTCTGTTTTGAGTATGAAAAGTGTCAATCCTAAATGAGTAAAGGCTTGAATCTATTGCAGAAACAACGTCACAAAAGAGATACTTAACGTAGTTGAGCACATCATTACTGGTAGGTTCATGAAGTACATAGTGCTTCAAAAATCATGCTCATTCTTTTTGGTGTTTATCACCATGAATTTATCCAAGAGGTTTAAACGTAGTCACCAACCTTCTATAAATTCTAAGCGATCTTTCAGCGTTGTTCTGATGGAACGATGGCGACATCTTCGGTTATTTCGAATAAACAGGAGACCATTTGCTTCGAAGTGCTTCGTGAGCGAAAAACTTTAGTTGGATTTAGCTCGTTTTGAAAGACGATTGCTTAGTTTCGGGTTCATATGCATAGATCACTCGTGGAGTGATCAGTTGTAAACGATCAAATTAGTAAGCCGATATTTAATCACTTTCCACCTTGATTTTTGGCCAAACACGAAACAAGAGTCCTCGGTCAGCCCTTGTCCTCGCTAGTTTCGATTCCTTGTGATTTTTTCTTTTCTCATAACTCAGACAACGCGAGACAATGGTAGATATAAATAAAAAGTGATTTCGTTTAAAGAACTGAAGGTAATCTCAGTTAAAGCGTACAATATTAGTAAGTAAAATTAGATAAAATGTTTGCGTAGTTGTTTTGGCCGAAAAGAAGCCTATTTTGGAGGCGATAATTTGTAATAAGATACTTCTTTTGTTTGTGAATCCAGCTCAAATTTATTCCCGTTATGAATCTACCAAATTATTTAATTAAAATATTTAGATTCTGTCATCTCATTATGCAAACGCGACGCTAATGTTTGGATAGTTCTCATGCAGACATTTTCTGCTTGGCGAAATATCAATAATTTTGTATTTTGTCCTTTTTGTTACAATAATGATGGCAGTCTTTCTGATTTTCTTCAGGTAAAAACGTCGTAATGAGAGTTATATATATATAGTTAGTTATTTGCTATTGAGTGTCGATATCGACAATTCGTTTATTTTGTGTACGTGCGAATAGTGAGTCGATGGAAAAGAAATAAAAAAATCAGTGGTTTTCACAAAGGTACCTATTATAATACTTCAATCAACTTTCAACATATAAAACTTAAAAATAATATTATAAATGTCTTTGAACTGCACACGTATAATCGCGTCGTCAGTAACAGCTTGGATTTAACTGATTTTTCTCGTATTATTCGGAATTTGAAATTATTTTACTTACAATAACAGTCGATATATTTTTAATTTTATCAAGTTCAAATTTTTATTGGTATTTTATATTATTTTTTGGCCAGGTATTTTGGTGCATAACCAAGTCGCAATTGATTGTTAAATAATTGGGCAAATCGTCATTTTTTTGCCCTTAAAAATCAAAATATCTCAAGAACTAATAATTTTAGGTACAGGGACTGCTTGATAAGAAAAAGTATATTGTACTTTTCGATATTAATCTATCTAAATATTCTTGATTTTAGGTCTCTTCTATTTTAAAATTAGTTTTTTTAATCATTTTTGGACGATAAAATTTAACGTTTCGATATTTCTTCAAGTCTTTGACATTTATATTAATCAATCGATCACCTACATCATGAATATCAAAATAGAAAATGTTCTAATAGAAAAAAATCAAATTATTTGTTTTTTCTTTTTCTTGTATTAGATTCCGTTCCAAGAATTTTGGAATCTTATAATTAAATTCATATTTTTTCGATATTTCATGGTTCGATAACGCAATTTTATTTTTTTTATCATATTAATAACCTTCTACTCTATTTTCGAAATTGATGATGATGATTCTGTTATTATTTTGATGTTCTTATGTAGGTGTGCTGATTAATCTAATTCCAATGTCAATGTCAATGTCAATGTCAATGTCAATGTCAATGTCAATGTCAATGTCAATGTCAATGTCAATGTCAATGTCAATGTCAATGTCAATGTCAATGTCAATGTCAATGTCAATGTCAATGTCAATGTCAATGTCAATGTCAATGTCAATGTCAATGTCAAAAAACTAATTTTAAAATAGAAGAGATCAAAAATCAAGAATATTTAGATGCATTTAAAAATCAAAATGTCTAAGAAATTAAAGAAAGTTTCACCTCGTATCAGACTCAATGAGTATTAACTAAATAAATAATTTCCCAGATCTATTACGAATATTTGACTGCTTTGGCCGCAACAGATATTCATTCTTGAATTTCTCTTACATTATACAGGGTGTTGAATATGTTACGATTTTTATGGAAACTATTTTCATGCCCTGTAGAACCCTACATTATTGTAATGGCCCAATACACATAAAAATATAGGGTGTTCGATTTAAAGAAGGCACAGCATTCTGTAACAATTTGTAAGATTGTTAATAATTTTGAAATGTAAAGACTTCTAATGGTTATAATCCCTCAAATTTTCAAATTGATATCTTAAAGGACAAAGGAGGCATTAAGCTTTATCACACTAATCAATCACCCTGTATATAAATCTCAATTAATCTTCAAATTTCGAACAAGTACGACGATTTCGACAACGGAATTGAGCTGTTAAAATTCTCAAACATACTTTCAAGTGTAATTTTTCTTTTTGTACGTTTTTTCGAGTTAATATAAAATGACTAATTGGTCAACGCAGATGTTTGGAGATAGGAACTGGATGGACTATGAAGTGAGATCTCTCATATTCAAAACTAATTTGGCATCTTTCTAGGAGCGATCAAAGTCAAAATCCACAACATCGGATCATAAAATCATCAGTCCCGAAAAGTGCTTTGCACACATACTTAGAGACAAACATACCAAGTTAATAAAAGCGTTTTAAAGATTCAATTTTCCATCAAATCGCCCTCCTACATATTTCTCATAAAACGTTTTATCCAAGTTTCCCTTATAATATTAATTATAAGGGCGGTATCGTTCAATCTGTTCGCTAAGATTGTCCCATTTCATTTTCTCGTTTACATTTTCCAACGACAGCTTTAACCACTCCGAAGAGATCGAGAAGGACAAACCCCGTAGATTTTCGTAAAATACATTAGCATGTATATGTATGAAGTGAGTGTCCTACCGTATCGATTAAAATTTTATCCACGTCGATCAGGTAGGGGTATGTTAGTCCAGGAAGCCGTGGCACATTTTCCCAAAACAAAATTTCGACATTTAGTATGAGAGAGACAGAGAGAGAAATGCTTTACTGTAAAAAAATTGTTACAATTTATAGAGAAAAGCTTGTAAAAACTAAAAAATAATTTTTCATTAAATATTCCCTCGAATTATTGCGGAATGCGGTAAAAGATATCGATTTTATTTCAATTGGCAAATGATTGTGCATTTTCTTGCATTGTAAAATATTGAGCCCTTGACTAACAGGGGTAGGTTATGCAAACGGATTCAAAGATAAATAGGGAAAGAAGAGTCAGAATTTTTAATCTTTTAAAGAAGTCCTGCTGTTTAATTCGAGTAAATATCTAACAGCTCTTTTTGGTAGTTTGAAGATTCGCTCAAATTGAGTCGCACCACATATACCCCTGGAGGAAAGGGTAAAATAAACTGTTAAGGAGATGGATGAGTTCAGTTCTTTGGAAACTGGAGGAACTTATTTTTTTAGATAAGGCGGCAATACGTAAATCCCATTTCAAGGAGTTGTTCACGACAAGCCTTAAGAATTTTACAGATTCAACAACGTCAATGGTGGTGTTTTATAATAAAAAAGGCTGTAAATAAAATATTTTTATTTGATGAAACTTTAGTTTTAGAAGAAGATTTAAGGGTGATTAGGTAACTAGATACGGTCCTATGAAGTGCCTTGAAATCAGGATTGCTCCAAGAGAAACTAGTGAACTAACAACTAAGTATCTTTGTTACAACAAAACTAATTGTCATTATTTCAGTGAAATACCAACTGCAAATACAAGCTTATAAAGAATTTAACGAATTTAAGCTCGCTTGAATACTAAGGTAGTTAAATATTGGTACTATTTCGAGGTTAATTAGAGAAGGATATAAGAAAAATTGATAGTTTTAGAGGAATTATATAAATAGATTCAATTCTCAATCATGGTTTTATAAGAAATTGATTAAAAACCAGGTCCTTCGGATCCTGTACTATACCCAAATACCCTTGGGGTATCTAACAACGAGAAAGGGTAAAGGAAAAGTGACATTTGAGCCCTTTTAATGAGGAAGATCAAGGCGAAACGTTAATCCTACCTTTACACGGTCTCAATATGTGTACAGTGTGTCCTATGCTAATAAAGACTGTAGATAATGTCAAAATTGAAATTCGTTCAAACAAATCAAATGATGTTTGTCTTTGAATTCGTATTGTATTGTTTGTATGAATAGGTAAATATGTGGATGGTCCCGGAAGTACCTGGCCCAACAAGAATTCACGAAAAGGGAAAGGTTCCTTAATTAATTGCCAGTATTATAAGGTACATTATTTCAAAGAAGCCACTGATATTTTTCACAACTTGACGGTAATAGTTGATAAACAAAACAAAAGTGACAAGAATTATAGTTTGCGTTTACTCAAGATGATGGGTAATGATCTTCCGGCAATAGCTAGAAAGTTGATGTACAAAAACGCCTTTTTAAAGGTAAGTCTGAACATACTGAGATACTTGAAACAACATGGCATTGTTTGTTGAAATGAGAAGGAAAAAATTGATATCAATTCAACATTTCAAATGATTTAACTGAAAAAACGTTCAGATTATATTGCAAAAGCACAAACTTCTAATATAAAAAAAGATTTTCGGGCTAAATTGAAATCATAAACGATAGATACAATTGATTTATGTATACTTTCTAATTAAAGAACACCCTGTATGAGCTAAATTCACAATAAACATATTTTTAATTCCATTTGCGCCCTCCAAGCCCAATTATGGGATGGTGGGAATTTTACTTTTTCATTTTTTTTTTAATTTTTTATTTTAGCTAGACTTTAAAGAAGAATGCAAATTGAAAAATCAATTCTGGTGCTTCATTATGATGCTATTTAAAAATTTATGAATTAAAACATGATATGTTTTTCTCTAGTATGTAAAGTTTAAAGGAATTTCCGTCAAACTTTCCAATGAGCTTTTTATTTATGTTTCTTTGGTTTTCTATTTGTATTAAGCTTCATTTCGGCTTTCCTTTAGTTTTATCCTCAATTTTACCATTGCTTGATTTTTTTTCATCATTTTTCTGGAACGTTAATCGAAATTCTGGTTATAAACTCTACGTGTATTTGTTAATAGAATGAAAACCTGTCTATAAAGGTACGAGACACTGTCCTGTACTTCAAATCATAACCTAAAAAGATATTCAAACAATTACATTCAATTGTTTTGGTGAAACTAAGTGAAACACATGAAACCTCATACGCTCGCGATGTAAATTTGGGTTGTTGTTTTAGAAGGAAATCAACTTCTTTTTTTAGTGGTCTGTCCAGTGGTTTCCGTGTAATTGGTTTCTGGTTTTTCACCAATTTTATCCATCTGTCATTCTTTCGACTTAATCTCACCAATCTCGTTTACGTTCTGTCTACGATATCCTTAATTTCTAGTTCTTCTCTAATATCCTGACTTCTCATTCTATTTCTAAAGCTCTCCGCCTTAATTGTACTTAACGTTTCCATTTCAGTTTTTCGTTATCGATTTTTATGCCGTGATAATATGGGACGAATACTGTTCTCTGATATATCCCCCGCTCATAATATAATCTGTCCTTATTTGGGCAGATTTTATTGTACATTATCAAAACTTGAAGTTATTTATTAACTAAACTTGCAGATTCCGAATCAAAACGCGTTTTATAACCGGCTTGATTTGGGTGGTACATCGAATCAACAGAAACTGCAATAACCCATCAAACAAACCGAAATCTTCAACTATTACTTGTTCTACTTGATTAATGAAACGTTTTGTTTATGCTTTGGAAGGTATCAACGAGGACGGTCTCAGATGTACCTTGCCCAACAAACGGAACCAAACATTTTGGACAAAAATATATTTGTTTTTCAACGTAATCTCCTTTTAGCTCCATACACGTTTCCCAGCGATATTCAATAAGTTCGATACCCTTTTTATAATAATCTCCTTAAAATAGCCATTAATTGTCGGTATAACTTCTTCTTTTTTGAAGAATCTTTGACCATCGAGCCCTTTTTTCAAATCTGGAAACAGAAGATAACCCGAAGGGGGCTAAATCTGGTGAATAGGGTGCATGAGGTAGCCACTCAAACTATTTGTGTGAATTGGTGCATTGTCTCGATGGAACAACACTTTCTTCTTAGTCAAATACGACCGGTTTATCTTTATATCTTCGCTCAAACGGTGCAATATGTTCGCATAATATCCTCTGATATTCTTGATAGTTTTTCCTTTTTCAAGATTGTCAATGAAAATTATCCCACGCGCATCTCAAGAAACCGACGCCATGACAAATGGAACGGTCTTTGCTTTCTTTGGAGCCGGTTCTCCCTTTTCGGCTCATTGCTTTAATTGTTTTTTTGTTTCGTTTTATCAATTGTTATGGAACGGGTCAAAAATTCGGCTTTACTTCTGTGGTACATTGCCAAACACTCGATGGAAACATCTTCATGGCGCTGTTTTTATTACATTGTTGGCAAACGCGGAGCCCATCTTGCGTATGTCCAAAATTTCAGTTAATATGCGATGTATCGCACTTTTTGAAATGCCTACTATGTCTGTTAGCTCGCGTACTTTCAGCCTACGATCATCCAGTACAGGTTTGTGGATTTTGTGCAACGTTTCTGGAGCCGTCACCTCATTTGGTCGACCACTTCGTAGGTCGTAAGGCGTCATTTAAACCTAGAATCTAGTTCAGCTTTTTTATTGGGTTGGGCTAAGGCTTTTCAAATAAAAGTATTGAATCATATAACGATTACTATTGATGGCTGCCAAATAAATATTAAATAGCGCGGGGTCTTCAAACTTGAAATATATGCTGTATAGATTGTAATCTTTTCAAGCAACTACCGCCATCTCTAGGTCAGGCCAGGTACTCTCGGGACCATCCTCGTAGAAGAAATCATTGATTAAAGACAGATTTTGTAACTTTAAGTGTAGTATACGTATACAAGCAAAAGCTTCATTATAAATACTTCCACAAAACAAATCATTCACTTTTATATTAATAACAGTTTTTTAATGCTTCAAGATTGCTGTTTCTTCTTCGACAGATCTAGTAAGTTATTTATAATAACATCGTTATCACCTACATAGTGCGATCCATGAGTTCTCAACTCAAGAAAAAAAGAATGGTCATAAAAAGAAATCCTGTAATCATTTTTTTATATATTTCGGTACGTCTGACTAAAGCTTCTACGCCATCATCTTCGCTGTTAAATATTTTACCCCTCAAATTGCTTTTCTGTTTTGCTGTATCCTTGGAAAGCGAAACCGCGTGGACTGGAGCTTTATAAGGAAGCAAGCACATACCTCAACTGAAATTTCGGCACCTTAAAGTCAATCCTCCGAGGCTACCCTCGCAGTACCAATATATTGTAGCCAACACTTTTTTTAGTGATTTGGAATCTCTCTAAAGATCACTCAAAACATTCTACTCGACCATCCCGCACGTGGGTCATCTTCTAATGGTTCTCGTCTCCAGCGAAGCAGCTTAGACCACCGTAAACAGTCTTTTGGTTTGGTGATAATGCTTCTAAACAACACGTCAAGCCAATTTGATATATTATTGAAAACAACCAACAACTGAATGAGTGCTAGTTCAACCTCTACTATAATAAAATGAATTCAAACAAAAGTTAAAACTGTGTGAAGATTGTTGAGACTTGTTATTGGCGCGTGAATTAAGATTTTCTCGAGCTACATTCAAGGTCAAGAGCTCATGGAACGCACTACGTATATCTAGTCAACACAAATCACAAATTTGATTTAGATTAGGATACGATACACTCAATAGAGTCGTAAGCTCCACCGATATCACAAAACCAAGTTGCTATCTCAGCTGCGTTAGTTTAGAAATCGAATATTTAATTAGTATAGATCAGGGGCTCCGAAAGTCCAGAGGGGGCGTTACAAAAATAATTTCCTCAAATGTTTGAAATAAAGTCTTTCTAAGTTTTCATAATTGTCTTTGTAAAGTTTTAATAAAGTTGTAAACTTTATCAAAGAAGGCTACAGTTTGTACCGATACCTCCGTATGGCCTTGGTGTGGGTGCGAGTGCACAGGGCGTGTTTTGCTATCCAGCTTGACGAGAGTACAGACGTAGCACAATGCTCTAATTTGATTGTGTATGTTCGTTTCTACTGAGCTGGTGACCACTGCTAAAGCTGTAGATGTGATGAAAGCAGTATCAGACTTTTTTGAGAAACACGAACAAAAAATTGCAGTGCAGTTGGTCGAAGAGAAGAATGCTGACGTGGTTGGGATTCATTGTTTTATTCACCGTCAAGCCTTATCAGCAAAAACGCTTCCAAACGAACTCAATGCTATGTATTACAGTAGTCAACTACAGCATTAAATACTCGACTGTTTAAAAGTCTTTGTGAAGATTTGGGCAGTGACCAAAAAACGCTGCTATTTCATACAGAAGTACGATGGCAAAAGGCAATATGTTGGGAAGACTATTTGAGCTCCGTGATGAAGTGATTACGTTTTTGGAACTGCAGAAACAAAACGAGCTTAGTGCAAAGTTCAAAAAACCCAAGTAACCAAGTTATTTTGGCCTATTTATCAAGAAGATGTACGGGAAATCCAGATAACAATCCAAATTTATGTATCATTTGTAATAAATTTAAAAAAAAAGTGCTTAATGAAACTATGTATACAATTTCAAAAATTTCTGGTACGGAAAAGTTGTTACTAAAAGAAACGATGATGTTTTTAGAAGAAAATGTTTGTGGGATTCACCTGGGTAAAAACATATAATATCACCAATTATGTCTCAGTCAATATGGAGTCACAGAATTTAGGTCAAAAAGTGGGCAGACCTTTGAATAGTTATTTTTAATCCTAATAAACGAAATTTTCTGCGCGTTGGAAGCATTTTTTTAATAACATAAATAAAACATATAAAAAACAAAATTCTTCAAATCTAGTTAGATCAATTTGTTTAAGATAGTTGAAATATTTGATAAAAAACAATAATTAATAGGTTGGTGATACGATAATGGGTGTAAGGACTTTATTCATTCGAAATATTGTAAAGAATATAAAAAAAATTAATTAATTTATAGCAAAAAATGCATTTTTTCTGGCTTATTCAGTTTTTCTTTTATTAAACAATAACAACAAAAGATATCAAGTGTCATCCCACACTTTTATAATCAGGAAAATCTCCCGGACATTTAAAGAAAATTACATCTACCGTGTCGTAGAAGCAGCTTTTATATTCCATTTCGATAATATTGAAACTAAAATATTCATCAGAATAAAAAAAAACTCTCCAAGTTATCTAATTATCTATACGACAATTACATGTAATCAGATCGATGGAAATGGTCTATAGAATAAAGCAATTCCAAAATTAAATCTTTTTTTGTTGAATAACTAGTATTAGCTCGTAATAACTCGTGCCAGTTTATTCGTTTCACACTATAATACGAAGTAAAATGTTTTCTAGTTGAAATATATGTTTCAAAAGGATTATTATAAACTTAAAAGATTCCAACTGTTTATACCGTCCTCCGAACGAAACGGAAATACGCGTTATCTCATTTTCTTGGCAACGCTCTATCGGTGGACTATAGCTTTCGATTCGAAACGCTTGCCAAGTATTATCCGTACTAATCTCAAAAGCCTAAAATCCAGATGTTTGTATCGCTGTTAAAACTTGATTCTACATACATTTTGGTATGGATATTAAATAATTGCGATGCAGAAACACCAACAGCATTTATCGATTATTGTTGTACAGAAATGGACAAGCAACTTCCAATGAAAATGTCTTATTGATTGAACCAACAACTCATCATTATCTGCGTTTCAATCTGCCCTTTTTTCTACAATTATCCTCAAAAGCTTGACAATCCCAAATCTTCAAGGTCATTGAGATCTTCTCATCAAATCTCTTGGTATCCAAACTGAATCTTTGGCGGTTTATCTGTCATATGATATACACTTTAATGGCTGAACTATTTCTGCAAGGAATTGCAGGATGGAGCAAAAAACCAAAGTCAAAAACTGAAAGCGGACTGCAGTTGATAATTTTTATAGACAGTGACCAAATAGTCTCCGTTACCGTTAATAATACGGCACATATCACCGACAATGGAAGGCTTCATCCGATCAGGCTTCTGCAGAGCACATCCTAAAATCTGGTTGGAAAAACATGCTACCGTTTTCCAAACCGAAATATATGCTGTGCTCTATACTTGTGAACGATGCTGCAAGCTCCAGCTTCATCAATGGGCCCAATGTTAATACCACGCGACTTCTGGTTGTTACAGAGCATAAGAACTGATTTGAATAGTTTCCGTGGATGATTAGATCTACCAAAGTATTTGTCTTTCCTTTTACATACTTGCAGCTTTTCCAAAGTACTTATTTTGACTTAATGTTGTGATCTATCTGCTACCTAATGTCTAGAGCAATACCTGTTTATTCTAACCTTTGTCTTGTTATTAATCTTTATCAATACCGCTTCGAATCCAGTAAGCACTTAAGTTCAGATTGATCAGATCACCAGCTGCATTTATTGTTCTGCAGTGAATGGAAATACAGTTTTAGTACTACAGAAATGATCAAATCTCTCGATATTCAAACTGAAACTTTGGTGTTTTATATTAGAGTGCAGCTGGATAGAGTTCAACAGTTCGCATATCTTAATAACATCCATACGACAATAACTAGGGTCCTTGAAGATCTTTAATGATACAATTTGAAGCTATGAAGATAACCAATAGCAGGCTGGAGCAGCTGATCATGAGAAAATATGGACACAAGCCTTAGATATAAAAAGGACTTGAAGGCACATGTCACTGATAGAGAACAGTTGACAGAAGACTCTAAACTAGTAATACGAAATAATAGAGCCACCTACACGAGGTGCAAGTCTCACAGTTTGCCTGTAAAAGGCTTAAGTCAACCTTCCTGAATAACTTTATTATTATTATCGGCTTGTGGTACTAACTATACTATGAACTATTATCATCGCTACTTCTAAAAAGATTTATAGCCCTGTTCCATTTCTGATTTGGTTTGCTCTTTGTTGTCCATGAGTTTCGGCTTCTATCTCTTTATACATCTCAGAGTTATTTGATTATTTCATGAATGTGCAAACATCTGAATCATGAGTTGACTCTCGATTATTCCGAGTCATCTCGAGGCAAACTTAGCTGTAGAGGATGATTGGACAGAACTAGTATTCCGATTCGACAGCTCTATCTGTGAGTCACTCGGGCGCTGCGATTAGATCTACCAAAGGGACTTATTTAATCCGAAGGTTTTATTCTGTCTGATTGAAGTATAACCTTAACTCGCTCTAAGATTGACCGGATAGTGAGTCAAATTTTGAAATTTGTTGTTCGTTCTACAGCGTGTTGGTTCAGTATAAACCACGAAACCAATATTTGACAATTCATTATCCGTAACTAGTTGTTTGGTAAAAAAAATTAGCTTAATGTGATTAAATCACCTCGTATATTGAAGAATAATTTTTTATTACGTTGAATGTAAATGATGTATTACGTAAAAAGTGTCTAAACTGAGCTTGGGCTTAAGAAAAGCTTTTTATTTGTATGAAATTCATCTAAAAATAAAACAAAGACCCTTAACTAAAGCGTCTCGATGTATGCGAACGTTTTTGTCTTACACAAAGTGGATTATTCCATGGCTCGATAAAACTTAAAACAAAGACCTTGAAATCAAAGGCGTGTCCTGATCTTACCTATAGTAAATATCAGTGTTATATTTATTTACTTGGAAGTTCGTCGAGTTGTATCTCGACGAGATTATTTATAATTTTATGTATCTTAAGAGCTTTTATGCAGTAATATTATTAATTTTTATTTCGAAGATTTGTTGTACACTACCTATTTGAATTTTTTTTTTTAATATGGCAACACTGTAAACAAGTACAAACCTGTATTAGTCGCGATCGAAATCTCGTCAGGTACGGGCGTTTTTTTATGGGTTTATGGACCGCGATCTTTCACCAAGTAAAAAACCTGAAGTGAAGGCCCTTGTGAATGCGAAAACATTCACAAACCGCGAAATTTCACGAAGATTTAAGGTTTCTGAAGCTATTGTACGACCCATAAAAAAGAAAATTGAATCAGGAAAGGAATTAAGTCGGTTAGAGAGATGTTTGAAGAAAATTTGTCTAGAAAACAGATTTGCTACCACAAAGATGATAAAATCACAACTTCAGGATGCTTCTGAACGCACTGTTCGAAAAAAATTGAAAGAGCTAGTTCAGTGACGAAAGCACATTCGAAATTTTGATAAAGCTCTGTATGTGCGTCGTCGTTGTGGAGAAAAGTTTCGTCCCGACTGTGTCGTTCCAACGGTTAAACATCCTACCAAAGTGATGATTTGGTCAGTCATCAGCGGTATATTGACGCAAGATCAGTACAAAGAAGTATTACAAAATCACCTGATTTTGCAGTTCGATCTGTCAAAGCTTTTTTGACGGAAGAAAATATCCCTCTGTTGGATTGGCCGGGTAATAATCCCGATATGAATCCGATTGAAAATGTGTGAGAGCTAAGGATGTGATTACCAACAAAACCCAGCTTTTAGAATAGATTATTCATGTGTGGATTCATCATCTTCAAATACATATGATTTTCTAAATTAATCTTGTTTTATTTATGTTAAATTAATTCGTCATTTATTAGATAATTTAAAAATAAAAAACAATTCAATTTAAAACAATAAAACGGTACAAAATCACTCGGTAATTAATATTTCACATGAAATCTTGCAGTGCGTCTAATAATTTGGCCAGGAACTAAACATACGTTAATCATTACTTCATAGTGAACACACTATTCACACTACCGCTACACCGACACTCACAATTATACTGTCGGACGCGCGTTTCGATAACCAAGTTTCTTCCAAAGTAGTCCCCTTATCGTCGGATATATGGAAAAGTTTTTCTCGAACTTGAGCTCGTAGAAAACCATCAGCTACAGACACTTTAGCTTTACACCTACAAACGCCATAAAAGTTGAAGTCGAGCTGGTTGCGTCGCAGGATAGCAGCAAACTCAGTAAATTGACAAAAAGTAATAGCTCTGAGGCAATATTCGGCTTTAGTCTAATTTGCATACATCTCATTATTGATTGGGATCAATCCGACTGAGGGTTATTTCGTTGTAACTTGGACGCATCAAAATCTTCATATGGGGATATTGAATCTTGGCAACCATAAGACCTCTGAGAGAGCTCATGATATCGGAAAGCTGGTTCTCATTGATTCTGGTAGTCGAGCGATCAATGAAATGATGGAAACCGGTTCGGTTAATGACTTATAATAATATGACAGTGACAGAATGAATGATTGGTAAGCGTGATTAGAATCAGAAGTGCCACAACTACAACGCGATATACTGTCCTTGCCACAATCCACTATTTCCGTATATCCTGCGCTTCTTTGCTAGCAGAATCGGGAGCAAATATTTCGAAGATGAAAAACATGGCGGATCGAAGTCTATGACGGTAGTCGAAGGCTTTGTTGTTCATTCCAATCTCCATAAGCTTCCACGAATATTTTCAGCACCGGGTTAAATATTTATTTATGTAAATTAACCTTTTTTCGTCGAATGTGAATGCGACAATCACATGAGTAGAAAAAAGACATTTACACACGAATTGCATACAATATTTTTCTACTAACGAAAGTTATTGAATTTGTCAAGTCTTCTCTTCGGCATGTATAATTATACTACATAAGTGGAAAAATAAAAACTGGCATCAGCGCGACTTGAACCTGGGACCGCATGTGAGCCTTGTATTCTAACCACTACACTACGGAGACCTTAATAATACGTTTTTTCATGCACTACTGTTTTAAGTACGTTTTTTTACGCACTCGAAAGTGTAGTACGTAGTAAAAAAATATTTTTAACACACTTCCACGTAAACAATTACTTTTAACACGGTCGGCGGTCATTAAAAGTGTACTTTTTAATGGTAGAAAAAATCTTTTCATTCTTATTATAAATGCTTCGTCCTTAATTGCAAATTACCAGGTTTCGAATAGAATTTGTAAGTACTTCATTTCTTGTCCATAATATCCAATAAACATTGGAAAAAACCCTGAATTGAGCTTTTATTTATGTAAATGAGGGAAAGAAGTTGAGATAATTGATTTTTTTATGCATGAATGCATTTTAACGAGTAATAATTTCTGAAAGAATGCAGGAATATGCAGATTTCTGTGGAGTGGAACAAAGATTTGAGCTTTGAACGCTTTTTGGAATTGCAATCATTTGAAAATGAGTTTTTGTCGGTAAAATAACTAAAATTTTTCCACAGATGAATTATCTAACATAAAGAAAAAATAAGAAATTTTTTCAATATAGTTCTTTCAAGTCTATACACTTGGCCAGGCGATGGTCTTAGCTTTTTGACCCTTCCATCCCCCTATGAGAGCTTTCTTGGAATTCAAGCATATTATCCAATATATTACTGCATTGGCAGGTAGTTTTTTTAACTATCTTACATGACCAGGTTCGCGAAACTGCTTTTTAATTTTGCTAGTGCATATAGACGGCAAATTTTTATTTTCATCGCCATTAATTTATAAAATTACTCCGTGCCGTTGAATTGGCCGGTTGGCCAAAGATTTTTTGCGCTTGGAGTTGTCGTAATGGATAGATTTTTCATCACCAGTAACAATCCGATGCAAAAATGACTTCCTTCTGTAGCGTTCCGACAGCATTTCAGACATGCAAAACCGCCTTTCGACGTCTCTCGGTTTGAGTTCATGTGGAACCCAATTTCCTTGCTTTTGAATATATCCAGGTGCTTTTAAACGTTTTGAAATGGCTGCTTGAGTGACACCCAAAGATTCTGCGAGCTCTTCTTCTGTTTTTAAATCGTGCAAACCACTTTTGGTACGTTCGCTCAGCTAGAGCATGTTCACCACCAAAATACGATGACTTTCGGCAGCATTTTTTTTCATATTAAAATAATGAAGAAGAACTCCCCGCAAAAACACTTTTTCAGGAACAAAGTTCGACATATTTGAGTGAAAAAAAAAATATTGTTATTAACGCTTCAAATGAATGACGTATATTGAAAAGGCGTATACTAAGTAGCTTTCCAACGCAGGTTCGGAATATTGCAACGATGTAATATTATGCAAGTTACGCCATCTCTTATCATACCACACGAATCAAGTTATAATTACATACTACATGAACTAAATAGCAGCGCTCGCTGATTTTGCTTTCAGTCGAGCTAGAAAGTCCGAACGAGAGGTTGTTACACCACTCTGAAGAGGCGCAAAAAAGTTGAAACTAGTCAGCGGTTCCAACAGTATCCTTGCAATTGCTACCCATTAGCGGTGTTGATATCAACAAAAAGATCGATGTACATCACGTTTTTCAGAGGAGGAATTTAGGATTACGTAACATTTTTTTCAACTTGAATTAGAAAATATTATAATGTACATATTACAACGTAAATATCAAGTTTCGACGGTTACTGGAACTGGTATAAAAACATATTTCGTTTTGGTTCCTTCTGGGGTGATAATTTCGAGAAACCAAATTCTTAGATATATATACAACGTGGAATAATTTTTTAATAATTTCAGGGCATCAAATTGGAAACTTCTGAATCTTGAAAAATCGTGCTCTTAACCTATTTTATTTGTACAATCAAGAAGCATCATAAACTTCAAACAAAAAATAGTCAATCACCCTATATTTAGATACATAAAATAATAAATGGAATCAATACCCTGTCATTGACTTTTTAACTTACATTACCATTGAGTGGGGGTAGAAATCGAAGACGCGCTACCGTTTCGTGTTATTTTCAGGTTGTAGAAAATTACACAATTTTTTATGTATAACAATGCAATATATCAAGATTTTTTTCCCAAAATCCCAATGAAATAATCTAGTTTTTTGTAGTTTGGACTAGATCAAACGTACACGTTTAATTCTAAAATCTTTTATCGACGACCCAAATGTACTACAATGTAATATCGTTCATTTCCTTTAAACTAATTGTCAATAACCTTTTAAAGAATATTTATATTACAAACTTCATGTAAACATTTGATTTTGAACAGCCCGCTATTTCGGTAAATGTCACTTTTGAAGCTGTCATTTTTTGACATTTGACAAGTAGAAACTACGCCATTAATGAAAGTGGAACGATACACGCTTCAACAACCCATTGATATTATCAAAATTCACTATAAAAATGGTGAAAGTTTGGCAGAGACGGTTCGTAAAACTAAAACATTTTTGGGTCGACGTGAAGCACCTTATCAGACCGCAATACAGAAATTGGTGGAAAAATTTGAGCTGTCGGGACAAGTTAGTGATGTGAAGAATAAAACCCGTGCACGTCGCTCAAGAACAACTGAGAATATTGCTGCTGTAGCCAAAGTGTTGAAGAAAACCCAGGTTTGTCCATTCCTCGTCGTTCTTTGGAATTAGCCATTCCACAAAGACTTCCATAAAGACTTGGGTCTTAAGGCTTATAAAGTTCAGTTAACACAAGAATTCAAGCCGGCCGATCATCAACAACGTCGAGTCTTTGCTGATTGGATCCTTGAAATGCATGAAAATTATCTTAACTGATGAGGCCCATTTCCACCTTGGTGGTTACGTCAATAAACAAAATTGTCAAATCTGGGGCTCAGAAAACCCAAGAGTTATTGTTGAAAATCCTCTTCATCCTCAACGCGTGACTGTTTGGTGGGGTTTGTGGTCATTGGACCTTACTTTTTCGAAAATGAGGCTGGAGCCACAGTTACGGTGAATGGATTGCGCTATCGAAAGATGATTAATGATTCTTTATGGCCGAAATTGGATGGTATTGATTTGGACAACGTTTACTTTCAACAAGACGGCGCTACGTGCCACACAAGCAACGAAACCATCGATATTTTACGGGAAAAATTTCCGAACCGTGTTATCGCTCGAAGAGGTGATCACAATTATTGGCTACCGAGATCTTGTGATTTAACACCTCGCGACTTTTTCCTTTGGGGCCAACAAAGAAAGATAAAGTCTACGCCAACAGTCCAGCATCGATTCAAGACCTCAAAGATGGAATTCGTGAGGCTATCGAGGACATAGGGCAGCCGCTTTGCAATTTGGTTATTTGGATATGGTCCTGTAAGCGCAGTCGTGGCGGCTGATGTTGTGTTCCATTATTAACGGCATACCTTCCTCTTTATAATGAAATAAATATTCGATCATTTATCTCAGAAATGTGCATTTTCCTTTGAATATCAAAATAACACCTCTTATTGGAAAACCCGCTGTTTTACCATGTGGTTTTCTGGATCTCACATTGAGTTGAAGCACCGCTTTACTACCACCAATATCTTGGTACTCATCTACGAAACCTTTAAATCCTTTTGTGAAATTCACATACGTGTTTGTGTAACATTAAGATTCGGCTTAAATATAGAGGATATCTCATAAATTATATCGGTTTTCAATGTCCACTTCGTTTATTAAATAATTATACAACAAGAAAAGCGCGTTCAGCAAGCAGCAACTCCTTTGGATTCCGAGCTCGAAATGTACGAGCAAAGATAGACGAATCTGAGTCCTTGTAAAGGATTGTAAGCTTTTTGATCGTAAAGAGTTTTTATGAAGATGCCTCAACTAATTCTGTCACTTGACTATTGCTCTAAAGCTCATTAACAGCCCTAAATCTACTGCTTTTACAAGGAGATGTTACTGAGACTCAATGTTTGATCTTTTGGCTGAATTTTTATCAAATTTCCCACTTTTGATCTGGTCATCGCTAGTTTCTACATGATTCTCGTTTCTGAATAAATATAAACGGATTCCATATTTTTACTTTCCCGACTACAGCATTTCCATCGACATGGAAATCTGTTTTATTAGCCTTTATCCTATCATAATAACATTTATACATTCTTCTTCAAGTTTACTTTTCTCTTGAAGGTAGTCAATATTCCTGTATTCTAAAAATCCGCCTATGAATCATTGTACTGACTTAACAAATTTGACTTTTGAAGTTTCTGCTACACCGTTAGATCGATGGTATTCAGGATTTGAACTACCGACTGCGCCATGTTGTGTCGTGTCATGAATCCTCAAATAAATACCTAACCTCATTCCTCTTCTTTTTCTATATTGTATCTCAACATAGACAAACAAAAAGCGTGGAATAAACTATGTTGGTTCTCTTGTAACCTCAATATCCCGCACGGGTGGACAACCTGATCGCTAGAACGATTAAATCAACGCTGTTCGCTCATTAATTGTGTCTTTTCCTTTTTCTTGCTGCCACGACTGTTTTAAACTTTTGTTTCCAATAATATCCTCACAATCTACCAATTTAATATTTATAATATCATTTATTTTAAAAATATACGGTCAATAAACTGAATATTTCAAAGAATTAGAGACTAGTCACAATAAATCAGTAGGAATTTTCACATGAAAATCGACATAACTTATGAGACATTCTCCATATAACTCATAGGATGTCTCTTGCATGATTTTTGTCTTTAAAGCACTTTTTGGATCGACTTAAAGATTTGTACGACAACTAATATTTGAGTTTTGATGTGTTATACCCTTAAAGCATATATTTTGTGAAAATTAGTTTTTTATCACCCCGAAAATTGAATCTGATATCACGTAATACATCTGTAGTTGGAATCAAAATAATTGTAGGCTAGTATAATCTATTTTTGTCTATTAATTCTTATTTTCATAAAACTATTTGCCGAACAATATAGAGGAATTAATATAAATTATGTAATTTCTGCAAAGAAATCGATTTCTAATGGTTTGAATATAAAATTTGATTAAAAGGGCATTAATCGTGAAATAAATAAATCTATTAAACACGAATTTCATAAATAAACTTGAATATCTTAAATATTTTAGACGGATTGAATATATTTTTATTTAATAGTGAATAAAACGACTTTTATCTAATTATAAAAATCTCTTGAAACAATCAATCAACTTCATTGTTATAAGTTTTATCGGATAAGCAGTATGGCAACAACAGATTCAATTGTTACATAACTATCACGTCGATAGGGATGCAAGACCGATCTGGACCCAAAACGATCCTCTTAAATAAATAAAACTTACTGGCTATGGAAGTGCTGCACATATCCCCCGGGTCCTGAAACCCGTCGATGTAAACTCCGGATAGACATAAGTCAGGACTGACTAGCATTTCCTGGCATTTACCCTTTGATATCACTCCCGACGACGTGCATATCTCGCGGGGTGCTGTTGTTTCGACCCCGTTACACCGCTAACTGCCGCCCGATAAGAGGATGGAAAAATACGAAGAACGCATGCGCATGCCCGACAACGGACAACGGAGACGCGGCCTCTTCTTCTATATCACCGCCACCGGCTGGCGATCAGATGATAGCGCCGTGGGTGTCAAGGAGAGGGTGTTAGTTTTTTTGGATACGGAATTGTGTCATTCCGATGATAAATTCAAAAGTAGTTGCAAATATTCTTGTGACAAATGAAAAAATAGGAAATCTGGATAATTTGCATACGAGGATTGATTAGAGAATATACTCTATCAAAATTTGTATCGATCTTATTCAGACAAAAAGAAAGATTGACTTTATGTATGTAAAGAAATAGCATTTCTTTAGTTTTGATATGGTTTAATTTATTTATCTACGGGTTATGATGTCTATGATAGATCTGTCATGCATGTCACAAATGTCACTGTCACAAATGTCAATTTTGATTGATTAGAATGACATAATAGAGGTTAATCATCAAGAAACATTACTTATTTAAGAAAGAGTTGAAGAAATAAACATTGAATACCGTTTCTTTGTTTTTTAGAGCAACACAAGTGTTTATTTTAATTAATTTGAAAATCATCTTATATGTACATACGAGGATGATCCCAGAAGCACCTGTCCTTACCAAGAGATGGCGGTAGTTCCTTGAAGAATACCACTGTATGAGAAATTATTCAACAGGCACAGCGTATATTTCGAGTTTGAAGACGCTACGTTGTTTAGTATTTATTTGGCAGCCATCAATAGTGAATTTGTAAACATATTGGTCATCGTTAGCCCAACCGATACAAAAATTAAACTGCTAGCAGAGTTTAAACGAGTCCGTACGAATACCAGCATCGCAGTGGTCGACCAAATGAGGTGACGACTCCAGAAATGTTGAAGAAAATCCAAAAAACGCAAGATGGGTGCTGCGTTTGTTCACAATAGAACAAAAACAGCGTCGTGAAGATATTAGCTCAAAAACAGCCTCATTTGACTAAGAAGAAAGTGCACCAATACACCAACTAACACATCCGTTATTGCAATGGCCAAAATTAACGAATTAAAGTTTGAATTGCTACCTCGTGACATATTTAACCTTCTCGGACTATTTTATGTTTCCAAACTTGAAAAAACGGCTATAAATGTGTCAATCTACTTTTCTTAAACTCAAAACTGTTGATTGCTTCGCTGTCATATTCATTGAAGCTCCTACAGCAATTTTCAACAAAAAAAAAGGATTCTTTCGCAAAATCTGGTTCGTAATCAAAGTTTTGCTATAAAACCTATCTAAACTCATGTTGAAGAAATAAAACTTCTTTGGTTCAATTAGTAGAATGCAAAAATCACGTTTTCGGCAAGAAAATTATGAAATAAGACGTTGAGAAAAAAATGGCAATCACTCAGTAAAGTTGGAGGAATAATATCGCAATGTCGATGAGATTTTTGACGAAATAAGTAATAAGTCAAATCGTACAACTTCTCCAGCTTTAGTATAACCCCGATTTCGTTCTACACACTTTTTAACGATGTTCACCCATTCCTAGAATTTTTCGTTAGCTATTCTTCACGCTGTAATAGCCCAAAAAACATTGATTCAATAAAGAGACAGTTGAAACTAATCCGACGAATCCACCGAAAGAACTTCCAGGATTGCTTCGAGAAGTAGGAAACGTTTAGATACTTCTGAGACACACCTCGTATATTAAATCAAGATATTCCGAGGAGTTTAAACGGAGTTATGAACCGGATTATGATATTTACATATGCTAAAAACAAATCAAATTCCATTGGGTTTTAGGATGTGGTATTAGGAAAACATATGAACATCAAAATTGATATGACCTGCCGCTATTCGAAACCATCCCACGCGTAGCCTACATCCGACTGAAAACCAGCCCGTGTACGAGTTTTTTTTAATAGTAACTCATATTGAACACGGCCCACAATGGCGATTCATAACCAAAACACTGTCAGTATACTGTACATGGTGGCAGTTGGCCAACAACTTTACCATTCGGAATCTACGAGGTCCGTAACATTTCAATATTTGAGGGAAAGGTTACTTTAAAATAATTAGTCGACTGTTTTGATCTGAACTTTTCCATGCGCACTTTTTTAAATACGCGGAATACTCCATGGAAACATCTTCAAGGCGCTGTTTTTATTACGATGTGAGCAAAACGCGGAACCCATCTTGCACATAAGTTTCAGTACCGCACTTTTTGAAATACCTACTTTATCTGCAGTACCGCTTTATGGATTTATTTCAACATTTCTGGAGTCGTCACCTCTTTTGGTGGACAACTGCGATGCCGGTCCTTGCAGGGCGCACGTCCTCGTTTAAACTCTGCTACCTAATATTTTACTGTTGATGAAGTAGCAGTCTCATCCAAAGTAGAATCTAGTTCAGCTTTCCTATTGATTAGACTAAGGCCTTCACATTTTTTCCATGTTTACAAATACACTGGAAACGTTCATATGTTTGGACCTACTTATTTTTGAAATTTGTGGATATAAGTGAACTTCACAATATCAAACTTGGGGATATCAAAGACGTAAGCTCGGCATTAATCGTCGATGTCGCTAAAAAGCCTCAATAATTCGTTATTAATAACAATTTTTATATGATTTGTTGAAAAAATATATCAATCTTCGATCTATAGAAATTACTGATAAAGATTCTTTGTCAACTATCAAAAAGAAAAATGCACAAGGTAATTTGTAGGCATCGATAACTTTAGTAGATTGGTTCAAAACATCGTTAAATTATTGAAGGTACCTAAACCAGAAACTAACTCAGTGTACTTGTTTAGAAGAATATCAGTATAGCCAACAAAACTGGTAATCTTCTAGCTCTTAAACGTCATGGTGGATGGCGATGCAGTGTAACTGTTGAAGGCCAAGTAAACGATTCGATCAGTGAGAAGCTAGTAATGTCGCAATAAATTGAAGAAGCTTTCCCAAGCCAATCGATGCCATTTGGTGTAACTACACTTGCAGCACCAGAAAAAATTCTCAACTAAGGGACATAAAATAGTCAAGAACCATCTGCAAGCACCAATTTAGTTTCAAAACTGTAGTAACTTTACCATAAACTTGAATTAAATAAATACTAAATGTTTTTCTTGTGATTGTGGAAAAAATATTGTGTACAACACGTGATGAAAAATACAATTTTCCATAGATTTACTCAAGTTGGATTATTGTTTGTGTTTGTTAAGTAGAATTATCGTTACAACTTATTTTATTACTTTTAAATTCTATAGAAATAGAAAATTTTGAGGTTATTATCATCATCAGTGAATAAAAACCAAAATATTCATCACTAATTATTTGGCAGCTAGGAATCGTCATTTTTTAAAGACGATTTGCATAGCATCCACCATATTTTCACGTATAAATACCAAAATGTTGAAACATAACATCAACAATAATAAAATAGGATAAAACCAATTTCATTGTACCTTCGGTCTCTGAAGACGATAACTCGGTTATCAAAACGCGGTTCAGACAGTGTAACCAGTATTTTAACATTGAATAACGTAAGTACGGCATTTGACTTGAGATTCTTTAAACTACATTGCCGAGAATAAAATTAGAGCCATTCCGTAAGTTATTTTAGAAAGGATCCCGCTCAATCCTTTTGGAATTTGGGTATCGGCCAATTTTTCTGGAACTTGACACAGTTTCGTTGTTTACACTATATTTATTCACTAGTAGTTTTATTTATTAGTACAGGTTTACAAGCTACAATTTTTTTTTATCACTGTCCTCTCTTCTTCTTTTTTTATCTTTTGACGGGACCAAAACTAAAGTAGCTGAAAATGCAAAGCTGTCATTGTCATTGTCATTGTCAGGATTACTTCGTCACTCTCATCACTTGTATCTAAATCAACAGATTCGTTTGAATTCTCATTTTCAAAGTTTTATTTTGCGCCAAATTTCTCAACTAGAGATTGTTCAAACTCAGAACTACTTAGATAATCATCAGACGAATCTGTCTAAGAAAGTATTTCAACAAGATTGTCAATATAATTTACAACGTTAACAACGTTTGTAGTTTCAAAAGTAAAATCAGTTATTTCAAACAATAAATCATCGAAAAGGTTATTTGAAATTTATACATATACCTAATTTGACAAGAAAGAAGTGAGTGGGTTTGTAGTTGCAAATAAATTGAGTCCAATCTTGATCAATGTTAGATTTATTGAAAAGGATTTCAAAGTGCGTTCAAATAACAATAATAACGGAATAACAATTTCGGAGCACGTTTTTCTTTCGCCTTTCTTTTCGCTTGTGTCACTATTACATAAAACTGTCAAAAAAGTCGCAGTTTCTCAATCTTCATTTTCCTTCCAAACCACAATTCTGCTGGACTCTTTCCTGGTACGTTGCTGGTTCCTGCCTGGTTGATCGTAAAGATCACGTGGTTCATTGCCTCTGCCCATAGTTTCTCGTTCAATCCATCTTCATGTATCGCTGCCCTGGCTGCTTCGACAATAGTTCTCATTTGGAATCTTCGTGAATCAGCTTCGGTACACGGAGAAGATCTTGTTGTACCTCGCTACAATATCTCGACCAGACATCAGTTTCGCCGTGAACTACCTCAGTCGATTCTGCAACAATCCCATGAAAAGCCATCAGGCGATGGTGAAACGTGTATTTAAGCACTTGAGAAGAAAGAAGAAAGCAGCAGTGAGTCAGACGAAGAAGAAGACAACTGGACGACTGGAGAAAGTGCTGAAGAGGAAAGTGAGAACGAAAGTGGGACACAACCGCCAGAAGAAGAGCCAGGAAGGAGAAGTTTACGAGATCGTCGAACTTTGCAACCACCACCGAGACTGAAAGACTATGTACTTAATAACAGACGTGGAGGAATGAGCGCAAAAGTAGCCATGATTGGTGAAGCTGAAGACATCCCGGTGAGTCAGGCACTTAAAGATGAAAAGTGGAGAAAAGCAATGCAGGAGGAGTACGACTCGCTAATGGAAATGAAAACTTGGGAGCTGGTGGACTGCCCTGAAGGAGTGAAACCTATCACATGTCGGTGGGTACTTCGAGAGAAAGCAGATGGAAGATACAAGGCCAGACTCGTAGCCAGAGAATTTGAACAGAAGGAAGGAGTGGACTACAAGGAAACATTCAGTCCAGTAGCCCGCCATGCATCGATTCGACTACTACTAAGTCACGCGGCGTCAGAGAAAATGAAGTTGGTATCGTTCGATGTGAAAACGGCATTCTTGTATGGAATCTGGAACAAGTCATCTACATGAATCAGCCTGAAGGATTCGACGATGGATCAGGTAAAATTTGCAGGTTGGATAAGAGTCTTTACGGACTCAAGCAAGCCCCAAAGATGTGGAACGAGAGAGTCACTACACACTTTGTAAAGAAAATTGGCCTGATCAACGCAGATGACGACCCGTGTATTTACTACACCAAGGACAAGAGCATTATGCTCTCACTCTTCGTGGATGATGGACTGATAATTGGGAAAGATGAAAAGAGAATATACAGACTTTTGAAGAAGATAAGCAAGGAGTTTCAGATCACTTACAGTGAGAAAGTTCAGGACAAGTTGACGTACTTGGGCATGGAACTACAAACCCAAAACCCACTATAAATTAACAACATAATTGGTCTTCAGTTCATAACAACATAAGTTTCTGTCTCATGCAAGCTACAAAATTTATATTCATACCTCCATAAAATATTTTTAGAGTTTTGAAATCGCATAATCTAATTTGGGATATTATTTTAATTATATATATTGAGCAAGATCTGTGCAAATAACAAAGTGGAGGATACGAGGTGTTCATTATTCTTTGTCCGTCAACTTGGACCAGAAAATTGTACTTTACACTGTGACTGCTGAGGGTTTATGACCTCAAGAAGCATTGCTTAGTTAAAGAGCTCTCATTTCACCATATAGTTGGGAGTGCAAAGAGAAATCAGCATGTCGTAATCATCAGATTTCAATTCCAAGTTTAGACCAACACAAATATTCATAACAGCACCTGTAGATTGAATAGTCTTGATTACTGTTCTTTTTGTCATGTTTAGAAAGACAAAGTTGAAAAATATGTAATAGATATTTACGATATAAGTGTCGTAAAGATTCATATTACGAAATGAGATGGAAAATTTGTCCCATTAAATATCGTGATATGAATTTACGATACGAATTTAGTACATTATTTTACCTACTACCAATTATGTCAATTATTCACTGAAAATTAGTCAATATTCCTGAAATTAATGATATTAGAATCATATGTAACAAGCAAGCGTTACCGTTCATTGTTGATTTATTTTGCAAACTGTCAATTTTGACGCGTTCTCTTCAGTTTGGTATAATTGTATCGACATGAGTTCCGACTATGAAAGTGTGGATTCTAATGTAGAGCTTGCTGCAATACAAACCCTAGTACCCGCTAAATCCCGCAATAGATACGAAAAAGAATAAAAGCGATTCGAAAACTGGTGCGGTTCAAAAAAAGTCCGTGATATATCGGAGAAAATTTTATTTTGCTGGGAAAGTTGAAAAAGAAAAGGCTTCATCATTATGGAACAATGATATCTGTTGAGAAAAATGTGGACATAAGTAAATATTTACAGCTATTGGTTTTTTTGAAGCGGAAAAGTAAAGCCGAAAAAATCCAGTATATTTTCAGATTCAGATTTTCAGATTTTTGAACGAAGCCAATGATGATCAATTCTTGATGATGAAGGTAAGATTATACATAAATATGGTGACATTTCCATGTAGCATATTATTTTTATAGGTTTCCTTAATCGTGGGTGTGTTTGACGCCTGCCGAAGAGAGTTAGTTGAAGCTCGAAATGTAGAAGAGAAATCTTTTAAGAAATGCTGTCAACTGACCAGGAAACATGGACGAGGTTTTCTATGTACTTCAGATCGTAAAATACTTGGTTATAAAAGAGATGATGAGATGTATTTTCCTTGCAACATAATACCTTTAACAAATTTTGGAGGAGGGTGTATCGAGTTGTGGGGTGGAATATCTTTAAGGGTTCACACAGAAGTGGTACCGTATTTCATTATACTTTCTGTCTGTAGTTAAAAATTGGTGATTTAGTTGACGATTTAACGTTCATAACGATCAAAATACCGAATACTAAAACTAAAATTCAAAGAGAATTTGCTATTACTAGAGGAAACATCGCTGGTATTGACTGCTTCAATAACGACTTCGACCTAAAAATATAGCCCATGACCGGTTTTTTATTTTATATAGAAACGGAAAATGCTTTTCTCAACCAATTGGTATCAATACTTTTGGGTGCAGTCCAAAAGAAACAGCAACGTTTCTGGAGCTACCAAATCCATCACAATATACAGGTCATTGTTTTAGAAGATCATCAGCATCCCTACTTGCTGATGCTGGTGTTGATATGCACCTTTTGAAGAGACATGGTGGATGGAGATCCACTAGTATCGCTGAAGGATATGTAAAAACATCCTTAGAAAAAATTCTTCAATTGCGTCCAAGTCAGCTGGAATAAAAATCACTAATTGTACAGGTGTTGTGTTTAATGATTATAATAAATGAGGTTTAATTTTTTATTCCACTAGTGCGGTAAAGTATTTCATTCAACAAAATTTCAATTATTATTTAAAAAAAAACTAATTTTAAAACAGAAAAGACCTAAAATTAAGACGATTTAGAAACATAAACCTAATAAAAATAAGAAATTCTTATTCTGCAGACTGCCTAGGGAATTGGTAGACTGCCGGCAGATGGAAGAATGTATCATCGAAAACACCTGTTTTCCAACTGCCTAACATACATCTTTTCCTTTAATAACGTTATGTTTGGGACGACTCCTACTAACATAATAATTTTCTTTAAATCAATTTTCACAGTACATCTTTCTCGTCAAGTTTATATATCGAGCGGCATTTACTTTCATAATACAATTTTTCCGTTACTATTACTATTTTCATACAACTTTTTACACCTCGAACGGCTTCTATTTTCATAAAACTTTAACCGAACCGAACCTAACCGAACCTAACCTAACCTAACCTAACGCATCTTTCAGTTTTTGTTCAAACTCATTTCGGTTCACTGAATCACTACCCATTTTCTAATCACTTCTGATCACGACTCGCAGAAAAAGTGGGTTGAGGCAGAGCTAAAAGCGATTTACGATGAAAAGAAAACGCGACAGACTTTCTCTTATCGTAGCTGTCAACCGAATGACTGCTAGTTATCGATAATTTTCTCATCCGCCGGCATCCTGTCAACTCCCTAGGTATTCAGCAGACTGCCGGCTTTCGAAATATCGTTAAGGTCAGATAATATTGATTTCGATCCATTTTGTCGAAGTAACAATGCAAAAAAACACAAGCACGCTAATAAACGGAGAATACATCTTATGTTTATCATCCAGGCAAAATGGCCGATTTGTAAAAGTCACGTGTTCTAGAAGGGCCCATAAGTCGATGTCATTTCTCTAATGTCAGCTGTCAACCGAATGACTGCTAGTTATCGATCATTTTCTCATCCGTCGGCATTCTGTCAACTCCTAGGTATTCGGCAGACTGCCGGCTTTCGAAATATTGTCCTTCAAATTGCCGGCAGTCTGCCGAGTGCCTGGACGAAGCCAGGCAGTTGGAAGACAGGTGATTTCGATGATACATTCTTCCATCTGCCGGCAGTCTGCCAACTCCCTAGGCAGTCTGCAGAATGCCGGATTCTGCCAACTGCCTACGACATATATTTACTTTTAATCTTATCAAGTTGGAATAGTTTAATAGACATTGATGAATAATCGTATATATTCTTTGAGAGACGATTTATTTTAGAGATTGATATAAATTACGCCTCAATAAATGATGGTTAATACTATCAAAAGCTTTTCAAAAACATCAAAAACCTTTCTTTTTGGTGAAATTGTAAGACTGACATTCAGGTAGAACACAATTTTCTTCACACCAATAAAGCGATTCAATAAGATGGTGGTGAATAGCTTAGAGACACGATTAACTCTATAATTGTTTGTGTCATCAGGTGCACCTTTTTTATGAAACATGGGATAGTTTCAAGCGAACCAAATGGTACTGTTTCCTTCCCGAAGATTGTATTGTAGTTTTGGGATAAAATAATAATAAATTCATAAGAAACTCCATCTTTGCCAGGAGCTTTACCGTTCTTGCACCCTTCAGGAGCTTGATATATTTCATCCGCTGTAAAATATGAGTCCAAGTAAAGTGAGTTGACGTCTTAGTTGATATAAATATTCATATAAATGTTCTCTAAAAAATTCTGTACTTTTCATCTCAAGTTTTATTTCCAAATATCATTTTTCATTGAAGAAAAAGGAGACAAACTAGTAAGCAAGTTAATTCCAAATCAAAAATATGTAGAGCTTATGTTGAACTAAGTAATCAAGTTAAGCATCATTTTCACTTAATTTGATGAAGTTTATAATTGAAACGCCCATGAAACAGGATTGTTTTCCATCCCAACATACCCGACCTCTATTTTTTTGTTACTTTCCATACATCCTGATTTCTAAAACTGGAATACGGCCGCATCCTGTTTTGAATCCAAAATTTGTTTTCGGAATAAAAAGTTCTACTGAACTTATTGTACGAGTATGCATAATACATTTTTTAAAATTGAACTTCAGAGCTACAAAATATTTCAATAAAGATCCTACTATGAATAACCGTTAGATGGGAAAAGTATCCTGGAAAATGTACGAAATAAATTATGAGCCTATAAAATTAGATCCATTCGGGAGGAGAAAATTATTGGAAGGGTTAAAAGCTACAATTTACAAGATTTAACTCATACATAAGTATATACAGGGTGCTTCTAAAGTAATATAACTTGCCGATATTTCGATACGTTTACAAAAAATAACTTTCAAGGAAAGATATCTTTAATTAATGATAATTGTACTGTCGGCTTGAGCGAAAAGGGATCGTTGGGGGGTAGGAACACTTTCAAGATAATCACCGTGGTTCGCCAGGGGTTAAAAACGCTTCTTTTCAAATCGAAAATATCCTGATTTTTGAGCGTCTACTTTATAGGTTTTATATGTTTTTGCGGCACCCCAACAACTTTGCCTTTAAAACTGAATCCGTTTCAGATAAATTCAGTACAAGAACCGAAAGAAAATTATTCGATTCTAAGAAAAATTTACATTCTAGAAAAGTCATCTTCAAAACCAATAATTGGTTGAAAACGGACTCGGTGATTGGATGAGTAATTTTGATAGTTGCAGTAATGGGACGAAAAAAGCAAACAAAAACTAACCTCCTTTGAGGGGTGGAGGTATAAACAAAAAATCTTGATGATGTAAAGAGACTGTAAAGCGAATATCCAAAAAATCTAATCTAATCTAACGTATTATCTATTAACTGATATATGTAAAGATTGATTATTATGAATAATGTATTAATCCTTATTGTTTCACATTAGATATTTTGATTTTTCCATTGTAAACTCTTCTAAGAAACGAACTAGATATAGATCTCCAATTTCCTTGATTCCAAGTTCAAACCGAACCCAAATGAAACCTCTAAAAATAGTTGTTATTATGTAACACTATTTATAGAGCTTCCTCGCCTTTCAAGGATAATCTACCGGCTCCATCTATTAATCTTTCCTCGAACCCAGTCCATTTCGCATGATTTACGATGTTGTCGTGTTAATCGTCCAAGTCAATATGTTACGCAACGTCGCGGAATTTTTAACGTGATACAATTTGCTCGCGGCAAGAATTGTCATCAATCAATATCGTGTCACGGCGTTTCACTTCCTGTTCAAAGATGGCGCGTCGTTCATTTGTCTTATACGATGGGTTTTTTGACAGACAAAAAATAATTTGAGTACTAAAGGAAATTTGAATTTTGTAGATAGAAAATGCTAATTAATATTGTGTGAAATAAAAACACAAGTTTTATTATAAATTAGGTAACATCAAACCATCTGATCGTACATTTGTAACTGTCGTAAAATTATTTTATTTCGCGCAGATCGTCTAGTCAATCTTCTACCATTCACTATTCCCTAATAATTTTCAATCCTTATTGTTTTTTTATTATCCATAATATTCTTGTTACTTTTGCTATTGGATCATTTTGTTATTAGTTTTATTATTATTATTATTATTATGTGAAAGACTTATACACTACTCAGCTTAGAACCTGTATTGCGCACTGTGTGGTGTTTTTTGGTAATCCCAGTTTGTCTTAGGCACGACGCCAGTTGCTGACATAATACCTGAGGGCGATTTCCTCATTTTCGCTATGCCACATCAACGTTATGAGTGTTCGGTATGACTTCTTCGACGAGAAGGACTGAATTAACTCTTCTATCAACCACCACGATGTCAGGTCTGTCTATCGGTGATAATAAACCTATCGTAGTCTAAAATTTTCCATTTTTCGACCACCTCCTGCGACTGGTACTTGTAATACGGTGTATAACGTATTGAGAAGACCGAACTTGTTAGCCAGTTAGCCACTACAAGCAGATGTTATATGTTGGATGGTCTCTGATGTTTGTTGGCACTTTGTGCATTTGTCAGATTGAGTGTTCGGATTTTTAATAATATTTTTCTTGTAGTTATTGGTGTTAATAACTTGATCCTGGATAGCCATCATGAAGCCTTCAGTCTCTGCCGCTAGTAAGCCATCTATTTGAAGCTTCTTAGTCAACATGTGGTTGGTTGAGGTCATGATAAAGTCTACCGTGCAGTGCCTTTCGTGATCACTGTTCTAGCTTCTCGGTGTCCAATACTATATTTTAGTCAGATTCTGGCGATGCGAGGTTGAGAGGTGAATAATTCTAGTCCAGAGTTGAGACTTATTATGAAAGAATTCACGTAGTTTCATTATATGTCGAGAATGCAGGTTGATAAGGTCGATCAAGCCTCTTCTACCCTCCTTTCGGGGTAATTTTGTTCTAATAGTAGATGACTTCGGGTGGTGATTGTTGTTCTTCGTCATAATTATTCGTGTCTGTTTTCGTCCATTTCAGAATTCCAAAAGAGTACGTTAAAACAGGTATGGCATAGGTGTTGATTACCTGGACTAAGTTGCCTGCATTTAATTCGAATTTCATAGGTGACTTCACTCTTTTGGTGTATTGATCCTGGATTCTAGCTTTTGCCCGCTTGTCATTCTGCAACTTAGCTTGTTGAAATCCTAGGTATTTGTAGGCTTCTCCGTTTTCCATCGCCTGTACGATATCTCCGTTGGGAAGTTCCACATCTCCGTTCAGGATAATGCCTTTTTCGATAGTCCAAGTCCAAACTCCATATGTATATCGGTGGAGAATCGATGTGTTATATCGAGAAGGTGATTGATTTGACGCTTATTTAGCTTGATATCGTCCATATAGAGAAGATGGGAGATGGTACAGTTGGTGTCTTTGTTATCTTTAATGTTGAATCCGTACTTTGTATCATTGAGCATGGTAGATAGGGGATTTATTGCAAGCCAGAGCCACAACGGACTCGGGGACTGGTATATTCCCCTACGAATGGGTATTTAGTCAGTACTGAGGGAATTTGGACCGATTTGAAGATGTAGATTCGTTCGCCATTTGCTCATCGTTGTTGAAAGGAAGCTTACGCAAGACCTCCACAAGCCAGGAATGAGGTACACTTACAAACGCTTTCTTATAGTCCACGAAAGCAGTGTGTATATTCTGGTGATCTTTCTGTGATTGCCGAAGTATCACAGAGTACACGATAAGCTGTTTTTTGCATCCTTGATGATGTCTTCTGCAACCTTTCTGTTCCTCTGCTAAGATGTTATTTTCCTCGACGTGCCTATAAATTCTGTTAGTGATACAATCTGTAAATATTTTATATAAAGTGTGTAGGCACGTGATAGGTCTGTACTGAGTGGGGTCATCCATCTGGGAGCCCTTTGGAAGCAAATGAGTGGAACCCAGTTGGAATATCTTCTGGGTTATGTAGGATGTGAAAAAATTGCTTCGCTAATTCCCTGTGTACGCTCGGGAATTTCTTATACCAGAAGTTTTGGATATTATCAACTCCCGGTGCTTTCCAGTTGTTAGTATTTTGGATTACGTCAGTGATTTCTTTCAGTGTGATTATTATTATTATTATTCATACCTTAATTCTTTTAATTTTGTCATTTACTATTGTTTTGAATTTTCGTATTAATATTCTTATTGTTTTCAGTTACATCTTGTGAGTTTTAAGCTACATATTCGTTATTTCTTTATTCATATGTTTCATTCCATCATTGTAATTCTAAATTTTTCCTCGTTCCATTCCTTCCCCCATTGTTCTCAACTCTAATTCTTTCAACCACCTCATGATTTTATATTTTTTTAATCAAAATTTTTCTTCCCATTCTTGTAGTTGTATCATTTTCTTATTTCGTTTATGTATCTGATAAATATTATTCTTCCAAATCATGCTTATTGTTTTCTATCACTATTATTATTTTTCTTGTCTTTATTTTCTTATTGTTTTCAATTATTTCACCAATATTAATTGTCCCTATATATTTTCTTGTTATTCTTTTTCTGTCATTAATATTATTCTTCCCATTGGACTCGATTTCTATACTTTTTACAATCTTATTACTCTTAATCCTCTCGCCTATATTATACGTCCATTTCTTCTGATTTATAATCATTTTCACTTTCTCTTTTGTTAATATTCTGATTTTTTTTTGTTTTTTATTTGTTAATGAATATTATTCTTCCTACTGCATTTGATTTTTTATTCATCCCATATTTTCTCATCAATATTATTCCCTCTATTATTCTTCTTTTTATCTTATTGTTCTCAATTCTCTTATCAATAATATTCTGCCTCTTCTTTTTAGTTTCTTTTTGTTTCCAATTTTGGCACTAATAATACTTTTCCCAGTCTTCTTTTTTTCTTCTAAAAGTTTATTTGTCAAATTTTCTCGGCGTTCTTACTTATTAACATTATTCTCCCAAATCTTGGTTTCCTTTTTGTTATAATCATTCAATTTCTCATTCTTCTTACATTGTATTCTTTCAATTTTATAATGTTTTGATGAATATTCTGTTTCCCATTGTTGGTTACTAGTTATTCCTACTTCATTTTCTTTTCTTTTTGCCTCCCCATAGGACTGTACTAATTCTTCTTCTTATCAGTTTTATCTTTCATTGTCTCTGTTTCACTTTTAAGGGAAAATATAAATGAATTTACAAAGTTTCAAATCCAAATTTAATGATAGTTAAGCTTATTAAACATACAAATATATGCTATAAATAAAATACATAACATTATTTTCCATAAAATCAGAGTCTAGTTTAAAGTATTTAGTTTCCAAAAAATGTTGTATAACCATGTTTCGTTTATGTATCTGATAAATATTATTCTTCCAAATCTTCGAATTCAACTCTATTATTCATGCTTATTGTTTTCTATCACTATTATTATTCTTCTTGTCTTTATTTTCTTATTGTTTTCAATTATTTCACCAATATTATTTGTCCCTATATACTTCCTTTTTGTCATTATCCTTATTTTCTTGTTATTCTTTTTCTGTCATCAATATTATTCTTCCCATTGGACTCGATTTCTATACTTTTTACAATCTTATTACTCCTAATCCTCTCGCCTATATTATTCGTCCATTTCTTCTGATTTATAATCATTTTCACTTTCTCTTGTCTTATAATTTTTTCATCCCTATTATTTTTACCGATTTTGATATTTTCTTATTCATTTTAACGTACTTATGAATATAATTCTACTTATTGATTATTTCTTCTCATTAATATTTTTCATATTCAATTCTCTTTATTTTTATACTATTATCAATTCTCACATCAATAATATTCTTCTAAATTCTTCATTATTCTTAATTTTCTCGTCCAAAGTTTCCCTCTCAAATTGCTTTCAATCTTTTTATTTTCTCTGTGGTCTTACTTGTTTCATTCTCAAATTTCTCTTCTCATATCATGACGTTTTTCCTATTCTTTTCATTTTCTTATTGTTCTTAGTTCTCTCATCAATATTTTCCTTATTTTATAACTTGTTTGTGTTCTCTCTGTTGTTTTTTTTTTATTTTCTATCATTTCTATGGATGAAATATTCTTGACACTGAACTGTCTCATAAATATTATTCTTTGTATTCTTAATATTATTTTCATTTCATTTTCCCATAGTTTTTCATTTGTTTGCGAATATTATTCTTCCTACTCTCTCAATTTTTTATTTATTCTGCGTTTTCACATCATTTTTCCTTGTTTGTTATTTGTTTTTTATTTTCTAACTGCTTTCAATTCTCATATCAATAATATTCTCTCTATTCTTCTTGATATTTTCTCATTAATATCTCCTTATTGCTCTTTCATGATCTCTCTCTTTTGTTAATATTCTGATTTTTTTGTTTTTTATTTGTTAATGAATATTATTCTTCCTACTACATTTGATTTTTTCTGCATCCCATATTTTCTCATCAATATTATTCCCTCTATTATTCTTGCTTTTTATTCTTCTTTTTTTCTTATTGTTCTCAATTCTCTTATCAATAATATTCTGCCTCTTCTTTTTAGTTTCTTTTTGTTTCCAATTTTGGCACTAATAATACTTTTCCCAGTCTTCTTTTTTTCTTCTAAAAGTTTATTTGTCAAATTTTCTCCGCGTTTTTACTTATTAACATTATTCTCCTCCCAATTCTTGGTTTCCTTTTTGTTATTTTCATCCAATTTCTCATTCTTCTTACATTGTATTCTCTCAATTTTATGTTTTGATCAATATTCTTCAATATACTTCACTTTCTTCATAATTTTTACAATTAGTTATTACATTATTGACATAATTTTCTTTTCTTTTTGCCTCCATGACCATATTAATGGTAGTTCCTCCCCATAGGACTGTACTAATTCTTCTTCTTATCAATTTTATCTTTCATTGGGTCTGTTTCACTTTTAAGGGAAAATATAAATGAATTTGCAAAGTTTCAAATCCAAATTTAATAATAGTTAAGCTTATTAAACATACAAATAGATCCTATAAATAAAATACATAACATTATTTTCCATAAAATCAGAGTCTAGTTTAAAATATTTAGTTTCCAAAAAATGTTGTAGAACCATGTGAAAGACATAGCTTAGAGTGACATTCTTTATGGGAAGCAACTGACATCGATACATTTCAGTTAATTGAAATTCGTTTTTTCTTTGGCACTAATAAACGGAAAAGAACAATTCCCATATTCGTATGGTTGATTTAACAATTTGTAGAACAATTTCAATGAATTTCCATAACTTTGGCACGGTTTCTGGAGTTAAAACTCGAAACTATATATTATAAACCAAACTGCGAACAATATATTCATATAATGGTACATGAAGGAAACAGACAACATTTAAAAGTTTTATAAACAGTCCTTGGTGGCACTAAATGCAAGTCTTCTTCTTCGTCGTCACCTGATATGCTCATTTCTTCTATGCTAAAAGTGTCAGTCAGTTCCTGGTGCACTTTTGATTCTCTACGAACATTCGGGAAGAAATTAACTATATCTTCTTCACTAGAAAATAGAAAACAAAGAACAGAAAAATAAGATGTAAAAGTTAAACTATAACAACCTACCTATCATCAGTGTCCCATTGTACAAGAGGTTGTTGATCTTTGGCACCAGGTATGGGAAGCCTTTGTATAGGAATCAATGCAGGAGTAGTAGAAGCGTAATCTTGATGAAGTCGCTTAGCTTGTTCTATTCTAGCTTCTAGTTTTCTTTGTAATTGTCGAGAAGTAGCTGATGTTTTTCTGGGAATTGATTTACTGCTACTACTGGCACTCGAACTATCACTACCCTAAAAAAAATAATCCCACGTAGAATCGCGTGTACTAAAAGTCAATTACCCTCGCGTTCGCGTCGAGGCTCGCGCTCGTGTTTAAGTTCAAGCCTAGTGCGCGCTGGGGATGGCCAACTTTTATATTAGACGCTCAAGTTCCACCGTCTAGCCAATGAAAACAGGTTCGGGTCATGTGACAACTTGAAACAAATGAAACAGAGACGAGATTTTTCTTTTAACATGTTATGAAATGTAAAATAAGAAAAATATTTTGTGGTTTTGTCAAATTTCATTAGTAATTGGTCCAAATAGGAACAGCCAATCAAATCCCCAGCGATAAAGGTAAGCCAAAACTTTCTAACGTGAACGAGCGCGTCAGCGAGAACATAAAATTTATAAATTCAACTTAAGAATTACTCCAATTTCGAACAACTATTCTTTAAAATATAACATAAAGAGTATTCATCCAAACGCAAGCTACAACGAGAACGAAAAACATAAAAAGCTGCTTTTATATTTCGTGTTTACCTTTAGTCGCGTTTTTTTTATTTCACATAATGAATTGTTTAATGATAAATACGGTATGTAATGTAACAAAAGAGTAAGAAAGATTTATCACGCCATTAATCGAATCAACAACCGTTATAGAGAGTTTTATCACTTACTCAATCAATTTTGAAACGAGAAAAACCATCAAGCAGCACAAAAAACAAACCTATGTAATATAAGAGTATCATTAATTGCTAGAACCAATTTACCATCGATTAAATTTATCTCAACTCTAATTAAGTACACTACAATTATTAACTGTGATAAGAGAGACAGAGTTTGACTCATGATTATGGTGATTGCATCCACTTATTAAAGGTTAGGTTAGGTTACTTCCTTTAATGGATCATTCCAGTATGACATCATTGACAGCTCCGCCATCTTTGCTAGGCGGTACTCAATCTCATTCGATTATTGTTATTATTTATAAACATAGGCAAGTTTTTCATTTTCATTTTTAATTCTGTGTCTAATTTATTTAGAAATGCCTCATTTTTGTTGTGTTGTGAATTGCCTTTTGAATAGTTTTTCGGATTTTCTGTCCTTTTCAGCAAAATATGAGACCATTTTAATACATTGTCGGGATTCAGAAGAAATGGTTGAATTGGATTTTTGAAACGGGCGCCTTTAAAAGAAAGCATACTTCAAAGTACTGCCATTGATTTGTCTTATTTAGAAACGGTTTTCGTCTTGTGACATGGCGCTTTACATCGCCGCTTAGGGTCGGATAATATTGATTTCGATCCATTTTGTCGAAGTAACAATGCAAAAAAACACAAGCACGCTAATAAACGGAGAATACATCTTATGTTTATCATCCAGGCAAAATGGCCGATTTGTAAAAGTCACGTGTTCTAGAATGGCCCATAAGTCGATGTCATTTTTCTAATGTCATCTGTCAAAATGGTAGAATCAATCTGACAGATTAATTTTGATATTCATATGAAAAAAAAGTATTTCTAAAGTTGTTTGATTATTATTATTTATGTGGTGGCAGAAGCAAACGTATTTTTTACAACGAAACAACTTTTTTTCATTGAAAAGAAAATTTTCAATTAAACTACTACATTATAATACGTGATAACTTTATGATATTTATAAGTATATAGATGAATTTTATATTACATAATGATTTACGAGGTTAATATAACCGCTGTGGTTACCATTCGAATAACATTATCTTTTCGAAATAATTCCCCATTTTGTTCTCTTCTTGAACAACTTCTAGACAAACAAATTTCATTTTACCATAAAATATCTAGATAAAACCCTCTACCGTATGCTTGTAATTCGATCGTTTTTTTTTTTCACGATTCTGGCTTCGGTGTCATTGATATCATTCACAACCTAATTTCTCCAGTGAACTAATTTTGACGGAAATAAGTATAACACATGACATTCAACTTTTTAAAGGTTACACTATTCGTTTCGCAATGAAATCAGGAATTTAGAAAATGTGGTAAAATACTTTGGAAGGAAATTAGTGTCAATATATTTTTAAGAAAAGACCGAAGGTTTTGATTTGATTTGTAAAAAATAACCTAGCAAAGCCCATTTTAACAGTTTTTCAATTATAAATGTCGGTGATTTACACATAGTTATTAAAATATCTCAAAGTCCCTGAATGAAACGTCTAAGACATATATTTTAAGCCTAACCTGGGCACTGAGACTACCCAGTTGTCATCAAATAATTTGCAACTGCGGCTTCTTCCTACTTCTGTTGGTATTTTCCGTAACAGAGGTTAAGTCTTTTACCTTGTTTAATAAAAACATTGAGCAGTTTTTTGCTTAATGATCACGATGTTATCGTTGCCGGCAACGTAGCGTGTGCTGTTATAATACAGCTACGTATAAGTAAAACATTTTTCTGTATATAAGAATAAAGTGAATAAACCTTTTATAGGTTACGTTCGTCAATCAGCGAATTGTAACACTTATTATTGTCAAAAAGGGGAGGAAGTAATTTTAGAAGTGTTTTTGGAAAACCAAAAAAAGTTCAATTCCAAAACTTCGGTATGTTTAGTCTTTTTTCAGCATACATTTGTCCTTATGGAAAATATAAAAAAAGGAGTGTATTAAATCTAGATTAATGCAGTTCATGAAGAAGCAGTATCACCTGCTCATTATACAAAGGACGTTGCGGAAGCTTTTGCAGGGTTGAATAATCCTTTTATTGAGAAGCCTAGGAATGTTCCTGACGTGCCTCAACTGAGACCAATTGAACGTTTTTGGACAAATTTGAAACGAAACGTAAATTCTAAGGGTTGGGAAGCAACTACACAGGAAGAATTAATTCTTGTACGCGCCTCAACCCGCCTAGGTAGTCGATTAACGATTCGGTGGATAATAGACGAACTAATATCAATCAAACCTTCAGAAAGCATCCAGAAAATCCTTCAGTTTTTTTAGAACGGGTAGAAAGTGATTCTAAGCTGGTCGATCTCTTTGTTACGGTTGAATAAAGTTCAGTAAAACTCTTAACGAAATGCAGCAATGGCTATCACCAATTGATCCAAGACCTCTAATGGCAAGTTTGAAGTGAAAACAATGTTCATCAGCTTTAGATGGACAATAAGAAGTTTGTTCCATCTGGTCAGACTGTGAAACAAATATTCTTTCGCCCAAAAGACACGAGTAATCTGGCTACTACACTTTAAGAGTGTTTTTAGTAACCAGAACGATAGCAGTGTTGCCATAGCTAACCTATACGCCAGATCCATTACAATGTGACTTCTTTCTCTTCCCGAAAATGATAAATGTCGTAAAAGATTGAGGTTATCCAAGGAACTGTAGGAGTTCTGTTGGAAGTTCCATAATTTTAATAGTAACAATCTTATTACTTGATTGTCAGATCATGTATCAAAATATTGTTGTAAATAGAAGAACGTGGACAAGGAAAAAAAATAAAGCTGTAGTTTAAGCGTTAGATCAGCTAATAAGACAATGAGCAACTAGAAACTGCACAACGTCAATGAAAATCAGGATACTGCTCTTCATAATAAAATTAAACTATTTTCGGCATAAATATTTACTTTTATAAATGTACTTACGTTGGGTTTGGAATTCGATTCTGTGTTAAGATCCCCGCTGTCGATCCCGCTGTCTTCCATCACAGATTGACTGCTGAATGTCGAAACTTAAAATAAACAAATTCGATACCAATCACATTATATTGATATTTAATTGGTTTACGATATTTTGAAGGCCCTGTATGCGATATTATATTTTCGATACATAAACAGTACGTAGTGGTTCAACTACCAACTGGATGTCAATTAATACTAAACGCGACAACATAGAAATGCAAGTATTGAAAGAAAAATCAATACTTTGGTTCGGAACGGACTGAAAGCGGGAAAACTGAAAAAGCGAAACGTACTACGTGGAGAATACTAACTTTATAATTAGCTAATTTCGGTAAAAAAATGGGATATTAATTGTATGTCACATTAATATTAATATCTAATCAAACGTGTTTTTCTAATAAGAAACTTCATATCAACAGTGTTTATAATCCAAACGGAATAAATCCAATATGGTAGCAATCAGCGAACGTAGCCACGGTCTTTGCAGTTTAAACGTAAAGAACCATTTACAGGGATGCCACATCTCACGATGTCATGTTGAATCTCACGATCTATCTCATCAAAATGTCGGTTCAAAGAGGTTAAATTACGATGGAGGTTTAGTAGGAATTGGAAAGATTTTAGTCGGAAATTATGTGATATCTCAGAATATATTAAGTTATCCTGGTATATACCGTTAGTGACGTCAGCATTATGAGGTAAAATTCACCTTTAGATTTAGAGCGAACTGATAACAGTGAAGTTTATAGAGAATATGATAAAATTTGAAAAATACAGATAACGTAAGAAGTAAAAAAGTTTGAAATAAATTTTATACGCCGAGATATTTGTTTTATGGCTTTGTATTTCTCCTATGACACCTGTAATGTTTTGTCAATAATATAGTTAGCTAAGCAACGTTTTGTCATCTTTAATGTCATATGTGATGTTTTAACAAAAAAATCTTCACTATTTCATGAAAATAATTTAAGTAAAATGCCTCCTGCCAATATGAAAAAGACTATATCAGCAGTTGCTACTGCTGCACCTACAAAAGGGGTAAATGCTACTTTTTAAATAATTTTTAAACATATATATACGATAAACATGCACTAATAGTACTAATTAATGTATCAGAAATCTCGTAGTAATTTGTTTTTAGAAATATATCATTTTTAACTAAATAGATTATTATACTTTGTATTAACAGATGTTGAATAGATAAACAAGTCGCTTTTCATTATTTAGAAAAAGAATTCAAAGAAAGAAGAAGCGAACGATGATTTGGAGGAATGGAAAAAAGCAAAACAACTCCTGAAACCAAAAGATCAGCTGGAATTAACAGACGCGGTGAGTAATTTTCATGAAACTACATTTTTTAGAATAAACCAACTTAGGATGTTTATTTTTTTTCGAAAGAACATCATCGAGGCGAAAAATGTTGGTAATAACTTTGGGATTGTACGGTCATTTGTGTGGAATAAAAAATATATAGTACTCTGATAATAATTTCCTCATTATATCACGATATCCAGATTAGAACATTGCTTAAGTTTTAAAAAAAACTGTTGGGAACCATGACTATTTTAAATACTACAAACTTTCAAAATTTCTCTGAATTTAGGATCAAATACTTGTCTAAACTTAACTCAATATTTGTCTCATGAAAAATAACCATTCCCTCGCAGCATTACCAACAGTCGATAAGTAGGTATATTTTTGGGGATTTTGGTAATACTCGCATTAGTTTTTGACAGTTGGTAGTACGATTATTTGTTCGGAATGTCAAAGTTTAAAGATTACATTTCACTCAATCATTCCATCAAAGTGAAAAATAAAAAAGATAATTAAAATATTTCGAATCTAATGGCGTAATATGTTTTTAGAGGTAGAAAGCGTAGCGAAAAGCTAACGAAAGGTTATGTTGCCAGATTTTTTTAGGTTATGTTTTATTTTGTCATTTCCTCATCTTGAATAAAAGTGAGGGGATGATGAGTTATAAGGTGATGACTTACAGACCAGATCGACTCGGTTTTCGTACATTTTTGCTTATTGAAACTTTTTAATTGCCATTTTACTATATTTCATAATTTGTAAGTTAATATAACCTAGTCGCATTTCAAAAATAAATGAGATTTCATAAAAAATAAATATAATCGTCATTTCCTCACATTTTAATCGTGAAAACTCATTTAATCTGGGAACCGCGACGTGTTTCACATCTAATAAGATAAATAGTACAAATTTCATAGCAAATAAGAATGAGTTAATTTAAATATTAATTCATTGATAGGTAATTTCGAGATTTCATTAGAATTACCCTGATAGTATTTATGATTAAGTTTATACGAATATTTTAATCAAATCCAGTCGAAGTTTTCTTAAATAAATCGTCATTAGTGTAGGGATTTCCTAGTTGCTTAGACTTCTCGTAAGACTGCGTAAAATACCGGGTAGCTACATGTAGGTACATTCATGAAAAGACACAAAATTGATAGTAAAAATATCAAATCTCAGGCTGATCCCACGCTCGTGTTGTTCGATGGCTAGTCGAGGAAAGCTCGTGGCAGTGTCGTGCCTCAAACGAAACAAATATATTATTTTTATTCACACGACTCCACTGGTGATTCCCCATTACCTTAACAATTCTTGAGAATTAAGAAGTGGACGAAATCTGCTAATTTTCTTTCAAACTTCAATTCAAGTGAACAACAAGCCAAAATACGAATTAATTTTGTTGTTTAAACTGCTCTTAACAAACATATAATATTATAACTTATATTGTACGCTGCTGAGAGCTCATGAGCTCTTATTTTTATTCACACGACTCCACTGGTGATTCCCCATTACCTTAACAATTCTTGAGAATTAAGAAGTGGACGAAATCTGCTAATTTTCTTTCAAACTTCAATTCAAGTGAACAACAAGCCAAAATACGAATTAATTTTGTTGTTTAAACTGCTCTTAACAAACATATAATATTATAACTTATATTGTACGCTGCTGAGAGCTCATGAGCTCTTATTTTTATTCACACGACTCCACTGGTGATTCCCCATTACCTTAACAATTCTTGAGAATTAAGAAGTGGACGAAATCTGTTAATTTTCTTTCAAACTTCAATTCAAGTGAACAACAAGCCAAAATACGAATTAATTTTGTTGTTTAAACTGCTCTTAACAAACATATAATATTATAACTTATATTGTACGCTGCTGAGAGCTCATGAGCTCTTATTTTTATTCACACGACTCCACTGGTGATTCCCCATTACCTTAACAATTCTTGAAAATTAAGAAGTGGACGAAATCTGCTAATTTTCTTTCAAACTTCAATTCAAGTGAACAACAAGCCAAAATACGAATTAATTTTGTTGTTTAAACTGCTCTTAACAAACATATAATATTATAACTTATATTGTACGCTGCTGAGAGCTCATGAGCTCTTATTTTTATTCACACGACTCCACTGGTGATTCCCCATTACCTTAACAATTCTTGAGAATTAAGAAGTGGACGAAATCTGCTAATTTTCTTTCAAACTTCAATTTAAGTGAACAACAAGCCAAAATACGAATTAATTTTGTTGTTTAAACTGCTCTTAACAAACATATAATATTATAACTTATATTGTACGCTGCTGAGAGCTCATGAGCTCTTATTTTTATTCACACGACTCCACTGGTGATTCCCCATTACCTTAACAATTCTTGAGAATTAAGAAGTGGACGAAATCTGCTAATTTTCTTTCAAACTTCAATTCAAGTGAACAACAAGCCAAAATACGAATTAATTTTGTTGTTTAAACTGCTCTTAACAAACATATAATATTATAACTTATATTGTACGCTGCTGAGAGCTAATGAGCTCTTATTTTTATTCACACGACTCCACTGGTGATTCCCCATTACCTTAACAATTCTTGAGAATTAAGAAGTGGACGAAATCTGCTAATTTTCTTTCAAACTTCAATTCAAGTGAACAACAAGCCAAAATACGAATTAATTTTGTTGTTTAAACTGCTCTTAACAAACATATAATATTATAACTTATATTGTACGCTGCTGAGAGCTCATGAGCTCTTATTTTTATTCACACGACTCCACTGGTGATTCCCCATTACCTTAACAATTCTTGAGAATTAAGAAGTGGACGAAATCTGCTAATTTTCTTTCAAACTTCAATTCAAGTGAACAACAAGCCAAAATACGAATTAATTTTGTTGTTTAAACTGCTCTTAACAAACATATAATATTATAACTTATATTGTACGCTGCTGAGAGCTAATGAGCTCTTATTTTTATTCACACGACTCCACTGGTGATTCCCCATTACCTTAACAATTCTTGAGAATTAAGAAGTGGACGAAATCTGCTAATTTTCTTTCAAACTTCAATTCAAGTGAACAACAAGCCAAAATACGAATTAATTTTGTTGTTTAAACTGCTCTTAACAAACATATAATATTATAACTTATATTGTACGCTGCTGAGAGCTCATGAGCTCTTATTTTTATTCACACGACTCCACTGGTGATTCCCCATTACCTTAACAATTCTTGAGAATTAAGAAGTGGACGAAATCTGCTAATTTTCTTTCAAACTTCAATTCAAGTGAACAACAAGCCAAAATACGAATTAATTTTGTTGTTTAAACTGCTCTTAACAAACATATAATATTATAACTTATATTGTACGCTGCTGAGAGCTAATGAGCTCTTATTTTTATTCACACGACTCCACTGGTGATTCCCCATTACCTTAACAATTCTTGAAAATTAAGAAGTGGACGAAATCTGCTAATTTTCTTTCAAACTTCAATTTAAGTGAACAACAAGCCAAAATACGAATTAATTTTGTTGTTTAAACTGCTATTCTAAGATAAAAATGACCACAAATTCAAAAGGTGCACTTCGAAAACCATAAAAACGTGGTAAAAGCTTTAGTATTACAAAGTTACTAGTTGTTAAATTCCTATTCTAGTGGTGAATGAAAATCTTGTACAACTTTTTGGCAGATATTCAAGTCTCTTCCTAACGTAAGTAAACAAATACATTTCCAATCTTTAACTACATCATTCAGATTCATTGTTGGCTGGAAAGTTATACCTGACATGTGTATACCCCAACTTTTAATGGTTTTTGAACTTGTTTCTTCTAGACCACATAATACTAAATCTAAACCTTCTTTTAGTGGCCCGAAACTACTAAAAACACTCCAAAACCACCAAATTCAGCGCCAACTAGTGCCACGTAATTGTCGCCAATACCAAAAGGATTTTCATGTCGCTTTGGCTACATCTTCTTTAACATGTGATTGTTCAGAAATGATTTTCACCGAAGAAATGTAATTCAATATTCCGCACGGCTTAATAATGTGTTATTTTCTTTTCAGGAGCTTAAAGAAATCATTCCAAAACAATTAGTTTCCACTAATCCTCAATTACCAGAAGGTTTAGTAGAATGGAGTTATCTACAAGAGACTTTCATACAATTACCATCTCCTGGAAATATGGTAAAAGTGTATTCTCTAGAAGGTACGCTTCTCCACATGGATACCGAAGAAGCCCATCAGCAAATGATAGAAATGGGCATAGACCGTAAGTAAACAATATTAGTTCATATAAAGGGATTAACTATTAACACTTCGAGCTCCGAGATGTTCTAATGAAGGAGGTCACATCCTTGCTTGTACAAAATTCTCATCCAAAGCATTTACTATATGAAAGGAGGAAAGTCTGTTACTAGGTTTTTTCCTCTTTCCTTAGACCTGCTAGACCTCGTTTCATCAAGTGCTTCCTGGGTGGCGTATATCTTGTCGTATCAAGTTTTGAAGAATTGTAGCATCAAAATGAAAACGGGCTGAAAATTCTTGAAATTTTTATTGCTGCGTACAAAATTTACTTACTCCAAATGACAAATAACGAATTACCATGAAAGATCATCACCAACTTCCTCCAAGTTGTAAACGAACTATTTCTAAATGATCTGGAACTTGTGCTGTAGATGTAAACTATGATTGTTCGGAAGAAATTCATTTATTTCAGTGGACACTTTTATCTTCGACAGCACCATGCATCTGTGGCATGTAATAAGATCCCCTCTTGTATTTTAAAGACAACACTGAGTGGTTTTAAGAACAAACAAAAACTGGTAATATTGACCGACAAAAACAGAATGCATCTTTTTTTCGGAAAATGTTTTTAATTTTGAGGCGCTTCTTCTTAACATGCGAAGATTTTCCTTTATTGAACATAGAAATGGAGTTTCTTCGATTTTAAGAATGACGATGATTTAACTTTGATCAGCTGAAAATTTGAATAGAATTTTCTTATATAATAATTTTGAAACTTAGACCAATTTTAATGGTTCTGATTTGAAAAATCTGATAGAGTAATTGTCTTTTTTTTTCTCAAAACTTTCTCTTGTAAGTGAATTTTCCTATACCCCGCAGAAAAGTTACGGATGGTTGCAAAGGCTTTGCGTACCTTTCCTAAAAAGTGCAAGGGCTGTTCTGAAAGTTTTCCACCTAACCAAAAAACAAGAAAACAATCTTTTGTAAGTAAAATTTTAAGGTTAGGGACTAGTCAAAAGTCACTGGAGTCCAGATCCGATGATGTCGGTGGTCAATCCATTCGAAGTGTAAGTCATGGTGATTACCACGCATTGGCCTGGTGAAACAGCATTTTTTTTTTCTAATTTCTGTCTTAACTTTATCAAGTAATGATGCGTAATATTCTCCGGTTATTGTTTTAACTTTTTGAAGATAATCAATTAATACAATCCCATGATTATCCCATCACTTTTCCGTTAGATTAAACAGGTGCGCCCACTGTCTAGAATGATTTTTGCTTGCAGGAGAGTAGTTAGTGTGTCATCTACAGTTATAAAACAAACCAAAAAATGCCTATAACATCTTCTATCGTCCAGTACCAACATCTTCAGAGCGAGGTGATAATTTTTCCGACAACTCTCTTATATTAGCCTCCTCGTTTCCCTTTAAAGTTTCGATAGCAACGTATTATAATGAATCGCTCGTTTGTATGACAGTATTTCTGCTTAAAAGTGATTGAACATCATTCTAATGGTAGTAAACATTTGGTAATAATCATCATTGTACCATTTATTCGAAAGTTTTGCAATTTGTCTTTCTACTTAACCTTATTTCTTTATCATTACGTTCCTAAAAAAATATCTTGACGAGATGTACTTGATGAGAAAATACTTCTTCTGTAATAGATCCAAAAATTTCTACTAGGACTTTTCGGACTTGAATGAAAATAATATAAATCTGGATGAACATACACAATGTTGTTTATTTGAAGTAAATTCAAAGAGTTTCCCTATTATTGATGTCTCTAGTATCATTTAATTTGGATTTTTATACCTTCTAACACAACTTTCCATACCAGCCAGCGAGTTTTATTCGTCAGAAATAACCTTAATACCAGAAGTGATAGAAGAAGAACAACTAGAACCGACACCGGATGGCTCAAGTGTTGCCGAAGAAGGTATGAAAGAAGAAGATGCGGAATCGCGAATTACTACCAAAGAAGAAGAAGACGAAGATGGAAAACCACCGGGACCCGAGAAACATGAAGAACACGACGAACCAGATGAAGATGACGCCGAATCGCGTATTGTGAAAATAGCGCCACCAAAAGCTGGAGGAAAACCGAGAAAACTAACTAACCAATTCAATTTTTGCGAAAGGGCCGCTCTCACGTATAACAATCCTACCAGAGTAAGTAAGGAATTTTTCTATCTGTTCTATATGTTGATAAAAATCATTGCAGTCTCAAGAAACGCAAACAACGCCTCCTCCTATGGCTACATTCGCAGCCAACGTTCTCCAATGGATTATATACGATGCTTACCAAGCAGATTTCGAAATACAGGAACAAGAAAGAGACAGAGAACGTAGAGAAAAAATGGGTTTACCGCAAAAAGTGATAGTGAAAAAAACTCCACAACAACTCACAGACGAAATGCAAGGAAGACTACGCGAGGCGACTAGGGTTCTAGAAAGAATGATCAACCAGAATACATACAACGAAATGGCCAAAGGTAAGTGAGGATCCTGTATCAGAAGTACCATAAAACAAGCGCCAAAAGTAGTAAGGTTAAGTTGATATTGTGTGGTTACGTTGTATGTGAAGCCTAATTTTTCAAAAATTACACAGTTTGCCCTGTAAATCGTCATGGAACGTTCGGTCACTATTGCTGTACGTAAATTTCGAAAACATTACAATTTATTCATGTTTAATGATTGTCTCACGGGTAAAAACTGAAACTACCAGTTCGAGAAAACTGAATAAACAGCGATCAGGTCAAACAAGGACATCACGAACATTAGAAGACATCTACAAGTGGAAGAGTCTGTCCAGGTCGAACAAGGACATCATGAACAGTAAAAGACATCGAATTAGTATAAGAGTCTGTCCAGGTCGAACAAGGACATCATAAACTGAAGAAGACATCTACAAGTGGAAGAGTCTGTCCAGGTCGAAGAAGGACATCATGATCAGTAGAAGACATCTACTAGTGTAAGAATCTGTCCAAGCCGAGCAAGGACATCACGAACAGTAGAAGACATCGAATTAGTGGAAGAGTCTGTCCAAGCCGAGCAAGGACATTACGAACAGTAGAAGACATCGACTAGTGTAAGAGTCTGTCCAAGCCGAGCAAGGACATCATGAACAGAAGAAGACATCTACTAGTCTAAGAGTCTCTCCAGGTCGAAGAAGGACATCATGAACAGTAGAAGACATCGAATTAGTGGAAGACTGTCCAGGCCGACCAAGGACATCATGAACAGTAAAAGACATCTACTAGTGGAAGAGTCTGTGAAAATCCCACCCATTTCCATAACATCAAACATACCCAGATCAACCTTACAGCGAATTTTGAAGAAGAAAAATACTGACGGTACCGTCAGACCAAATTTCGTGAATAAAATGATGAAGCGCTTTGTATAACAACGTTTTTATCTCTGATGAGACTCAATTAAACATCAACGGTAATATCAAGAGGCCAAATAATCGCTACTGGAATAGTGAGAGCCCATGACTCAAGCATCAAAGGCCCTTACATAGCCCTAAAGTCACAATCCGGGTGGTGCAAGTCAACTTTCTCCTAACAAAGTTATATCTAGCAGAGGAGACATCTCCTGGCTACCACGAATTATAGATCTGAGTCTAATGGACTTTATAGTGTTACCTTAAGACTAAAGTATATGAAACAATCCCGCAAACTTAGTTATTTGAGTTTTTCACATAAATTTTGAGGTTATGTAAACAAATTTGTAGAATTTCTTATCACCCACGTAATTTTACGGTAAACTAATATGTTTTATTGGTACAATAGATTACAAATATTGGGAAGATCCTTCGGATGAATACAGAGACGAAGAAGGAACTTTGTTACCTTTATGGAAATTTACTTATAATAAAACAAATAAACATACGGTCACCGACCTGGAATGGAATCCTTATTATTACGATTTGTTCGCTGTTTGTTTTGGATTTTGTAAGTATCACTACCACTAATACTAAGTTTTTCGCGATTCCCATCCACAGAAATTATTTAAATAATTATATTATATGAATATATGGTTGTGGTAACTGTTGTAGTACCGATGGAATTATAAAATTTCATTGTGATACAGGTACAACTGCGTGTTGAGACCGACTTGCTTTGGATGGTAGTATTTGAGATAAATTTTGAGTCCGGTGACAAAATTAGGATTTAAAAACTATACATAACAACAAAACTACACAACATATGAATTTCTAGTTTTAATTAGTATCAGGTAAACAAATGCGGGTTTTATTTTCTAAAAATTACATCGTCGCCGTTACGTCGGACACACTCTTGGAACCTGGCTTCGGTATTTCTTGCTGGAGAAGTACCGCCGAGATGCCATTGACTTCCCGAACGATATTTTCTTTCAGTTCAGAGATTGTCGCAGGGCTTGCTTCGTACACAGAAAAAAATTCCGGGGACCTGGGTGGCCAAGGGATGGCACCGAAACGACTTATCAATTTGCTAGGAAAGAAATCACGAAGCAGCGCCATGGTTTCCCTAGCAGTGTGCGGCGTGGCGCCATCTTGTTGAAACCATGTATGTGAAGCGTAGGCAATTAGTCAAGTAGTCCAATTATTCCCCTGATTGACAACGCACACCAAACTTTGGGACTGTGAAGTGGCTGTTGATGTTATAAGCGAACCAATAGCGACAATTTTGCTTATTTACACTTCCGTTCAAATGAAAAGGGGCTTTATCACTCCAAAAGATAGTGCGAAATCGCTCCAACAATGTCTCACAAAAATTTTTACGCAAATTGTGATCATTAGGCTTAAGCGTTTGCACAATTTGATTTTTAAACGGATGAAATTTAAGATCCTTGTTCAATATTTCGTCCACTATAGTTTTTGGAAGTCCCAAGACAGCCGCTCTCTTCTTGCGAACGGTCTTGTCGCGACGAGTTCAACGTTTTAGTTCATTCTCGACGTCCTGATTGGTCCGGTAGAGGGTTGTTTTCTGCTGAACTTGTTGCTCGGAACCTTCGCACCCATGATCGAATCAAATCTTCGCTTGGGGCGTCGAATATTGTAACGTGAACAAAATTTTCGTCGACTAGCAATTGCATACGAATCATTGGCTTTGAAAAACGCTTCGGTAAACTGCGACATCCCTCCGCTCAATGGTTAGGAAGAAATTCGAAATTCAAATTCTAATTCTGCCAACGGACACCCGTTAGTTGTTTTGGTAATTGTGCTTGTGGAATTTGATAGTTTATTGTGTGGGAAAACTTAAAATATCGGAGGTATTTCATATTACAATTGAACTTATGTTTTAGTGGATTACACGAAACCTATACAAGATGGTTGTCTTTGTCTGTTCACGATCAAAAACCCATCGTACCCGGATTATATTTGTATGACCGAATCGGCGGTAATGTGTGTGGATATCCATTCGAAATATCCATACATGACTGTTATTGGTCTATACAACGGTTCGGTGCAGGTGTTCAACGTACAAGTAACTTGTAAGGAACCAGTCTACAAGAGCAACAGCGTTACTAACAAACACAGAGGTATAGTTTGGGAGGTATTTAACCATTTCATTGTAATATTTTGACGAGCTCTAGCAATAAAAATACGATTCAAATGCAACAAATTATATTTTTGATGAGATATATTTGAGATTATAGTATCGCGGTTCTATCGTTTTTATTTTTAATTTTTCGGCTCTATAAGATTGAAAAATCATCCGATTTCAATTTAAATCTCCGGGTAATAAAAGCAATAAACATTTATATTAGTTGCAAGGCTCTAAACGCAAACAATAATTTTATTACCAAAAGATTGGGACGCTTTTCGGCATAATCACCGAAGACATTTGTCATATCTGTGGACAAGCTTTTCAATGTAGCCTAACCATTCTCATACACACGACTCATTCTCCGATGGCCTTCAGCCTGTAGAAAACTAATCAAACTTTGCAATTCACACTTGGTGGGAGCATAAATAATGGCGGACTTGTTTACGTGGCTGTAGCACAACGCCGACTGACGCAATCGGCCCTCGTAATTATTGAAAACTTTTTTACAATTAACCGAATGAAGTTGATATTTTTTCATTTGTACTTTTTTTATCAAATCAAAAACACTATTTCGAAACAAAAAATGATATGTTACCAATTTTTAATGTTGGAATTTAAAAAAAAATTACTTTTGTGGTAACATGTACAGAACAATAAGGAAAGGATTTGAAAAGAAGGTAGATGAGGGTAAAAACATTTACTAGAACAATCTACAGGGGTTGAGACGTACAAAAACATTCGTGGGAAGCTATAACCAAAGAAAAATCTATTACAACTCCTACAAGAGTCATGTCGGAACATTATCACTTCAATGGACACCAGAAGACGCTAGACTTAGCAGAGAACGCAACGTGCAGATTCTTCTGCGTAGAGGACGTAATTTCCATCTATATCTCGAGGCACCGTATTTCGCTGGTTTTCCTTCTGGTCACACTTCGCTACAGAATGACTTTCGTGGAGGTCGTCCAAAATCGGCTGTTGTGCCAGAAAACATCGATGCTGTGCGTGTTTTGCGATTGATGCAAAGAAATGCTAAAAAAAATCAAAGGCGCGATGCTCCAGGAGACGTCAATATATGAACACGAAACTGAACAACAATCGACTGTAGGGGTTTTTCAGAATGAGCACCAAGCAATTCTAAGCGAGTGGTTACCTGTTTTTATTCGAGATAATTGGACATGTAGCCACCGTTACATCAGAGCAACATAAAACAGTCAATTCTGAATGATATACCAACATTTGTTTGCCAGAAGTTTTCGAAAAAATCAAGAAAATTAATAGCAGAAGACGAATCATTCTCCACCTCGACAATGCGATCTCGCACACATCAATTTAAAAAAAAAACGTTTTTAACTCAACTTATTCCTGCTGCTCAAAAATATATTGCGAGGTCAACGTTTTTCTATACTTGAGGAAGCGTTGATGCGTTCAAATCACATGTTTTGGAGGTACCTCAATCGGAATGGAAAAAATGCTTCGACAATTGATTCAAACGCTTGCAAAAATGAATTGATCTTAATGGAGATTGTTTTGAAAATCAATGAATACATATCCAATTATAGATATTTGTTTTAATTTGTCTCGAAACTTGAGTAACAGCCCTCGAATCCGTATATATGTTACGTCCCAAGCCCAATCTTGTACGGAGTCGAGCTTCGTACAATGAATTTGTACGAAGTCCGATCTGTACAAGCCATTTTATACGGAGTCGAGATTGGCGGACTTCGGACAGAGATGATTGTACGAAGTCGACTCTGTACAACGTTGGATGTACGGAATCGGAGCATCGATACTCACTCGGTAATGAGCGCGTTATTCCGAAGTAGTACACGCAACCTAACCTAACAATAGATGGTAGCCAACTAGCCGGAGAACATACTTTCAATCACAATAACTACGTTTGTGTTTACTAACATCTAACAACGACTCCGTACAAGATCTGGCTTGGGACGTAACATATACATAGATTTAAAATAAGCATGATCTGACCACGTTTATAAATGTTATACACAACTAAAAAAAAGTTGATTTCAAGAAATTTTATTTGTAAAATATGAAGCCACTGGACAAACAATGGACAAACATTGTTTGCCAAACATTTGTCGAAAATTTCGACAAACTTTTTTGTTTGACAAACAATGTTCGCCGGTGTTTTTGGTATGGACGATATCCCAACAAACATTTCATGTATGGAAGGAAAAAGGGCCGCCATTTTTGTTTCCCGTCCTAAATCGAACCTTGTTTGTCAGTGACTTTCCCTACCACCTTTTTGAACTTGTTTTAGTGTATTTCGAAGTGGTTTTCCGGGCGTAATTTTTGGATATAAACATTATTATTTATAATTTTTTATTGAAAATATTCAGTGGAAAAGTGTGTGTGTGTGTGTGGTTTTTCCGCAAAAGGAGTAAAGAGTTTTGGAGCCAGGAGAATTTGATAAGGTTAATTAACGTTTACGAAGGTAAATCTTTATTGTGTGACCCTAAAAAAATCAAAAGAAGAGATGCATTAGATGACATTGCAAAAGATTTTGGTGTAAATAACGTCGCCGAGATTAAAAGAAAGATTGAAACTCTTCCAGTGTAATATAGACGAGAGAAAAAGTTACTAGCAACAAATTGTAAGTCCGGGATGAGGTCTACAGAAAAAAATAAACCTTGGTGGGGATTAACTTATTTTAATTCTTTGGCTGACAAATCAACATCCATTAACACCGGTATGGGATCGTCAGAAAAAAGCTCCACGAGTGGCATGCCGTCAACGAATTCTAATAAAAAGTTTAGCAAGAAGCAAGCTTCAGAAGAAGCTTACGTAGCCATCAGATTAAGGAAAATGAAAAATCCAAAGAGACAGACGATCTGGAACGCCGATTGCTTGGTGAAAATTAGTATTTTGTTTACTTATCACTGGTCCTATCATCGATATTAACAATCCAAAATCCCCATTCGACATTCTCGTAAAATTTGTAAACAAACACCCGGCTGTCAAATCATTTCGAAATGTGTCTGCCACCATCGACGACAACGAGGTTCTTCCATTAAAATATAAGCTGCTGCAATGCAGCCCCATACGACGTCGACGGTTCAAATCACCCATTCTTCGAGAAAACGTAACTGACTAAAGTTTCATGTCGCAATTGTTTGGTGAAATATTTGCCGAAAATGTTTGTCAAAACTGCACTTTAATCAACGTGTTTGACAAACTTGTTTCCCCATTGTTTGTTCATTGGAGACGCACCTTTATTAATGACCAAACATTTTTCTATAATTTTTTAGCATTGTTCGTTTTTTCTGTAGATTAACGCAATGTATTGCAAAAAAGAGTTAGGATCCATTTAAAATTGTTATATGAAATCTTCAGTTGATACATTTCCTTATTTTTTCTTTATATAAATCCGCCATAAAAACAAAGATAAAAAATCATTTAAATCGGATTATATTTCGAGTTTCTAGAGCCAAAAAAAAACAAGCGGATCGTGAGTAATCATTGAATTTCAAAAATCTTATTTCATTAATTACAATTTCTACAATAATTTTCTCCTGTAGCATTTTTGAGACACTCTATATATGCATAATTAGTAGGAAAATTGCCCCTACGAATTTATTGTACGATATAATTCAACAAATGTTGTCTTATCAGGTAAAATGGGCACCGGATCTACCAGATGGTGAACTGAATTTTTTTTCTGTAGCTGCTGATGGCAAAATTAACAACTGGGTACTTATGCAAAACGAGTTATCTGTAACAACAATAACAACATTGTTTTTAGACCAAGCTCCCGTACCTGGTCCGGACGGTACAATGCTGAAAGTAAAAGGTAAAAATTATATTAATTCTTCTTTCTTCCATAGTAACTCTATAGCCTGTTCCTCTTTTGATGCCTTTCGTAATCCTGGCTCTAGGTTAAGTTGAAATTTCTGGAACCGATGGTGATATTCATAATGAGTGATATAGTCGGTTCTGGGCAATGGAAAGCCCTCAAATTGCATCTATTAAAAGAGCAATTTGGTCAGGAGAAATCATTGGATTAACATGTGGTATCAACAAGACGTTGCCACATCGCATACAGCCAGGATTACAATGGAATTACAGCTAGACCTCTTTCCACACAACAAGTTTTTTCAAGAAATGTTGATTGGCCTCCACGGTCGCCTGATTTGACTGCTCCGGACTTATTTTGTTGGGGATATCTGAAAAATAAGGTTCGAGCAAACGAACCAGAAACGCTGGAGCAGCTCAAACAAAATATTCGTAATGAAATTAACGAAATACCGTGTGATAATGTAATGAAAAATGTTAAATTTATCTGATATACGTAATTATATTAATTGAATTTCGAAAAAAATAAAAGGAAATAAAAGGTTTGTTTACTTTTAATTTCTTTGACTTTCAGCATGTGCCAGTTGCGTTAAAATCCATCCGAACAAACCCCAGATCTACCTAGTCGGAACCGAAGAAGGTCTCATTTTTAAATGTAGCGTAGCTTACAGTTCTATGTATCTTCTTACTTATAAGGCCCATCAATTACCGGTTTATAGAATCGATTTCAACAGATATAATACTGACATCTTCATATCTTGCAGTTCCGATTGGAGGGTTAAAATTTGGGAGGATAATCGCCTGTGAGTTTATAACAATTGTGATAATTTTATCTTTAAACTCGATTTTTGTTTATATATAGGGAACCTCTATTCGTTTTCGACGTGGGTGATAGAGTGGGAGACGTAAAATGGGCGCCGTATTCTTCGACAGTTTTTGCTTGCGTAACATCAGAAGGAAAAGTATGCGTATACGATCTCAACGTAAACAAATATAAACCTATATGTGTACAAGCGATCGTATCAAAAAAGAAAAACAAAATTACGAGACTTTCTTTCAATTACAAATCTCCTATCATCATAGTAGGAGACGACAAGTAAGTATGCAATTATAATTAATAGTTTCGAGTCATTAAATTACAAATAAAACGTTTAACTATTACCCTTCAAGTACTCCAGCAGTGGGCCATAGCGGAACATCTGGACGATGTGCTCTACGTCCCACATGTCTCCGTTTTCGTTTACCTTATCCTTGATAGCCGGGCAGAAATGAAGATCTAGAGGCAAAAGACAAGGAAACTCAACAAAGCCATCAAGTGCAGTACGAAACAATACTTGCCGGAGCTCCATGACGAAGACTTCGGCAAACCGTATAAGGTGGTAACGGAGCGACTGAAAAACATACTTATGCCACAGCCGAAATACCCACAGCATTTTGGAAAAGTTTATGGCAGCTAAAACTCCACCTTTCAGCAGTATGAAACAGAGGAGACCAATTTTCCTTGCTGATACAGCTGGAGTGCTACTATAAGACCAATTTTCCGGAAAGAAACCTTTTCTGGCACGTGAAAGCTGCAGATACTGGTGCACCTACTAAAAGGAAAAAACCCATCGGACGAACCATCCCTTGCTGATACAGCTGGAGTGCTACTTATTTGTTAGCGAAGAAAACAAGATCCCTTCACCGACAGAGAAGACCTACCGCCCTGAGCGCAGAAGAGTTAAAGAAAAAGAGTATTCTTTAGGATGCCTCGATGAACCCACCGATGGACACGTGGCTCGGCCGCTCCCGCCGAGTAGGGAATTAGTACTTGACCTAGAGACACGAATGCTTCGGAGAATACCTTCACAGGTTCAATCATGAGGTATCTTGACATGCGTAGGAAACAACGAAAATGCGGAATGCAATTAACACGTTCACTGCCGAGAAACTGAATGAGATCCCACAGCGAAATAATGCCTAATGGCGGTTCCGTGAAAGAGATAAAGGACAGAGATAGAGGAGGTTTTTTTAGTCGATAGTGAATATACGTAAAAGTATTTTAAACGTTAACGTTGTAGCAAACACAAAAAAATCGAACTTTTTTTGTGGAATAATTTTTATTTGTCGTGAAATATCATTAAGAAGACGTATGTAAAACAAAATATTCCATTCATCACATGAAACTAACAACTAGCTTTTTGACTATGGTCTCCTATAAACGCAGTCGACCGCGTACAGCGTGACGCCGTACGCCGCGTCACGATTCTTACTATTGACGCTGACGTTGGAACCATTCAAACGCTTTGCGCCGCGTCTCATTATTTCGAACCATTGCAGCATAAACGTCGTATTTGGCGTCAGCACAAAATGTCGAAATTCGTTAAAACAAAAAAACGAATTATTGATTGAATGAGTCCAATTTTATTATATACTCCCGCACAAGTTATTATAATATTTAGTAATGTTTCGTTATCAAAATCTGGAAACATCCTTATTTCTTCGACTTCATAATTAATCGGTGCTTTGTTGCACTGATTTTTCTTCGTATGCGGTCGTCTTTTGTACCTCCTCTTCAATTAGTATAAGCTAAGTCAAAAGTGTCGAATTCATATCTATTTTATATCACAAGTTTGTCGACTACTGTTGTGAACGAGACGTCGTCGTTCGCGTATGAGATGTATTGACCGCTGACGCTGTACCTGGCGTTAACACGTCGATCGGAACGTTGGGTACTGAGATCTTAGTCTGCTTAATTGATAAAATCCCTTTCAGTGAGTTGAGTCCGTGCGCACGGTGAGGTACTAATTATAAACTTTTAGACCTTCTATATACTAATCATTGAACCGAATCACCGACTAGTCCCAGCTGAGTCCCTACCAATGTTATTCAATGTCACATAAGGACTAGTTAGTAACCAGTGGCGCAGTTTGTAGTTGACTATACTGGGACTAGTTAGTAGTTCGCGTGAGTAATTAGTTTCAAATGAGTTGCTCCATATGTAGAAGATCTAACCCTTGGTAGAAGTTTAATAGATTTTGGTCATTAGGGTCATTTAATATTGTTATTGCGTTAGTTCGCAGAAGTTGAAAATTTCCTAGATATTAAATAAAATTCCCCTTTTTCCCTGTTGCACCAAATAAAAAATCTTAACTAGAGCTTAATGTATAATCTGCATCTTAGTTTTTATTTGCAGAGGTTGCGTAACCACTCTAAAACTATCTCCAAATTTGAGAATACCATGCAAGGCTCCAAAAAAAATGCAACATTTAGATCAATGGACTTTACAGTGTATGAAACTCGACAGATTATTAGCATTAGTACGAGAACCAATTTCGCTCACTATACCCCCAGACACAGCTGGATCAGAAGATCAATTATAGTTGTAGATATTGTAAATTGTAGTTCAAATAAATAAATTAAATCTAAAAGAGATTTTTTATTTATAGACTTAAGTCCGCTTGACATGATGCAAACACATGAAAATCACATCATATTTTCACATAATTTAACTCATAAGAAAGATATTCAAACTACTAATTATTTTTCTTTAATTTCTTTTTTTTTTTATCAGAATTTACAAAATAGAAATATGAATTTTACTTAAATTATTTGAGTCTTTTTTATCATTTGTAGCTTTTTCGTTCTTATCAATGTGAACCATTTCTAAAAACTCCTTTTTTCGTGTATTATATCCCGTGTCAAGAATTTTTGAATCTTTATAATTGAATTCTTTCATGTTTTTTTTTTGATATTTCACGGTTCGTTAATGCAATTTTATTTTTTTCGTCGTATTGATGAACTTTTAGTCTATTTTCTAAATACTGAGATGTTTGCCCTATGTAGACAGCATCACAATTAATACAAGGCACTTGATATATAATATTCTTTTGTTTTTTGGTGTTTTAGATTTTAATTCGGTAAAATATTTGGATAACTACCAATTACTTGGTTGGTATCTTAGACTTAGATAAATGGATTTATGAAAAACGGTTACCCGCCTGATTGTCTCAAAGAATCTTAATTTAGATCTCGATATACTGTTTTCAATTAAAATTTATCTAAATTAGGCCCAATAATGTGATAAATTGAATGATATATTAATGAAATAAAAATGGTGAAAAGATAAAAATACTAAAAAATGTTTTGGGTATATACTTTCTTCTAATTATAGCATTTAATAAACAAAAGAAATTTCTTCTATCAATTCTTTTTATATCCTTCGTCTTCGCCTCGATAGATGTAAAAAATTTTTAGTTTTCATTCCTCATCTAAAAATATTTTTTATTCAATCCCGCTATAAAATGTGACACTTTAAGTCACTCCTTGACATTAAGAAACGTCACATTTTTCATAACCTTCAAATATCAATTATGAAAAGTAGTTGTGTAAAAACTATTAAAGTTTCAAAGAATAATTCTAGTATCTAGTTACGTAAATAACTACAGATTTGTTCTTGGTAACTGCACTGGTTCAGGAAGTGTACACTTAAAACGTTCTTTATACCAGAACCAGCGCTAGTGTCGCTGTTCTTAGTAGCAGTGCAAGAGAACTAGTTCACTCGTCACTGTACTGCTTGCACTGGATCTAGAGTCAGTTCAACCGGTGCAGTGTAAGACAGTGCAATAAGTGTAATCTGGAAACGGTGGTACTAAATCTTCTTCATCGGACGAATGTAAAATATCAAAAAGTACTAAATCGTTTTCTGTTATTGTTGATACTACAAGGGCCTGAATCACATCAAATACAACAATCAACAAATGCCCCAGTGCCCTCTGCACTATATCCGATCGAACTAATTCTATACACTCATGAACTGGCCTGCACTGGTCCAGTTCCAGCGCAGCTACCAAGAACAAACCTTATTAAACAACACGTACATTAATCAAACATAACTTTCAAAGTTACTTAATAAAAGAACAATAATTTTCAAAAATTTTATTATAACAATAAATAAAATTCTACATTATTTTAACGCATAATAATTTTACATCTATAGAAATATCTTTGGCATAATGTTCGTAGATATTTAAAGAAAATAGATTCGACATACACAAGGTGTTTTACAGCAAACGAAACAGAGTTGATATTCAAAAATGGAGAGAGAGGCACTTGAACAAGCTATCATACTTCGATCTCTCTATCTTTAATATCAACTCTATGAAACAAAACGAGCGGTAAGATATTGTGAAAGTACTTTTGGAAAGCCCCCTGTAAACGCATTTAACCATATGAATGCGAAAATGAGTACAACGCTTCGGGTAATTTTGAATTTTTAATACACACCATAAACTGTGTTTTATTAAGATGATATCAGCGTAACTTTCCTATTATTTATGTTTTTACCTCTAGCAAGACCGGTATCAGGGTTTTGCAGATTAACGTGGGAAGGGCCAAACTATCACATGACCTGACCCACGCTAAAGCTGCACAACTCGAAGCGGATCTTCTTATCGTTTCAGAACCCAATAAAAAACTGACTGAGGGGGATGGTTGGGTTGAGGTTTTTCTCTGATTACAAAATATTTGTGAAACGTTTCTCTCTGCAAATAAAAAAATTATATTTTATTCCACTAACACCAACTACTACTCTTCGGTAATTCCTAATTTTTCTAGACTCTCACGTACATTTATTGTAACAATTATTGCAATTGTACAAAATCTAAAAACCCAAAGTGTACATGAGATAATTTCTCGTGTATCAGGGAATATTATATCCTGAACGTTGGCAGCCATATGACATCGATCTTCGATGTTGTCAGATTTATTGTCATAATTGTGTTTTGAATTTCGTTTGTGTTGCAATCGTGACGAAATTTTCTATCATAATTAACCACCAAGAAGAGAGTACCGAACGTTACGTTAAAAATTCAAATCAAGGTTTCAAACTTGAACTATTGGTTTACTTGATTGTAACCAATGTCATAATTTTGTGGTCACAGTTGGAAAAAAATTACAACAAGGCAACCATGCAAACCAGCTGTTATGTTTTGTAAATAAAAATCATAAGAAACAAATAGCTGTGTTAAAACACCTTGTTTTTATTTACGTTATATCTAAATATAAAATAACCTCCAAAATTAATGCACTAACAAAACGTTATTTTTGGTTTCAATATTTTTTGACAATGCTTAGTTTTTGGAGATTACTTTTGTATTACAAATCACACGAAGAAAGTGGAACTTTGAATATTTGGCATCTGCGACATTAAGTATTATAAAATTCGTTATTACAATATCAGAGCAAATAACAGTATCACTAATAGAAATCACTACTTTGACTACGTTTTTATTGAAGATCAAAAAAATATTTTTATTTGGAAACTCGATCAGACCAACTGCTAAGGATTATCGAGATGATTTAAAGATATAGCGATGGAGAGTATGATATAATTATTTCTGTATCAAACACCCTCTCTGTTATACTTTATTAGAAATCATTAGAAATTTTTGGACTTGTAACTATTTCACTTATTTCGAGCATAAATGATATTCAGACAAGAAGACTGGAAGTGGTTCAATCTTACACAGAATTTGGCATACTTGAAGTAATTATAAAGGAAGAAATATTTCTCTTATTATTTGATTATTTGAAAACTCAGGGAAACTTCAGTTTTCTCGGATTTGGATATTCCGGTGTTTCTATGGAACCTTTACCAAACTTTAATTCCAAAAAATCTCTAATATTATTAGGACTCGGTACAGTTCTCCCAATGAAATCAATACTAGACATTGGGTGCAAAAAATGTTCAGGAAACTCCATATTTTTATGACTAGTATACCAAGAATCTTTACTCATAGTGCCGTTTTTTGAATAGAAAGGAAATAGGTTGACAAATATTCTATTAGTTTTGCTAAAATGTACTCTGTAGAAATTACCTTCAGTAGCTTTTTCCCACAGAAACCCTTTCGAATCGATTATAGGTTTTGTTTTGGCCATTTTCAACCAAGAACATCTGTCTTGATCTTCTCTTATGAATCCCACATCAACGTCATGGTCCCACGGTAGTATATCCCCGTTTCTCATTGCTCCCAATAAACTTCCAGCTTCTAACCAGTAGCGGATACCAGTTTCATCCAAAACACTGAATAAATGTTTTGCAGTTTTTCGCAAATTCGATAAACAACAAGGTGGCGTCCACTTTTTTTCATATAAGTAAGAAGGCATGGAATCCAAGATTGTTCCAAAACATCTAGATGTTTCCTTGGTACAACCATACCTATAATTCAAGTACAAAAATTACAAAAAACTTTTGTAATTGTGCGAAAATAACTTGCCACTCAGTTATTCCTGTTTCTCTAACAACTTGTTTGATTTTAAAGGTATTATATAGTTGTTTTAACCGTTCTGCTTGTACTTGATTCTGCCTCCACTGGGCATGATGAGATCGAAATATAGGCTTGCCTTCATGAAAAAATGCACCTTTGATTATGTTTACCTAAAAATTATAAAAATTAACCTAAACATCGTTAAGATGTTCCCTAAAGAAATATCTTCTATATACATTATCATGGCAATTTTTTTATATTAACCAAATATCTACAATGATTTCTCCATTTATCTTTCTGATTATGAACATACTCGTGTTTGGTGATTCAAAAATAAAATATCACTATATTCATGCAACCCAACTACCTTATGAATTAGCACAATAATTTCAAAGAATGATTTGAAGGTAATAGTGTCCCAATGTATTTCGAAAGTTTATAATTTTTGAAGAACAAACTCTTATTATCTTCTCAGTTAAAGAAAACCGTGACCATGAATCTTTATATAAATAGAATCTAGCAAAAATACATTCAAAACAAACTCACACAAATCTAATTCATATCTTCAAGCAAGCAAATGAGAATGAGAAGTATACACTAAAATAATTGAGTAAAAACTAAATCTATTGAATATTGAAACAATAATTAAAAAGCTAACAAAAAATATGTTCTATCTACTCAATTTTCAAAAACGAGCAGCATCAATAAACAAATAGACATTTCTGTACCTTTATCTTTAAAGCTGCTGTTTGAAGATAAAGAGAATGTGGGAATGGCATTAAAAAAGCGTTAGATAACATCCTTAAAGTTGTAGTTTCCAACAAAATAACGTGTTTTCCGGACACGGCGTCACAAACCATACTTTTCATCAAATCATACTTTAATGTCCATTCCCGAATATTAATATTCATTCTTAAACATTGCAATGTGTTTTTATTATTTTTAACAGCAGCAACAACAATACTTCTTGGAAATTTCACAATGGCATTAACCATACTTTGTAGACTCTGCCTTGATGTAATTCTCGTCGAATCAGGAACAAACAGTACATATTTAGACCTTATGTCGCTAACAGAATATTGGTCTATGTAGCTAGTTTTTAGCTCAGGAGACAGCTTTACAAATTTAATATACGGAAGTGTATTATTTGTTAAAGTAATATCTAAAGGAGGGTACGGAAGCTCGTCGTACATTATAACTACGTGCATAGTTGCAAAAGTATTTATAAATGAATAAGAGGTTAGAGTCACATCATTTTCGTGTAATTCAAAGTCTCTTATTATAACTGTAACTAATTCACTCAAATGCTTTTTAGGCGACTTCGAAGCTGGTGGTAGCATCAGTTTATCTTCGATGTTTGTTTGTATTAGGCCAGAAAATAAACGAGAAGCGTAGTAAAATGTTAATATTTTTATTATGATTAGAATGATTAAAAATGGAAATGATTTAAAAGATCTTAAACGCATAATAGAAATCAACTTACGAGGCGATATTTAATTCAAAACTTAGAATTATTAGCGTTTTATTTTTGCTTAAATCATATTTGTTGATTTCACAGAACTAAATGAGTGCACGTTAACCTAATATTTTCCTAAAATATTATGTCATATAGGAACTTCGAGAGTTTGCGTAGAAATAGGAAGAATGTATGTACTCATAAAGTGTAACTCACTATTTATTAATAATATTATAAAACATGTATTCAGAAATTTTTATGTAAAATAAAATAAATATAAACAATTATTCAAAACTATACTTATCCATACCTTTTGCTTAGTTTTATAATTACAATTATTTTTGTACTCTTCTTCTATTTTAATTTAGTTTGGCTTTTACTATTTGAGCTATCTAGTAAAAACTTGAAATTTTTGTCATAGTATCAAAAAATGTGAAATAATTCATATAATTGATTCAAAAACAATAATATAAGTTACATAACTTGCATTCAATTGAACATTTTTTTCCATCATTATTCTTAGTTTTCTAGATATTATTACTTAATTTCGAACCATACAGAAAACAAAATAGGATACTTGTGCCAAATCGATTAAATATTTAATAAAATCAAATAATTTATGAAATATATACAAATTTTGTATTTCATTATCTTGAATAAACATTTATTGAATAGATACACTCTAAATTAGAAAGACTTTTCGCTTAATTACCCAATTAAATTTATCAATGTGTATCTGATTGCTCGATTGCTGTCTGTTTACAAGTAATAAGTAGCTAAGCATCAATCAGCTGTTCATGACACTTCGGAAGCTCGTTTTAAAGACATAATTTTTGTCAACAAAGACGATTTTTGGTGGATGAGTTTTCCACCTATGTAAAAATGGCCATGCCACCTATTAATCCTGTTAATTATATAATTGAAAGACAGTATAAAGACAATATTTTTATAAAAAATAAATTGGTTAGTGCTAGATTATCGAAAGCAAGGAATTTATACAGGAAAGATTTGCTTGCACATTATGGGTGTGTGAATGCGATAGAATTTTCCGTCGACGGTGAATATTTAGTTTCTGGTGAGTCCTTTTTATGTAATCATTATATTAGACATATTATAAATAATATACCTATTCGACGAAAAAATGGCGAAGACAATATTTCATACTGGCACAATATGTCAATTGATACAATCTGTATAGTAATTAATAAAATTTATATTATAAGCTCAATGTGTGCTGACAACATACGCGGCAGCTATCACGTAAAATTTCCTCTAGTTGAAATATTTTCAATCTGAATTAATTAAAAATATTTAAGTATCTAAAATTATATATCCAGAAATAGGTACCATGAAATTATTATAAGAGGTTTTCTCAATCTAAGGGAATCTTATTTTATATATTTTCCATCAAGATGTGACAAATTTTCACAGTTTAACACAGATAAATTTTGAAATGCCTGATTTTATAGATTTCATCTAATTTGAATTTATAATATTTGACCCCCTACAGTTTTTTTTATTAATTTCTAATTTACTTTAGTGCAGAAATCAGTAAACATTGTGTATTTAAAAAGAATTTTGAGGCATCTAATAACGACTTTCAGATGTAAGATCCTCTGGTTCTAAATATTTATTAAGCAACAGGGTGTTTATTTATTCTTTTGCTAATAAATCTTATTTGTTGAAATTGCAGACTTTTTACTAGGACTAAGGAGATTTATGTAATCTGAATCTTATGACATCAATTTTTATTATTTTTTATTAGCAATAATACTTGAAACTTGTATTCATACTAGATATTTTTTTATATAAAAACCTCCCATATTCTAATGAGGGTGCCATCTTTTTGTGTTTATTCCTCTATGTCCTTTCCCATTTACTATGATCTTTCATTTCAATAAATAATTTCACACCATATTTATATAATTACCAAGGAAAAAAAAATAATTCTTGAAATAAAGTTTCCAAGTATTTTTCTTGAAATATATTTTTCAAAATGTAGTATATACTTTTAGGTGGAGATGATAAACGAGTACTTCTTTGGTATGTTCCTGGAGCGATCTATGATCAGGGCTCTCCAATTGTTATGACAGCACCCCACAGAAGTAACATATTTTGTTTAACTTTTGATTCTTGTAATGAAAAAATCTTTTCTGGTGGAAATGATGATCAAGTACTTATTCATCAAATAGAAAGGTAATTTTTTTATGTTTACAAAAAATCGAATAAAAATGAAAAAATAAAAGAGGATATTTAAAAATAATTCAAATAGTAATAGATACATTTAATTAACAGAATTTTTTGTGAAAATTATGGATGTAGGCCTCAAGATTAACATTTAAATTTGTTAAATGATGTTTTAATTATTAACTAGTGATTAGAGAACAATTCTCATAATCAGGACTGATTTTTGTGGTAAAGCAAAGGTTTGTTATATCTAGTTTGAATTTCCAAGGATTTGTAATGCACAATCATAAAGAGATGACTAAAAGTCTAATGCTAGATCTGGAGAGGTTGTCTCAATGCTCATAGGTACATATTAGAGGCACAAATTGTACTTTAGGCTTATTTTGTAGAAGAAAATCTCTACAATGGTAAAATTATTTTGAATTAAGCAATGGTGTGGTCAACTAACAGTTTCTCCACCTTACATTTATACCTTTGAAATTCATTGTAATGTGATGCTGGGTCTAAAGAGATCATCTTAATGCTCATAGGTATATATTATAGAGCTTCTACACCTCAAAATTTACATTTACACCTTTGAAGTATCAATAATATAAAACATATATTTTAGTCGAAGTTTAACAACTAGTATTCCACATGATAAGCCAGTTTATGGTGTGAGCATTCACCCTCAGAATGATAACATTATCGCTACAGCCGGAGAAGATGGTAGAATATTGTTATTTGATATTAGAGAAGTTCCTAATCAAGGTGATATAAATTTGGGAAACAAAAGTATCACTTAATAAGTGATTATTTGATCTGTTTTAGAAGTTCAAGTAGTTGCCCAAGAAAATAGTGGTTTTCACTCTGTGATGTTCAACCCAATGAAACCGAGATACCTTGTAACAGCAAATTCTGAGGAAGGTATAGGTCTTTGGGATTGTAGGAAACCCAAAAAGTAACTAATACAAATTTAGTAGTACTTCCAATACAAGAAATTATATTTTTTAGTCAACTTATCCGTTATGATACTCAAAGTGGTAAAACTAGTGGAATAAGTGCTTGTTTTGATAGTACAGGAAAAAAGGTTTTGGCTCTAAGGCGTCGTTTACCACCAGTTTTATATTTGGCCGAAAATGAAAATGCCGTATGTCAATTCTATCATCCGCAATATTATAATTCCTGTACCATGAAGACGTGCTGTTTTGCTGGGAGTAATGATGAATATATCCTTAGCGGATCTGACGATTTTAATTTATATATGTGGAAAATACCGATGGATGAAAGTAAGAAATACTCAATTTCCCAAAAAAGCAATCGAATAGTTTTAATTTTTAATGGCGTTTTTAGGCGAATGGGGTAGTTCTCATATGGTATTAAGGGGTCATAGATCTATAGTTAATCAAGTACGTTATAACAGCCATAATAATTTCATAGCCTCTTCTGGTGTCGAGAAAATGATAAAGGTAGTTTTATTTTTTTTTAAAATAGTGTTAATTAAATATTGTATTTTTTTATTTAGCTCTGGAGTCCGGTACCTGTTGGAAATTGGCGTGGTTCTATCCTTAAGGAACATACTGAACCTGTTAGAAAAATATATACTCATGACGATTACATGAGTTTAGTTGGTAATACCGATGTGAGTATAACTTTATTTTTTTTATTTTTCCAATTGCAGCAAATATATTTAAATAAGTCATCAATGATGTATATCTATTCCTATTTTCTTTTATGTGAATTTTTATACCTTTTTAAATACAGGTTGCTTCTAATTTTTTGCAAAAGAGTCTTAGGTGATTGTTTGTGTAAATTATGATGGGCCTTTCTCAAATTTAACTGAAGATAGAAACTTGAAATTTTGTATATTCAGTACCATAGCGAAGATATAACTCCTGGTATTTTTTAAATACTCCTGTTGCGTTAGAAGGGGTTGAAATTGTTAACCCTCATTTTTTTTATTATCAAATCTTTTTTTAGAGGTTTGATTTCATGAAATGAACTTGAAGTTTCTGTTCATTTAAAAACTTTTCTTATTTCTGAATTTTTTCCTAGAATCAATAGATTTGGAGATTGTTTCATCCCATGACTTTTTAATCTATTTTCCAACTATTGTGATGTTAGTCGGCAAGCGAATCATAAAATATTTTGCAAAATTTTGGTATATCTAATTAAAAATAATGATTTTCAGCGTATAAATCACGATTATAGTGATCAATCAACTTGCGAAGATTCGAAAATGATGGCGTTTTTTGATTCGTTGATACAAAGAGAAATCGAAGGGTGGGATTCCCAAACTGACGGCACCTTTTCGACTGATAGTGATAGCGAAGAAGAAGTAAATTGACCGTTTATTCCATATAACAAGTTTTAACTAATCTGTTTCGATTTTTATAGGATTGGTCTAAACTTATTTCTAAAATATTTAAGAACGGTAGATGTAATTCGGATGAACCAAAGAAATATCGATCGAATAGGATAACTCAATTAATTTCGAAGAAAAAGAATACGCTAGCCAAGTTGGCCCATAGTAAATCTTCCAGTTATAAAAAAAAGTGAGTAATCATGTAAAAATTTTGATGTAATACATCTTTTCTGACCTATAAAGGGCCAATAAAGTGGTAGTATGTAAAGAGAAACCACTATTTATACATATATTTTTGGTTATTGCATTTTTCTCTATTATTGGTGTGAATTATAGTATTGATACATATCAGGAATCAATTATTTTTACATAAATTAAGATTTATAATTCCCTACTCAAAATTATTGTCTTCTGTCGAAAATTATCTACCAACTTTATTTTCCTACTGTTGTCTAGACTTTATTGGCAATCTGGAGTCATGTAATATTCTCCAGATCAATTCCGGAATCATTTAAAAGACTTTTTATGACATAATGAGCACACTGGACCTATTAGAAGATCTATGTGTCCAGTGGTCCCTTACTATCAACTGATTTTGTATTTTTATTAAAGGAAGGAAATTTTGAACTGTAATTGATTATTTTTTTTTAGATATCATCAGAAGGTTCATAAAAGAAAATCTACTAAATCTAAGTACGGTAAACATAATGGTTTTCACAAAAAATCTCATAAAAAGTGTCCAGAAAGAGATTGTTCGATGCCATCTAGGAAACACAAGAAATCAAATGGTAGACCATCAAAATATTTTACTAGAAGTGTGAAAAATATGACTGATAATGATTCAACTGAGAATTCTCTCGATACACCTAGTACTAGTACTGGAATTACTAGTTCGGAAAGATCCATTTTCAGGTAAATAATCAGTGAAAGGATACTTACACATATTGTGAATTATCTAGAGTTATTTACCTGAGGATAGCAATAATTTTTCTATGTACAGCCCCCTATGGTGTTGATTGAACACAATAAAATTTCCTCAAACGGTATTTAAAAGGGTTAAATTTTGGTTTTCAGAGATTCAAAAAAAAACTACATTTTATTTATAGATAAAAAATAAAATTTGTGACATACATTAGGCCTTTAAATAATATTTGAGGGTGGAGATGTTTGGTACACTTTTCTTTTTAATTTTAGCTACAATTTCAGAAACAGTGTCAATAGAAAAAGCACTTCTTTTGCTTTATAATTGTGCCCTTTTAAAAATGTGTAAAAGAAAGAATAAAATTATTCTGATATGCTTCTCTCCATTATGTATGTCCCATTTCCTTGCCCTGCCCGGCCCTGGGGTGGTTTTTAGATACTGTTAGGGGAGGTTTGGGGAACATAAACAACATAAAATTACTAAAATGTTTATATTTTTACAATGTTATTATATATACCGGTATTTGGTAATAATTTTTTATTACAGATATGTGAAAAGTGTATCTAAAGATCTATTAGTGTTGTTTTCTTCTTTTTCATTATTGTTAAACTATTTGCTTCTTCAACAGACTTCCTTCGCTTTTCTTCTTCCTTTTTACCTTTACCTTGGCTTCTTCTTCTTCTTCAAACTGTCATATTTCCTCTGCATAGTTGTTGATCGGAAATGAAATCAAGACTTTTCAAGGGTAAACTCATTTGTTTTGAATAACCTCACTAAATTCATAAAATCTCATAAACATTATATTTAAGGTTAGGTTGCTGCTTTGGAGAGAAATTAACTTCTTAAACCTAACTTTGCAAAATCAAATCATGATGTTTTAAACCTCCCAAAGATTTTTTTTACTAAATATACTTACTAATAATTTTTTTTTATTTCTAGTCATATCTACTTGAAAGTTATGTTTTTAAACCATTATTTTCCCCATTTTTAAGGTTGTTTTAATTCTTGTAGGGGTGAAAGTGAAATTCAAGTGTCTGTATAATTTCTAACGAAACTATTTTCTATCAACCCTGTTTTACTAATATTTTTCAAACTTTAGAGGTTTGAATGTAGTTTCCTTATGTGTTCTTTTTTCATTCTATACACTGAAAAAGTGCATTTGCACCTCGAAAGCAAAATTTATACCTTTTATCTACTTATTGTAGATTGAAATTTTTATTTCCAGTCAACTCTAGTTCAATATTATTTGACTTTTGACCCTTTTTCTGAGATTATTACCATACTTGCAGGGGTGACAGTGGAACTCTTGTCTCTATATATGCCGTAGAAAAAAAATTATTTTGCTTTACTTTTTAGAAACTGAATTTATTCTACTTTGTATTGGAGCTTTTCCAATATTGATCAACTCTGTTCCATTACTGTTTTTCAAACTAGATTTTGGTTGTTTTTTTAAGGTTTTTTCACAATTGTAGCAGTGAAAGTGGAATTTTTATCTTTATATATGTTGTAGAAAAAAAATTATTCTGCTTTACATTATGGAAACTGAATTTACTCTACTTTATATTGGAACTTTTCCAATATTGATCAACTCTGTTATACCACTGTTTTTTAAAATAGGTTATGATTGTTTTTTTATGATTTTTTTCGCATTTGTAGCAGTGAAAGTGGAAGTTTCTTGTCTATAAGTGATTTTTTATATATTCCGTATATGTGTCACAAGTGCATTTTAAATATATTCTTCTTTAGATCTCGAAATCAAAATTTTTCGCATTTATCTACTTATAAATGATTTTGATAATACTTTTAGAACCAAATTATGCCAATACTAACAAGTTTATGTTTTTTTTTCTCTATTTTGTGCATGCCGAAAAAAGATCTTTCGAAATATGTTTTCTATATCTAACAAAGCGATATTGTACTATCTCAGTTGATATTTAGATTTGTTATTAATACAAAAACAGATAGTAATTCAAATTTTATTAAGATACTCAATAACCAAATAAAGAAATGCATTACTAAAGTAATAATTCACGTTAACCTGTATCTAAATAGGGTTAAAATTATTATTTTCTACGGATAGCTATAATAGTATTGCAGCACCTCTTTATCTACAGATTAATGACATTTTTAACTTCCAGTCAATCTTATTCCAATACTATTTTTAAAACCAGATTTGGATCACTTTTTTGGGGTTATTTTCAAACTTATTTGTATATATGTATCTATATAAGTTTTTTGAAAAGTGTATTTGAAGCATAATTCATATTCAAACTGAATTTGGACTGTTTTTTAAATATATTTTCAAACTTGTAGAGGTTTAAGTGGAATTCCCATGTATACATAAATAAAAAGTGCAATTATACACTTTTTGATCTCTGTGCCATTTTATCTAATCTTCACTGTTTTAATTAACAAAAATACTATTTCCAAACCAAATTTTGTCTTTTTTCTAAATAAATCTTTAAAAAATAAATGATTTTTTATAAGTTTGATTACTATAACGACTTTTGTAGCAGTTAATTAGTTAATAAACAGTTAATTAAAACTATTCCATTAAACTATATAAACACAACTACTCAATAAATCCTGAAGGTTTTCTCACCTCATCAGGTAGTTGCAATTAATTGTACAATAATAAATTTTATTTTCTTAAAATTCGCAATTAACAGTAATAAAAAAATGATTCAAACAATTTGGAAGATTCTGTATCAATTAATATTTTATTGTTTAACATCAATTGAAATTTACCATTGTGACCTTAATGTCTCTGCAGATTCTTCCTCAGGAAGTGGTATTAAGCATGACTTGGAGTATATATATGCCATGGTACACCATTAACCATATTTATATTTTCCATTAATGGGTTTTCCAAAACATCAACATTAATATCAAGTTTTTCAAATTAACTGTACTTTATCAATGTTTCTCTTATTTTAAAATACCCTGTATAATACCATTTTATATTGTTGGAATAAGGGTATAATATTCGTTATATATTCTTCTTAAAAATTTTAGACTGATTGAACAAGACTCAGATGACGATGCTAGAAATATGAATGAAATAGATGGAAACGAAGAATTGGAAGCTAATAATCTTGTAAATATTTTACCTACTCCCTTAAACGGTTCCAGAGATAGTTTGATAAATATATTGGAAGTAGCCAACGGAAATATTAGTAGTAGAACATTGAGGTGAAATAAAAAACATTCGTACTTTATGCGAACATCCTTTACTTTATCTATTTGTTATTTTAGATCTTCTACATCGGCTGCTCGCCTCACATTAAATGAAGATCCTCGTCGAGTCCAAATGAACGGTGCGAACTCCTTGACCGGTTCTCCTGACAATCCCGATCAGGGTTTCAGCGAAACTAGCGATAGCGATTTCGAGTATGCGTCCACACCAGCGAAACGTCGACTCGTCAGCGTTTCGGATTCGGGCTGCGGGACCGGTCCTAGTTCAAGTAGTAGTATAGGTTCATCGAAAACTGCCCATAGATTACAACCGCATTGTTCCAACGACGAAAGAAGTCCAGACAGTGAGAGGTGTAGGAAGAAATGTAGGTATACTATGAGGAAAGCGAAAAGGGTTAAAAAGAAAATCGGTGTTGATTCCGATGAGAATTGAATTTTTGCTTCTATTTTCATTTGATCCATTGCTTTTCTTTATTTCAATGATAAATTTAGCACAGTTATTTTAAAGGGTTGATCTTTCCAGTCTTGGATTAAAAATATCAGGTTAATTTTACCACTATGGTAAATAAACTATTTAATAAAATATTTCCAAGGTCGTATATATGTATAGGTGATTAGGGTGATGAATCACTAGTAGTTCTTTTATTCCTGATCCTTCAATAAATTTTATTACATCCACTGCCTTCAGTTTTTCTTGTTCTTTCCAGTATGCTACCAGTTGCGTATCCCTGTAGTACTTGAGGGTTACATAAATTATAGTCTCCAGGACTTGTATAGAGAAGAAGAAATATAATGTTCTTATCAATTCAGTTTTTACGATAAGATTACAATTTTTGATTTTTTATTCCATTTGTTTTTAAAATCTTCAGAATGTTTATATTACTTACATTAACTTGTTCAATAATTTGTTTACTTGAACAAAAATCACTAGCAGCACAAGAATTTCTTTTTCTGGTTTATCAAATTTTATTTATAGACTTCTCATATAGAAGTTTGTTACTTTTTTTGATTTCAAACAATTTTGAATTCAACCACTTTTTCCAAATTATTTATAAAGTGTAGAAACTGTCCAAATTGCATGAGTACAAAAAATTTTTTCCTTTATTGATATGAATAACCCACCAAATATCATTTTGAAAATTTGTACATAATCCTACGAAGAGTGGCCCCATCTGCAAGAAAACATGTAAATTACTTATTCTTTGGTATGAATGACCTCTAAATACCAATTTTCAACATTTTTTATAATTAATAGTGGTTTGTTTAGAAATTATTTATCGATATAGGTGACACCCGAAATACCATTTTTCCAAATTTTGATGCCACAACAGTATATTTAGTGAAAACTGTTAAATTTCCACGAACATGAATAAATGCATCATCCTCAATATCATTTTTCAAATAATCATACCCCTAACTGCAATATACAAGTAAATTAATTATTTATTGATGACGGTGACATACGAAATACCATTTTTCAAAATTTTCAATAATTCTAAACCACTATATGGTGTAGAAACTGTCCAGTTGCATAAGAACAAATAATTCTATCATTTATTGATATTATTGACCCCCAAAATATTATTTTTCCAGTAATCCTACCCCTATATACAAAAGTACAAGAAAATTAATTATTTATTGATGTGGGTAATCCCCCAAATAACATTTTCACTTTTTAATTATCCTACTAGTAGTGGAACACAAATTAATGAATTATTTAATGCAAATCAACGAACAGCCAAAAGAGCTAAAGACAAATTTCCACAAAATTCTTTTAAAGTGTATCAGGAATTCAGTAGATCAAAATTAAGTTTTAATTTGAAATTTCTGTTTAGTAAAATTTTCACACTACTGTAACTGATAATTTTTGATTTTGTAATATTTTTTTTTTATTTCATAAATGCTTTTTTGTAGTATTTCCAATAATCGTGCTAAGTTTATCGATTTTTTTTTCAATTTGGAGGAAGTTTTATAAAAAATATAAATTCTGGTGAAATATTCCTACTTTAATTACCAAATTAAATCGATTTATATTGAGTTTTAGTATCCCTCGGAATATTAGCTTAAATAAGTTGAAGGAATGTTTCTGAGCCTCCAAATTTTTCTCTCCACAAATTATAGTCTTGTTAAAGTTGATTTTTTCTATTTATAATTTTCTGTATTATCATACAAATTATATCTATAAAAAAATAAAAAATTGGTTTTATTTCTTATAAGTACATAATATATCATTTAACTGTGTTTTTATTATTGATATGCAATTTAGCATTCCGATAACGTTACCTACTACACCGTTATGGCTCGATACAAGTTTCGACGAGTTGTAGGTATATAAAACACATCAAACTAAAAAGTTAAACATAATTATTAGTTTGATGTGCTTAGTTTTTTAGTCATATCATATTTTAAGTAAATTGACTGGGTGTTGCCATAAAGAAGAAGCGTTGTGATCATAAATATACGGGGCGGCTATTTTTATGTAATAATGGTGAGTTTTTGGAATTTCTTGCCACAAAAATTGTAAAACATTTCACAAGTTTACAATTTACATATTTTATTATTGAAAGTTTATTTCTAATAGATTTTTTAATTACATCAAAACCACATATATTTAAAATACAATCCTAAGTTTAATTACAAGTTTATCTATATTAGATAATTGTTTCAGTAAAATTAAATTATTTATTTTCATTTTATAAGAAAAATGATATGTCAATTGTCATGATTACATATTTCTTTAGGCAATTATGGCACTAGATGGGGTCTGATTCAAACCGCACGTACCATCTCCTCTGTAAACTCTGTAATATCCTTGTTCGCCCCAACTTGTTCCCCAAGAATTTTTCACTATCCAGTAAGGCATAGTTTTGTTGAACAAAGGATAATCTGAAACAATTTAAATGATAATAATTGAAAATTGACTAATATTTGTTGCAGCATCCTGTGTAGGAAACCGTATCCAATTTTCTTTTATTCCTAGGAATAAATAAATTTGATTCTGGTGACACATTTATTACTAGAGACCATCTGTATGAGGACCAAGTGGAGTTTAGTGGCAGAGTTAAGGTATCGGGGTCTCTAGGCACAGTTTTTACTGTGAACACAGGCTTGCGTCAGGGAGACCCTAGCGACAAGACTGTTCTATATCTCAACGCAAGAGCATCCGAACGAATCTCGAAGGAACTACTTGCACACGGAACCTCGTCTATGCGGACATCATGGTTCGGCTCTTTCAGAAGCGGTTGACAATTTCGAGCGAGCAGCTGAGGCAAGATCATGTACATGAGAACCTCGACCTCCCAAACCACGTTCCTATTGTGCCGTCAATTCAAATATCTTGGGGTTTTGATAACTGAAGATATTGACGTGACAACGGAGATCAAGGCCAGAGTTCCTGCGGTGAACAGATGCTTCTGTGCAGTCCAGAGACCGGTCAAGTTTAGAGGGCTCTCGCGAAGATCAAAGCTCACAATAGAGACAATAAAGGTCGATTCAAACATATCGGTATCGTGACCTTCATTGGAAAAAAAAAATGTTGGCTGACGAAATTCTTAGTAAACTGAAAGGGGAAACGTGACAGCTTGGGGTCCTTCATATTATACAGAACTAGTCGTTCCCGAACCAACTCGATGAGAAGCTCGTCGTTCATATTACAAAAATGAGGTACACACAGAAAATATTGAGAAGTGAATGGAGCAAACTTTTTGTCCCGGTACGAATATGTGTGGATCGACCTTAATCCGTACCGTAATCACATACAGATGCGAGACATGAACTATGACGACGACAAGTGAGCGGATTTTGAACTGTTAAAATCCTATGAAAGATTTTTGACCCTGTTTGCGAGAACGGAGGAATGTTGAGACAGCTGTATGGCGAGCCAGATTGGCGAGGTGGCTGGGACACGTACAGGATGTCTTCTGATCGATACTCGCGCATCGACTAAGAGGTTGGAGGACGTTGAAGCGGACCAGATCCAGCTAGGGGTTCGATGTTGGAGGCACCATGCTCAGGACAGAGAAGAGAGGATTAGTAGTCGATTGTTGAGAAGGCCGTGGTTCTCAAAGGACCGTAGCACCGGTTAAATAAGAAAGAAACACATTTATTTCATGTATAATTGCAATAGTTGTGTAGAAAATGAATATCTGTAGGAATATACAGACTTTACCGTTTGTAAATATACCAACAGGTGGAATTAATTAACAATTAAGTATTTTCGATTCCCCTTGTGTTGATTTATTAATAACAAAAAGCAAACCATAAAAAAATTGTGTAAAAAGTGTTACTTTATTTTTTAACCCCTCAAGTATCATCATATTTTTTAAAATAACATTTTAATGACAAAAAAATTGAGTAGATATTATTTATCGGCAATAATAAGTAATTCTAATTATAAAATAGGTTATGTTATATGCGGTAATTAAGTAAACATGGTGTTTATAATATAACAGCACTAGATGGTGTTTGATTCAAACCACATGTCCCATCTCCTCTGTAGACTCTGTAATATCCTTGTTCACCCCAACTCGTACCCCAGGAATTTTTCACGATCCAATAAGGCAGGATTTTCTTTCGAATAGTACTAGCTGAAAATTCGACATATACAATAAGGTAATACTTGAAAAACTGTTATGATTGCACTGCAAAGAGGGAAATAAATACTCACTGTGAACACCATATCCAACTATCAAAACACCGTGGTCTAAACTTTTGGGGTTACAAAAGATTTTGAATGGATGTGATACTCCTCCCATATAAAATTGCATAGCATTTGCGTTTATAGCTATGGCGATAGGTCCGTTTTTCGTTAACCATTTAGCCATATCCGTTTCGTTGTGGCTAATGTTAACGGCGCTGGTAATTCTGGCTACAACTTGGGATGTATTAAAATGACATTTTTCGTCTCTTCCGTCATAGGGATATTCCTTTTCTGACTCCAGACCTCCCAATTTTTCAATAGTCCTGCAAAAAAATTGATCGCATTATCCAACGGTTAGTATTTTCGTTTTAGTTAGAGATATTCATGCGCAGGAGGTCGAGGAACCATAATATGAATTGAGTATAAAAATGAACGAACCTGTATGCATTATCCATTAATCCACCGTTGCATCCTTCGTCTAATTTATCACAATCGACTAGTTCTTGTTCGGAAAGTGAAGTGAGATTCTTATATTTGATGGCGTATTGTCCTTCGACGTTACCGGTGGTACTGAAAGCCCAACAACTACCGCAAAATCCTTGATCTTTAACTTCAGTTACTGCATTTTTTTCTCTCCAATCGAAACCTGTCGGTAGATCTATATCCGGAATTTCGGCTACGGGAAATGGAACGTTATTTTCGCTTTGAAGATCCGTACGTAATCCGTGAAGACTAGAAAATTCTTTTTGGGTTAAATCGGCAAATTGGTTTATACCATATTTGGCGGTACCTAAGAAAATGGTTGTTATTAGTAAAACTATATATTTTTAATCGATGTATATATAAAAAATTCAACTGGATTATCAGTAGCGAAATTTTTAAGTTGGTATTTGTAGAACCGTTGGCGATATTCATACTGAACACACTATTTACACTACCACTACACCAACAATCATAATTACACTGACTGACGCGCGTTCAACTTTATACTGAATTTTCCCGCCAATACAACTTCTTCCGCGGAAATTAATTCCGGCAGGAATCCTCACAATAATTTTCGCGGTTGTATTAAATATGAAACAGGTGAGTCAAGTTATTAGTTTTTATTTAACCTGAAGACGATAACTTAGTTATCGAAACGCGCGTCAGACAGTGTAATTATGATTGTTGGTGTAGTGGTAGTGTAAACAGTGTGTTCATAACAAAGTTTCTAGTTTGTAAATAGTTATTAGAACGTGGCTAGGTGACAATATGTTCCACCAACACTTTAGATTAGAAAACACAAATGATTTCAGCAACTTAAATGGTATACATAACTAACAAGATAGAAAAAATATGAATTTTGATGAATTAATGTACGTTTTTTTCGTTATGAATTTTGTTTTGCTCTGTATTTGTTAAATGAGTTATTGAAAATCGTATCGCGTTTCCAATACAGTCAATGAACAAAAAAAAAATTCGATTATGGAATTTGGAAAACAAAATTAAATAAACTAACCTTGTTCGTATTTATTCAACAAATCGATCATGTTCAAATTGTTCTTGAAAATTGACAATCGATGTTTGTATTCAGCTTTTGTTGGGTAATTTTTCGAATATTTCAGTAGAAAATGTTTAAAAAATAATTTTACTGCATCTTCATCTGAAAATAAATTTAAAAAATAAAAAACCATGATAAAATTTAAAAAAAAAACACTCGAAACGAATCTACAGTTTGGTATCTCAAAGCAACCTTCAACAATCCTCCTGAAATTCTAGTTAACATCCACCCATCTACTACATATTTGCCCCCAAAGCCGACCGCCAACGATACAACTATTTTGAAACCAAAGGTTGCAAACCAGTTGATCCTGCAAAAATTTTTCAAAGTATTCAGTCTCAGACGAAGAAGACGTCATCGATATTATTATCAATACTGTAGTCAAAATGTCAACTGTAGACTGTTTGTAACAGCACAAGAACTGTCTTGGACAGATAGAACTTTTATATTTCCCATTTACTACAATTGTAGAATACCCTTTACATTTATGATATTTGCACCGGAGTGACCCACCCACTGTTGGCCAATATTCAACACCTTCTTCTTCTTCTTAAAATGTCAACTGTAGACTATTCGTAACAGCACAAAAACTGCCTCGGACAGATAGAACTTTTATAGCTTTTTATCGAATGTCTATAAAAAACTGCGACCGTGGAATCATGGTCAAATACAACCGATTGTTTCGACATAATAATTCCCTATTCAAAATTATTTAATTTCAAAAGCATTGCACGAATGTAATCCATACAACATCTTGTGCTCTGACTCTGACTCACTTCCTGATGGGAACTATTAGGATCTGTTAATCATCTGGTTGGGTGATACGAAGCGTTCCTTATTTTACCCTCCATTAAATCTAACTTAAGGATTATTGTATTCATCAAGATTTATGTTACACGATTCTAATGGGGACCCACATAAAGTGTTTCTTATACATTTGAAGTATACGTAACAAATTATTTACTTTATTTTATATCGATGTGACTCTAACGACCATACATATAATTATTTATAGCCTTTTTGTACAATGGGATTTTAGTATTTAAATATGGTGTGTAAACAGGTACGGGTACGAGGTTCTTAATAGTTAGGATTTCGTCGAGTTATAAAGGAATATGGTCAACCGAAGATACGTTACACCGATTACAAACTAGTTTCATTTCAGTCGACTTGTGTGCGGCTCCCCGCTGTTATACGTTGCCAAACCGTTTCACGGTCAACTGGTTTGCAACCTTTGTTTCAAAATAGTTGCATTGTAGGCGGTCGGCCTAACAGTAGGAGAGAATCTGTGACATTAAGAAGAATCATACAAAACTTGGTATTCGATGTAGTCAGATAGTCGTCCTATTATAAGTTCCTGTGTCTATCACGAACATCCATACTGACTCTATCACATATCGTTAGTTTAAATTAAAACCTAACCTCAAAAATAAGGCAACTGTCCGATAGAAACCAAAGGAGTTCTAGAGATACTAAGATGTATCAGAAAATATAATTTTTGTTTTGTAATAGATGTTGTGATAATAATTCATTTAGTTTAACACTTTATTTCGTTATAGTTGTACCAGTTTTTGTTTTTTCTTTCAGTTGTCTGTGTAATTTGTTGCATTGACCAAGAGTTGGAACACCAAAGGGGTTAATATGTTCACGCAATTTTTCCTTATGCTTTTCTGCTTCCCTCTTTATATATATCGTCACAATAGAGACTCAAGAATTTTTTAACCGTTGCATCTACGTTATTTCAAGGTACTATTTTGAATGATGGTAATTTTGTAGGTGTATACCCATAACCGAACTCCTTAGATCCATATATGGGCATCAATATTTGTATAATAGCTCCGGAGTGTCGATTTGTTGGTTGCTATTGTTTATATTTATTTGCGTTGGTTCTGATGACATGGTCGATGGTTAAATTTGAGGTTATACCATGAAGAATTCCTAGAGTTTTGGATTTAAATGACTGGATAATTTTTATATTCCAAGAGCTCGATTCTGTTTGTCCATACAAGGGGTAAGTATAGTTTTATATATTAGAATTTTGTTTTTTCTTGATATATATTTTTGATTTTCATGTCTAGCTGTTTTCTTTTTTTTCTTGACGTGTGAGTTCCACGTAAGTTTTCGATCTAGACGAAGACCTAGATATGTCACTTCATCTTTCACTGGAATAATATTATTATTAATGGAACTTTGAGAATTTTTAATGCAGTTTTAAACTAGAACTCACCACTAAATCTACCTTGAAATAAATAACTTACGAGGTGGTATATTTACGGATCTCCTTTGTCTAAACGAAAGGTGTTCTTCATCGCAAGTGATGTTCGTTTGTCTTCCTTGCGGTAACCAAGGTTGATCCCAAATTTTGAAATGACATTCTTTGATTGGAGCGTCTTTAAGTACACCACAAGTTGCCGGATCCGCGTCTTTTCCTTTTTCGCAATCAGATACTGTGACATGGGCTTTGATGCGATATAAAGAACCACTGACCACCTAAAAATTACATTTTTATTGATAGTGACATAAAAATCATAAAATTTAATCGAATACTGTTAATTCGCTTACCTGTCTCGATGCTTCTATTACATCCAAAATTTTATATTTGTTAGTATGAGAAGATGATTGATCCAAATGAGTTAACGCATCTTTTAGATAATTTTTGATCTGGGGGTCGTCGGTAGAGATCGAGTTAGTACCACCTATAAAATAATATTGTTAACACCCTGCGGTTCGATTATTTATTCAACGACATTTGGAATATTTATACTAAAACAATTCAAAATTCTTCACAATCACTGTAAACTGTTGTTGAATAATCAAGTTCGGTTAATAAATGATCGAAATCAAATATTTTAACCCTTAATTTGGCAACGATCTAATTTATTGATATTGAAATTGTTCTTTAAGGTCTAAATAAGCTAATTTTGAAGTTTGAAAAATTTGGATTCATTTTTGGATGAGATATGCAATATGTATCCTGTAGGATAAGCTGGTTTAAGGTTGGCGGTAGAAGTAATGAAAACAGCAATCGACCGGTCCATCATTGTCTCATCCTTTGATATTTCTGGAGCTTGTGATGCATCCTCTGCATCTTGAACGTATAAATTTAAAAATTTGCTCGCTGCCTGAAGTAATACATCTTCATATTCCAAATTTTCTTCATTTTCTTCCTCAAATCCAGAGTCCGCCTTTGGTTTAGGAAGTAATGGAAGAATATAACCAGCTCTTGAAGTAAAACTTTTGCTCTGAAAAAGAAAAAAAACATCAAAATGAGGTTGAGAAGACAAAAATGCTAACAAATTCCTAAATAAAATTAAAACCAAAATAATAAAAATAAATAAATTTGGAATTGAGGTAAAATAAATCTGATTTTTGAAATTAATATGATTTAAAAAAAAAATAACACGTAGATTCGGTTTTTGTTCAAAACAGATGTTTACATATCAATACAGATGAATCATAATTTAAAAAAGGTGAATTCAGATGATAAATAACAGTAAATTCACTGAAAACTTACCCAATCAGAGGTCGATGCTATTCCTTTGGATGAGGCTGATTTCACTGTTCCAATTTGCAACTTTCCAACACAAACTTTCACTCCAGGTGTGTGTTGGAAACTGATGGAGGTTACTGTACAAGGCCTAAAGAGACGATGCGGTAGATAATGGAACTAAAATAAAGGCGCTAAATTTGAACAAAAAATCAGGGAAATCTTTTGCAAGTTACACTGCCAAATTAAGGGTTAAGAAATACCATATTCGTAGTAAATATAATTATTAAAATTATTGTTATGTACGTAGTTTAAGTTCATTAACCCTTCTTTGCAGGATTTAGCAGAATTTGGCAAAAAACAATATGCATCATACAAAGTTGAATCATTAGCTTAGTACTAAATAAAAATAAAAGAAGATATCATTGGATATTTTTAATTTTTTTTTATAATTAACAAAATAATTATTATTTTCATTTAGACACAAATTGACTCCACATTAACTACATTTACTTCTTCTTTCTTCTTCTTCTTGTAGTAGGACGAGGTCCTGTCAGGTCTGTCATCTGCCCTCTTGTGACGCCGATGTCCAGCTATCGTACCAGCGTTTTGGGGGCCTACCGATTGGGCGTCTTGTGTCTGGTTTCTGTGTTTTGGCCCATTTGGCAATCCGTTCTCGAGCCATTCGTTCTACATGGTCTCTCCATTGTCGGCGTCTTGCTCTTACCCATCTAACGACATCTTGTACTCCCAGTTCTCTTAAGGTATCTGTGTTGGGTATTCTATCGTGGAGTGTGGTACTCTTTATTGTTTGTAATATCTTCATCTCTGCTGTTCTCATTTTTCTCTTTGTTTGTGTTGTGTCTGCCCTTGTTTCTGCGGCATAGGTTAGTATGGGTCTGATACAGGTCTTGTAGATTCGCGTCTTACTTACTTTTACATTTAGGATATTTGCACCGGAGTGACCCACTGTTGACCAACGTTCAGCACCTTCTTCTTCTTCTTAAAGTGCCATCTTAGGACACCAAACAATTGGTTTGAGTGCAGTTAAACCATTCCCTTAAGTTTTTCAACCATCTTTCTTTCTCTCTATCTTTCCCTGCATAATCAATCTCTGGAATTTGTATCGTTGTTCCCACCGAAGTACTCTAATTTGCAGGCTTTTATGGTAGTCACCACCTTCTGTTCTTATATCTTTTGGAGGTGGAGGAGCTGGAGAACCTTTTTTTCTTTTTCATTGCAGTTCATCCTCAAGGGTCCTGGTGCTTGCACGAACCCGTTTTGTTTCTTTGCCGGTTCCTTTATTACAAAGAACAAAAGTTAATTCATTTCTGAATTGGCTCATTGTGAGAAGATTTTTCTTACGGTGGTTTCTTTCTATGAGATTTTTTTCTATAAATTATCCAAGCATTTATTACTGCAAGATCCAGTAAGTAAAAAAAAAGCAAAAACCACTTTTTTTGATTTTATAGTTACATTGTTTCTACTCACAAAACTATCCATATGGTCTACACCTCCCATATGGACAAGTACTTCCATTTTTTTTTCTTGATTTCCTTTACATACCTGGAAACCTCAGTGACATGTGAAGCACCAGCTTAGGTGGATAATAGGGTTACCACTTTATTTTCCTACCGTGCCACACAACTCATGTCTACATCATATTTTTTCTTCGTAACTTCTTCGAGGCACTGATTTATTTTCTCTGGTAATTTATTATTTGGAATTCTGTTTTGTTGGACCGATGATAATGAGGTGTAGAAATTATCGAAGTAAATAATTCTTGGTACTCCCCGAAGCAAACGAACCACCACATATCCTGTAACACCAAATAACACGTATAATTTGAAACCCAATTTGTGGGGCTTATTGGGCAGATATGGTCGAGGAAGTGTCCGAGTTTTGTTTTTATGGAGTCTGTCTTGTTCTAAGGGTTTATGCAGATCATTATTATTGAAATGTAATGATAATTTAATTTTTTCAAATCTTTTCAATGGTATTGTCGAAGCATATCATATCCAAACTTTGGGGACCGGTGAAAATTTCTGCACTGACACTTATTTATGTCAGATTCAGTAAAATATGTAGATGAGACGGGGTATTATATAATACGTTTGTTTGTTTTACTTTGTAATAAAATGGATGAAACACCTGTATGGGGTTTCTAGTTGAGTTATCTCATAAGGAAAAGCAGCATTGTCCGTAACATATACCATGTTCTTTTTTTCTTCATATCAATTTTTGTTGTCGATGGAGTAACTGGGCAAATAATTAGATTGCTGATCAGTATCCTCCTCCTGAACAAGAGGAGGATAAGTGTCAAGAATTTTTTCTACCATATCAGCAACTACAGTTTCCTCAGCTTCATTATCTTCGTCATTTTCTTTCTTCTTAGTTCATCAGCGTTGTTTTTCTCATTATCAGAATCTTTTCGTCATCAAGGGCATCTTCTGATAGTCAGTCGTCTTTCAATTGAGTCAAATAAGCTTACATCAAGGGGTTTTTAGAATAATAGCAAATAATAAAAATATTTTTCCCATACATTAAGAGATAACTGCATAGTGATGTAAAATTCCATCGTGTGGAATTTTTTTTTAAATTAAAAGCAATTTTTTCAAAAATTGATGTAAAAATAACAGACACACATGTGACACTTGCTTATTTTTGACAGCTATGTGAGGTATCCAGACACGATCAACTCAAAATGAGCTTGTTCTTTCATATAATTTTTGGGCGTTCAATTTTATGATGGAAATTTCTACCATCATGCAGAGAAAGATTAATGATCGACAAAATGAAATTCATAAGGACTTATGTAATTGGATATTATGAAATACAAATTGTAAAACCTGGAATTCCCGCAGATCTTCTTTGCTTAGAATGTTCGGCTTCTTCTTTTTTACAAGTAACTTTGGTTTCTTTCGATTGTGGTATCCACGGTTTATCCCAGATTTTGAAATTGCATACTTGTACAGGGGATTCTTTAAGAACGCCGCAATTTTCGGTGTCAACTTTACTGCCTTTTTCGCAATCTGATACGGTTATACGAGCTTTGATACGATACATTACACCGCTTACTACCTGAAAATATTTTAAGACATTATTTATTAGAAATATTTTGATAGAATTTGTTTATCTTAATCATAGACACAGTGATAGTGTTTCGCGTTTTAGATAACCTTCTCAAATGATTATTTCAATCATATTGTACCATAAAATAATACTGGTATGCTATGAACTTTTTGAAAATTATTTTTGGAAAGTTATCTATCTTTAAATCATATTTTCAGACACTGATTTGATTATTCTGTTGATTTTTTTACCTTGCAAACTTCTTCAGATATAATAGATATAAAAAACATTTTTTTGCATCAAAACTATTTTTTATTAAAACTAAAAAAACGTACAGGTTCACTTATACATTTAGAGTTTCATCATGCTTAGTACAAACTCACAAAATAAACTGTTACAACTTCTTGCGTCGCTTGTGTTTAATATTGTTAATTTCCTTCTGTAACATCCAACAATCATGTTAACTTCCTTCTTCCTTGATAATATTTTTCCGTAGCCCTCATATCTTAATGGAATCTTCTGTTTTCTTCACTAAAAATCTTGAGATTTTCAGGAAATCGAGTTAACGTTTCATCTTCTATTCCAATTTTTTTTCCACAGCTTTCATACTTCGATGTGTCCTCCATTCAAAATCCTAAGATTTTCTGGGAAGTCTAAGTGTGATTTTAGAAAATCAGGTCAACATTCCATCTTCTTTGAAAATGTTTTTCCGTAGCCTTCATTTCTTAATAAAATCTTTCTCTGTGTTCTCCACTGAAAACCTTGAGATTTTCAGGAAAGTCTAAGTGATTTTCGTGATGATTTGCATTTATTTTAGGTCTCTTTTCTATTAAAATCAGTTGAAAATAGCATTGAAAAAAGCCCTAAAATCAAGGCTATACATAAAAAAACGTATAAAAAGGTCTAAGTGGTAAAAAGTAAATCAAGGCTATATATATTTAAAGAAAAAACATAAAAAAGGTCTAAGTGGTAAAAAGTTGAAGAAAATTGATAAACATAATTATTTTGACAAGATAGCAAGTAAAAATTGACCTTCTGATTTTCATAGAAAAGAGATCTAAAATCAAGGCTATATATAAAAAAATGTTTAAAAAGGTCTAAGTAGTAAAAAGTAAGTAAATCAATGCTTTATATATTTAAAAACATATAAAAAGGTGTAAGTGGTAAAAAGTAAGTAAATCAAGGTTATATACATTCTTAAAAAACATACCAAAAGGTCTAAGTGGTAAAAAAATTGAAGAAAATCGATAAACATAATTATTTTGACAAGGTAGCAAGTAAAAATTGACCTTTCGATCTACTGATTTTCATAGAAAAGAGATCTAAAATCAAGGCTATATATAAAAAAATGTTTAAAAAGGTCTCATTAGTAAAAAGTAAGTAAATCAAGACTTTATATATTAAAAAAACATATAAAAGGTCTAAATGGTAAAAAGTAAGTAAATCAAGGTTATATACATTCTTAAAAAACATACCAAAAGGTCTAAGTGGTAAAAAATTGAAGAAAATCGATAAACATAATTATTTTGACAAGGTAGCAAGTAAAAATTGACCTTTCGATCTACTGATTTTCATAGAAAAGAGATCTAAAATCAAGGCTATATATAAAAAAATGTTTAAAAAGGTCTCACTAGTAAAAAGTAAGTAAATCAAGACTTTATATATTAAAAACACATATAAAAGGTCTAAATTGTAAAAAGTAAGTAAATCAAGGCTATATATATTTAAAGAAAAAACATAAAAAAGGTCTAAGTGGTAAAAAGTTGAAGAAAATTGATAAACATAATTATTTTGACAAGGTAGCACGTAAAAATTGACCTTTCGATCTACTGATTTTCATAGAAAAAAGCCCTAAAATCAAGGCTATATATAAAAAAACGTATGAAAATGTCTAAGTGGTAAAAAGTAAGTAAATCAAAGCTATATATATTAAAAAAACATATAAAAGATCTAAATGGTAAAAAGTAAGTAAATCAAGGCTATATATATTTAAAGAAAAAACATAAAAAAGGTCTAAGTGGTAAAAAGTTGGAGAAAATTGATTTACACAATAATTTTAACTAAAATAATAAAAATTTGTTTATGTAGTTCCTTTTCGATAGTATTTAAATTCAAAATAATGTCATGAACAGCTCACGCGCAATACTCACTTGACTCGAAGCCTCCAAAACTTCCAGAACCTTGTATTTATTAGCATGAGACGAAACTTGATCCATATTAGTTAATCCATCCTTCAAATATAACTTGACCTGATCATCGTCCTTGGAAATTTGATTGATACCACCTGCAATACATTTTCGTAGTAAATCGTTCGGGAAATTATTAATATAATTTAGATACCTGTTAAGGTATCACGTTTTTGTCTGAAACGATAAACTTCTTCGTCGTTATCGCAAGTGATGTTCGTTTGTCTTCCTTGCGGTAACCAAGGTTGATCCCAAATTTTGAAATGACATTCTTTGATTGGAGCGTCTTTAAGTACACCACAAGTTGCCGGATCCGTGTCTTTTCCTTTTTCGCAATCAGATATTGTGACATGGGCTTTAATGCGATAAAGAACTCCGCTAATTGTCTGGATTTAAAAAAAAATGTTGGTAAATTACTTTTACTGCTTAATCGCCGTTTTTCTTACTTGTTTTGTCGCTTCTATTATTTCAAGAATTTTATATTTGTTTGTATGCGGTGAAGTTTTATCTAAATTGGTTAAACCATCTTTCAAATATAAATTTATTTGAGGGTCGTTGGTAGATATCGGCACCATTCCACCTGTAGCGTACAACATATTATAGAAAAATCCATTTTAGATTTGTTTATTCGTATACGAGGGTGGTTCAAATATTAACCGGTAGACCAGGTTTTTAACCTGAGACTAAAACCAATAAACATGTTTTTTGGTATACGAGAAATTTTTGAGCCCTATTTTAAGAAAACAAAATTGTTCTGCACGCGAACGGCTAAGGAAAATTGGTATTTTGTCGATAACGTAGAAGAGGTTGGAAAATTCAGAGCAATGTATATGAAAAAAGTTGTAGAACGTGAAAATATGCACCAAAAATGTTTCTTTTACGAAATAATGATCTAAAATCAGATGTACGCTTCAACAACTCTGAATACTGTAAGACTTGTCGTGACGTTCGACTAAAATCATTTTATAATTCCCTTCTTTTTGGGTGAAAAATTCCAAAGTAAACAAGATTTTGAAGGAAAATCCTTCAGCAATTGATATATACAGCTGGCAAGTACCGTCAAAAATGATTTCTTATTGTTATCCAAAGTTGAAATTTTTCTTTGGCCAAATTCAATCACATCTTTCTAAGCACGTTGTTGTTTAGTTAGTTTTTTTATCTGATCAATGTCTTTGCTATTGATGTAAAAATATCAAAATGCAGATTCCTGGCTCAAGGCCCAGACCTTCCTCTAGCAAAATATGCGTCTAAAAACGTGCGAAAACGTGAAGTTTTCATTAAACATTTTCCAAAAAACATTAGAATTCTTCTGTTGAAGCTAGTAAGTCTATCTTATTGACTATATCTTCATCAATGCGAGAATCCGTATTTCAGAACCTGTTCTTTCTCGCAGTGACCTTCATTTTTTTTATTAATCCCTGGCTAGTTTGATTTTGAAATCCCTAGCGACGATTTCTCAAACGGTGAACGAGCCGCTCATATTTCATAAATCCTTCCTCCCACTTTTATGAAATTTATTTCAACTAATGTGGAACTAACAACAATTATTATGAGACTCTGATTTCAGTCCACTCAAATTACAAATCCACGCAGTTACACCCCAACTAACGAACACTTCGAGAGCTACGTATCTCCAAAATGAACCATTTTTCGAAAAAACATCTAGATCCTATTTTTGTAAGAATTTTCACGTTCTAAATACTTGTTTCTATACATTTTATCGAAATTTTCAATCCCTTCCACGTTATTGACAAAAAATCATTAGTTTTCCTAGATAATTTCCGTCTTTTCACTCTTTTTCTACCCCTCCGGAAGCTATCAGACGTCTTATTCGTCTTATCACTCAACCATTCGCGCTTAAAGGCGGGTTCACACCAACGGGCACAGTCAGATCAGGTCACGGTACGGTAGATCCCGAGGCAGCGATCTTGACTAGACTGTCTCTGACCGTGACCTGATCTGACTGTGCCCGTTGGTGTGAATCCGCCTTAAAGGATTCTGCATTGTTTTCGAATCTCAATCTCTTTAAATGGACAAAATAAATAATAGTCGCATGGTGACAAATCCGCACTATAAGTTGGGTGTTTCGGCGTTTCCAAATCCAATTTGTTCAACGTTTACATCGTAAGCCGAACTGTATGCGGTCTGACGTTGTCTTGCAGCAATATCTCGCTACGGATTGCAATATCGCGTCGATTTGCTCGGTAGACCGGTTTCACCATGTTTTTCAAGAGGTTACTATAATACTGCCCGTTAACAGTTGTTCAATGAGAAAAATCAACCGCAATTACTCCACTATCCAAGACGCGTGCAAACTTCCAAGCGTTCAAAACGCAAAAGTCTTCGCACCCATCTGGGCGAAATTTTTCGGTAACCGAAAGGTTTATGAATTTTTTGCTAACTAGTATCTGAGTTAATGCTCAATTTCCGCTGATTTTACGCGCATGTGATGTGCCACGCAAAACGGATTAGAAATAAATATTGACTTGTGAATCGGTGCGTTGTCTTGGTGAAACAATGGTGTTTTCTTCGACATATAAGGCCGTTTTCTTTTATTTTTGCATTATCTCTCCCTTTTGAAGATTAGTCGATGAACAATATTCCATGCGCATCCCAAAATAGTGAAGCCATAAGCTTCCCAGTTGACTGTTGTGTTTTTGGACGCTTCGGACGTTCTTCATCAGTTCACCAGGTGATGCTCGTTTTGATTCCGGAGTGGATTGATGGATCCATGTTTCCTAATCGAAATGTCATGAAATTTGACACATACTATTTTGAAAGTTGGTACTTCAAATGGATTTCACAGCGCCATCTATGTATCAGTCACACGACTTATTATATTTTAACAATTTTTTGTAGTGGCACCATCTATTTAGAGATTAAGACCGGTTGGTCCTTGTTCCGATCAGTTTACGTTGAAAATCACAAGTCCATTTTGCGCAGCACAGCGCCTGTAGACGCTCATGTCTCGACTGTTCTCTAACAAAAAAGTCTAACATCCAATGCAGCCACATTGAATTTTTCGCGCGTTTATTCAAAAATTCCTGTTTATATTTGAACCACGCTCGTATTTTGAGAATATACATACCGAGTGTTTTACTTCTCTTATCCTGTGTTGTTTTATGCTTCCAAACTTCGTCTGTATTACAATGATACTTATCAATTGTAGATTCATATATATTTCCTTCGTTAACAGTCATAAAGACGCTACATTCTACTACTGTACGATCTCTTTCGAGTAGAAGCTGTAATTTGTAGTGCAGCCCGTTCAAACGTACATTTGACGAACCGACTAGGACGTAATTATGGTAGTCGAGGATTTTGGATGCTATCCAAGCAAGATCATCTAAAATTTGTGGATCATTCTACAAAATAATAACATATTTTGAACTTCATCAATACAAGTAAGGCAAAAAACAGAGTTAAAATGTTTCTGCACCATTGATAGTCCTTGACCATCAAGTTTCAATACTCTTTAGATAACCTAGAAAGTTTTCTGTATCAAATTTACTAGGACATACGGAATTCCAGAGGATTTTTGGCATAGCTCGAATACACACGGATCAAATCAAAAGAAATTAAAGAAATAGTTAAACGTCTCGATAAATTGACGTACTGTGCACTGTGTCAAGTTTAGCTGTCGAATAGTTCCTGCAGAAACTGCTCTAAGTGGGATTAAGCTAGAGCATCGGCCGTGGCCGACTTTCCCCTATGTTCTAAGCTGTCCAAGTTTCTATTCAACTCTGGATCGCCTCTAAGTCGACTTGCTCTGTTCTGTATCCTCATGGTATGCTTGGTGGGCTGAGCTCCATTTATTTTTTTTTATAGTTAAACTTGAAAAGGTCCAGAATGAACACCAGAAAAATGGCGTTACGTCATTGTTAATACATGTAGCGACATCTGTTCGATAAAAGCCAAACACCGATTGGCACCGCCATTTTTATTCGAACTTCCGATCTCCGTGGTGGAAATTCACCACTTCGACCAGTTGCGTCGTTAAGGCGAAGGTATTGTACGAGGGACCAAACGGTTTATCGAAAAAAATATGTTATATCATAACGTATCAAAAAAAAATTTAACTTTTGTGTCAGGTTTCAGTCACAACTGAGTCTGCTCTGAGTACAGAGACATTTTACCAATCAGTTGGTGACTTCAATCACTTTTGGGATTGGTTTCTTTTCGATTGCTCCATGTGTATTGGGCTTTAGGTATAAGTAGGTCAAATGTATCAGGTATATAAACGTATCAAACTTCAGATTTAAATCGTTACAAATAAAACAATGTTCACACTTTATATTAGATGAGAAGCTACGGTAGGAATGTACGATTAACAATTTCTGGTATACATTGGTTACAAAAGACACACGAAGCTTTGTATCAAGAGGAAAACAATTACCTCAAGTTCATTAGACCTCTTTCTTCTACTATTGTTGTGATGTTTGTGTTTCTTCTTGTGGTCATCTGATTCGGATGAATCAGAAGATTCACTCGATTCACTATGTTTATAAGATTTTCTCGATTCTCTCGATTTACTTGAATCGCTCGATTTATTCGATTCGTCAGAGTCATTAGAGCTATGTTTGTCTTTTATCGGCTCTTAAATAACGACAAGATATTTTAGTTAATAGTAAAAAAAAATACGTTACATGCTGTTAGTATAAAATATCGCCCCCATGCGTATTTTTAATTTATTTCGAATTTAAAGTGAAACGAATTTCAAAGGGAAGGGAAAAGATTGTTTTGGAAAATAAATAACTTACGGAAGAAATCTTAACGATGATTATGGAGATAAAAATGCTTGAATAGAAGAAATTGGAGGTAAGTTTTCGAATAATTGGTTTCGCTAGCAAGCTCAAAAATTTATTAAAATTATTCAACGATCAGGTAAGTTGGAGACCCTTAAGGAAAAGTTTATAGAAATTGTCATAAGATTTAAAGATTGTTTGGAAATTATCTTGATAGGTTGAGAAAAAGTTTTATACGTAGAAAAAATATTTCAATCGATGGCTCCATCATTTCTTTTCTAATATTTGTTTGGACTAACCATTCATATACAATAAACTTGGCAACGCTTCAACTTATGGGTGATTACCCAGAAAAATAATTACAAGTTATTGATGGTTATCAATAATAAAATCACGAGATTTCGTTTAGCTCATAGTTCATAGGGATCTTTTGAGCACATAGGCCCGCTGTGCCCCGTTTGACGTTACCAGATTCAACGAGATTTTGTATATCATATTTTATGTCTGATATTGGGACTTCTGGTTTAAATTCAGTCACAACTTTCCTTCTTCTTTTTGTTTATACCACTCATCTTCGGCTTAAGTCCTTTGAGAAGCCGACCAGGCGCTTTGGCTTGAACCCTTTGATGTCGTTAAGTGTCTGAACCGCACTAGTGGCACTCCGGATCGTCTATGAAGCCCACGATGTGGAGACGGAGTCGTGGATGACCACGTCCGATCACTAATCGGATTCCGCGCCTATTGAAGCATTTGTTAAGTGTGAAACGCACAAGGTCCATATATTTATGGCTTTGCTTGTCATTGGCCGCGTGTGTCTATCCATCTCTACCGAGCCCGACATGTCAGCAGACATGGATTCTGGGCCCATCCCATTTCGCCGATTCCAGTCTAGCGGGTGAGTCCATCTTTGTTGCCTGACTGACAGGGCACCTAAACGATCTGGATCTTGCAGCCATCACTCACCAGATTTTGTAGGACTTCCTTGCACTCCAGCACTAGCCTAGAGCACCATTTTTCGACCGTAATGGCCTGTATGGCAGCTCTTCTATCTGACCAGATTGAGATTACGCGACCGTTACAGCTAATACCTCGGCTTGAAGGATGGCAGCGTATTACCCAAGCGAAAACGATTCGCTTATTTAAGGGTGTCCTCCGTAGAAGTCTGCTCCGGCCAAGCCATCCCTGTGGACCGGATGGCTCCATTATCCAGTCATCGATCCACTGCCTCCAAAATCTTATTATTGTAGGGTTGTGGGCGCCATTTGGTCGCTGCCCATCGAAATGATTGGGCATTCATCTGTTGATTGCATCCAGATTTTTGCATGACCAGCCTGCAGTTCTTTATATGCTGTCCTCATGACTTGTATCGTTAGATCCAAGGGTGGGAGATTCGGTGAGACTTCAAGTGCCCTAGTTGGCGCCGTACTGGGATACTGACAGGGCCACCACACGATGGCCTCGTACGTGAGACTATTGAGGTATAAATCCGATGGAGGATCTTAGGTTGGCTTTTTTTATTTTGTTGTTCACGTTATCCCTTCGGACTAGCACCACATGTCCACCAGTCTTTGTTTAGCTGTAACAACAGCTTACAACGTAGTAAATAATTTTTTAAGAAATGTTTTGATTTATTTATAAACTCGTAACTGATTTTGGTTTATGAATAGAGGCGCAATTAGATAAATATAATAAAAAACACGCCCTAAAAGCCCTTTTTAGTTGTAAGCATCAAAAAAATCATTAATATGATAATTTTTTTAAGCAAAGCTGTAACTATTTTGTTTAAATGAAACGTCAAAAAGTTTCGTAGCCGATTTTCCATTATTGTGATTCGAGTTTTTATTATTCGATAGTTAATAAAGCCCTGTTGTTAATCGATAAAATTGTATTAATGTAATTTAATTATTATACGATATACAATTATTGTTTGTTAGTAGATTAAAATTATCATTCATTTATCTGCGGGTTACCTCTATCATCACTGTCTCGATGATTGTGTTTATGTTTGTGATGATGTTCACAGCTTTCGCTACTTTCGTCGTATTTGTGTTTATGGCTATGACTACTATCATCATCATTATGTCTCTTTTTATCATTACTATAAAAATAATTCGCAATAATGGGACGAAATATTAAACATTATAAACGAATTAACTTATTGTTTAAATTATTTTTCGGTTTTATTATTACAACATAGAGACAAAATGTTTTGTTTTAATCAATGAAACTCTTTGCTAGATAAAATTTTCGTTAAATTCAAAAAAACTTGGCTCGAGATCAAAAACTAAGAAATTTTTGTTGTGTGTTGCTACCATATACGAGGTCCGGCTATTAAATAACGAGACTGCGTCTAGAGGGCGCCCTAAACGGGTATAGTAAAAAACAAATAATGCGTTGGGTGTCTATGCACGTTCCAAAACACGTTTTCGTCACTATTATAGTAATTGTACAGTAGCGGTTTGAACGGAACGTGTCTTTTTCTCACCATGTGTGACGAAAAACAAATTTTTCGTTAAATTGAAAAAAAAACTCCGACTGAGTGCTATAAATTGTTGCAAAAGGACTATGGAGACAAATCTCTATCTCGTGCGCGTGTTTTTGAGATGTGTAAGCGTTTTAGTGAAGGCCGAGAGACCACTGAAGATGACCAAGCGCCCAGGTCGCCCTGTAACTGTTTCAACTTTGGAAAAAGTGAACAAAATCAACCAAATTGGGCATGCAGATCGTGTGGAATGAGTATCTAGATGATTGCCGAGGCTGTAAACGCCCCTTACAGATTTCCTTGACAGATTAGAGAAGTTAGAAAAAGATCTGAGTCGACGGAAGCGGTAAAGCAAAAAACGGCAGAGCTCCTAAAGGCACTCGCCAAAGAAGACTTCCAGCACTGCTTCGATCAATGGAAAAAACGTATGGAAAAGTGTGTGTCGAGAGGAGGGGAGTATATATAAGTCTCATTGTGCTAGCTCTATTATGCACAAAGATGTTCAATTTACCGCTAATACCTGCAAAGCCCAACAATGCCGGATCATTAAAAATGGCCGCCCCTCTCAGGAGGAGGTAGATAAAAAAAGGTGGCAAAAATTATTATCTATAAAAATGATCTGTACAATTTTTGTCGTACGATGCGTGGTTCGAGAGATATTCGATAAAACGTATTTTTCAAAATGGCGGCTGAAGCGGGCGCAGCCATGACATCCCTGAACATATTCCAAAAAAATAGGTTCTCTAGAATTTTGTAGTTTCATCAATATGATTGTTGCTTAAGTAAAACAATGTGGCGGAAGTTGCTCTAATGAAAATTGTATCAAATTTAGAAAAATTATTATAAAAATGGGAATATTTATATTTCTTATGTGGTTCAGATTAGTTATAACCAGAGGATACAAGTTGCGTTCAATTTTTTATTGTTTATGTATATATAAATAAAAACAAGTCAGTCTCTTAGTTGTAATGTCTGGCAACATCGCATTTTTCAAACATTTCGTAATAAAAAGGTTTAAATAACTAAACAAACCATACAGAAACTTGTGGCAAAAGCATTTGTTTACCCCACGGTGGACATTTTTAAATAAGCGTCAGCTGATTTAGACAATTCGTTAGGTTGTATGTACAATGGCGAATTAAAAATGATTGGTATATTGGAATTTCCGAAAAATATTGAAAAATTCAAGTAACGATGGAATTTTTTCAAAAAATAGGACAAAAAAATTGAATTTCGTCATAAATAACTAAACAAACCATACAAAAACTTGTGGCAAAAGCATTTGTTTACCCCACGGTGGACATTTTTAAATAAGCGTCAGCTGATTTAGACAATTCGTTAGGTTGTATGTACAATGGTGAATTAAAAATGATTGGCATATTGGAATTTCCGAAAAATATCGAAAAATTCAAGTAAAGATGGAATTTTTTCAAAAAATAGGACAAAAAAATTGAATTTCGTCATAAATAACTAAACAAACCATACAGAAACTTGTGGCAAAAGCATTTGTTTACCCCACGGTGGACATTTTTAAATAAGCGTCAGCTTATTTTGACAATTCGTTAGGTTGATCAAAGGCGAATTAAAAATGATTGGAATATTGGAATTTCCGAAAAATATCAAAAAATTCAAGTAACGATGGAATTTTTTCAAAAAATAGGACAAAAAAATTGAATTTCGTCATAAATAACTAAACAAACCATACAGAAACTTGTGGCAAAAGCATTTGTTTACCCCACGGTGGACATTTTTAAATAAGCGTCAGCTGATTTAGACAATTCGTTAGGTTGTATGTACAATGGCGAATTAAAAATGATTGGTATATTGGAATTTCCGAAAAATATCGAAAAATTCAAGTAACGATGGAATTTTTTCAAAAAATAGGACAAAAAAATTGAATTTCGTCATAAATAACTAAACAAACCATACAGAAACTTGTGGCAAAAGCATTTGTTTACCCCACGGTGGACATTTTTAAATAAGCGTCAGCTGATTTAGACAATTCGTTAGGTTGTATGTACAATGGCGAATTAAAAATGATTGGTATATTGGAATTTCCGAAAAATATCGAAAAATTCAAGTAACGATGGAATTTTTTCAAAAAATAGGACAAAAAAATTGAATTTCGTCATAAATAACTAAACAAACCATACAAAAACTTGTGGCAAAAGCATTTGTTTACCCCACGGTGGACATTTTTAAATAAGCGTCAGCTGATTTAGACAATTCGTTAGGTTGTATGTACAATGGTGAATTAAAAATGATTGGCATATTGGAATTTCCGAAAAATATCGAAAAATTCAAGTAAAGATGGAATTTTTTCAAAAAATAGGACAAAAAAATTGAATTTCGTCATAAATAACTAAACAAACCATACAGAAACTTGTGGCAAAAGCATTTGTTTACCCCACGGTGGACATTTTTAAATAAGCGTCAGCTTATTTTGACAATTCGTTAGGTTGATCAAAGGCGAATTAAAAATGATTGGAATATTGGAATTTCCGAAAAATATCAAAAAATTCAAGTAACGATGGAATTTTTTCAAAAAATAGGACAAAAAAATTGAATTTCGTCATAAATAACTAAACAAACCATACAGAAACTTGTGGCAAAAGCATTTGTTTACCCCACGGTGGACATTTTTAAATAAGCGTCAGCTGATTTAGACAATTCGTTAGGTTGTATGTACAATGGTGAATTAAAAATGATTGGCATATTGGAATTTCCGAAAAATATCGAAAAATTCAAGTAAAGATGGAATTTTTTCAAAAAATAGGACAAAAAAATTGAATTCAGTCATAAATAACTAAACAAACCATACAGAAACTTGTGGCAAAAGCATTTGTTTACCCCACGGTGGACATTTTTAAATAAGCGTCAGCTTATTTTGACAATTCGTTAGGTTGATCAAAGGCGAATTAAAAATGATTGGAATATTGGAATTTCCGAGAAATATCAAAAAATTCAAGTAACGATGGAATTTTTTCAAAAAATAAGACAAAAAAATTGAATTTCGTCATAAATAACTAAATAAACCATACAGAAACTTGTGGCAAAAGCATTTGTTTACCCCACGGTGGACATTTTTAGTTACATCAAAATTCTATCTACTAGAGATAAAAAGAAACTCAGAAACCAAATAACCAACACAGTTCTGTTGATTATTATACACTCTCAATCTTCTAATAGTTATTGTATGCGATGTTGCCAATTTAGACATAAAAGTTCATTATAATCTTTTTTCTTATCCCATATTTACACCAACCTTTCGTCAGATTCACTACTGCTCGATGAAGAATCACTATCAGAATCTCTATAGTGTCTTTTAAATACATTGTGTTCGTTTTCTTTATCTTCTACAATATCTCTGACTCTTCTCTTTTGTAATATCACCTCCGGACCGTACCCGATGTTGGAATATACAGGATGGATACTGTTTACCCAATTTCGCTGTATTTGAAAATTGTTGATCATAAGAAAATATAGTAAATAATGGTAAATATTCGACATTAATGAATAATTTAAAAGTTTTTGTCATAAAACCAGTTTTACCCTTGAAATTTTTCAACAAACATTTTTAAATTAATAAATGACAGTATTTTGATAATTTGGTCCATTTATTATTTGCCGAGACTTATTTAGAGCTTTTAACAACGTCACCTACCTTGAAATTCTGAATTTACGATGACAGTTAAATATTTAGGACATCATAAGTTAGCTTTCGAGCAAATTTCATTAAAATTTCATGGTTACGATTAGTTCCATATTAGAAATGGAATACCAAAACATTTAATGTTCATTTACATTAATTACAGTGTTGTCAATACAAATTAAAATAATAAAAATCGATTAATCACTAAATTTAAGTGAACTTACCCCATTATAAGTTGTTTGGGGTTGTTCAATTTCAAAATCAGAAAGAATCTGAGACTCCAAATCACTCAAGTCAACTTCTCTCGGTGGACTTTTCGTCGTTGTGTAAAAACCGGCATTATAAACAAATTCTTGATTATTTGTACAATTGTTTTTAATAATCTGTGTGAATCTTTCCCAGGATTTTTCCCAAAATTGTACTTCACAAATAAAACTGTCTCGAGACCGATCAATTGGACAAGAAGGAGAGTCGATAGTTTTCGGGCAGACAGTAGGAGCTACTTCAACTAATAGAGTATATTTAATACCGGATACAACCTGTATGTTAATCGAATTAGATAATTAAAAGGAGATTCCAGTTAAACTTACCTGTTGTTGTACCCTTAAAACTTTCAGAGCCGTATGCTTTTGACTTCTTTCTGATTCGATATGTCTCAACGCGGTGTTTATCAGATCAGCGACGCCGTAGGCATTTGGATTTATATCTATTGGACAACCTAAGCACGGTACAGTCTTCTTTGGACTCTCTTCACTAATTTCAATATGCTTCGAATAGATAATTTTCAATAAGTAATTGAATAAACTAAATAATGAGCGGGTCACAATGATCGCATGAATGATTGTTCAAAGTAGACTTACGAGTTCAGGTTCTTCGGCATTTTTGATCGTCTTTGGGGTAACCACGTCAATAGCTTTTGGTTCCCCAACAAAATCCTGTTCAACTTTTGGTTCTTCAACAGTACGTGGTACATCTTTAGGTTCCTTTATAGTTTTCTGTTGTTCCGATACTGGATTTCCAATAAATGTAGGAATGATATTTTTTTGTTGTTCTAAATATATTGATTCGATTGGAGCACAAATTGCACCTGCTATGTGCCATAATGACTCCCCCACTATCTTACGGAAAATACTTTCACATTTTAAAGTGCCTCCTTGACATGGGTAATCACAGGTGGCTTCTACTTGGAAAGTTGCGTCTAATTTATCACCCTAACGATAAAAATTGATTTAGGGAAATATGAATAGAAATATTGAAATGTAGAAGATTAGTTTTGGAACGAAAAAAATATTTCAAAAATCCTCACGGTCAAACAATCATTAAAAATATAATCAATCAAGTTAAAACAAATTTTATTTTAAAAATAATAAAAGATAACATTCTGCAATTAGTTTAAAACTATAGCTTAGCATCTATTTCACCCCAAAAATAGGTTTTTTACGTTAGTATTTTGAGTTTTTAGAAATAAATTTGAAATTAACCGCGAAAAAGGCCAAGACTGTCATGGCGTCTTGAATGACGTCATACCTCGCGATACATCTGTTTGTTTATGACAATCAATTGTGTTTTTTAATAATTAAGGAATTCCTCGTATTATAAATACTGTATAGCGTCCCAATGTGAAAGTACAACGATAAAAACACCAGACGTACCAAACAATAAAGAAATGGTTAAAAATGCCAAGAACTAATTCCACAAATTATTTCTGTTAAGATTATTTTGATCTAAATATCAAACAAAACTTGATATATCTATTTATAAATGTACAAAATCTACCATAAGATACCACACATAACATTTATTAAATGTTATGACTTAATTAAGTTAAAGTTATTGAAACTTTGTATTCCCTAACCTCAAAATGAGTTAATAATTTTCATTCCACAGTGGGTAAATGCGTCTCTCTGACTGGTAACTGCTAATTAAATAAGACTTTGTTTGTTTTTCACATAATACTTACATTTAAGTTTTAAAACTGCGGACTTTCGATTAACAAAAGGATGTGTTCAATGCAAAATATTTGTCAAGCACAACTGCTTCAATTTTGGGCAAATTACTGCAGTTTGCTTTGTTAAATCCTGATTCAATGGCATATTATACCTGCCTTTCAAGATTAAACTAAAATCGGACTTTATTAATTTAACAATAATTAGTAAAAACTCGAAATAACCTGGCCTACAACATGGCGTTTCGCGAGGTATGACGTCACGCCTGATTGACGTTTAATGTCACGTGATTAAACGCCTCATTTTGTCGATTTTATTTTCCAAAAATATTATTAATCTTTTATCATTTTTGTAGAAAAGTTGTTTTTTTATTTACTAATTATCGTGGTTAATCATTAGAAACTAAAAGCCATTCGATTGTTTTGTCGTTTTGTCTCTTTCATTTTATATTGCTACACTTTCTTTTCGTCAAGACACCACCTCTGACCGCCCCTAATTTATTTTTTCTAATACACTTTTTGATATATTATTCCAAGACGTTTGTAGAGTCTTCCAAAGATCATCCAAAGAAGTTGGATTCACATTTTCTTCAACATTCCGATTCAATTCATCCCAAAATAATTCTACTGGATTTAGATCCGGAGATTGTTGAGGCCAATTCATTAATTCTAACTCACCACTATCTTGTTTATTTTTTAAATAGTTGAGACAAAGCTTAGATGTGTGCTTTCTGTCATATCTTGCTTAAACATATTAGAACCCCTACGTTGCCGTTTCCGTTTACTTAATTTATTCCCTTGATTTATCATTTTCTTGAATTAAATCTATTCTCATATTGTACTGAAATTATTTTTTTATTGAATTATATTTAACTTGAATTTTCTTCTCACTTTCTTGCTTAACACCCCTTCATAAAAAGTACAGACATATTATGGCTTCGATAGTACCCACTACAGGGCTAGAAAGATAAAAATGAAAATTGTAAACAGGGAGGGATTACTGACCCCTCAAATCTCTTCAGAATCCACTGGCTCATGTTGGGGGGGAGGTATTTTTTGGAAGAAAACGGATCAAAATTCACCAAGTATGAAAACATTTATACATTCTAAATAGCTTTACCTCAAAAACTGTTGGGTCTACAGAGACGGTTTTGGTCTCAAATTGTAGCAAATTTAGTCTACTTTAAAAATGCATCACGTATGTATTGTCAAAAAACTAGTCCGTCGGGGTTAAAATTGCCAAAAACTGAAGAAAAGTCGAAAATTTTACGGTTTTTTCGATTTTTGAAAAGGTTCGAGGTCACAAACTTGGATTATTCATTGGGCCAACATCACAAACAAGTGGACTGGACTGTATATACACGGCCAATCGGACGTATCACAGAAAGGCGTTTTTAATATGTAACGGTAACCAATTCTGTGCAGGATTCCTTTAATTCTATAGATCCCCTACTCCAGCAAATGAAAAACACCCCCACACCATCATAGAGCCATGTTAAACAGTTGGAGTTATAGCATCGGGATGCATTTTTCATCGACGAACATAAACTGTTCGCTTTTGCCCAAACATTTCGAATTTGGACTCATCATTCTACAGGACTTGATTCCAGTTTTTTACTGTCCAATCTTTATATGCAAGGGCCTATTCTAATCTTGTTTTTATTTCAGTTTCCGCGTCGCAAGAGTGGTTTCTTTACTGATAACTGTTTATCGTAACTTTCATTGAACCGCATTTGAATTTCAGGTTCTATAAGCTTCCTTTCCATTTTGAACATGATGATAACTCATCCTCTGCTTTAGAAGTTACACGGAGCTTCCCACTGCGTTTTCTGTCCTGATTTGTTGTAAAAGAAAAATATAAAGCCATCAACTTGGATATTTCAATTTTTCACATAAATTTTAAGGTTATGTGAAAAAAGTTGTACCTACAACTTTACCATTCAACTTTTTTCACTTCTCTTCCCGTTGCACTCAATTATTTTTTCTTTCATTTCTATTATATTCTCTTATTTTTCCAAAACTCATCCTACTATTATCAAAAATTATCGACCCTGGTCTATAATGTTAAAGTACTGACAAGATTCATCAATTTGACCTTGCTCCCGCCAAGTGGAATTTATTGTAAATCTGCTTTCATCTTCCAAACAACCAGATTTATATTAATTATTATGATATAATTGATAGAATTAAAATTTGGAAAGCTTTAAAAAAGGTAAAAAGCTATATATCCTATATTGACAGTTAGTATGAGAAAAAACGTCTTTACGATACGAGGCCGACAGTATTCATTTTTTCTCTCTCGTTCGAGACACTTTATCTATACTGCGCATGCTTGAAAATGCGCAGGACCGAGCTGGAATCTCGGAGGATAGAGAAAGAGTTATCATTCTGTCTTCCTTAGTTTCTATAAGTGGTAGTTAATTATTTTCCCACTACTCATATTTTAGAGATGTTTCAATGCGCAGTATAGTTTTTTCCCATAAGAACTGTCCACAAATTTATATCGAACTTTCGATTTTGATATGATTTATTCGTGGTGTTACACTCACTCATTTCATATTCTAACAATCCCAGCACTGGCCAATGTCAAATCTATTGAATTGAATATAATTTAAAACTTAAATTTATTTTTTGCTATTTGGTAACCAATAAATATACAACAATTTATTTACAAACAGTTAAAATATTATCAATAGAAATGTGAGCTCTCAAATTTTACGAAACATTTTACGAAAAAGATTTATTTCTTGCCACTTTAAGATATTATTTTATATGTTAAAATTATCTTAAATTACCTTATTGGAATTTTTATATATTTGAATTAATTGATATTCAGTATTAAATTGAAAATCATTTCTGAATAGCAATAAAAATAGTTGTAAATACTAAAGTTCAAAAATTTTCGTTATACAAAGACTAACATATTGAATATTTTAGTATTGATTAAATTTTTTCTTTTTCCAATTGTTAGAAAAATAAATATTAATCTGTATTAAATAAAACTAGCCCGTTCTTCAACTGATTTTTGGCTAAAATCCATGACTAAGTTGAAAATTCTGAAAGTATTAGTGATATTCATACTAAACACATTGTTTAATAAGCCTGGTGCTGGATGTAGTTGAGTAAGCAAAATGTGAGGAGTGTATGGTTTTGAACTCAGAAAAGCATGCAGATTATCCAAGGATAAATTTAAAAAAAATAATTAGCTGCATATTTACTGGTATTTCCCTGTTAATTTTTATGTTACTCAGCTTTAGAAAACTAGAGACATAAGAATTTGAATAATGATAGAATATGTTTATCAAGTTTCTGACTACTGTGCAATAAGTGTAAATATAAATTCAACTTTATCTTTACAGAAAACGAGAATTATCGCCGTTTTTTGGTTTTGGCGAAACTCAAATTGTTTATTTTATTTGGGTTTTAAAAATTTGCCTGTTAATATTATTATAAACACAGTTGTATATACATATTCCGTAATCAGTTATTGAAAATGGCGTTAATATAAGCTTTAGAGGTTAAAATGTTAAGGAATTTATGATAAAAGAGAAATAAACTGATATCTTTAATATGGATAAGTGCCTATAAATGATATTTGATGCGCAAACATCGCAAATTACATATAAATTCAATATGAAACAAAGAATAATGATCCAAACAATTTCCTCATACCTATGGGATATTATAAAAACATACCTCGACATTCTTCTGTAAAATTTTAGCTGATCTATAGGAAAAATTAGGATTTCGTTCATTCAAATATTTCAAAATGCTAGACGAAAGTTGGGTATCCACATCAAAGTCTAAGACATCACCTTGTAAACTTCCCAATATGCAAAACAGAAGGAGAAAAATTTGATTCAATCTCATCATTTTAAAATGATGTTAACACTTCGACCACTTAAGATCGACTGATGAAATAACCGTTCCTGAAAATCAATTGCTAACTTCAACAGTTCTGATTCACAACATGAAAACATATCTGTTGTTATAAACAAGGTGATAACCTTTGCTTTGTCTCTAATACACTTATCCGTAATAAAACTGGACATAAAACAATATGTAACTTATAAATATATTTTTTCACTCTCAATATATACATAAATAGAATCTTACTCATAAAATTGGTGAAATCACAGAAATTTCTTTGAACTTGGTCTATTATTGTCAATTTATCTGCAACGAGTGAATCACTTTTCAATTCATCAATTAGCAATGACTTAGTTAATTGCTTTTTATGATATAATTGTAATATTTTGTTGTTATGAAAATTAAAAACTTTGGTTACTTGTTGACATATCCAAGTTATGAAGGATATTTATAAACCTTAGACCAGATTTTCCTGTGTTGCCATGCTTCTGATGTCACAAATTACACGTTACCTCACTTTAACATAACATGTAGACAACATAATAATAAATAATATGTAAACTCCACTTTATAAGGTGAGTAAATTGTGAATAGTTTCTCAAGTTTGAAAAAACTTATGAATACAAGATAAAAAGCGGACTCAAAAAAATTAAATCGAATCAGTATATCAACTCAATAAAATGAAGAAATATTAACCGTACATAATATGACCATTGTTCTCAATATCACCAAGTTAAAAGCTTTCATAGGATGGTTAACTCGAAATGCCCTTACCTATTATACCAGTTTTGTGAAATTTTGGAAAGTCGGCACTACAAGAACGAATTCCGTGAACTGACAACGCTGCTTATGATTATGGTAAAAAAAGATAGCAACAAAATTGAAATGTAAAATAAAATATTGACTGTATGTTCATTTTTTAAAAAGTAGATTAATAGAAGAATGCAATATCTCAAGGAATAAAGTGAATAAAGCTTCATTTAATTGAAAACTAAAAATTGTCGTGCGACATCTATTAATTAAAGAAGAAATAAATCAGTATTGTATGTATTTCTTCTATGTATATTCATTCTACTTACTAATTTCGTTAGTAGATGACACTACTAGCTCACATAACCTTCCAAAGTAATTTGATTAACAAATATTTTAAATCAGCGTTATTACCTGTCAAATTATTCAGTTCAACTGTTTTAGTTTTTGTACATTTCACTCATTCTGCCTTTCGCTTACATAAATTTTTTGTGTCGTTTCCATTTCACATTTCGGGAAACCACTAAATTATGGGTCTTATTGTCCATTAAGGTACGTATTAGAACTTTATATATCAAATAAGTTTTATTTTCTCGTCATGATAAATAAATAATTGTTGACATATAAAAGATAAATAATATAACAGATCTAGAAAAATTAATGTTAGACTAATTAGTTCTTCAATTTTCTTGGTAATGATATTTTTGTTGTATTTAATTTTGTAAATATATGACATTAAAGTGAAGTTTTAAATGGACGTAAAACTATTGGTTATGATTTATATTTTATTGTTATATTTTTGGATTTAATGAAATGTGGAATTTATCTATATTTCTATAAAATTAACCGATGATAAAGTTTTATTTTGATATAATCTGTAAATGAACTTATTTCAATACTCAAAATGAACTATACACGAAAATATTCTTTCCCTTAGTTACGCTTATGTGGAAAGGTGGTCAAAGTCTAAATTTTTTATTCAAATGCCAATTTTTGTTAATTATTAAGAAAGTATCTTAGAAATTGTGTAATAAACATCCTTGGACGTTATAAATATAACCTTAATTAATTTAATTGATATATTAATTACGTGATATAATATTTTAGAGCCGCATAATAAACCAGGCCTAATAATTTGAAGAGAAGTAATAACAACTGATTCCGAAGGTCAGATATTAGATTAGCGAAGTTGTTTAGTAAAGTGGGGATAATATATTGGTGGAATAGCTACTATCAAAATCGAATATCACCAGCCTAAACATTTGGCTACTAGCGTAAACCCAGCTAACATTGCGTTGCCGTATCCGGCGAACGGAGATAGCGTATAGCAACAAGGAAGTAAATATTGTCGCGCGCGCATAGTTAACAAGTGAGCGTTGAGTGCGCATATCATCAGAGAAAAGACCAACAGTCGTTTTGTTTTCTTACGAACGTGAGTGTCTATCTTGTGTTAGAAGTGGTTTCAGTGCGAAATTTTTTTTCTGCTGTTCGCGCCGAATGACATTTCAATTTTAAAATACAATATGGCCGCCGATTCGGGAATGGATACTTGCCCCTCGCCTGAAATCGCTGATTCTAGAAAAAGACCTCTGGACGGGGACGCGGAAAACGGAGATAACAAACGATCACATTTTAGTTCAGGTAAGTCTCCAATAAGATCATTATGTTTTAATTCTATTTTCGATTATTTCCTTTATTGTTAACTTTGTCCGTCCTCGCTATGACGTACGCAACTGTCATTGTTTCAATGTCAAATTGATCGTAATTAACCCAGTAAAGAGCTGGGTAACGTCGAAGGTTGTTTGACGTTCTAATTAACGGAAGGCCTAGTGACTGACTGACTGACTGACGGTAACTAAGTTTCGCACCATCAGCTGGTATATAGTCGATCTGTAGGTGTGGAAAAAAATGTTTTGTTATTGTAGCCTCGAAAATATTGGCAATACATAATTAGGTCACGCTGTTTTTATTTATTTTTATTCGTTTTATTAGGTGATTATGTAAATATGTGTAGTTCGGAATGTTTAATATTGTCACATTTTCAATCTCGTTTCTTTTTTTATTCTATCGTTTTCTACTTGACCTATATATCGCTGAATTCGCCTTCTTTGCTCCATTGATCATGGCATGATGGTGACGTCACTCGGTTTAGTGTGTTGCAAGCAAAGGAAATCAAGAGTTATGTCATTCACCACAAATTCGCAATAGTTTAATTGATTAATGCAATAATTTCCAGAGAATGGATATTTTAAATTAATTACATTGTATTTGAAGCAACAATTAATACCTGTAATGGTTATTATAGGAACAAATATAAATAAATATCAAAAACTAGCTGTAATCAACAGTAAATGATTTTTTTTTCATTTTAAAACTTCCTAATAATGTCATATAAAGTTTTCAGGTTTTCCTCTAACGTTTATTAATAATTATTTTTGTATATTTAACCTTAAAATTAAACTTTTAAGTAATAAGCCTAATACAAATACGATATTCCCATTGTTATTGAAACTGAATTTCAATTGTACTAATCTTTCGGTGGAATTTTCCGTTAAGTTATTATACAGGGTGTAAAAAACGTATTTATAGACTCGTTGAGTATAGTTGTAGTTGTGTGGTTTAATTTGAAGAAGGGAAAGTATTTACATACTTCTTTTGAAACGACTTTGGTATTTTACTTTGTTTTATTAAGATGATAAGTATATTTGAGAATGATATTTCAACAAAAAATACTTACTTACATATCCGCGTATTATTAATCATTATATTGAATGAAAATAACACTGGTTAACACTGTTTTTGTCACACGAACTAGGGTGTGATGATTTTTGTTTGTTTTGATATACCCTCAATTAAAAAAAAATAGTATTTTGTGTCAATCACATCCAGTTTTTTGTTTGACACCTATATATTCTTTTCTGGCCTCGTTTACGTGTTTTAGTTTAAATAACTTGATTTAGGCGACTGTCTAACGATTGCATTTAACTAAATTACGTTTGTTACATTGTAAAAATGCCGCGAAAATGTTCTAATAGCCCGGGCAGTTTTGTTATGTGTGTGGAGAATGAACTTTTACATCTCAGTGTCGAAAATTTACGCCCTTAATTGAAAAGTGGTATATAGACTAGATATTTATTATTGTTTGATGGCCATAGTAGCCAAAATTTGGTGTGACAAAAAATATTTGTTGAATTGGTAATTGAATAAGTATGCCAAGTCTGTTGGATATTGATGAAAATATTAAATATTTATATTGTTACTTAATCAAATTTTGTTTAATGTTTTTTGGTTAAATTCAAACGTCTATTATTTATCATAAAGTAATTTTTAGGCAAATGTAAGTGAAAATATACATAATTTTGTAATAATTATTCATAATAACGATCATAAATATTGATTAGAAATTCTTTATAACCAAATATTACGTATTAACAAAAAATTCGATATTTCTATCTAACAGGAAGGACGTTTGACATTTTATTTTTGTTGATACATAATAAAATATCACCTTTTTATAATATCAATGTTTCCCCGAATATATACAGTGCTTTCCTCTTCTTATCTCTGGAAACTACGGGGGTTACTTGAAAAGTTTCAGACGATAATCTTTTTTCTGTAAGTGAAATTTTAAGATTAAGAAACAGGAAAAAGTCGATTAACCAATTCGAAATCCAATTAGTGATCACACAAATATCAGAGCAGGTTCGCCCTTTTCGTTTCAGGAATGTAGTGTCGGATCCAGGTTTCATCTTCATTTTGCTTAAACCGCGTCAATAAGGTCCGGAAGATGAATAAAAAAGCCAAAACGTCTCCCCAAACAAACTATAAGGTACATATTTTAACATTTTAAAACCTATCGATTGCAGTTCTTTTCTTAGTGATTCTTTACATCCATCATAACTCAAATATTGATTAATTTTCTTTGAGGTAGGTATAATTTTTGTTCGATTCTTGTCAATTCAAAATGCTGTTTCGAGTCTCCTATATAGCTTCGATTTTGCATTTGGTAGATGAAAAAAACGGAGTTACTCAGCGTTTTGCCACTCAAACTCAAACCTCAATTCGACTTTTATGGCTATATCGCAGTTTTTGACAGCCCGAACGGCCACGTTTGAATTTAGCTGAAGCGTCCAAAATGGCTGAAACTTTTGTGTTATCTTCAGGTCGGAAACTTTCCAGACAACCCTCGTATTAAAGATAAACTAATGAAATTTGAAAACTGGATATTTGTGTTTGTTCATACCTAATGTAATTCAATTTTTAATGCCTAAAATTTATCATTTTCCAACTGTTTGACTTTTTTAAATGTATGTGCAGTTACAACCCAACATTCTTCAACAATAAGTTATTCTAAAACGTCAATATTGCCTCGTATTAAAGATAAACTAATGAAATTTGAAAACTGGATATTTGTGTTTGTTCATACCTAATGTAATTCAATTTTTAATGCCTAAAATTTATCATTTTCCAACTGTTTGACTTTTTTAAATGTATGTGCAGTTACAACCCAACATTCTTCAACAATAAGTTATTCTAAAACGTCAATATTGCCATGTTCTGTTGCGTAAACCTTCGATTTAAATCATCACTACAGAAAAAAATCCAAAGGTCTAAGGTCCGGTGATCGAGATATCCGTTCCATTGGATCTCATCGTCTAATCTATCTACCACAGTCAAATACCATCTTACGGTACCGTAATATGAAGTTCGAAGGATTAACGCTTCTATTACATTTTGCAAATATGATTTCCCAAGATTCCTGGTCAAACTTTCACCTTCTGGGAAAACTGTGTTTGAGTTTATTCCACAATTTGTTATTTTTGTCACTAGAGTAAATTGTTTTGGTATACCCTGGCTGTTGGTTAATTTCCGTGTCCAGTATTTGGTCACGGTCATTGTCTGAATGGACATGAAAAACTAGCTACCACAGAAATCACTCAGGGCCGGAATAAGGCTATGATCAAAAATTTGTTACTAAAATTTTGTGTGTATTTAATGCCTGGTACATGTTTATTCTGTGAAATGATTTAGGGGAAGAATCAATAATCTTTTTTTCCAAAATTAAGCGTTCCTGAATGTCCTAAGAAGGACATGATTATACTGAGATGACCCCTGTACATGTTGATCCCAACTTTTTTACATAAATAAATATATGAAGATGATTCAGGAAAAGAACTAATAAGTTTGAAGCATATTTTTTTATTCTTTTTCCACAATACTCCCAAAAATTGTGATAAAAGTCTTTTCTATCGATATTTTCAAATCAGTATCATTTTAATTCGGAAATAACATTAATTTTAGTGTATTTTAATCACAAAACTAGCAAATTTACTAGCCGGAACTTGTCATTGCTCGCCCTAACACATAAAAATTAATTCACAGTATTTTTGTATCACGCCTCGTATATCAAGTTGTTTGGAGCTTAGTAAAACTTCTGTAATTTAATAATGAGGTGTCAAAATGAGATCCCTCTCATTAATTTTTGAAAATCGAGTGATCTGTACCGGTCTAAGCCTCTTGTTGATATTTCTTATGCCAAATTCTGTCACTTTTGTATCACAAACGTGTAGATATTTAGAAAAGTTTTGGCTGTCGAAAAAAATCATATCACCTGTCTTCGGCTGATCAGTAATTTCATCTAGATTCGTTTTCGGTATACTGTGAATCTTGGTACGATAATTATCGGCCAATTTGTGAGGTTATGTTAATTAGATGCCGAAAACTTTTCATTTTAACCTCGTATACGTAATAGCGATTGATAAAAACGCTTGTAATGTTGATGTAATTTAACAATAATAGAAATTAAGTGAAGTTGCATTTCCAATACCGTAATTGAACTTGCGATTTCTATTTCAATGAGCGCAACCGAGCAAAAGTGATCTTCTCCTTTTATTTTTGCGTTCTTAACCTAGTTCGTCGTTTCGAACGCGTTGTCTAACGAGACCTTGAATGACTTTAGATTATATTATATAGTATTACGTAAACACAGAACGACGACGAACAGCGACACTACTTTTAACTTTTACATCGAGTTTGTATAACATTATATGGAATATATGAAATAATAATTGAGACACTTATATACGGGGAGGGAGAAAAAATTACTAAAATATCACTCACAATCTTACCCAAATCCTGTCAATATCATCGATACGGAAACGATATATAAAGAAGGAGAATTCTATACTGATATACGTAAACTCTTAAGCAAATAACGTTTCATAAATCAATCGATAAATATCGTATCGATATATTCAAAGAATATCGATGTATGCAGCGTAAAAAATGTCGATTTATCGATATTTTTATTTCAGAGCGTTGAGTATTCAAAAACAAAAAACATTAATGCATTTTTTATTTTCGTCAGTTCTATTTATTATTTAAATAAAGTATTATAAATTATATCTATTTATCTATCTACTGATATAGGATCCTTAGTTCCATTTGCAGATTTTAGTGATCTTGAATTTGTTGACATTTGCATTATAATGTTTTGTTTTCGAATGCGTCGCTAAATTTGTCGTATTTCCACATGTTTCGTATGTGTTGCCACATAAATTGCAAGAAACACGTTGATTGTTCTCATCTTTAGTAAAAAAAATTCCACACTGTAGATATTATAAATAAAAAAACTACAATTACACAACGAAAAGACACAACAAATCACACCACGTAATGTCGCTAGCCGCCATTTTACTGTACACTACACGCACATACACAAGCAACATAACACAATATCAAAGCTTGCGCGATGTAAATAATTAATTAATTAAATATGAGGACAGGTAAAATATTAAAACAGTAAGTGAAATATGAAGTTAGTATATAGTAAAATAAAATAAGTTTTTTTAAAAAAATATCGAATTCGATACTCAAAAATTAATATCGAATATCGATATTTTAAGATTTCCAAAATATCGACGATATTTATCGATTAATTTTTGAAGAAATATCGATAGTTTGATATATCGATATTTTGTGCGCTTCCGAATGGTCGGTTGAATCAAAATGTTTCTTTTTTTATCCTTTATAATCTTTTTTTATAATAATCATTTGCCTTATTTACCATAAAATGAATTATGATTACTAACAGGGTTGCTACTGAAATTTCGATATATGACAGTACAGATGTGGATATGTCAAATCTGTCATTGTCATAATAAAGTTTGGTAAATTTATACTTTCGCGGTACCCTCGTTTTTTGGTTCTAGAAAATCGAAAAATCATCCGATCTCGATGAATTTTTTTTTGAAAACCTTCGTTTTTACGGCGGATTTATGGAAAAAATTTTGGTTAGGTTAGGGGGGGTGCTAAAAATTCAGAAGAAATGTTCACATTTGGTTTGCTTTTCAATTTTTCAAAGTTAATTTTTAATATTGTACCCTTGATTATGATGAGTGATTTTAAGAATGTTTTTGTTCATTTAACCTCAATGTTTACTTAATAAAAAATGTACAAACGATTATATGTGAGAAAAGGTCAATTTCAAGAGAAATTTTTATTATTTTTAATTGTAAAAACATGATGAATCAACATTTTTGTATAATTTTTTTTCTAAATTTGTTCGTTTTTTTGTATAAATTATAAAAAAAATATATAAAAATTTCATTTGATTATTTGAAATGTGTGCATTTTCATGAACATTTAAAGCCCTGAAACCAATTTAAGTTTTAATTTTTTTTTAATTCATCGAAATCGGATGATTTTTCGATTTTCTGGAGATTAAAAACGGGGGGACCGCGAAAATATAAAATTAACCAAGTTTGACATTTTTAACGGTGAACATACGAGTGCTATTTGAGTTGTTCACAGATACTTGAAACATTAATTTTGGTCAAAAAATGGAATTGAATCGCGTACATTTTCGTGCGATGATTTTCGACGTGGATTAAACCAACAGTAGTGTGGCATGTGAAGCTCTCTGCAAAGAGTTTCAAATTCTTGTTCAATTGTAGTTCGGAAATCGAAAAGTGTCCGCGGTCCTCTTGCAAAAACACAGTCCTTGAGAAGACCCCACAGGATAAAATCACAGGGTGTCAGGTCACATGACCATGCGGGCCGCTCAACGAATCCTCCTCTGCTTATTAATTGTCCAAAACGCGCACATATAACGCGTAGTGCGCCGAAGCTCCATCCTGCATAAAACGACGGATGTTCGCTAGTGTAGAATCTTTGTCCAGTTAACTACGTTATTCTTTGAACAGTCACTTGATCCTCAAACAGTACAGACCCATATATACACCTCAGGCAGGTTAAATTCTTGTTCAATGAAGACGTGAGAATTCTGGTCGTTCCAGTATACCGTTCAAGATGGAACTACTCGAAAAATTCCAATCGTGGAAGAGACTCGGACGGTAAACCCGATAGTGCATGCGTTTCAGCCTTCGTCGTAAAGAAGTTGGAGTAGTTCGGTTGCTCAACTAGCACCAGCGCCACTATTTCCATATTTTCGTCGGTAACAGAGCCCGTTTTTAAAAATTTCTGGTACGTCTTCCACACTGTAGAACGATTTGATAGCAGCGAGTTCGGTAATTATTGTTGAAACGTAGTTTTGTAATCCGCGCTCGTACGCAGTCATGACATAACATTTAAAACGCTTTCTTGAAGCGTGAACTTGTATCTGAAAACGCGTCTATTAGACAAACACGTGTTATCATGACACTGATACAACTGTCTGTAGCACGAACATGCTCCGTTTTAATCTTTTTCGACAGCGTTGCCAAGCTTATGAGCATTGCCGGAATTATGCAAATTTTTTCGACAGCCTTGTCTGGCTTCTGTACAATTACGACATAAAAACGCTTAAGAAGCATAAAATTATTCAAAAAATACAGTGCGTCGAATAATTTGGTCGGGAATTGTATATGAACTGACTGGCTATACTTGAGCGATTCATCTCCGAATGTAGAATGTACAATAAAAAGGGCACGAAATGTTTCGAGTACTAGAAACTAATGAACATTGAAAAGTGATTCTCCCTTTGAACCGCCCCCGTATTATTAATGCGTTCAACCAGTTCCAAATCTATTGACCTCAATTAATAATGCGACTGGTTTTATCATAGAATTCTGTTATTGAAAATGATCATCCGATGCTAAATAATCTCCAATTTGCGTTACTCCAATGTCGATTGCAGATGTGGTAAACAATAAATGAAGGATGCTGTATAAATATTGAGAAAAAACTTAATTACCATCCCACGTTCAATATTATATAGTAGACAGATTAATGAAATTAATTTGAATGGTATTGACTCGCGTGATTTGTTTTTTTTTTCTTTGGCATGGGAATCTTTTATGGTTTCAAATACCTACCAATACTTCGATAAAATGAAAGATATCTAAAAATGAATTTGTAAAACTTCACCGTAACGTAGCTGGTAGCTAAGATTATATGCTCGATATATCTGCCACTCTGTATAAAAATTTGATGACAACGTTCGATCCTAGCGACATCTTTCGAACTGGCTCTATACCAAGAAAAAATATTTCTATAACGAAAGATTTGATGTAAAGCAGGGTCCACACCGGCTGAACCGGAGCCCCGGGCGGCTTTGCCGGGTTAGAAAATGCCGAGGATGCCGAGCCGAACAAAAATGTAGAGTGGGGACGTGCCGAGCGGCTTCAGTTACAATCAAACCTCCGACTGAAAATCCAAAATCTTCTTTGACGTCTTTTTGGGGGCTGATTTAAAGCCATGGCTGACATAGCGACGTCATAGTCGGTAATCATTTTGAAAACACTAATACTTTAAGGAAACTTTAAAAAAAACTTCTAAAAAGTACTTTTCAACGAAGTCACCAGTCTTGGTGTTGAAACTATAATGTAGGTAAAAATAACCCGGTCGGTGTGGTTTTCGGTGTGGACGTCGTGCTCGAACTTCTCCTATTCTAGTGCACAGGCCCTGGTTGGTAGTACTGATTCATGTTTAACAGTTGATTTTGGAAATATTAGCTGCTTTCCATTTACACTCAAATTATTCTCACCTGTGATGTAACTCAGCTCCTTTTCAGTATCACAAGTGAGACCTAACTGAGTTTTCCCCCGAAATCTGCACAAACTTGAGACCGTGTTTTTTAATGATTGTTGTTAAGTCAAATTAAAAGTGAGGTTAGGTCACGCTATCAGATTTTGTCATCAAAATAAGCAAATAAGTACACAATATTAAACTATTGATGTATTCAGAGAATATTAAACCATATTACGTGTTCCTCTGAGCACCGACGTCATTATTTGAGTATGAAATATCCACATAACTGAGTATCTTAACTCCCTTGGATGTAAATGGAAAGCAGGTTTTATTTAAAGTTAAAAATTTGCTTAAATCAGAAACAAACTCATACTGTAAGTGGAATATCGGGTGCAGAACCTGAATTTACACCATCAGAATTACTGGACTTGGTTTCTACCGCCATAAATAATTTCTCCATTGCAGATACTTTGTCTAACAACTCATAAACTTTGTTCGGAACATCTACCATCAATCGCTTCTTGCCACATAAAATACCTTGGTATCAGTGGAAGCTATTTGTTTGTTTATGATCTTCTTAAGCTTCTGTTTTGTCCCCCCTTTTACACTCGTAAGCTCCATCTGCTTCTCCTACTTTCTTACCTAGAGATTACATATTAGTCCGGTCAAATTGGACCAAAAAAATAAGAGTGAAGCTACATAAATTCCCATCAAGTAAAATTGTTTAGAATACAATAGAAAATAAAATTTAAACGTTCCCCATCATTTCCGCGTAGGGAAAAAATTCTATTCAAGGTGAAAGGTAAAAAAAAATGAGTTTTTCGTGATTAACAGTAATACGGTAAGTTTTATCATAAAAATACCTCAGACAAAAATTGTAGATCATAAAATTATCTACAAAAAACTTAACAATATTTTTTTTCTACGTGCCACCGTTTCTGAGATACAGAACTTAAGCAACATTGATAATTTATTTCATGAGCTTATGACAGTTCCAATCGATCAACAGAAATTTCTTACAAATACTCAAAAGTCTCGGTTCATTTCAATATTGTAAGAAAAGTTTACTGGTGAAAATATATTGGTTAAACCATTAAATACAAAAATACAATTATTACAACTTTTTGAATCATTATATCTCAGAAACAGCGGTTTGTAGGAAAAAAAGTATTGATACGTTTTTTGTAGATAATTTTATGATCTGCAATTTTCGTCTAAGGTATTTTTCTGATAAAACTCACCGTTTTGCAGAAAATTGCGAAAAACTCATTTTTTTGATCTTTGACCTTGAATAAAATTTTTTCCATACACGGAAATGACCGATTTTCAGCTTGATGGGAATTTATGTAACTTCGAAAGTCTAAATTGACCGGAGTATATGCGATAACATATTTATAGGAAATAAGGGGGCAAATCTCATCTTATAGAGCAAAAAATAACTGAGTCAAAAGGTATAAAAATCTCAAAATGGCAAAATTTCGACTATTTTCGTTTTCCTGTGCACCACAAAGATAAATCCTGGGTTACATATAGGATCGTGTGTAAGATTCCTATTAGGTTGGGCTAAACAAAAATTTAGACATTAGTCTTTCGGTATACCAACGATTTGAACGGAACCAAAAAATCATGTGAGTGTTTGTTTGATTCAAACAAAGGCGTCACAACCAAATCCAAACACACTGTCCGGTACACAAACTTGTCAGCTGCCTGTGCCAAAGCCTACAAATCAATCAGAAATCCAGGATTCTGTGCTTAGTCAACCCGATAAGGTATCTCAAGAGAGTGATTCAAGTTATGAACCGTTAATTTCAAAAAAACCTCATTAATAATTGATACAACGTGATTTCAAAGATTTGTATTTGTCTAAAGAACAAGTTGAGCTTTTGGGGTCCACATTAAACGACTGGAATTTACTTGTTCCTGTTACGAAAATTTCTTATTTCCCATATCGTGACGATAAAATGAAATCTTAACTTTCTATAGCAAACGATTTAATTTATTGTTATAACATTCCTGTAGTTATAAATTTATTGAATTTTGAATATGATCCAAGTCACTGGCGATTAGTCATTGACTCATCAAAAACGATTTCGAAAGCAATGTTGCTAATCAACCGAAACATCCAGTGCTTGTGGTCCGCGGTTCTGATATAAAAGAAACTTACGAGAACAGGAAGTTCCTTCTTGAAAAAATTTAATGCAGTGAACGAGTTTGGGAAATTTGTGGAGATTTTGAAGCCATTGCTCATTTGTTTGAGCTACAGTTTGGTGACACAAAATATTGCTGTTTCATTTGCAAATGGGATAGCAGAAACCGAAAAAGTCACAAAGAAAGTACGGCTCAAGCGTGGATCACCTACTCCAGGGTAGAAGAATGTTGAAAATGATCTTTTAGTGAACTCTGGAGGCATACTTGTACCAACGTTGCTTAGTTGCATATAGAGCTCGGCCTGATAAAAAAAATGTGGAATCTAGATCTCAAAATGGCAGTGAAAGAGAACTTTTCCAAACTCAGCGTGTCAAAAATTAAAAAGGGAATATTTATTGGAAATGTTTTATGAATGCTGTTAAAAATAGACTTATAATTTCATAGAAAGCTTTGGGATGTAATATGTCGTTAAAATACATATCCTGGATTTCTTACTCGAGAATTTGGGTGCTACGAGTGACGAACAAGGCGAAGGATTTCATCAGGACATTTCCTTTCCTAGAAAAGGGCTATCAAGGGAAAAAAGTTTAGTAATGCTAGGAGATTACTGTTGGATAGTAAATTAAGGAACGGACTTAGTGGTTTTTGTACTTTTCATAAAAATATATGTCTTGATGTCACAAAGAAACCCGATGCGTCAATATATTATTGTTTGGTGGCCGTAGTACATTCAAAATTTGCTCCAAGTTTTCGTGTGACAAAAAAAGTTTCAATTTCTGTTGACCAATGTAATCTGACTAATTTTGTTGGCGGTTTATTATAAACATTAATCATGATAAAGTTATTTTCGAGATCTAATTTCTTTCGACGCTTCTATCTGGATTTGTCGCGAATACCTGTTAATTTTAAACGCATTAATTCTAATTTTATCTTTAAAAAAGTACGCCAATGAATTCCGCAACCTTGTACCTAAATAATTTTGTTTATTTTAAACATACAATACAAATTCGTCCGCACACGCCCAGGGCCGGATTAAGATTTATTAGGCCCGGGTCTAAAATAATGACGGAGTCCCTTTAAGGAATTCGGATTAGCATCCTTAATTTCAAGCGCACGCTTTCCCGTTAATTACTCGTTTTTGATATCAATGATGGGGCTTTCTTGGACTCGAGGTCCGGGGCCATAAGCCCCCCAAGCCCCTAGCTTAATCCGGCCCTGCACACAACGAACATGATTTTATTATGTATTAACCTCGCGGAGTGATAATTACAAAGATTTCATCATCGTCGTGAGTTGAGTCACGCAAAAGAATTTTGTGTTTGTACCAAGTTCGATGATGTTTTTTTTTCAATTGTTTGTTATTAAGGTCGTTTTCAAGGGCGATGTGAGATAGATTAATAAAATGCAAAACTTGTTACGGTCATTTCAAATATTAATTAGAATAATTTAATTTTCTCGTGTACTAATTCAAGTGTCCGGTCCTTTTTTGGTCTTTTATAATAGGCGGGGAGCCGGTAACACTGAAAGTCCCGTCAAAGCGGAATCAAAAAATTTTTATTCAAATAAATAAAACATAAGTATAGGAATAAATTACGCTCGGTATAAGCGGATTCCTATTGCCGATAAAATGTGAAAAAATTTAAAAAAAAATGTTTTACCGTCATCGCGGATATTAATTTTTTTTTATGTATTCGACTGTAAGTTTTATTGACTTTTAGAAAAAAATCACGCAAACCACTTTTTCTTGCCGGAAGGGTCTGACATATCTATTTGAAGTGTGTGTTGAGGTTTCAAATTTCAACATCATTTCGGAAACTCTTTTTTTATTTCATTCATTTTTATGTAATTTTTGAAAATATCTTGGTATGTGCGCTCAAAACCTGTCGGGAAAATCCCGCATACCATCTTGAAGTGCATAAACTTTATTAGCATCTACTCCAAAATGTACTATGTTCAATACATTTATTTTGGATTTTCCCGACAGGTTTTGAGCGCACATACCAAGATATTTTCAAAAATTACATAAATACGAATAAAATAAATAAAAATAGTTTCCGGCCTGGTGGAGAAATTTTAGTCCTAAAGTTAACGGCTCCCGGACTATAACCATAAGCTATAGAGAACAACAGAAAAAGGTTTGGATTGGTCGAAAGCCTTGTGCATTAAATATTACATAACCGTATTATAAGTTGGTTAAAAATTTTGTTTTCTTTTTCTTCTTCTTTTTTCCATAATAGGCCTTTTTTTTCTTGGATACCTTTCCTCATCTTGGCTCTAGATTGTCACTCCACGTCTTTCGTGGTCGACCTCTACTCCGTCAAGCCTAGAACGTCAATTTATCGAGACTCCTTTCTTTGGAAGATTACAAGCCTATAGAATCAGCTACCAAGGCAGGCACCACTGGAATCAGTCGAGTGTACTTTCTTGTGATTGCTTTGTACATAAAAAATAGCCAATATAGTTCCAAGAAACAGAAAAAAAATGTAAATAGAACGCATCACTAACCAGTTGAAGAGAAAAACTCGTGTTGTCGTGATTAGTTTGAAAACAAGTTGCCAGCGAATCAACGGGTCGAGTTTCTTTAAACCGGTTACCAACGCGTTATCGACTGGTTGGCAACCAGTTGCCCCTTGTGTAGTTCCCCATTCCAGGTTGTTACTCATTACAAACTGGTTAGAGATTTGCGTCAGAAATGAGATTCTTTTGGCACTATGTGATGCTCTATTCCGTGATTTTGAACGCATTTTCTACCAAAATCTCACTAAAGTTTAAGGGGCGAATTACGTTTATAAATTTAAAATGGATTTTCAATAAAAATCAGTTGAAAGCATCAAAAGGCTTGCCGAGGTGGTTCAAGAATGTGTACTGAAACCAAATCAACGATTATTCCTAAGAATTGAAATCCGAAACGAAAGAAATACGATTCAAAATTTGAAGAAGTCATCTACCGAAGCGATTAGCTTGAATACCAAGGAAAAAAAATTACTAATCGCTCCAATAGATGGACCGCGGTTAGTCGATTGGCCAAAAGTGGTGTACAACGGACCACAACAATGTCAACTCAATATATAATAAGCAAAAATTTGTTGCCCGAACAACCATCGAACATTGTTAAATGCTCAAACGTTGCTTATAAACATATTTTCGAACAATTATCAATGTCGTTGGGTTGTTACTACTCAAAACAACATCCGACACTAGACTAAAGTTTTTGTCGTGATTCGAGTTAATAGGATTACCCTGACTGAGTTGTAAGCAGGTTAATTTGGTAAAAATATAAATGTACACCCGATATATTATCTATATTTATACAAATATTATTTCATACGAAAATACTGGAGGAAAAGCTTGAAAAAATATTTTATCCGTCTACTTAAAGTGATACGCCAATGGATTACCAATGCTTCATAATTTTATTACTCTTTCATTCATAAAAATAGACTATGTATACGAGGTCTGGCTATTAAATTGCGCGCCTAGAGGGCGCCCTAGACGGCTGGGGTATTTGTGCAGAAGCAAATTGAAAAAAAAAACTCCGACTGAGTGCTATAAATTGTTGCAAAAGGCCTATGAAGACAATTCTCTATCTCGTGCGAGTGTTTTTGAGTAGTGTTAGCGCTTTAGTGATGGCCGAAAGAGCAAATCAAAATTCAAAGCAATGTTGATTGTTTTTATCGACAGTATCGTGATGACTGGATGGGTTTCAGAGAGTCAGACTTACTATTTGTCATTTTTGGCAACACTGCGACACCGAGTTCGTAAAAAACGGCCCGATTTTGCACAAGGACAACGCACCTGCCCATAACGCGCTACCTGTCAAGCAGTGCTCGAACACTCGTTGTACTCACCAGATTTGGCACGGTGCGATTTTTTTTTGTTTCCGAAAATAAAATCTGTCTTGAAAGGGACCCGATTTGAGTCGACGGAAAGGTCCTCACCAAAGAAGACTCGTTATTTAATAGACAGACCTCGTATGCAAGTCTTAAAAAATTAATTTGTCAGTGAATCTGAATATACTATTTAACGTTTCTGAAGATGGTGACTGTGGTATCGAAACGTCTATCAGATATAATAAAAGTATGAGAGTTAACAACGGTTCTAGTATTTTTTTATTATTTAAATTGTAGCCACTTGATGTCTTACAGTTTTTTGTAATCACGAAATTGTCTTTAACTGTTTTTATCACTGAATATCACAGTTTACACAATAACTGAAGTACTATTATAACGAAAAGAGGATGTAGCCACTTTATATAAACTATATACCCAGAACGATGGCACGAATTTCTCTCTGGGGACGAACACATGCTGTTACATAAGAATACATCGGTAGATTTAGAATTTATTTCAAAATTAAACCAAACAAGTTGATAGATGACTCGATATTTTCCCTTCTAAATGAGTGTTTACGTCTGATGAAAATTTTTCCCTTGCAAGTGAAACTTTAAGGTTAGGAAGCCGCAAAGAGTCGCGGGGGGATAAATCCAGTAAATACAATGGATGGTTAACTAATTTGCAAGTGCAATTCTTTAATTTTAGCCAGGGCTACCACCTAAGTGTGAGAAGTGTTATGTTTTTTAGAAGAGACGCGGACGCGTGGCAGAAATGCACACATTACAAAATGGCGTCCATACTGCTATTCGCAATGAATTCGTGGTGCGTGCGTGGCGTGATCGTTGCGCGCTCGCTCTGCTTTGAAGACGCTTGCAATCCGCTAATATAATAAGGCACCGAAACACGATGAATCAATATACTCACAGGAAAACAGTATGATATGACTATCTCGACTGGAAAAAACAATATGCGTGAAAATATCACAAGCGGTAGACCTATTACGGAAGAAAGAAGGAGACATTCGATATACACCTCTACTCTGTCGGGTTTTTTCGGAACGAGCGCCGCTTTTTCTTTCACAGCTTCAACAGACTCAAATCTTGTTCATTCTAATGCAGATTTGATCTTAGGAAAGAGGTAGAGTCGCATGGTGCAAGATCCGACGAATAAGGTGGGTTGCACTTGGCTAGAAACCCCTTGATGGACATTACCTGTCAAGTCGAACAAGATTACAGTTTTTTTCCATATTTTCATCCGTTTTTGGTGTGGAATGGCGGCTCAAACGGCAATCTTGGAAATGCTCAAAACACGTACACACGACATACATTCATTGCCATATACCTGTTTCTGTAAATTATGAGCTTCAGTTGCAGTTTCATGTGAAATTACACAACGATCCGTTGTTCGGCAAAATAACAAATAGCCCATATACAAACGAAGGCAACGGCTACACTGGTTTGTCTACAGAAACGATAGACAATTCGTTTCTTAATAGACACACCTTAATAGATAAAAAGAAGTGAAGGAGACTTGAGACCAATATTTAGATTTCAAAATGGACAAACTAAGTTAATAATTTCTGTGTTGAGTCTTCGCGGTTGTGGTAAACAGGAGATTTTGATCGAAGTATGATGATTTTTACTTTGGTTAGGTAGTTGATGATAAGGGTTGGGGTTACTACGCGTTAGGAATAATTGAGCCTTTACAAATCAAATTACTGTAGTTCTAAACTATTTTAGCGGTGCCGTTGGGAGAATTTCCTTTCAATTGAATTCTAAATATAGTCGGGTATTCGGGTAAACAATTATATAAAGATGTCAGACAATCAGGACTGGCGGTAGGTATTATAAACGCCATTCATTAAAATGAGACGGACAATCTAAATCTATAGGGTATGGAAATTAATTTCCTTCGGGAAACTGTCGAAATGGAGTATTGGATAGAATACAAAGACGGATAATAATAAATGGAGAGGTAGTTTCCGAAACTGTCTATATTAGTTGAAGAATATCTTGTAGGGATGAATTGAATTTTATTGTGTTTGGTACTGAGTATTTTTAGAACAATATCACTCAATAATTGTTCAATTTTCTATACAGTTTATGGAGGACCTTGTCTTTTTTATCACACAGCTTTTCTTCGACCTATTCCAGGCTTTGTTTTCCAAATTTTTAACTATTAGGTCTTGTTCATTGGAAATGTTGTGGAAACGTGCATCAATTTTTATAACATCAGATGTAAACCCAATTCGTTTATCCATCTTGAAATGTCTTTCTCGTTCAAGTCGATGTCTGTGGGTGGGTCTGTGGTCTTATTAAATAAGAACAGACAAGGGGATGAAGGAAATTCCAATGCGATACGTGCCCTGGATACTCTGTGGAAACCATCAAAGAAGATGAATATCAAACGTATATCGCAAGAAAAAATTTTGCTCGGGCTGAAAAAGAAACTCAGAAAGAACTCGCTAAGACCAATTCATCTAAATTAATATTTACCATGGACGTACAAGCTGTATTAACGGCACTGAGATTGCGAGTTTCTGCTTCGTATTATAAAATTAAGTTGACTGTACACAATTTTACGTTTTATAACTTGGTTAATGGTGTAGCAGACTGTTACATATGGCATGAAGGTGCTGGTGGAGTGACTGCCAATGCGTTTACCTCAATCATTCTAGATTATATTAATAAAAATCTGACTCAAGATACCAAAAGTCGAGGAGACCTTGGTGGCCATGGAATTGGGCCATCCCGTCCAATCTATCGGCTGGGGAAAGGTTTCGTTGAGGTGTTCCCGAACTGCTTTCAAGCTGTGTAGTGGTGCACCATCCTGTTGGAAGTAAACAATCGGTTGTAATTCTTCCAACTGACAAAGAGCAAAGTTTTGACACGCAGCCAGTAACTGTAGTTTCTATGAAGAAGACACCACACCACGCATTAACCTTTGGGCTGTCTCGTTGAAGCTCGACTACTGCATGTGGGGTTTCAGAACCCCAAATTCGTACGTTGTTGCGGTTTATTGTACCAGATGGCCTCATCACTGAAACACATCTTTTTTAAGAAATCTTCATCATGATCAATACGTTGTAACATGTCTAAGGCAAATTCCACACGTTTTGGTCGATCTGTTGGTAACAGTGCCTGCAGCAACTGTACCTTATACGCATACAGACGCAACTGTTTATGAAGAACTCTGTGGATTGTGATTGTAGGCATTTGGAGTTGCCTTGAAGCCTGACGAATTGCGCTGGAATGTTTGCCGTATTCGCTCCACATTTTCTGGACTTGTGCTGAGTTGTCCGGCTCCACTTATATGCAATACTCATCCGGTGCTCATGAAGCTCGTGTGCCATGCACGGATAGAGGGTCTGGATGGTGGGTCTCTTTGGAATTTTGTGCCGGTGAACCTGTGTATCTGATTTGAGCTTCCTGTTGTGGTATTGTCCACATCTTCACTTATAACTTGTACAAAAAGTGACAAAGTTTCGAAAAACTGAAATTCTTAACGCCACATTGCAGTTTTCAATGTTTTTCAAGTAACTGAATTTAAAGATTTAATCAATTTTTCTTCCTCCCATAAAATTTCAACAAATCGACTTCCAGCTTTCGCAATTTAACCATCGATTTGTCTTTGTATGTTGTAAGTCTTAATCTTTTCTAGATTTTTCTTGGTTGGTATCGTTGTTTTCCTAATGTTGTTTCGTTACGTAGTTGTTTTAGTACATTTTGTTGTGTGTTCAATATTAATACCACCAACTTTTGTGGATCCGTCATTAGATAAAGTAACCATTTATTTATTTTTTATTTTTTTGGTCTAGATTATAATTGTGTATACATATCCTTACATATTATATGGTAGTTATTATCGAAATCAGGATTTATCTTTCAAATATAATTATCACGTTACAGATAAAAAATATATTATATAATTATGCAGGATACAGCATTTTTAGATAAAGGTATTTTATTTTACTAGCGTTTAATTATAAATTATCCATTAAAATGAAAATTTAACTTACCTAACCCAATCAAATGAATTTAGTAAAAAATTTTTTTCTTTATATGGAAGATATCAAGCTATAAGCATCAAATTAATCACCTTTTCGATTTAATACATCGGTTCTCCGCCGATATACATTTGGAGTTTGGAATGTCTAAGTGCAAGATCCTAAACATCGCGAAAGGCAGGGTCATAACCGAAAATATCCAACTACCCAACGGAGAGGCAATGGAAAGCGGGGAAAGCTACAAATAACTGGGATTTCAGCAGACGAGGTTATTGAATCACGAAGAAGGCAAAAGCTAGAATCAGGATCAATTCACTAAATGAGTAAAATCATTCATAAAGTCAAGGCAATAAACATGTTTTAACGTACTCTTTTGGAATCCTGAAGTGAACGAAAACAGACCTAGAAATATTAGTGGTTTGTACGAACAATGATGACGATCCATCATTTAAAGTCATCCACAATAAAAATAACAATACCCCGCTAATGAAACTACGTGAATTCTTCCAGAGAAAATCAGAAATCCAAGGCGGATAAGGATTACAAGACATCGAGAAGCTGGAACAATTGCACTAGATGCTAGACATCATCATGAACTCAACCAGCCACCATGTTGACCAAGAAGCTTCAAACAGATGGCTTACTAGCGGAAATTTATTTCCATAGACCGAAGGCTTCATGAAGGCTATCAAGGATCGAGTTTTAAACATTAATAACCACATGAAAAATGTTATTAAGAACACGGATACTCAATCCGATAAGCGCAGAAAGTGTTTACAAACATCAGACCGTTCGATATATAACGTCTGCTTGTAGTACTGACTATCTATACCGGCATAATCAAGTATACGACATTATCCACCAGAAACTGGCCAAAAATTTCATTTCGGTCCTCTCAATACTTACGAGGGGGTTCCCAAAAATAACCGGAATTATTTTTTAAATGCTATATATTTACAAAACAACCTTATCCTCTTCAAAATACTCTCCATTAGAAGTGATACATTTGTCCCAGCGGTGCTTCAACTGTTCGAAACATTGTTTGAACTCATCTTTAGAAATGGCTGTAGGCTCCTGTCTCGTTTTTTTCATGATGTCTTCAAGGTTTTCAAATCGCCGTCGTTTCGTGCTCCTTTTCATGCGTGGAAACAAGAAAAAATCGCACGGAGCCAGGTCAGGCGATTAAGGTGTGTGGGGCGGTTATTTTTAACCAAAAACTGGCTAAAAGTGATGGCTGAGTGTGCAGGTGCGTTGTCATGGTGGAAGAACCAGTCACCTGTTTGCTGAACCGAGCTCCAAGATATTCCACTGATTCCAGACAGTTGATCAATTGTCTGTGCGCACAAGCTCTCGAATTCTATCAACATTTTCATCGATTCGGCTAGTTGATGGACGTCCAAAACGAGGTTTGTCATCAATCGGCATGTCGCCATTTTTAAATCGAGAAAACCACTCATACATTTGAGTTTTCCCCATCTTTGTAAGCAGTTTTCAACATTAAAGCAGTTTCAGCAGCGTTTTTACCGAGTAGACGTTGTTTACTTGAATTTGCCATCATAAAAAAACGAAGCAGCAGTGAAACAGCACTAGCAAAAACGGTCACTAGTGACAAGTCAACGGCCCGCGCGGCACTGTACTGGCGACGAGTGGCAGAAATTAGTACTACAAAAGTTCCAAAATGGCAATGATATTTCGGTTACTTTTGGGTACCCCCTTGTATACACAAGATCATAAGTACCGGCGGCAAAAGGTGCTCGAAAATTGAAAATTTTAGACTACGATAGGTTTATTATCACCGATAGATATAGACATGACATCGTGGTGGTTGATAGAAGAGTTAATTCAGTCCTTCTCGTCGAAGCAGTCATACCGAACACTAATACCAGGAAAAACTGACCAAATACGCGGATGTGGTATTTGAAATTGAACAGATATGGCATAGCGAAAATGTGGAAATCGTCCTCAGTTATTATGTCGGCAACTGGTGTCGTAAATAAGTATTTTATTTAAATCCTGATAAGGGTTTTTTACATCTAGATCAGGAATGGGGAAACTACGGCCCGCGGGCCGTCTCCGGCCCGCAAAGCGCACTACAGTTCCACATGCCACATGTTCCCACAAAGACCAGCGCTCCTGAACCTTTTACTTCGCGGCAAACTTGAGTTCAATTAATTGCAATTGCAAAAGTTGTTAAAAGTATCCTTCAAGTGGATCGGACAAAAAAGCGCTCTATGAGTGTACGTTTCGGAGCTCCGATACTTTATCCTTAGAAGAGGCTCAAAGTCCTGCTTATTTTATAGACACCGACTTTACTTCTGTTTGCTCTTAGCACCCAAATACCGCTAGCATACGGCAACTGATTGCTGCCTTGGTTTTCAATGTATGAAAATGTTGAATACTTTGCGTAATATTTGGCACATAACTTTTTACTGAGGTTACTGATACAAATATTTCTTCCTGAAGTACTATTAAAATTGCTGAGGTAAGGAATCTTGTACTTGATTATGCTATTTGAATAAATCATTTTGTTAACCAATCCATAATTACAATCGTGGCAGAAAACATCGATTTTTTTTTAAATGTATTTGTTGTGTATGTATGTCTAAAAATATTATTCAAAAATTTTAGTTGGGTATTGATAACTTGCATTGAGAAATTTGGTTTGTATTTCAGATGGAGGTTCTGATGAGGAAAGAACAGCTTCAGGTGAATATGATATTTTTTTTTGATATTTCGAATCATCTAATTTGCATGAATGTCATTTTTCGGTTTGATTGAATATTTTGAATTCGCGACGATTCTGTGTACATAACATTTATTTTTTTAAATCTGTCCTAAGGCATGTTTTATACGCATGTTAGAAATTTGTATTACCATAATTTTTTTAATTACTAGCACTACCCAATAACCGGAATAGCTTTTGTCCAGTTCAGTGCCATCGGTAATATCAACGTTGCTGGTTTTTTTTTTCAATGAACGAAATATGACGGTATGGGTTGTGTTAAAAAATGGAGTGATGTGTATTTATGGCAAACCTCGTTGTGGATGCCAATCAACTGTCAAACAATGTACGCGAATGTTGAATTCCAGATCTTGATCTCCTAGACCGTCGAGTGACAATTGACAGTGAGTTGTTTTTGAGCTTCCTTCGGAGAATCAAAGAGATGTTGCTAAGTTTGCTTTCTCGGGTTCTGATTGACGATCACAAAAAAGTTCGTGCTTCTAACTTGAAACTGATTCAAATGTCCTGTCAGTCGTTACTTGTGAAGGGTCATGTTGATATGGTTATAACCCAAAATCGCCAGACAATGAATAGTTTGGAGCTCCTTTCAGGAATAGGACGAGATGGGTTCGAACAAGTTAGAATCAAGGGACATTCAGAAGTTGCTCGAATCGCAATATGAAGATTCGACTGAAACCGACTTGAGGAAATGTTAAATTCGCAATCCATTGAAGCACTGGAAACGTGACATTTCATTTGGAAAATATCAGCAAAGGTTTAACAATGGCACGTGATTCCTTTATGGAAATTGATCCGCCTATAGAACGAAATCTGCTAATTGCTGATGCCACTGCACTGACTATCAGTCAGCTTTTAAAAACTGCTAAGCAAGAAAATATCCAGTTAATCAATAGGGTCATAAACTTCAATCGATTTTTTCCGCGAGTAAAAATCTCTTACTGGACTAGTTTATAAACTAAAGCCGATGCTGCAATTCACAACTTTTATCATCAAATTCAGAATGTTAGCACAAAATTTCTATCGCAGTTCATGTTAACAAATTATGTTGGAATATCATACGAGTAGGTGTGTAAATTAAACCAATCGCTGAACCGTTTCGAAGGTCGTCATTAAAATGAAATCAGTCATGTGATATCTATGTTACATCATATATTTATTAACCCGGAAACATTATCCACTAGATAATGTTATATTCTTGATTATTATATTTGGTGTGAATCTAATTTTCTAGACTCGATAATAGCTTTCTATTGGAACCTGTGTTTTCGAATGTAATTTGTGTTGAAAATTGGATTGAACTTTCAAGTGGGATCCAGAATGTTTCCAAGAACTTTTTTAATAGGTCTCGAAGGTCTCGAAAAGTTATTGTCTTGAATTTCCTAGAAATATAAAAAAAAAATTGTTAAGAAATTACTCGAATTTCTCATTAAGATGGAGAACTTTTAAATGGCTCGAATATTTCAAAAAAAAAAAATACGGAATTGGCTCTAATTTCCCAGAAAAACGTTGAATTTTCGAGAAAGTTATCAAATTTGACGGGAAAATTAGAGGATTTCCATAAGATCCTTCGAATATTTCATAAAGATTCATCCATAAAAATCGAATTATTGGGACAAAACGTTCCAATATTATAAAAATGTTTCGTTAAAATCTAATTATTTATAGATATCGTTCCAATATTTCAGAAAGGTCTAGAATTTGCGCAAATTTTCCAGAAAACGTAGAATTTTCACAATTTCCCATGAAATTTTAGAACTGAAGTTTGTCGATTATCTCAAAAAATCAGAAATTTTGAGCATCCAGAATTTTCTTTCAAATGTTCCAGAAAAACACGGAATTTTCGAGAAATTATTTGAATTCTCCATAAAAGCTCTGAACTTTGAAGATAAGGTTTTGAATATTGCAGGAAAATCCATAATTTTCTGGGAATATATCAAAAAGGTGCACAATTTTCAATAAAGATCCAAACAGAAATCGTTCTTATATTTCAGGAAGGTTCAAATTTTACGCAAAGTTTCCAGAAAAGCCCTAAATTTTCGATAAACATAAAAATTGTTGTTGTTCAATTCTCACGAAAAATACGCAATTTTTTGAAACAATTAGGCAACGCTTTGCAATGAATGCTTCCCAAATAATTATGCAAAAGCATTGCGCAAAACAATGAGCAATGCACAACTTAAATCTTGATCAAAATCATGCGCAGGTGAAGAAATCTGGTTATTTTTTGTTTAACCAAATGTCACTCAAATCAGTCGATTCATTGGTTCACTTTGACCTTTATTTTCAGTCATTTCTTTCTCGCCCTTTAGCGTTCACGTTGCTAATTAAATTGACTTTTTACTTGAAATTTATTATAAAAAAGTTGTACATTTGTATAGAAATTTTTTGACCACATTGTAGAAAATTTTATACCAGCTAGGTCCAAAGTTATTAGATAAATACTTTGCAATATATCTCGAACAAATAATTTTGTTTATACACTCGTTATAATAACTTGATGATATAATTATTTGCTGGAATCTAGCTTTGATGATTATTTTTCATTTTAATGTATCTCATTGAAGGTCACACTTAATAATTGTGGTTGTAATTCATGATTTATTAAAAACAATCTATTGACTTGTCCTCTATAATCACGAGCCTAATAATTTCAATGATAGTTTGATGGCCGTGGCACAAAACGAATTTATCCCGTATAAAAATTTTCGTCATCAAAAAAAAAAAGACCTTGATTAATATTAGTAGAATTTATACGATAATTAAGTAAATTATTAATAGTTTTTTCCTTTATTGAATGGAAGTAGGACAAAACGATAATGGTCTAAAGCAGATTGACCAAATGCGGCCGTTTTGGTTTGATTTCGTTGCAATAAGTCCTCATAATACTCGCCGTCGATAGTTTTTTGCATTTTCAAGATAGACAATGAAAATTATCCCACGCGCATTTCAAAAAACCGACGCCATGAACTTTCCTGCAGGTGGAACGGTCTTTGCCTTCTTTGGAGCCGGCTCTGCATTTTCGGTCCATTGCTTTGATTGGTCTTTTGTATCGGGGTGAAGTGATGGATCCACGCAGCAACCAACATCTAAATTTGGTCCAGCACTGCGATTTTGGTCTTCGCAGGTCCTACGGCGTCGTTTAAACTCTGTTACCCAATATTTCACTGTCGATAACGAAGGAGCAGCCCCACCCAGAGTAGAATCTAGTTCAACTTTTGTATCGGTTGGGCTAATGTTGACCAATTTGTTCTGTGTTTACAAATTCACTATTGATGGCTGCCAAACAAATACTAAACAACGTACTTTTCAAGCAATTGCCGCCAGCTATAGGTCAGCCCAGGTACTTCTGGGACTAACCTCGTATCTAACCCCTTCGATAAACAATCTACTTTTATTGCATAGTGGATATAATCTGATTAAATTTATGGGGATTTTTGTGCGTGTCAAAAATAAAATTGTTTGCTCAAATTGTATAGACTGAAAAAAATATTTCGTAAATAAATAAACCACTGCGCTCCATCTGTTTTTTACGTCTCATACTTCGATTCGGTGCAAGCTCTTCATAGCGCTAAAGGATTCCATAAAAATTTGGTCTTATTGTCGATATTTCGAAACCGATTCTGGTGATTATAAATGTGAATAGAATATCAACGATACATATTTTGAGGTTAAGTTTTCTAAACATGATTTTATTCGATTTATTCAACATTTTTTTAGTTCTGAATTTTTAGTCAATATGTACGCGGGTCATTTTCGATTCAGTCCACTATTAATTCCAAATTTGTTCTAGTAGATTTTCGTTTGTATTCAAAATTCCGGCCTCGAACTCCATTGCACACTGCTTAGCTTTCTAAAGCCGGTACTATACGATGCGTCAACATTCACGTTCCAACGTACGGCTGACAATTGGGACGAAGTTTGGAACTTCACCTAAGTTCACTTACAGAAATGAAAGCGTGGCAAAAAGTAATGGCAATTTTGGTTTTTCTTACACAAAACACGTAGCATTCTCGCGCGAGAGGTCTTTATACCACAAGTGTTGGTTACAACTTCGTACCAATGTCGGGTACTCCTTTGACTTGACCATTGCCTACGTTGGAAGCAATAATTCCATCGAATGACATGCGCACTACCAAACGATTCGATCATACCAGTTGGAAGCCAGATTGAACACCCACCACATAGCTGTGATCTGACTCCTTCCGACTATTTCAATCAAATGAATTGAAATTTTGACTGATTCCGCAGCAGTTTTGTTTTTAAAAGAAAATAAACGCATTCTGACGATTAAATTCGTGACAATCTGTATAAAATTGAAAATTTTGATCGTTGTAGAGTCAAAAACATATCGTATATATATACAGGATGTTTCAAAAAAATATTTATTGTACTATTTCTCAAAAATATTGTTTGACGTACATTTCTATGTTTTTTTTTCATTCTATTCAATCCCTTTTGGTCGATTTAATCCTTCTTAACAACACGCTATCTAACATTTAGGTATTTTTCTTCTTATTGTACATTAATATTTTTTTTTGTTCGTATTAATCGCAACTATAAACTCTGATATATCCGGAGATGGTATGTAACGATCGTTTCATTTCCAAATGAATTTACCCGATTCAAAAGTCATTATTTCTGGCGTCCAGACGAGGTATTCATAAAACTGTTCAAAACAGTTCAAAAGTTTTAGTCAGACGCTCTGAAAAGTGTGCGAAAATGAAGGGCGAAGGTATTGAAAAATTATCACAGCTCATCTGTGGCCTTTCCAAAGAAAAATGCCATTTTTTGAGATAAATGATTGAATGTTTATTTCATTATAAAGAGGAAGGTCTGCCGTTAATACTAGAACACAACATGAGCCAAATGGCCGCCACGACTGCGCTTACAGGACCATATCCTTTTCATGAAATTTTCCGTGACCAAATTGTAAAGCGGCTGCTCTATGTCCTCGATAGCCTCACGAATTCCATCTTTGAGGTCTTGAATCGATGCTGGACTGTTGGCGTAGACCTTATCGTTCTTTGTTGGCCCCAAAGGAAAAAGTCGCAAGGTGTTAAATCACAACATCTGGGTGGCCAATTGAGATAACACGGTCCGGAAATTTTTCCCGTAAAAGATCGATGGTTTCGTTGCTTGTGTGGCACGTAGCGCCGTCTTGTTGAAAGTAAACGTTGTCCAAATCAATACCATTCAATTCCGGCCATAAAAAATCATTAATCATCTCTCGATATCGCCATCCATTCACGGTAACTGTTGCTCCAGCCTCATTTTCGAAAAAGTAAGGTCCAATGACACCGCCAGACCATAAACCGCACCAAACAGTCACGCGTTGAGGATGGAGAGGATTTTCAACAAAAACTCTTGGGTTTTCCGAGCTCCAGATTCGACAATTTTGTTTATTGACGTAACCCTTAAGGTGGAAATGGGCCTCATCAGTTAAGGACCCAATCAGCAAAGACACGACGTTGTTGATGATCGGCCGGCTTGAATTCTTGTGTTAACTGAACTTTAAAGGCCTTAAGACCCAAGTCTTTATGCAAAATTCGGTGTAATGACGTTTGTGGAATGGCTAATTCCAAAGAACGACGAGGAATGGACAAACCTGGGTTTTCTTCAACACTTTGGGCTACAGCAGCAATATTCTCAGTTGTTCTTGAGCGACGTGCACGGGTTTTATTCTTCACATCACTAATTTGTCCCAACAGCTCAAATTTTTCCACCAATTTCTGTATTGTGGTCCGAGAAGGTGCTTCACGTCGACCCAAAAATGTTTTAGTTTTACGAACCGTCTCTGCCAAACTTTCACCATTTTTATAGTGAATTTTAATAATTTCAATGCGTTGCTGAAGCGTGTATCGTTCCATTTTCATTAATGGCGTAGTTTCTACTTGTCAAATGTCAAAAAATGACAGCTTCAAAATTGACATTTACCGAAATAGCGCGCTGTTCAAAATAACACCTCTTACTGAAAAACCCTTTATGTTAGGCTAAAAACTCAACCGCATTAAGTACATTATTTATCATCAACGCACTCTAAATTCTTTACATATCAAATCACTTAGATTGTTTTAAGTTTGTAAAGTGTTTCTAGGTCAATTTACGAAAGATCCAATGTTGATACATTGTTGAATATCATGGGCAATTTAAAAGTATAATAATAGAAAACCAGTTAGTGACGTCAAAGAATTATTACGTGTAATTATTTAACGTTGCGTCGTTATTGTAAATTACCTTAAATATTTAGTAATTTCTTTCGTATTTTCGTAATATATTTATAATGATAATTATTTCCGGAAATAATTCTAAACAATCCATGTAATGGATTTTTTTCTTTGCTTTTCGTATTTACTTAAAGACCCTGTTGTATCTAGGGTTGGCATGAATAGATGATTTTTTGTTTAAAATTCGATTTAAATCAAATCAATCAAAATCAATTATTTAGTCAAATATATTTATTTTCACTTTCTTCCATAGAAATCAACATTAAGGACAGATTTAGAAATGATTGTAATGTTGTTCTTATTTCCTAATTTATTTAAACTGTTTTTCAACGGTGGGGTAAATTTATATTGTAATTACTTAATTTATTTAAACACTTGTACTAGACTTACCTAATTAATACTTATCACTACCTATATAATCAACTTTTCACTACTTTTCTAATTTATTTAAATCCACCGGTTACTTTTCTACTACTACTATCATGATTTTTTATTATAAACCAACTTCGCAGCTCATAAAAAAAACTCGTATATATGCCCAAAATAAATGTATCAATAATTCTGGAAAATAAACAAACATTGATAAATTGCCGCTATGATAAAAACAAATATCAAAAGGAACCGGCGTATTCGCCTTGTATTATAACCGAACAGGACCGGCTTCGCGGTTTATTTTCTGGACGAGTTAGTAACATTATAATAAGTTACAAACTAGGGTCGTTTAAATCTGATAAATGATTTGATGAATAGTTTATATTAACTAGGTCCTTGACTTCTTTCCAATTTATCCCTCCATGATCCAATATAACCTTTTTCAGTTTTCGCTTTCCATATTCTTTTAACAGATCGTTCTAGTTCTGTTGCAAATCTTCCCATAGGTTGTATCTTATATCTTTTCTTTTTTATTTTATATCTTCTCAAATAGTCTTTTGAATATTCTTAGTTCGGTGTCTCCAGATACTTTTTCTAAACCGCATTTTCTACAAATAAATTCCGTCCGTCTATTTGTAGCAGCGATCAGGGCCGGATTAAGCTAGGGGCTTGGGGGGGCTACAGCCCCAGGTCCAAGACGGCCCCATCATTTAGGAATCGTTCTGTATTTTTTGATGTGATGATACCACAAATCTAACGTATTGATATTAATTTGCGAAATTTTCCGGGTTTTCGAATTCCTTAAGGGGGCCCCGTCATTATTTTAGCCCCGGGCCTTATAAATCTTAATCCGGCCCTGGCAGCGATATCTCTTTACAGGAAGCATGTAGCGAGCTCGGATCTTTTGAATTTAATTCCTGTATAGCTGTAAATGTGCCGAAACCAAAGAAATTTTGGGCATTATTCAGAAAAAATCAATAAAATTAATCAAAATGTGATGCCATTAGTCAAATGACATGGAATTGACGTGACATCATAAGATATCGATCAACATCAAATTATAATAGGCAATTATTAAATAAATGAAATTATTGATATTTTTTTATTTTTGTTAATCAAGTCGAACCTCGATATAGCGAATTCCCTGATAAATCAAAGTTTTTCTGGTCCCCTTGAATCTGCCTATCTTCCCTATGTTATTTTAACCTGCACATATCGAAGGATTGGTTTAGAAGACCTTGATACGTCGAATTTTCCAAGATTCCTACCAAAACCCCTACATATCGAAGCCCAGTTGAAAAAATACGAAGTGTTTAACCTGAACACACCGTTCTGAGGAGCATTGTCTTTCTCAGAACGGACTTTTTTCTCAAGTAACTACATTTGTTACCAGTTTGTTTCAATTCTGAAAAATAGGGAGATGTATGAAAATCAAGATTGTTCGTCATCAAAGAGGATTAAAGGGCCCGAGTTCCAAGACATCGACGAGTGTGTTGTGAAGAAGTGTCGCGACAAAAGCTTATCGATAAGTGGTCCAACTTTACAAGACAAAGTAACAGAATTCGCTAAAGAACTCGGTATACCAAAGAAAAGGAATGACATTGTTTTCAAAAAATGACCAGGGAAAGTACAAGTGTAGACGATAATGTGCGTAAACAGTGGAGTGAATCAACAAAAGGGTACAATCCTGAAGATATATTTAACGCCGACGAAACTGGACTTCATTATAAGTGCTTACCAGACAAAACCTTAGCATTCAAAGGGGTCATGACGGAAAAAACGGCAAGTAGAGAGTTACAATACTTGTTTGGAAAAGCAAAAAACCCTCGATGTTTTAAAGGGGTTAAAAGCCTACCAATGGACTACTCATCAAACCAAAGATCTTGGATTAAATCTGACATTTTTGGCAAACGGTTAACGGACCTAGACAAGGAGTTGCGAAATAAAAAGCACATGGGGATCTTCCCAAACTCAAAAACGTAAAAATTTAGATCCTACCTCTGAACATCACATCCAAACTACAGCCTCTTGATCAAGGTATAATAAAAAACTTTAAAATGAACTTGCTCGATGCCATGGGGATGGCTTCGAAGGCGTAGAAAAATGTGACAGAAAAAATCATTCAGAACTCTTTCAAGAATTGCGGGTTTAAACGGAAATATCAAGATCGTGAAGGAACAATTGAAGAGGATGGTGTTGCTGTTGATGCACCACTTAATGTAGATGAAACTCCTGCACGAAAAATACAAAGAGCTTAAACATTGAAGAGCTCACTTTCAAGGAATTTGTAACTTTTGACGATGATCAGGCTATATGCGGGGAGTTAAGATGACATCGAGGACAATGTGGACAGCCGGGTCGAGGTACCGAATGCAGACCCCACACTTCGCGATGCTCGATGTGCTATTACCATCTGGCGGAAATTCTTGCAAAGGAAAATTGTAATTAGTGATCGGGCAATCCAATCTATTGGAGTATTGGATGATGCATTGGACAAAGTGTCGTTTTCGGGTAGAAAAACTACAATTTCCGATTTTTTTCAAAGCTCAGCTTAATTTTTTGTTTGCACACATTCAATACGTATCTGATTTTCAGGTCAATTGTTTTATTGTGAAATAATGACCAAGGATTGTTCTTATTCTAAATACGTAATTATTTTATTACTAATTGTTTTTTTTTTTATGTTTGTCATTTAAATATTCATAAAATAGCAATCGTAAGCAATATTAATTGGCGTAAATTGTTTTGTTGAATATGCACAATATTTTAATAAAACAGGCACATTTTTTCTATATTACATATATCGAAGTCATTCAGAAATCACCTCAATAAATCGAACCCCGTTATATCAAAATCCTCGATAATTCCGTAAGTTTTTCCGTTCCACCCGAGCTTCGATATACCGAGTGTGCGACGACATTTTTACTTTTTTATTTATGAATTTAATGTTCATGGCGTACTAATAATAGTTTATTGGTTTTGTGCAATTCTGCAGATTGTTTTTCCTAGGTATTGGTTATGTTTAATTTGTTCCGGAGCTTCTGAATCGATTCTTATTAGTCGAATTTTTCAAGGAAAAATTACGGTAGGCGTTACTAGAAGCAAAATGGGGGGCACATTATGTTTTAAGACCTCCTGAACACGATTATGATGGTTTTTCGAATGTCTGTAGTTTCTGTTTAAGCTACAATTCTTATTTTCGTCTCTCGAGCAATTGCTATGGGTCCGATTTGGTTCAAAATTAGCATACATGGCTTCTTTGGCGGCGGATTGATGTTTGGTTAGAGTTTGGTTGAAAACAAATGAATATTTCGAGGGGTCGCAGTGCAAAAAAAGTGGTTTTTGACCTTTGCTCACCTCTGCAGGTCAAACGAAAAGCGACTGAAAAATGAAATTTCACATGTAGGTTCAACTAGTTGCGAGATGATTTCCTGTCTAAGGTCGAAACTTTCCATCTCCACCCGTCTCCATTTTATGATCATTTTTGTTATATTTTCTTATTTTTTGGCCACAAAAAGTTTAACTAGAGGGTTCGAACTTCGCATGCGAGTAGGGGTGATGCAGTTCTTCTAGCACAAAACGCCCGAAATCATTGAATTATTTAATGAACAATACGAGTATGATCGTTGCTTGGGTGATTTTTTTTACTTCCCATTTTCGAAATTTCTTGTCATTATGACAATTTTTTCTTTGTTGTCAATTGGAATTGAACAAGAGGGTTCGAGACCCCACCGGGTCTATTGAAATTATGAATTTTCATTCGAGAGAGAGAGACAGTTAACTTGTGAAATGAAAAGTTATTGACGAATTGCAAATTTTCCATATAAAGAAATAAGATTGAGAATTGATATCATTTCCAAGAAATTCATTTTATGGAAAGATTTGTTTGTGTATTAGTTAAATTCTTCATTCGACGAAAAATTCGACTTTCGGGATGGAGCGCTGCTGCTCACGGCTTTTTATTTAACTTGGTCTCACCATTGCTTTTTATTCTTGTTTATTTTCATTTCCATCTATTATTCTTGTGTTTAACGCTTCAATGTTTTCTTGTAAAACTCTTTTTCGTTCTTTGCTATGAGTATAACATCATCTGCAAATGCTCCATCATTGATGTTAACTCTTTATAGTTGCGAATGTCCCACACATATTTTTTACGTAAAACATCTCTTCATTATCACATCAATGAATATAATGAATAGTAATGGACTTAAGCTTAAGTCTAAGAAGACCGCGTACAATTTATTTTTGTGTTGTTTTTTCTGTTTTATATTAACTACATGATCTTGAGAGCTTCTTGCCATTAAAAATCCGCTCTCGGATCTTGTTTTCCAATATTTTTTCCATCATTTCCATCCCTTTACTAAATAGTTATTCCTCGGTAATTATTTTAATCTTCAACATCACCTTTTTTGATAACTAGTACTATTGATGTTTTCTACCAGTCTGTTGCTAGTGCTCTCAAATAAAGGGTTTTCCAATAAGAGGTGTTATTTTGAACAGCGCGCTATTTCGGTAAATGTCAATTTTGAAGCTGTCATTTTTTGACATTTGACAAGTAGAAACTACGCCATTAATGAAAATGGAACGATACACGCTTCAACGACGCATTTAAATTATTAAAATTCACTATAAAAATGGTGAAAGTTTGGCAGAGACGGTTCGTAAAACTAAAACATTTTTGGGTCGACGTGAATCACCTTCTCGGACCGCAATACAGAAATTGGTAGAAAAATTTGAGCTGTTGGGACAAATTAGTGATGTGAAGAATAAAACCCGTACACGTCGCTCAAGAACAACTGAGAATATTGCTGCTGTAGCCCAAAGTGTTGAAGAAAACCCAGGTTTGTCCATTCCTCGTCGTTCTTTGGAATTAGCCATTCCACAAACGTCATTACACAGTATTTTGCATAAAGACTTGGGTCTTAAGGCCTATAAAGTTCAGTTAACACAAGAACTCAAGCCGGCCGATCATCAACAACGTCGTGTCTTTGCTGATTGGGTCGTTGAAATCATCTTAACTGATGAGGCCCATTTCCACCTTGGTTGTTACGTCAATAAACAAAATTGTCGAATCTGGGACTCGGAAAACCCAAGAGTTATTGTTGAAAATCCTCTTCATCCTCAACGCGTGACTGTTTGGTGCGGTTTATGGTCTGGCGGTGTCATTGGACCTTACTTTTTCGAAAATGAGGCTGGAGCAACAGTTACGGTAAATGGATTGCGCTATCGAGAGATAATTAATGATTTTTTATGGCCGGAATTGGATGGTATTGATTTGGACAAAGTTTACTTTCAACAAGACGGCGCTACGTGCCACACAAGCAACGAAACCATCGATCTTTTACAGGAAAAATTTCCGGACCGTGTTATCTCTCGAAGAGGTGATCACAATTGGCCACCCAGATCTTGTGATTTAACTCCTTGCGACTTTTTCCTTTGGGGCCACGTGAAAGATAAGGTCTACGCCAACAGTCCAGCATCGATTCAAGCATCGAGGACATAGGGCAGCCGCTTTGCAATTTGGTTATTTGGATATCAAAATAACACCTCTTATTGGAAAACCCGATACTAGGATTGCTACTTAAATTTTGAGGAAAATAAAAACAAATTATTATAATTGGCTATGGCTTTGTTGTTTTTCAAAATATTCTCCATTTAGATCAATACACCTTGGCATGCTTTCGAACCAATTGTCCATTACGATTGAGGTACCTCCAAAACATGGTGATAGTGTAGAAAAACGTTGATCTCGCAATTTATTTTTGATCTGCTGGAATAAGAAGAAACCATTGGGTGCCTAACAGGCACTGTACGGCGGATAACCCTTTAATTCGATGTTTTGATTGTTCAAAAACGTTTTTGTTTGAACTGATGTGTGAGAGCTCGCATTTTCGAGTTGGATTCGTCTTCTGTAATTGGTTTCTTTGATTCTTTCGAACACAACAGACGATTTTGGACTACCTTCACGGAATACATCCTGTAGCGAAGTGCGACCACAATTGAATTCGGAAAACCAGCTCGAGATGATGCTTCATCATCAAAAGTCACCCTGCTGTTTACCAAGATTAATGTTTTTTTCATTTTGAGGAATAGTTCCACATTTTTTCAAAAATCTCACGTGTCGGTTTTCCCATCTAGACTTTGGAGCTTCTGTAAAAAATATTGACGTTTGACAGCGATTCTAGATTAAGTAATTGCTACATCTATTTGATTTCCGATAAAAAAAATGCGGAATGCGATCATAATAAATTTATATTGACATTATGTTTCTTGTATTTACACCTCGGTGAGTCATTATGTTTTATTTAAGGAGGAGATGGTACTTTCCACTTCAAATTATTGGTACCAAGCGTGGCGGCCGGCGCAATCATCGGCAAAGGAGGCGAAACTATTGCTCAGCTGCAAAAAGAAACCGGAGCCAGAGTTAAAATGTCAAAATCGCACGACTTCTACCCAGGTAAGCGTTAAATTTATTTAACAATATTTATATACGAGTGCGGCTCAATAAATACATGACGTAGTCTCAAGTTTAATAGAAATACCGGAAAACGTAATTTTGTAGATCTTTTTTGATATAATTTTATCATATAGACGAGGGTATGTCATAAGTAATTTCAGTTTTATATTTGAAAATTACTACGCATCCATTTAAACAAGTTGTAACTTGGTAACTTGTTAATACTAGACTGTACTTGCTTTATTTTTATTCAATCATTATTTCTTTGTTTATTAACAACGCAGTATGTTTTTGAAAGTACGAAATCACTATAACATTCATTTTAGTGATTGATAGTGAAGCTTAAGTCAATATCAACCCCTTTAGAAGTTTGATATTCGTAGAAAAAATAGTCAAAAATGTGACACCACTTAAAGGGCGGAGGTATCACATAAAAATTTGATAAACATTGCAAAGGAACAGCCAACAATGTTTCCAGTGGTACGGATACTCCAAAGATACTCATTCATAGGAGGAAATGAAATAGCTGGTACAGAAGAACCTCTCTAATCCGTCACATTCGGGACTGAAGATAAAGTCGGTTATAAATTTTTGTTTAGCAAATGACATTCTAAACTTAGCTGAAAAATTCCTCAATTTCTTGATGTTCATGGGTGTTGAGGTTGAATTTAGCTCTATGTATTGAAGGGCAATTTTGTCGTTGCTCGTCACTATCACCATCCGAATCCTCGTTCACAGTTTCTTCACTATTATTTTGCAAAACAGTAGTAACCATCTGGTGGTCATTGAGTTCCTCACTTGTTCTACAGTCACATTGGGCAATCCATTCCTCAACTTCACTAGCAGGGACAAGCTGTTGTAAGCTTTGTAGTTCAGTTATAACTTTCGGCCAAAGCTTACGCCAATATTTTCGCAAAGTGTTAGGTTTCAGTTCCTCCCACGAATCAGCAATTTTATAGATAGCTTCTTTGCTGTATGAGGATTTCATTGAAACCGTCTTCGTAACTTTTCTAAAATTGAACTGATCGATTGGTTGGAAAAGCGGTGTGACATTTGGTGGTAAGAAGATAGCTTTTATGTCCCCTTTCGCTAATTCCTCTTCAGATTGATGTGATGGTCCGTTATCCAACAGAAATACAGCAGAAACAGGGAACTTTTTTCAACAGATGGATGAACTCGTCGATAAACCAGGAAAGAAGGTAGGAAGGTAAATTTATTTGGAATCTACTAGGCTTCTTAAATTTACCAATAACGAAAAGGGGAAGCTTGTGTGGTCCATCAGCGCTACTGCAAGGAGCAATGGTTAGCCCATTTTTTATAAGTTTTGTTCCTGCCACGGTATCGTTTGATAGAGCGCGTGTTTTATTTGGAAACATAGTTGAACCCTGTCTCGTCAATTTTATAATCTTGGAAAGGTAACAGTTTTGATTGTTCGACAATTTCTACATAGAGAGAAAAGTTCTTGGGCGTTTCAGCATCAGCGGATCTTCTCCAGAAATTGAAACAAATCGGACGCCATGACGGGTTTTCCAGCTTTTCCAGCCTTCATGCGAACTCACTTCCAGCTTCTAGTTTTTTGTGCAAAGCTATTGCCTTTACTTTTATCATGGACTCAATTCTTCTCCAATATTTTATCGTCGAAACGCCTATATTGAGTTTGTTAACAACTTTTGGAGTGATTCCCTTTTGTCCTGTCTTTGTAGCAGTGTCGCACTTTGAAATACAAAAAGAGGAAAGTGACAATGATCAAGAATTGAATTAATAGATGATGATGATAGAAAACAACACGTTGTCGTTCCTTGTAATCTGCAGCAGTAGGCTTCAAACGGAATAGAAGTAGACCTAAGAAAACGTGGAATCAAGAGATCGAAAAGGGAAAATGTGACAACAAGCGATAACTGTGGAAAAAAATAGAAAAAGGAGAAACTCGGCTCGCCACTTTTCGATACAAAAAAGTTTAAAAAAACTTATTTTGTAATCCCCCGATAACATTTAATGAAATTATTGTATATTATGTATTTCTACAAACGCAACGAGTTTTATTTTAAAATGCTTGAATTTTTCTCTAATAGATAGAACTGTGCGTAAAAGATAAGAAAAAAAATTCTAGTTGAAGCTTTAAAAACGGGAAGATTTAAATAAATTCGATTAAAAAAATTAATAACGTTAAATTATTTATTAATGTGATTCTTTCGACCTTTGTTGTACCTACCAAATATTTTTAAAAATGACATCACGTACTTCATTATGTAACACATAATCACGTTTTATACTGTCAACATTATTTTCGAACTAGATCATTAATGTCTAAAATTATACCTCGAGCGAATTTAATTTACACAAATCTAATGGTGAATGATAAATTTCATAAACAACTTGTTAATAATAAAATGTGACATGGGGAAGTTTGTGCTAAATTCACTTATGTTTCGAAAAATGCTTGGACACATCGATTTATATCTTTAAATGCCCTTAAAATCGTAGAAAAACAAAAGATTTTTTTTTGTACGATGGGACGTTGGATTTATATTGTGGATTTGTGCAGAAAGTATTTATTTAGACGGTATCTTATTTACTATATACACTAACAATAAATACACTACACTATTCACTAAACTACGCACTTTGATCATGTCTAAAACGTTCGAAACGAAATTTCTAATTTACCGTAAACAAAGAAATAGAAATTGACTATATGAAAACGGCCACAAAATATTGTAAACAGTTTAAAGAAACAATATAAACAAATTGCCGCCGTATATGTATAAAAAACGTAATATAAATGGTCCATACGGGAATTTTACCCGGCGCATCCGCCAAACTTTAAATTCTACTAACACGATACGACAGGACCGGTTTCACGGTATATGTCAGTGGAAGAGTTATTGATTTGTGGAGCTTATGGATGCAAAAGAGTTATTTACGTAGCTAGTTATGAAAAGAGTGAAATTGTTCAACAACAAATGGTGTTCGAAGTATTTTTACTTTGGAAGCAAATAACTTTTGAAAATAAGTCGAAACAAGTCAGACGTAATTACTTGAAATGTCAAAATCGTAGAAAAACAAAAGATTTATTTTGTACGATGGGACATGGGATTTATATTGTGGATTTGTGCAGAAAGTATTTATTTAGACGGTATCTAATTTACTATATACACTAACAATAAATACACTACACTATTCACTAAACTACGCACTTTAATCATGTCTAGAACGTTCGAAACGAAATCTCTAGTTTACCGTAAACAAAGAAATAGAAATTGACTATATGAAAACGGCCACAAAATATTGTAAACAGTTTAAAGAAACAATATAAACAAATTGCCGCCGTATATGTATAAAAAACGTAATATAAATGGTCCATACGGGAATTTTACCCGGCGCATCCGCCAAACTTTAAATTCTACTAACACGATACGACAGGACCGGTTTCACGGTATATGTCAGTGGAAGAGTTATTGATTTGTGGAGCTTATGGATGCAAAAGAGTTATTTACGTAGCTAGTTATGAAAAGAGTGAAATTGTTCAACAACAAATGGTGTTCGAAGTATTTTTACTTTGGAAGCAAATAACTTTTGAAAATAAGTCGAAACAAGTCAGACGTAATTACTTGAAATGTCAAAATCGTAGAAAAACAAAAGATTTATTTTGTACGATGGGACATGGGATTTATATTGTGGATTTGTGCAGAAAGTATTTATTTAGACGGTATCTAATTTACTATATACACTAACAATAAATACACTACACTATTCACTAAACTACGCACTTTAATCATGTCTAGAACGTTCGAAACGAAATCTCTAGTTTACCGTAAACAAAGAAATAGAAATTGACTATATGAAAACGGCCACAAAATATTGTAAACAGTTTAAAGAAACAATATAAACAAATTGCCGCCGTATATGTATAAAAAACGTAATATAAATGACCCATAAGGGAATTTCGCCCGACGCATCCGCCAAACTTTAAATTCTACTAACACGATACGACAGGACCGGTTTCACGGTATATGTCAGTGGAAGAGTTATTGATTTGTGGAGCTTATGGATGCAAAAGAGTTATTTACGTAGCTAGTTATGAAAAGAGTGAAATTGTTCAACAACAAATGGTGTTCGAAGTATTTTTACTTTGGAAGCAAATAACTTTTCAAAATAAGTCGAAACAAGTCAGACGTAATTACTTGAAATGTCAAAATCGTAGAAAAACAAAAGATTTATTTTGTACGATGGGACGTGGGATTTATATTGTGGATTTGTGCAGAAAGTATTTATTTAGACGGTATCTAATTTACTATATACACTAACAATAAATACACTACACTATTCACTAAACTACGCACTTTAATCATGTCTAGAACGTTCGAAACGAAATCTCTAGTTTACCGTAAACAAAGAAATAGAAATTGACTGTATGAAAACGGCCACGAAATATTGTAAACATTTTAAAGAAACAATATAAACAAATTGCCGCCGTATATGTATAAAAAACGTAATATAAATGGTCCATACGGGAATTTTACCCGGCGCATCCGCCAAACTTTAAATTCTACTAACACGATACGACAGGACCGGTTTCACGGTATATGTCAGTGGAAGAGTTATTGATTTGTGGAGCTTATGGATGCAAAAGAGTTATTTACGTAGCTAGTTATGAAAAGAGTGAAATTGTTCAACAACAAATGGTGTTCGAAGTATTTTTACTTTGGAAGCAAATAACTTTTGAAAATAAGTCGAAACAAGTCAGACGTAATTACTTGAAATGTCAAAATCGTAGAAAAACAAAAGATTTATTTTGTACGATGGGACGTGGGATTTATATTGTGGATTTGTGCAGAAAGTATTTATTTAGACGGTATCTAATTTACTATATACACTAACAATAAATACACTACACTATTCACTAAACTACGCACTTTAATCATGTCTAGAACGTTCGAAACGAAATCTCTAGTTTACCGTAAACAAAGAAATAGAAATTGACTGTATGAAAACGGCCACGAAATATTGTAAACATTTTAAAGAAACAATATAAACAAATTGCCGCCGTATATGTATAAAAAACGTAATATAAATGGTCCATACGGGAATTTTACCCGGCGCATCCGCCAAACTTTAAATTCTATTAACATAATACAAAAGGACCGGCTTCACGGGATATGTCAGTGGAAGAGTTATTGATTTGTGGAGCTTATGGATGCAAAAGAGTTATTTACATAGCTAGTTATGAAAAGAATGAAATTGTTCAACAACAAATGGTGTTAGATGTATTTTTACTTTGGAAGCAAATAACTTTTGAAAATAAGTCTAAACAAGTCAGACGTAATTAATTGAAATGTCTTCAGATAGATACAATTATGGATATCGTACGCGCATGAAACAATCACTCTTCATAATACAATTGAAATTCTTCTCCAATCGTATCGCTTCGATTACTCGACTCAATTGACTCACTTCGTGCCGACGCACTCGTTTTATATGGTTAAGGAAGGTTCTAGTCTAGACTCGAAGCGCGTGCTTGCTGCTAAGAGATGGCGATACTGTCTTTCTATCTCGCTTGTCTAGGCATGCGCTGCCCTTGAAATTATTTAAAAACATCCGTAGACTTGAAAGTAAGAGTAATTGAAACATCCGTAAAAGAAACGAATTAAGTCTAAAAGCTGTAAAATTATTCTTTTTGTGGCACATTGCGATCGCGGGCCTTACTGATACGGCCAAGGGGCCGGAAGCGGCCCGCGGGCCGTATCTTTATCATGACTGATTTAAACATAACGATTAACTAACAGAACTGTAGATATTGGAGCAGAGAAAATTGGATGTGTGAGGCTCACACTGAATATCCTAAAATGGGGAGGTTTATCGAGATTTTTGAGTCAACATCTTAGTTCCTACATTACAAAGACTTTTTTTCTGATGTTAATTATCCAAATGAGATGATAGATCGATTTAGTACCAAAAAGTCGAAGCTCCGCCGCATTTTGCACGTACAGTTCGAAATTATTTGAACGAGGTTTTTCCCAATAGGTGGATTGAAAGATTCCTCGATTAGACTTATGATAAAAATTTTAAAACTTAAAAATTAATTTGATTGCACCGAAATCCATTTCCAACAAGGTGCCACGCAACCCCGTTTCTCATTTAAAATTTTTGAGGGAGTGCGTCATAATTTAGAGGGTATGATAATATTTTTATACTGTAAATTGTGAATTTAATAAAAATAAAAATCGACACGCGTTTCACGTTTTTTTCACATTGTACATAATAACGCTAAAAATTGAATTTATTCCATACAAATGCACCGCATTGTATAAATGAGAATTTTGAGCATATTTCCCCTTATTTTAGAAACACGATTTTTTGTTTTACTAAAACATAACTAAAGTATGTAGACTTCATTTGATTACCTGAAAATATCTCATTTTATACGAATAGGACTTTGATTTATTTAAAATTGGTTTCCATTATATTGATAAGTACATAATGTACACAATCAAAGGAAAGCAAATATAAATACGTTCTCTTGGATACTAAATGTATTTTAGGAGTGAAGTTAAGGTCAACGTTCATTAATCATTTTATAAAGTATTCCAAATCGATTGTGATAGCAGCTATATTTGGTAATAATATTTTTAAATGATGTTCTATTAGTCCAGGCAACCAGAATTTATGTTGAAAATCACCGCGGGAATTGAAATTTTAATCAAAAATGTTCTAAGCGTTATTTTTTTTAAAATCAATAGTTTTTTATTTATGCGTGAATAAATATTCGAATTTTTCGTGAAAAAAACCACGTTTTTAATCATGAATAACTCAAATACTTTTGATTTTTTCAAAAAAAAAGTGTAAGAAACAAAAATGAATCTTATTTTTTTTTTAAATTTGCTCTAGACATAATACAAATGGAGTTATGATTTATTGAAAGTTTATTATTTTTATCGAACGAAAATTTTACAAAATTCAACGTGGAGTAAAGGAAAAACGGTCAACTTTTCGAAGTAATTGCATCTAATATTTTTCAAAATACTTTAAAAACCTTTAAAATGAGAGTAGAAATAAAATCGATTTAGTTTGAACGATTTAGAATGCATAATTTCGATATAAATTATGTCAAAAGTCGAAAAATGTTTGGGAAATTTGTAAATATATCTCCTTTTTTTCAAAATTTTTGAAAAACTATAGGATATACATAAAAATTGATTAGGAACAAAAAGTCACTGTTTTCTTTTGCTTTTTCGAATTTTTTTGTAACTTCTAAAACAACTGACTTATAACGTTACAAAAAGTACCCTAATTAATGACTGATACCATTTTCGAACCCTTTGAACGTTGCCCTTTAAAAATTGAGAGCTAAAAAACTGTATAACTTATAGGTTATAAAATTCTCTATAAATTTACGTTTTGAGCAACTAATTTGCTTGAAAATTAATGGAGATAAGGCCAAAAAACTAAATAAAATCAAATTTTCTTTTTAAATTTAACATAATTTTTAAGGTACTTATAAATACAAATAATTTTTCATTTTTTTGTCATGAGTGATAATTTATAGGAATTGAAAATTTTAAATACCTAATATTCAAGTTAAAAGAGACTAAAAAAAAATCAATTTGAAATAAATATATAAAAAAATTGTATAACTAAGTCTGTTGATATTTTTTTCAATTTTTTCCGGAATACGGGATGATTTATAGGAGTTGCAAATTATAAGGACAAAATATTCAAGTTAAAAGAGATAAAAAATGTCCATTTAAAATAGGTAAATCATCAAAAAGAATAAATACGTGCATAAATGTTTTTTTTTTCAATTTTTTTCGAAATAAGGGATGATTTATAAGGTTTGAAGATTTGAGGCGCAAGATATTTGAGTTAAACACAAACAAAAAGATTCAATTTAATATAAATAAACTACCACAAGGTAATTAAATAATATTTTTTCAATTTAATATTAAACGGGGGTGCTTTATAAGGAATGAAATACATCAAGCAGGGTTGAAAAGTTGTAAATACTATATTGAAGCAATAAACAACTTTGATTCAAACCTTAAAAGCATTTTTTTACACATTGAATTCTTATACTTACGATTTTTTGCATTAAGGGGTAGTTTTCTCCGCCAAGAATGATAAGTACATATCGGCGTAGGGTAGATTCCAAATTTTCATGCAAATTCGTGGAAATCGGAGGTGATACTTCATTTTTACCTTGATTGCCTGGACTATATTGGCTTTTGATAAATGAAGGCTTTCGTAGAGCAGCGGCGCACATGTACACATCATATTTCAATGTATGACACTATTTTTAAATTGATTACGAGGTTTTTGTCTATCGAATAATCGGAATGTCGATCCGCAAGGTTATTTCAAACGTTATTTAATTGGTATAAGATGAATCAAACGTAAACTTCGAACACATTTTTTATTGTCGTTGATTAGAGTCAAGGTCTGATGTTGACGTTGCATTTGTTGCTATTGCATTGACCAACAAATCAAATCGTTAATGAAACACGAAATAATAAAAAAGCGTGTCGATACATGAAATTATTATACAAGACGCAATTATATACAGAAGGACCTTCGACCCTTGACCCATCTCGAGCGTCGAACCGTCGCACTTTTGTACCAGGGATTCAGCTATACGTATCATCCAATGTGCCAACTCTTGATCGCGGTTGTCATGAAGATTAGACAACTCGTTACTTAATATTATGCAGATCGGGATTTCGATTATGAAAATAACAATTTATTTCAGTAAAACATATTTTACATTGTAATCACCTAATCTAAGCCGCCCGCTGACACCCTCACCACGTGATTTGTTTGAAGAATGAAGAATTTATCATTTTAACTCGACAACGGGCAATATTGGGGGTAGAATTTCAACCAAGTGCAAGAGTGCATTATTAGATTATATGGAATTTTATAAATTACGGCTTCCCCAATATGAATCCATCAGGAATTGTATTTTGTACTACCTTTTCGTTTACCGGAAATATCCTATTCACGAGTTGGCGCATCCTAATCTTAACGGATTAATAACCGTCACGTGCTATAGCGTGTTCCGTCGTTTCCATACACTTCGAGTTTCCCATTAAATCCATATTATATTGTGGCCAGAACTGTTTTCGTTGTTTCAAATAGGTAACGAATTTTTAATAACGCCATATTAGAACAAAAGTTTTTGAATTTGCATGGTTGAATTCCACCAAAAACAATGATTTCACCACATAAAAAACAAAGTGAGATTCATCTACATAAAAAACTAAAAAATAAATCGTGAGTGTTGGTGTAAACAGTGTGTTCAGTATGAATATCACCAACGGTTCCAGAAATTCCAACTACTTTGAAACCAGTAAAAGTAAAAAACTTCACTTCAACAATTTCATTGTACCATCACCTACGTCTTCAGTGGATATGAATCAAGTTTCTTTATGGCTGAAGAAAATGCATTCCGCTCTCAATAATGCAAAAAAATTAGATCTCGTGGAGTAAGCAACAACAACAACACATTTCAAAGATGTGACTTAGCAGATACAGAAATTCTTATTGCGACTTTTGGTGGTTACAGCTCAATAAAAAATTTGGTGATGTGCATTATCAGCATTCCATTCAAGACCCCAACAGGGGGTCAAAACTTTCCGCCTTGTGCAGAAGAAGAACTTAAGTCGAGGGATGCTTCTGAAGCAGATGATTTCTTGGAACTTTAAGATGAGTTACGATGTTTCTAACTGCGAAAAACAGGCTGTAAATGCACATCGACGTGCTGGGTGACGTCGAACTGCGAATGAAGCAGATGGGTCTGACTCAAAAGCTGAAGAAAACGTAGGTCTAAGCATTGCCATTAATATATTCTTCCTGTTATTTTCATATTTACTTTTTCTTATTCTAATTCTTGTCTGCATTATAATTTTTTTACGGAAAATTATAAAAAAGTTGATTCTCAAATGAAACTAGGGATTTTCCACTTGCACAGACCGTGAAGCCGGTCCTATCACATTACGTGAATAGAATTTAAAGTTTGGTGAATGCGCCAGTTACAAAGCAGCATTCCTTTGTATAGTTTTTATAAGTTATTTACGTCGTCGTTAAAGAATCAAATTCTAATGAGGTTTTTCTATTTGTTTTGGGTCGATTTCGAACTTTCTGGATATGATTATAGTGTATATAAAAAAAGTTTGACAACTTTTCAAATATTCTATGTGAAAGGTCCACATTTGAGTAGTAAGGAAAGATGTGACTTAGCAGATACAGAAATTCTTATTGCGACTTTTGGTGGTTACAGCTCAATAAAAAATTTGGTGATGTGCATTATCAGCATTCCATTCAAGACCCCAACAGGGGGTCAAAACTTTCCGCCTTGTGCAGAAGAAGAACTTAAGTCGAGGGATGCTTCTGAAGCAGATGATTTCTTGGAACTTTAAGATGAGTTACGATGTTTCTAACTGCGAAAAACAGGCTGTAAATGCACATCGACGTGCTGGGTGACGTCGAACTGCGAATGAAGCAGATGGGTCTGACTCAAAAGCTGAAGAAAACGTAGGTCTAAGCATTGCCATTAATATATTCTTCCTGTTATTTTCATATTTACTTTTTCTTATTCTAATTCTTGTCTGCATTATAATTTTTTTACGGAAAATTATAAAAAAGTTGATTCTCAAATGAAACTAGGGATTTTCCACTTGCACAGACCGTGAAGCCGGTCCTATCACATTACGTGAATAGAATTTAAAGTTTGGTGAATGCGCCAGTTACAAAGCAGCATTCCTTTGTATAGTTTTTATAAGTTATTTACGTCGTCGTTAAAGAATCAAATTCTAATGAGGTTTTTCTATTTGTTTTGGGTCGATTTCGAACTTTCTGGATATGATTATAGTGTATATAAAAAAAGTTTGACAACTTTTCAAATATTCTATGTGAAAGGTCCACATTTGAGTAGTAAGGAAAGTTTGATCAGAACGTCTCCTATTTGTTCTAGGTACGACAGAACGAGTATGTTTGATAACCGGTAGCGTCGAAGCTATTTCGAATGTTCTCGATTTCATTATAAATAAAATCAAAGAGAAACCGGATTTGACGAAAACGCTGGTCGATACCGACAATAAGATGCACGAAAGGGAGAGACAAGTTAAGATATTGGTACCGAATTCTACGGCCGGTATGATTATAGGCAAAGCGGGAAATTACATCAAGCAGATTAAAGAAACCAGCGGATCTTATGTACAGATATCTCAGAAATCCAAAGATATTAGTTTACAAGAAAGATGCATCACCGTTATTGGAGATAAGGAGCAGAATAAGCAGGCCTGCATGATGATAATAAGTGAGTTTTGTTCTTTTGTCAAACGACTCGATTCGGTTTTATAATTTTTATCATACATTTTAGTATTTTTCTCAAGTTTTGTCAACAACGCTTCTTTTATTTAATAATTGAATGTAATCAATTTTAGATTTGCGACAAATACCTTTTAATTATCTTAAGGATTTTGATTTTTGTTACATTCCTACAACATCGTTTTTTTATTGTTTGTTTTCATACCATACGATGAAAATCAGTTTTTCTTGTTTGTTTATCAGTTTCATTGTCACATTTTTCTTGTCAAATGACACTGACCAGTTTTTATAATTGCAATCAATAGTTTCTTGGATTTTTTTTACAATCAGACAACATCGCATTCTTTTTCTTGTTCGTTTATCCGTTTTACAAACAATTGCAGTTAAAAATTTTTGTTGCATTCTGACAACATCGTTTTTCCCCTTTTTCTAGTTTGTTTATCTTTTATATTTTTACATTTTTCGTTTATCCGTTTTAGTGTTAGACTTTTTGTCTTATAACGTGAATTATTTTGAAAATTTCAAACAATACATCGTAGTATTTTTTACATTCCGACAACATCGCTTTCCTTACGTTTTCCTTTATTTATTTATCTATCTTACATTGCTTTTTCTTCCTCGTTTGTTTATCCGTTTTTTTGTTTGTCTTTCCTTCATGTATTTGCCCTTGCCTTCTAAATTCGAACGACTGCTAGCCGTCTGACATGACTATTGGCATTGCCACTAAATCACTTTCGGAGTGTGGAAAATAAAAATTTCCTTCTATAATTTTATCGACGATGTTACTTACAGCTTCTGGAAATTGTCTTGACATTTCAATCAACTTGCATATGTGTCGAACGCCTTGTTGTAAAAGTGGTTTCGTCTTTATTTTCAACCGCATGCCTAAAGTTTCACAATAAAGTTTGTTAACTGTTGTAATGCCTCTGGAATGGCATAAATTTTTGGGACAATTTCCGTGTTTGATTTGTCAACTTCAAAATTACAGAAAACAATAGTATTTCTTTTCCCTTTGAGTCTCGGCATAGATTATTTTGATTTTCTTCCACTTTGGAACATCTGCGTTTGAAGCCTGGTCGCTACTTGATTTTGATTTCCAAATTTTTTTCGACTAAACGTATATAATAAATTCTGCAAATTGCCTTAGGTAAAATAGTCGAAGATCCTCAGAGCGGTACATGTTTGAACGTGTCTTATGCCGATATAAACGGACCGGTAGCGAATTTCAATCCCACCGGATCCCCATTCGCCAATCAACAACCGGGAAACGCTTTCAACGCTTCCGCAACGAGTCTCAACGGCGGTTTGGGAACGGCAGTTTCTCAAAGTCTCTTACTCAACGGCGGCCTCAATCTCAATCTTAATTTGACCGCTCCCGGACAGAATATATCGAACGTTACTGCGCAGTTACTGGATCATATCAAAGTGAGTTTTTTATTATTTTATTTGTTTCTGGTTTTTATTAATTAATTAATTTGATGTGTTTTGTAATATTCTATTTTTTAACGGGACAAAACAATTTTGATTATTGTTTCAAAGTATATGTGTACCGTGTGTGTTTTCCTGCTGTTTGTGGGTGAAAACTACCCTTTTTTGCAAATTAATTGATGATGTGTGTTTTTTGTTTAGATTGTTTTCATTTTCTGGTTGAATCACAGTTTTCTGAAGATGGTATTTACTATTTGATTCAATCGACAAATTATTAAATAGTATTTTTGTTGTACAATAAGAACCTAACCTGACCGCGTATATAATTTTTCTGTAAAATTAATCATTATTCTGCCACGGTCTATTCAATCTACTTCAATATGCTATTCAGCTTTAAGGCGGGTTCACACGGAGTCGTAAACTGCGCGAGAATACTACTACTTGTTCTGCGCATGTCTAACGACCGCTTAATTTTCACGACCGATAATTTACGAACTCCAGTTCGCACGAATTAGTGTCTGAAAAGCGTCGCGACAAGAAACGAACAACAAACTTACAACGTTTGAAAAATTTAAAAAAAAAAACGTGCGTGGGTCCGTGATTGGATAAAAAAACGAAATATTCTCGGTGCCACTTAAATAATATACAGTCACCGGCCAAATTATTAGACGCGCTGTATTTTTATAATAATTTTATGTTTCAAAAGTCTTTAATTGTATATTTAAACTTTTATTATTGATTTCAATTTAAAAGATTTGTTATATGCTATTTATTTTTAAAATATGGCAACACTGTGTTAACGAAGTGATACATGAACGTAAACAAGTACAAACCTGTATCGGAATCGCGTAAGATACTGACGTGTTTCTGTGGATATATGGACTGTGATTGTTTGTAACAATATTTTTATTATCGGTAGAATACGCGATCAATCGCTCAGTAAAGAAGTTGTGAAGGCGTTTGTGAATGCGAAAACATTTGCAAACTAAGATTAAAAGCTTACGAAACTAGTGTACGACGCATAAAAAGAAAATTGAGTCGGAGGAAGAAATAAGCCCGAAAAGAAATAAAAGATGCGCTAGAAAACCAATTTCCACTCCAATTTGTCTAGAAAATAGATTCGCCACCACAAAGGTGAAAAAATCACAACTCTAGGTTAGGTTAGGTTAACAGGGTGATCTCCACTTTTCAGCCGAGATCCACTCGGAGACTTTGGGCTCATTGTGATGCCCTTGCTGACTTCCCTTCCCTATCTCTTCCGTTGCCTGGTCTTTGCCCCCTTCCCAAGCTTCTCCAGTTTGCAATGAAGTGATTCAGATCCCATGCATTGTAGTCGTTTCGACGCCAATGCTGTCCATCGACACATTAGGTGTTCTATTGTCTCTTCACTGCATTCTGCACAGAGATCGTCGGTTCTGATACCCATTTTCCTGAGTTTAGAGCCTACTGTGCAGTGACCGGTAATCACTAGTACGACCCTTCGGATCGAGGCTTTCCCATAGCCTAGGAGTTCTGTTATCTTCCTCTTCTGTATCACCGGCCACAGGGAGCGTGAGATGACACAGTCATCTCTATTACTCCAATCTCTTGCCGTGCTCTCCCTCTAATGTTCCATCTATCGGGTCTCTCAGGAAACTAGCATAAATTCTTTTGAGCAGACTGTTCGAAGACAGGAAGTCCAAGGTTACAGATGCAATGAAAACAAAACGCCTAAAGTGGGCCATACAATGGCAATGACAAAGATTTGGACTAAAGATCGGTGAGATATTGTAATTTATCAAAAAAATGATACATCATTATCATTTTCAGTTAAATAAAGCAAAGAAAGATGGACATTTATATATTTTTCTATTTGTGACGGGTCTGCTTCAGTGACGTAAGTACCTACATTGAAAATTTTGTACAATAAAGCTCTGTATGTGCGTCGTCGTTGTGGAGAAAAGTTTCATCCTGACTGTGTCCTTCCAAAGTGATGATTTGGTTTCCAAATTACGCTCAATCACAGGGAATCCGGATATAGTGAGATGGGCCAGAACTAGAAGAAGAGCATGGAGAGATCATGTCAATAGAATGGACGACGATCGACTGACGAAAATCGCAAAGGAAGAGAGACCCAATACAAGTAGACCGCCTGGAAGACCACCAAAGCGCTGGTATGAGAGCTGGTCCTCGCAGTCACAACTTAGGCTGCCTCTTTGAAAACACAAGACACAGTCTTAAAATAAGAAGAAGAAGAAGAAGAAGACATTATTGTAATCAGTGTTTTGCGAAAAACATAAATAATTCATATCGTAACAACAATCTTTCCATTTTATATTTATATGGTTTTCGTCGTGTTTTTTATATCCTTAAAAACAAAATCAACTAAAATATGTACAGGTAATGTGAAGCCTAGCACAAATGTAATCAATTATTATTTGAATTATGTCGAAGAAAACATGATAAAATATGAAAACTAAAACAAAATCAAATGAACCAAGTGTAGTGTTATGTTCCAAGGACCAGGGACGGTCCAACCTAACTGTAAAATGTATTTAAATACGGTCCCTTAGGCCGCGAGGGAGGTTTGGAATAAAATATGTCGTGCGGTCCCCATAGGACTACTCTGGGTTGTAGGGAAAGTTCAGTTGCGGGCCTATGGATCGTACTAGGGTTCAACGTGTTAATGTAGTAAATTTTATTATTTCACTCGTACAAAAATCGAAACAAATATACGCTAGAAACTTCGCATTTGGTGGGTGTTTCACGACTAAACCGGTCGTGTTCGCTCCAACAAGTTTACGACTCCGTGTGAACCCGCCTTCATGTTACAGCAAGAAATTTTTTTTGACCACCAGTACTTCTTTTTTTTTCATATTTCTCAAATTTAAACTAGTTGTCAATCACATTCCAGGGCCATATCGTGATAAAATATTACTGTTAACACATCGCCCAATAAATCGTGTGATCAACTGAAGAAAACACATTTTTTTGGCAATAATCGATTTTATTCATCAATTTAATTTCCTTAAGTGCAATAAAAGTATTCCAACGCTTCTCTAACTTCCCGTTGTCGTGCTTGTAGAATCATTTGTCTTTTTCTTACCAGCGCGCATTTTTTTGACATGTAGGGAATAGCCAGTAGTCATTAGGGGCCAGATCTGGACTATACGGTGGATGAGGAAGCAATTCGTTCAATTTAATCATTATTACCAACTACTTGTGAATCGGTGCATTGTCTTGGTGAAACAGAGGTTGTTTCTTAGCTGTTTTTCCTCGATTTTTGTATTCAAACGATCCAACAACTCTATGTAGTATTCGCTATTGATTATCATTCCATATTGGAGATAGCCGATGAAAAATATTCCATGCACATGAAGCGACAACTCTTTCAATTGATTGTTGTTTTTGAACGCGGTTCGCCGGCTGTAGTCCACTCAGATGATGATCGTTTTGATTCCGGAATGAAGTAATGGATCCATGTTTCGTCCATTGTCACATCGACACAAAAAATTTACGTTTAAACATGGCCAAACACTGCTCAGAATTACTAAAAAGTTGTTGTTTTTGATCGATTGCGAGTAAACGCGGCACCCACTTTGAAAAAGCTTTGTAATGGTGAAATTTCCATGCCTTCTGATATCTTTAGGGCCTCAGCTATCTCAATTTACGATTAGATATAACCAATTTTTGAACTTTTCTGATGTTTTATGGAGTAGCCACTTCAGAACGTTCACCATCTGTACGACCACGTTTTGATTCAACAAACCAATAAAAAATGGTTCTTCTCGATGGAAAAGTGTCCGGATAAGACTTTTGAAGTGATTGCTGAGCTTCTACAGTATTTGTTTTATCATGACATATAGTTTTTTGATAGTTGGTACTTTATAAACGTCATGGATTTGTGCCAGTCACACGACTTATTATGTGATGTAATACCAAGGAAAACAAAATCTATTACTCGTGGTTCATTGATTTTTTTGCGTTTGCTACCATGATTTCTACTTTTTTAGAATCCAACAGAGGCAAATCTTCCAATATCTTGCGTGAAAATGTCCCTATTGTGCACAATAATGTCAAATCCACTCCAATATTTGACTAATTTTCCTTCATGGCTTGGTTCCATCAACCAAGGTCACGTCTGTCTGACGTCTGTTGCCATCCGCATCAAATATTTTCTTCTGACAGGATTTCTCCGTAGAAAACTAATTTTTATGGTGGCTCTACACCCTTTGCAAGACATGCCGAGTACGAGAGTGTACAAGGTAGCTCTCGCCTCGCCCATGTATGCCTCGAGGTGTCTCGCCCGCTCTAGCGTCCGTATCGGTTTTTCGTGCCCGCGTCAAAGGGTATCGACACTTCAGTGTCCAGGTAGCACCGGGCGGAATACTAGTGTCACTATGACAGAACAATGAAAGTGAAAGATTGGGTTAGGTTATCGGAACAGACTGAATTCTCCCAGTGGAGGAACTGAGGAAAAAAAGAAGAAAATCGTTGGCTGCAATCTACGAAAAATTCGAATTCTAATTTATCCATTCTCTCGACTTTCGTAACCGCAACTGTACAAACGTGAGTGAACATGGAAGCGCTCGGCGGGAGTTAGAGTACTCGCTCGAGAGTGTAGGACCGGCATTAAGGTTGCGGCGCTCAGATTCGTTGTCGGCTCTCATCCGAACTCTCTTGCAACGTAATCGGATCGACAATTGATTTTATAAAATTTGTTTCAGATGCAGTTGAGGTCTAGCGGATTAGCCGACGCCCAAATCGTCGAGATTTGTGCCGCACTTGCCGTTCTGGCCAAAAATGGTGTGATTTCCGTAGGATTAGGTAACGACAGACATTTATTCAGATAAATTGTTACTTGTTTATAGCCGGCAAAAAGGCTTATTGTTTTTTTTTTTCGATTTTTATCATTATTCTGAGAGAATATATATATTTTTTTTCATTATATGTGGATAACCATCTGACCTTTATACGCCGCTAATACAGTACCTTGAACTTGAAGTTTATCTAAAAACAATTTTTTCACGTAATTTCGTTCATTTTCATAATTTATATATAACGTGGAATTGTTGTATCAAAAATAATTTTTTACAATTTAGTTTAATCATTAATTTGATAATGGAATATTTATTCCACATATTTAACCTCAAATATTACTAAAAATGATATATTTAATCTCTAATTACATAATTTTTGTTATGATATTGAATAACATTATAATTACTACTTTTAGGATGTTCCCTGTATCTTCAAACGCGACTCGAATCACTAATATTTTTCATAATTTACGTGAAATCATTTTTTTATGTATTTAATTCATCCATACTTTAGAAAATTTCTTCAAAACGAGTTAAACTCTTCCACTATTATTGATACATCTGAAAAAAACTTTTCGAATGGTCCCTGTATCATTATTTAAGTCAAACGCGAATGGAATCACGAATATTTGTCAAAATTTAATAAACATCATTTTTTTGATCAATTTAATTCATCAATACTTCAAAAAATTTTGTTAAAATGAGTTAAACTCATCAACAATTATTGAAACATCTGAAAAAACTTTAGGAATAGTCCCTGTATCTTCATTTATATCAAACGCGAGTCAAATCACGAATATTTTGTGTTTGATTCATCCGTATTTTAGAAAAGTTCGTCAAAAACCCATCCACAAATCTTGATACTTTAAAAAAAAACTTTTTAATCTTTTTATCTCAAAAATTCAACCTAATTTATAAAAAACTGTATCATCTACAAATTAGTAATCTATGACGCCATCTATTAGTCGACTTTATTGTTTCTAAATATTTATATAGTATAAAGTTTAATAATATTCATAAAATTACAGCATTGTTACTAAATAATTAATTATTTAATTCATCTGTACGGTATATTTTAATGCAACATTATTCAACGCTGAACTGTTAATCGTAAATTGCATTTCGAATCCGACTTTTAGGTTATGTTTAACCCGACAGCTTAAAAAATTTTGATCGTAGCGGTACTTTATGTAAACGCTTGGTGTACATTTGAAGGTCAGAAGGTACAGTCTACTATTTCACATCAGCGTTATTTGTATGTATGAACAAGGGCGTAGATAAAGAGGGTATAAACATCGTAGATATGAAGAATCGGTTCGATAAATGCTTTTTGATAGTCTCATTACATTTTTTCTTTTGACTAAATCACGTAATGAGAATTGGCACCGCAGTAAATTTTATAAAAACTATTGATTTCTTGTAAGTTGTGTACGAAGTACAAAATTCAAATAGAATTTAGGTTGATAATTAAATCTTTGGAGTGTAAAATATTTTTATCGATAAAAAATTAAATTTACGTGCATTTATTTAGATCTGCCATATTGGATCTCACTCTTTCCTAGAAATTTCATGTTATGCTGTGTTGCCAAATTTAATTATACTTCAGAGATGATTGGAGTTTGATATTAAAGACAAAGAAATATGGTTTAAAAATATAGTAATGATTGTTTTTACACATTTACTCAAAAACAAAATGAAAAAAATTGAGTATTTCTTTTGAATTATTGATAGATTAGTAAAGTTCTTGATACTATTATATCTGAAATATAAAAATTAACTTTATCTTCATATTATTTTAATAAAGATTATCTTCACAGATTAAACGAAAATTACGTATTTAATTAGTCAATTAGATCATTATTTTATATTAAAACATTTTTTGAACTAAATAATTATTCGTCACGCATTAAAACTTGGCAACGTCGTATTAATAAAAATAATGATTTCTTGTTTAATATTTGAGTGAAATAAAAAATTCCAATACAGGATATTTTGGAATTTAAAACAATTTTTCTAATTAACACAAAAATATTTACATTAAATTAATATGCGTTTGTCTAGGTCGGCCATATTGGATTTCTCTTGTCATTTTACAAATTTAAGTTATGGTGTGTTGCCAGATTTAATTATTTAATATAGATGATGGTAACTTGATATTTATGACGATTTTTTTTAATAAAACATGCATGGCATATGAATTTTTTAGGTTAAAAAATATACCTATGATTGTTTCCGACATATTTACTTGAGAAAAAAATAATTGTTTTCTTCATAGTTCAAAATTATTGGTAATATGATCAAGATTTTCATACAATTCTACCTACAAATAAAAAAGAAACACGATAAATAATCCGAAAACTTCATCTTATTTCAATAAACTTTTTCTGAGTAGATTACACTTATTAAAAAAATTGATTTATCTCATTATTCAATATTGAAACGTGTTTTGGACAAAATAACTATCCAACAATAATCTTGGCAACGTCGTAGCTTCTGCCAGTAATAAAACTGACGATTCTTGAGATTATACAATATTTGCTCGATTACAAAAATCAAATAAAATATATTGAAATTGATCGTTGTTTGATAACTATATTTTTGCAGTTTGGTATGAAACACTTTTATTAATAAAATGAACGGAATTAAATTAGAATTGGTTTGCCAAGGTTGGCCAATTTGGAAAAGCTCTCTCTACCGTCAGTTTACAGTGCTGCCATGTCTACATCGAATCGATTATTGTCATGTTTATAACTTTTTAATCCTAATTAGTAAAACTCGAATTTGAAGGCCTTAATTTTGAAAATACTCTTGATATTTATAACTATAAATTATTACGAAGATATTTGCTCAATAAAATTTGTCTTAATTCGATTTTTATAGTTATAAATGGTTTTTCGAAAACTTCACACGAAGAAAAATGTTCACTGGCATCATTTATGGTATCAAAATTTGTAATTTAGAGAAATTTTCTATTATTTCAAGTTTTATAGTGGAAAATGAATGTTTTCAAAAAACTTACACGAAGAACAATGTTCACTAGCATCTTTATAGTTGGTGATTTAGTCAAATTTTCTGTTATATAAATTTTTGAAAGGTTTTTCAATAAATTTATACGAAGGGAAAAGTTTACTATCATCTTTTTATTTAGAAATTCAGGGTTTAATCGAGTTTTGTGTAATTTCAATTTTTAATACTATCTCACAATAAAAATTAATATAATGAATCTTGGCAACGCTGTAACTTCTACTACTAATAAACGACAGTTTCTTATAAGTAGGTTAAGATAATATTTGCGTGTATTACAAAATTTAAATAGAAGATATTGATTGATAATGATTTATGACAATAATTAATCATAATGTAAAATGATTTTATTAATAATAATAACAGAATTAAATTAAATTGACGTGCTTTGGCCTAGGTCAGCCATGTTGAATCTCCCCTCTTTCAACAAAGTTGTCATGGTTACATCTCGACGTACTCTTCTCTCCTCGTAATTTCACAACATTGCCATGTATACACCTTCACACTCATAATAAGTCAAACTATGAAAATATGTAAAGTTATATTTTGAAAATAAACATTCATTCGTTCAATTATAATTCAATATATACACAGTTTGGATTATTACTAAGTTATGGGAGAAGTTTCCTATAAATTTCTTGATATTCTTGATGTTGCCAAATTTAATTATAACTCAGGGATGAATTAAAAATATTACATTGAGACGAATTATTTAAAAAAAGCACGTCAAATGTCATTTTTGATGGTTAGAAATTATATTAAGGAATTGAATAAAAAAGTTCTATATAAATACGTGGTTGGAAATCAAATTACCACGTGCTTAAATAGGGATAAGAATTTGTATATTGAGATTTGTACAACATTCTTTTACATTTCCACCGATTTTTTTTATTGTTTGCGTGTAAAGTTAAACTTGCGTTGTACAAAACGATTTCTGTTGTTATTCCAGTCGTATTAAATAAATATTGATATAAACCAGGGTAGAAGCCTTTAGAAATAATAAAAAATGAAAAAAAAATAATAGTAGGATGAAATTTATTGGAAAAGGAGGAGAATGTAATAAAAATGGAAGAAGAAATAATTTACGTGCGATCGGAGGTTGGGATGCAAAAAGGGGTGGGTTTTTAAGAGTAAAAAACGGTTTATCTAGATTTCCGGTAAAACTATGAGTCTTTTGGAAAAAAGTCGAATGGCAAAATTGTAGATAAGAAGATCTACAACTTTTGTATTCTCACTTTTTTCACATAACCTCAAAATTTATGTGAAAAATTAAAAAACCGAATTTTTGGTTTTTCATTTTTATCTTTTACAAAAAACATTTTTTTTCACGAAATTTTGTGAAAAGTTACCTTTTTATGTCCCATATATACTGTAATTTATTTGATTTAAAATTTTCATTTTTTTCACGTTATTTTGACTTAATATTAAAAAAAAATACCCTAAATTTTGAACGAAAATTCTCCCGTCGAAATTTTAGCTTTTTTTAAAAAGTAGTTGTGACTTTGGTTCGTTGAAATCTCAATTTCCTGATGGTTTAAAAAAATTTTACCATCGTCATGGTAAGCTTTCTCAGAAAAGGCAAAAAAAATTTAGACTCCAACTACTTATTTTCATCAATGTAACAAGGAATCTCACAATTTTAATAAATAACTAAAAATTCTACGTAATGATTGAAAAAAAAATTCGGAAGCGAGTTTTTTTCGTTTTATTTTAAGCCGTTTTTGAGAAAATCTACCACGGTGATGGTAATATTTTTTTAAACCATCGAGAAATAGATATTTTAACAAACAAAAATCTCACCGACTTTTTAAAAAAAGCTAAAATTTCGACGGGAGAATTTTCGTTCAAAATTTAGGGTATTTTTTTTTAATATTAAGTCAAAATAACGTGAAAAAAATCAATATTTTAAATCAAACAAATTACAGTCTATTTTGAACATAAAAATGTAAGTTTTCACAAAATTTCGCGAAAAAAAAAAGACAAAAGATAAAAATTAAAAACGAAAACTTGATTTTTTTATTTTTCCCATAAATGTTGAGGTTATGTGAAAAAAGTGAGAATACAAAAGTTGTAGATCTTGTTTTTATCTACAACTTTCCTATTGGACTTTTTTCCATAAGACTCGTAGTTTTTCCGGAAATGCAGATAAACCGTTTTTTACCCTTAAAAACTCACCCCCCGTTCCCTTTCCGACTTCAGATCACCCGTAAATCATTCTCCCTTTCATTTTCAATATATTCTCTTCCTTTTCTAATAAGTTTCATCCTACTTTTATTTTTTTATGTTTCAAAAATTCATTATCGACCTAATCGGTCTAATAGACAAAAATTGGTAGCTCTTGATATCTACGTCCTTTCGTTGGAAGTTAAACTCTTAAATATTTTATTTTGTATTTAGCGTTATCTCATTACAATTTAATATGTTCATTTCATTGTTATCGCATATACATATTAAACAATCATTTTTCATTAATTCGTTTTATTTCTCAGAATATCGTATTTAATTTGATTAGTATACGAGGGGGACCTTTGAACTTCAAACTTTCAACTGCTGTTTTAGAATTTATTTACTTGTTAAACGAAATATTTTTCCATTCCGACACAATCATCGATCAGTTCATCTTATTATACAGCGTTTGTAATTAGTATGGATTCGCATATTTACCTTTTAAATAGTAGAGGGTGTCTCATAAATATCCCCTATCGTATTATTCTGTAATTTTAACCCAACGCTCTTTGAAATCTTTTACATCTCCTCAGTACTCTGACGGTGCAAGATCCGGACTAAATACTGGATGTAGTAGGTGATCAATATCATCGAATTCCGCGTAACTTTCGCAGTATATACCTCAAAATTAAAAGATAATTACCCTGGTTTGACAGCTGTCACGTACCGATGTCATAATAGACAGGAGACAGTAATAGAGGTTGTGGAAATGGATTATTCGAGAAGATCGTGCGGGATATCCAGAACAGGCCGAGTTTACACGACTTCGAAGAGAATACAAACTAAACAATTGCTCCGGTACGAACATGTGATGAGGATGGAGCAGAAGAAAGCATTGTTGTATCAACTGAATGTAGAAGAAGACGAGAAAGACCCTCGAGGACCAGGAAGAAAGGAATTGAACACGTTAGTCCTTCTAGATGTTTATATAGAAGAAGAAGTTATGTATACCTTTGGTTTGGGTGGATATCAAGAATGGCGGTGAAGTTCCCCAAAAAAAACTCCAAAAAGGCGAAGCTACATCTATACAAAACAATAATAAGACCAAAAGAATGGAGATTTATGGTTGAGGAGAACAAATGGAATCTATTGGAGATGTAGAAGAGAGGAAGATGTAGATAAGATCCAAAAAATAGAGTCGCTGGGTCATAGACAGAAAATGCCTGATTCTAGATCAATAAAAATGGATATAGAACAACGAGGTACAAGAAAGACCAAGGAAAAGATGGTACGCAGAGGTGATGCAGGAATGCAGAACTGGAAAATGAAATCAAAAATAGGAAAGAATGGAAGGGAATCACCATACCATGCTTTGGGCCTAAAAGGCCTGCGTGAAACACATATTAGGGGATTAGGAGAACCTGAACTATCATATGGTATAGTGAAAAGGTAGTTACGTGAGTTTAGAGACCGATAACAAGGAAAAATAGTTATCTATCATACCGTGTGGTACATAATATACTTATTGTCCAATTTAGTACGAAACAATGGTCTATTTATCAAAATAGTTTCTTTTGATAGTGATTCAACGTCGTTCTAACCTCCAAATACTATCTCGTCTTTCTTCGATTATTTTTTTCCTGTTTTATTTGATATTTCGTTCCTTGTATTCCGTCTATTCGATGTAACATCAAATCAAAGTTCCTTGCCATTGGTTTTGGCGAAAGAAAATAATGTTTTTGCATATGGGGCCGGTTAATTTTGATTTTCTCATAAATTTCCCATAATATACAGTAACAGTCGTTTTTCTTGGGTGTGTTTTCCGGAAAGCTTCCGACTCAACAAAGGAACAATCATTTCTATTTTTCAGTATAAGTCGTTAGTTCATCGTCCGATGAACATCTTTTTCTTACAAGTGAAACTTTGAGTTGATCAACAAATTCGAAGTGAAATTCGTGAATTTTTCGTAAACCGTGTCAATAAGACCTGAAAAATGTTCCTTCCAATGCGCTTTTGATAGCCTCTTCTATCTCTCTAACCTCAATTTAACGGCCCTACATTACCAATTGGTGAACTTTTTCTCTTACATCGCTTGTCGTCGCAGTTTTTGGCCGTTCTGAATGTTTGTCGTCAGCCACGTTTGAAACCAGCTGCCAAAAACTTTACAGTCGTGAATGCTGACGTAGAAAAATCTTCACAACGACTTACACTCACGAGATTCTTAAATAATAATTAAGCCTCCAAAATAACAGAAATTTTGGTGAGTAATGAGTGCTCCCATCTTTAGACTGAGGTTGGACTGTAAATAGGTCAAATACGCAACAAATAGATCAGCCCCCGGCATATCGTATAAATTCTAGAAAGGAAAACTAAAATTGCTTTCTTGGAGATCCATAACGTGTTGCGAGAAATCCAAAAACCAAATAATTTCGGGTAATATGATATCCCGGAAAAATCTTCATATCGAGATAACTTTTCAAACATCCCTTGTATGAGGAGTCAAAACGTTCCTTTCATTTATTTTAGCAAATTTAAATGACTAAAAGACCCTGGTTAATACTTTTTGGAAAAATGGTATTTTCAAATTTTCACTTGAATCATTTTGTTTTATTTTCGGCTCTCTTATTTCATTTTTTCCCAGTTTATTTTATCTGTCTATGGTTATAGTTCATAGTTACATTGCGGGGGGCCAAGGACCCGTTGAGCAGATAGGCTCAATAATTTGTAGTATAAAATAATCTTCGGTGATATTAAATTAGTTTTTGATAGAAAGTATCATGAATATGTTGATGATGATTATTGAAATTAATGTTCCAGTTACACATTTTGAATCGTATGCCACTGCACTCGGCAATTTCGCTAAAATTTTAACGGTGTAAATTTCTCTCTAACCTATAAATCAACATTTAACGGAATCGTATCATTAATACGTGTTCCGAATAATAATTAATCTACAAATTTTGAGTTTCATTAACATTTAAAACTTATCTAATACAATTGAGAAAAGTGGGTCGGCATATTTTAATTTTTGTATGTACTGTAAATACCACTACACGTATGTATACGAGGGGCGCACTGAAATTTTAGATAATCAAACACTAAAAGATTATTTTTGTCGTTCGATAAAATCATTTATCATCCAGTTCTTTTTGGATATTTGTTTGATTTTTTTCAATGTTTCATTGTTTAATTCTACTGTCGACATCGTAGAATTTCTTCTACACTTACAAATGGAAAAAAAGACAAATTACAGCATGACCCTCGTATATAATGTGTCGCGGTGGTCTCTTATTGAGCACTGAAAGCGTGAGTATTCTGTGAAAGTTGATTGGATTTCGACGAGTCTGTTGAATTTTGGATAGTTTCAAGGGGATCCAGTATGTGCGGTTAAAAAATTAAACGTATTTTTAGTAGTAGTTTTACGGGGGTGTATGTATGAAGTGTTGTCTACCTAATAAATTCTAGTTCTAGATCTAATGAACAAAAAATAACTTCTTTTGACCAAATTTCGTCTAGATTAATGCGAATTTTTCTTTTTCGTACGTACGGAGCATTTTATTTATAATTTCGTTTCACAATTAGTTCAATGATAGTTTCTGTTGATTGCTTTTCATTTATTCCTATTAATCGATAAACAATATACCGTATTTATCATAAATAACAACCTTGCACTGACAGCTTTCGCCAGATCCAGTGAATCCAATTTTTATTTTGCCTGAATAGCTCAGCGCTTTAAATCATTCGTTGATTTTTGTGAGGTAACTCAATATCAATTTAGCGAAAATATTATCTGAATTGATGGTTCGTAATTTTGAGATGGCACCAGATAGCGTCTGTTGAAAATAATTCAACTACACGAACCAAATACCAAATTCCAATTGGAAGTTTGTTACTTCGCTCTGATGAGACGCAATAACGTCGAAATTAATGTTTCTTTGCAATTGCGAGCCATTGAAAATTTCGATATCTTTAGATAGTCGATAGACGTCACGTTCTTATTATAAGTAGTTATTTTCTTTTTTAAGAACGGCAGACCATATAAAGTTCGATGTACACACCTCAGATATCGCCAAAAATAAGCGTGATTGTTGTGGGATTGTGGCAATAAAATACCAAAGTGTACTTAATATATAATCTACGCCAGAATTTCCTTAAGTGGTCTAGGTGAACCCCCAGGGGTGCACAGTGGACTCGACAGAATTCTACGTAAATTTCCTTCTTTAGAACTCGCGAGTTTTGAAAATATGGCCGAAATGTATCAGCAGGGGGTATCCTGAAACAACATTTCAAAGAAAAAAAGTTTGGGAACTTTTTATCTAAACTTTCGAATAACTTTGTATTCATTAACGACCATGACATTTGGCGTTGCTGCTGGAGTTGAAATGAGGTTAAAGAAAGCAGAGGCTATGGACGAATCATAAAAACTCCATTGTCTTATGTTGAGTAGGGTATTAGGCAAGCGTGAGGTCAATATTCATTCCAATGAACATTTCCACATTTCTTCTGGAGCGGATTGAGTCTTATTGTGTGGATTTATGATTGTATGTAAACTACGGTTTTTATTTTTCTAAAATAAAACGTCCATCTTTAAACCACAGCTAGCTAGCGCCATCTACTTGACGATTTTGAACTTAAAAACAGAAAAATGTTGCCGAGTCGAATAACGAACATCAGACTTCAGAGGTTATTTGGACCAACTGCTTATTCTACACATTTAGCACCCAGATACTTTTTCATTTACTCAAAATGTGACATTAAATGGTTTTTATCAGAAGAGGAATAGATAACAGAGAAAAAATGAATGTAATAACGATAGTAATGTTTTAACTGGCGTTGTTGCCAGAATTTCTTGCACATAGATAATAATTTCTTGTCGACTGATGTGTGATTTTATTAAATACGCATTTCACCTTGAATAATATGAATGACGGATTTCCAAATTACTTACGAGGGTTCGAGAAAAAGTGACTTTTCAATGAAAAAAGTACTGTGCGTTTCGGACTTCATTATATTATGTGTTTGGGTGGCCACTTTTAAAAACAGAATTAAGCAGATAATTCTATATGATGCAGTATTAACAGCATAATAATTACGTAACTTTTCCTCGGTTTCTTTAATTGTTTTTTCACGATAAAAATAACTTCATTTAACAATCCAAATTCTTCTTTGAACATATTTATCTAACAACGAGAACAGTTTTCTTTATAAGGGTATTCAAACTAACCAATTTGTCACAATTTGATAGATGACATAAGAAAATGCAAAATTTTCAAAAAAAAAAACGGTTACTTTAGAAGTTTACAACTTTTCTTTTGCTTTTATTAGCTAATTCTATTTCTCGGTCACCTATTCAAGTACTAGCTTTGATTTCTCTTTTATATTTTCTATCGAATGAAAACTGAAGCCTAAAGACAGTCGCCCGGACCAGATAAGTGTTTGTTTTTACAAGATTTCGTACCCAAATTCAACTAATTCATTCAGGAAACAGCAATTTTAACAACTTTTGCGTTTTACTTGAAATCAACAATCAACATTTCGTTGTTATTTTCTTTATATCGCGATATCCAGTACAGAAGATGGCCGAACGAGCAAACCACCACTTCTAGAAAGCTTTTGAACGCAGTATACCTAATTTTTAACAGAAAATCTTTTGTTTATAAAAAGTAGGTGAGTGATAAGCAAATTTTGTCTTGCAGGTATAAGTCAGCCACACCCTGGAACGATACCAGTGTCTAATTATCTTAGTCTTATGGACGGATCAGCACAAAATGCCGGCGCAGGTGTGTTCGGAGCTATTGGACAAGTCAGTTTAGGTGATTGCTTAGGTAAATAAAGTCAATGATCGCTTATTTCATTTCATTTCACTTTAGAATTCGTTCTTAAAATACGAAAGAATACTGGGTCTGATGAAGAAATACGGCAAATAGATATTTATAGTACTGCTACATCTATTTCAACTAATATTTCCGTTAATCTTTAACGTTGAGACAAGTTGTGACAAGTTTGAACACCTTTCGACTTGTTAATTTGCTATTTCAACAAATCAAAGGATCAAAAAAATCGTTGTCAAATCTTCTGTTTTCTATGAACTAACACAGTCTTTGATTCCATAAACTTGTTGTTGAAATTCCGATACAACCGAGACGTTTCGTACTAACCATTCCATTCGAATTTTCGATTACGGTTTGACTTTAAATTACAGGTACCAACACCGCGGCTCCAAGGACGAACCTAGAACGTTACGAATCACCGTTCGATCCGTTTAGGCATCAAGTTTCCGCGGCCACAGCACCAATTTCATTGAATAACAACAGCTTTGGCTTAGGTACTGGACAGCAGGTAGCTGTTTTGAGCAAGAGCCCCACTCCTGCCGAACTAAATGGTACAAAGGACTCCAAGAATGTTGAAATCGCCGAAGTTATAGTAGGCGCAATCCTTGGTAAGTCTATGAAAATACATAGGTCACTAATTAATCGGATAAAAACATTATTGTTACTGAAAAAAGTGACAGCAGATTATACCCTGACAGATGAACGTTGGCCGAACACGTTTTCTATGAGTGTCATTCTATGGATTATAAATTTGGCAGTTTTAACAACGAAAATCTCTGGATGCTTTGATTGCCACAATCCCACAACAAAAAGTTCATAATGACCTAATCTATAAAATTCAATGTCATTCCTAATCGAACCAATAAATATTCAGATCTATCCATGACAACCAAGCCCATAAAAATTTAATGTGATTCATAAACTAACCAATAAATATTCAACACCTAACCTTATCTAACCTATAAAAATTCATAATCTAACCAATGGAAATTAATAACGATTTCTATAGTAACCAGAATTAATATTTCAATCAAATAATTCTATCGAGCATCAATTTGAATATTGAATTTTGAAATCCATAAATTTAATTTTTTTACAAGAAATAAGAAAATTTAAACTAATTATTGTGAGTGAAAAAAAAATTTAAATAAACTTATTATTGTTATACATTTACACACATTTTTATATTGTACTTGACCACAATTTCAGTCCCAGCCGGAGTATATTAAAGTTAGTACATTTTGGTGTGTAATTGTTTCACAATCCCACTACTAAAACGCTCACAATTTAATATTTCGGAAATGTATTCTGCCGTTTTTCAAAGGAAAAAACAACTACTTTCCTGGCTAGTACCCCGACGAAAATTGAATTACATCTATTCTGAATAGCGTGATGACAATCGACCTTTTTGTCGATATTAACGTCCCCAATGGCTCGCAATTGCAAGGAGAGGTTTGTAACCACTGACTAGTTTCGACGTTATTACGTCTTATCAAAGTGGTTTAACAGCTCTCGTTCGGGCTTAAGACCCGAACTGGAGACAACATTAAAGAGCGTCGCTATTTGGTTCATGTAGTTGAACATTTTCCAACGAACGTTAACGGCGCCATCCTCACTTCCAACTGCGAACCACTGGTCCAAAATAAATGATTCCTACTATTCATCGCTGAAATAATTTGAAAATTTAATATTTCGAAAATGTATTCTGCCGTTCTTTAAAGGAGAAAACAACTACTTTCCTGGCTAATGCCTCGACGAATGTTGAATTATATCTCATATTCTACATTTTCTACAATGGTCATTGGATTTTATTGATGATTTTCTTCTCCCTTCTCCATATATTTTTACTTTATATCTATTGTTAATCTTTAAAATTTGAAAATTTTATAGTAATTACTACCCACACTATATTGTACATTCATAAGTTTTGTACTTACTACGACCCTCCCTGTATTTCACATTCGTTATTTAATTTGATTGTTGAATTTTTTTTCAGTTTATTTATACTGGTAATCTGCAAAAAATAAAAATTTTGTATTAATGTCTACCCACCCTGTATTCTACATTATTTATTTAAGTTAATTATTTGATTTTTTTTCTTCCTGTATAGATATATTGTTAGTTTATATCTATATTATCTGTATTGATTGTAGGACCTGGTGGTCGATCGCTAGTAGAAATCCAACAAATAAGTGGTGCCAGTATTCAAATATCTAAAAAAGGTATTTTCGCTCCTGGCACCCGTAATCGTATCGTTACCATAACGGGCAACCCTCATTCCATATCGACCGCCCAATATTTAATCGAACAACGTATAAACGAAGAAGAGATGAAGAGGGCGCGCAACAACGGACTGGGTACACTAGCGATCCAGTGATCGAAGGAAGAAGAAAATATTAACATAACCTCAGTTTCGTGTACAAGCAACATAAATCCCTCGAAGGGATATTCTTGGTGCGATGACGAGTAGTGTAAAAGTAATGGGTGTAGTGCATTTAGGGTGTTTTTTAAAACGTGTATTTTCTTCAAACAAAAAGTCATCGAATTTTGTTGCTCTTCCAATACATTCCCATTTAGAATTTGGCAACATAATCACTTTTTTTACTGATAAATTTGTCGTTAGTGAGAAGAAAAAAGTACACGTTTCAAATATTACCCTAATTCTTATTTTTTTCCTCTAAAAATTATGTTTTCTAGTATAAAGAGTCTTGTGATTGTTTTTGTGTTTGTAATTGGTCTTTTTCCAGTTCATTTCTTTACTATTTTTTACTAAATTTTTATATATGTCTTGTGATTGTCATTTTTCTTTTTAAACAATTGAGAAATGGGAAAAGACTTTTGTGTAAGTATTTTATTTTTTGTGTTATATATACTGTACTGTACTTTGTACAGGATAATAATCTTGTTTTTATAGTTTTTTTTTCAAAAAATTGAAATATATATTATTATACAAAGGTTTATAATATGTTTACTTGTACATGTAAATTTTATTTTTGTTCAAATGGACCAAATCCAAGTCATATTGTTGTTTTCCTTCAGTGGCGTTCATTGAAGATGGTACACCACTGAATTTTATGTATATTTTTGTTATAAACTATTAGAAATCTTATGTAATGTTAAAAAAAATTAATTGCAAATTTATTACTCCAAATTAATTCATTGAAGTTTATTGACTTCAATATAAATGAAAAATTGGTCGCTGATAATTATAATAATTTGATATGGAGAAATATTTGCCGTTTAATTTAATTATTATGTAAAGCGATCTGATTTTTTACAGGTAGATTTAGAATTTTGACAAATTTTAAATCGAAAATGTGATGAAATCATTCATGTTGTCCCTTCCGGTTTCTGTACCTATCATTCAGTTTCCATATTTCATATACATATTATGTATATAATTTTATCAATCATTATATCATAATACCGTAAAATAGTAACACTGTAAAACTTTCTAATGTTACATTGTTGCCAATCTCCTAACATTAATCTAGTTATTAAATAAGGGCAATCTAGGGTTTCGTTGTTTATTAAAGTCTTAAACCAAATATTTGACATCACATGATTTTAGTGCACTCAGGTTTACTTGTGGGATGATTGCCTATATATTAGTTACATTAACATATTTTTTTTATATTGTGATTGGTAATTTGTAGAGAAGGCAAACAAATAAGTCTAGGCATTACTAACTATCAAAGGATTATCTTTTCTATAACAGTTTTCATTCTAAACAACCATTTGAAATGTTTTTCCCACTTTTTAAACAAGCTTCTTGATATTGCCAATAATTATAATAGAAAATTGAAAATGCTGGAAAAGAGTTTGCCTTCTTTTACATTGAATTTTCCGAAATGTGTACCTGCGACTAACCTCAAAATACTATATTTTTTTGCTCGTTAAATATATTGCAAGATTTTGTGTTGAACGGAATCGTAAATTTAACCAAAAATTTTAGTTGAGTTCTATTTTTGGCTATATTAGAATCTACGATTTCGTAAACTGTTACCAATCATGAGTATTTATATATATATAAAAAAAATCGTCTATATTGAGATAAAGAGGGCATATATTAATAGAATAGAGTAGTGTACATAGTCATTTAGCAAATTAGTCATCTATTTCACTTCTAAACATATTTCTCATAGATCTTTCATCATAAACAATTTATGATATACGGAATATTAAACTATACAAAGATAAATGTGACTCAAATCATATATTGTTGTTATAGCATGTTGTTAATAATTGTTAATGTTTGAATACACATCTTGTACTAGCGTTATTTAACTTGGCTGCCAATCAAAAATAAATTTTACCAATAGAATCATGCTTGCGCAATTAACATACTGAGTTATCAATCCAAAGTGATTAAACGTTTCAGATTACCCTAAAAAACAGTGCCAATAAACCCATCTACTCATAAATCAACTTTAGGTAGAATATTTGCAGCTGCTAAAAGAAGATGAGAAAGAAATTGAAAATACAACCAGTATCGGAATATATATTGGGTTGACGACGAAGTTATCTCGGTTTTGTAGTATAAAATAAAACACTTTTTTTAGAAAGAATAGTTTTTAATCAATTATATATTTTCCATTTTGTTCATCGATCTTTTGATATTCTTCTTTCAGCTTCATGATTCCGCTCCCATAAAATTTCTGGTCCTTATCAGCAAAAAACTATAGATGGTAATCAGATGGTGCCAGATCAAAGCTGTATGGGGAACGGTTCTTCTTTGGTGATTCCGTTTTTTAACAGTGATATTTTTTCCAGTATTATGTGGAGAGGTGGGAGATTTAGAATCTGTCTAGTGCAGCTGTTGGGCATAATTTCATTGCCTAGGTTGCACATAAGCAAGCCAGTACTTGTACCTTCGAGAGAGATTGTTCCTTGTGGTATTCAGACTAGTTCTAGTATTCCAAACCACTGCCCCATATGTGATGATTGGTATCACAGTTACCATCTACGTCCAAAGTAAGATCTTTGAGTTACAATCCCAATTCCTCCCTGCAAAGTTTCTGCACACCATCGGGGCTTTTGTGGCTTCGATTCACCCTATAGAATATATTTCTAAATAATAAGTGGAAAATAAAAAGTGCCTATATATATTTTTTGAAAGCACTTCTTCGTTTAACTATTTTTACAATATCTTTTAGAATAAAAGTGAACTAAATGGGTCAGTTTAGGAACGTCAATTTTGGAATTTCAACAATAATAATTAATGAGAATGTTTCAAAAGAGCCTAGTTAAAAAATGCTAGTGAATTTATACACATTCATAGTTTTCTCGTCTAAATGTTTGTGATGGCCATATACTTGGATTATTAAGTAAGTATAATCACTTGTATTGTAATTTTATGGAACAGTTATATTTAATGTTACAATGATGAAATTTTAGTAGATAACGGGTGACATGTTATTTATAGTTGTTGCTTGAGGTACATTCTCAGATTAGGCTTCTCATACCATACTTGTACAAGTGTCTGGTTATTTTTCTCCAAAAAAAGCTTCAAAAATATCTATTTAATATTATTTCGTTGAATATTATTGCAATTAATGTACTGTACAGGGTGTCAAACATAAGATGACCCATATACTTTCTCAAAACCTGTAGGAGCTATCAAAAAACTTCGATTACAAAAGTTATTGTATATAAAGTAATTTTTAGATTATTTTCGGATTGTACAGGGTGTCCCAATTCTTCAGAATCGGAATGTTGAATGGAACGCCCTATATTTTACTGCATTTTTTGATTTAGTGGTTAAAAGAAAAGTAACTTTCATAAGACCGATCTATTTAATTTCCCATGGTTTAGAAAAATCTAAAAATTACTTTAAATACAAAAAACTTTTGTAATTGAGGTTTTAAAACTGAACCGAACTGAAAAGCTCAACTGTAACGAATCGAAATGTGCTCAGCAGAACAACTAACACTGTATATTTCATTCGCTGCTAACTATAATGTGAAAAATAGATGTATTTTGACTTTATATTTTGAAAAAAAAAATATATAACCAGATAGCTTATACAATGAAAATTTCCGCAAAAAATACTGTTGCTGTGATATTCACATCTGTTAAGTAATTGTGAGGGTATCGTTGCCCGTATGTGCGCTTTTTCTAAATTTGTCGTGTTAGTGATACAAATATTAGCCGGAATTTCATCGTTCTAGATACAATATATCTCCTCATCATACTTTATTTTCCACGATTCCAAATTTACACTCGATATTTGGATAAGATCAGAATGTATCGAAAGTCGTAAGTAAAATTTGTTGGCACTTGTTAAAACGTTTCATCCTTACATGCAGGCAGCGTCGGATTAAGAAGTAGGGCCCCACTTAAGGAAATCTAAATCAACTCGGAAATATTTTCGAACAAATTTTGGTACGGATCCAATATTGCTTTTAAAATTAATGATCAAATTAGTTACTTTGCGAGGCCCACGCCTGCTCGGGGCCCGGGGCTTCAGTACCCCTTAGACCCTCTCAAAATCCGACACTACACGCAGGTATCATATATAGATTTCCAGTCTTAGAACTAATCATTTTGATATTATCCACTTTTGAATGCAAAGTTAACATTTAAACAATTTTTTTCGGAAGTAGAAGTAGTTTAGAGAATTTATAAGAGAGTTTCCAAATTGATTATTCTCATTAGAGTGCCTTCTATTGAAATTAGAATTGTTATTAAATTTTCTGTATGTTTACAAAACTTCGAATGACTATTCATGCTTAGTGATTTCCAATTCGTTTATTGGTATTAAAGTATGGCAGCTTGGGTGGGGTCCCGAACCCGTTTTATACTTCCCTAAGTTTTAGAGGTTTTTTTTTATACGTTTAATCGATTTTTCGGTTTATTTGTTTATAACTATAACTCTTAAACAAAGAGATATGAAAAAAAGTTTCAAAAATAAAAAAGATATGTTTTAAAAAGATCTACAAAAAAGGTCTCCACAGTTTTTTGCAAAAAATCAATATTTAAAAATTTATCGTCAATATAATGTAACATTGGCGTTATTTCTCACCTTATCGGTCTTTAATTTAGCCTCTGATCGCGCAGTTTAAAACCTGCATAACTTTATAACTAATGGTCGAAAACATAATTAGAAGTGGTCAATTTGTTCGTATTGATCAGCACTTTAAGGTACTGTAAGGTGCACTCCCTTTTTTTAAATTTATATACTCTTAAAATACTTATAAACAAATTACGGTGCTTTTTTTCATGAAAATTTCTACATTCAAACTCCTGTAACTATTCAACAGATGATATTTAAAAGGTCTACTCCATCTCATATTGAAGCTTAAACTGATGATGCTTTAATTCTTTCTACATCATGTAGGAACCAAGTAATGACTCAAGAGTTATAGTTTTATAAAAAATTAAATTGTTTATAACAAATTACTCGAATAGATTTGGGCTCGGCACCTGCGAAAAATCGATTGTACGCATCAAAAAACATAGGAAAACGCTCAAAAACTGAGGGCAGTATGCAAACGGCTACTGGACCCCCCTAACTGCCCTACTATTCATTTTTCGCAGAATTGACACAAATAGATTAACATTTTATAAATTTATTTCCTAATAAGGATACATGTGTGTTATGTAGTTATATAATCCTTTGATAGTCCAGGCTACCAAGGTTTTCATCTCCTATTTCCACGAATCTGCATCAATTTTAATGAAATTTCGACAGTATGCATGAAATACCTTAAAAAGCAAAATACGCTGATGTGTACTTTTTGCTCTAATGGTGAGGTTCACTCCAACTAGTTGATCTTTCTTTGTAAAACGAAAGGGTAAATTGATAATTCTTCTTGGGGGGTGTATATTTGTGTATTTCTTTCTTTAGAAAAAAGTGAATTTGACGTTTTTTGTTCGTTTTCAATTTTTTTTTTGGTATATATATATATATATATATATATATATATATACAAAAACAGCCATTTTTCACACTTTTTCTTCTGTTTTACTTTTTCAGTACCGCTTTGGGTTCTTTTTTTAATAAATATGTACAAAAACAGCTATTTTTGTTAATTTTTTTGAAAATAAGAGTAAGTCAAGCTTAATTCCAAATTTTCGTGGAAATACCTCATTTTTCCTTTGGTAGCCTGGACTATGACTGGATACTAATAAATTAATATTGATCTATGATATAACAAATGCCGTTTGATTGACAAAAAGAAGTACTGAAAATAAATTAGATTCAAGACAAATAGCTGAGGATAGATGTGAAATATTTCGGATTGAATGATTGTGATAAATGTACTTTACTTGCTTACTATGCCTAATTCTATGAAACTATTTCATTCATATAGGAATTTATTATCTATTATCTATATTTTATTTAGAGATACAATATACAATCTAATCTAGCATTCCTATATATCTATTTGATTTGTCCTATCTGTAAAGTCGCGTAAAGCATTACACTACAGATTTATTGAACTTCCGAAAAAAATAGTTTCAATTTTCATTAAAACCCCGTTTTATGTTTTCATCAAAACATTAAGTTACATATTCATGGGTTTGTGTTTAATACATCAAAAAAAAACAATGTTATTTGTAAATATTTTATTTTTATATATATGTAGGTATATTATTCATTTATATATATATATAAAGTTTTTCAGTAATTTTTTTGTTTAAAATGTTGAAGAAAAAAATATGAGTAATGTTGATATTTGCATGTATAAAAGTTGATGTTGATATATATATATATGTTTAAAATATTATTCAAAAAGGCCTATAAACAGTTGACTGGTCATATAATTGTTAGAAACGTGGGGATTCACAAATTTTATACATAAGCAAGCAGAAAGTATCTGCTTTGTTAATGGTGTGAATTGCGAATTTCTACTAGTTTGAATTCATTATACTATAATATCGCAAAATATGTCAATTTCCAACTAAAATCAACAAAAATTATTGCTCCAAAATCTTTTATTCCATGAAAAGTGAAAAAAAAAACTGTAATGAATTTAAACGAGTATCTAAAAATTGTGAGAAGCACGGGTCAAATAGAAATGGGTGATATATTCTTAGCTTTGTTTATGATTCGATGTGTAAATACTTCATTAAAACGCACATTTTATTACTTAGGGTGATTTATCTTTCTTAGTTACTTCATTTTAATGGTAAAAACAAGACAAGTTCATAAACTTATAGTCATCTTAAACTTTTTATTTATACTTTTAAATTTTAAAAAGTAATAATAGTAAGTTTTTACATACCTGTAAATTGCCGCAAACAAATTTCCAATTTCAATATAACTAGTATTGTAGTTTTCAAGACTATTTGGGTAAAGGTGACTGTTATATGGAGACATTTAAGAGCAAAACTAAGAAATTCCAGTCATCATAAGTCATCAAATATTTTCCTATGTCTATTTATTCAACGAAAGTCCCACACCAAATAAACTGGAAAAGTATGTCATCAACCATTTTGCAACCTGTTTGATTACTAATGTTCTATTATGAAATTAGAGAAACGACAGTTCTTTTTATTATTGTAATGAAAACAAACCACTTCAAATCTAAAATATGTTCGTACACATAAACTATCTCACAATATCAATTATTTTTGTGAGACTAACAAATTGACTCTCTAACCTAACTTTTCTTCTTCTCTTCTAATTCTACAATACAGAATATTACACCTACTTTTGTACGTTTACGTATACATCTACTTATTACCTCATAATACAATGGAACGCAGCATTTTTAATGAATTAAATCGACAACAAAATTGGGAAAATAGAAGGAAAGTAATATATTGCGAAAAAATTCAATGTCATCAAGTTGTTTTACCCATACTATTGATCTCGACTGCAGATGTAGAGGACAAAAAACTTGAATAGGCAATATGTAAATGCAGTAGGAATCCAACTAACATTTATATTTGAGTTATTGTTACTATTATATTAATAAAATGATTTATGATTAACGTCTCTAGAAGTATAGAAAATTAACTCACCCTGTACTTTAGAAATTGTGCGTTCTGTATATTTCCAACTTATCGACATAATTTATATTAACATATGTTAGAAATTACAAAAAATTCATCAGCAATGGTTACCAATTTCGCACTTTTTCTGTTTTCGCAAATATTTTGTATCATGATAAAATTTAGCAACATGATTTTTTATTTCATTTTATCATTTCTGTTAAAAAAAAGTAGGTAGTCGGGGATAAATATATAAATATATTGTTAAACACATTAGAAATTTCAATAAAATCATAGTGCCATATTACGTATTATTCATGAAACCTCATCTCATCTCCACATCCATTTTTCCATTCTTTTTTTTTAGTTTTATATACTGAGATATACGATGTCCCAGCAATTTTTACATACGTAATCATCAGATCACGCTCAATAGACTACAGGAGTGTTGACGTCACACAGTGCCATTGTTAGCGAATGTCATAAATCTCTTTCCAAACAAAGTTTTAACTGCGTTGACTATCGTATACATGTTTAGTGATTTGTGATTTTTTCGTATTTTATTTGATAAATTTTGCAAAAAAATACCTTCTGGCACAAAACACATCACCATCTTATACAACAGTGAACTAATCAAAAACTTTTTAAATAACTTTAAAGAACATTCACTACCTCAAACTTTGAAAAGTGAACTATAACAATATGACGACCGTGACGTCATGCTCCGGTTGTCTATAGTTGTCTAACCAATATTATGTTAAAAGTCATACATATACATTTAACTATTTTGCAAAGAAATTTGTTGCTTCACTTGAAAAACCGAGAAGCAGTTTTCTCCAAAACGTGAAAAAAATTGTATATTAGGAAATCTTAAATATTTACCATATTTAAAAAGAAATGCAAGGTTGAAAACATATGATTTAACATTATTATAACATAGAGTTTTAGTTTAATTAAAATATCTACAGAGAAATATTTGTACATCTAATTAATACTTATCTACTCTACAAATTTTGATAATTTTTGGCTATTAATAGAGACATTGGATATGCTAGAAAATTCAACAATCTTGCAAACCTTTTTACGAGTTTTATTTGTGAAGAACAATTACATCTTTAGTAGCAAAGCTTGAAGAACTATTATTAGTCAATATAAAATACAACCTCACATTTAAAACGCTTCTTAAAATCTCACCCAGTATTTGAAATAAAATTTCAACAACTATAAAACTTTACGGAAACTATGTTCGTGTCAACCCGATCATTATCTAAATGTTCGGAAACTAACTTGGATCACATTCATTGTTGTTCGGAAACTGACAAAGTTGATCGAGTCGTAGTCGTACTATATGATCCTTTCTACTTTAGTAGACCGTTGATAAATGCGATCAGCTGATGGATTATTTGTCTATGGTCTTTTGAACTTATATTAATTCTCATGGGCAGAATGTATCATAGAACTAAATGGAAAATTAAACATCTACATCTAGAATAGAAGTAATAAATGTTTTAAATTTGAAATTTATGCCGAACATTGAACGCGACGTTCAGAAACTGTGATCTAAACTCGTTTGGGGTTAGTAACCGCTATCAGCTGATTAGTAATCTATCTGAATCCGAGTTATAGTTTCCGAAAAGTCTTTACGTAACTAAAAGTTTGACGAGCATATTCATACGTACTTATACGAACCGCGCTTGCCCAAGCAAGATTGAAAAACTTCCGATTACGTCAACTTAACAATGTTGTCTAGAGATGTGGAAAGTATAGTTATTTTGTACTCATTTTAGTAAGGAATAAAAAAATTAACTTCTTTGAATATTAACGAGTAGACGAAGGCAAAACACATTATTTTAACGTAATTGTAAAGTTGGTACAAATGCCTTTTTGTCGTTGGATTTTTTTCAAAACTAAACACAAAAACGTAAGAAAAAACGCTGTTTTGTTTGAAAATTTGGAATTTGGTATAAAAACCGAAATTAAACACAAATCTACTTTTTCAAAAACTAATTTACAAAGACAAAACCTTTTTGTTTGTGTTGAAAGTATTTTTGCTTATCCAATGTATTATGCATAGCATCATTCGACTGCTCTTGATTAAAAATGACATCTCTATCACAATATTTTGTTGGGTCCCTTCACACGCAGTGTTGCCAGAGCTAGTACAATTGTACAATTTAGTGTATTTTATACGCTAGTACATTTTTCCTCTTTTCTAATACATTTTCCCTGTTTTCGCAAATATAAAGTTATTTTACATTTTCGTTTAATAAAATAAACTAGAAATTGTACTAGATTGTAACAATAATTAGAAAACAGAGCCAAGTTGATTTATATTTAGATCGTGAGATTTTTGTACTGCATTGCTAATTTTATCGGTGAACTTTATATAAATTTTTCATCCTTAAAATAATAATTGACACAGTCTACAAAAATAATTTAATTTAAACTTATGTTTATACATCTTTCTATAATTTTATTAAATTTGTTTGAAGTTGGTACAATCTAGTACATTTTCTAGTTCAATGTTTACATTATTCAGCTTTTAATTTGTGGCAACACTGTTCACACGGTCTTATCAGTTCTCAGTCGACCTGTCTGTTTTGCTAAACGATCCGTTTCAGTTCAACTCGTCCATTTCTGTTAAGTCTTGACAATGGACTAAAGCTTGGTACTTCAAATGAAATTCTAAGTTAATAAAAGAATTCTAATTAGAATCAAATGAATTGGCTAAAACAATTAACAGATGACTGAGGATGTATATTTCGTATTATTACGAAATATATAGAAGCAGGATATGAATACGATGTGGGCTTAAACATCATTTTTTGCATTGTGACACAAAAATGGATATGCTTTATAACAAATTGGTGTTTCTTCGACATATTTATACGTATATATCTAAAACGTTTGCTTTTATAAAAACATTCTTTGAACTGAAATCAAACAAATAGATCTATCCATCCTTTTAGTTTTCCGTCTGAGTTTGCGTTTCCTTTCAGTTTCAATATTTTTACACCTAGGAAAAATTGACAGTTCGATTGAGAGTGAACTGAGAACTGATACAACCGTGTAAAAGAATCTTTCAGTTGGGACGCGTTTTTTAGACGTAAGTTAAGTGGGGATTATTGAGTTTTACATAGACGTTGCCACATTTCAATTTTTTTTCGTGGCAAAAATCTTATGAATTCGTTAAAAAGGTACAAAAAATTGTAGTCGACATTTTTGGTATATTTTTATTTTCTTTTTTCTTCAATATCAAGAAAGTGAAAAAATTGTGATGTTTTGTATCATCCCCTTTTTATTATTTTTTTGACAAATAAACTTCACGTATCTTATTTTTTAGAAAATATAAACAGAGAAGGTATTTACGTGTTTATTTCATTAAAAATTATTGATGAAATTTTATTGAAAAATAAGAAATTAGTTATGACTTTTCTCGTATTATTGGTTTGAAATTTTTAAAAACTATGGGATTACTGTTATCGCTTTATTTTTTTTTACCATAATGGTAATGTGATATTTGTAGGAATTCTTTTTGTACTTATCAGTACATCTGCATTCGAATTCACCCCTACCCCCACCTTTTCATTCCATATAAAAATTTATATATTTTTTTTCGTGAAAAAAAATTGACTGTTATTTATTAAAAATTTTTTGTAAAAGGGGTTTTTTATTACATTTTTAATTACTTAAAAAATAATGACTGAATCTCTCTCAAATACGGTGTTTTATTTCTCAAAATTTCCAAAATATTTCTCAATTTTTATCTACTACTAATTTATGTTTGAAAAAAAGATGATATCTTATCGAGGTTAGATAGAAAACTAAAAAATATTTGGGGAAACTTTCGAAACGTCATCCTTATTAAAAAAATTATACATATTTTTTACGATTTTGCCGCAACTACTGGCAACATTGTATTAAAATTTTATACGAATATGTTTTGGAAGCTGCTGCATCCAATGAATTTGTTTTTACATCTGACTTTAAAGAGGGCGCTAGTTACATGTCTCGTATCAACTAATATTGAACATAACTTTTTCAATATCAGATTTATTAAGCAAAATATCAAATTTAACTTATTCAACTCAACATGTGACGGATGGTTTTTTTACCGGCTTCCTCTTTAAATAAAATAAACATGTGGCAGCACTGATCATCGTCATAGAGATTTTACAAAACGAACAGTTGTAGTATTGGAGAGGTTTTGTTTGTATCCAATAATTTATGATTGGGTACATTTTTTAACAATTTTACATTATTGACAGGACTAATGTTCATAGTTCATACTTAGTGGGATTCTTCGGGATAGTGAGATAGTAAAGGCTTTCAATCAGTGCTTTACAATCTGTCAAGTTGTTTCATATGTTTTCTCACAAGATACTCAGACGATGGTGCCGAAGTCGATTCTTGATCTCACCGAGTGTCTTAATTTATTTCTTGAGGTGATTTCCATGATATGTTAGCGCGAAATATATGCGTAAATTTTTCTAAACATCGCTATTCGGTAGTTTAACCGGTTCTTTTGAAACGCAAGAACTTTCTGGAGTTTTTTTGCACCTTGTTACGCAAACTGGTCATTTGCGATTTATTTTTCATATGCTAATACATTCTTCTATTACTTTTCACGTGCGGTCGACCGTAATATACGAGGGTAGTTCCATATCATTTTGTTATGTATAATGAATTTCACTTGATCAAATTTAACGAAACGTTTCAGTATGTGAAAATTATTTTTTGTCAAATTACATTCATGAAAAAAAGTGCCATTTTATTAACTTGTGTAATATTTATAACAAATGAATCTTCAAACAAAAGAATACTGCCACTAAGGTCGAAAGACGGGGCAGTAAGAAAGATTTAAGCTTTAGGAACCACAAAAGTGGTTAATGAAATGAAGGTAAGTTAAATTGCATCTCTTAAGAACCTAAAAATGAAGAAAGATAAAGTTATATTCATTGTAGTGGCTACAAACATACAATGAAAACTTTTTCGTTATCAGCATCTATTATTTGAATCTGTGATTTGGTCTAAGTGTACCTCCAGGTGTCCGCGGGAGTCTCTACATCAGGAGTATACTTTAATTTTCATATTTAGATCTGGTTTTTTGTCGATTTGAGAATATGATATAAATGTATGAACTAAAACTAGTAATAAGTATTTTAAAAGTGGTTTACGAGGAAAAGACACAATTTTGTGTGTGTGATTTTGCATAAGATTAAAAAAATTCAAGTTAATACAAATTGTAAAAACTTTTCTACGAATTTGTTCAAGAAAAATTCAAGAAAATCTTTGACTTTGGTCTCAATTTTGAAGTTGTTTTCTATGGGGTAGTTCTTGAAGACTTGTTGTTGTTTTTAGATGGGATATGAAAGATTCTGCTCTGCAATGCTTTGTATCAAAATCAAATATACCAGTGAAGTAAATAAAAACACAATAAATAAACATTTTAAACACATAAACAGAGTCGAACCCTTATAAAATAATTGTTATAACTAAAAATTTTAATAATTGAAAAATTTCATTATTTATATATGAATATATTCGATATATGAAGCGATTACAAAAAGAAGAACGTTATATTTCTTATCGGTTGCCCCCGGTATAAATAAAATCAATACAAACACGTGCAGATAAAAATTTGCATGAAATCGCCGATAGAAAGGACCAGCAGAATGCAAAAAACACCTAAAAGTCGTTTTAAATACAAATAATACCAGTTTGATATACAAAGGAAAATAACTTGTTCGTTTTGCATAATGCCAACATGTTTGATGTTTGCAAAATTATATCATCGGCAGTTGGAGACAGACATCTAGTAAGTTATGTTAGTTGTGTTGCGGCCTGCTAGGCGAATAGTTAGTTTGAGGTTATCTTGTTTACTATTTAAAATTTCAGATTTATCTCGTCTTTGAATATTAATAACACACGGTTATTTTATTAAATTATTTGAATGGTTTAGTGCGAGATGACGTCCGTTTTAGGCAAGGTATGAATATTCAATTATTAAGTGTCGAATACAACAAAAAATAATGATTAGCCGAGTGAAAATTTCGTTCTAGAAAAGAATTTCATCTTTAATTGAAATCAGTCTAGATAATAAACAAAACTTGTGGTAGGGGACTTATTATTTAGCTAAAAAACGTGAATTATAAAAAAATATATTATGTAAACACTTGACTGTAAAGTATTACATTTATTTGCTTACAACAGATCCGGACTTCCATCAATTTGACTTACGAATATAATTTATACAGGGATTCTGGTATTTATTTATTGAAAATACCTCCTTTCTGTATTTTCAATAAATAATTACAATTTATGATAATTTTCTTCAGAATTACTTTTTATAGCGAACGGTTTCCTTGTTAAAAAATCGATTGAAAAATTCATTTTTGCCATCTTTAGATTGTACAGGTTATCCCTGTAAAAATTACGGACTGTTAAGCATTGGCATGAGCCGCCTCTGGCCTTCAGTTAGTAGTGTAGAATTATTTATTCTATCAAACACACTACACATACATACGTAATCAACCATTAAAAATTCATAATGTATAATATAGATGATATACTTAAATATATGTTCCGATGTAGCAACTTAAGGGCCTATAACTCAGGAGTCGTATGAGAATGTAGCATTATTTTCACATCACCTACTCCCGAATTTTTAGCATCAAGACCCGGATCACCCTGTATATACGAAATATAATTTGATTATTATATTTTTTAGCCAGTTTTGTATTCCTATTGGAGAAGCTCTTGTGCTTGGAGAGTAAGAATAGGTAACTATTAATTTTTTTATATATATATCAAAATACTTAATCATAAAATTATTATTTGTATGTGGCGATTTTATTTATTTATCAATCAAGAGACATACATAGCACCTTAACAATAAAATAGTAATTAGGCACAACTATAGACAAAATTTGATAATTTTTGAGAGATTTGACAGATCCTAGCATCCCTATAACGATTATTACAACTCTGTAGTTAAAATGTAACTAAATACTACAACAACACGTTTTAAGTAAGAATAAATTATTATGTATTGCTTGTGTAACCATTTATTTATCTATAAATTAAAGTATGTAATCACTGAAAATTTGATGACCTTTGTTTTCTTCTGTTTAAAAATATCGAGAAAAAAATATGGATAAAAGATTTTAATGTATTTTTAAAAATGTAATCCAAAGTTATATTCGATTGATAACAATAATAAGAAAATAAAGGAAAAAGAAATAATTATTTTAATTTAGTTGAAACTATTTATTGATAACTGATGTTCATAAAATGTAGAAATTTTTAAAAGTAAAAGCTTGGCAACATCTGAAAATAATAAGGTGGAGCTAACTAATAATAGAGATAGAGAGAGCGGCATGCGAATGGAATTGTACTATTGGAAAAGAGAGAAAAAGCATCCGGTTTACCGCTATCACTCTTTACTCGCCATTCAAATCAAAACTTGTTAATCTTCTTTGCCGTTCCTACCTCTCGGAACTTTGACGTCAAGGCGATCCAATCAGAATAGAGTAGAGAGAGATAGAGAGAAATATATAGAAACAATTTCCCATACCTTGCTCTCTCTTGTCATTAAATTACAGAGAACAAAGCTGCAGTTTTTAATTGTATAAGACAAAATAAATGCAACGTTGTCAAGTGAAAAAGGAAGTCGCTGTAATTGTTATCATTTATTTCAATTCAATCATTTCACTTACAAATGAAAAGGTCACCTACTAATACCGTCATTTGTTTATTTATGATGAAATATATCAACACCAATTATTGTTTTTATTTCTATAATATTAATAAATACTTTCTTTAATCGATTTGATTAAATCAAGAAATTTTATTAAATTTGGCAACGTTTTCGTTTCCATCGCGGTTATACATCCTGCAAATTTTAGTAAGGTTTCATTGACACAACATGACAACGGCTTGTTTTTCCATTACATGAGTCACGCAGCGTTGCCAGTTGCTGAGATTGACAGCAATATAACAATGAAATAATTAATTGTAGCATTGAATCTGAAAGAAATCCCTTATGACATTAAACCAGTTTCGCTGATAAAAGCGGGAGGAGAACAACATTCGAATGAATACAGAGAAATAAATCCAATGGAACAAGTGCCATCTTTACACATTGATGGAAGCACGCTCATAGAATCGTTGAATATTATGCAATATTTGGAAGAAACCAGACCTCACAGGCCTCTAATGCCAAACGATTGCATCAAAAGGGCAAAGGTAAGATAATTCTCTAAATTTTAATGGAAAACACGTCAAATTCGTCATTTCGATCCTTATCAGAATATGATTTGACATTGACAATTTTTATATTTATATTAATCCATACATAACTTACAACATAAATATCAAAATAAAAATATGTTTTAACCACATAAAAATTAATAATTTGACTTATTGATCTCAGACGCATAAACTGTATAAGTATATCGGGACTGGTATAGTTATCCCAATCATTTCTGATATAGTATTAAGCTTGGCAACACACCGTTAAATTTAGATTATGATTTATGCTTCATCAGTTATAACCTCCAAACAGCGAGGGAATGAGAAAGTATTCCAATCCAAAATATGGAGTAATATGTTTTATTTTTCGTTTTAAAATATATGTTTTAGCAATTTAACAAATGATTTTCATTATTTATATCTTTTATTTGAATTAGTTTTAACTTTTAGAAAATACTATACGAAACTCACGAGTTTATTAATGAAATAATACGTTGCCAAGTTTTATTCAAGTTTACTAAAACCAGTTGATTAGTTTAGTCCAAATAATATCGGATACGAAATAATATAGTGAATATTTTTTACCATACGTAAAATTTTATTAAAATAATTCTTATTCAACTAACAGACTATACATTTTAAACAACATTTGGTCTATTTATTTAGTTCTAAAATCTAAAAGTGAGGTTAGGTTATCGAGCCATATCTATTCAATCCAAATATTGTCTAATAATTCCAATACATATTGTACGGGGTGTTTACGGAATGGGAAATATAATTTTGTGCTATCATTTATGTAATTTTGAATAATTTTTTTTATAATCATAAGTAATATAGTGATACCGGGTGTTACAACGAAAAATGTATGACTATAAGTGGAATTTATTTATCAGTAATTAAATTTCTAAAGAAAAATTTATTCCAAAAGGCATTTATATATTTTTTTTCTTGCAATTACATTGAAATATTTCCGTGTTGTTAATATTTTATTTTGTTTCGTATCTTATTATTTATTGCAGGTGAGGGAAATTTGCGAAGTAATAGCATCAGGAATACAACCTCTTCAAAATTTAACAGTCTTGATTCACGTCGGGGAAGAAAAAAAAGACGAATGGGCGAAACATTGGATAAAACGCGGTTTTAAGGCGGTAGAAAAATTACTCGCTTCCAGTGCCGGAAAATATTGCGTTGGAGATGATATAACAATAGCGGATTGTTGTCTGGTACCACAAGTTTTTAATGCTAGAAGATTCCACGTCGACTTAAGACCGTATCCCACTATTTTGAGAATCGATAGGGAATTAGAAAGTCATCCCGCGATTCGGGCAGCTCATCCTAGCAATCAACCAGATTGCCCCCCAGAAGCTATCAAATAATTGGATAAAACGAACAAATTACTATTTAAATATTTGCCAAAATTATATTATGAAATAAGTTTTCATTCAAATGTTTATTAAAAAAATACGCAATATAACTTCCATATTATTCGGATTTTTTCTTACATAATTTATAATCACTCTGTATAATTGAGACAAAAGGAATAAATTTATAGATTGACTATTTTCTCATGTGTTTAAAACACATCTTATATCGTACATAATATAATAATACCTTGAATAAATTTATAACTTTACTAAATTACCAATTTTGAAATAATAACGAATTTCTTATATTTGGTATGCAAATTATTATTACAAAAATATTATCGAAACAATTCAGATGATTGTGAAAGATTTCAGATTATCATGGAATTAGATAATTAGAATGACTTCAAATCATTGATGAACTTTACAAATCATTATGGGCAATTCCAGATCATTGTGAAAGGTCCCAGATCATTTTGAAAGATAAATGTCATTGTTGAGGGTTACAGACCATCTTAAAACATGCCAGATCATAAGAAAGGGATCATTGAGGGAAATTCGAGATCATTGTGAGAATTTTCAGATCATTAGAACCATTCCAGGGCATTCTGAATGATTTTAGATAATTGTGAAAGGTTCCAGTCAATATGTAACTTTATGGATAAATTGTGAAAGATTTCAAATCATTATGGAACCTCTAGGATCATTTTGGAAGATTTATCATTTTAACCAGTAACCTAATAGTACAATAGTATGAAAAAATAATAAAATTATTATTGAAAATAATATGCAAGTATCGAATTCTTTGTATATGAAACACTGTATACTTATTTCTTGAAATCAGTAATTATCTGTAATATTTCACTATACTTACTTGAAAACAACAATTTCAATAAAATTTCCTTGTCTTCTGTTATGACAGAATTTTATCACAATAATTACAACACCTTTTCACAAACATAACACCCTCTCCAAATCTTGTGGAAACAATGATTTAACTTTTAAAATAGACGTTACAAACTTTGCAGCGCGGAGTTGCCAAATCTCTTCGTAACTCTATAGAAATTTAAGAATTTATTTTGTTATTAATGAAGAAATGAAATTGCTGCTTTCGATTCAAGTGTCTTTGATCTGGTTCGACAATGTCGAACTTATTTTATTCTTATTAACAAGCAATAAAGAGTTTTATTCTAAGTCCTTATTATTTGATTCGCCGTGACTAGGACGCAATGACCGTAGACTAAAATAAATTAAAAGTCAGAGTCATACTTGAATGTTTAAGATTGCTACTTCCGTCGCACTTAATGCCAACGTATATAGACGATAGCCACAAAACATACCCAATAAGGAGGTCAACTTGCATCTAAATTTCAACAACACACAAATGTGTCATTACTGTCAATGTCAATTTTCTTAGGGTACGTTCTATGATGATAGCTAGGGTAATAAAAATGTGTCATTTCTATTAATGTCAATTTTCTAAGGATACGTTCTATGATGATAGCTAGGGTAATAAAAATGTGTCATTTCTATTAATGTCAAATGTCTTAGGGTAGGTTCTATTATTCCTTCACTTTTAATTCTATGGTTCACTCTGATACATAATATACGGTGTGTTTACAAAAGCGGAAATATAATTTTGTGGTATTCATTCAATTTCAAATGGAAAATCACAAGTGATGAAGCTCAATATTTATGATTTGAGGTATATATCATAGGTGGTGTTTTGAAAAGAATCTCGTTTAATGGAATCAATTTTTATTTAAAAATATAATTTACTACTGTACACATATCTAAAAAAATCAAGGTCAATCAAAATATCTGAAAAAATACCTGAATACAAAGATATAAAGTTTGAAAATTAAGTTTTGCCAAGATGTTGACTGGCTTTTTTGTGCATATTTGTAAAATTCATATCAAAAAAGAAAAAAACGAATCGCCTCCAAGTCTGACAAAGTCGTATTATAAAAAAGTGATGTCGTTAGTCAAGTTCTCACACTCGTTCTGATATTTGTAATCACATCAGATTCCATCGTTTTTTTCCTAAATCAATTTTTATTTCAATATATAAAACTAATTTCCATAAACGTCTATGGTTATTAATCCGTTTTATTGACATTTGACGTTTTTACTGCAATTTATCTTTAATAGCAGACATTAAAGGAGCTATTCACTACTATTACACCTAAACTACAAATTACACCGTCTAGTTCTTCGAGCTTCCCATAGATCGCTTCGCTGGTTCTTATCCGGCTCGAAGGACCAAATAATGTAATTGTTAGTGTTGGTTTTTAATTAGTTATTCTCATTGATAGACTTTAAACAAGCTGTTCACTACCATTACATCTTCAAGATAGTACTTATCCGGTTCGAAGGACAATATATATATATATATATATATATATATATATATATATATATATATATATATATATATATATATATATATATATATATATATATATATATATATATATATATATATATATATATATATATATATATATATATATATATATATATATATATATATATATATATATATATATCTATAATTGTTAGTATTGATGTAGTTTTATTGAACAGTATGTACCAACAAATCCAATTTATTCATATTGGAAAATTATAATTATGAGAGAATAAACTAGATTCTGAAATATTTTCATTATAAAGAGAAGAAAATGGTTGAAAATGATTTTGTACCAAATTTTTATATGAAACAAACTTTTTTGCATGATGGAATACAAAGTTAAAGGGCAATTGAGACTTCAAGACGCGCAAATATAAGATAACTACAGGAGATGTTACAAATAAATTAGATTTTGAAATATTTTCATTACAAAGGAGAGAAAAGGATTTTATATCAAATATTTTTGTGATTCAAACTTTTTTGTTCAATATAATATAAAATTGATGAAGAATTATAGCGCGGTAGCATCAAATAACTACAAGGAACATTAAAAATTAGTACCTAGTACCCAGCTCTGATATTAGATTAGACTCACCTAGTAATTTTATCCATCCATTGAGCAAAAAAAGTTTAATCTAGTCTAGTATTTCGGCTCACAAAGGATATACAGAACTGTAGTGAGGTAGATAAACCAAGGAAAGAAAATCAAAACCGGAGAGTAAGATTATAATTTGACCAAATAGGGAGAATAAAGGAAAAAATGTAGATGAAATGAAAAACAGTTTCCATAAACAGAAATAAGTCCAACCTAAAACCTGAAAGAGCCTAAAGAAAACATAGGAACCGTAGTTGAAAGCTATATGTACAATAAATCAAATTTTGGTTCATTAGACAAAGTTATCATTAGTAATACCAAATGTATCTGATGTGATTGTTATCAGTTCTGATAAAATGATTTTTTAGCAGTTTTCACAACAGAGACAATACCACTCCGCCCGTGTGCGACAAAACAGGAACAAACCATAATTGCTCTGTATCATCGAAACACTTCTAGCTGTAACTCCGTAATATAATGACTAGATACTTCCTGAACACTTCTCGTCAACTAAAACTCACCGAATGAAAATTTTGTATAAAATGTAGTTCTTCACTTGAACTAAATAATCATTTTTCGAAATTGGATCATTCATCAGAACGTTGTGTAACATCAGTTTTAGCGATTAAAGTGAAAACTAAACTAGCATCAACTTGAAGGCAGCGGGATGAATATTAAAAAAAATATCCTACACTAGAGTTGTACATTATTTTGGGCTGATCTTAGATATATTTTTCTCCTTTTCAACACATACCCTGTATAACTGATAAGTAACTCTTCTGCTTCATCTTCCTATTAGTTTTTTTGTTTAAATTTCTATTTCAACAATGAAAATGACAATTCAACTTACAGTAACAAATTTTGACGATAAGAAAAAATCAGTTCACAAAAAAAATATGTTAAAAATTAAAAGGAAAATCACAACTTTGACTTATAGTTTCCGCTTGTTCCGGACATAATTCCTGGAATACCCGCTCGATTAATGTACGTCTGAAATAAAAAAAATTAATTTATTGAGAAATGACCATCACATATATCATCGATGAAATCAGAAATGTGTGGTACTTCATGTTTATTTGAAATTTTTTGAGAAAAATATAGTTTTATATACAACTTTTATTATATTTTTTTTTAAATTTTTTGATGATGTCATAGTTATAAAATAAAAACTCAACATATGATAAGTGTTGATAGTTTTGACGATCCTCTGAGAGTTAATACCATTTCAAACTACAGGATCTGATGTCTTGTAATTCCATCATCTCATTTGGTTCCTTATTCCAAGTATTTTTCCATTTATTGACATTAGTGCTATATCACCTGCATATACACTGATTTGTGCAAGTGTTCTTTTGATTGCTGTCTATCATATTGTTCCTTCTGGAGCTTTATTAAATAGTTTTGTAGATAGTGGTTCTCCCTATCTGACTCCTACTTCACTTCTATCTCCTCCGTTAAACCTTCTGAGATTAGTACTTTCTCTTTTGATCTATCTGTTAATTCAATAATTTTTGTTGATACTTTCATGTTCCTTATTACCATTTCCCTTTCAAAGACTCGTTTAAAATCAATAAATAATATGTGTAGTTCTATGTTCAGTTCGTGACACTTTTTCAATGTTTGTTTCATAGAGTGTATTGTGTTCACTGTAGATCTCCTCCTTCTAAACCCAGTTGATATGCTCCAAGTTTTTCTTCAACTATTTCTTTAACTTAATATTATGGTTAATATTTTGTGTATGATGTTTAAAAGCATAATTCCTCAGTAATTGCTCCTTAAAATATTGAAATCACTTATCCCATTCTCCAATACTCTTTTCCTTGATTTTCAAAACTTTTTTAACTATTTAATTGTATATATTATTAATAAAGATTGTATTAATAATGATTTCATCATTGGTTTTATAACTTAACATTAAAATTCATAAAAATGTCAAGTAAAACATGTTTTCGAGTAACTTACTTTGAGGCCCAGCCTCCTCCAGGTGGCAATCCTTCAATATGAATGGACATAAGACTATGGAGAATTTGTTGAAATTGTTTATCACCTTGTTCTATGACATCTGAAACATAAATAAAATCAGTTAACTATAATAAAATAATAAATTTATCGGCGTTATAATAAAAAGAAACAAATAAATATGATATACCTTTAATGTGCCTCTCAATAGTGGCATCTAGTTCTTTTTCAGCCATCACAGCTTCCGGAGTCGGTTTTGGGGCACCAGGAAACACTATTAACACAATACTCATATTATCGCGACTCCCCTGTAAATTAAAATACAATTAGAGTTGTATATAAATGAAAAATTGAGAGAAATTTACCTTGTACAAACAGGTGTCAATAACTTGACTGGTAACTTCTTTAAGATTATCAGTAAGACATAATTGATGGTGTATATAAGCACACAACTCCTCATTAGTCATGACATCCCAAATTCCATCACAAGCCAACACGAGGAATTCATCAGCCATATCATCCCTTTCTCTAACAAATATTTCCGGTTCGGGCGAAACAAGTTGCTCACAAGGACCCATTCCTTGTACATTTTTGTACTCAAAGTCACCAAGCGCTCGACTGACCTAATACAACAAATAGATCAATATTTTATGGTAACTTGTTGAGTATTTACTTACTGCTAGGCTACCATTAACCCTTTGTATCATTACAGAGCCACCTGCCTTCACGATACGGTCTCTCTCTGTAGGTAAACCAGGTTTGTGATCTTGTGTAGTGAAGACCGGTGTTTTATCACGACACAATACCGCACGTGAATCACCACAATTGGCTACATAAATCGACCTTGGTGAAACAAATGCACAAACCGCTGTTGTACCACTCTTATCTTCACCAGAAGTCATTTCAGGTAGACTGCGCATTTTATTGTCCAATTCTAAAATATATATCTTTAGAATGTAACCAAGTATGACATTAAATTTACAATACAATGTAAATCAGAAAAGTATTGGAGTAGTTTACTTGAAAGTACAATTTACAGCAAAATTAATTCCATTTTTTTAATTTGCTCAATATTTCAACGAATTTCAGTAAAAAAAATTATAATATAAGTTGAAATTATTATATATTTTGGTTAATTTCAGCACTGTTATTAGAAATAAGTTTGGAACAAAATGAAGGTAGTTTGTTGTATCATTTTTTAGATTTCGATTTATTTAATATTTTCATTTTGACGCCCTCCTATATTTGACCCAATGAAGCTTTCTCAGCATGATTTGGCCTCCCTTAAAGTTGGATGCAAAATTTTTAATATTTGACTGCTGCAACTGACTAAAATAGGCCCATAAATGCATTCTATTGGATTTCAAGAAATTATCAATTTTTTTAGCTACTGTGAAAATATTTTCCAAGATGACAAAAAAAAATTCTGGTGAAGTTTGATAAAAATTATTTCAGATCTTTTTACTACACAATAATTCATTGAAATACATTAGAATTAAAAAAAAAACAAAAAATTCTCGTGTAATTTAAATGAGAAACCATAAAACACGATTGGGCACCTCTAAATATTGATATTAAGAGCTCAAAGTTTACCAGATTTCCTTTGTCATCTTGAACGATATTTTATATTTTCGTAGCAGATAAGTTTTTTTTGCCCCTTTCAAAAGGAAAAAAATGTACGACTTGTAGTTCTTGTATTGCACCTCCATTCAAATAGTGTCATAAATCAAAAAAATTAGAAAATCTTTTATTGTACCATTGGTGATAGAATACTTATAAATTTTTAATGTTATGTAAATAGTTACTACTGTGGTAACTTTGTCCATTTTTGAGTTATCATCCCAAAATATGAAAAACGACAGAACTAATTTCAAATGCTTATTAGAATAGATTGTTTTTTTGACCTATGACAAGCACAAGCAAAAGTTTGAATTAAGTCAACAACAGCCTTTGAGTATTAAAAATATCTCTTTCAATAATCATTAATGCCAAAGCATATTATTGCTGATCCTCCACTACATTGTGCAAACCTTTTCTATGCTCCTCTGTATATAGGGGCACGTGGATAATTGCTATTGCATTCAACCACTAGTGAGCGTCCCAGTATGAATAATTTATTGAATTAAAGTTTTGGAAACTATGTACTACTTAACTAGAAACAGGTAAAAAACTCAACTTGAGACTATAGGCATGGTTGTGATCTAAACTACAATTAACTATATAGCTTATTCATTTTATATCATATAGTTTGTATTTGTCCAAAAATATTACAATTATTGTTGATAGTGAATTGAATATGTTGCTTATAAAAATAAAATCTTGAGAAATAATATAAAGAACTAATTAGATTCTGTAGAAATACCCAAAACTACTCTAATATTGACATTGTAGATCAACATGCCAAATTGATATAAAAATTAGATACATAAATTTAAATTTTACCTAAAAATCCTTTATGAATTGCCTTTTTAACATCATCTTGGAATTCCTCTGTGGCCATGATGGTCTCCAATAAATGTTCTGCACAATGGGCAGAGACATTTGCCCCAGCGTGACCATCAAATACCGCGAAATAAGACCAGTCCTTTAGCGCTTCGCCAAGGTTCATTTTGGCCATGTGAGCATCTTCCATTTCAACACGCCATCCTTGCATACTAGCAACCCCGTAACGAATTCCGTTGCCCACCCCATCTTCTTGATACTTATCTGTCTTTGGTTTGTCAAGAAAAGCTCCCATTTTGCTTTTTATATATATTGAGCTTCAAAATACTAACGAAACTTCATTTTATCTACCAAAAATTTAGAATCAGAGGTTAGTTATATCACAAAGATCAACTTTGGCGTTATAGATTCCTACCTATATTCCAGTAAAATAAAAATATTTAATTACTAGCAATTTTACAAAACATATTAATCTGCCACAGTCTCAATGATTTTTTTCAGATCACAACATTAAATTAAAAATATGGCGATTTTAAATGTCGTTACTGTCGTTACGCTTGCGCTATGTACTAAAAATAGAATTTTGAGGATGACAACATTTTCCACCAATCATGTATACCTTGACGGATATAAAAATTTCTTTTTTATCGACATTCTTTTGAATAGTGTTTTCTTCTTTTATTTCATTTTGGGACTTTGACACAAAATTCAACCACATAATATATATTACCTAAGAGTCTTCTTTAAGGTTACGAAAATAAACAGATACGTAAAATTAAGTGTTGTGCATTTTGAAATTATTTGTTTTGGATAAATGATTACATTATTGAAAAATGAATAAAACTAAACTTGGGGCTGGTTAGCGAGTCACATATATAAATGACCATTCCATTAAGACGGTAGCAGATTTTTTAAACAAAGATCAATTGCTGCAAAATTTCCATTTTTAAAAACTCTTGGGTTATTGAGTACACGGGGTAATGTCATAGTAACGAATTAGTAACGACCTAAATGGTAAGTGTATCATATTATCAATCAAACGTTAACCATCAAAAACTTTTTAGTCGTAATTAATCACAATTCACTTTTACTTTCAAATTTACCGCTATGTGGAATTCATGCTAATGAAATATTAATGACGAATAAAATCAACATACTGTAAGTTTATTTACATTTTAAATTCAGCTACTAATTTGAATATACACAGGAATTTAGTGTTTAAATGCTGTAGAAAGCGTAAAAAAAGCAAAAAAGATGAATCATCGTAAAATTGAATGAAATTCATTATCTATTATGGCTACCACCAGTAGTTCAGAGGACAGTACAGCTCCAAGAGATTTCCATTTATCTTCTTCCACGGACAGTGGCAGTCGGTTAAGCCCTAACAGACAGCGTTGCCCTTTATGTCGCAAGTTTAGGAAAGTTTTTTATTGTAAAGAATGTATTCACAGTGGGTTATTTTACAGTTCCAAACAAAAGATTGCTGAAAGGTAAGTTTATTATTATTATTATTTGTTTTCACTTTGAAACATTTATATTTTCAGTTGTTTTGAAAAACAGAGAGCTCTATTAGAATTAGAAGATAATAAAAATACTTTAGAGAAGAACTGTCTTAAATTGTTGGATAATAGACGAAAATCTGATATATTGGTAGGTGATTTATGATTTAATATTCATTAAAAGGAAATAATAATTATTGTAAAGAAATATTTGCTTTCTTTTTATTGTAGAGTTCAAAAATAAGACAGGCAAAAGATAGAACAAAAATACTAAGGTTGGCTTTAGAAGAAAAGAGATACAGACGGTCAATCAATAACACATCACTGGCAACGTTAAGGGATAAAAATGAAAGGGGAAGTAAAAGTTTACCGAAATACGATAACAAAGTTCATGAAATTGAATCATTTGTGTGTTCTAAACAAGAAAAAGTTGAGAAAACTAGAGATAGTGTTAAGGAGAAACAAGAAGAACTCAAAAAACTTGTCAAGTTGAGAATACAGCAACTTTTCAAATATATTTTTCCTATTACCATTGTGAATCCAAATTTGTAAGTTGATATATTTAAATAATAAAGGTTTGTATATATATCGAGTTCATATTTTTTTAGGGAAATTGAAAGATCTACTGATAGTATGGTAAATGCCTTGGCGGAGGCATCCCAATCTACTGATCGCTGGGATTATTCATATTATACAGGGGAAACGAGATATTGTATTGCAGGGCCTACATTACCAGTGTCAGGAAATTATTCTGCTTATAATATTTGGGGTGAGAACCTTTTACATTTTCTTGATAAATTTTACTTCTTGAAACTTTGCATATGTATTTTTTTATTTTGATAGAAAATTAGTTTTTAAAAAACTTTTTTCTTAATTCAGTTTTTATCAAAATATGTCATCAATCAAATAATTAGTAATTGCATTAAAATTTATAACATTGAACTTTTTTAAATTAAGAAATTATAATTTTTTTATATAAATTATAGTAAGTTATCAAATAAAGGAGGGTTTGACATGTAACAAACAACTTAAAGTAAATAAGCACTACTGCTAGTGATATAAATAGTCTTTTATTATCTTTTATATTTATTTAGACTAATTGTGATCATATGGCATATTTTTCACTTATTTTTATTTATATTCCTTAAATAAACTTCACTATCAATTTTTTAAATAAATATTTGATGATTGTCTTTCTTCTGTCTGTAATAAAATATTATGTCCATACCTCAGTATATCATCCATTATTGCATAATTGATTTTTAAAATTTCAGTTGCTCAAAATCAGGACGGAGTTCCTAATTCAAATATCGCCAGTTCAGTTGAAATAAATCCTGCTTATAGCATTAGTGCTGCCCTTACATACACAGCACAATTAATTAGTGTTTTATCCTATTATCTCAACATCAAACTTCCATATAAAATGCAATATAGGTGAGTAATTAAAACATATGTCAAGTTTATTAATTCATATTTATATATTTTCTTCATTTTAGATTTAGTTTTTCATTCCAGCTTCCTCGACAAATCGCCTCCAAACTGATCCAACGTTCCCCATTCTCTCACATTTGTAAGTCTTCATGAACTTGATCAGTTACTGGATCTGCTACTTTTTCATCAATTTCTATATTATTTCAGATCCTCTGATGATTTTTCTCTTAAATATTCTAAATCTTTCTTGATCTTTTTGTGTCATCATCAAATATTCAACGGTTGGTCTTATTAGTTGCTTTATTTCATACTTCTTGTGTCTTTTATTTTATTTTTTCATCAATCTTTATGTAATTTTATTGTATCACCATCTTTTAGTGATTAATGCTTCTAATGGAAAATTTTTTTTCAATATTTTGATTCTCATCTAGAAATATTTTCCGCTTTGAGTGAATTTTAAAAATATTCTCTCCGTTTGGTATCATCAGTGATTCACAAAATTTTTGTCTATAAAACTATAAGAAAATATCGATTACTGTATTATTTGTATGTTTAGTGACTATTCTGATACCTTCATGAACGAACAAAGATTCGCAAGAAGAACTGCAAGATTAAACGCCAACATACTCTATTTGTGTTTTCATCAAAAAGTAGATTTAACCTCTTTAAATTCCACAAAAACGATTCACAATATTCTGCAACTCATCGAGAATTCAAGCACGGATTTGGGGTGGTTGGTATATTTCGAAAAATATCTTTTATTTGTTTAATTGAAATTGTTATAGGGACGGTCCCATACAGTATGATTTTAATAGAGCTGTTGCTCTAGCACAGAATTTATCGAGTGATCTTAAAACTAACGAAGACTCCGATTCAGAAGAGGGAGATTCTTTCCCTGCAGAATGGGAAGCTGTAAGTACAATTTATATTTCGGGATATTTTCATTTTATATATTATTTGTAGGTACCGCATGTTCAGTGTCCTGAAATATCTGCCGGTCCTGCTATTAGCCAAGCACCTCAGATGATCAGTACGCAACAAGCCAGCAGTATGGCTGGCGGTTTAGTAAACAGTGCTGCCGCCAGTATAGCGTCGATATGGCGCGGATTTACTGGCAGGTAGTTTTTGTTACCGTAGGTTTTTAAAAAATTTTAGTTATCAAATTGATATTATACAATTTAATGTGTTTTATATAAAAGAAACAACAAAATCATAAGTTAATTTTGTTCTTTATTTGTCACTTTTTATATGTTTATTCACAGTGGACAATTTGTATCTACCTGGAACCTGAAAAAATTTGTTTAAATAGTTTTTACTTGTGATTTTGAAGTCTTCGGTGTAATTTATCATCATTCACATTGTGAAGTGTCTAGAAACATCTAATCCTGCTTTTTTTCTTTCCGCCAATTTGATATTTGAAACAAAATTGATAATAGAATGGTATTTGTGCAAATTTCATATAACTAACCTAGTTTTTATTTCACTAAAAACTATTTTCCTGTAGTTACTGTTTCAAATTTATTTTCATGTCTTCAATACATGTTTTTATTTTTCCACAGTGTATGTTTGTACTGGCAGAATTGATTTATTTCATTTATTCTTTACTTTTAGAATCTCTTCACAAAAGTTTGCGTCTCAAGTAATATTTTATATTTGGATCAAGTTTTAAAGATTAAGAATAAAATAGACATTTTAAAACATCACATAGAATTAATCCTGAATCCACTGTTTATCTGATCCTTTGAACGGGATATGAACTAGCAAGATCAAAGTACTAGTGTAATTGAGGCTAAACCCACAAAAATTCAATATATACATAATCCAGCTGGTTGGTTAATAATTATATGTGGATTATTTTCACTTATCAAAAATGTGAAATGCTGGAACATTAGACACCACCATCCACAAACGAAGAAAACACACGTCACGTAACAAGACTTCAGACACCAAGTAAATTATTCATAGAGAATTTCCCTTCATTACTGTAGAAGAAAAGGTGACCATAGAAGATATATTTCACCAGATTTAGATAAAATTGTATCGGTTATACTCATAGGCAAAGATCATATTTGGGAAAAACTTTCGATGACTAGTACAATTTGCATTTTTATCCCCAGATTTCAGACTCCTGTCGATGGAGCTGGAAAACATCAACTAGAATGGGAAAAGGACCATACAGAGAGTGCTAAAATATGATATCGAGTGATATATATTCACCCGATGAATAGTGGCCACGAAGATTTTCTATTACTAAAGCAGTTGAGGACGTATTACTTCTGTAATCATGACTTGGGTCCTCGTTCATTTTTATATAGGATGGAATTCTTACCTTTAGATACCAACAAAAGATCGGATTAAGCATTTTGTTGATCAGAATCACACATAAATATCTCATTAGCATTCATGTATCATACAAATCACTGATATATTATTAACTTAACTACAGTAATTTAATAGAAAAAAGTAGGTGAGTATCAGTGAGGTTTTCGCCGTAACGGTTCCACTGTTAGTATAATGTCGATCTTCACTACATCTTCATTGATTTACACCAGTCGTACGACAGTATCCTCAGAGACCTGGTGGAGTTTAGCGCCCCAAAGAAGTTGGTGCGTATGATTAGAATTACAATAAAGGTTTATTGGTGGGAAAATTTAGTTTAAAACCTACAGACTCTGAAGACGATAACTTGGTTATCAAAACGCGTATCAGACAGTATAATTGTTAGTGTTGATGTAGTGTGTTCATCATGAATATCAACAAAGGTGAATAATCCAACTACGAAGTAGATTTGTAACGAAATTAGATCCTTTGTTATATGAACAAACATTAAGAATCGGATTGACCTGAAAGAGGATGTTTACAAGCGAAGGGATTTTCTCGTTTTCTTTATGACGCCTCACGGACTCACAGTCTCAATTACGAGTATCAGTAAACAGTTTGCTTATCATAAATTTCAATCTACAGTTAATAAAAATTGTTTTACGTTACTAGTTTAAGAATTTTTCGTATGCATAATTTTTTTTTTGTTTTTCGTATATTCTATGATGTTTCCCAGGTTTTAGACTACCGGAAATATTTTTTGATATGATTATAAAAATGATAGAATTTAGAAAAATTATTTTTTGTTTATCCCAACCATGACGCTTAAAATTTTGTGAATTATTAAGTTGAATTTTGACTGGACTGATGATGTTGGTTATGGTCAAAATAAATAAGTTCGAACATTGAATGCTATATTTTAATTTCAGCAGCTGAGACATGAATTTTTGACAATATAATTAAAATGTTGTAAATATTTTGTCTATTTCTAGAAACTGAAAATGTGTAGCACAAAACATTGATTTTTGTATTCGCTTTGTATAAACGTGCCAATATTTTTTTATTACAAAACTTCCAAAAAGCAAGTAGCTTGTTTTACTTTATTTATCCATAAATACCTATTTCTCTTATTCCTCTATTATTCTTATTCCATTTTGGTAGCATCCTATCAATTAAAACCTCTTTATATGATTTTTCTGGCAAAAATTTTCCATTTAAAAGAATTGACCCAATGATGTCTCAAAACTTTCCAAATTTTTTCTTGTTTTTCCCCCAAAACTTTTTGTGTTCATATTTCTTCAAAACTCTCCAAATTTTGTCCTTTTTTCCTCAGAATTTTGCATTTTATTTCATTTTAATCTCAAAACATTCCAATTTTTTTGTTTTCTATTCATAAATTTTCATTTTTTCTCCGTTTTTTCCTCAAAACTTTCCAATTTTTTTGGTTTTCCAATTTAAGAAATCTTATTTTCGAAAACTGTTGGTATAAAGGACAATGATGAAGCCAAAAAGAATGTAGTTGAATTGAAATTTTATTTGTATTCATTTTCATCTTTCCTCATACATAAATTTTGAAGCTGATCGAAAACTTACCACCTAGACAAAGTTAATGTACAAAAATTGAAAGTAGCCTAAAAATATTTACAGAGTGAATCATAGGAGTATTATGAATTAGTAGCTTCATCTAATGTAATTTCAGACCATGAAGGATCAGCTAAACCATGTAAGGGACACTCAACAGGGCATCTACCATTACTCTAAAAAGAAAAGAACAATGATAAATGAAGGTTACAATAATGTGAAATTAAAATATTTACATGATACATTTGATGACTTCGGTGTATTGCTTGACTTCTTTTAATTTTTTTAAACAATTTATATTGTTCTTCTAACCTTATTACACACTCTTCACATATCGTTTTTGGTAAATTATCATATTTTTTAAGCTGAAAACAATTTCATTTCAATACTTTTTCAACTAATTATATCATTACATTAATTGAATTTATTACCTAATACAATTATTTGGCTACAATGTGTAAAAAATTGGTAAACTTATGTATTTAAATTTTATTTATTATTAGATAACACAACACACAAAATACGTACTGAAATAGGCAGTAGTCTAATTTTCTTGAGGAGATCTAATTTTCTAGCCCTTTCACTATAAAGATGAATTACTACTTTTTTTTGTTCTGAACACAACCTACAAATGAAACCTGTTACTATCGCTTTTGCCGTACTTCCCATTTTTCCGCGTTTGAAAATTTAAAAAAAAATTTACAATTAAAACTATATATTAAACAAATAATACTACATAAATGCTTTTGACATTAATGTGACAGACGTCAGCTGTTTTTATTGACAAATGGTAGGGAAAACTTCGAGATTATTGACAACGAACCAAATTACTAAATAAACAAATATTTAAATTAAATAACAATGAAATAATTCAAAAATAGATATTTTTTACGTAAAATCAAATTTTACAAAAAGCACAGTTAGTATTTCAAACAATTTAATATTAAACGAAACTGATTGTCCTGTTGGTTAATTAGACATTTTTAGAATCAGTATGTTGATGTAAACAAGAGTAATGACAGTAGTATGATAGTGAAAATAAATAATTAGAAATGAGTGATAATTACAATGAAATTGCTAAAAAGTTAGAAGAGTACAGAAAGAAAAAACTTACAAATTCTCAAAGGATAAAATGTGAAGAAGAAGATAAGGTAATTAAAAAAATAGTTTAAGGTTAGATACGTTGGCATATTCACGAACCACTATTTTATAATGTTGTACGCAGATTATTCGGATAGTTAATTTTTTTCTTCTCAGAACTCAAATATAAATTAAATTTGCAAAAATTACGTAAAAGTAAATGACTGGTTGTTTTGGGTTATTTTGGGATTTTTTTTTTAATTTCACTGTATTTATTAGTTTGCTTTTGATAATAAATATCCTCTTTCACAATACGAGGTCAATAATTTATAGCATTTATTTCCACGTCGTAAAGTTAGATACTGAATTAGGCTCAGGCCTTCTACACACTAAGCTACTCATTTGAATCTAATTACTGACGCGAATTATGAACTAGTCTCCCTTGAGATACTACTAGTTACTAATTAATATTAGTTTCAGTAGTAAAAGGCGTAAATCTTTAATTGAAAATTTTTGTAAACAATCTTTTATAGAAATATATATTTACGATATTTCAACCTTCATTTTCTCCCCATTGATAAATAAATATGTTCGTTGAGTCAAAAAAAAAGTAAATTAAAAAACTAATTTTTTTTATTTAGTTATCAAAATTTCATTGTTTTTGCGGTAACATACCTTAAACATATGCAACTTTGGCATTTATTTAAAGTAAATAAGAAATTTATTTCTTATAAATACGAACTACTATAAAGTAACATTTAAATTTAGCGCCACTAATAACATTTAAATAGCCAGTACTTTGTGACAGATGACATTTGTAGTATACTTCTAAATATACAAGATCTAATGTGCATATTTTAAAAAGGTTATGGCTACGAATCCGTCTGAATGTTTTATGGTTTAATAGTAGTATAATTATAATCAGAAGATAAACATTAGTATTTTATTGATTTTTCTATTCGTAGATTTGTTTCAGGAATTGAAAGAAAAACTTTTGGTCGAAGAGACTGATTCAAACGCTCTAAGTAGTTCTGAAGAAACTGAAATAGATGATAACTTTCAACCTCTCTCTATACTAGACTATGTATACTATGTATTATGTTTCACTTTCTGGGCTATACTTTACGCCATTTTTATCAAACTACAATTTGGTACAATATTTTTTTTGATATCTTGTTTAGTTGGTATATGTATAAACACCCGGACGCGACCGAAAAAGAAAGGTGAAATTAGCGCTTATTCAGTATTCAATAAAGATTTTAAAAGTATAGATGGAACACTGAAAGCTGAACAGTTTGAAAGGGAAATTAGGTATGGATCTGGAGCTATTCAATAAAATATAGCAATAAATTTAAAGCTACAACACAAACTCTCATGTCTGCAAAACTAAAAGAACAAACTATGTATTGAATTACATTCCACATATTTCTGGATTAAATTCATTCGATTCAATTCGAAAAATGGAATTCTGGGAATCAAAATAGAGACCACCAAGTTTCCAGTGTTAGTTACCTCCAAAGACGTTTTTTAAATCTGTTTAGTGTTTCAGACAGAGTGAAAGGATGTAATTTTTTTTACAATTTTTTATTTAGGTAATACATTTATAAAGATTCAATTATCGTTTATGATTCAACATTAAACAATCTGATTAAGAGACATTTAATTTTTCTGGCCTCGTAAGTAACAGTTTCTTTTCCATTAGGAGTGTCGTTGGCGTCGGAAAGTGAATTGTAAACAACCGTTCTGACAGTTTTGCCATGAACTAAAAATAAAAAGTAAAAGGAGGTAAGCAAATTATCTTAAAAGGAACACTGTTAATGTTTATTGAATCAAGTACTCGTTTTTTGTAATATTTTTTCTTAATACCTAAAATGCTAGTTCCAGATTTGTCAATTCCTAGTTTTTTGGTTATCACTGAAGATTTATTATTCTTAATACAAGGGGACTTCTAAATGTACTGTTTACCTGCTGGGGGGTGATAAAATGTCGGAATTTTCATTCCAAATTAGATTTCAAGTTAAATGTGTCATTTATTTATTGTTTTTATGTTATTTTACACAAGTAATTTAGTACGGGATATTCTAGGAGATAATAATGATGATAAATTTACTAAAAAACTACCCAAACTTGTTTTGTATTCTAAATTATCCAAATTTCGTAACTTTTTTTCAATTATCAAATTACTCAAATCAGTTTCATCGATATCCAGTTTTTACGGTTTTTACCAAAAGATTTATTACAGGGAGAGTTCGAAAGGTAGTTGCCTGCTGTGGGTTAATAAAATTGTCGAAATTTAAATTCTAAATTACGTTTTAGGTTAATTGTGTTGATTTTTCAATGCTTTTGTGTCATTTTACACAAATTATTCAAAAGAGATCATTCTGAGAGATACTACTTTGCATAAATCTATGAAACAAGGACCCTAAACTTCGTTTTGTGTCGAAAAATGTTCAAATTTCGTTAATTTCTTCTTAATTTTAAAATTATTAGTTCTAGTTTTATCATATTGTTTTATTATATCAAAGTTTTTATATATTGTTTGCCGAAAATTTATTACTCGGTTTATTACAGGGGGACTTCTAAACGTAGTTTTCTGCTGGGGTTAATATAATTGCCGAAATCCAAATAAGGTTTTAAGTTAATTGTGTTGTATTTTCAATGATTTTGTGTTATTTCACACACATTATTTCGTAAGGAATATTTTGGAAGATATTACTTTGGGTAAATATACTAAAAAAGACCCTAAACTTCAATTTGTATCGAAAATTGTTCAAATTTTGAAACTTTTTTCCAATTTTTAAATTACTAACCTATTTTTTATCAATACCAAGTTTTTTATCAATTGGTGTATACAGGAGGGCTTCCAAACGTAGTTACTTGTATTAGGCACATAAAATAGTCGAAATTTGATTTATAAATTAGGTTTTAAGTTAAAAGGGTCATTTTTCCAATTTTTTGTGTTATTTCAGAAAATTTACATTGTCGGAAGTTGCTAGTTTGGACAAATATACTAAAAAGAGACCCCAAACTTGTTTTGTGAGGAAAATTATTCAAATTTCGTAAATTTATAGCATTTTCACGGTTTTTACTAAAGAATTATCAATTGGTGTATAAGGGGGGGGAGGCTTCAAAACTTACTTACTTGTAGTGAGTTAATAAAATAATCGAAAACTGAATTCTATATTAAATTTCAAGTGAATTATGTAGTTTTTCAAATGTTTTTGTTAGTTTACAAAAGATATTTAGTAGAGATGATTCTGGAAGGAAATACTTTGGGTAAATCTACTAAAAAACCGACCCTAGCTTCGTTTTTTATCGAACATTGTTCAAATTTTATACAAATTGCTAGTAAAGAATATTCTAGAAGTTGCTACTTAAGATAAATCTTCTAAAACAGACTTGAAACTTTATTTTGTATACAAAACTGTTTAAATGTTTTCATTTTTTTGTAAATTCCTAGCTATAATTTCTGGAGATGTTGAGAATTTTTGTACTAAACATACTATTTACTAATACCACACTAATACTCCCAATTATACCGCCTAATGCAGCTTAGAAACTTTATTTTGTTTCCAACAAACTCACATTATCCATTTGGATAGTTCACACAAACTCTTCTCTATTAAAAAACAATTTTTTCCAAATTTTTCTCTATGTATATTTTCTTTTTTTCAAAAACTTCAACAGTGTACCTTGTAAGTATAATCAATTAAAAAAAACTTACATTCGCAACTTTCCAAAAAACTGATGCATTCCTCGATGATACTGTCTTTTAACACAATCATATGTTTCGCAAGGTTTCCGATAAGGCTACAAAAACAGACTTTCACATAATACCAAGTGTCTGTACCCAATTTTTTATCATAAGGTTCAAGAGACTTTATCACTCTAGATATTCCAAATTCGTAGTTTCCTTTGGAACAGTACAGAGTCCTAAAAAAGTCGAAGTCACATACTTTATAGCAAATTATGATTAAAAGATCTTCCAACTCTCAATCATTCAACTATTTATTAAACAAAAATTAATCATTTTACTAAATTCATATAAAAACTTTTGTTGCCAATACCAGAAACTAACCTAACCTAGAAAATTGTAGTAAAGTAAATTGTTTAAAACAGGTCGATAATAACCTATCTTGCCTCGTTCTTATATGTATATCTATCAAAAAGACCTATCCTGTAATTTTAAATCCTTTTCAGAAGACTGAGAAGTAAAATTATTAAATCTGATATTTATTTTTTTATTGAATTAAGTATGTATATTTTGTGGATTACCCTATAATTTATTATTTTTTTCTGGAGTCTACCTACCCTATAACGAGATTTACAATACAATGATGAAAACATTTTTTTTCTGGTTCTTCAAATGCAATAGTGTCTTCTTCTTTTTCAATTTTTCTCATTAGATCTTCTGCTGCTTCGTTTTGCGAAGTCATTATATATGAGACGCATAAATTCGCCAATATTATTGGATTTACATTCAGTATCTAAAACATTGGCATCAATAATGAAAAAAGAGAAAATAATGTTCAATATCAACAAGAAACTCAATAAACAAAGGGCTATAAAGAATACCTAAATATATAAAATAGCGCAAAAATAATAACTATTTTAATTCATTCTTATTAATTTTTTGTTGTCTAATGTTAATAACTTCCATTTGGATTAGTATTATTGCTTTTTTATATTTTTCAAATTGTATTTGGTTGTAACGGAAATTTATTTCTATTTTATACAGAATATAGGTAATTGTAGTAATTATAATGAAACAATAGAACACGCTCATCATTAAATAAAATTAGTTTGGTAAATCAAAATCACTTTAATTATTGAAAAAAATCTGGAAAGTTTGAAGAATCTCTAAGAATGCAGGTTTAAAAATATTTGTAAATTCAAAAATATGGTCAAATATGATTAATTTGAAACAGCTGATCTTGACAGTTCGCCATGTTGTCTGTTTGGTTTGTGGGTTGTAGACCGTGACATTGTGAAGTTTAACGTTTTTCTTGAGAGTTGATTAAATTTTAGTATTAAAGGAATAATGGCGTATTTTTAAATATATCAATAATTTACCTTCAGTGTGCCTCTTTTTGTTTTAATGTGAATTTCGGGACGTTTGTGCTAGTGTTTATAGTGAAAATTTAAGTGGTAAACGTAGTTTAGTGAAAAAACATATAGTGACTGATAATAGTGTTCATTAAGAAAAAAAAAAGTGATTATCAATCATCAAGTCCAACAATAAGAGCCAGGTATGTAGTTAAGATGAAAATAATCAATGCTAACGATCCCTGAATTTATGATTAGTTTACTTGAGGTTACTTCAATTTATTATATTAGACAATATCTAAAAGTGTTTAAAAGTCTACAAGATTACCAATATTAAATTCTTCTGTTGTTGCAGAAAAGATAAGATTATTTATTTTTGTAATTTGAAACATTTTTTAAATGCAAATATGTCAAATTGTATACGTTAAATAACAGTTCAAAAACCTTCCAAAATAGCGCTGATGAGGATAAATATTAGGCTATAAATGTAGCAATTGTAGATGAATTGATTGTTTTTCTTTTATTTAACCTCCATAATTAATATGGAGGGTAGAGTTTCTTTATCCCTTATAAACAATAAAAGGAAATCTGTCCTCATTGTGTAATTCTTCTATTTCGTGTCATACCAGTCTTCTGTATAATAAACATTTGTATAATTAGCAATTTGAATGACATTTGATATAAGAATTGACATTTAATTTATTTATGTCTGCGAAAAAGAAGATTCGCGTAGTTTACTAATCAGAGTGTGATTGGTCATCAAAAAACAAGGCAGCTGTTAACCAAAATTTTAGGTGAGGATTGTATAACAGGTTATACACTAAGAGAAGTGTTCTATAACTTAGTTGGAATTTCTGGAACAATTGGTCATGTTCATAAACAATTATACCAAGTTTTTTCTTTTATTTAAAAATTAATTTGTAGTTTAAAGTAACTGTTTTTCTATATTTACACATACTAACATCAGTATAATTTTTCTTCACTAAGGGTTCATAAAATCCGGCGGCTTCCTTAAATTTGTTCTCCTGCATGAACAGAACATGAGCCACGTTTAATCTCCATATATCGTTGTCGTTGCAGAATTCGACACTTTTGCGAAATATTTTCTCCACTTGAGGATAATTTTTTAAATCCCAATAAATTTTTGCTTGCGCCATCAATACTGGTATATATCTTTAAAATACGAATATAAACTTTCAATAAAATTGATATAACAATAAAATAAATTTAAAATTATACAGATTTGAATGTTGGATCTCACCTTTCTAAACATTCTTCGTAATCTATAACTGTCTTCTTGACTAACTCCGTATCGTTCCGATTTCTGTGTTCTTGCACTTGTTTTGTCAGTTTTCTAAGTTGTTCCGTGTGACGACTAGCCAATTCGTCAAGTTTTTGATAAGCTTCGGTCGGTGAAGTTTGTTGTGTTATAATTGCGTCCAAAAATTCGAACATGTACTGTAAAAAACAAAAATTCCTGTTATCGTAAAGAAAAAAGTTCCTACTGCAGACGGTTAATTTGGTTTTTAGCTCGATGTCTGCGATAACGGCCATCTAGTTTTCAGAAGCAGAACTTCAAATCGACTCTATCGATTTCTCCCAAGCTTTTAAATGACGCCGTTACAATTCACCAGTGTTGCCATGATAAAAATGAATAAGCCTTTAATAAATAAAAGCATTTCATAAATATCATTGTATATTGTTTCTTTCTCATAAAAGATTTAACTTTATTGCTTATTGAATCCGTAATTTGTCACAGCAGTAAACTTTATTTTATTTTAGGAAGTACATAGTTAAATATTTATCCAGTATCAAAATGGCAATATGGCAACCCTGTAAATTAATATTTATATATAAACGTATAAACAAAATACTTTTTTATAGTTCAAATGCTGTAAGATACAAGAAATATTTAAATAATAATAAAATAAAATAATCACTTACGGGTGTTAGATATTTGTATGTCAAATGAGCATTTTCCGCTAAAATTTCCGCAGCTAAATCGTAGCATTCGTGTTGGCAATACAGTAAAAGTATATTTGCAAACGTTTCAGGCGGAAATGGGTTTTGTTGAAGGAGAAATTGCAGTTTTTCAAAACCTTCAGTAGGATTTTGATCGAAATTCATCAGAGCTTGATTGTGAAGAGTTACAGCATCTAATTCGTATTCGGCTCTCGGGGGCATATCTGTGAGTGCTTCTTTAGCAGAATCAACTAAAAATGAAATATATGGACGTGAATCACCCGATGAAGATTCATTGTCAAATAATTCACAATTTATAATAAAAATAGTTATTAAGAATCACAATAGATGACCAAAATGAATTCGTTTGTAGAGGGTAACAGAAATTATAAATAAATATTATAATGCACTTTGATAAAAATCACGTGATGTTTGTTGATTATAGAGGTTATAATCATGAGGCCGTTCGATGTAAAAAATTTATTAGCCTATATCTCTGTCATTATTGGTGAGCTTGGAGTGGGACTACCGGTATGATAATAATAGTGATATAGAGTTTGTTGTTTATACAGGGGATAGTAATAATTATGTCAAAAAAGCATTAGCATATATCTACGTAATCATTAATTGAATTTAGGTGGGACAAACGGCACTGTGATGATGATCACGTGGATTCTTTTGATTATACAAGGTAGAATCGAAAAAAATCTTTTGATACTAAAAAAAAATTAGTATATAGTTGTTATTATTGGTAAGTTTGTAGTGGGACAAACAGTATAATAATGATGGTCACATGGAGTTCGTTCTTTATACAGGGTATAGTAATAATTTTGTCAAAAAAGCATTAGCATATATCTACGTAATCATTAATTGAATTTAGGTGGGACAAACAGCACTGTGATGATGATCACGTGGATTCTTTTGATTATACAGGGTATAATCGAAAAAAAGCTTTCGATACTAAAAAAAAAATTAGTATATAGTTGTTATTATTGGTTAGTTTGTAGTGGGACAAACAGTATAATAATGATGGTCACACGGAGTTCGTTGTGTATACAGGGGATAGTAATAATTATAACAAAAAAGCATTAGCATATATCTACGTAATCATTAATTGAATTTAGGTGGGACAAACGGCACTGTGATGATGATCACGTGGATTCTTTTGATTATACAGGGTATAATCGAAAAAAAGCTTTCGGTACTAAAAAAAAATTAGTATATAGTTGTTATTATTGGTTAGTTTGTAGTGGGACAAACAGTATAATAATGATGGTCACATGGAGTTCGTTGTTTATACAGGGTATAGTAATAATTATGACAAAAAAGCATTAGTATATATCTATGTAATCATTAACTGAATTTAGGTGGGACAAACGGCACTGTGATGATGATCACGTGGATTCTTTTGATTATACAGGGTATAATCGAAAAAAGGGTTTCGATACTAAAAAAATTAGTATATAGTTGTTATTATTGGTTAGTTTGTAGTGGGACAAACAGTATAATAATGATGGTCACATGGAGTTCGTTGTTTATACAGGGTATAGTAATAATTATGACAAAAAAGCATTAGTATATATCTATGTAATCATTAACTGAATTTAGGTGGGACAAACGGCACTGTGATGATGATCACGTGGATTCTTTTGATTATACAGGGTATAATCGAAAAAAGGGTTTCGATACTAAAAAAATTAGTATATAGTTGTTATTATTGGTTAGTTTGTAGTGGGACAAACAGTATAATAATGATGGTCACATGGAGTTCGTTGTTTATACAGGGTATAGTGATAATTATGACAAAAAAGCATTAGCATATATTTACGTAATCATTAATTGAATTTAGGTGGGACAAACGGCACTGTGATGATGATCACGTGGATTCTTTTGATTATACAGGGTATAATCGAAAAAAAACTCGATACTAAAAAAAAATTAGTATATAGTTGTTATTATTGGTTAGTTTGTAGTGGGACAAAAAGTATAATAATGATGGTTACATGGAGTTTGTTGTTTATACAGGGGATAGTAATAATTATGCCAAAAAAGCATTAGCATATATCTACGTAATCATTAACTGAATTTAGGTGGAACAAACGGCACCGTGTTGATGATTACGTAGTTTGTGTTGATTATACAGGGCCAAGTCGAGAAGAAAGAAAAAATAGCATATAAATGTTATTATTGGTTAGTTTTGGAAGGTACAACGGCCAATGATGATGATCGTACCTAAAAATTTGCAAGGAATTCAATTTTAAAGCAGATTTTAGCACCTTCGAGAAAATATGCTCGAACTATTTACTGCTACACACTATTGTGTGTACTCCAGACGAAATTTGAATGTTCCACAATGGTATTGACGCATAAATATGAATTATGAACGATTATATTATGTTCTTACAATTTTTTAGTTGATATTCGATGGCAGCTTTCAAATTGAACGCCTCAGTGAGCGAAGTCTCGTGTAAAGTGATGGTATTACCCACCGATCTAACGTCAATGCCTTCTGTTTGCATACCTATGCTCAATTCGGGATGATCTCTTATGCCCTTTTCGATTATATCAGCTGTAACCAAAAATAGAGTCGATATAATATTTATTTAAAACAGTCGAAGACATATAAAAGTATATAGAACAAGAAATACGGAAGCAAGCCGATAAAAATTTGAATTTCCCGCTTTTTAACCCATATAATTACACTGTTTCTATCGACAGGTATATGTGATTTGACTCTTGTCGAAAGCCTCGTCGTTTAGTTTGTATTTGATGATTTGAGGTAGAAAACCATTCAAATTAGGGCCAAAAAATTCACGATGGAAGATTTGAGTCCATATTACAAACTTGTATATTGACTTTTATCTCGTTTTCTGGAAAATCGACTCGATTTCGTATTTAAAAACGCAGAATCTGGCGTCACACGTGGTATATGATAAAATCGACAATAGTTCTTACGTTGACAAAAAGAAGAAGAAATCTTACCGCAATATTTGAGCGAAGGCCCATATTCTTTTAATCTATAATAACACAAAGCGGCATTGTACGCCAATGATGGAATAAAACCCTGATTTTGAAGCGAAGCAGTGAATTTTTCTAACGCTTCTTCATAATTACCATCCTACAAAGGATAAAAAAGAAATTAATTCAATTTTATAAGCGTCACATACGAGAAAAGTTGAAAAAGTGTGAAGCAGTATACGATAAATCGTCGGTTTAGAGGTAAAATTGATTGAATCTGACTGAAATTCCAGTTTTTTTTATAGAAAAACTTAATAAATATCGTTTCTGATCGATTTCTAGAATTTTTTAGTGGTATAATTCACTGAGTAAGTCGTTTTAAATATTTTCTGCATGGTAAAAGTCATTATTTAACCCAGTGGACTTTACCTACCCTTATTACTTAAATTTTACGTCTAATCTGACGAAATAACAGTTCAAAAACCTTCCAGAATGGCGCCGGACAAACTTAGCAAACAAAGAGAAACTAGACACTGTTTATAGAGATTCTGCACCATCATTTGCGAACGTAAAATTTTGAGCGGTTGAATTCAAACCCGTGGTCATATGACGGCGAGCGTTCGGGGCGGCCAAAAACAAGCAATATCATCAAAAAGCTAGCTAACTATCGCTAAATATCAAAACATTTGGCATATATTGATTCAAATTAAGTATGCGTAAACTAGCCGAGCGTTGGGTCCTTCGTTTAAACATTTTGGACCAAAAACTCATTCGAAGGAACATTTCCCTGGTCTTGTTCACGCGGTTAAAGCAAAACGAGTCGTATTTTTTGCGTCGATTCATAACTGTAAATGAAAATCCAATCCACCACTACGCCTGAAACCCGAAAAACACCCAAGACAGTGGATTTTAAATGGCTAACCTGCTATCAGACATAATTGATAAGGTAAAGAAAGAAATTGCGAACAAGCTACCGAATTTGAAGTGCTTTTCCGTTAGAACAACGCACCTTCTCACATTTTGGTGATCGACATGGCTAAAATTAAAGAATTGCACTTCGAATCGTTAAATTATCCACCGTAATCACCAGATATGATCCCAGCGATTTTTTACTGTTTACTAACCTTAAATTTTCATGAGACGAGAACGTGAACCCTTATTTTGAGAAAAAGAGGGCAAATATTATTCGGAGGGGTTAAAAAAGTTAGTACATCTCTGGTGTATAGACTTAAATGGAGAAAAATAAAATTGGTTGTTGAAAGAAAATGTTAGGTTAGAAACTTTTCAGGTAAACCTCGTATTTGGAACAACGAGGAGTTAATTTTGATACATTTAATAAAGTAGTAAAAAGATCCATTATTTCATTGAATAATTTTCGAAAATCGAGGAGATATGGGAAGGGTTCTTTCGTCTCGAAACCTCAAAACCCAAAAAAGCGTTTCTCGCATGGAATCAAATCTCTTTAACTGGATAAAAGTTTGACAGACAAAAAATTAATGAAAATGTAGAAATGACGATAACTTGTAATTTCAATTGGATAATAATGAAACACGATTTATTAGTTTCCATACTACTTTCGAAAATAAATTACAGGTGGTAGAAATGTTTTTCTCGGTGTCAGAGAAAAACGTAAATTACCTTTATTAGCACGGGACATTTTCCATACATCCTAATAGTATAATAAATGACGTTTTAAATCATCTTGTAATCGATATTTTTAGAAAAAAGATATCTAGAACTTTGTTTGTTTTTAAACGGAGGATAATTAATAATAGTTTGCGCTCGGTTTATCTGATGCTGCTACCCCAGTCAAAATAGACGTTTGACGTTACACGTTTATAGATCTGAATATACAGAGTGTCCCAAACAAGAACAGACACAAAGTAGAGGCGTTGGTTAGGTTAGGTTTGCTTACAGTTTGCTTACACAAAAATTTTGCTGTTTTGCGAATGGGAGAGTGTGGTCGAGGCCGTAAAAATACTAAGAAGGTTTCTTTGGAGAGTCCTGATGGCATTTTTTTACCACACCATTGCACATAAAGCTCGGCCTGATAAAATTTTTTGTCTAAAAGCGCTTGTCAATGGTCCGAACTCGTGTTTTCGAACCAGTTACAACCAGTTTGTAGCTGAAATAACGTTGTCATGTCTTCCCAAGTAGGAAAGCAACATTCGCTGGTATTCTTATATAGACAGAGGCGTGGAAAAATAATACAGTGGTGGATACATCCCCTTTTAAAGGAAAAATATATGACGATGAAATTTTCTTTAATTGGTCTGTATTTCCACAAGTAATTTCGATTTTTTGCTAATTTTATAAGTGTATAAACGTATACTTAACTAACTTAAATGTTACTATCAACAATAATAACATGTGTCTGTTTCAAAAACCGCCTATAGATGGCAGATGGAGTTTTGTATCCGATAGAGAAATCCCCCAAACAAAAATCATTTGTCCATGCATGCGGCAACTGATAAGCGCGTTAAAAAAAAATTAATAATAATGAAAAAGGAAACTAAAAATCAGAAAATTATAAAGAACTTATTATGTCATATAAAGCTTTGAGTAATATTTGAAAATACACATGTTGGACTCTCATTTAGATTTCTTTTCCGCAAATTTAGGTGCTAGTCTGGGGAAGTAAATATATGAGAAGAAAATTGAAAAAGTAGGGGTGACAATTTTTTTTTAATAATTGCATCGACCGAATCCCATGAAAGCACGAAACGCAGCTTGCAAGCACATTTGAAAGCACTAAAATTCGATGGTATTGTTGCTTATAACTTTTCCTGTCCTACTCGCACAAAAAAATCGTAGAGATCAAATTCATAGAAAATTTTATGCCCTACACGATGACGGAAGTCGATTTGTGAAATGAAATTTTTTTCGATTTGAAATTTTCCAAAAAATGAAATTTTTTAAAATTTTTTTCGAAAAGTTGTTTTTAACGTGCAACTATACTGAAAATAGCCGTATCGACATAAAAACATAGATAAAAATAGACTGCTATAGAAAATTTACGTTTTTTCAGATTCATAAAATTCAAAATGGCTGCCGCAAAATCACTAAAATTCGATGGTATTTTTGCTTATAACTTTTCCTGTCCTACTCGCACAAAAAAATCGTAGAGATCAAATTCATAGAAAATTTTATGCCCTACACGATGACGGAAGTCGATTTGTGAAATGAAATTTTTTTCGATTTGAAATTTTCCAAAAAATGAAATTTTTTAAAATTTTTTTCGAAAAGTTGTTTTTAACGTGCAACTATACTGAAAATAGCCGTATCGACATAAAAACATAGATAAAAATAGACTGCTATAGAAAATTTACGTTTTTTCAGATTCATAAAATTCAAAATGGCTGCCGCAAAATCACTAAAATTCGATGGTATTTTTGCTTATAACTTTTCCTGTCCTACTCGCACAAAAAAATCGTAGAGATCAAATTCATAGAAAATTTTATGCCCTACACGATGACGGAAGTCGATTTGTGAAATGAAATTTTTTTCGATTTGAAATTTTCCAAAAAATGAAATTTTTTAAAATTTTTTTCGAAAAGTTGTTTTTAACGTGCAACTATACTGAAAATAGCCGTATCGACATAAAAACATAGATAAAAATAGACTGCTATAGAAAATTTACGTTTTTTCAGATTCATAAAATTCAAAATGGCTGCCGCAAAATCACTAAAATTCGATGGTATTTTTGCTTATAACTTTTCCTGTCCTACTCGCACAAAAAAATCGTAGAGATCAAATTCATAGAAAATTTTATGCCCTACACGATGACGGAAGTCGATTTGTGAAATGAAATTTTTTTCGATTTGAAATTTTCCAAAAAATGAAATTTTTTTAAATTTTTTTCGAAAAGTTGTTTTTAACGTGCAACTATACTGAAAATAGCCGTATCGACATAAAAACATAGATAAAAATAGACTGCTATAGAAAATTTACGTTTTTTCAGATTCATAAAATTCAAAATGGCTGCCGCAAAATCACTAAAATTCGATGGTATTTTTGCTTATAACTTTTTCTGACCTAATCGCACAAAAAAAAATCGTAGAGATCAAATTCATAGGAAATTTCATGCCCTACACGATGCCGGAAATAAATTTGTGAAATGAAATTTTTTTCGATTTGAAATTTTTTCAAAAAATTAAAATTTTTTCGAAAAGATGTTTTTTAACTGGCAACTATACTGAAAATAGCCGTATCGACATAAAAACATAGATAAAAATAGACTGCTATAGAAAATTTACGTTTTTTCAGATTCATAAAATTCAAAATGGCTGCCGCAAAATCACTAAAATTCGATGGTATTTTTGTTTATAACTTTTTCTGACCTAATCGCACAAAAAAAATCGTAGAGATCAAATTCATAGGAAATTTCATGCCCTACACGATGACGGAAGTCGATTTGTGAAATGAAATTTTTTTCGATTTGAAATTTTCCAAAAAATGAAAATTTTTTCGAAAAGATGTTTTTTAATTGACAACTATACTGAAAATAGCCGTATCGACATAAAAACATAGATAAAAATAGACTGCTATAGAAAATTTACGTTTTTTCAGATTCATAAAATTCAAAATGGCTGCCGCAAAAGCACTAAAATTCGATGGTATTTTCGCTTATAACTTTTTCTGACGTACCATCGAATTTTAGTGCTTTCAAGTTGCGCTTCGCTCTTTCACGGGATTTGATCAGAAATCTAGAAAGGCGATGAGGGGTTGATGCACTTACGTAAAAAAATAGTGACCCCCTACTTTTTTTATTTTTTCTCATAGATAAATTTTTCGATCTTACTTCCCTGCACTATACTGACAGTGACGAACAAGGAGATAGGTTTCATTAGGACTGTTACGAACTCGTCCACGACATAATCCGCGGAGCCGGTCATGTTAGATTATAGTAGAAGTCTAAAATTTGGCCGGTTCGTTTGTTTTTATATTTATTTTTATCATAGTGGCGATTCGTAGGAAGGTCTATTTCTATCTATTTATTTGTTTGTTTACTTACTTTCTAGAATTATATAAATTCATTTCTGGTACATATTCGATATTGTTTAGCGGCGACAGTTAGTTTATAATTAATAGTCATAGTGAACGGAAGAAAATAGAAAAGTAACCGATGAATTTAAATAAATTAAATAAGTAAAATACAGTGTGTATAGATTTAAGTTACAGTTGAAAAACAGTTCAAACAAATTAGGAACATTACAGGACATTTCCTCAATGGACAGGCGTCACAAGTCCCAAGGATGCTAGCAGATTGTTGTTGAAGACCTTCCTGAAGGCAAAGATTTATAAAAAACGAAAATATTTATTTTATATTGAGCAATAATGTCTCAAAATGTAACTGATGTATTTTTTCCGAAACCAGACGTGCCAATTTTTTTATTTGGTAGTCCTAGTTTATTCCAAACTTAAGATACGTTTTCAAGTGACAGAAAAAGTTAAAATTTGCTAACTATTGTCTTAACTAGCTTACGAGGGCTGTTCGTAGATGAATGATATACAGATTTTTTTACAACAAACAGGCTTTGTAACGTATTTGATTGTAGACCATGAATCTATTTTAATTTTGTTTTAATTGCCAACGTAAAATTAGTTTCTGTTGAATTTCGTCTAATATTTTGACGAAGGGAAGATGCTTTTAATTTTCGCAAGTAATATTGAACGTTGTTTTGTTTGGACACAAATCTAGGAACTGGCAAACGTGAAGGCACACATTTCAAACATTGTTTTTGCTAATAATTCAAAGAAAACGTTTGTAGTGGTTATTATAACAAAACAGTTTACATTAATTGTCTCAGTTGTTTATAAGAGAGTTAATCATGTTATTTTATTAACTGTGTCTACTTTTCGGCTCGTGACTGATCATATAACCGCTTTAAAAATATATAGATCACCTCTAAAAAACCGCAGATCTAATACGAGAATCAAATAACTTAATTCACAATATGGTAAAAATTATTTATCAACTTAAAACGTACTATTGTACTCGTACTGTACAAAAATAAGTATAAGTAATTTGATAAGTTAAAGGAACTTCAAGTGTCTAAGAGACATATGGAATCGCTTAAGTAAGACGTTGGTTCCCGTCAACGGAAGGTCAGTTTACAATAAATTTTGAACGAATACAATAAAATAAAAGTTTAATAAAAGGTAATCCGAGACGATACGTTCTTTATATTGTGTGTGATTATTTAAAAACCTCAATATAATCATAAACATTAATAATTTAAGATAAAATTACCGCACCCAAAATCCTTTCGAGGATAATTTTTGACAAACGGTATTTGAGGACAATCTGGTAAACAAAACACGCTCCCGAAGACAACTTCGGCATAGAGACCGAAGCTAAAGATTTTCTGGAATCTCCATATCAACTAGAACGTCTTCTAGAAAAATTTACCGTAAACCAGGTCAAAAAATTAATACAGGAATTGAATCTCAAGTATCTCCCGGATATGGTCAAACTAGTGCCAAAATTTTGAAAGAATTATCAAAAATTGTAAGTTGAAATGAAGAATTTTTCACGTACTTTATACAAGAGACATCCCAAATTGACGTCTCTATCAGGATCGTTTGTATTTAAAGCTTCAACTAAATTTTTAGCCGACAAAACATCCTCTTGACTATATTTAATGGCCGCCTGGAGCTTCGTCACTCTTTCCACATAATCCGGTACATCGGCCAATTTACTACAGGCTTGATAAGATTCCTCGTACATGCAAGCTGAAAACATTTTCAAAATTGACGCTATACAGGGTGTCCCACGACGAGTTAAAACTATCTGTATATGGCAAAATACTTATAGTAAAATCTACGCTTGGGTTTTCGGATGCTACTTTCAAAGATGGCCTTAGAGATATGAAAATGGTTTTTGTTCGGTTGATTTTAGAAAAATCGGACGTATTTGAATCTATGTTGAAAAATTTTTCATTTTATACAGGGTGTGTATAAAAAGTCTTCAAAGTTCAACAATTTAAATATCAAATTTCTTCATTTTTTCAAATAGAACCACTCGGAAACGACTAAAAGTTGAAATAAGTTTAGTAAATACAATTTGTTTTGATTTTTTTTTCAGACTTTTTTGTTTCAACGGGTCAAAATAAAATTTAGACCAGACCTGCATCTCTAAAAATTTACAGAAAATATTTAATATCTGGATAACGGTGAAATTTAGTAGGAAAGTATACATGAATTTGCCTTATTTTTTACCCCTTAAAGCATTAAAATTGGAAAAACCGGGTGGTTATATTTGAAAAAATAAAGAAATTTGATATTTATGAAGTTAAACTTTGCATACTTCTCATACACACCCTGTATAAAATGAAAAATTTTTCAACATAGATTCAAATACGTCTAACCTTGCTTAAAGCAACCGAACAGAAACCATTTTCAAATCTTTAAGGGTATCCTCGTAAAAAAATAATTTATAAGGGTCTGCAACGGTCAAATTTTTTACAAAAAAATTGATAACTCAAAAAGTATAAGTTTTTCGAAAAAAGTTTTTATACAAAAGTATAGTAAAATTTCACGTAGATTTCAAAAATGTATTAATATATAGTGTGTTCCTTTTAAAATAGCAGTTACAGTCGATTTCCGGTAGAACCATCTTTGAAATTATTTTAGTTAAAAAAATCGTATTCGATAACCCAAACGTAGAAATTTTCATGATATCACTATAAGTATTTTGCCATATACAGTTAGTTTTAACTCGTCGAGGGATACTCTGTATTGTAATGGTGAGAAAAATGACTATTTCCATAGGTAATAATTGACTCAGTTTGGTAGGAGCTAATTCAAATAATACCGCGGTCATGTCATCGTGGTAATCACAGGATAAAAACAGTTTTTTTTTTATTTACGACCTTACTTACTCAATGTTAAACAAAAAAATCATCGACCACAATACGGCGTTGTATTTTTTACCAAAGTTTAGGTTCAAAATGAAATTAGGTGATGTGTTGATACCACAAATCTAACGTATTGATATTATTTTGTGAATTTTTCCGGTTTTTCGAATTCCTTAAGGTGGCACCGTCATTATTTTAGCCCCGGGCCCTATAAATCTTAATCCGGCCCTGAGGTAAAATGTTAATATGCTACCGATGACGTAATTTCCTTTTTCCAGGATACTGGTAAATATGTCAACTGTCATATTGAACTGTCAAATAGTAGTTTGACGACAGTTCCTAAATTGAATGTTTAAAATGTGTAAAATGCTTTTAAATATAAAAATTAAAGGCGAATATTATAATTGAGTATTATTATCTTACCCTGATATAAAGATTGAGCGTAGTAGAGTTTATAATCGTTATCTTCCTGATATAAATTCGTGAGTTTTTCGTAGTAATTAGAAGCATTAACAAAATCCTGAACGTAAAAATAACAAAAAGCAAGTAGGGATAATCCAGCTCTCGTAGAATTCGATTCGGATATGCCGTGTAATATTTTTATGGCTTCGTAGAACTTATTCTCTTTAATCTAAAATCGAAATAAGTTTTATAATACTTTCGAAAAAACTTATGATAATAATACCAATGTGTAAATAGTTCTCGTAAAATCACCATCGTTGATTATCGTGGCTGAATACATTGTTGTTCACGATGAAACTGTTTGTATATTACTTGTTGACGTTGCTATGGAAACGAGCGACCGGAAATGCACTTGACGTAGATTTTTAGAAGTCAATTCTTAAGCTGGGAATACATCGGCGAAGCGGAGAATTTTAAAAGCTAAATCTTAAGCTGGGAATACATCGGCGAAATGTAGAATTTTAAAAGCCAAATCTTAAGGTGGGAATACATCGGCGAATTGTAGAATTTTAAAAGCTAAATCTTAAGCTGGGAATACATCGGCGAAATGTAGAATTTTAAAAGCCAAATCTTAAGGTGGGAATACATCGGCGAATTGTAGAATTTTAAAAGCCAAATCTTAAGGTGGGAATACATCGGCGAAATGTAGAATTTTAAAAGCCAAATCTTAAGCTGGGAATACATCGGCGAAATGTAGAATTTTAAAAGCCAAATCTTAAGGTGGGAATACATCGGCGAATTGTAGAATTTTAAAAGCCAAATCTTAAGGTGGGAATACATCGGCGAAATGTAGAATTTTAAAAGCCAAATCTTAAGCTGGGAATACATCGGCGAAATGTAGAATTTTAAAAGCCAAATCTTAAGGTGGGAATACATCGGCGAATTGTAGAATTTTAAAAGCCAAATCTTAAGGTGGGAATACATCGGCGAAATGTAGAATTTTAAAAGCCAAATCTTAAGCTGGGAATACATCGGCGAAATGTAGAATTTTAAAAGCCAAATCTTAAGGTGGGAATACATGGGCGAATTGTAGAATTTTAAAAGCCAAATCTTAAGGTGGGAATACATCGGCGAAATGTAGAATTTTAAAAGCCAAATCTTAAGCTGGGATTACATCGGCGAAATGTAGAATTTTAAAAGCCAAATCTTAAGCTGGGAATTCATCGGCGAAATGTAGAATTTTAAAAGCCAAATCTTAAGGTGGGAATACATCGGCGAAACGTAGATTTTTAAAAACTAAATCTTAAGCTGGGAATACATCGGCGAATTGTAGAATTTTAAAAGCCAAATCTTAAGCTGGGAATACATCGGCGAAACGTAGATTTTTAAAAACGAATTCTTAAGCTGGGAATACATCGGCGAAACGTACATTTTTAAAAACTAAATCTTAAGCTGGGAATACATCGGCGAATTGTAGAATTTTAAAAGCCAATTCTTAAGCTGGGAATACATCGGCGAAACGGAGATTTTTTAAAGACAAATCTTAAGCTGGGAATACATCGGCGAATTGTAGAATTTTAAAAGCCAAATCTTAAGCTGGGAATACATCGGCGAAACGTAGATTTTTAAAAACGAATTCTTAAGCTGGGAATACATCGGCGAATTGTAGAATTTTAAAAGCCAATTCTTAAGCTGGGAATACATCGGCGAAACGTAGATTTTTAAAAACTAAATCTTAAGCTGGGAATACATCGGCGAATTGTAGAATTTTAAAAGCCAAATCTTAAGCTGGGAATACATCGGCGAAACGTAGATTTTTAAAAACGAATTCTTAAGCTGGGAATACATCGGCGAATTGTAGAATTTTAAAAGCCAATTCTTAAGCTGGGAATACATCGGCGAATTGTAGAATTTTAAAAGCCAAATCTTAAGCTGGGAATACATCGGCGAAACGTAGATTTTTAAAAACTAAATCTTAAGCTGGGAATACATCGGCGAAACGGAGAATTTTTAAAGACAAATCTTAAGCTGGGAATACATCGGCGAAACGTAGATTTTTAGAAGTCAATTCTTAAGCTGGGAATACATCGGCGAAACGTAGATTTTTAGAAGTCAATTCTTAAGCTGGGAATACATCGGCGAAACGTAGATTTTTAGAAGTCAATTCTTAAGCTGGGAATACATCGGCGAAACGTGGTTCCCTCTTTTTCATTCGTCAATGGTTGGTGGTAATTTTTGGTAGTAATAATTTTTGTTTCGATTTGACCCGAGAGGGAAACTAATGTTTACCATTATCGGTAATATAGGGGAGATTACATGGCAAATCGAATTGAGAAAACGTTGTTAGACGTATATAAAAAAAAAGTCGTGTGTATATAGAAAAAATTTTCTCATACGATCACACTCGCTTCTAAATTATAGGCTTCTAAAGTTGGGAAATCAGAACTTATATTTAAGTATATTTTCTAATTTAAACATTCAACTAGTATGAATTTTTAATGGATGATAACGTATGTCTACGTAAGATGGAATAAATAATTCTAAACTATTATCTACACACTTCCGGAATTTATTTGGAAGAGCATTCAAAGATTCTGTCTTATGGCGTCACAATTGAAGTTTATTCCATCAATCATTTCGTTCCTAGTATTTACCGGTGCTGCATTACCAAGCTTTTAAGAAAACCTGGATTGTGAGGAATACTGAAAGCAAGAACTCAAGAACTGTATCCAGTACTCGTGGTTGTCTTCCAAGCTACGCAAGTAGTTTTTTCTGATGGCTTTTTTTTCTCAGCTTTATTTTCTCCTTTGTTTTTGGCTTTTACTTCTCTGGCCTACATTCTCTTTTTTCCTTTGGCTTTTCCACCTTTGTTTTCATCCCCCATATCTTCTATTGCAGTTTTAAAGTTGATTTTAATTTTTTTCTTTTCCTTTTTCGCGTTTTTTGTATTCTCTTTTGACACTTTGAATAATATCTGGATCGCGACCAGTCGATGACCTGGGGTTGCTGACTATTATTTCATTTATAAAATATTGAAGCCCCATGGACTTGCTAACATTCTCATCAAAGCTCGTCGATGGCTTGGGACTGCAGGTGATTGTTTCGTGCCTGGAACACAGAGGAGAGTTCGTGGATACTCTTGAGGTCGAATTGCAAGTTGAAACGCTGCTTTTAGCTATTGTTACAAGCATTAAGTATGTAACTGAGGCTTCTTCGTTCTTAAGTTGGTCCGGCCGAAGATATGGCTCTATAAAAGCAAATATGAAGTCACAAACTTCACTACAACCTTTTAATGATGAAAAGGAATACGAATTTCAACATCTAACAGTAAATTTTAATAGCCTTATAGAGATGTTATAGGTTTTGACGTAGGTTGGGTGGTAGGGCGGGGACATGGAGGAGCTCAATAAGCAGTCACCTCCACGTGGTTACCTCTGGGGTTACATTGTACTAGACAAATTAAGCTTCGTAGGCTTAAAACGTAAAATAATTGTTTACTTTTTCATTTAAAATTGCTCAATCTCATTTGTTAGCAATTTTTGTAACAATTAGAAATCTGAAGCAAAAGAATTTTTTTGGACTCCACCCTATTGTACATATTCCCCTTTTAGCACCAATTCGAGAGTCATAATTTCTTCAAAATTCCATGAATAATAAAAATTCACTACATTCCCGGAAACAAAAAAAATGTACATTCGTGCTATATTGTATTTACCTTGAACTTGTCCTACATTCCGTTATTTCACCCTTACACTCCAATTCCATCCCTTCCGTCGACCTAGATACTTCACCATACCTCGTCGATCCTCCTACCGTTTCGAACTAGGCTAAACTCGACGTCGATAGGCGGGCGACGCTGTGACGTCACTCGGCGTCGCGTGCTGGATAATAACGACATGTAAAAAAAGGCGATCAACATACGCGAACGACTATGCAGTGCTTCGCGCGATTCGCTCATGACAAGGTGTGATTTGAGACAAGAATCGATTTCGCGAGGCTTAACCACAGGTAATTTCGATGGGTTCGAATTTAGGTCAATCTCATGGTGGATCATTCAAATTCTTATCAATTTTTCTTAAACAATCACGCATCTACGATTTTTTCAATGTCAAAGTGGCTTTTTTTGTTTTAAATATGGCAAATTAGTAAGTTTTTTACTTTTAATATACACATTAACCAACTGGGAGTTTGTTCGATCATTCTTAATCCAGAAAGTAATCTTACAAATCTTTACTAACTATGACATAGTCTACGAGGATAAATTCCTAGCCTACTATAGAACCAAACAAAATTTCAATTTCAAAATATTTAATTACTCAACATATTCTCCTCTTAATTGGATACATTTATTACAGCGAACCTGCAACGTCTCTAGACCTTTCAAAAAAAATGTTTTATCTTGCTTTGCAAACCAGACCTCCATAGTTTTTATTACCTCCTCGTTGGAAAAAAATTTACGACCTTTTAAACTTTTTTTCAGTTGAGAAAAGAGATGATAGTCGGACGGATCCAAATCTGGTGAATAAGGGGGATGTTCTAATAATTCAAACCCCAAATCACGAATTTTTTGTGTGCAGAGGCGTTGTCCTGCAAAAACAAAACACCCTTGGATAGCTTTCCGCGTCTTTTCTCTTTAATTTTTGTCGTCGAATAGTAATCTCTAGTTATTGTTCTACCCTTATCCAAAAAATCAATCATGGTTAGTCCACGGCAGTCCCAAAAAAATGAAGGAAGAACTTTTCCAGCAGATTTTTGGACACGAAACTTCTTAGGTCTTGGAGAACCAGAATGTCGCCATTCGATCGATTGTTGCTTTGTTTCTGGATCGTAGAAATGTCTCCAAGTCTCATCCATAGTAACAATTCGGTTTAAGAAGTCTACATCGTTTTCAAATCGAGCACAGATCGATGCTTCTAACTTTGCACGCTTTTAGGGATCCATTTTGCAGCAATTTTCTCATGTCCAATATATCCGTTTTAGCCCAATTCGACGTTCTGATAAAATCATGTCATGAACTGCATCGATATTTTCGGGGAATGACACAGAAACTGGCCTTCCCGATCGGTCATCATCTTCAATGGAAAATTTACATCTTTTGGAGCTTGCAGTCCAATTTTTCACGGTCGCATACAAAGGATATTGATAACCAAGGATATTAATCATATCTTACCTCTTAACCCTTTTAAATACAGGTATTTGATGATGGCTCGATACTCCAATTTTTCGATTTTCACAATTTCGGTGGACATTTTTTTTCTTTCAATTGATTGCGTGACTCTGGTTTACTTTTTTGACTTCAAACTTTACACTGACACTTCCAATAAGTTTGCAATTTGTTTTCCTCTTGTTTTCTTCTTCTTCTTGTATTGCCCATCCCTTGCGAATGTTGGAGATCATCTTTTTATTCTATCAGCAGCAATGTGAAAGAGTTAAGGGGAAATTTTACTGAACCAAGTTCTGAGGTTCTAAGTCAGGATGTTCGTCTTCTTTCTGGACCTCTTTTTCCAAATATTTTGCCATGCAAAAATGGCTTTGAGCAATATATATCTGGATTACAATCTTTAGTCTATCTCTTCAGATAAGAGGTGGAGTTAGCGTGAAAAAGTTGTTACAAAAAAAGTCTGATTCTGCTTAGCCGATTTTTATATACTTGGTGTCGTTTGGAAATGGTAGGAGTTTTTTATCAAAGGACTAGTAGGTTGATGAAGAACCAGCCATTTGAAGAATTTGTATATTGCAATTGCTAGACAACTAAAATTTTGAATATAATTTCCACGTATTTCTCAGTGCCTTTTTTGTTATGATTTTCTTTTCCTGGAAGTTGTAATATGATACATTGTTAAGATATGACCGACGGCAGTTCTTAGTTACCCACGAGGATGGTCCCAGAAGTACCTGGTTCAACACATACTCTTTCCCCGGCGATGTTCAGAATTGTCTAGCTCCTCAAAATAGCCATTAACTATATCACCTCTTCATTCGACCAACAAACAATTTTTTTCAAGTCCAGGAACAGAAAATAATCCGAGGCGGCCAAATCTGGTGAATAGGGTGCATGAGGTAGCCACTCAAATTTTGGCCATTGCAATAACGGAAGTGTGAGCTGGTGCATTGTCTTAACAACATTTTCTTCTCAGCCAAATGGGGCCGTTTTTGCTTGATTTCTTTGCTTAAACGTTGCAATAAGTTCATATAATACTCGTTTTCAATAGTTTTGCCTTTTTTCAAGAATTTTCTTGATAAAACACTTGCTCCTTAGCCACATGGGGCCGTTTTTGCTTAATTTCTCCGCTAAAACGTCCATATAATACTCGTTTTCAATAGTTTTGCCTTTTTTCAAGAATTTTCTTGATAAAACACTTGCTCCCTAGCCACATGGGGCCGTTTTTGCTTAATTTCTCCGCTAAAACGTCCATATAATACTCGTTTTCAATAGTTTTGCCTTTTTTCAAGAATTTTCTTGATAAAACACTTGTTGCTTAGCCAAAGGAGCAAGTAGTTAATAGTTTTGCCTTTTTTCAAGAATTTTCTTGATAAAACACTTGTTGCTTAGCCAAAGGAGCAAGTAGTTAATAGTTTTGCCTTTTTTCAAGAATTTTCTTGATAAAACACTTGCTCCCTAGCCACATGGGGCCGTTTTTGCTTAATTTCTCCGCTAAAACGTCCATATAATACTCGTTTTCAATAGTTTTGCCTTTTTTCAAGAATTTTCTTGATAAAACACTTGTTGCTTAGCCAAAGGAGCAAGTAGTTAATAGTTTTGCCTTTTTTCAAGAATTTTCTTGATAAAACACTTGCTCCCTAGCCACATGGGGCCGTTTTTGCTTAATTTCTCCGCTAAAACGTCCATATAATACTCGTTTTCAATAGTTTTGCCTTTTTTCAAGAATTTTCTTGATAAAACACTTGTTGCTTAGCCAAAGGAGCAAGTAGTTAATAGTTTTGCCTTTTTTCAAGAATTTTCTTGATAAAACACTTGTTGCTTAGCCAAAGGAGCAAGTAGTTAATAGTTTTGCCTTTTTTCAAGAATTTTCTTGATAAAACACTTGCTCCCTAGCCACATGGGGCCGTTTTTGCTTAATTTCTCCGCTAAAACGTCCATATAATACTCGTTTTCAATAGTTTTGCCTTTTTTCAAGAATTTTCTTGATAAAACACTTGTTGCTTAGCCAAAGGAGCAAGTAGTTAATAGTTTTGCCTTTTTTCAAGAATTTTCTTGATAAAACACTTGTTGCTTAGCCAAAGGAGCAAGTAGTTAATAGTTTTGCCTTTTTTCAAGAATTTTCTTGATAAAACACTTGCTCCCTAGCCACATGGGGCCGTTTTTGCTTAATTTCTCCGCTAAAACGTCCATATAATACTCGTTTTCAATAGTTTTGCCTTTTTTCAAGAATTTTCTTGATAAAACACTTGTTGCTTAGCCAAAGGAGCAAGTAGTTAATAGTTTTGCCTTTTTTCAAGAATTTTCTTGATAAAACACTTGTTGCTTAGCCAAAGGAGCAAGTAGTTAATAGTTTTGCCTTTTTTCAAGAATTTTCTTGATAAAACACTTGCTCCCTAGCCACATGGGGCCGTTTTTGCTTAATTTCTCCGCTAAAACGTCCATATAATACTCGTTTTCAATAGTTTTGCCTTTTTTCAAGAATTTTCTTGATAAAACACTTGTTGCTTAGCCAAAGGAGCAAGTAGTTAATAGTTTTGCCTTTTTTCAAGAATTTTCTTGATAAAACACTTGCTCCCTAGCCACATGGGGCCGTTTTTGCTTAATTTCTCCGCTAAAACGTCCATATAATACTCGTTTTCAATAGTTTTGCCTTTTTTCAAGAATTTTCTTGATAAAACACTTGTTGCTTAGCCAAAGGAGCAAGTAGTTAATAGTTTTGCCTTTTTTCAAGAATTTTCTTGATAAAACACTTGTTGCTTAGCCAAAGGAGCAAGTAGTTAATAGTTTTGCCTTTTTTCAAGAATTTTCTTGATAAAACACTTGCTCCCTAGCCACATGGGGCCGTTTTTGCTTAATTTCTCCGCTAAAACGTCCATATAATACTCGTTTTCAATAGTTTTGCCTTTTTTCAAGAATTTTCTTGATAAAACACTTGTTGCTTAGCCAAAGGAGCAAGTAGTTAATAGTTTTGCCTTTTTTCAAGAATTTTCTTGATAAAACACTTGTTGCTTAGCCAAAGGAGCAAGTAGTTAATAGTTTTGCCTTTTTTCAAGAATTTTCTTGATAAAACACTTGCTCCCTAGCCACATGGGGCCGTTTTTGCTTAATTTCTCCGCTAAAACGTCCATATAATACTCGTTTTCAATAGTTTTGCCTTTTTTCAAGAATTTTCTTGATAAAACACTTGTTGCTTAGCCAAAGGAGCAAGTAGTTAATAGTTTTGCCTTTTTTCAAGAATTTTCTTGATAAAACACTTGCTCCCTAGCCACATGGGGCCGTTTTTGCTTAATTTCTCCGCTAAAACGTCCATATAATACTCGTTTTCAATAGTTTTGCCTTTTTTCAAGAATTTTCTTGATAAAACACTTGTTGCTTAGCCAAAGGAGCAAGTAGTTAATAGTTTTGCCTTTTTTCAAGAATTTTCTTGATAAAACACTTGTTGCTTAGCCAAAGGAGCAAGTAGTTAATAGTTTTGCCTTTTTTCAAGAATTTTCTTGATAAAACACTTGTTGCTTAGCCAAAGGAGCAAGTAGTTAATAGTTTTGCCTTTTTTCAAGAATTTTCTTGATAAAACACTTGCTCCTTAGCCACATGGGGCCGTTTTTGCTTAATTTCTCCGCTAAAACGTCCATATAATACTCGTTTTCAATAGTTTTGCCTTTTTTCAAGAATTTTCTTGATAAAACACTTGCTCCCTAGCCACATGGGGCCGTTTTTGCTTAATTTCTCCGCTAAAACGTCCATATAATACTCGTTTTCAATAGTTTTGCCTTTTTTCAAGAATTTTCTTGATAAAACACTTGTTGCTTAGCCAAAGGAGCAAGTAGTTAATAGTTTTGCCTTTTTTCAAGAATTTTCTTGATAAAACACTTGCTCCCTAGCCACATGGGGCCGTTTTTGCTTAATTTCTCCGCTAAAACGTCCATATAATACTCGTTTTCAATAGTTTTGCCTTTTTTCAAGAATTTTCTTGATAAAACACTTGTTGCTTAGCCAAAGGAGCAAGTAGTTAATAGTTTTGCCTTTTTTCAAGAATTTTCTTGATAAAACACTTGTTGCTTAGCCAAAGGAGCAAGTAGTTAATAGTTTTGCCTTTTTTCAAGAATTGTCTTGATAAAACACTTGCTCCCTAGCCACATGGGGCCGTTTTTGCTTAATTTCTCCGCTAAAACGTCCATATAATACTCGTTTTCAATAGTTTTGCCTTTTTTCAAGAATTTTCTTGATAAAACACTTGTTGCTTAGCCAAAGGAGCAAGTAGTTAATAGTTTTGCCTTTTTTCAAGAATTTTCTTGATAAAACACTTGTTGCTTAGCCAAAGGAGCAAGTAGTTAATAGTTTTGCCTTTTTTCAAGAATTTTCTTGATAAAACACTTGCTCCCTAGCCACATGGGGCCGTTTTTGCTTAATTTCTCCGCTAAAACGTCCATATAATACTCGTTTTCAATAGTTTTGCCTTTTTTCAAGAATTTTCTTGATAAAACACTTGTTGCTTAGCCAAAGGAGCAAGTAGTTAATAGTTTTGCCTTTTTTCAAGAATTTTCTTGATAAAACACTTGCTCCCTAGCCACATGGGGCCGTTTTTGCTTAATTTCTCCGCTAAAACGTCCATATAATACTCGTTTTCAATAGTTTTGCCTTTTTTCAAGAATTTTCTTGATAAAACACTTGTTGCTTAGCCAAAGGAGCAAGTAGTTAATAGTTTTGCCTTTTTTCAAGAATTTTCTTGATAAAACACTTGCTCCCTAGCCACATGGGGCCGTTTTTGCTTAATTTCTCCGCTAAAACGTCCATATAATACTCGTTTTCAATAGTTTTGCCTTTTTTCAAGAATTTTCTTGATAAAACACTTGTTGCTTAGCCAAAGGAGCAAGTAGTTAATAGTTTTGCCTTTTTTCAAGAATTTTCTTGATAAAACACTTGCTCCCTAGCCACATGGGGCCGTTTTTGCTTAATTTCTCCGCTAAAACGTCCATATAATACTCGTTTTCAATAGTTTTGCCTTTTTTCAAGAATTTTCTTGATAAAACACTTGTTGCTTAGCCAAAGGAGCAAGTAGTTAATAGTTTTGCCTTTTTTCAAGAATTTTCTTGATAAAACACTTGCTCCCTAGCCACATGGGGCCGTTTTTGCTTAATTTCTCCGCTAAAACGTCCATATAATACTCGTTTTCAATAGTTTTGCCTTTTTTCAAGAATTTTCTTGATAAAACACTTGTTGCTTAGCCAAAGGAGCAAGTAGTTAATAGTTTTGCCTTTTTTCAAGAATTTTCTTGATAAAACACTTGCTCCCTAGCCACATGGGGCCGTTTTTGCTTAATTTCTCCGCTAAAACGTCCATATAATACTCGTTTTCAATAGTTTTGCCTTTTTTCAAGAATTTTCTTGATAAAACACTTGTTGCTTAGCCAAAGGAGCAAGTAGTTAATAGTTTTGCCTTTTTTCAAGAATTTTCTTGATAAAACACTTGTTGCTTAGCCAAAGGAGCAAGTAGTTAATAGTTTTGCCTTTTTTCAAGAATTGTCTTGATAAAACACTTGCTCCCTAGCCACATGGGGCCGTTTTTGCTTAATTTCTCCGCTAAAACGTCCATATAATACTCGTTTTCAATAGTTTTGCCTTTTTTCAAGAATTTTCTTGATAAAACACTTGTTGCTTAGCCAAAGGAGCAAGTAGTTAATAGTTTTGCCTTTTTTCAAGAATTTTCTTGATAAAACACTTGTTGCTTAGCCAAAGGAGCAAGTAGTTAATAGTTTTGCCTTTTTTCAAGAATTTTCTTGATAAAACACTTGCTCCCTAGCCACATGGGGCCGTTTTTGCTTAATTTCTCCGCTAAAACGTCCATATAATACTCGTTTTCAATAGTTTTGCCTTTTTTCAAGAATTTTCTTGATAAAACACTTGTTGCTTAGCCAAAGGAGCAAGTAGTTAATAGTTTTGCCTTTTTTCAAGAATTTTCTTGATAAAACACTTGCTCCCTAGCCACATGGGGCCGTTTTTGCTTAATTTCTCCGCTAAAACGTCCATATAATACTCGTTTTCAATAGTTTTGCCTTTTTTCAAGAATTTTCTTGATAAAACACTTGTTGCTTAGCCAAAGGAGCAAGTAGTTAATAGTTTTGCCTTTTTTCAAGAATTTTCTTGATAAATCACTTGCTCCTTAGCCACATGGGGCCGTTTTTGCTTAATTTCTCCGCTAAAACGTCCATATAATACTCGTTTTCAATAGTTTTGCCTTTTTTCAAGAATTTTCTTGATAAAACAATTGTTGCTTAACCAAATGGGGCCGTTTTAGCTTGATTTCTTTGCTAAAACTTTGTCATATCTTTGCGTCATACTCGCCGTTGACAGTTTTTACTTTTTCAAGATATTCAATGAAAATTATCCCACACGAATCCCGAAAAACCGACGCCATGACTTTTCCTGCGGATGGAACGATCTTTGCATTCTTTGGAGCCGGTTCTGCCTTTTCAGTCCATTATTTTTAATGTTCTTTTGTTTCGGGTGTGAAGTGATGGACTCACGTTTCACCCACGGTCATAAAACGGTAAAAAATTGTCAAATTTTGAGCAAACGCGGCACCCATCCTACCCACAGCTTCCTCATTTTGAAATTTTCTGTTAATCTGCGATGTACCGCATTTTTTGAAATGCCTAGTTCGCCCACTTTCAGTTGACGATCATTCAGTACCGCTTTGTGGATTTGGATCTGGAATCGTCACTCATTAAGTCGAGTCAATCTGAGTACTTCTTCATTTTTTACCGAAGCGCTCCAGCAGATCTTGAGTATTCGTTTATAAACCAACACCTTGGCATTATTAATTTTATTTCAGAAGAGATTTTGACTCATTATTTTTTTTAAGACTTGAATATACTTTAAACCTATTAACCGCTGACAGGACTCGAACTTACAGCGGGAATCCTTCATTCATCGGTAGGTTCATACGGTTGAATACAGATTAAAAGGTAAATCCTAGATATCGACTCAATGATCCAAGCGGTATTTGGAGGATTCTTCAATCCTTTGTGCTAGGTTAGAAGCAATTCTATTGATAAATGATGGATTTGATTATCATTTTCGGCAACATTCCGGGATAGATATTATTAGGACAACCGCTATATTATCAATATTATTATAAATTGATTCACGTCGAGTGAGAACGATCTACTTTTGAAATCGAAATTACCGTGGACAGCGTTTTGCATTTACTAAATGAACCATTCACTATTATAACAATTAGTTGTTGTTTTCTTGAAAAAAAAAAAAACTACAACATAGCAAACAAATGTTAGCACAATGGTGATGTGTATATTTAGAGTAGAGACTTGGAGTTGGGCCATAGAATTTTCGACATTTTAAAACCAATGTAAAAGATTTTAGTGAATATCAACACGTACATATCGATGACTTCAATTTCTTTAAAGGAATGGATTCTCAAAGGAAAATCAGTAAGTAGTTTTCTTATTTTAAAATGTTCCTTTACAGGTGTTAAGCGGTATGCGATTTCGTCTAGTGGGATTGTGGCAAAATTAAACACCAAAGTGTACTAACTCTAATAAATTCCAAGCTTTCGAATACTTATGTATACTTCAAACATATACTGTATAGATTGTGTACTCTCTAGGTTATGCTAGATACTTCTGGAACCATCCTCGTACAATAACAGTGGTAAATAAAATATCTTTTTGATTTTAGGACTCTTCTAATTCAAAATTAGTTGTTTTAAAGATAGAAACGTCAATTCAACCTAAAATCGAGAAGATTTAGAAACATGAACATATCAAAAGGTCTAAGAAATTACAGAAATTTATGTTTTATTGATTGGTTTTTGCAAAAACGGCTTTGAAATATCTCATTTAAAACGAATTGCGAAACTAATACAAGTTTTGACACTTTGATGGTTTTCTTTATTGGTAATAATTTAAATTAATTACGGCACGTTTGAATAGCAATAAAAATCTTTTACATGGCGATGTAACAATAAAGAGAATCATATTTTAAAACGTATTAGGTCGTCGATTTGTTCCGCATGGTGGATTACTTAACAATATCAATCAATTTTGGAATTTTTCCAAATAATAATTAATCGTTCGACTGGAAAAATGTATAATTCATTTATATATATCGAACCTACGGTTCCTACACGTTTGATGTTCCGACATTTACTGACATCCTTTTATTTTATGATGTAAAACGGATTTCAATGGCAATAAAATATCTGATATTGTAGTATAGAGTTCTGTAAGTATTTGCCGATAGTTCAGTTTACCAAAAGCCTCCTTATCATCCCCTTTACACCCTAATTTTAGTTTGGGCATATAAACTACTATATTGTATATGCATCATCGATGCTGCCGTTTTATTTACGGTTTTCCTGTAACCTCTGAACCACCATGTTCCTATATCAGGGCCAAATCTAAAATATCCCTCACTCCACATTAATAACGTCCTCATTCCATTCACATATATCCCAACTAACCTCTATATTATATATACTCCACGCGGGATATCATAAAAAACTTGAAACTTGTCATTTTATTACATCGTTCAATAAGTCGTGTGACTGACACACAGATGACACCGCCATTGTCAAATCCATATGACGTTTATGAAGTACCAACCTTCAAAAAACTATGTTTGACATTTCATGACATTTGGATTAGACAGAAAAAAGTGACAGCCATTTAAATGTTATTTGTTTTACAACTCAAGTAAAAACATTTATAGCTACACCTCGTACAACGATACTCGGTAGGCATTCATATTTTATGTGCTCCGATTTGTGCTTATTCTTGAAATTTTCTTTATTTCCAATTCGAAAATAATATTTATAATAGCCACTTGAAACATCGTAAAAATGAAAGAATGAAATTTTATAACAAAATTAATCAAAATGTTTTAACGGCGGCGCAAACGTTTAATAGACCCGAACCAAGTGTTGCCGACTTTTTAATTTGAATACGAAATGGATTTCGTTTGGCGATCACCCAGCCAACATTTTAAGCTCTGATAACCGTGACGTTGACAGAAGGTTTTCGAAACGAAAACAATAAACTTGAATATGTCGGTGGAGAGACATAACTAACCAAATTATTTCCTTGTAACGAAAGCCAACAAAATTTTTAACTGAATCTAAGTGTGTTCAAGTGAATGGATGTTTGTAAATCGAATCACAACGAGAAAAAATTACTAACTACAACGAAGTTCTGTTTAAATAATCATAGAATAAGCACGCAGAAATAAATACAGATGAAAACATCAAAAAAGTTCATCTTTGGGCTACGTTAACAACGGGCTGGTGGTTTTGCTGATTCTAATGTGGCAATTGAATCAGTCTCTTCACTATTCATTTGTATTAAACCAAAATCAAGCAATTTTTTCAAGTTTGAGATCAAAAAGTAAAAGAATGAGGCAAATCAGATAAACTATGATTAATCAAAATACGTGTAGTTTTAGCCAATTAAAAAACACGTTTCGTTAGCGATTTATGAAGCGAAAAATAACTAATTAAACTTGGTTTCAATAATCTGATTAGCTTACTCGATGAATATCAAACTATTAAGAACCCAGTTTCAGTGTACAAGCAGCTTTAAATACTAAATTTCATCGTATACAATAATAATTATAAAATCAGTAGATAAGGATATTTACGATCGTTTACGGTCATATTAATAAAAGATAAGATGAGTTTAAGGGGTTCAAGTACCTGGTCCTTAAATAAGGGACACTTTGAATCACTTAACAACATGATTATCAGGTTATAACGGTTTCCATCTTTTCTAACGGACATCTTATATATAAAAATCGATTTACTTACAATGTATGATAATCGAAAAATCATAAATTTTATAATTGGGATCATTTGTTTGAAAAAAAAAAATGATCGAGTTTAACATTAAGGGTAGCAAACGTGAAATTACCTATTTGTACAGCTAATTTTGATCGCACTATAAATATACTGAATCAATTCGTACTTGATGGACCATAAGAAGCGTTTATAAGACCCATTTGGGATTTTAAATTACAATTACACAATTACTCCAGCTTAAACAACCATCGCTCCATTGCAACAACTTTTTGTTATTTTTCTAAGGCTTTCGATTGTGGTTCTCGCATGGTTTAACTCATACATTACCAACAGAAGTCAGCTTGTAAGTGTTGATACAACGATGTCTTCTTGCAAGCCAATAGAATGTGGAGTGTCCCAAGGCTCAATACCAGGCCTTGAACGCTTGTATTTTGCACAATATCATCTGAATTGAACGTTGGAACAATTGGGATCTGTTCTGTTCTCAAATGGGACCAGATTGTGCCTCCACGGTAGTGACAGAAGATGGAAAGTGTGCCGAAAACCAAAAGAGCGATTTGCAAATTGCTGTTTTGAAACGCGCAGTGTTTATTGAGGCGGTTACTGCAAGATCTAGACTGCAATTTCGATTAAGGCCGTTTCTATGAGTATACGTAGATATGAGTTTCTGATCTGCTGATATTACGTTTCTTGGCAAGGATTTGATAGTTATCTTATGTTTTCCCTTATTCCATCTGGCCGGAGCTTGGCCTACCATCGCCCAGGTGCTCTTTTTCTGCCCATCATACTCCAAAAGCAAAGCCAGCAGCCTATGAACTGAGCACAAAATATAAAATGAATTTTGAGGTTAGGAAATTGTTCACTTTTTCTTAAGGAAATTTCTTGCACGTTGCTGCCTTTAGATCTATATCGAATCGTATAAGAGATGTTATTAGAGCAAGGGGACGTCATACCCATTATTATGAAACTAATTGTTAGGTTTTAAATTGTCCATAACACTATTTATGTTAATAACAAAAAATCTAAATTTGCTAATTTCACCATGTCAAACATAGTAAGTCGAAATTAGTTTTCATAAATTTATACTCACTTTAAATCATATTAAATTGTCTTTCGAACACAATTTTTCGTTTGTTCTGATGAATAATTTAAAAAATATACAGTTAAAGTCAAAATTTTACAATCGGCTTCTATGCAGGCAAATATATTTCAATTTTTGACGCTAGGAGTCATGTTTGTGGTTAGATACTATTCATTATTTTAGATCTTACTGTTTGGTTTCAATTTTTACTCTGCTCTTCTTTAAAAATGCATCGGAAGCGGAAATCTGGTTCGTTCAAAGATTCGTCGCGAGCCCGTGCAGCTCGAAATCACGAATCCACGGTTCACGCAGAGCTGAGAAGACAACACCAAGCAGAGCCACAAAGTGAATAGAGAGCAGCTGAAACTCCTCTTCGGGCAGTTAGAAAAGCGCTTTTGAAACTTGTATGCCAAGCAATGAGAAATAGTTATCATATTGATTCATTTCTATTGTAATAATCTCTGCGAGTTGAATAACTCAATTCACAACTTTGTAAAAAACTATATATTAAGCAAAAAAAAAATAAATAAATCAATAATCTGACTAGCGTTCACGACGAACGTCAAACTATTAAGAACCCAGTATCAGTGTACAAACTGCCTTAAATACTAAATCTTATCGTATACAATAATAACTGTAAAATCAATAGATAAGGATATGGACGATACGTTAATGGGGTTTGAGGGACACTTTGAATCACTTAACTATATGATTAACAGATCCTTAAGGTTTCTATAAGGAGTGGTGAGATATTTCGCGTGTAAAAGCTAGTTTCTCAATAAAAGTACGTTTCAGATCAATAAATTTCATTCTCTAATTTACGAATTACTCGGTTTAGTGTATTTATGTTTTCACAAAAGACGTTTCACCTAAATTAAACCACCGTTTATGTACGGTAATTTTATGAAAAATTTCGAGTCATTGTTGAATAAATAAAACGTTAACCGACAGTTTTATAAAAATAAATATCACCTTGTAGTAATGGCTACATAAAATTTTATACGTTGCTTCTGTTTATTGTTTTAAACAAACATTGTTTCTGGTTATATTCAAAATGTTTGGTAAAATAGTCTATAATCTCCTCATTTGTATATTTTCGGAACGATTGTTTTTCCTATATTTGATATAAATAATATCATTATAGGTATAAACTTTTATTCAATAATTATATAGACGTAACGTATTATGTTAGGTTATGTTGAATAGTTCGTAGAATGACACACAGATGGCGTTAATAGTATTAAATCTCCAACCTCATTTCTTAGTTAAGTGATTCAAAGTGTCCCTTATTCCAAACTATGAACTCTAAACTTATTATCTTTGTCATAAACGATCAACTGTTTATATTTCGTATTTATGTCAGTTTTGTAGATTGTCAACTTGAACCCCGTCTTCAATTATTTATTTTTATCTTATAAATAAATAACTATAAATATCCTTACTGTATAATTATTTATAGTTATTGCATACAATAAGATTTAGTATTTAATGCAGCTTGTACATTGATACTGAGTTCTTAATAGTTTGATTCTCAACTTTATTATACTCAATTTACTTAATAATTTGTTTTTTTTTTCTAACTCACGTGTAAAATTTAAGCATTACTTTTTGGAAAAAAATCCTATTGACGCCAAGGATTAGCTTAATAAACATTATTTCAACTTTGCCCGAAGAAAATCAACCGTTAGAGTTGAAACAAGACGAAATAATCATAGAATAAGCACGCAGAAATAAATACAGATGAAAACATCAAAAAAGCTCAACTTTGGGCCACATTAACAACGAGCTTTAGACCCACTAGTGGTTTTGCTAATTCTAATGTGGCAATTGAATCAGTCTCTTCACTCTTCATTTGTATTAAACCAAAATCAAGCAATTTTCTCAAGTTTGAGATCAAAAAGTAAAAGAATGAGGCAAATAAGATAAACTATGATTAATCAAAATACGTGTAGTTTTAGCCAATTAAAAAACACGTTTCGTTAGCGATTTATGAAGCGAAAAATAACTAATTAAACTTGGTTTCAATAATCTGATTAGCTTACTCGATGAATATCAAACTATTAAGAACCCAGTTTCAGTGTACAAGCAGCCTTAAATACTAAATTTCATCGTATACAATAATAATTATAAAATCAGTAGATAAGGATATTTACGATCGTTTACAGTCATATTAATAAAAGATAAGATGAGTTTAAGGGGTTCAAGTACCTGGTCCTTAAATAAGGGACACTTTGAATCACTTAACTACATGATTATCTGATAACCGTGTCGTTGACAGAAGGTTTTCGAAACGAAGACAATAAACTTAAATATGTGAATATATCGGTGGAGAGACATAACTAACCAAATAATTTCCTTGTAACGAAAGCCAACAAAATTTTTAACTGAATCTAAGTGTGTTCAAGTGAATGGATGTTCTTAAATCGAATCACAACGAGAAAAAATTACTAACTACAACGAAGTTCTGTTTAAATAATCATAGAATAAGCACGCAGAAATAAATACAGATGAAAACATCAAAAAAGTTCATCTTTGGGCTACATTAACAACGGGCTAGTGGTTTTGCTGATTCTTATGTGGCAATTGAATCAGTCTCGTATTTCGGAGGTATAAATTTTCAATAAAAATGTCTCTTCAATCAACTCTTCATTTGTATTAAACCAAAATCAAGCAATTTTTAGATCAAAAAGTAAAAGAATGAGGCAAATCAGGTAAACTATGATTAATCAAAATACGTGTAGTTTTAGCCAATTAAAAAACACGTTTCGTTAGCGATTTATGAAGCGAAAAATAACTAATTAAACTTGGTTTCAATAATCTGATTAGCTTACTCGATGAATATCAAACTCTTAAGAACCCAGTTTCAGTGTACAAGCAGCTTTAAATACTAAATTTCATCGTATACAATAATAATTATAAAATCAGTAGATAAGGATATTTACGATCGTTTACGGTCATATTAATAAAAGATAAGATGAGTTTAAGGGGTTCAAGTACCTGGTCCTTAAATAAGGGACACTTTGAATCACTTAACTACATGATTATCAGGTTATAACGGTTTCCATCTTTTCTAACGGACATCTTATATATAAAAATCGATTTACTTACAATGTATGATAATCGAAAAATCATAAATTTTATATTGGGATCATTTGTTTGAAAAAAAAAAATGATCGAGTTTAACATAAAGCAGGTGTACGCAATAAATTGACTAACTAGGTATATCGATTCGAAATGAAACAATAAACAGAAGATTAAAAGTTCGGTAAACAAGATATTATTAATTATAATATCATATCAAGAACAGTAAAAATACTCCATCCCGTAGAATAAATATTTGATCAGCAAAATTTGATTTATTAATGTGTGACAAAGAATCAGATATTAACGACTTGTGGGATCTAAGAATAACGGAGATTCTCAATTGAAATACGAAGATGATTCCAGAAGTACCTTGTTGAAGAAATAAAAATTTGGGGAAAAATATTTTTATTTTACACCCTTTTTATAATGGTGGGGTGTGAGGAGTACACAAGAAAATTTGATCTGCCGAAGTGAGTCCTAGAAATGGGCAAACACCAACTTTTTAATAATTATTATCATTAAGACTCGGCAACATCTAAGATTTTCCAAAATGAGCAAATGTTCAGATATTCAAAATAGCCATTAACTGCACCTTTTCATTGTTGGAAAATCTTGCCATTTTTTCATGTTTGGGAACAGAAAATAATACAAGGAGGCTTAATCTGGCGAATAGGGTGTATGAGGTAGCAATTTAAACTTCAATTCATTCATTTTGGCAATCGCAATAACGGAGAATGGAGAGACCATGTTGACAGAATGCCAAGGAAGAGAAACCAGACACAACTCGACCTCCTGAACGACCACCTATAAGGTGGTATGAAAGCTGCTCCTCAACATCCCAACTACTCCTGGCAAACCATTGTTGGAAGACAGGGCCTAGTCCTAACGTAAGAAGAAGAAGAATAAGAAGCAATAACGGATAAGTGACCTGGTGCATTGTTTTGATTTGAAACAACCCTTTCTTCTTAGCCAAATGCTGCTGTTTCTGCTTAATTTCTTGGTCCAAACGTTGCAATAAGTTCGCAAAATAATCGCCGTTGATAGTTTTTCCTTTTCCAATGAAAATTTATTCACACACATGCCCAAAAACCGACGCCATGACCGATTTTTGCCTTCTTTGGAGTCGGTTCTGTTGAGTCCATTGTTTTGATTGTTCTTTTGCTTCGGGCGTGAAGTGATGGACCCATGGTTATAAAACGGCGCAAAAATTTGGTTTGTGAAATCGCACTTTAAGTCGACGATCATCTAGTACCTTCTTAGTGCATTTTTTTCAACATATATCAGTTGCCACCTCATTTGGTCGACCACTGTTATTTTACTCTTGATAACGAATCTAGTTCAGTTTTTATATTGTTTAAGATAAGGCCTTTCAAATAAAAGTATTGTATAACATAACGATGACCAATTTTTCCCACGTCAAACAAATTCACTGAGAACGTTCCCTATTGATGGCCGCCAAACGAATACTAAACAACGTGGCCTCCTCAAACTTCAAACATATACTGTACAGATTGTGTACTTTCTGATACACTGGTATTTACCAAGAAACTACCGCCATCTCTAGATCAGGCCAAGTACTTTTGGAACCATCCTCGTAATTTTCAGTGAGTGTAGTATACCTCGTATTAAAGTCTTGTATATATGCAAAGTTAAGGCCAGTATGTGACAAGTGTGGCCAATATTTTTCAGGTTTTTATTTAATTTAAAAATAAACGAAGATTTTAAGTTTAAGTGACCTTTGTCGAGGGTCAACTTCGCCCACGCTTAGCTACGCCACTGTATCTAAAAGATATGAAACAACGACCTCTAGAAATCACGTTGCCAATTAAATTGCTTAGAATTTATATATTTTGTGTTTCTGGACAAAAGTTATTTCAAACAACATCAAGTTTATAAAAATTGGTTAAGCAGAACCGGACTTGATAGAATTTTTTCTTAACAAGGTTTCCACTCCACCCCGCCTCTTATTTGAAGAAATATACTAAAACTAAAATGCTCGAAATTTGTTGGAAAATTAGGTTATCCTATATAAAATGCTACTTAGTTGGGTAAATTAATAAAAAAATGCTTTTTTAATTTCATATTTTCAAATACACCCTCTAGGTCACTTTTGTTATATTTTTTTTTACCCTGAAGCTATATTATAATATTCTCCTTTGTAGCAGTATAGAATTCTACGTAGTAATCGATTAATTCCAAGAAAATCTAGATTTTATCCACTTTTTAATATTCTTAACCCGGTCCTGCGTGTTGTAAACATCATCCTACATGTACTATCGTCTCTTTATTCACAATTTTCTTGTTTATAAAAATGTCATAATAAATTTTTTCCTAACCGCACTGTAATGAATAATCCAATGAAATTATTGAGACGTCTGATTATTTATTTTAATTTTCTATTAACCCAACCGAATTTACGATCATTTGGAAGATTATTCATTATAAATTATAGATCTTAACACAATTAAAACTGTAACGCGTTATTAATGAAATATTCGTTTTGAAACTTTACATCGTTTTAATTCAAATAAGATTAAATGTGTTTCAAAATATTCCAAATTTGTAAAGTGGAAGTAGGAAATTGTTTCATGATTTCCTGTCCGGAGGCGGATCTAGATTCACTATTCACAATTACAAGATGCGCAGTAGACAAGTGACGTCACCAGTTCTTCTCAGCTGTCAACGCTGTCAATAATATTGTTGTTTACAAATAATTTATATTATTTATTGAATATTTTAAATTATATTTATTAACATAATTTATAATCATGTTTAATATTAAACCTTTTAATATTAATAGTATTAGTCGAATGCTAGTACATTGATTGAAAAACATAAACTTTAACATTTAAATATTTGAATTTATTCACGTTTCATTCTTTCATTTAATAGAGCACTAAAGGCGTACAAAATATTTATTGCTGATCAATTTAGTCTCAATATATTCGTTTGTATAGCCAGATCAGCAAGAGATAACACACATCCTCATAACTCGAACATAATGTTAGTGAGGTTCTGCGCATGTCACAAACCTTCCATTATCCTAGTAACCTTGTTTTTGATTGGGTAGCCTCTCGAATAACCTCAATTGTGATAGCGAAATCGAGTTATATTCTTGATGATATGATAAGATGAATGAAAAGATACAAACTCGTCACTACCCCTATTTATAATCATTAATTTAGCGGTTAATAAACGATATAACTGGGGTTTCTAGAACGATATAATTTTTGTTTTCCAGGTAATGTACCGTCGCCACCGAAAAACACTTCTTCAAACTCAAATCAACAGGGTTTCGCGACCTTGATTGTAATGATAGCAGTTTTGTTCATCATAGTATTATTCTGTTGTTTCGCCGCACCCGGTATACGAATGATGTGCAAGAGATACATCTTCAGGCGGTGTCTACCTAACGACCACAATATTGATAATGGTAGGTAACTTTTTGTTAATAAATAAATAAAAACTAAAAAAACTAAACTTACATTAAATTCCACAGGATAATTAAAAAAAAAAAGGATTTTCTAATTTTGAGGTTAATTCTTAAAATATTTCAGTTTATGCCAGACGATATGGCTACGATACCCGAGATGAAATAAATGAAGTTAGCGAATTGAAAAAAAAGGTAAACATTATATGATTTTTGGTGTCGTTTGTACATAACAGATGTTCGCTTTTTGTTTTGAAAAAACATACTCCTCCAAGTAAACAAACCAGTTCTTATGTCGGCTTCCAAGTGATACTCGATTTGACACATATTTGAACCTAAAATATCCAGAGCCGTAGTCAGATCGTTTTAACCAATTTCAACTATTTTAATTATGTTTCAGCTCTTTTAAATATTATATTGGGGGTTGCTTTTTTCATAGGACGAATTTTTATTTTTTCTGCTATCTATTAGGAGTTAGTATAAGCTTAAGTCGAGTTTGTAGGTTCTCCACCCCCGCCATCTTGGTAAAACAAATTCAAATGTTTTTCACCCTGTATCACTTAAGCTAGCGACCCTTTAGAAAATTTTAAAGGCATCAATTTTAGAAAATTGAATTGTCTACAACTTATTTTCTATTACTTTTTATCGTAATATGGAAAATAAAAAAGTTATAACCAAAAAGTCTCTTTTTGGCTCTATAGCTCTTTTTCTGGTCATTTTATAATGTATTGATATCATAGCGACCTTATAGAGAGTTTTAAACGAATTATTTAAACTACAAATTTCTTTAATTTCAAAAATTCTTCAATATTTTTTTATTTTCCATTTCACGATGAATGAAATGGAATTTTACTTTTGTCTAAATCTTTTTTATTATCCATTTTACGATAAAAAATAATAGAAATAAAGTTATAGACAATTTAATTTCCTACAAATAATGTGAAATAAAATTTCCTGTAAGGGTGCTAGTTTACGAGATATAGGGCAAAACCCTTCGCGCCCTTTTATCCAAGATGTCGTTCAGGAGACAAACTTGAACATAAACTCATACTACTAATTAAGTAATTCAATAATAAATGTATGAAAGGGTGAACAATTTTGTTTTCTGTATGTACATCTACAAATTTGTACGTAAATTTCTATTTCTCATCATATATCGTAAACAATCCCTGAAAAATAGTTTGGGAGACATGAATTCATATATTCTGAAGAAATATTCGCCGTATCGTGTGAAACCGGCATTAAATTTATGGTACTAAATTTTCAACTTCACAATTAACCGTATAATGTTATTTTATGACAAAAAAGATATCTAACGATAACCTACTAAAAGCTAACGACACATTTTATTGGTGTTTCTGTCTAATTACCAGCGCCCTGATGTTTAAAAACTGAACTTGAACGAGCTAATACTACTCATTATAATACTAAACACTGCCCCATCACTCAAATTACACTGCCTGACGCGCTGTTTCATAACCGCCTACAGACTCTGATTGGTAGAGATTTAATCATAACTCGTGAACTGGCAACACTGCGTCCCGATAGCACTTTTGGTTTGTATTGTTGTTTCATTGTTGAAAATGCGTGAATAACATTACAAGCAGTATTCATGATTCCAATATTTAGTGAAATCCTTTGCAAATTGTATTAAGATTAATTGTTTGTCAAAAGCAAGCGTGTTGAAAAGACCGAAACGTTGCAAATATGAGCTTGAATCGATTAACCACTATCCATGTGAAGTAGCTCTGGTACCGTACGGGAATTTCGACCGTCTGCGCACGCAGTTCACATCCGACCGGCGCATAACCATTCGTGTTTTATGCATGATGTTATACAAGGATTTATACAAAAACACAAGTGAAAACTTATCCGAGCCACGACAGAAGGTAAATAAGTTCGAAAATCACTGGAGATGAGATCTGGATATTTGAGAATAATCGTGGCACTTAAACAATGTCAGAAGTTTTTTTAATGAATTATTTCATCTGAAAAAATACCATTTGAAAGCCACCAAAATATTAACATTGGCCCGTGGTGACGTATAAAACAGATTTGTTGGTTTAAACAAGCGTTAGATACAAGAAAAATGGCCTAACATGTTTCTTCTTCGTCAACAACGAGTTAATTTTGATTTCCAAGTTTGATATCGCTCATGTCTATTAAAATCCACTTTACCTACCAGATGTATCGACCTGGATTTTCCCGAAACTTAAAAAATGCTATTTTTCAACACCTGACATTGAGAAGGTTACGATAGATTGAAATAAATGCAAATTAAAAACAAATTAATCAATTTATTTTGACTGTTTATTAACATTTATGCCTGATATCTAATTTGGTCGAACAACGAATCAATACAGTCGTATTCATACTATTATTTCAATTTTTTGGGTCGCGTGGTATGTTACATACATTCAATCCTTCCTCTTTAACTTTTATTTATTTTGAGTTTAAAAAAATGAAATTCCAACGATTTTGTTTATCTATTAATATGTATTATGAAAGGCGTGCCAAGTGACTACTACACAAATCAACTGTGAATAAAATTTTGTCATGCCTTGTCTCATTTATATTTGTCTTACCTTACATTCTTACTTGTAGGTGAATACGTATTTTCCACAATTAGGATAAAACAACAACATATTTATATGTCGTGATTATAATGTCAAAATATTATCCTAGATAAAATTAGTTGAATTACAATTTGAATATCCTGTAGAGGAAATTACTTATTTCGATTTAAAATAAAAATTAATATATGGGCATGCCATAGAATAAATCGACTATAATCGGATTAAATATGACCCCAGTTGTCTCTTTTGTTTAGCAAAACATCTACTAGCGATATAGGAGCAATGTTGCCACATGTATAATTTTTTCGGGAACTAAAATTAACGTGTAACAGATCTGATAAAAAAGTACTTTTCGAATTGAAAATACCGTTTTTTTCTCAAAAATAAACTGTCATTTGTCTGTCTGTTTCCAAAAGAGAGCATCATCTGTCTTTAGAGATCGTTTTTCTCAAAAATAAACCATCATTTGTCTCTATAATCTGTCTTTTTCAAAAATAAACTGTCAACTTTCATCAGAGACTATTTTTTCAGTTTAAAATAAATCATCATTTGTCTCTAGAGACTGTCTCTTTCAAAAATATACAATCACTCATCTTTAGAGTGTTTTTTCTCAAAAATATATCATCATTTGTCTCTAGAATCTGTTTTTTAAAAAAATAAACACTCATATCTCTTTAGAGCCTTTTTTTGTCTCAAATAAATTGTCATCTGTCTCTGAAGACTTTATATTTTAAAAAGAAACCATCATTTGTCTTTTGAGGTTGATTTTTCTCAAAAATTAAGTATTATTGATCAATATTATACAAAAACTAACCGTCATCAAACTTACATCACCAGATAAATCACCCAAAAAAGATACGTTTAAGTATTATTAACTCTAAGACCAAAATTGTATAAGTTACTTAAAAGGCTTAAAAGACAACAAATATAAACAAAATGTTTACTAATGGAACAAGTTGGCAACGTTGTATTAATTATAAGCTGCCGCACAGACGCATTATCGAAATGCGCCTTATGTGGCGATGATTGAGTGATCGTTAAGCCAATCTTACACGAAGCGACTGGATAATACGGAATATAAATTGTAGATTTGTGGCCGCCATAGAATTTCAATTGGGTGTTTTTTTTCTAATCGAAAAATCAAATAATTCAAACTAATGACACACTAATGAATTGTGTCTGGCTGGTTGTTTTAAATTGACAACTTTATTAACAACAACACGAAATGATTGAAATTGCTTAATCAAACGAACTGTTGAACTTGTTCAGGAAAATGTTTTTGCAATATATCAAGCTGCAATTGGCTGTACCCAGGAGAATCTGGAAGGGTTCTGTATTATTACATTTAATTTGGACATCTTACAACCCCAATTGAGTTAAATTAAAGAGATTCTAGTTTTCTATACATACTACAACTTAATTTATATTAATTTTAGCAATCAAATTTGGAAAATAAACATCGGGGAAGATCCCCAACTACAGATGTTAATACCGTGAGTTGTAATTGAAATACCCCAGTTTGGATTTTGTTTGTTTTATCAGTGTAGTTTTGTTGAACATATTTTTCCATTGGTGTGATGAACTTGCTATAAATTTGAAACTAGATTAGACCTATTAATGTTTTTTAAAAAAATATGACTAACCTTTATATTTAAGTTATTTTTTATCTCAATACAACATCATTTTAATATTATTTGTATTCTAGAAATACACTCTAGGTCAAAAGCCGTTACCCATCCTATAATTTGCGTGATACATAACAAATAAAAACAATACGATCGATTTTGATATTTTAAATATTTAAATTGTTTATTCATCTCCTTTATCAATGATCCTTTTTGCAAATCTATTTTCCAGCATCCTTCTAGTATTCCCCCTTTAAGCTTTTATGTAATTTGGTTAGTTTTTCTTATCCAAAGTTCCTCATTGGTTTTTATTTCCCCAAAATTTCTTCTCAATACCTTACTTTCCTATATAGCCAATTTTATTTCTTCTGTCTTTATTAAAACCCATGTTTCACTTCCGTATGTATAATAAACTCGGCTACTACCCAAATCCGTAGGCATCAACAGATCCCCACAATTAATACCGATCTTGAAAACATTCTGGAGTGGAGAGGAAGCAATCTGATTGAGTTTATTTCAGCAAAAACTGAGGTAGCTCAGGATTTGGTTAAGTCTTGACATAAAATATCACTATCACCGCAAATTCGCTTGTCCTGGCATAGTCACACGGCCGATTTAGCTAAGGCAACTTCACATAAACTTGGACCCCTTTTTAAGACCAAAAAGCTATACATGCTATTCGTATATGTATACAATTATCTTGGAGTTACCCATATCAATGATATAATCATCGTCAGTTTAAAAGATATAAACAAGCCGTAGAAATGATAGAGCAAGTAATAATCTGTAATATTATAAAATTATTTTTCTACATAATGATGTACAAATTTGTTTTTGTATTGGCTAACTAGAAAACGTCAAACATTTTTAAATTCATTCCGTATCTAATTATACCCCATATCTAAATTTAGTTAGCTCATTGTTTTAAAACAAATAAAAAGTGTTTACGATTGTTTCTTAGGAAGCCGCCAGTACCTATTTTTATCTATGTATTCTACATTAGTCATTTTCTGTTCATTAAACACCTTTAGTGTGAAAGATACTTAATTTTGAATTTTATTGTTGTACATTAAATAAATTGAAATATGTTTCTTTACAAATTGCTTGTTTATTTATAAAATAACGAGCGTATGCCTAATAGGAGTTTAATTTATTATATAGTGGAATCTAATCTAACAAACCTAATTATATGCATACTTAAAAAACGATTCTACAGGCAAATATTATGTGTTCAATCACACTATTTAAAGACCTAAGATTAGTATGTGCCTCACAGACTAAAATTTATTCATAAGAATATTGAAGATGTTTATTACTAAAGAAAATTAAATCAAATTTCAGATAGAATATGAGATTAATTACTTACTGATCGTTTTACTAATTTGTAGAAAGAAACCGTATTAATGTGAAATTTAGATATCTTTCAATTCCTATAACATTAATAATTAATTAAATAATTTTGGAAAGTACTAGTCGTTTTAACAATTATAATAAACAACTACTTGAATACAGATATAAAATGAGGTTACGATCCTACGTCAGACAATAATAATTACTGCGTTCGACTATGTATATCTGGTGACTATGACTGTTCGGTATCGTTCGGCAATACACTTTATTTCGATCCCACTGCTCGGTTCGTGTTAGGTTATATACATTTTTGAACACTCCGAGTAACATCTCTGCTCCGAATTTTGAAAGAGAACTCTCAGATTTGTTTTGACTCTTGACGTTTAATACTTATCAATTAGCAATGTTTTCGACAGTTGTTATTTACTTATGTATTGTTTGTTGCTTTTGCACAAATAAAATAGTTTTATTCGTAATACTTCAGAACTGACTGAGTATAATACTTACCATCTCCAAAGGTCACCAAAGCCAACTTACTGACCAGCAAATTTTAATTATTTTGGGTCAAGTTTTTTTCGTTATTCGTTTACTGTTCGGCAATGACCACCATCAACCTGTACAACCTATGATCATGTGATACAAATTGCTCTGTTCCGCGAACAGCATTATCGAACGCAACTAGTGCATTCCAACATGCTGTAAAAATGAAAACAATATGGCTGCTGGGAGGCAAAATATTGCTCTGTCAGTTTATATGGTTTATGTTGTTTTTTTTGTTGGAGTAATTTAAAAGTTGTATTAAAATAATTACCTCCAAACAGGAGAATGCCTCATATCTGTTAGTTTTCGAAATGTAGAATGAGAAGTAACCGGGATAAGGTTCAGTTATATCAAGAAGTCACACATTTTAAGAATAAAACCGAATTTAATAAATTATTTTTGGAGCAACGAAATCTATAAAAACATTGTTTAATGTAACCTTGGTTTTTCTCTATATTCACTTAACAACGGTAACAGTTTTTTTTATACGAGTATTAAAACTATAAGATGTCAAGAAACATGTCGAGACTTAATAACCGTTAATCTCTTAAAGTCACTTTTTCCTCAAACCACCCATGTATTTACATGAAATCCATATAAAATAACCCATTTTCTCGTTATTTTCAATAAGTTTCACAACGTTTAAGTTCAGTCTATTCAAAAACATATTTAATGAAATATTCGGCTTGCATTGACTAATAATGTTTCAAATTCTTTTGTATAATCGCAATGTTTACCAATTTAAATTTTTACCAGGTGAAAACAGTTATTGTAGATGAACAATGTCGCCTCTAGTAAATAAAAACAGGTGAAGTTTACCTATACGATCTAATAAAAACAAACCCCACGACCTTAATATGACCTAGAAAATAATTTGGAGCTGTAAATACTTTTCTTTATTTTCTAAATACTTCTATAACTAAACTACACACGATCGACAAAACAAGTTCGGAAGATACAACACAAAAATAAGAACACTAGAAACACAATCAAAACAATGCTGACTAAATGTTATGGTTCCCCCCGGCGGCCATATTTGTATTATAAACGTCAAATTCTTGGATTCTTAGGTGATGGCAAATTTATGTAAACGTAGTCCTGTCATATTAGAATAAGTGATTTATGCAAATTTTGTCTCATGGGATATGAATTTTAGAAATTGTAAAAATAATTTGAAAGATGACAAACGTATAAATTTAATTTTATTTGAAAATTGGACTGCGCATTCTCATTTTTAATTTACTGTATAACCATAAAACTTTTTGCTACTTTCATTTCTATTCTCCTGTTTGTTTGCCTGTGTGAACTTTCTTCGCATGTCATTCCCGCTAAAATACTAACGTTGTTGTTTGCTTCGTTGATATCTCAAGTAAAATGTCTATTTTATTAACTATAAGTGAATTTATTTAAAATATTGATGATAGATTTATCATAGCTGTTTATAACGAAATGACTTGATGGTATTATATTTCTTATACAAGCATGAAATTTTCGTTTTGTTTACGTTAAAATCTCTCTATTGAAAAGTCTGAATACGAGCTATAACGCCCCCGTGTAAGAGAGAGAACTCTGTGTCCTTTTCTAGTTTCTCCTTTGAAGAAATTAATGTTGCCCGCGCCTGCGCGAGGCGTCGATCTCTCAGGTGGTCTTGCGAATGTAATAAAAACAGACTAGACTTGTATCAACTTTCGTTTGTACCACTTAAATATATTCATTTGACTCATCTTCTTATTGTAATCGCATTATTTATGTTTATAAATGTTATTTTCTTAAAAAATCTTACATAATAATTTGAATATATGTTCCAAATATATGCCCCAGTAGTCAATAACATTGTTTGATAATTTGAACAGACCACTGTTTCGAACGCTTCTCTTATTGGAGCCGCCATTAATTTATTGACTCAAGGCCAACCAATCGCATGAACGACCACTCGTGTCCAAACTTTCCAAGACGGGGACTTTAGTTTACGTGAACGAAACGCCATCTACCGTACGTAATCATATACAATAATATATTTAAACGGATTATTTTTACAGGTAGCACAAGAACAGACGAGGTCTGCACACCCACTGTAATAATTCTTCCTAACGGTAGAATGTTGGTGGTTGATAGAAACGTCTTAAGAACCGAATTAGAATTAATGGAGATTAGCGCTGATCTTTTTAATCCACACGTGGGTAGCACTCCTAGTATCTTAGATTCTAGTGATACATCGAAGGGTATCTCCCCTACTTCTCTCGGAGTACCTCCACCTACTTACGAAGACGTTTTTCCTGATTTCCCTCCATCCTACAGCGAGATCAGCATCGTACAAAAGTCAGAGGAATTGGAGGATTCGAAGGAGCGCAAATTAAGTGAAGATGTAGTGAACTGTAATGGTTTGATAAACCAAAATGTGAATTGTGAATAGTGGGGGAATATTGATGTGAGCAACGAAATTTTTTTATTAACAGTAATAGCAACACAACGATCAAAAAATATTTTTTTTATGTGAATTATCAATTTATTAGGTGGTAAGTGAAAAATTATATCATTAACATAACTTTCCGTTAAATTGTTTTTGACCGGACCTCGTATAAATAACAATAGCGATATTTTGTCTCATTGGTAAGTAGTGACTATTTTATTTTCGAAAAATTTCCCAACAGGTGAATCAGAAGATGAATAAGAATAGTTTTATCACCTACCAAGGTCATTTCACTTTATTCTCTTTTAAAATAAATTATAGCATAATGGGCCACGAAACGTATCAAGTAGGGAGTAAATAATTAATCAACACACACTTTATACCACTACATTTTCCAAATTCAAAATATATTAAAAATATCTCTATATTTATTACTGTTCCACACTGTAACTCTTCACCGTTTTAAAGTTCTAATATCAAGGTCAAGATCAATGCATCGATACCCTTGGAAATTAGGAAGGTATCAGTTTGGCAACACCGAATTCACAAGAATTCAATTAATTTTCATAGAAATAATATTAAAAATAGAGGGTGCTCCCAAAACTACTGATATAGAGAGTAATATTATTTATCTCTTTCCACTATATTCTGATTGGTTCGTCATGACGTCAAGTTTCGAGAGATGGGAATGTTTTAATCATAAGCGATTTCTTTCTCTCTCTTCCTTCAGCACAATTTTATATTTACATGCAACTCTCTCTATTTATAATATTAACTCTATGATAATTTTCACTCATATAATTTAAGGACGTTCACTAGTAGAAACCTAGTTCGGTAAATATATGCTTTGGCTTCTGTTCGCTAGATGGCTCTGTAATTTACAAAAAGAACGATTTAATAACAATTGCGAATTATTTTATTCAACTTTTATTATAGGATTTATGATATTTTGAATATATTCAATCATTTCATTTATTTTCCACGGAAATAAATACAAATTATTTAATTAATATTCATAAATTACAATAATAATTTTAGTGACATCGTGCTACGAAAATGAGTACTACACAATATTTGTCTAGGTGCAATTTCAAGTTTGACTTTGGCTTAGAGCGTCAAATAATTTCGACTGGAGCACCATCTTAAATTAATGCAGCGACAAGCTTAAAAACACTCAAATATACCACCTCTGTTAATAGTCTGAACGTTAAAGTTCATGATAAAATAATATATAGTTTATGTTTAGCTTCGGTACTGCATTAATTAAAGATGGCGCTGCTATGAAAATTGTACCTCGTGACCTCTTTTGAAGGTCTAAGCAGGCGTCAAGCGTCAACATGAAATTGCAACTTCATTTTTTGTAATTATATTTAGATTTTTTTATTTGAAAACGCAAGCTTCGAAGCAAAAACTGTAATATTTTTCTACGTATCTTTACAAATTAAATATAAAGTGATACTAATATATGAACAATAGAGAAAAATTATGGATGAAGGAAGAATAATGAAAGGGACATCTAATTCTCAGTATTTAAAAAGAAAATAATAGAAATTATTTAGTGTGGACATAGAGTTAAGCTTAAAAATAGATAAAAATAGAGATAATGTCTTATGACGTTACAAATTACACGACATTACCTCACTTTATAGTACAACGTAAACAAACAACATAATAATAAATAATATAAAATTAAATAGTGCCAGTATATCAAATGGAAGCTTTCATAGCTACCCACTTGCTGTAATTTGTGACGTCACAAAATTATATCGTGAGGGGTTAATAAAAGTAGACCGTCCTATTACTTGTGGCCGTCACCACTCTCTATCTATCTCTCTCTACTCGCTAGTAAAGGCAAATGTTGTTATCCTCTTTTTTTGTTTTTGCCACTATGCCACGTCATGGTGATCCAATCAGAATGGAGTACAGACAGATTTCCTCTTCTTCTACTAACACTTCGAGAAAACTTTCTCGTTCTCTTTCTATTTTTACTATTAACTCTACGAGTATGGAGGGCATTTAATCAATGACAATCAATTCAATTGATTTTCATTGCATTTAATAAAAAATGTTATTTGTAAAGTTTTATTTGCGGCATCTTCTATTTGTTGCTAATTTAATATAAGGAAATTATATCTGAGTGTGGAATTTTCATCTAATTTCACTAAGTGTTACTAATTTTTAATTAAGAATCTATTATGTCAAATATATTGGTAGTTGTATGTTTAAAAAATCATTTTGCCGATATAAATAAAGTGATTCCATTTTTTAAATTGTTACTACGTTTGATTTGAAAGGTTTAGATAACATATTATCTATTAATGCTTCTGAATGCTCTTGATTTTTAGTCTTTAAGTCTTAAAGAAATGTCGAAACGTCAATTTTTATCTTTCTTTCAAAAATTATTAAAAAAAACTAATTTTAAAACAAAGTGGCCTAAAATCAAGAACATTCAGAAGCATTAATATATCAAAAGGTCCAAGAAATGAGAACTTATCTATTTATATATTGATACATATCGCAAATAATGAAAATAATTGTCGTGTGACTAAATAAGAAAAAAACATTTTTTTTTGTCAAAAATCTGTTCGATAAAGCCAGATAACAAGTTTTCATTAAGAATTAATGATAAATTAACACACGACATTGTTCTGAAAATAACAGAAGTAGTTTCATTTAAATGACTGTCACTTTTTTCTGACAGATCGTCAGAAATTAGACACGCAGTTTTTTGATAGTTGGTACTTTATAAACGTCATATGGTTTTGACAATAGCAGCTTCATCAGTGTGTCAGTGACACTGACACGACTTATTGAATGAAGTTATATGTAACTATAAATTGAAAAAATAAAACTATTTTCAACAAAATCAGCATGCAATTACGAGCAAATATAAGTACTGAGATGATTTCATATTTGTAATCAACAATTGTTTCTAGAAAACAAGTATATAGTGTCAGGATTGATAAGAATTGTCTCGTTTAACCACCTCGCTTGTAAAATTATCAAAATATTCACATGGATAGCATGAAATGTTATTAAATATATAAATATAATAACAACCGATTATATAAATAATATTTATCCACGGCTGTTGTATATTGTACCCATTATAAGTCTTCCTGCTCGACCATAATAATATTCATTGGTCACTGCTCTCAGATACTTTCTCGATTTAGCTACATTATATTGTTTTCTTACTAAAAATCGATTTTTATAAATTTAGCATGTAAAATACTACTAAATATTATCAATCAAAATTAATAAAGTGACTTTTTGATACCACCAAAAATTAAAGAAGTGGCTGGAGTTGCCTGTTCAAATTTAATGTCGGCGCAAAGTCAAGGAAAGTATATAATATGGCATACGAATTCTTGTTAAAATATTTGTCAAACTAATACATCGATTTTTGTGTTGATTATTATACGGTTATTAAAATTTTTGATAACTATGTACTATGTATAAATGAACAATAATATATTGTATGGAATATTTGTTATAATAAAATAATAGTGTTTCTAATAAGGTAACAAAATTTTCTAATAAAAAAATTCAGTAGTCGTGGATAAAGTATAGTATTCTACTCGAGTATAATGAGTCGCATAAATCACCTCCATTATACAATCTTGAATAATACTATTATTGAATAGTTTCAGTTGTTATTAATTTTTTGTCGATTCCGGCAATATAACATGTTTTATACAACAGTGTGAATATTTCAAACTTACGATAATAAAACACCCCAAATTAATCGACTTAATTTTAAACTCTATATTATGCAGTTCTAGATATTACACTGTTTTCCTTTCTTTGTGCCTTATACTTATACCTACATTTTATAATATCTTTGTTGTTAATGGTCCAATAAATAATGTTTATTTACTATTGTGTTTTTATGCTTAATCACTTACCTAACCCAACTCTCACAATTCACATGAATTCAATATTATAGATACAATTAGAAAAAAAAAGACTCATTAATGAATAAATTGGTGTTTTTTGCAAGCTGTGAAACGCTATAACATGAGAAATTTTCAATTTTTCTAAAATTACTTTATTTACAACAAACGACTTTTAATTTTTACAGAAAATAACTGAAATTGCTGTGTTCGGTTATTCGTATCTGATGACTCTGTTAGGTATTGCAGGTCAATACATTTTATTTCGATCTCACTGCTCAGCTCGCGTTCGTTTAGATGAATTTTTGAATACTCCGAGTAACGTTTCATTGCTAAGATATTTGAAAGAGTGCTCTCAGAATTGCTTTGACTTTTGACGTTTCGTTTGATATTTCAATGCTTATTAATTAGAAATTTTATTCGATAGTGTTGTGTATTGCTTTTGTATATATAAAATAAATAGATCTTTATACAGCAAATATTTTATGCGGTTCGAGTTGAAGTTATGTCACCGATCTGGGGAAATTTTCTTGAAAATTAAATGAATGGGCACAATCACCTATCTTCTAATCATACTTTTTAAGGTTATACAGTTTTTTCTTGTTTTTTTTTTCTATTTCAAGGATTTTTTGTGAAATTCACGTAATATAATGAATGAAAAACGTGTAAGATCATCAAATTTTTCTTCTGATAAAAATACATCTAAAACCTTGACAAAAATTTAAAAACGTTAACGAAAACTAAGAAACGGACAAGCATACAAATCAAGAAAAAACACTTTTTAAACATTTGTAATCTACATATCATGGCAGAAGTAGCTTAAAAGTGGTTGCATAATACTGTATGGAATGAATCCGATATAATGGTTTTCAAAGAAGCAAAACTGTCTAGCATTATCTACGACAGAAGCTGAATGTGTGGCAGCGGCAGTGGACAATGAAAAGCCGTTTTGATGTTAATATTCAGATTTTGAACACGACGATTTCGGAACACACTCTTAATCAGGGCTGCTCTCTAGATCTAGTAACTTTTAGTGGTATGATTCAGGTTTTTCAAATTACTCCTCCTAGTTTAAAAACAAGGTATAGTTCTGCTCAAGACCTATTGAATATAAAGGGTATTTTGAGTGATTTTAATATTACTATCGGTTCAGTTCTTTATTGTGATAATAAAAGTTCTATTTTAATATCAAAGACCAATTCTAAGAGAGCTAAGCACATGGATATTAAGAATCATTTTTTAAAAGACTTAGTTACGAAAAAAGAAATTTTTGTAAGTTATGTGTCAACAGAACAAAATTTAGCTGATATATTAACTAAACTTTTAGTTAAGGATACTTTCATTCACTTAAGAGGAAAAGTAAGTGTAGTCTAAGTTTTGTTTGCTAAGTAGTTAAGTTGCGATTTCATGTATCATTGTATGAAACATTTTAATCGAGGAGGAGTGTTAGTTGGTGAAATGTTAGCAGCCAACTTCATGTATGTCATATGTCTGTTTTCGCTGTAAATGATATGTAATGCAGCAAGCATATTTTTCTTTATATAAACAAAATATTTAAACTCCAAGAAAGTAATCATTATTTCAATGCAAGAAGGCTCTTCCAAGTAACAATCAAACAAGTATGTGGTTTAGTCAATTTTTTTCTATAAAAAGAGTTACTTCTAATAAAACCATTGACAGGAGCTCTAGAACTTAATGAAATAATGTTGAAATACTCTTCAAAGATCGTTTAATTGGAAAGAAATAATTCTTTGCTTATTATAATGAACTGAACCCAATACAGGTTACTATGATGAATCAATATGTGGAAGACCTTTAGGAATAAAATTTCATATTGAGTTGTTATATGTCGCTGATGCATACTATGGAATTTTGACAGCACACGTTCATAGCGGAAAGTCTGAAGTAAAAAAAGTTTTTAAATAAATGGTTCAATGGAATAACAGTAAAAAGTTTTTAAATAAATGGTTCAATGGAATAACAGTAGCATAAAATGGTGATATATACTAGACCAATACCTCAACTGATTTAGAAAATTATGTCTTTGAATTCTTATCTTATCCATTTGACAGGTAAGAGAACACATCTTTCATCCAAAATGTTTTTACATTTATTATTGTTTGGTACCAAACTTGATCATAATTTTAGTCCCAGACGATCAATACATAAGTATTCGAAAGCTTGTAATTTATATTAGAGTTGGCACACTTCAGTGTTTAATTTTGCCACATTTCCAGTACAAAAATGCTTATATATATAGAATTGTAACGAAGTCTTTGCCAGCTGAAGTATGAACGTGGAAATGAAACACCAAAGTACACTAACTTTTATATATATTCTGAGCTTTTGAATTCTCATGTATTCATCGTCTAGGAAATAATTAAGATTTGCAGTTGCTTTAAATTGTATTAATCCTTTGAAAAGAGGAAAACGCGCGTTTTACGAATACAATCAACCAATAGAAGTTTTTGAAAAGTAGAGTTAGTGAAAAGATATTGTAAGACTAAATTAATATCTACCAAACAATCTACACCAATCATCAAGTCTTGTATTAACATTTTAAGTATATACTGTGTTTGTTATTGTTTTCTAAAATTAAAAATTGTTATTAAAGGTTAGTTTTGTTCGGCGGACGTAAACATTGTTCACCTAACCTAACCACTCTGTCACAATTTTGTCCCCCTTAAAATTTTTGTTCAAAGTAAGTTATGAACCAATTTATTGTTAGTTTTTTAAAAAATAACGTTTTCAAGTATTATATGCTAAATAATAAAGGTGTTCACTAGATTTTTAAGCGACTTTATTGGGCGACTTTCATAATATTAAAAAGTTTTATGTCTTATGAAGCAAAAATGTGACAGAGTTCTGATTTAAAATGATACATAAAAAAAATAAATACTTCTGTGAGTGAGGTGTTATTTTTTTCATACCATTCCTACGAAATTTGAAATAAAACGAAAATTACATGTAATACTTCGCTGAATTATACGTTTTCGTAATCTACAATAATGAGGCAATAATTTAAATCACATTTCACTAAATAAATCACAAGTTTATTGGAGTTTACTCCTTAAGAAACGATTTGCATATATAAGGGGCCCGGTATGAGAAAAATGTGAGGAGTAAAATCTATCGATGAATGACCTCGTTACGTTTTTGGTGCGCAACTTTCTAATTTGTCAGTATCAACATACTTATATTGCTGTTATTGTGAAGTTTTAATTTTTATCATTGTGTTCCGCTAAAGTGAACTGAAAGTATTTTCAAATAACTATGGCAGAAAGAGGTGTAGATGATATTGCCGGAACATCTAACAAACACGTGGTTGCAAGGTACGTTATAATTCATGTATTATATGTATGAGCATGTGCAATTTGTATTTATTAAATATTTTAATAATTATCGGTGTAGTTTATATAAATGTATATTTGAAAACAACACATAAAATTAGATAATCAACCCAATATGAATTATCGAGATTATTGATATTATATATTTCGTTGATTAGTTATAATAAATGTATATGAAATGAATAAATATATATTTATATATGTATATTATTTTCATTAATCAACAAATTTACCTTTTTATACAGTATCAATCTTTTTTAAGTTAAATAAACTATTTTTGAGTCTGGTTAGACTATCGAACTTAAGGAGTAAACTCCAGTCGTGCGTCGGAGCTGACACACACAATTTTTTTTTTATCAAATATAAAAATTTGCCGTTCCTATTTTTAATACATATGGAGTAAAGGGAATTGTTAATAAATCGTTTTTATTTTTTTGGTATCCATATATCAAAAATTCCAATTACAGTTCAATGTATAAAGTGATGTGATAAATGCTGGTCTTAATTCAGTCAGCGATAAACAGATATATGTATATATATCAGATGATAAAATAATGTAAATAAAGTATTGTTACTGCTGAGCATATGCTGTAACTTAAAATAGATACTGTATTTTTGAATTATGGGAGGATAATTAGGAAGGTACTCGAGATAAAAGCAATCTAACAAAAAATAGAAAAAAATATTATCAGAATTATAGCACAATGATAGATGATGTTACGAAAAATGAGATTTTCTCATACATTGAGAATGTGGCGGAAGAAATGAAAATTTCCAAATATGAAATCAAGTTTTCGGTAGTGCCGCATCACTTCGTATACGGAGGTGGAGGAATATTAGTGTCGGTCCATATAACTGGAACAGATTACGATGACAGACAACTTCATATGGATTTGAGTATAAAAATGAGTGAAAAAACCTCCGATGATGATTACGTTAGAACTGTATTCAAAAGAGAAATATTTTTTCACAAGTTTATAGTACCGTACTTGGTGAAGTTTTTGCAAAAAAAATCACCGCCTGGTTCTTTTAAACTTTGTATACCACATTGCTGTAGAACGTTCACCACTGAAGATCGGGATGTTTTGATTTTTAATAGGCTGCAGGATCTAGGATACAAACAGACTGTTGGACAATTGGCTATCGATCAAAATATCATAACCTCAGTTTTAAAGGCGTTAGCTACATTCCACGCTGTTACATATTCGGCGCAATTCGAAGAATCCGGTGAATTTTTGAGCATTTTAAATAAATGGAAGCCCGATATAAAAGATGTATTCTTGCTGTCAAATATGGAAAATAAGTTAAAAACTGGTTTGAAAATGACATTAGATATGTTGATCGAAGAAAACAGGTATGATATACGAGATAAACTTTTAAAAGACATCCAAAAAGGTACTTTATCTATCATCGAAGACATTCTCTCTAACGTACCTACCGAAACGGTAATTACTCACGGAGATGTCTGGTTACATAATGTTTTTGTTCTATTCGAGGTAAGTCAAACACATAACTTGAGCTATTGCAAATACTTGACATATTATTTATTCAAGCCGTTGATTCCTTCAAATCGAGTTAGAAAACGATTATCATTTAGTAGTAGATAAGATTGTTTTATTTATCTAAATATATACCGAGTGAAATGATTATTTTACTAGTAAATTAAAGACAAATATACGGTGTTTGATAGTCTTTATTGCCTAGTGCCCCTTGCTCTTCCAGTCTGACAGGTACTAAGATTTGTAGTCCAGTCATCTTAGGCCAAGTTAGGTGAATATCTCGAAAAATTGACATACCCAGTATATTACCACGTAAAAACTTGTATTTTGGAATCCCAAAACTATTTTGTCGCAAGTTTTGAAGTCGAAGGTCACAAAAATCGATTCTTTTTACATTTTTTGAAAATATCTCGTTTTCTATTACAAGTATTTCTTATCAGTATTGTAGAGAATATAATTGTCTGCAACTTTTGTATTTAACTTTTTTTTAATACTGTTTTCGAGATAGAGGGCACTGGTGGTCCCAATCAAAAACTCGTAATATTAAGGTTATAATTTCAATTAACTTCGTCTTCTCCTTCATCTTCATCATCGTCTCTCTGCTGCAGATTTTCAATTTCCTCTTCGTTACCGTCTTCAAATAATTCATGATTTCTGGCCCAAAGGATCTCTCGTCATTAATATGTCATTAATGAATTATATATTCTAATAGATGAATAGTGCAGATAGCAAATGGATTTGCCTTACTTCTTAGTTAATCACAAACTCATCAGAATCTCAGGTATGCTGACCGTTGTTTCTCTCATAGTCATCTCGATTAATATTCAATACATCTGGGGTGATTGGTGCCATTTCCTGGCGGATATTTTCCTTTAGCCGACTAATTTCCCTCGGATTGTTCATGTATACTTCATATTTGTGTCCCCATAAAAAATCAAGAGGCGTCAAGTTAAGGTTACGTGGTGGCCAATGGATATCACCTCTTTTGGAAATTAGTCTTGTAGGAAACATCTGTCTCACAGTTCTGGAGTCAAATATCCTTTTAAAATCGCAACATAGCGGTCGGTGTTAACGGTGATGTTTCGTCCTCGTGAATCTTCAAAGAAGAAAGGGCCAATAATTCCTTTGCTTCAGATTGCTGCCCATACCTTTACTTTAGGACTATGCAGTGGTTTTTGATGTTTCATTTTTGTATTTTTTTGGTCCAATAACGACAATTCCGTCGTTTACAAACCTATTTAAATTAAAACGAGCCTCATCTGAAAAAAGGATGTTGTCAAAAGTGGAAAAACCTTGCCCCAAAGTCGGTATCTTTTAATTCCTGTGTTAACTGGAGCTTATAACGATGCAGTTTAAGATCCAACTTCAAAATTCGCTGTAAACTTCGTCGCGACAAGTTTAAAGCCTCCGATCGCTTCTGATTAGACACATGCGTATTTTCTCGAACCGACTCCACCCTATCAATATTGGCTGTGGTCCTAGACGTTCTTGGACGACCTTTTGCTGGCGGTTTAAACATCAATATCAGTATCTTTAGTATCTATATATTAACTGAACTATTTTCCATTTTTTTTGCAGAAAAACAATCCGACAATTGCTAAAGACGTGAAAATTATTTACTGGCATTTGACAACTCTTCATTCCCCCGTGTTAGATCTGGGATATTTCTTCTACTTGAGTTCCTCCGAGAATATAAATACAAATTACGAAAAATATGTGGAGTATTATTATAGTGAATTCGCTGAAGTATTAGTAAGACTTGGTACAGATCCCGCTAAATTCCCTTTTTTAACTTTATTGCACCATTTGGAAAATTATTCTTTAATGCCCTTAGTGGTTGCTCTCGGAGGGATACCTTTAATAATTCTCTACGATGAAATGAAAGTTGATGTCGAAGAATACGAAACGATGCAGTATGCAAACCTTCAAGGAAATGTTAAGAATCTTATTAAGAAGAAGTTACTTGGAATCCTGGAGCTACATTATAAATATTATGGAGAATAATACAGCAATTTTTTCAATAACTGCGAATATTTATTCATTTTAACATAATGCCCGAGATATTAGATGTTAAAGCTAGTGTTAGTTAGCTGCTTTGAATACTAGCTTCGTGTGGCTTTACAAAGCTAGTATTCGATTAGCTTTTGAACATTTTGTTTTTGTAGCTGTAGATAAAATGTTTAAATTAAGTGAAATTGAATTTATTCGTGAAGAGGAATGTTTGTACTACCAAAAATACATCGCGAATTGAGAATGGGTATCCGGGAGCAAAGCAACGCTCCCGCCAAATCAGGCAAAAACAAGTGGCACTTTACGAAACGGTTCAGGCTATTTTTGACCGACTTATGACTTAGTTATAGATAAAACTAGAAACCGAGAATTTCAGTAACCAATTTTGTCACTCACTCACTGACTAAGTCTAAGCAGACAAAGAAGCTTCAAATTTAGAATACAATCGGTGTTCAATGTACAAAATAAGGAAAATTGGAATAATTCGTGATTTCGGTTCAGTTATGTCGATACATCAACTGCATTAATAATTTTAACTTGTAGAGGAAAAGCTTTCATGTATCAAGACCATTCCAGAAATGATCTCACGAAATTGGACTTTGATAGCTCTATTAGTTTGGTTATTGATATTATTTGCTTACGATTTGGACGTTGTTTGTATAATTTTGAAATATAACATTTCCTACCACCTCTTTTGAAAATGATGGATTGCACACTCATTTCTACCTAAGTAGCTTATTTCACACACGTACTAAAAAATAACAAAACATACATGTATTGAAATGTTTCTTTTTTTATGTAATATATGGTCTCGAACGATAGAGGGAATATGCGAATACAATATGACTCTGGCTGGATGCCGAAAGGCAAAAGGCCAAATTTAGAAAGCCCGAAGAAGTAGACAATTTGAGGTTATATTAGTGTTTACAATAAAAATTGAGAGTTTGTTCTGATATGTGTTCAAATGGATACTAGTGTTTGCAAGATAATTTAAACGTTAAAATTAAGTGTTATTACCACTACTAGATAATGTATACAGTAGTTGAATGAAAATATATTCTCCAAAGTGAACATTCCTCATGACTGTCTTCATTTTACTAACAGGTAAATTGAAAGTTTAAAAAAATTCTTTTCGTTATTGCCCTCTCTACTATTACAAAATAAAAAACATTTTATAGGATTTTTCAACGTTCCAGCACACGTGTTGAAACACTTTTCAACACATGCTTGATTGACTTTCTTATTTAAAAATTACGTTTTTTTTTTGAAGAATTGATCGTAGGAAAAATAGTGTATACAACTAGTTGGGAAGTGTACTTCGCACTCGTTACGTTTCAGTATCACATTATCGTTTCAGTATCACATTATCTAATATACTAATACACTGAAGTATTCACATCCAGCCAAGTTTACGTGGCACTTTCGAGTGATACAAATCAGAACCGCTTACATGTAATTAATATCGAGTTTGAAAGTATCAAAGGAATGGACAAATTGTGGATACATCAGACTAATGAGCACTGAGGTAAACTGTAACTAAAGCTCAAGAAGTATCTAGTTCCGGAAAAGAAAAAGAGTACATAAAAAATAAGAAAAGGACTATACAAAAAGAAACAAAATGCCATCAAAAACATAACTTAAAAGTCTCCCAACTAGCAACAATTCTTCTATCATAAAAAATTGTGAGACCCAATTTATTCAGTCACTACCTTAGGGTCTTTCAGTCTTGAATTATGATAGTAATTAGCAAACCTGACAACATTTCTTGGTAAACATATCAAAATTAGAAAGCTTTTATATTTTAAATGCAAATATTGGTTTGGAAATGGTACTAAATAATCTAATTTGATATAATCTGTATTAATTGTGAGATACATTGTGTTTTTAATAAAGAAAAAGATCATTTGTGTTTTCATGCGATGGCCAAGTCAACTGTGAGAATCGAAGCTCCTTAGCTCAACCATTATAAGGATTGTGAACATTTTTTTTTAGTGAAATACAGTATTTTTTAAAATAGGCTATAAAAAATATTTTGTATTTTCTAAAATCTATATTTCTTTGCAGTTCTTGCAATTTTTTGTCTGAAATAAAAGAATTAATTATATTTAAAAACTTAGCTATCACATCAAAGTTTAACAGGTGTCAAATACAAAATCCCCAACCAAAATAGAACAGATCAAAAAATTCTTTAAATGTTGATATTTGATATTGTCAACTTTGACATACTGCCATACTGCTTCCCCGGTCTGCTACGCCCCACTTCAGTAGATCTAGTCGAATGCTCTGTGATGTGGACCATCCTTAATGCCGATTGACATGGTGTAAGACAACGTGCAAGAAATTGCATGGTCAAAATATTACCTAGATGAATATTGCCCAAGTTTCCCACACATTATGGCTCCATTAACAAAAATTCCATAAATAAAGTAAACAAATTCCTAACCTCACTTAATATTTTATGACTAGTAAACATGATGTAAAGACTACAAGGTGTGCTACTGCGCACTAGCTGGGAAGCAGCCAATGAGAATTCGCTACCAAAGAGATGCGCAGAACGAGTCGAAAATGAGCCCTCGGGAAGAACACACCTTGCAGTCTTTACATCATGCTAGTAAAAATGAACATAACAAGCTGAGTAAACAAGAAAATAGTTGTCAGTGGATCACTGATATCTGCTACTGCTACCTTGCTTATGAAGTTTGATTGGCAGTTTGGTTCATAAGCCGAAAGTAATTAGATCCCAAGAATTGTAAATGGCACCAAATCGATCATCATGTTTAAGCGGTCTTTAAAGTCAGACACAAGGTTTTCAATATTTAACTGCTGCCACCGACTATAATGGACCTATGAACGCATCCCAATAGATTTTTTTACGAAGTCAACCCTTTAATAGTTTTAGAAATCATCATTAATAGTCGCGATTTGTTATATTTTCTTTTCTGGAATTTTTGAACATTTATAATTCGTAATATTTTCGAATCGAATTTATGCTAAATAAAATCATTTGCAATAAATATGAAATATCAGTCGAAACAATGATTGTTTGAATGGAAACGTAAACAGGGTAAGTTTAGGTGGAATAGGCCAGCATACAGGGTACAATCGGCTTTCCCCTTGACGAGTTACACAGACTTGCCTCATAATTTAACATTAATGTGCGTCAACCAATAATGGATGGAGATAGTTGAAGAATTAGATGCAATTTAGAGTTAAATAAGGTTAACACAGAAAAAGACACATTAAATGTTTCAAAAAATTAACGAATACGGTAGCCTGGACATTTGGGAGAAATTAATGAAGAAAGAACATCATAAGGAAATAAAAGCCCCAGAAAAAGATCCAAACATCATTTTATTATAGTTAACTATGTTTCTTATTTACACATAATGTCTACCTTAAAATAACCGCTCTAAAAGTGATAACAAAAAACGTTTATTCTTCTCGTGAATCGATTTTTTTCACGTGATGTATCTTGTCAAGGATTTCTGACGAACTCATTAGAATAAATTTAAAATGAATTGTAAACAAAACTACTCTGGTGTCCAGACGACGTTTAATTGTGTCTTGCATTTATTGCATTCTTAATTATGTTAAATATTATTCCAACATGTTTTTTCACTAATAAGATTGAAAATATAAACTATTCTTTCAGTTTTTTGCTTCATACATATTTCTGAGTTAAATCAATTTTTTTGATTACATAGGTTTACTTTTTTAGCATTCGTAATCAGTGTGAAAACATACAAACTTGTCTTTATCTATTGTCGAATTATGTAAGGGATTTTTCCGAAACTATGATCCTCCCTTGCTGTTCACTCTCGCAATCCTATATAACCTACTATTACCGCACGGAATTATGGTTTATTAACACAGAAAAACTATGAAATTTTGAGCTTTTTTAGCGATAAAGATCCTGAACATGTTTTCTCATCAAATTCATCATCAGGATTTAAAATCCTTTGTTCGTGGAGCAAGATTTCTAATTCCGAAAGTGTTCTGAATATGTCCCATACATTCTCGGACCTGAGTAAGGGTTTTCAATCCGGCGCATGTGCTTTCATGTAATTTTTGTGAAATTTAGCTTAAACTAACCTCAAACTTATGTGTTTTTCTACGTACTCGATACAATTCAGTTTAAAAAAGTAACAGCAAAGCCTAGAACACAAACCACAATCTAAAGATCAAAGCAAACTGTTAACAATAGGTTAATTAGCAGTACCAAATATCAGAGAAAGTTGAGATAAGTAACGGAGCATAAGAATATCAAGTTCATAAATCGTTCGTGGAGGAATGCATATTCTGATCAAACAAATTTGAAAAGCTCATTATTTATTCGGAATACAGTAAGAATGAAATGTGTTTGTAGATTGAGTTCTCAGACTCTACGTTTTAGTGATGGCCGAGAGAGCACTAAAGATGACCAACACCCAGGTCGTTCTGTCATAATTTCAACTCCGGAAACGGTGACCCAAAACAACCAAATTGTGGGTGCCCATCGTCGAATGGGCATCCGGATGATTGCCGAGGCTGTTAACGCCGATAAAGAAACAGTTAGAAAAATTTTACACGAGGAATTACACATGACAAAAGTCTGAGCAATGTTGGTGCCAAAAAGTCTCGTGACCAAACGCTCTTGCGTCAACGGGTCTGCTCAGATTTCCTTGAAAGGTTAGAAAAGAATTTGCTTTGAAGGGGATCCGAATTGAGTCGATGGAAGTGGTAAAGCAAAAAACGTCAGAGCCTCTCACCAAAGAAGACTTCCAGCACGTATGGAAAGGTGTGTAGCGGGGAAAGGGAAGTATATTGAAGGGAAGCATTCGAATGTAGAATAATTTTTCTAATAGAAACCCTTTTTCGTAACCAGTCTCGTTATTTAATAGCCAGATGTTATAAGATCGTTTTGCGCTCACTTAAAACGTCATCTAGATCAATTACATTACGGAATAAAATATTCTTGTGAATATTGTGATCAAACTTTTACATAAGAATAATAGGCCGTACATGTGCGACACGTGCGGGAAATCTTTCAGACAAACTTCTTCTCTTTACGTCCATATACTATTTCATCGAGATATTTTTCCATATTCGTGTAATATTTGAGATAAAAAGTTTAGAAGAAATGTAGAACTTTAAAAACACGCGTTCGTAAATACAGGAGAAAGACAGTTTAGTTGTGCGATATGTAAAAGACCGTTTAGGTTACGACAAAATTTGAAACGACATATGAAGATTCATAAAATTGGTCAAACTTCAACCTCTTCGAAGTAAACATACCAGGAATTTATTCCAGAAATCAAGTTTATAACTTTAGTTCCAAAATATGTGATGCCTAAGTAGTCGTATCGACAAAGAACAAGTTAACGAGAAAAGAAGAAAAACAAATCTAACTTCGTTATAATCAAGTATATAACTTTTACTTACAGAATATATGATGTTTAAGTAGCCGTATCGACAAAGGCCAAGTTACCAAAAAAGAAGAATAACACATCTAGCTTCGTTATAATCAAGTTTATAATTTTTGGTTCCAGGATGTGAGATGACTGAGTAGTCGTGCTGGCAAAGGTCAAGTTACAGAAAAAAGAAGAATAACCTATCTAACTTTGTAACAACCATAGATATGGTGATACTATACTGTGCGATTCATAAAGAAAAAATTTCATAAAATGCGCGATCTAGTATTGTTTGTCTATGTTTACAATATTGTGTATCTGTAGTTGGAATTTCACTACCACTTTAGTCATGTATATACCCATTGTCTCTTATATGTAATAAAAACATTTTATTCATACTATTTAATATTTTATTCGATTAAAGTGTAAATAAACATTTATATCACAATAAAGAAGTTTCTCTCTTTAGGGTTTATTTTCCACTATCTACAAATATCAATTTTTTGCCACATTTGATATAATAATATTCCGGATTCGACAAAAAAAATACTCGGGTTTGCTGAAAGATACTTGAAAAAGTAATATCAATAATTTTAGTACATATGCCCGATGTGTCATCAAGTTAATTCAAACAACTCGTTTAATATCAAATTTGGAATGAAAAATGTCTCAATTTATCAACACTATTATTATACAATTACCAAAGACATTACAACATAGAGGCGGGATGGCAACGTTGCAAACAGAGAGCTTATATGATTTGCTGTCCAAATGAAACCCATGAACTAGACGCTTATGGCACACAAGAACCAATTAGAGCAAACATAGGTGAATATAAATGTTATAGAAGCACCTCTTAATAACCTAACCTTACTTTCTTGGGCCTTTTTATAGTCTTCTTAAACACAAATGTAAATCGAAATTACATAACCTCAACTCTACAGTTTGTGTTCAAAGTTGGCGCTCGGTGCTAGCTTAGTGCATTTCCACTATGTTTAAATATCATACAATATTTTATCTACGACTACATTGAAAAATAATTTTATGAAATATACTTACATCAACGTTCACATTTAAATTTTCAACAATTAATAATGGGACTATAACGTTGATGATTTTCACTGATATCGGTTTGTCTTTTCCGAAAAACGTACAAAAATTACCCGAGAAATGTGCAAGAACATTTCCCGTGTATGACTTGTATATTTTTCTCGACTTTCCCGGAAGCAAGTTTTGAGTTACATTGCACATAATTTCTACATGGTGTGCCATGTTTTCGTAGGCCCACTTTATTTCGAAAATTACTGTGAACGCAGATTCGGAAATGTTAAGATCATTCGTCATTCCTTAAGTTCGTCAACATGCAGTGAATGAACAACCCTGTTTTCAATAAGACGGAGCCACAGCCCGTGTGAACATGATTATTGTCATGATATTTTCTTGAATAGTGTGATAACGCGAAACATAGAGATTCCTTGTCCTCCTCGTTCATCCGACTTCACACTAAGTGATTTTTTATTGTGGGGAATCCTGAAAAGTGAAGTGTATGAAGAATGACCTCGCATAGTTGAAGAACTTGAGGAAAGAATGATTGGAAATCCTGAGAATTCCTCAGAGCATGCTTTATGACGTGATGGGTAATTTCAGAATGTATTAATTGAGAAGGGCGCTATCTGAAAAGTTTTAAAAGTTGCTTAATAATTACACTTATGTTTTGTCTATACATAAGATTATAACAATAAAATTTTGAAAAATGCACCATATTATTTTTCACAGTTATTTCAAAAATGCAGGATTTACTGTAAAACTGTCTAACAATCTAAACAATATAGTCTCTTAGTTGTAATGCCTTCAATAGACACCCGATATCAACTTGATACTAACGAACTGTTCAAAAAAAATTACAAAATAATCAGGACATATCGAAAAAGTTTAATAAACATATATAACAAAAAGATCATGATATTGTTCACATATTTATTGATACTTTTTAAAAAAAAATCGTATCAATAACATATCATCAGTAAAAATAAAATATATATTTAAAGTAAGATTTATATTATAATATTTATATTAACTTTCACTAATAAATTGTATGATACTTCTATGCAAGAATAAAGATATATGGATAATAGCACATATGAATAAATATGGATACCTAAGAACATTATCAACTAATCACTCAGCAGTAGCAGTTGTCTGGGTATTAATTGATTCCCTTCCTAGACTACTACCAGGTGAATCAGCGTTCTCATTGATAAGACGTTGTCTTTCACGGTACATAGACACTCGTATGTTTTCTAATTGATGGTATCTGCAAAGCTTCAATAAAGCACAAACTGATAATCCTACCCATGTGGCAAAAGAACCCCATATACCAAACTGTGCCGTGCCCATTTGAATATAGAAATTAGCTGTATTGATCTTATCAGCATGGTCAATATCTTGTCCTGCTGCTAGTTCACAACTAGAAATGTTGCAAATTTAGGAAATGATTCCAAATATTAGGTTGAAATATACTTACGATGGGAATCTTTCTGTCATTATTTGGCACCAAGCCATGAAACCAAAAGTTATCATAAGAGCAGCAATAATGGTCATACCAGCAAGCATTATTCCAGAAAGAACATCAATAAAAGCTGATAAGAAGCTACTGTCTGTTCCTTTGTAGAGAAATAAGGATAACCTAAATATTCATCCATTAATGTACAACTTCAGAAAAAATATGCACATAAAATAAATCACAAATTAACATACTAAAGTAACATTTTTATCATTTCAAAGAACTTTCAGAAGAAATACAGCACAGATTAATATATAAGACTGGAGGAGAAGTAATCAAAACACCTGTATAAATCCAAAACTGTAAAAAGTTATTTTACTATAGTAAAAAATCTTACCTGTAAATCTGAATACCTGATACTAGCAGTAGTAAAATACCAACAAAGATAGTATAGTTACAGTAGCATTGTGAAGCCCAATGCACAGAAAGTTGTCCATCCGCTTCTTGCCATTCTCCGGTCGAGAAAAGTAAACAATGCCCCCTAATAAAAACCATCTATTGTTAAAAAGCTTTGTTATCATGATATCAACTTACTTAAAATCATCTTGATGCCAACTCATCGGAACAACAATGCATACTGATAAAATAAAAGCTATGACATAGCCAGCAATTTGGCTGAGAAGCAAAATATTTGTTAAAGCCATAGTCTGACGGAAATATTACATTTATTTATTTACTTTTTTGACAACCTATGACGAAAAACTGACAGATGTCACGTTTTTTCCGATCATTAATTGGCCTCTGATAACTCGTACAATCAGCTGTTGGGTTACCACAATAATTTAGTACCATAAAAGATTATTTAATTAACAGTCAAATAAATATATTTCCATTAAATTTAGTTTTATTCTGTTATTATAATTGTAGTCACTATCACTGTTAATAAAAAATACGAAAAAGAAGATGTTCGAAAACAAACGAATATGTCCGGTAGATAAAGGCTGACGTTGTTATTAGTGATTGGTGTACATTATCCGAGTTTGGAAGAAGTAATCGTCAGTGAATCAAAATATTTGGAAGATTTTATAAAATTTCCACTGTTGCAGTAATTAAATGTAAAATATGAGATCTTTAAGTATATCATTATTAAGCTTATCCCTAACATTAATAGTAATCGCAAATGCATATTATCAGAAGAAACAGTTTTATCCATCTGTTGTATATATCACAAAATCAAATCCGAGTATGGCAGTAAGTAATTTTTATACATTATCTTATTGTTTTTCTCATTTATTATTGTTACAGGTAATATACATTCAGGCGTTTATATGTGTATGGATCAGTGGAAAGATTATGAGAAAAATATTCTTTGGTCAGCTGCGAACGACAGAGTTTGAGGTAATTTTGTTATTGTTAATAGTTAAAAGTTCAAATCGTTTATTTACTACTTTTTTTAGCATCTAATGGAGAGATCTTGGTATGCAGTAACAGAAACATGTCTAGCATTTACTGTCTTCAGAGATGATTTCAATCCAAAGTTTGTGGCTTTGTTTACTTTATTACTATTTTTGAAATCATTCCATTGGTTAGCAGAAGACCGAGTAGACTATGTAAGTAATCATAATTTTTATACACTTATGTAAAAATGTGTACAAATAAATTCAGACAACTAAATACACTTATTAGGTGAAAAATAAATTGTTTATTCTTTATAAGGGGCATTAAACTGGTTGCAGTAACTACATGTTAAAATGTTTTGATGAGAAATAAATGATGTACTAGTTTTCAAAAATATTTGATAAACAATAAAATTGATTTTATATTTGAATTTTATTCAAATATATCTTGTGAAACATATGAATATTAATGTAAATTTATTAACCAATTTAATTGTAATCTACTAATATTAATTTCAGTGGAATTATAATATATTTTACTGTTTCAGTAGATTTTCCACTCTTAGAGTATTTTACTGTTATTTCATTGGTGTAAATATTGATTGTTATTAACAGAGAGCAAAGTTCCCAAAATGAGTATTTTGAAATGATAATTTATCGATTTAAAATGGAATGGCAATGTTTTCAAAATTGTGGAAATTTTTGTGAAAATAAAAATCAAATAAGGTGACAAACATATTATAATAATCATATCTCAGTGTAGTAATAAAAATCTAAGCCCAAAGAGAAGTATGGAATGGGAAAGAACTCTGAAAAATACAGGGGGGACGTGAAAATGAACAACGAATCATGGAGAAGAAGAAAGTTGAAAGAAATATATAATGAGCCTAATATTAGCTGGAGCCCAAAGAGTCAGATATTTTAGGCATGTGTGCAGAATGACTATAAACAGAAATGGTTAGGAGAGGTAAAATCAGAATTGAGAAGAGTGGGAATAACTGATTGGAAAGAAAGAGCAGAGGACAGTTAGAAACGAATAGAGCAGAGGAAGATGAACAAAACAGAGCTTTAAAAGTTTGAAATATATATTTTATAAATTTTGTAAAAATTTTACTATGGGTCTTCGAGGTTTGAAGAGTTATAAAATATATATTTCGAACTTACTATACTCAAATATGTACCTTTAAATATAAAGAGTGATAGCAATTCATGTGTGCAATGAGTTTAGGACTGAATAAAGTGAAACTGTCCAAGTACTGGCAAGCATAGTACCTATTGACTAGCAGGCTCAGGAAAGAGTTCTATGTATGGGGAAAGAACAAGATGTAAAAATGGCAGAGAGGGAATGAACCATAAGTATATGGCAAATAAGGTGGTCTGATATCACTGATAACTGTCAATGGATTAAAACCTTGATACCTAATATAAATCCTAGGATGAAAAGAACACATTGCAAACTAAACTGTCATTTGACATAAATGCTAACTAGACATGGATGTTCCCAACAGTATTTTTTCTGATTTAAACTTGCTACACATTGTACGAATTGTAGCATGCAAATAGTTGATCTTTATAGCAAATTTTTTGAATAGGCTTAGAATACATGCTATAGAGTCTGCAAAAATGGAAAGTAATTGCAAATTTGAGAAAAAGTATATAAATATGAAAGGAATTAGGCAATGCAGGAATGTTTGAGTAATACTTTAGGGTGATTCCAGCTGCACCTGGAATTTCTATAACAATCATAATTAATAAATATATTCAGGTTAACAATAATCAATTTTTGGAATTGATGAATTTAATATTTTCTTGAAGAAACAGCGAAACTCTTGACTAATTAATATACATAATTTTTATTATTGTTATAATTTTATATTGGTACATTTTGGTGATTAATTTGGCCACAATACCACTTTGAAAACACTTGAAGACAAATCCTCAGGCACACATTCCTTCTGTACTCTGGTAAAAAGAAGTAGGGATCAAGTTTATTATAATTTATTGCAACATTGTATTGAAACTTAACATTAATAGATTGTAATTAAGTTGGTTGGAAATTTTACATTGATATTTTTCATTTTAAAATTTTTCCAATAATGTATAGTGTTTTTAAAACTTAGATTCATCTGTAACTTCACCTCGCTAAGCTATACATACAAATAAAACTAATAAAATGAATTTATAAGATTATTTATTATTTTTTTAAAAAATTCTTTTTTATCAGGCTAGACAAAATATGTCACGTTACTGTTTTTTAGATGGAGAGAAGTCCTGTGATAAGTTGGCTTTTCCATATCAGAGTCTTGTCTCTGCTTCTTCTTTTGGGTTCTTTAGATTTACATTTTATACAACATGCATACCTATCAACAGTATCTAAGGGTGCATCCGTCCAATTAGTATTTGGTTTTGAGTATGCTATTCTTCTCACTGTAGTAATAAACATAGCTATTAAATATGGATTGCATTCAATTGATTTAAATAGTGAAACACCATGGGATAATAAAGCGGTATTTTTGTTGTATACTGAGCTAGTTATGGGATTGATCAAAGTCATTTTATATTTTGCTTTTGTAGCTATCATGGTTAGGTAAGAAATAATATTTTAATTATTCAAAATTTCATCTGTATAATTTTTTTTATATTTGTAGGATCTACACGCTGCCGTTGTTTGCCTTCAGACCAATGTATTACACAATACGTAATTTCAAGAAAGCATTTAGTGATGTAATTTTGTCGAGAAGGGCCATCCATAACATGAATACACTATATCCAGATGCTACTCCTGAAGAATTACAAGCCGCCGATAATGTTTGTATTATTTGCAGAGAGGAAATGGTTACAGCATCAAAGAAATTACCATGCAATCATATTTTCCATACAGCATGTCTTCGATCATGGTGAGTATTGAATGTTCGGTGAATTACAAATCTGTTTTTAACTTTTTTTAAGGTTTCAACGCCAACAAACCTGTCCCACTTGCCGTCTCAATATTCTACGTAATCCAACCAACAACAATACACGTCCTGCAGCGGCACCCCGACCACCTCAACCAAATATTCAAAATCCATTCATTAATCCTTTCTTTGCTGGACAGAATCCATTCCAAATGTTTCAAATACCAAATCCGGACAATCTCAATCCACCACCACCACAACAACAACAACAACAACAACAACAAAGACCTGCCGCAGAAGGAGGAAATGAACAACCTGCAGCTCCTCAGGCTCCACCGCAGGTTAATTTACCACCATTTGCGTTTCCACCATTTCCTTTTGTACCGTTTTTCCCTCCGCCGCCTATGCCTCCACAAAATTTGTCATCATTGTCAACAGAAGAATTGCAGAGAATGGAAGGTAATGAAAGGGAGAATGTCGAAGCTAGGATACAGTGTCTCAGAAATATACAGGTAAAAAAAAACACATACATTTTGATAAATTGGCTATCAAAAGATATAAAATGTTATCAAAGGTTATTTTTTTATTTGCACATATTGTATAATTTTGTGGCTATTCCTATGAGAAATAAATAACCTTTAAGTGCTTGATAAATAGGGAGAAGTTTGATAATTTCGAGGTTATGTTATTAACATCAATGCATACCCTAATACTGCTTTGTTTATATCATAGTTTCAGTTTGTTTTTTCGTTAAATGGAGTTTTAATATGAATTAGTATCAGAATACTATCAATTCAAAATAAACGTTTATTTATAAAAAATATTGCAAGTTCAACGATTAAGCATTAAACCTCACTTCTACCTGAGCTCTTCTTGCTGTAATTTTAAATTCAGTACACCGTGTGAACATAACCTAAAAATATGAAATTAATTCTCATTTATCTATTCTATAAACTGCGTCTCTATAAATGCAAATAATTTAAAATTTTTAACCAAAATTGCAGATGTTGTTAGACGCTGCAGTGGTAATGATGCAACAGTACAGTACTACAGTCTTACTATCTACGCATGTTCCTCAAAACGCAAGTTCTACCACTAATGTATTCCAAACTAATAACCCATCATGGAACATACCTCAAACCCAAACCGAAACACCGAAAGTTGCAAAAGTGGCACCAACAACGAACTCACAAGTAACGACAACCCCAGAAGAAACACAATTTGATAAACCGACTACTTCGAAGGGATCTAGTGAACTGCTGAAAGAAGAAGAACAAGTAGACGCTAGTCAACTTACTCAAGAAGAGGTGATAAGAAGAAGAAGACTGCAAAAGTTTGAACAACCCGTGGGTAGAGAATAGAAATTTTTTTTCTACCGTAGATATATAATGGATTTGAGTTTGTTTTTGTTGAAATATTTTGTGATTAGAGTGTTCCACATTATTTTTTATTATAACCCGCAATATGGTTTGCTATACTTATTCGACTGTATATTTATCTTGTCTTATGTTTTAGATATTTTTTGTACCCCGTAGATTGTCTAGTTTTGGTGAAAGGAATCATTTTAAGCTGTGCAGTGATTCAGTCCATATTTTTTATACACCAAAGTTCATTCCCCTTCATTTAATTTTGGATTTGATTACAATGTTTCGTCTATTTTATTCTTGGAAGTTTTTTTATGTTTTTCTGAATAGTATATTTTGTCGTCAAAATCGTTAACTAAAGTGACTAAATTGAGATTTGTAACCACCACATTACATTGTCTGGCCCTTTGAGTTCTCCAAAAGTTGCTGGTTCATATGAAGACCAGGAAGCGTAATTGTGAGTTTTGGTATAACGGTAGAAAATTAATAAAACCAAAGTAACTTTTAATTCGATTAACCAAAATGTTATCAACAGTTGTATTCGATTTTTCCTATTTTAACTTTTTTGTTTTTGTCAAATTATTTGAAATATGTAGTGTAAAAATTTTCGGGAAAAATAATACTGTGTCGGATAATATTGTAGATATTAATCTTCAGGTTGAAATTTCTGAATGTAGGTAAGCTGGAAATTTAAGACTTTTATGTTGAAAGAATTTTTAATTGTATTCAATTTATATATTAAAGTATTTTCAGTTATCACTTGGAGTATTTATCCAATATCCTCTGCGATCGAATAAATTTTGTACCAACAAGTTGATTATCTTTTTAGGGGGTAACACCACTGTAGAGCCTGGTTTTTGGATTTTTTGTTCTAAAAACCATAATATCAGGTGCAAAATCTAATTGGCCTCTGCTACCATCAATTTTTCGTCGTAGCTATTGATCTGAAGCATAGAAATCAAGTTTTTTCTTGACGTTTGAACTAAAAGCTAGAGAAGTACACAGCACGTAGTTTTGTAATCTACAAGATTGAATACATGACGACGGACGACACGCGAGAGTTCACAGACGTGTCTTGCTGTAGTTCAGACACACGTGTGGGTGACTAGCAAGTCTTTTCTGACAGAAGAAGAAAAGTTACTAGGGGCGTTAAGGGAACAAAATTGAAAAATCGGATTATCGGCATAATCCGATTCTGATTCAGAACTTCAATAACAACAATTGTTTTACTGGAATATCACCAATATCAAGACACCACGCAGCAATTGTAGCATGTACCTCACGTTTAGCACGCTACCTCAATGTGTTACAATTCGCCTAGTGCCACCTATAGGTATCGGTGTGTACTATTTACTAGTAGAAATAGTCGGCGAGGGATATCTGAGGCGGGTATGCATTTCGGAGCGAAAAAAAAAGACTTTTTGAAATTTTTACAGTGGTGTTACCCCTTGATTGAATATTACACAAGGTAATCCAGAATTATGGACATTAATTTAGAATTAATAATACAGAAAATAAAACATTTATCTGAGTCGTCTAAAACTTCTGATATTGAGGATCGTTTTCAAATCGCGACACATAACCAAGAATTTTGTTCTTCTTTTTTTTTGATGTCGGTTATCCAGTTGGCGTGAAATTCCAGCTTTTTCTCTAAGGGTTAAAATTATATGGGTGACTAAAGTAAGAAAAACCAACACACAGAAACTTGTATATGAAAAACCGTTTCATTATCTTTTGGGTGAAAAATAACACGTCTGGAAAGATTCTGATTGTTTAAATTTTTGTGTTTTCCGAAAAATTGATTTATTAGTAAAGTATCTATAAAAAACTTTCAAAAAAATTATAAATAACTGTATTCAGTAACCCTATAGACATATAATGTTTCAAATAATTAAAAAAATGTTGAAATTCACCACAGATTCTTAACATGCAATAAAAAATAGTGAATTCCATGGAAAATCTATTCGTTCTTGTATAACTGGTAGTAAAAAAAAAACGTTGAACTTTCAATACCAATTTTCATAAAAAGAACTATGTCAAATTATAATGGTATACCCTGTAAGTTAAAATATAACTTTGTGTACATATTATTATTAAATGAGGGAAGTATCAACTTTCCAAGTGTAAATTTTTTTCCAAATGTTACATATATTGGAAGTAATTACGAGAATAATTAATTTCACATCACTAACCACCCCATTTCTTATGAATAAAGGGTGGTTCACTAAAAAAAGAAGTAAATTATCATCACTATCATAATAATTATGAAAATTTATTGTGGAATATGATTTTTTCACAATATTATCCAGTTTCCGAAAAGAAGTATCTTTATTTTAGATCATCATAACATTCTAACAGTTCTATAAATGAATGTACATACTTCTGGATCACCTTGTATAAATAGAGAACATTCCGTTATTGTTGTTGTCTGTTTGTGTGTGATTATTTAAATTTATTTTAATTAGGAATTTTTTAACAAATAAATAGATATCAGTGTCCAAAATTTGTTTCCAACTAATTATTTATTGTTATTGTTAACAATATTCACAATAAACGATGCTTATTGTTTTTGAATTGTGCTAATTAATTTTGCAAGTTTTCTTCACACTTGTGTGAGTATGATTCAGTTGTAAATACTTTCCTCTACATTATTTGTCATTCATTAACTCTAATCAATTTTTTTTGAATTCTTATTCAAGACATAAGTGAAAAAACAGAGTTTATAATTTGTAAATGTAAACAGTAGGATTGCAAATAAATTTCTGACATTCTAATTGGTGTTTATTTAAATTTTATATCATTAAATGTGGAGATAATATGTGAAATGTTTTGTTACCTTATTCCCTTTTCTAGCAATAGATGAAAAAGGTCCTGTTTTCACCCATTTCCCACTGTCTCCTATCTCAATTCTTCTAAAGATTTTCTTTAATAGGCGCGAATCAGACTACTGACCAGAGTTTTACCAGACGCCATCCCCAACCATGGGCTTCATAGATGATCTGCAGTGCAGTTGGTGCATGAAACTGCAGACCAAGCCATTTGTGAGTGCCCAGCACAAAGGACATCGGCCTTTGGTAATGTCAAGTGAGACACAATAGGCCTATCAGAAAGCCTTTGTACTTAACGGCTCTTTCCCTTTCTTCTACTATCCTTCTTTATTGAATTGAACTATTATTTTCTATTATTAATTTTTGGTCTGATATTTCTCTAATGTTTTCATTCTTTCTTGTTTCTCTTAGTTTTATCTGCAAGAATATTCCTCTCGAAACAGTATTTTTACTACACATTCAATCAATAACAGCAAGATGGTTCATAGTAGAATAGACACAGACAAGGCCGTGAAGCACATATATTTTTTGATGCGGCCGAAGTGCCCCACTTGATATTACCAAATACTGATATCCTTTGGAACACCAATCCAGCAAGATGGTAAAAACTGTACTGAAAAAGCTAGTACTTCAGTGCAATTAAGTGGTAAACGTTTAAAATAGAAAGATATTTCTTAGAACCGCATTCTTATTAAAATTACTGGTTTAGGTGACAAGAAGACTCTTTTCGTTATATATCAGCATCCTGAACAGGTTTTTATAATTGTTTCGTTTGAAATTTAATTGGAATAAAATGTATCTACATTAAGAAATATAAATATTTTGATTGGTACAGTACTAAGCTAAAAAACCTTATTAAATAATACTTTAATTTTATTTATTATAATAATAATATGACATGTTATTTCTGGAAGGCAAAACACCGCTGAAATTAGGAAAAATAAAATTCACTTTCAATATGCTTACTGTTTTTATATTTCTCTAATACAATACGAGACACAAGAAATAATAAAATTGTCGCTATTTACAATTTCTACTCGATGATATGTCAAAATTGCAGTACTGCAACTAGCTTTGATCTGGCCAATCAAGAATTTGCAGGATGGCCAACTTTTTAGAACTAAGTATCATTCGAAATCGTTAGAATTATTGTTATAATATTGGGTAAGGAAGATATATTATTAAACATCTGTATATGTACTTATAGTTGTATCCTCGAATTTATCAATGAGAAGAAGGTACACGAAAGCGCCCGTAGAAATGCGTTAATAAGGGTGGCGCTACATTAGCATCAGGGTAAATTTTAAAGGAAACACAAAATATTATTAGAGAGAAAATAAGAAAAAAAATCACTCGAGCTCTACGTTTCTACAGAATAAATCTTTTAGGTTATATTTTTAACTTGGCATACTTCAATTCGTGTACAATTGCTGCTTTCGTACCCTTTGTATACACCACACCATTTGGAAGGTTTTTGAACTTATATTTATCGCATACAGCTTTCAACTTTTCAGTTTCCATAATTTGATGATATCGATTTATTTGATTAATAATAAGTCTGTATTAGGCTTGTCAACAGTATCAAAACATATATAGAAATAAGTATTTTTGTAATGATATAAATTTCGCAAATTCTTTAAAAAACAAATTTTTATATAAAAAAATAATATTTATATATATCGTTGTTGATACAGTAAAATTTCGATGCAACACGGTTGTTAAAATTACGACACAAGCCAACTATAAAGATGCTGCGTTGCCAAGAGCTTAATTTCTCAGTAGGCCCATTGATTTGATATGTTCTCTTCTAATCTACATTAATTTCTGTTCTATACATTATTTTATAGTAAACAATATAGCTGTTACACATGTCCATAATAAAGAAATTTTTGTGAGTACTAAATAATGTGTAGCGTTATGCAACTCTAAGCACAAAGAGTTGTGAATTACAGTTTTAGCGGGATTTTTGAAAATAAATCAATAAAAATCATTATTACCAAAAATATCTTGATTACTTGTGGAAATATAACCATTTTCGAATAACGATATTTTATTCGTACGAAGCATAATTACATTTAATTCCGTTTTTTCTATGATATTAATACATATTTGATTTTGATGCAAATCACTTATGAGAGTAAGATATACAACCACACATACATGTGTAATGGTAGTTGCATATGTAACTCTTATAAAACTAGAATATTTTTATTAAATAATTATAATTTCTAAGAAGTAATAAGAGTTAAGCAAATTCAATACTTTTATTATAATTACATGAACTAATTTTTTATTTCGGTTCGCAATATAAACAATAATATCAATATTGCAGTTTTACGTTGACAGATAAAATTACGAAAATATTTTAAATCGTGTTTGATTATATCAAGATACTGCCAAGTTATTCTTTATAATAGAATCTATAGAAAGCCGCGTTGCGATTAAATACGTATAATAAAAAAACGTAGGTGCTCTAACCTTAGATCAATTCAAAAGTGTTTAGGATTAAACTAATATTCATTCATTTCACAACGAGATTCTCAACTGAATCTCTTCGAAAAATCTCAAACCTCTATTACGATCTATTTACACTTGGGTTGTCCCATACGATTAGTTTTGTTACGGATATATCAACAATGGGGCGTTTTTAAAACCATTCTTACCCACTGGGTCGAAAACTCGATGGGTTATTATAGTATTCGAGTACCTTTCAGTGTTACATTCAAGTGCTCCACATGAATCTTGATGTTTATTTATTACATAGATGATGAATTTTTGGTTCGGATAGTTGGAATTTTCGAGGATGGGGAGAAATTATTTGCTACATTTAATTTTTGATGGTTGAAGAATGATTTGGATTGAAGATTTATATATTTGCGGTTATATTTGTATGGGTGTATTCGCGGTTAAAAATATTATTTTGTTTGAATGAATTTCGAATATGTTGTATGGAATTTTGGATGTTGGAGGAACCTGTCTTCGTTTTTCTTTTAAAAAAAATGGCAATTACAGTTGAAAAAACAATCCTAAAACACTTTTTAAAAAATATTGCAAAAGTGGACTTGAATTTTATATAGGTTATACTGGTTATACAGGGTGATTGTCGTATTTTCATAGATAATTAACTTCAGTTTCGAATTCATACACGACAAATAGGCCCCATTCCTCTTTTCTTTTTTATTTTATTAGGACAAGTTGTACAAAATACTGTTTTAACCGCATTTTTAACTTTAATACCCCCCATCAAACTTTAATTTGTGTTGCAATGTCCCAAATCGTGATCGTGGTTGTCATGAAGATTATACAACTCGTAACGGATGATTATGCAGCTCGGGATTTCAATTATGAAATGAAAAACAAATATATAATATGTATTCATGGTGTATTTCAGTAGAAAATATTCTACATTCTAAATACATAACAAAAAGTATTTTGGACAGTATTTTAAAGTGCCATCCATGTAAAGTTTAGCTGATTTTTTAAACAATTTAAATTCATTTCAGATGTAATTAAATTATTAGTCAAGTATTTGTCCAATAAAAAATATTCTTGTCGGATAGTTTTTAAAAGATGTGTATTATTTATAAATTTAGGTTAGGTAATCTAACCTAATCTAACCTAAAGCAAATACTAGGTTTCAGTTTTTCGATATTTCAACGTTATGAAGTGGATTAGGTACTAAATTCCAGGTACTTTTAATGAATCCGTCACGAGTTGAAAAGTATTATATACTCGAATTACCTTTTCGTTTACCTGGAATATCCTCCTCTCGAGTTGTAGCGCATCCAGATGTGAATAGTAGAAATTTAATGAAAGTAGTTATAATTATCTGTATTGTTTCAAAATTTTTATTTTTCGTTTGATTTCGATAACTCGTACTGTGTTTATACAAACTTCATAATTTTTTCTTTATTATTTATATATCATTTAATCGACCGATTAGGATATTTCAATCACTATACACAATTTCGGATTTTTCTTTATTCACTTTCCGTAATTCTCCGTTTGGATTTTCAGAATTTCTCATTTATTTTTTCTGCCTTTTATAGCTTTTTTTACCGATTATCCCTTTTTTTAATTATGTTCTTCTGGTATGTCTGTTTTTTTTGATACTCTGAGAGTACACTATGTCACTTTCTTCTTCTTCTTCTTGTTTCATATAATTATAAGGTTACAAAGTTGAGAATGTGAGATCCAATATTAATTTATTGGTTATATATAATCATTTTAATTTAAGAATGGATGTTAACTTTGATCATTGTTATTAAGAAAAGCTGCAACTCAAACAATGTCAACGGAACATGAGTCTTTTTTGGTGTACTCTTCATTCTCTCTAATTTTTCTTAATACTTACACTTAACTAATTTATTATCAAACTATCAAACTGTTTACCTACTTTTACGGGCACGATTTCCGTGGCGCCTGGAATTGACTATGCCATTTTGTAAATCGACCCAAAATAAATCGAAAATGAAGAATAAAATTTTTCGATATCTCGCTTCGTTTTCGAGATATCGATACTTGAAGTTGGAAAAATTTATTTTTATTCAATATTTGTATATATCAACCTAACCTAACTTAACCTAACCTAACCTAACCTAAATTAACCTAACCTTCTTGTGGTGCACTTTGGATAATTGTGGCATACTACAGACTTAACTAATTTATTATCAAACTATCAAACTATTTACCTACTTCTACGGGCACTATTTCCATGGCGCCTGGAATTGACTATGCCATTTTGTAAATCGACCCGAAATAAATCGAAAATGAAGAATAAAATTTTTCGATATCTCGCTTCGTTTTCGAGATATCGATACTTGAAGTTGGAAAAATTTATTTTTATTTAATATTTGTATATATCAACCTAACCTAATTTAACCTAACCTAACCTAACTTAACCTAACCTTCTTGTGGTGCACTTTGGATAATTGTGGCATACTACAGACTTAACTAATTTATTATCAAACTATCAAACTGTTTACCTACTTTTACGGGCACGATTTCCGTGGCGCCTGGAATTGACTATGCCATTTTGTAAATCGACCCAAAATAAATCGAAAATGAAGAATAAAATTTTTCGATATCCCGCTTCGTTTTCGAGATATCGATACTTGAAGTTGGAAAAATTTATTTTTATTCAATATTTGTATATATCAACCTAACCTAACTTAACCTAACCTAACCTAACTTAACCTAACCTTCTTGTGGTGCACTTTGGATAATTGTGGCATACTACAGACTTAACTAATTTATTATCAAACTATCAAACTGTTTACCTACTTTTACGGGCACGATTTCCGTGGCGCCTGGAATTGACTATGCCATTTTGTAAATCGACCCAAAATAAATCGAAAATGAAGAATAAAATTTTTCGATATCTCGTTTCTTTTTCGAGATATCGATACTTGAAGTTGGAAAAATTTATTTTTATTCAATATTTGTATATATCAACCTAACCTAACTTAACCTAACCTAACCTAAATTAACCTAACCTTCTCGTGGTGCACTTTGGATAATTGTGGAATACTTCAGACTCAACTAATTTATTATCAAACTATGAAACTGTTTACCTACTTCTACTGGCACGATTTCCGTGACGCCTGGAATTGACTATGCCATTTTGTAAATCGACCCAAAATAAATCGAAAATGAAGAATAAAATTTTTCGATATCCCGCTTCGTTTTCGAGATATCGATACTGGAAGTTGGAAAAATTTATTTTTATTCAATATTTGTATATATCAACCTAACCTAACTTAACCTAACCTAACCTAACTTAACCTAACCTTCTCGGAAAGCATTCAGAACGTACTTTTTGCTCGAAATTGTATATTTTTACATTAAATTACTAATTAAATCTTCAAACTTTCATTAAATATTTGTTTTTATTTTATAAATAATGAAAAACAACCGACAATTCTTTATTAAAAACATCAAATTATTCATGTATTTATCGTATATTGAGTTATATTGAATTTGAAGTGATAAAATATTTATTTGAAACGAAGTATTGAACGCCATCTGTTCAATAAATTTTGAACTAACGTTTGATTATAACTTTAAATATCGATATCGCGAAAACGAAGAGAGATATGAAAAAATGTCATTCTTCATTTTCGATTTATTTTGGCCTAATTAAGCCAAATCTCCCCCTTCTACGGTTAATAAGAGACTACTTTTATACACTATCATCAATTTCTAGAATCCCTAGTTTCTGAAAGTCTCTAATTTGCTGTAAACAAACAAAAAGAGGCCTTCTTAGATACCTAATAGAAGAGGACCGGCTTCGCGGTCTATATCAATGGACGAGTTCGAAGAAAAATTTTAATTGAATGTTATATAGTTAGATTTGAATAGATTATTGTGATCGAAGTGAGTTTTTTACTTAACATAGAGTATTAGGAAGTGAGTGTTTTAAGTTTGATTCACTAACTCACAAACAACGAAGCAAAATGAAGAAAATAAAGTAAGAACGTCAATTGCTTATCATAAATCTATATCTATCGATGCTAAAGCCGAAAATCGCATGCGTACTTATTTGACGACGGTACCCTTCTTTCCATCATGTAAAAGAAGCGAATTAACAAGTGTTTTTACACAAAACACGGAGGAACAGGAAGTACAACATATTAACTTATTAGCAGGTACGTACCTAAGAAGATAAAATGAATAGTAAATATAGTAAACGAGTCTTTTGTATTCATTCTGTTTCTAACATATTTTCTTCCTTTTATGAATGAGAATCACAACAAACCACTTTCACTAATAACAGGGTCAGTTTCAACTTTTGTTATCCAGTTTTCTATTGAATGTTGAATATATATCGGGTAGGTACATAATGATACTAAATTACGGAGTAGGTATGTCTTGCATTGAATGGAATCGATCTGTTGTTCGTCAACTGGAATGAGTAGTTTTTAATAATCATTTATTGTGGAATGATTAATCGAAAGGACGAGCAATAAGAAGGATCAAAGTCGAATAATATGAATATCTAGTTAATAGTAGGTATATGACACTACTGGGACAGAAAGCTTGAGATTTTTGCTAGGCATCGGGCACCATAGCGCGTAGTTCCCATCTCTTATGTGAAAATTTACCTAAAAGCACTAATATTTAACTTTCTATCACGAAATATGCGTACTGTAACGTTTTTCGTATTTATTTACACTCTTTTTTTAAAGTTATGCAAAATCATCGAAGTGAAACTGTCAACTGTCAACATTGAAGTGCTAAGAGCCACTCCAGAGTCACTCCAGAGCATCCCGAAAGTGTTTTGCAGTACGGAACTGTCATTTTCACTACATGGAACAATCAAAACGTAACTTTCGGGATGTAAATGAATACAGAACGAACAACTTTCAGATGGCGTCGTCTAAAAAATTTATTTACACACTATACAATACAGTCAACTAAATTTCAGCGGTTATTTTCATTAATAAATTGATTTCACTATGACTATTTATTTAAAACTGAAATATAGCCGAGTTTAGACGTATCAAGTAGCTAAAGCAACTTACTAAAGTCAGTAACAGTCTACATTTCGATAAGTATTCAGGTTTAGTTGTCATTTAGTACTGTGGAATTAAACGTGGCTGAAAAAATACGTGCAGCAATACGGCATTGTATCTTGGACATAGGCAAGTAGTAACAAGCATTTTTTACCTACATAATAGAAGAATATTCGTTTGATTTTCAATCTATTCTACTACGTAATATCCCTTCTATCGTATAAGCGCGATTAATGGTTTTAAAGCCACGATTCAGATTTTGCCTCATCTTATGTTACGGATCAGCCAAATCCTGCAAGCAGATAATCTGAACATTACTGCCTCCAGCTTGACAACAGATCTTCCTAATGTAGATTAATTCGATAGTTTCATGGAAAATTGTAATCCAGAAACTTCAGCTTTACCTGGGGGTCAATCGAACTTTGAGCCGACTCCTGGACCTTCCGGTATTCAAAAGCATCTAAAATAAGGCCTTACCCGAAAGCTCCACCACGACAATTGACTAACCGCCGTCAACGTTCTCGCCAGAGAACAACGAGCTACAAAAAGAACAAGAAGAAAGGTTAAATAAGACAAAGAAAACGCAAAAAGGATGAAGGAAAAGGCAAAAGATCGAGAGGAAACAGATAAGATAAAAATAGTTAAAAGACAAAGTAAAAAAAGAAAGTTTTCAATTCTGATTAGGAATTTGAACCCGAGGAATAGTTTTGTTTAGCTTGTGGGGAAACTTATGAAAATTCAAATGAGGAGTGGATGTGTAAGATGTCGGCACATGTGAAATATGCAACAGGAATTAACATCACATTTGTTAATACGTCAATCAAAAGACTGATTTTATTTAAAAAATTGATATTTTGTTACTGGCTGTGAACCATGTTTTTGATTTGATTATTTCATTATTTTCCCATCGGATTAAGAATAAAAGTCTAAGTTTGTTATAACGCATCTGAAGTTTATAATGCTAAATAAATCAGAAGTCTGATTATTGAAGCAGTTAAGATTATAAATGGCTAAAACGCCTTAATAGTTTAAGTAAATAAAGAACGTGTTACATATTTTTGGAGTTTACTCCTTAAGAAACGATTTGCATATATAAGGGGCCCGGTATGAGAAAAATGTGAGGAGTAAAATCTATCGATGAATGACCTCGTTACGTTTTTGGTGCGCAACTTTCTAATTTGTCAGTATCAACATACTTATATTGCTGTCATTGTGAAGTTTTATTATCATTGTGTACCGCCAAAGTGAACTGAAAGTATTTTCAAATGACTATGGCAGAAAGAGGTGTAGATGATATTGCCGGAACATCTAACAAACACGTGGTTGCAAGGTACGTTATAATTCATGTATTATATGAATGAGCATGTGCAATTTGTATTTATTAAATATTTTAATAATTATCGATGTAGTTCATATAAATATATATTTGAAAACAACACATAAAATTAGATAATCAACCCAATATGAATTATCGAGCGCATCCACATAAAATAGAAAATTTCTAACCTAACCAAAAATTAATTTTTTTGTCGATGTCTATAAATTCTTCCACGTTATTATGATTTATTTTATAAATAATTTTCAAATATTAACAACTGTAGTCAATAATTCGATAATATTATCAGAAAAATCGACAATATTTTTACATTATAATAATGATTTTATATAATTTTCTTTCGAAAAGTTATTTTTTAGTTTATTTAAATAATTTTCATGTACTATTTATTATTGTATGTAAAAGATTTAGTGACATAATTATCTTTTTATAACCATTTTTGTTAATTATTAAGATAATATTATATTTTAAATAAAAAATTAATTATAATAATTTAAAAAAAAATGTTTATAAAAACCTTTTTTTATCAATTTTCTTAAAGTCGGTTAAAATTTTTATAATTATGCATTTATAAATTTTCTAATTTTTTTTATATTTTTTAAGTTAAATAAACTCTTTTTGCGTCTGGTTAGACTATCGAACTTAAGGAGTAAACTCCAGTCGTGCGTCGGAGCTGACACACACACACAATTTTTGTTTATTTTTGAATATTTTCTTTTAGATCAAAAATTTGACTTAAAGTGTCTAAGCCTGTTTTAGCGTTTGTAAAGTTTCTTATTCTAAATATGCCAAATAAATCTTTAGAAAATATAAAACTGGTTTTCAATACCTAATGTTACAATTTGCCCCAATCAGTTGTAACACTCGTCAGTTTTTTTTCAAAGCCGTTTCTACCAAAAATCGTTACAGGTTTGATCAAAAGTTTATTTGGGATCGATACTAGAATAGTTGTTAATTGGAATAGTACTGCTAGATTTCATAAATACGAAACAAGTAAGTTTTCATATCCAAGAAGCGACAAATTGTTACAACTAGCCCCCCGCTTCCTTATATGGTGAATTATTAGAAACACTTGCAGAAGAAATGAACACAAATAAAAATAAGCGTTGTTGGTTATGAACAGGGCCGGATTAAGCCAGCCCCGGGCCCCAGGTCCAAGAGGGCCCCATTTGGAAATCATTCTGTTTTTTTTGATGTGTCGATACCACAAATCTAACGTATTGATATTATTTTGTGAATTTTTTCGGGTTTTCGAATTCCTTAAAGGGGCCCCGTCATTATTTTAGCCCCGGGCCTTATAAATCTTAATCCGGCCCTGGGTATGAAAATCAATTAGTCGAAGAGATGTATATGGTGCTTCTTCTACTTTGTTAAGAGAATAAGCAGCTGAAGACGCACCATAATATAGAAATTGGTTGAGGATGAGTAAAGAACGGTTTGAAATACAAGGTGTCCAGAAAGAATATCGGGTATTTGTAAGTTCAAGTAAACAAAAAATAGTTATAAGCAATAAAAACTTTTATTGTTTTTTGACACCATACGAATTGGAAAAGATGATGTTATCCAAATGAGGACCGTTACGTTGCTGGCACTCTTCTAAACGGGAACGAAGATTGGCGATAACACGTCTTGATATTGCTGCCGTTTCTGACCTGATGTTTTCCTTCAATTGGGTTAGGTTCGTTGGATTATTTTGATAAACCTTACTTTCAAGATATCCCCATACAAAATAGTCAAGCGGGCTAAGGTCGGGGCCTCTGGGAGGCCAGTTAATGTTACCCCTTCGCGAAATGACTTTATTAGGAAATAATTCATTCACAACTTCCATCGAGGTATGGCAAGTGGCTCCATCTTGCTGGAACTACGTTCTTGAGTCGAAACCTTCAGCTCTGGTACCAAAAAATTTCGCAAAATATCGCAGTAACGGTTACTATTCACATTGATTGCTCGGCCTCGTTGATCTTCATGAAAATAAGGACTAATAATTGCTTTAGCAGACATAGCGGTCCAAACTACGACCTTTGGGCTGTGCAGGGGTCGTTCATGCTTTCGTCTCGGATTCTCCACTGCCTACTATCGACTATTCTGCTTATTAACTTGACCATTCGAGTGAAAATTTGCTGACCTCCATGCAGCAGATGTAAGATACCATTCAAATTGTTTAAAAAAATCTGTTTGGCCTAAAAAAGTTGGACATGCCCAACTAAAACCACCCTCATTTGCTTCTCTACCACCGACGACCGAATCTTTTTGCGAAAATGTGAAAAGGACGCAGATATACCTACATCTGGATGTCTGCCCAAAACCTTGTTCTTCCTAAAATTGACTTTAAGCAATATGGATGGGAAAAGGATGACGAAAACAAAATTTTAAACCCAATTTCTGTCCCCAAAAATACTAAATTTGCACCAGATTTTGTTCTAAAACTTGCAAAATGCTCTTGCAAAGCCAATGACCCCTGCAGCTCGAACAGATCCAGGGCCGGATTAAGATTTATAAGGCCTGGGGCTAAAATAATGACGGGGCCCCCTTAAGGAATTCGAAAACCCGGAAAAATTCACAAAATAATATCAATACGTTAGATTTGTGGTATCAACACATCAAAAAAGTCAGAATGATGGGGCCCTGTTAACTTGGGGCTCAGGGCTATAGCCTCCCTAAGCCACTAGCTTAATCCGGCCCTGAACAGATGTTATTGTCTATCAAATGGGTTGTCATGTAGCCTGATGTCCAAATGCTTGATGGATAAAAGGGATGAAAATAAATGTAAAAATCCAGTAACAAAATTTATGGAAACTGCGTGAAATAAGCGAAGAATCGGACGACGAGTAAATTTATCTGCAATACTTATATTTTTGTTTGTTTGCTTTTTATTATTTTATTCAGTTGTTCCAGCTTCCTCCCTAAAAAAAATAGGAGTTTCTGTTTTAGTACCTATTTTGAACTGAAATTCGATATTCTTATTCATAAAAACATATAAATCAATGTACGACTCGTTATTATTGAAAAAATATAAAAACCAGCCCCCCGTAAAACACCCCCCACTCAACCAAAACGCCGTAAAAATATTTTTAACTGCAAATTTGAATTCAGAAGGTTCGAAAACCCTATAATCGATATACCATATGTCCATATTTTTTAAAACTATTATTTTCGTATTTTTTGGCCGCCATCTTGAATTTCTCAAAATGCCCAAGGGTGTCGAGGTGGCGTCAAACGGATTCTCAAAGTAGACATCCTCACGAACTAAAAAACGGTCGTACTTCACTTCAAGGTTAAGCCAAAAATCCCAGTTTGGCATCCAGACTAAAACTTTAATGTTGACTAAACAGTTTACTAAATTAGGTACTTGCGCATGTACTAAACCAAGTTGTTTTCACTATACAAGTAACTAAATTTAACAACTTGATTTAATAACTTGCTTTAGATACTTAATTGACACGTGTAAACTCTGCCTAACGGCGAAGATCTGGCAACAACGAGACTAGCTGACGTTAACATCTGCTAGTTAGAAAATCAAAAGTTATGTCTACGCTGTTATCAAGAGACACCTGCAAAAATGTAGTGGGTATAATCCAAATATGTTTATTATCTTTTTACTATCAAATATTGTAGTGTTGTATTATTTTCCTTTTTTTGCTTGATTTCAACCGTTGAAGTTTTACTTAACTTAAAAAACTGTCTATTTGTGTTAAGAATTTTCGATAGTTTCATAACGAGTCCAACAAAGTAGTATTTCAGCCGCGAGTACATAACATTATTTAGAAAACGCATAAAATCCAAAACTTTTTGAATTACACCAAGGAAAAAAAAATAAATTTTATAAAATCATCGAAGTGAAACTGTCAACTGTCAACATTGAAGTGGCTAGAGTCACTCCAGAGCGTTCCGAAAGTGTTTTGCAGTACGGAACTGTCAACTGTCACTAAATGGAACACTAAAAACGCAACTTTCGATATGTAAATGAATACAGAACGAACAACTTTTAGATGGCGTCGTCTAAAATACATTTTACTATAATTTCAAGATAGCTATCCCGCCAAGATAAAATAAAGTAAAAGGAGCTTGGTGTTCTAAAGCTGATGTGACCAAACAATGAAAGATTAAAATACCCTTTCGTTTTTACTAGCCCCCACAGCTTGCAATGCTATCAACTCATCAAATATCTCCATTTTGTGTGCAAAAGAATCCCCAATAGAAATCAAAACAATATCAGTACAAAGTTACAGTTAGACGACACATTCGTCATAACGAATAGATGCAATTTGAAAAACCTCGTCAAACAAAACATTAAAAAAAATCAATTCATGAATATTCCAAAAAGTATTTTATATAACCTCAAATCAATATGCCCAATAAAACTATATAAATACAATATCAGAGCTGAGAACATCCCACTTGTATTTTGAGAGTCTCTACAATAGGTCGATGGGCCTAGCCGAGATTAAATATCTGTACGTGATATCGGTCAGGATTCTATAACGAATATGCTGAAGGATTATATTCGCGTGAGGCGAAGCTCCTCCTGTTAACGTATTGATTGGCGAGAGGGACGGTGAACACGCCTCGTCGGCGGTTCGAGTGGCTTCGTGCACCCGGTCGCCGCACAAGAGCCATGTACTCTCTTGGAGGACACTCTAAGAGTACGCTTAGGAGAGTTAAGCACACTTCGAGTTAAAGAGTCTTACATCAAGAGTGCTATAGCCCGATCAGTGATTTATTTATATAGTTAGACAGTTTGTTTATTGGATTTGGTTAGAGCGTTGAGAGAGGGGTTTCTTTTGAAAAACGCGTCGGGTGCTTGTGGTTTTTCGAGAAGTGCGGATCGGTGTGAGTTTTACGTACCGTACACTAAGTGTGTGATTAAATGCTAGTTTTTACATAAACTGACCGCTTTTATTTTTTTTTGGTTGGTGGAGCCGCCTTGTTTACTCGGTGGTCCTGGAGTCCATGTCGGCAGGTGAGTAAATCGAATTTGATTGTTAATAAACTCAAACTTCGGATATCTAGATTTGAATTTTAATTTTTCACAGTCCAATCCTGCTTGGTTGGAGACTTATTCGTAACGTAACTTAAATTAACTATTTTAAGTGTACAGATAAAAAAATACAATTTCCTTGGACCAGATTCGACCTCGGGATCTCCATGCGTTTGTCGTAGTTTTGTTTCTTAAATTACCATGACTTTTGGAACAATTTATAAACTGAAATAAGTTTTGAAACAAAATTTAATATTTTCTGTTAAAAATCCAACTAAAAATCGATGTAGAAATGAAAGTGACGTTTCTTTAACATCACCAGAAATAACAGAAACTTCACCTCGTGAATAATTACCTTCATTATACACACGTGAATAATATACTATGTATGTTGTATAAAATCAACATTTAGATCTGTAGTTCTAAGTTCAAAAATATGAGTTTATCTCACAAATCAAATACTACACTGAAAAAACAAAGTTATAAGTAAAAATCGGGGCTGGTGCACCGAATTTATAAAAGTTTATTTTTATCATAGTCTATTTATGTACGAGAGAGTAATAAAACTTAGTTTCTAATGCAAAACTTATCTAGAATGCAGTTTTCGGTCTCTTATTGGTCTTTACAGTCTGTACAGAACGATAGAAGACGGTTCGGACAGGCCAAAATCCCTCTGCCTCAATGAGTAGGTACTTTACAATATGGTTCCACCGAAAAATACGACTGTAGGTGTTTCTGTTTAGTAAGCAGGTCCAAGTTACTTATATATTCTTAACAGTTTTGTTTAGTTGCAACCTAAGTACAATTAGCAGTGTGGAATCGGTTTAGAAGAGCCGGTTAATGAAAAAACATCGATTTTAAATTGTTTTAAATCATTTAGAAACAAAAATCTACGATTTACAGAGTTATTAAAGAATAGAAAACAGCTCGTAAAGCTCCAGGAAAACCATAATTTTCAGTTCTTGAAACTGTTCGAAATGATTACTTTCAAAATGGGTTTTCGCTGGAAAAAGCATCCCAAAAAGTATATTCTAATAAAAAGAAGAATGTATGTGATTTGGAGAAGAAATTACCTATGAAATCAATGAGAAACCAGAGAAGAAATAATTTTGATTTAGATGATACATGGATCAACGAAATAAATTTTGATAAGACGGTCTTTTTTGATTAATTTATCTTCAGGTTTTAATCCACTATCAGGAAAGGGACGAAGACTGATCATAGTATACATCGGCAGTCCAAACGGATTTGTTAAAGGTGGTTAATCGACTTTTGAATCTACCTACTCGTTTCGGCGTTGTTTTTGCAGGCTGTATACAATATGCAATCTGACAACTACGAAAAGGCAGTAGGTATTACATAGGATTAAAGACCCACTCATTGTAAATATTGGTTGCAACAGTTCATCTTCTGATACCGATTGTGATTTGGATTTAGTAGCTTTGCTTGTACTGAGTGACGTAGCGTGCTTTGGAGAGGCCCTGTATCAAAATTAGTTGGGGAATCCAAACGAAGGGTAAAATTTTCTTACAAAAGAAACAAAAATGCTTGCATTGAATTAAAATAAATATTTATTGATTATAAGTTATCGTTTCCTCCTAGTAATTGAGCAAGCCAAACAATTCAAATTAAATGTACACTTTTCTTGTCATTTTTTCGGCAAATTGATTTATTAAATCATCTATAGCTGAAGACGATTTCAGTTTTTCTAACAAGTCTGCCTCTATAGACAATAATGACAAGTCTGATAGCCGTTCCTGCCCTATTGAAGTCCTAATTTTTTATCAGTGTCAAATGTCAAGTGTCAAGTGTCAAGAATAGAAAGCATGATGTTATTACCTCTGGAAAATGTTGTGATTTCCAGTGGGTTTGGGTTATGTTAGTTTAAATGATGAAGAATCGATTAACAAAACTCTTGCTTAACAATCGTCGGATTGTTGTTCAATATTTTTAGAAAAATTGTTAAAATTAGAAATTGGAACACGTTTTGCCTGTCACAAATTTTGTGTATCTTGAACATATCTAAGAGTGCTTGTCCCCTGCCAACTTAACTAAATTAAAAATTAATATAAACATGGCTACCAACTATATATAAAACAAAATAGTGGGAGATAGGGATAGGTCGAGTCAGCTGTTAATTTGATCAATTATAAACTGAAAACTTGATGCAAGGCTATTGAATTTTATCAGCGATAATTCCATGAGGTCTTTAATGGAATGAATTTTTTGAATTTCAGATTTTAAGCATGTTTTCAGAGCAATTAATTGTTCATAAATATTAACTGAGATGTTTTGATTGTATTTAGCCGACAGTTTTCCGGAAACGTTTTTGTATCACTTCGTTTGAGAAGATAGGAGTTGTAAAATACTTCGAACACATTACTCGGGTCACAAAGGCACTCAAATTTTTGTTTAATTCGAGAAATTAATATATCTAAACAGCAATAGTATGCATTGACTTTGAAATTTGATTCCGGGTTTGAATTTTTCTCATCTTGTGATAACTTATCAAAAAAAACGCTTCGTTATCTTTCGTCTTTTATTTTTAAAAACAGTTGTTACCTTCCAGTCTTTTGCTAAATCTCTGGACTCATTTAGCAAACCATTGAATGAATTTTGATTTTTTAGTTCGCTCAGTCTATTCAAAAGATTACTTAATAAAATACTAGTTTTCTGTAAGTCATTATTTTCATGCTGTAGAGCTTTAGAAACGGGATTAATGATTTCAAATACTTCGTAAAGAAAAAAATGTGTCAAGCACTAAGAAATCATAATTCTCTACAATGTTAATTATATTTTTACATTCTTCACGTTCATCTTTTTTGGTAGAAATAAAATTTAGTTGTTACAAAGTTTTCATGATTATTAAATAAATTTTTTTATCTCTAATAAAGCGTCGTTCTTCGAAGACCATCTAGTAGGTCGTACCTTCTTAAGATGAATCGTTATTCAACATTGCCCGGCGTTTTATACTATCGCTAACAAAAGTTTATATTTTTTCTAAATTATCGAAGAAAGTCGACACTTCAATAACACGTTTAAAATTAAATTTATAAGGGCTTGAAATCCTCCATATACACCCGACATAACATTTGCTCCATCATAACCCTGTCCTCTACCTTCAGACAAATCAATTTCATATTCTTTAATCGTATTTAAAATTTTAGTTTCAAGTCCTTCTGCACTGGATTCGGATACTGCTGTAAACCCCAAAAGGGACTCTCAGGTTTTTAATTCTTTATCATCAATTTCTGTTATCGAGATGTATCCAAAACCTACAGAAAGTTGGTCAATTTTTGACAAGTTTTTGGTTGTATCCAAAATAGTTGCCAGAAATATTTACACACGTTAGGGGCCTTTGTAGCCCGGGAGCCCCGTATCGTACGGCTCTATAAACTCAATGTTCTTAATGTATGAGACCATTAAATTTCACTCTTTTACCTTTAGCTGCTTAGAAGTCATAAGAAAATATAAATTGACACCCAATATATTAATTATATTTATATAAATGTAAACAAAAAATATTGTAACTAAAAGATATGATACATACACCTTTGGATACCGAATGTTTTATTATTTTATTACTCTGTCTTCATAAAAATAGACTATAAATTAGTACAATCATCGTTATTGATCTAAGATAAGCTAAAAATTTAGAAATCTATATGTACTTTTTCCCATATCGGTGTTTTCTTATTAAACGTTACTCGCTTTTTCGCACGGAATATAAAATTACGAGGATGCATTGATATTTAGTTAGCCTAGACCAGTTCCACGCATAAACAAAATAGTTCGTTACCATAGCAACGAACAATAAATTATTAGAAGTGTAAGTGTAAAGTTTGACGTCATAAAAGTGATCCAGAGTTAAGTAATAAATTAAAAGAAAAAAGATGTCCACTACCTGTAATTAAAAGGGTTAAGAGGTAAGCAGATATGCTTAATACCCTTGGTGATCAATGTCCTTCGAATGTGACCGTGAAAAATTGGACTGCAAGCTTCAGAAGAGGTAAATTTTCCATTAAAGATGATGACCGATCGGCAAGGCCAGTTTCTGTGTCAGTCCACGAAAATATCGATGCAGTTCATGATACGATTTTATCACACCGTCGAATTGGGCTAAAACGGATATCTGCAGCACTGAATATTTTATAAGAACGTCAATTTGGACATGAGACATTGCTGCAAAATGGATCTCCAAATGTTTGAATGTTGACCAAAAGCGTGCAAAGGTAGAAGCATCGATTTGAAAACGATGTAGACTTCTTAAACCGAATTGTTACTATGGATCCAGAAACAAACCAACAATCGATGGAATGGCGACACTCTGCTTATCCAAGACCTAAGAAGTTTCGTATCCAAAAATCTGCTGGAAAAGTTCTTGCTTCAGTTTTTTGGGATTTCCATGGACTAACCATGATTGATTTTTTTGAATAACTGTAGAACAATAACTGGAGATTACTATTCGAAAACTCTATGGGAAAAATTAAAGAGAAAAAACCGGGAAAGCTATCCAAAGTTGTTTTGTTTTTGCAGGACAACAAATCTCATGTTTCCGTGCAAAAAATTTGTAATTTAGGGTTTGAATTACTAAAACACACCCCTTATTCACCAGATTTGGCTCCGTTCGACTATCATCTTGTTTTCCAACTGAAAAAAAAATTAAAAGGTTTCCAATTAAGAGGAGAATATATTGAGTGATAAAATATTTTGACATTGGAATTTTCTTTTTGGTTCTATAGTAAACTAAGAATTTTTCAATATAACCTCGTAAGTTCTATAAAATATTCTTTTGAAGTTAACCAAAGTTAAACAGTATTATATCATTAATCTTTTCTTAACTCGAAACTTTACATGTGTAGAAGTACACGTGTGCTTTGTATTCCTTCAGAAAATGGCAACCAAGGCAACAAGATATTGAAAATCGCTTTATCAACTTCGACAGAGCCCTTGACTAAGTTGGTAAAAGAAAAGATAAAAGAACAGCCATAGAAACTGATGGGAAACTAAAATTTTGTATTCTAGATCTACAAAAATGTCTCCCCTTAACGCCCCTACTAATAAAAAAAAACCACGAATCCAAATAAATAAGTACGAGGGGCAGATGAAACGGCTTCTGGCATTCTCAAATGGGCAGAGACTTTGAGTACCAGAGTTTGTTATCTGGGCCGATAACTCCCGTATTACGATTATGTTAATGGTATATTTTTGGATTTTAAAAAAGTATCGACATATAAAAAAGATTGTAATACGTGGCCATAGGTAGATACATGGAAGTAGATGATAATTAATCAATCAAAAAGGAACGAAAACGAAATACAATTTTCAAAAATGCGAGACTGTCAACAACTTGCAAGGCTGTTTTAACGGTCAAAACCTTTCGGATTTTGATTTAAATGTGTCGATCTTGAAAGAAATGACAGGCGTGTTGTTTTTCCTGAGTTTCTACCACAAATTCGTGAACAGGTCGATGAAATGAAGTTTTGACGAAGAAATATAAGTGGACAACCTTTTTTAATGAAAAAAACCTGAAACAAGTAGATTTTTATACTTAAATTAACAATTTAGAGTATGAAAATATATATAAAATTTCATTTAAAAAAATGGGGGTCGTGTGGCACCTTGTTGGAAAGGGATTTTAGTCCTCTGTTGACCAATATAAAGTTTTTTAATTTTGGTGCAATGAAGATAATGATATATATATTAAAATAATACTTAGAAATTGAATTAAATGTTCAAAATGACTAATATTCACTTCTTAATAATAACGTTTTGTTAGACCTCAAGGGTTATTTTGTTAATTTCTTCCCTTATCCCAACTTTTAAATCAGCAATGTCGTCTGGTATCCCTTGTGGTCTGGTATCATTAACAATAAAATTAATGGTTAGAAATTTTTTGATAAATTTTTTAGTGCCCACATTACAAAGACTTTTTCCTCATGTTCATCATCAATCGATCTATTTATTATCAACAAGATGGAGCTCTACTTTGTACGTACAGTTAGAAATTATTTAAAGTTTTCCCCAATAGGTGGAAAGTTATCATTATCGAAATTTTACAACTGTAAAATTAATTTTCTCAGTTATGGTGACACCAAATTTAAAAAATTTAATATTGTTCAACAGAGGACCGAAATCCCTTTCTAATAAGGTACAACACGACCCCCTTTCTTATTTAGAGAGGGTGCTGAAAGGGTATATCATTTTCATACTGTAAATTGTTAATTTCAGAATCAAAATGACCTTCTTTCGGGTATTTTTTTTACTTAACACTAAAATTGAATTTTATTATTGTTCAAATCGGTCTGCGAATTGATTGATTTTACTTCTAGACAAGAGCGGATTCAGGGTCTTGACAAAGGGGTGGTCATTAGTATTAGGACGAGTCCTACCCCAAAGACTTGGCATTTTAAGCCTTTCACCCACAAAATATAAGTTAATTACGTTGTTTTTGACAGCATAATGACGAATTTTACGCAATTTTTGACCCCCATCAACCCCCCATCCTGGATCCGCGCTTGCTTCGTTTTAACAACTCTCATTTTGGTATAGTCAGATATATTTACGAGCTAAAAAAAACAAAACTTCAAAAACAATCGATTTACTAGTCACCAATGATGAAAGGAAAGCAATTGACGTATTTGAATAATTCGATTTGCCACCTGTACAATGTTTGGAAGAAAGGAATCAGGGGAGGAATTTAGACGGTAGCCCATTTATTATTTTGACGGAAACTATCAACAACTATGTTGTATACTATGTGTATATATATATACCACCAACTATTTTGTTACAGGTGGTAGCTACGGGGAAGGCCCCGTAGTTCCCGGCGATAGAAGTGACCTTCACGGCATTTTACCCGAGCTCAATGGCGTCGAATTGGCTATGAGCTTAAGTCCTAAGCATCTACAAGGTCCTCAAGTTCTCAGTCACTTACAGCAGCTCCATCATTCGACTCCTTTCAGCGTTACGGATATATTGAGTCCCATCGAAGAATCATATAGAAAATTGGAATTGGCTACCAATCCTCCTTCGCCTTATAGGTAAGGAAACAGTAATTTCTTTAAGACAATTCCGTATCTTGGATCAGCGTAATTACTCCATTTAACCGACTCATTTATGGATGTTTACAATAGTATTTTTTTTTATATAATTATCCAAGATTTAACTAGATAATGTACCTACAGAAGATATTACAAATTTTGGCGGTCTCTAGCGCACCCACCGAATTTTTGAAGCGCGTGCATCAAAAGTGTAAATTTAATTTTGAAAGCTCACCGTTCTGGATAGTTCTACATACACAGTATACTAAATTGAATTGCTAGTTATAATTTCAAAATAAGCCACAAAATTATAGCTATGAACTAGCAGCCATCACGCGAAATACCTGCCGAGCCGTCATAAGCAATTTAAGAGCTTGATTAAATGACTGTCGTGAGTGCACGGTTTACATTTGGACGATGTTATTCATGAGAAATAAATTCTTAAGCAATGTATGTTAATGTGTAATGAACATTGCTTCGATAAACTTCTTAATTTTCTTAAAATTGTTTTGTTTTTTTTTTTAAATGTGAACTATCTTTTGAAACACCTTGTATTACTATTATACGGTTCTGAGAAACAAGATATATCTTTGTAGATATAAGTATTTATATTTTCATGGTACCCGTGCAGTCGAGCTCGAAAAGATAAACAAGAAAGAGCTTGAAGAACCTTGCATAACATGTCGTTCTAAAACAAAAATTTTAGAACTCGAAACGTAAAGTTTTCGATGCATGGTGTATATCGTGTCTGGATTTCACTTTTACCATAGAAAAAGCGGGGGATGTAAAGTATAGAAGACCTCCAAGAAAACATCCAAAACTTGTTGGGAATTAAATGTTGTAAAATTATTTTGTGTACTTTTAAAACTAAGCCTACAATTTTTCAAGAATTTCGACGCTAAATCAAACATTTCCGACAACTTATTATGAATATTTTATAAGTAAAACAACATTTTTAATTAATTCTTAACTCAACTTGACGAATATAAAATAAAAACTGCGTTAAAATAATTAGAAAAAAACTTTCGTCGGGAATTAAATGTTGTAAAATTATTTTGTGTACTTTTAAAATTAAGCCTACAATTTTTCAAGAACTTCGACGCTGAATCAAACATTTCCGTCAACTTATTCTGAATATTTTATAAGTAAAACAACATTTTTAATTAATTCTTAACTCAACTTGACGAATATAAAATAAAAACTGCGTTAAAATAATTAGAAAAAAACTTTCGTCGGGAATTAAATGTTGTAAAATTATTTTGTGTACTTTTAAAATTAAGCCTACAATTTTTCAAGAACTTCGACGCTGAATCAAACATTTCCGTCAACTTATTATGAATATTTTATAAGTAAAACAACATTTTTAATTAATTCTTAACTCAACTTGACGAATATAAAATAAAAACTGCGTTAAAATAATTAGAAAAAAACTTTCGTCGGGAATTAAATGTTGTAAAATTATTTTGTGTACTTTTAAAATTAAGCCTACAATTTTTCAAGAATTTCGACGCTAAATCAAACATTTCCGACAACTTATTTTGAATATTTTATAAGTAAAACAACATTTTTAATTAATTCTTAACTCAACTTGACGAATATAAAATAAAAACTGCGTTAAAATAATTAGAAAAAAACTTTCGTCGGGAATTAAATGTTGTAAAATTATTTTGTGTACTTTTAAAATTAAGCCTACAATTTTTCAAGAATTTCGACGCTAAATCAAACATTTCCGTCAACTTATTCTGAATATTTTATAAGTAAAACAACATTTTTAATTAATTCTTAACTCAACTTGACGAATATAAAATAAAAACTGCGTTAAAATAATTAGAAAAAAACTTTCGTCGGGAATTAAATGTTGTAAAATTATTTTGTGTACTTTTAAAATTAAGCCTACAATTTTTCAAGAATTTCGACGCTGAATCAAACATTTCCGTCAACTTATTCTGAATATTTTATAAGTAAAACAACATTTTTAATTAATTCTTAACTCAACTTGACGAATATAAAATAAAAACTGCGTTAAAATAATTAGAAAAAAACTTTCGTCGGGAATTAAATGTTGTAAAATTATTTTGTGTACTTTTAAAATTAAGCCTACAATTTTTCAAGAACTTCGACGCTGAATCAAACATTTCCGTCAACTTATTATGAATATTTTATAAGTAAAACAACATTTTTAATTAATTCTTAACTCAACTTGACGAATATAAAATAAAAACTGCGTTAAAATAATTAGAAAAAAACTTTCGTCGGGAATTAAATGTTGTAAAATTATTTTGTGTACTTTTAAAATTAAGCCTACAATTTTTCAAGAATTTCGACGCTAAATCAAACATTTCCGACAACTTATTTTGAATATTTTATAAGTAAAACAACATTTTTAATTAATTCTTAACTCAACTTGACGAATATAAAATAAAAACTGCGTTAAAATAATTAGAAAAAAACTTTCGTCGGGAATTAAATGTTGTAAAATTATTTTGTGTACTTTTAAAATTAAGCCTACAATTTTTCAAGAATTTCGACGCTAAATCAAACATTTCCGACAACTTATTTTGAATATTTTATAAGTAAAACAACATTTTTAATTAATTCTTAACTCAACTTGACGAATATAAAATAAAAACTGCGTTAAAATAATTAGAAAAAAACTTTCGTCGGGAATTAAATGTTGTAAAATTATTTTGTGTACTTTTAAAATTAAGCCTACAATTTTTCAAGAATTTCGACGCTAAATCAAACATTTCCGACAACTTATTTTGAATATTTTATAAGTAAAACAACATTTTTAATTAATTCTTAACTCAACTTGACGAATATAAAATAAAAACTGCGTTAAAATAATTAGAAAAAAACTTTCGTCGGGAATTAAATGTTGTAAAATTATTTTGTGTACTTTTAAAATTAAGCCTACAATTTTTCAAGAATTTCGACGCTAAATCAAACATTTCCGACAACTTATTTTGAATATTTTATAAGTAAAACAACATTTTTAATTAATTCTTAACTCAACTTGACGAATATAAAATAAAAACTGCGTTAAAATAATTAGAAAAAAACTTTCGTCGGGAATTAAATGTTGTAAAATTATTTTGTGTACTTTTAAAATTAAGCCTACAATTTTTCAAGAACTTCGACGCTGAATCAAACATTTCCGACAACTTATTCTGAATATTTTATAAGTAAAACAACATTTTTAATTAATTCTTAACTCAACTTGACGATTATAAAATTAAAATTGCGTTAAAATAATTAGAAAAAAACTTTCGTCGGGAATTAAATGTTGTAAAATTATTTTGTGTAGTTCTAAAACTAAGCCTACATTTTTTCAAGAATTTCGACGCTGATTAAAACATTTCCGACAACTTATTATGAATATTTTATAAGTAAAACAACATTTTTAATTAATTCTTAACTCAACTTGACGATTATAAAATTAAAATTGCGTTAAAATAATTAGAAAAAAACTTTCGTCGGGAATTAAATGTTGTAAAATTATTTTGTGTAGTTCTAAAACTAAGCCTACATTTTTTCAAGAATTTCGACGCTGATTAAAACATTTCCGACAACTTATTATGAATATTTTATAAGTAAAACAACATTTTTAATTAATTCTTAACTCAACTTGACGATTATAAAATTAAAATTGCGTTAAAATAATTAGAAAAAAACTTTCGTCGGGAATTAAATGTTGTAAAATTATTTTGTGTACTTCTAAAACTAAGCCTACAATTTTTCAAGAATTTCGACGCTGATTAAAACATTTCCGACAACTTATTATGAATATTTTATAAGTAAAACAACATTTTTAATTAATTCTTAACTCAACTTGACGATTATAAAATTAAAATTGCGTTAAAATAATTAGAAAAAAACTTTCGTCGGGAATTAAATGTTGTAAAATTATTTTGTGTACTTCTAAAACTAAGCCTACAATTTTTCAAGAATTTCGACGCTAAATAAAACATTTCCGACAACTTATTCTGAATATTTTATAAGTAAAACAACATTTTTAATCAATTAATAACTCAACTTGACGAATATAAAATTAAAACTGCTTTAAAATAATTAGAAAAAAACTTTCGTCGGGAATTAAATGTTGTAAAATTATTTTGTGTACTTTTAAAATTAAGCCTACAATTTTTCAAGAATTTCGACGCTAAATCAAACATTTCCGACAACTTATTTTGAATATTTTATAAGTAAAACAACATTTTTAATTAATTCTTAACTCAACTTGACGAATATAAAATAAAAACTGCGTTAAAATAATTAGAAAAAAACTTTCGTCGGGAATTAAATGTTGTAAAATTATTTTGTGTACTTTTAAAATTAAGCCTACAATTTTTCAAGAACTTCGACGCTGAATCAAACATTTCCGACAACTTATTCTGAATATTTTATAAGTAAAACAACATTTTTAATTAATTCTTAACTCAACTTGACGATTATAAAATTAAAATTGCGTTAAAATAATTAGAAAAAAACTTTCGTCGGGAATTAAATGTTGTAAAATTATTTTGTGTAGTTCTAAAACTAAGCCTACATTTTTTCAAGAATTTCGACGCTGATTAAAACATTTCCGACAACTTATTATGAATATTTTATAAGTAAAACAACATTTTTAATTAATTCTTAACTCAACTTGACGATTATAAAATTAAAATTGCGTTAAAATAATTAGAAAAAAACTTTCGTCGGGAATTAAATGTTGTAAAATTATTTTGTGTAGTTCTAAAACTAAGCCTACATTTTTTCAAGAATTTCGACGCTGATTAAAACATTTCCGACAACTTATTATGAATATTTTATAAGTAAAACAACATTTTTAATTAATTCTTAACTCAACTTGACGATTATAAAATTAAAATTGCGTTAAAATAATTAGAAAAAAACTTTCGTCGGGAATTAAATGTTGTAAAATTATTTTGTGTAGTTCTAAAACTAAGCCTACATTTTTTCAAGAATTTCGACGCTGATTAAAACATTTCCGACAACTTATTATGAATATTTTATAAGTAAAACAACATTTTTAATTAATTCTTAACTCAACTTGACGATTATAAAATTAAAATTGCGTTAAAATAATTAGAAAAAAACTTTCGTCGGGAATTAAATGTTGTAAAATTATTTTGTGTACTTCTAAAACTAAGCCTACAATTTTTCAAGAATTTCGACGCTAAATAAAACATTTCCGACAACTTATTCTGAATATTTTATAAGTAAAACAACATTTTTAATCAATTAATAACTCAACTTGACGAATATAAAATTAAAACTGCTTTAAAATAATTAGAAAAAAACTTTCGTCGGGAATTAAATGTTGTAAAATTATTTTGTGTACTTCTAAAACTAAGCCTACAATTTTTCAAGAATTTCGACGCTGAATCAAACATTTCCGACAACTTATTATGAATATTTTATAAGTAAAACAACATTTTTAATTAATTCTTAACTCAACTTGACGAATATAAAATTAAAACTGCGTTAAAATAATTAGAAAAAAACTTTCGTCGGGAATTAAATGTTGTAAAATTATTTTGTGTACTTTTAAAATTAAGCCTACAATTTTTCAAGAATTTCGACGCTGAATCAAACATTTCCGTCAACTTATTCTGAATATTTTATAAGTAAAACAACATTTTTAATCAATTCATAACTCAACTTGACGAATATAAAATAAAAACTGCGTTAAAATAATTAGAAAAAAACTTTCGTCGGGAATTAAATGTTGTAAAATTAGTTTGTGTACTTTTAAAACTAAGCCTACAATTTTTCAAGAATTTCGACGCTGAATCAAACATTTCCGACAACTTATTCTGAATATTTTATAAGTAAAACAACATTTTTAATTAATTCATAACTCAACTTGACGAATATAAAATTAAAACTGCGTTAAAATAATTAGAAAAAAACTTTCGTCGGGAATTAAATGTTGTAAAATTATTTTGTGTACTTTTAAAACTAAGCCTACAATTTTTCAAGAATTTCGACGCTAAATCAAACATTTCCGACAACTTATTCTGAATATTTTATAAGTAAAACAACATTTTTAATTAATTCATAACTCAACTTGACGAATATAAAATAAAAACTGCGTTAAAATAATTAGAAAAAAACTTTCGTCGGGAATTAAATGTTGTAAAATTATTTTGTGTACTTTTAAAATTAAGCCTACAATTTTTCAAGAATTTCGACGCTGAATCAAACATTTCCGACAACTTATTTTGAATATTTTATAAGTAAAACAACATTTTTAATTAATTCATAACTCAACTTGACGAATATAAAATTAAAATTGCGTTAAAATAATTAGAAAAAAACTTTCGTCGGGAATTAAATGTTGTAAAATTATTTTGTGTACTTTTAAAACTAAGCCTACAATTTTTCAAGAATTTCGACGCTGAATCAAACATTTCCGACAACTTATTATGAATATTTTATAAGTAAAACAACATTTTTAATTAATTCTTAACTCAACTTGACGAATATAAAATTAAAACTGCGTTAAAATAATTAGAAAAAAACTTTCGTCGGGAATTAAATGTTGTAAAATTATTTTGTGTACTTTTAAAACTAAGCCTACAATTTTTCAAGAATTTCGACGCTGAATCAAACATTTCCGACAACTTATTATGAATATTTTATAAGTAAAACAACATTTTTAATTAATTCTTAACTCAACTTGACGAATATAAAATTAAAACTGCGTTAAAATAATTAGAAAAAAACTTTCGTCGGGAATTAAATGTTGTAAAATTATTTTGTGTACTTTTAAAATTAAGCCTACAATTTTTCAAGAATTTCGACGCTGAATCAAACATTTCCGACAACTTATTATGAATATTTTATAAGTAAAACAACATTTTTAATTAATTCATAACTCAACTTGACGAATATAAAATTAAAACTGCGTTAAAATAATTAGAAAAAAACTTTCGTCGGGAATTAAATGTTGTAAAATTATTTTGTGTACTTTTAAAACTAAGCCTACAATTTTTCAAGAATTTCGACGCTGAATCAAACATTTCCGACAACTTATTATGAATATTTTATAAGTAAAACAACATTTTTAATTAATTCTTAACTCAACTTGACGAATATAAAATTAAAACTGCGTTAAAATAATTAGAAAAAAACTTTCGTCGGGAATTAAATGTTGTAAAATTATTTTGTGTACTTTTAAAATTAAGCCTACAATTTTTCAAGAATTTCGACGCTGAATCAAACATTTCCGTCAACTTATTCTGAATATTTTATAAGTAAAACAACATTTTTAATCAATTCATAACTCAACTTGACGAATATAAAATAAAAACTGCGTTAAAATAATTAGAAAAAAACTTTCGTCGGGAATTAAATGTTGTAAAATTAGTTTGTGTACTTTTAAAACTAAGCCTACAATTTTTCAAGAATTTCGACGCTGAATCAAACATTTCCGACAACTTATTCTGAATATTTTATAAGTAAAACAACATTTTTAATTAATTCATAACTCAACTTGACGAATATAAAATTAAAACTGCGTTAAAATAATTAGAAAAAAACTTTCGTCGGGAATTAAATGTTGTAAAATTATTTTGTGTACTTTTAAAACTAAGCCTACAATTTTTCAAGAATTTCGACGCTAAATCAAACATTTCCGACAACTTATTCTGAATATTTTATAAGTAAAACAACATTTTTAATTAATTCATAACTCAACTTGACGAATATAAAATAAAAACTGCGTTAAAATAATTAGAAAAAAACTTTCGTCGGGAATTAAATGTTGTAAAATTATTTTGTGTACTTTTAAAATTAAGCCTACAATTTTTCAAGAATTTCGACGCTGAATCAAACATTTCCGACAACTTATTTTGAATATTTTATAAGTAAAACAACATTTTTAATTAATTCATAACTCAACTTGACGAATATAAAATTAAAATTGCGTTAAAATAATTAGAAAAAAACTTTCGTCGGGAATTAAATGTTGTGAAATTATTTTGTGTACTTTTAAAACTAAGCCTACAATTTTTCAAGAATTTCGACGCTAAATCAAACATTTCCGACAACTTATTCTGAATATTTTATAAGTAAAACAACATTTTTAATTAATTCTTAACTCAACTTGACGAATATAAAATTAAAACTGCTTTAAAATAATTAGAAAAAAACTTTCGTCGGGAATTAAATGTTGTAAAATTATTTTGTGTACTTTTAAAATTAAGCCTACAATTTTTCAAGAATTTCGACGCTAAATCAAACATTTCCGACAACTTATTCTGAATATTTTATAAGTAAAACAACATTTTTAATTAATTCTTAACTCAACTTGACGAATATAAAATTAAAACTGCTTTAAAATAATTAGAAAAAAACTTTCGTCGGGAATTAAATGTTGTGAAATTATTTTGTGTACTTTTAAAACTAAGCCTACAATTTTTCAAGAATTTCGACGCTAAATCAAACATTTCCGACAACTTATTCTGAATATTTTATAAGTAAAACAACATTTTTAATTAATTCATAACTCAACTTGACGAATATAAAATAAAAACTGCGTTAAAATAATTAGAAAAAAACTTTCGTCGGGAATTAAATGTTGTAAAATTATTTTGTGTACTTTTAAAACTAAGCCTACAATTTTTCAAGAATTTCGACGCTGAATCAAACATTTCCGACAACTTATTTTGAATATTTTATAAGTAAAACAACATTTTTAATTAATTCATAACTCAACTTGACGAATATAAAATTAAAATTGCGTTAAAATAATTAGAAAAAAACTTTCGTCGGGAATTAAATGTTGTGAAATTATTTTGTGTACTTTTAAAACTAAGCCTACAATTTTTCAAGAATTTCGACGCTAAATCAAACATTTCCGACAACTTATTCTGAATATTTTATAAGTAAAACAACATTTTTAATTAATTCTTAACTCAACTTGACGAATATAAAATTAAAACTGCTTTAAAATAATTAGAAAAAAACTTTCGTCGGGAATTAAATGTTGTAAAATTATTTTGTGTACTTTTAAAATTAAGCCTACAATTTTTCAAGAATTTCGACGCTAAATCAAACATTTCCGACAACTTATTTTGAATATTTTATAAGTAAAACAACATTTTTAATTAATTCTTAACTCAACTTGACGAATATAAAATTAAAACTGCTTTAAAATAATTAGAAAAAAACTTTCGTCGGGAATTAAATGTTGTGAAATTATTTTGTGTACTTTTAAAACTAAGCCTACAATTTTTCAAGAATTTCGACGCTAAATCAAACATTTCCGACAACTTATTCTGAATATTTTGTAAGCAAAACAACATTTTTAATTAATTCATAACTCAACTTGATGAATACAAAATGAAAACTGTTGGCACTGCGATAAAATAATTATAAAAAAATTTTAATAAGACAATCGTAAAATCTCATACTGAGAAATCTTCATTATGTTCATCTACAGTTTCTTAATCTTCAAGTAGACATAAATCATCATCCATATTTTCAATTCCATAAATGTTTTCAGAACCATCAGATCTTCATCAATTGACTTTCTGCTTATACTGGACCAAACATTCTTAAACAACATGATTTCTTCTACTTTTTCCAAATTCGCCTTCATTTGATCAAATCTTGAGGGCCGAAGACAGCCCAGTTCAAATATAGCAGTTTATGCTTGGCGAAACGGTTTTCCATTAATTGTTTCATTGTGTCTACAATCCATTTACATTAATTTATCCTAAAAGCATCTTCAGAAGATGAAGAAACTCTTTCTCCGTCTATTTTCCTTCCCAATAAATAAATCTTTCAGATCCACGAATTTTGAGGACGCCTCAACCTTCTCATCAAATTTGGCAACGAAAATCTTTGCTGCCTCTAATATTTCATTGAACCACCGAACCAGTATTACTATTGCTGACTCTATTAGTCTCCAGGCTCGAGCGAAGTCAAGGTTTTTCCTATTGTTTCAAAGTCTAGGAATTTAGTAAGATAGTTTCTACTAATCGCAGGATTGAACTCATCTAAGGAAATCTTTTGTAAGGATGCAGTTATATCTCTAAGACGGAGGCCCCCTTGGCCAACACGGGTTTGGTCACTGGTACCAATAAACTACCTTTAACAATAATTTCGAGAACTGTTCTTCGGGACTGGTTTAGGAAGAAGGAAACCCTCTTATTGATTGGGATATCGAAGTATTTCGATTCTCTAGTAGCTGTTGATTCTTACTTCGCATGTTAAATGTACCAACGAGTACCTACCAAAAGACTTTTTTCGTTTCGTCAAATCACCTCTATAGGTACCAAATTATGTCTTGTAGAAACTTTGGGTGATTTTATTTAACCATTTATCATATTGTTCCAGATCAACATCTAGTGGAAGTAGTATAAATTCGCCGGGAATTAGCGGTCCGAGCAACGGTTGCAATATGAATGGTAGTTACCCCGTTATGGGCCAATTCGGCGGAGGCCAATACTGTCCAGTTTCTGAAAATTTAGGTCTCACTCCTCATTATTCGTCAGGCTGGTACCAAACGTCGGCGGCCGATCCCAGATTCGCAAGTAAGTCTTTTCTTATTTATCCAAGTAAAAAAATTAATAATATTCATGATCATACAAAAGAATCATTGTTTACAATTATTTATTCAAATGTTATCTGCGATTACGATTAACAAGATCCATTCTAAAGTTAAAATTTTCATCGACACGTGTGAGTGGTATTTGGCCAATGACTCGAGCAATATTGGCCACCAATCGTAGCCGTGTTATCTATGCAAACTTTGGACTTCACTTAATTCCAAAGAAAAAAGTCAAGAGTTGTGATGTTACATGATCTAGAGGGCTAATCAGGTCCGAAGGAATAAAGCCGTGGTTACACGAGATGTATGACAACTGGTTCCATATTGCCGGAATCAAATTTCGTCGAGACCACGCACATTTTTTAAGATTTTCAAATTGTTTGGCATAAAAGCGTGATAACGGTCAATATTATCAGTACATTCCACTTGTTTTGTCTAAATGTAAACACAACTTATGAAACTTCTAGGGTTGTTTATTACCCCAAATATGGGCATTTTGTTGATTTACGATTTCATTATGCCACAAATGGGCGTCATGGGGTTTTGCAAGCTTGTCAAGAGCCCAATGACGAAAATGGAAACGATTCGGAAGGTCGGTTGGCTTCAGTTTTTCCAATTCTTGAATTCTATATCCTCGTAAAGAAAGTTCCTCTCTTATAGTTCTTTTACTAAGTGTTGCATGTGGGCTATTGGGTCAAGTTTTATCTTATAACGAAAATTGGGTGTCAAACTAACTGATAGTATAGCGAATTCTGCGTTTGGTAGGCCGATTAAGTGGTCTGAGCGCCCGATTTCTCTTAGAACGCCAATTTTCGTGAAAAATACCTAATTTGATGTGGCAAATAAATTAGTGTATTAGCGAATAGTGAATAGTGTAGTGTATTTAGTGTTGGTTGATAAATAAATTGATAAGTAAGATACATTTGTCTAAATTCAATCCACTGTTTTAAATAATTCCAAATTAAAGCACAACGAATTTATTCTTAATATTAATTTTATTATTTCATCCTACGAGTAATTGGGAAAACTAGTAGATCAATTAATAACAAAGTACGTGAATTGGTATATTTACATAACCTCAACCATACAACTTTCGAATCCTAGAGGAGATGAAATTTTTTTCAAATTAGTATGTTTTCTTTGAAAACTAAACAAATCATCAAGTAAAATATCTTGAGATTGTGATAGCTTTCGCATTAGTATGGTTAGCGTCATATTTTGTCCATTCTAACGCCTCCTCGTTCCCAAATAATAAACAAGGAAATACTATTACTAACATAACATCCGCATAATCAGTCAGTTTTTCATAAAATTTTGCTTCAAAAGTGTTTTCTTCACGAAATTTACCCACATTCGTAATTAATACAATTGGTTTCCGACTTATTTTCTAAAGGAAAAGAAAATAGTATGTAAATACTATACGCTAATGTCCGCCATCTTATCAAAATTTCCGTTTCGAGAGCTACAAGTGCACTGATGTCATGTGCACATAGACCTGTATAGATATCGAACGTTATTTTAGTTTCGAGAGCTGCAAGTGCACTAATGTCATGTGCACATAAACCACCATTATTTTAGACCGTGGCGATGAGTTGGGCTGCGGATTCCAATCAAATCTAATAATCCGATATGCAGTGTACGAAGATATCGCGGTTGGCGCCTGGTGAAGCAAAATAATGGATTTTTCACTCATTCAAATGCGCTTGCTTTGTTCAAAATACGTTCTGAGCATGCATTCCTTCGCGAAAGATTTCAAAGTTCCAGTTTCGAGAGCTACAAGTGCACTGGTGTCATGTGCACATAGACTTCTATAGATATCGAACGTTCTTTTAGACCGTGGCGATGAGTTGGGCTGCGGATTCCAATCAAATCTAATAATCCGATATGCAGTGTACGAAGATATCGCGGTTGGCGCCTGGTGAAGCAAAATAATGGATTTTTCACTCATTCAAATGCGCTTGCATTGTTCAAAATACGTTCTGAGCTTGCATTCCTTCGCGAAAGATTTCAAAGTTCCAGTTTCGAGAGCTACAAGTGCACTGGTGTCATGTGCACATAGACCTGTATAGATATCGAACGTTCTTTTAGACTGTGGCGATGAGTTGGGCTGCGGATTCCAATCAGATCTAATAATCCGATGTGCAGTGTACGAAGATATCGCGGTTGGTGCCTGGTGAAGCAAAATAATGGATTTTTCACTCATTCAAATGCGCTTGCTTTGTTCAAAATACGTTCTGAGCATGCATTCCTTCGCGAAAGATTTCAAAGTTCCAGTTTCGAGAGCTACAAGTGCACTGGTGTCATGTGCACATAGACCTGTATAGATATCGAACGTTCTTTTAGACTGTGGCGATGAGTTGGGCTGCGGATTCCAATCAGATCTAATAATCCGATGTGCAGTGTACGAAGATATCGCGGTTGGTGCCTGGTGAAGCAAAATAATGGATTTTTCACTCATTCAAATGCGCTTGCTTTGTTCAAAATACGTTCTGAGCATGCATTCCTTCGCGAAAGCTTTCAAAGTTCCAGTTTCGAGAGCTACAAGTGCACTGATGTCATGTGCACATGGGATTGGGGATTCCAATTAGATCTAATATTTTGATGATTACAAAAGAGTTGATCGTTCTTTATATAAAAGAAATTGTTAAAATAAAGCAAAAGGCATTAAATTTCGAGCTTTTATCGAGGAATCACTCGATCCGCATTCGATCAATTATTTTTTTTCAGCTTGTTTCTATATGAAAGTGTCTTTATGATTTGTAATGAGGTCAACGAAAATTCAAAGTCATTCTTTAAGACTTACTCTTTCAATTGTTAGTAATAGCACATTCCCCTTACTAATAAACACATATTTGTTCATATAATATACCATTACTTGATGGGAAAGTTGAGATGAATGGAAAAACACTATCATCGGATACTTGTAGGATGAGGGTCCCATTTTAATACCGACAAGAATTCCTGTGACACGTTATCGGTTTCAAATTTCCAAAGCCAAACACTAAACAGGCCGTATGAGCGTTGGTAAGAATTCCACGAGGGTAAAGTGGCTGGCATCGATTACATTCCGGGTTCAACCACACCACCAAAAATTCTTGCATTTTGGCGGTAGTGTACATAAAATACAGGACCGTAGGACGAAAATAGTGAAAAAAATGTGATAATAGAAGACAATTGAAAGATTATCAAAAATTTTGCTTTACATGACGAGGAAACAACGGAACAATAAGTATAAAGAAAAGATAGAGTAATCGGGGAGGTAGATCAAGAAGAAAAATTGGTAGAGGACTTCTGAATGGACAAGGCCAAATATAAAAAGAGAACGAAATCTGGAAGAGGAGATGAGATAGAAAATGCAATAAGTAAAGACAAAAAGTGCACCGCACCAAGAGATTATAAGGTGACAAACTAAATGATGAAACTAAGGCTGCAACATCTAATGAATGGTATAATGAGAACCAAGTCAACTCCCAAAGGGAAAAATTCGTAGGAAATCTAGAAGATACTCAGTCCGTATTCATATACATATATGTATATACATCTGTATAATATAGAAGACCTGCAGAAGATGTTAGAACAAAGAGAGATACAATAAAATTTAGACCATACAAGAAATGAAGCATACCGAAAAATATTAAATGCAAAACCTGCAGAGCAACACGTAAAAGAAAATCAACTAAGATGGTTCGGAAATGTGAAAATGGTAATTGAGGAAATAATAATAAGAAAGAAGACCTGGATGGTTGAAATCAACAAAGCTAGTTAGTATAGACGGAAGAATCTAAACGAGGTGCTACCTCAAACAATAGATCGAAAGGAACGATTATAATTTTGAAGTAAAGACCCGAAGAAGAAAGAAACTCAACCGTAAGGTAAAAAGACATGAAGGTAAAGTAATGTAGCAAGTACCAGTTACAATAAACCAGAAGTACCTGGTCTAACCATACCACTGTATTCAGCATATGTTTCAAGTTTGAAGACTGCACGTTGTTTAGTATATATTTAGGCAGTCATCAATAGTGAATTGGTCATCAATACTTTTACTTGATAGGTCTTAGAGCCACCAATTTAGAAGCTGAACTAGATTCTCATTTGGGCGAGACACCTTGGGTGAGCTAGCAGACATAGTAGGTAATTCAAAAAGTGCAGGACGTCGCTTATTAACTGAAAATTTGGACATGAGAAAGCTGTGATCAAGATGGGTGCAGCGTTGCTCACAAATAGAACAAAAGCAGCGTTGTGAAGATGTTTGCATCGAGTGTTTCTCAGAAATAAAGCCGAATTTGTGTCACCGTAGGTCATACACCCGTAATAAAAGAACCATGGACTGAAAAGGGAGAACCGGCTCAAAACAAGGCTAAGACCGTTCCATCTGCAGGCAAAGGATTTTATTTAATCAAGCAAAAACGACCGAATTTGACTGAGAAGAAAGTGTTGTTACATCAAGACAACGCACAAGATCAGGTTATTACAATGGCCAAAATTAAAAAATCCAAAGTTTGAATTGGTACTTCATACTCTCTATTCGCTAGATTTAGCCCCCTCGGATTATTTTCGATTCCCAGACATGAGAAAATGGGGCTCGGTGATCAAAGGTTTTCCAGCAACGAAGAAGTGATGTCGGCAGTTAATGGATATTTCGAGGAGGTTGACAAATCTGAAGAACGTCGCTGGGAAAAGTATATGGAACTAAAAGAAGATAACATTGAAAAATGAGCTAAAATTTGAACAATAACTTCGTATTTTAAATAATTTATTGTCGATAAGATTATATTAAATATTTACACCGATAACTTCGAAAAAAAGCAATTTATCATCCCCTTATCATCTAGTTTAACATGCAAAAGTGAATATAACATGAATGTCGACGAGATGTAAACAGGAAGCGGAAGATGATTGATGCGACGGCAACAGGAACATTCAAGAATGCCTCGCAGCGTTTCGTCCCTAAATAGAATTACAAAGTGTTATGATTGGGAAAAATCGGGAACGCGTTGTTATTGGAAATTTGAGAAAAAGAAAAACAAAATTAAAAACCTGATTCTACATCTTTTGAAGATGATAGCTTTGTTCGCGGTAGATTCCGAATCAATTCTGAATATTTCAACTGCGCTTGCTTCGTTCAAAATAATTTATGAATGCCCAACTTTTATGCTTTATTATAGTTGGCTTAGTTTCACTTGCAGGGCCGGATTAAGCTAGCGACTTGGGGGGGCTATAGCCCCGGGCCCCAGGTCAACAGGGCCCCAGCATTCTGTATTTTTTGGTGTGTCGATACCACAAATCTAACGTATTGATATTATTTTGTGAATTTTTCCGGGTGTTCGAATTCCTTAAGGGGGCCCCGTCATTATTTTAGCCCCGGGCCTTATAAATCTTAATCCGGCCCTGTTTACTTGAAACTATAAATTGAATTCAAAATGAGTTAGGAAAATTAAATGTACCGGACGGACAACTAACAACGGAATATATTACAGTTTCAGAGAAAAAAATTATAACGAAAGTGGCACCGAAAAACACGTGGAAATTATTTGTAGCGTTTTGGGTTCTCCGTATTTGAAAATATAAAATAAAAAAAGCAATTATTTCCTTAAATTGGATTAGTTCGCATCGTTTGGAAGCACACCCCGTATAATAAATGGCTTATGCTTTATATTTTTTCTTAGGAATTAGAAAATGTCCAGATTCATTATATGCAGGGTATTTTCAAATTGAAAAGCGACTAAAACAAGTCCCAAGGATGGAAATGAAAAATCAGGGCCGCCGAGAAGGGGGGCAAAGGGGACAGATTGCCCCACATTCAGCTCCACATACTAATAAAAAATATGAGAAATTTTAAACCTTTTTAGAATCAATACGATAAAATGACGAAATTGAAAATTCAGCGCCTGTCTTGAAAGTTGTAGAATAATTAAAAATTGGTACTTAGTTCAATTTAAGCTGTATGAAAAATGATTTTTGAAAGCAATAAATGTGTATTTTTTCAAACATTTTCGTACCATATGGCATTTTTTAGTCCTGTAAACTTATTAACCTATCGGTTTAGAGATGTTCCAGAAAAATTATTTTACTACTAACTATAAAACGTTTTTCATGTTTTTTTTTTATTTATCGTAGTAATTTTAGGTTTTTCTCGATTGAAAATTGGTTTTTAATCAGATCCAAATATTGGCGTTTCGATATTTTAATCCTTATCATTTACGCGAAGAGCTAATTTAGAAGCCCGTTCAAACTTTAATAAGTACAAATAACAATTTACGACATTATATACTTTTTCATTATTTCTCTTTATATTTAACCAATAATAAGAATCTACTTAATTGCATATATTGTTGGTCAATTCTTATAAGTTATGTCTCCAGAATTTTTCGGCCTCTTCCGCCATTTTGGAAGAGGTGACAGCCGAGGAACGTTCTTGAAGTCATGTTCATACGGACAATACGTGAATGTATAGGTACGTGTAGTAATAGTAAATTGAAATACAAGTAACAGAAGGCTTTTCATTCCAGCAAGAATTCCATATACTAGAATGGCCTACTACTATTCTCTGTTTTGTATTCATTTTATTTATTTATAGAAAAATTGTTACAAATATACATTAGAGAAATTACACCGTAACGTAAGTGGTCTATTGGTAGCACTGATTCATATTTGACAGTTGACTTTGGAAATAATATTCGAATTCAAAATGTCAAGTGAATTCAAACTACCTTTAGAGAGTGACACATAATAATTTCACTATATTAGGTTTCAATTTCTCCTCTTTAGATTTGTATGTTTGTACGTATTTCATGGCTACATGTCTATAACTTATTGTAAATAATATCTTAAAATTGAAACAACCTTACACCACCGTCACACATGAGCGATCGTCATCGTCTAATCAGCTGTCAAAATAAAACTTGACTATTCAGAATAACTACAACCAACTACAGATAATTAACTTACCAAAACTAATTTAAGAATTCTTATACGAAAATGCGTGTGAGAACAGAAACCGAAACAGAGAAATATTATTTTAGATCACAAGAACATTCGAATGCATTTATGGTGGCGCCATCTATCGCGTCAACGAGAAATCATATCGTATTACATAATAATGTAAGCAGAGGAAGAAGTATGCATAAAATGTATGAAATATAATAAAATCGCGTTTAATACTGCACAAAAACACATTTATAAAGTAAAAGTAATAATAATAATATGTTATCGTTATGTATGGTGTCGCCATCTAGTGTCAAATACGAAAACTAAAAATTACGATACGAGTGAATGAGTTTGCTCCTTATATAGACAAATTCTGCAATTGTAAATGAAAAAAAAAATTACATATACAATTTGTAAAGAAACGTTCCGTGATACCTACGAAACGAGAAAGTACCAAAGTTAGTTTCGGCTTCGGGTCCGGTTTTATAATACCCGTCGAAACTGACAGGCTGGCAAATACACTAAACTCGTCGTTGTTTGCCAAGCACTCGAAATCCAATGACAATACAGTAGCTGACGAGAGGAGAGAGAAAATTTCTCGTTCCTCGTTTCCCCCGCCGTCGAGAACAGCGAGACCAAAACAAATACGGGGAATGTGTAATTACTTACCGATAATGACATATTGTGGACAGAATAAACGATCTATTTATATTCAAGGATATTTATTTTCTTAGGTGAATGTGTATTTTCGAAATGTCGTAGCATTATTATTGTAAACAAAACTAGTTTTTATTTGATCTATAGGTGAATACGTCGAGGTGGAATTTCTCATCATTGTATCACATCAAATTATGAATATACTTACTTACTGTTATTTTTAATCTTATCACTATTTTGGTCTAGTCAACGAATAGTATATTTAGAAGATGAGAATAGCAATGCCCTTTAAAGAAAAAAGCAAATCATCTCACCAGGGCCGGATTAAGATTTGTGGTATCAACACATCAAAAAATTCAGAATGATGGGGTCCTGTTGACCTGGGGCCCGGGGCTATAGCCCCCCAAGCCCCTAGCTTAATCCCGCCCTGCATCTGACTGAAAGCAATAACAATATGTGCACTTGTTTATATGTATGCAATAACATGACAATCACGAAATCTAAATCCATAATTTTCAAACCCATCTTCATACTTTCCGTTATATTCGGCACACTATGTTTGTCTATAAATCGCTTTGGTCTTGGAAAGAAGAAAATAAAACTTCACAGCATATATTATACTTCGAATTTTGATTCCAACGTGACGTCATATTGTGCGAGAGATATATGGCGTATTGGCGTACCGCGCATTAAAAAAATTTAAATAGTTGATATGAGGATCATCAATTTTCATAAATAACTTACTCAGGACAGGTATTCGCTTCCGAGAACGATTAAAAATCAGAAATAGTCTTCTTAATCGACACAATGTGGAAATCGGACTAATTGCGAATTACTAATTACTTTCGGCTCGATAGTAATTAACAACTCAAAAGCAGACGTAAGTAACTCACTAAATTCAAATAAGAACTAGAAGGTTAATTGTTGTTATTTTCAGCGGTTTTTGGTTCTTTGTTGAGAAATGTTGAAGTCCAAAGTTGACAAAATGTACTAACACAAAAATCAGTATCTAACTTTTACAATTTTGATAAGAAAAATATTCAGGACTTTATATAAAAGCAACGTTTGTTTACAATTCTAACAATTCTGCGAAAGAAAATTAATAAACAAAGTTTTGGCATGTGGCGACAAGATTTTAATACAAAAATAAAGTTTAATTTGATAGGTACTACATACCTTTTGAATCGTTTGACGATACTTGTTTTGATTAACAAACAATCGTCGGATTGTTGCTCAATACTTAACAATTCTTCAGATTGCAAATTGGAGCACGTTTGACTCTATATAAAACAAAATAGTGTGAGGTAAGGGTCAAGGTTGGGATGGAAGCCGTCAATTTGATCAATTCTCAACATTAATATAACAGAGATTGACATTGAGGTACCTTGGAGTCGTCATAACCAGTTTTGAAGATGTAGAAGAGTAGATAAGGTGACAAGTAGCCAGCAGCATGTTTACAGAGCATAAAAAGGCAAAACAGAAGCCCAAGGTAACATTGGAAGGCGCGAATTTACAACTCTGACTTAATACATCGGAAGAGAAGGTGGAAAAATCAAAAACGACCAAGAAATGGCAGGTCTCGGGAAAAGCACTACTAGACCGAGAAAGGCGTAGATGAAATTAATAAATGAATGTCACAGAAACAATGGAACCAAAACATAAGAGAAAAATTTGAAAAAGGAACATGCAGTAGACGACGAAAAATGTACAGTGATAGTGGATTCAAAACAATTTCGTGTGTTAATTTACCATTGCTTCTTGATGGGAAAAAATAGTGTACAGGCTCAGCAATTGCCTCAAAAGGATTATCCAGATTTTGCTTCATTGAAAAGAACCATTTTTTATTGGTTTGCTGAACTTAAATGTGGTCGACGATGGTGAACGTTCTAGTCGTTCAATTGAGGTTATATCTAATCCTAAATTGAAATTGCGCGAGATACTTGAAGCCGTAAAGATACCAGAAGACAGTGTTTTTACAATTTAGCATGAACATTTGACCGTGAGAAAGTTTAGTGCCGCGTTTAGTCACAGTCGATCAAAATCAACGTGTTGATGATTCAAAACAGTGTTTGGCCATGTTTACATGTAATAAATCGGATTTTTTGCATCGATATGTGACAATGGATAAAACATGGATCCATTACTTCACTATGGAATCAAAATGCAGCCGATGAACCGCGTTTGAAGCGTCCAAAGGCACAACAGTCTGCTGGGAAGTTCATGGCTTCAGTATTTTGATATGTACGTGGAATATTATTTATCTTTGAGATCCAAAAGGAAAGGACAATCAATAGAGTTGTTGAATGCAAAAATGAAGGAAATATATCGAAGAAAAGCAAAGTCAACGCACCGATTCGCAAATCGATGGTAATGATGGTTCAAATTACACTCCGAAATGCTTCCTTATCCACCGTATAGTTCAGATCTGATCCCCGGTGACTACTGGCTATTCGCTAACCTTAAAAAATGCTTGCCGTTGAGAAAGTCAGTACAAATGAAGAAGCCTACGAATCGAGAAGTTAGAGAAGCGTCGGAATGATGGTATTGCTTACGAAGGAGATTAAATTGCTGAATAAAATCAATTGGCAATAAAATGTGTTTTCCTCAGTTAGATATGTGTTAGTTATGGTTCATACCTCTGCAGGTAAAATTGTTTCGCGCCTATGCTTAACGGATAAACTATAAATTGATATTTCCATTTTGAAAATATTTATCACTTTCCTAAAAATATATTCTATTCTACTTCAGTTCAGCTGCCGCTTTATTACAAAAGGAATCGTCAACCATTATTCTAATGTTTATATAAGAGTATCCCTACTTAAATATAAAATTGCAAGGGACATTTACAAAATAAATATTTACTTTTTGTATACTGCGAATCATATATTTGGTGGATGTAAGTGGGAGTTTTCGTAATCAACCCCCACGTTCAAATGTTACATGTTACTGTACTTCGAGAAAACGTTTAATTTAACCGGCGACGTCGATATTTTTGAAATTCCCGCGACCTCGCAAAGTCGAAAATTAGTGGTAAATAAAACATTGTAATTTTAAAACTTTCAAAAATGTAAGTAAGGTAGTGGAGGTGAATATGGCCCAAAATCGCTAGCACAAAAAATAAAATTTTTATTCGAAATCTGACATCGGTAGGCAAGTCCAAACAACCTTTAGACGCATCGTGTTTGCGTGTTGTAACTGGTTAGGTTATATCTGCCGCGCTAAGCACATGTTGTTACAAGTTTTCCGCCAATTTCTTCAGCACGTTTTTCTGTAAGAATCAACGTGAACGCCGTACCCAATTCAGAGAGGTAAGTGTACGTAGCGAAGTGTTGTTTTCGCCCATTATGTTGTCTGGATGTACTTTCGGTTAATATGGCCCGAAGATGTGATGGGTCATATAACCCGCCAGTTTTCTATTTCTTTTGTTCGCTTTAGATTTGAGATGGGGAAGGTTTGCAAAAGCCTGCGCAAGCATTGGTCTCAAGACCAGCTTGAACAAGCAGTAGCAGCAGCTGTCAGGCGATATTCAGTTCAAGGCTTGTCAGAAAAGAAACTGGGTCGTCCAAGCATATTAAATCAGGAACGCAACGGATTAAGCGGTACTTTCTAATTGGATTGCCTCTCACTCCCAAACTAGTGCGACATCAAATGTTTCGATATTGTGGTCGCAACCAAATAACTTTAATAAAGAAAAACAGCTGGCTGGAAAAGACTGGATTGCTTTGTTTTTAAAAAGAAATGGCGATTTGTCCGTTCGCGAGGCACAGCCTATGAATCCTGCCCGTGCTCATGCAGTTGTGTGCGACTACTTCACCGAGATAACCGAACTTATGACAACATTGAATATTAAGGATAAACCCCAAAATATATACGACATGGACGAGAAAGGCTGCCGCCTCACCATACACCATCGACAATGCGTTCTGTCCGAGACAACAATCGAAGCTTGTTGTAATGTTGTAAAACGCTTAAAACCAGAATTTTGCTATAATTCGCCTCACGGAATTCTGGTAAAAATGGCACCTAAAGGCTCTACGACGACACAACTCTTCAATGAGTTTCTAAGACATTTTGCTCGGTATAAATCGAACACTGCTCGTGTTCGATGGAGCTACAAGCCATTTAGATTTCACCATTGCTGAATAAGGCTGTGTTTTGCGCAAACTGGGATCAGGAATTTTTGAGATACTGGACTACCTTCCCAAAAAGAAGCCTGAACAAGAGTAAGTTCAACATAATATATTCCCGTGTACGACGCCGGATAATATTGTGAGCGGATTTAGAGCTAGAGGATTGTTCCCTCTAAATCCTGAAGCAATACCTTTAGTAACACAAAGACCCTTGCCCCATGAAATAAATGAAAGTCTTCCGAGCTCAGACGATGAAAATATCCTACTGGCGACTTAGAAGAACCTAACCAATTCTTCAACAATCTTCTCCAACTAAGACAATGAATACGGAATGAAGACAGGAAATACTTCCGACTCCTACGGAAGGAAAGAACGTTGGAGAGACTAGGGTTAGGCGAAAGGCGTTAAATTATAAAGCGCAGCAAGCGACAAAAAACCTTTTCACGGAGGGACATGGCCACAAGCAGCTAGGGCGTATCCAACTTCGAAACTTTCAGTTCCGTCAACTTCCAAACAACAAAGTTCGATCCCACAGTCCACGTGTTCTGTTGAATGTTTCCTTTTTATATTTTTTATGAATTAGAATTAGTTTAATATTTTACATACTGACGTATTATATTGATAAAAATTGTCCGACCGAGAACCACAGTTTTAATAAAAAAAAAACATATTAATCCAATGTTTCGTCAATTGATGATCAATTTTTTATTTTTATCGAAGAGGAGGGTGAAATCAGAAGTAACTTGGACCCGCATATTTGTGAATTAGTTTGGAGACGGCGAGTCCGGCGAAAAAATGTGGATCCATTCGATGCAATCGATGTAGATATAAAATTTTTGTATCCTGGAAAGAATGATCGACCTCCAATGGAAGAGGATGAGAAAAGTGACTAAATTTTTGCGGAATAAAATAGCTTTTCGTTTATTTCTATTGCTCTTTCGGGATCGGGAAATACGTCGATGCTATCGATTCGGTCAGGTTAGGTTAGGTTAGGTCCGGTGCGTTTACTATCGTATTTCTATTTTTTTTTTCATTTTTCGTGGCCCGAATAGGCCTTTGTTCACCGAATTCTTAGTATTCGATTGTAACCAATCCCTATCACTTCTACCTTCCAATTCCTCTTGTCGTTTTTCGGAAGTTTATCCGGTAAACTCTTAGATTTATTCGTTATACTTTCTTTTCTAAATCAAATTTTTCATCATTTAAAGTAAGTTATTCTTGGATTACTGAATGACAGCTTCTTTTAATACATTTTTGAATCTACGAAAACCTGCGCACTTATATCGTGATGGCAATCGTCAAACTGGTTTGGTTCAAATAGCAGCATGTTTTATTTTGAAGCGTTTTCAAGTAGCCCCGGATAAAATGCTTGAGTGGGTGTTACGATCTATTGAAATTTACCAAGAATTAATAACCCTTAATGGGGTTAATGTTCTCTAGCTAATTATCCGACATAACTTCCTTTTCCTGTATTTTCTTGCAGGTTTCTTGCTCCTACTCTGCTTAGACCATCTTTTAACATATTTTAACCGTTTTGTCCGCGATTTTTCTACCACCGCGCATCGTATGCTATATATTTTGTCCCTTCTCTCCATACACACCCCAACTACAACTCGCTGGGCTCCGATTTTTCTACTACATCTTCGCCACTAAGTTCGTCAGTTATTTCTAGGTTATTTCTCATGTTATATTACCCATTATTATTCCGATAATCTTTAGATAATGGTAATTGTCAACCAATTCTGATCCCGAACGGTTCTCTCGATTCTCGTAGTTGAATAATAAACAGTAATCCTTCTTCCCCTGATCCAGAGAATTCCGGGGAATTCAAATTCTCCTTTTATTTATAACCTAATGGCATGCAGTAAACTTAAGCTTCTTCGATTTAATTGGTACACGTTTTAGGAAAAACCAACGCACTTTTACGAACCCAAGTGAGATGTTTTGATCTCGAACGCCCAGATCTTGGCGCAGCTACGCTGCTTCTAGGATATGGCACGCGCGATTTATTTTCAGTTTTACGTTCTAGAAAATCGATTTCGATGAATTTTTTTTAAAATCTTCGTTATTACGGCGGATTTATGGAAAAAAATATCTCACATGGAGATTTTATATACCTAGTTTTATGACTTTGATCATAAACGCACTTCTTCGCATATAATCGTTCATAACTTTTTTAAAAAGCATCAAACGCAGTTCATGTATATTTTTTTTGTTAATATACATTAAAAAAACGAATATTTTGTAAAAAAAATTGATAAATGTTTGTTGAGATTTCATACAGAAAGAAAAGGTCAATTTTAACAGTAATTATTATTTTTAACTGTAAAAACATTATGAATCAACATTTTTGTATAATTTTTTTTCAATTTGTTCGTTTTTTTTGTGTAAATTATAAAAAAAAATATAACAATTTCATTTGATTATTTGGAAAAAAGTTATCAAGAATTATACGTGAATTATTGCACTTTTTTGAACATTTAAAGCCCCGAAACCCATATAAGTTTTAATTTTTCTTATTCCTATAATTTTTTTCGTGAATCCGCCGTAAAAACGGAGATTTTTAAAAAAAAATTCATCGAAATCGGACGATTTTTCGATTCGCTAGATCCAAAAAACGAGGTGACCGCGAAAGTATAAAATTACCATATTTTAGCCTATATTACTACGTATAGAAAGTTTAAGTAGTTATCGAACTTTGATTTTTGATTATTCATTATCTTCGACCCTAAAACTAGCACAAAGTTTTTATGGAGTTTTCCCCATAGACAAATGCGTCACAAAATACACTTTTAATGAAAATATCTTTTGATACATCATAATCAATAAATTCTTCGTGCTTAAAAGCCAGGTAAATACTTTGAAATATAATTTCGGGAATCACTATTATATAATTTCTCAGACTTTTCTTTCTTCTCTTATTTTTCCACTCAAAAAACTCTACGAATGAAAGTTTAAAACAAACAAAAAAAATTAAAATACACCGAGACTTCAACTACAACAGCAAAAAAAGGTAAGCGAAAGAGAAACCCCAAACTCAAACATTAAACTTAGTTTCCAGATTGATGGGCAGCACAGCAACAGCAGCCAACATGGGTCACGGCCTTAACAGCGGCATGCCCGGGCTAGGAGCGTGCGCGGTATCCGATTCCAAGCCGATGCAGTTTCCGTTGGCGCAACGCAGAAAAAGGCGGGTCCTTTTCACGCAGGCACAGGTAAGTTAAAACCACGCCTATTTTCGAGGTTTTTTTTTGTTACTTTTCACCGTAGCTGGAATGAAGGGAACCGTGAAACTATGAAATAAATGAACGTAAACGTCGCGCGGCCATCGACCGACGGAATAGGGCGGTTTTGACTTTTGCTATCAAACCAGCGATCACAAAATTTGATCAAATTTCATTATTTCAACAATATTTTTGAATTTTAAGTACCTATGTGTATAATTGGATACGTGAATTTGTATAAATAGTGAAAATAAGTTTTCAAATGGTAAGCTAATATCTTATATATTGGTTCTATTCCGACTAGAATTTTTTCCCGATTATTTAGAAAACATCATAAGGTTAAAATAAAGTTATCCAACTCTATTAGGGCCGCATTAGGATCGCATCAGAATAACACTACTGAAAATAAATTGATTTTTCATCACGTCCATATCTCTTTACGGAAACTATAACCTGAATTCGGTTAGATATTCTTCTTCTTCTTCTTTGTGTTGTTGGGCTCAATCCTTAGATTATCCAGCCAAGCTAAGTTAAGGCTCCTGCAATTTGATTTAACTGTCCAGAGTTGTGAATATTATCGCGTCATCACTCATAATCAGCTGATTGCAGATCCAGAACGAGATTTAGATCACAGTCATAGATCAAACGTCACAATTTTTGATTTCGGATACTTTTTTGTGTACTTATTAATTCTTCCGAGATATTTATTTGTTATATAGATTCTAGATGTTGAATATTTGTTATTGAGTACTTATCACAGATTTACCCACTTTGCACTAAAGTTTAATATTAATAAACTATTTTTATGCGGAAATGAAAATATAAAAACTAGAGGTAAATCTCAGTAACCTATCAATTACGCTGTTTATGAGAATTAATAGTAATTAGCCATTCTAGGGGAATAAACAATTTTTAATGTTCAAAAACCATAGACAAATGAAACAATCCGTTATCTGACGATCGCATTTACCCTCCGGGGTACTATTGTAGAAAGGATTATAATATATGACTCCGACCCGATTAACTCCATCAGTTTCTGAATGAACGGAGTCCGAGTGAGTTTCCGAACATTCAGATCTGATCGGTTTAGCCCGATCATAGTTTCCGAAAGTCCTAGGGTCAACTTACTGCTAAAAACTTCTTATTAGGTTATTCAGGACAATTTCGGAACACTTTTTAGATTAGTCAATTATTCCTAAATATTTATGTCATCAAATAATTCATTTTAAGCCGTTTCATTCGAATTTCCATGTATTCCAATAAAATTGAGTATTCGATTAAAAATAAACTGAATAGAAATAACCCAATATAATTATTAATATTATCGTTTTTGATTTAATCAGTTTTTATATTGGAAGCGTTTGGGTCCAACGAACGTTCTCATTATCAAATTGTTTGGTTGTATGACATTTCTACTGTCAAATGTCGTTGCTGTCATTAATAATTTTCATTTTTATTTGTGAGTTAATATATTTTGTTTTATTCATGAAACAATAGAAAACCGAGGAAATTTTATACGAAAAAATGTTAATACAACTTCTATAATCTATTTTTATGAATAAGACAGTAATAAAATGATTAAAAATTCGCAAGTTTGACCAATCCGGACGTTTTTCTATTGTTCTGTACAGCTTATGGTGATAAAAGACCGAAAACTTAGTCATTTATTTTGATTTTGGGTTAATAAGTAGGATTTATTAGTCTCTCGTATATAAAAATAGACTATTATATGGAGGGTTCAGAATACAAATGAACCAAGTCCACTTTAACTAATTTTGATCTATAGAAGTTAGAAGCTAAAGCTTCATAACAAAATTATCTGTTTAAAAATCCAGTTTAAGAAGTTCAAGGAGTTACTTAGACATTTACACAAGTTTTATTGACCAAATTTCAGGTTATTATTAAAATAGTTTAATATTTTATTGAAATAATACGCAAAGTGGTTTCCTTTCAGGTACATAATCAGCAAAAAAACTGACACAACTTTTTATTAACATAACATGACATACTTCACTATTTTGTTTTAACGGTGATACCAACTAATAAAATAAAAACATTATTGATTAACAGTTATAACCTCAAAAAAAGCAAAATAGTGGATTTAGCTCAAATATATTCTGAAAACGAACCAACATATTTTTACATCTGTTTTGAGACCAAATTAGGAATTTCATTCCTTATTTGAAAAGAAAAGTTAATTGACATAAAAAACTCATCATAGGGGTCATTTCCTTCAGTTGCTCGTTGTCCTGGGTATAACAATTTCTCCGCCTGGAAGGTTTCTGAAGTATCCATGATAAAAAGGGGGTATGTAAGGGAGTAGGGACAATTTGTCATCTTTTTTTTGAGAGTAATATTTTACAGGTCTTTTTCGAGGTGTTCATCGTTCGGAAAGATTCATTTATTTGTATTTGGAAAAGTCCTCCTTGCTCAAACCTCAGCCACCACCTTGAGTCAAATGATTTTCCTACATTTTCCTCTTTGTGATTAAATCTTTGAAGGGTTTTGTGTCCAAAAACTCTTCCAGTTGTATCTTTACAACTCCAAACTGAGACTTTTTCACGTTTGTAGTTTTAAAGATGTTTTTTTTTTACCACACACAAGAGGCATATTTTGCCGGTCTCATATTTTTTGTTTGTTCTCTCTATTATACCGATTTCAGTATCGTTAGGTAGAAATGAGTGTTATAAATTTCATATAAATTGTTTCTACATCCAATAGAAGGCATTGAACAAGTTCCAGTGGATGTGTTTGATGTTTGATTGTCCTGGCATAAACATCTCTACTAAGGCATGAAACTAGATCTTCTGAACCTCTTCCACCCAAACGGACACATATACTTAGACAGTGCCGTTATTAAAACAATGAATACCAAAGTTGTAGACATAAAGATTGCCTTATGAAGATCGAAGATGAAAACATATTTTTAATTCTGCACATTTTTTCAGTTCTGCGCTCATATTAAGTGCAATTCTCTTTCTGCTTTTAAGTCGGCTGTCATTTTCTCATCAGTTTCAGCACTGATTTTTCAAAATAACTTGCTGCAACAAAGTTCACCTTGGATTTGGTTCGGTAAGACAAAAACGATCTGTCATTAAGCGACAGAGCTTGCTGCTATCTAGTGGATAATAACAGAACTAGAACTTGATGGATCATTATTATACTAAAACTTTACATAGTTGGAGTATGTGTCGAAAATGAGGACAGGATCCATGTGTGATGATTCAAAAATAGGTTATATAATTTTATAGTTTGGAAGTTATGCACTTTTACGTGGTTCCTCGTTTGCACAACTAAGAATATCTTACGAATTAATTGACATATCTATACGAAACACGTGTTCATTTACCATTTTGAGAAACCTCGACAAACCTAGTTATCGAACGTCAGAACTGACGGTTTAATTTATGAGAAACATTAATTTTTCAGGTATACGAATTAGAAAGAAGATTCAAACAACAAAAGTACCTGTCAGCACCTGAAAGAGAACATTTAGCATCTCTAATACACCTAACTCCGACGCAAGTAAGTTATACAAATAAATTAATTGATGTGTATTAGCGATAACTGTACGTCATGAAATTAGAATTATTTTGTAACCGTTTCATAAACATATAATGAACCAAGGTTACTAGAATTATAGAAGGTTAATGACAATGACAAGATGCGCAGTAGACAAGTGACGTCACCGGTTCTTCACAGCTGTGTGAGTCTCAATAAATTCGTTAGTTAGAAATATATTCGTTTGTATAACCAGATCATCAAGAGATAACACACATCCTCATAACTCGAACATAATGTTAGTGAGGTTCTGTTCGACATAAAAATATAAACAAAGCAAAAATGTAAACATAATGACGTAGTTGGAGTTCTAGCAGCTGATCGTTGCGCATGTCACACACCTTCTATTATTCTAGTAACCTTGTAATAAACCATTTCGTTCTAGATTTATGTCAGGTTATAAGAATGCCACTCACATAAATGGTGTTCAAATAATATTATTAGAAATATACCTTTTTTAAAAAAGTGAAAACCGTGAGGTTGATTAACAAATTAAATCACCAACTTTGTGTGTTTATTCACATAACTAACTTTGTTCGTCTTGGTAATGGTCAAAACGAATTTATTACAATCCCTTAAGCTTGGTTCCAGATTGTACAGAGTGTTTCAAAAAAAGAAATTTGATAAGTTTTTATATCTAATGGAAACAGCTAGTTACACGGTTCGTTCTAAGTACCTACTATTGAACATAACTTCTTTTAGGTTAGATTAATTAATGAAAACTTCGAGTGAACTTAAGTATCATTCAATTTTACTTGGTAAATATATTGAGTGCACCGAGTGTTCATGAATTCTGTCTTACAATTTTGGTTGCGAATTTAGCATAGATTTTTTCCAAGATAGAACCAAACTGTGTAGTGTATTTCAACGATATTTTTGAATTTTAAGTATGTGTATAATGGGATACGTGAATTTGTATAAATAGTGAAAATAAGTTTTCAAATGGTAAGCTAATATCTTATATATTGGTTCTATTCCGACTAGAATTTTTTCCCGATTATTTAGAAAACATCATAAGGTTAAAATAAAGTTATCTAACTCTATTAGGGCCGCATTAGGATCACATCAGAATAACACTACTGAAAATAAATTGATTTTTCATCACGTCCATATCTCTTTACGGAAACTATAACCTGAATTCGGTTAGATATTCTTCTTCTTCTTCTTTGTGTTGTTGGGCTCAATCCTTAGATTATCCAGCCAAGCTAAGTTAAGGTTCCTGCAATTTGATTTAACTGTCCAGAGTTGCGAATATTATCGCGTCATCACTCACAATCAGCTGATTGCAGATCCAGAACGAGATTTAGATCACAGTTACCGAACGTCGCGATCATTTTTCCAAAATAAAAACATGATATACAAAAATTTTTTGTTATTGAGTATTTATCACAGATTTACCCACTTTGCACTAAAGTTTAATATTACTAAACTATTTTTATGCGGAAATGAAAGTATAGAAACTAGAGGTAAATCTCAGTAACCTATCAATTACGCTGTTTATGAGAATTAATAGTAATTAGCCATTCTAGGGGAATAAACTACAACCAAACTGTGTAGTCCAAAGGATTAGACAGTCCCAATTGTCAATTAAAGAGTTTAGTGGGAACTTAACCTAAAATATTTTACATCAAAACTGGTTTGTTTATTTATTATACCTACATTTGATTAGATCATACAAATAATTAAATATTTAATATGGATGCTTTCCAAGATTTAGAAGATTTGTTTGGTGAGGAATTGATTGAGGAAATACGGGAAAATTCAGAAGAACGATGTGATTCCGTTCGTTTTTTTTTACCGTTTCCTTTTTCCTTTCCTATCAATTATTTTCAATATAAATTTTCAAACCAACATAACTTTCTCCAACTAGCGACTATTTCAACATAACCTTAACACGTGCAAATTTAATTAAGTGCAGATCGTTGTCACAAACACAGATCATAGGAAACCGTCAATCGAAGAAGGTTTTTTCGTTTATTTCTATCCTTATTGCTATATGGGCATCTTTTGTATTATATAGGTCATCAATTATATATTTATTTCATAGCTGTGCCGCCACCTATGTAAGAGTCAATGAAAAGTTAGTATTAATTGGCTCAACAGGCATGGGGGGTTGAGGCTAGTGTTTTGTAACTCAAGAAGAAGATTCTAATGTAGCAGCTGTTTAATGTTTAATAAATACCCGTGGTGTGACATTTACAAATAAGTAGACAGTAGACTATTTGTTGAGTACTTACATAATAATGTGGCAAATACATATTAGTTAGTTCGGATTTAAACAACCTAGGGTGAAGAAACGGTAAACATTTATTCGACAATTAAAAGTAACTACTAAAGTTATGCGGCTAATAATTATTTGGCACTTTATTAGAATAGTCCAAGCGGCGACCGCCGTGAAAGGGTGGTTAACCAGAATAAGTACTAAAATATATTTTTTTAAATATTGAATATTAGATGAACAATAAACCATTGGTCTGTCGGTCTTTGACGTCTCCAAATTTTGTTATTTTAATAAAATTTCTAATTTATTTTTTCGTAAAATCGATCTACATAACTTAAGTATAATTTTTCAGTTTACGATGGCGTTTCGACTAGATAAATAAAGAAATTCAAGTCTGACGTTCTTGTTCTTGACGCAACTGTGTGTCAGACAGTCTCCAACAAACTTATAACAACAATAAATTTTTTATACAAGGTATAAAAAAAAATTAAACGTCAAAATTTTTATCTTTTATTCCTCTTTCAAATAGAATTGGTCTGGCACGTGAATACTTGACCAAAATTTTGCCAGACCGAGAAAAAATGTCATCTGTAGTTAATTTATTTGGAAGTTTTTTACCAGGCAAAGATTTTATACTATTACGTAAATCGTATGCTGTATCACGTGATCGACATTTTTCTGAATCATTTTTTACTGCTGATGAATGGATTATATTATATATGGCAATGTTACGCTTATAAATTACTTTATTTTTTATATTTATTGGTAAAGCTTCAATAATAATCCATAAGATTTTAAAATTTTATCTTCCAAATAACTAGATTTGTATAGTTCAAATTTAATATCATCGGAATTTTTGTCTGCTATTTCAATAAATAGTGCTTTGTAAAATTTAAATATGTCAGAGAAATGAAATACTTTTTCCTGGTTAATTATTTCCTTTTCAATATATTCCAAAATTGCTTCAAATGCGTCTTTAGGTATTTCTCTAATTTTGTGCCAGTTTGTTTCTTCACTTAAAATATCTAACGTTTTTTTGTATTGCTTTTGGTATTTTAATCTATAAATTGCATGATAGAAAAATACTGAACGATTGTTTAGCTTCTCCAATAATTCAAGTCTGACGTTCTTGTTCTTGACGCAACTGTGTGTCAGACAGTCCCCAACAAACTTATAACAACAACAAATTTTCTATGCAAGGTATAAAAAAAAAATTAAACGTCAAAATTTTTATCTTTCATTCCTCTTTCAAATAGAATTGGTCTGGCACGTGAATACTTGACCAAAATTTTGCCAGACCGAGATTAAGTAAGTTCTTCTCTTTTACTTGTTAAACGCGAGGTTTTTCTGTTTTTAACGTAACTGACTTCATTCAACCATTTAACCTGTTTAATTTGTCAAAATGTGTGTGTTTCTAAGAAACGTCTATCTATCTAAATAACCAGTTATTAAATTAAGAAAATGAAATGCTTTATCTGTAATCTAACCACTAACAAGAAGAAAGTATTATCGTTTAATGCTGACACATTTCAAAGATGTTGTTTATTTATTGAAATAAGAAAACGGAATCATTTCAAGTTCGGCGATTTAATATTAATACCTGAATTACAAACATCTGCAGGTTGTCATTTGAAATGTTAATCTAGTTGCTGTAAAAAAATCTGTTGTTAACGAATATAATAAATCTTCACAAAAAGTCAATACAAATAAAGATAAATTTGTTAATGTAAGTATATACTGTCTCGATCATTCCACGATTTATTTAAGTGCATTTAATATTCTTAGGCTGAACTAAATACTTCTTCCAATTTAACTGACGTTGTTACCGATTCTGCTGGTTCATCTAAAATACTACCATTATCACAATCAGATGAAAATGTTGACAATACTGTAAATCAATTGCAGGGCCGGATTAAGATTTATTAGGGCCCGGGGCTAAAATAATGACGGGGCCCCCTTAAGGAATTCGCAAATTCACAAAATAATATCAGTATCAACACATCAAAAAATACAGAATGATGGGGCCGTCTTGGACCTGGGGCCCAGGGCTATAGCCCCCCAAGCCCCTAGCTTAATCCGGCAATGATCAATTGGTAAATTAAATTTATAATTATCTTTTTTCAGTTCGTGAATAGATAAAATTTTAACAGTTCAAAAATATAAAGTATTTGAATAATCGTTAAAAAATTTAGCCGGAGCAAAATACATCATCTAATACATTAGATACCTGAAATAGAACAAAGTGATAATTCAACTGATGTCTGCATTTCTTGTTCTTCACAAACAAAAAGAGTAGGAAGTAATAGACAAAATTTATCAGTATGTACGACCTATTAAATAACATCCAAACATTATGCAAATGGGTTGGATGACTTTGAATTATTGGAGAAGCTAAACAATCAGTTCAGTATTTTTCTATCATGCAATTTAGATATTTTAAGTGAAAAAACAAACTGGCACAAAATTAGAGAAATACCTAAAGACGCATTTGAAGCAATTTTGGAATATATTGAAAAGGAAATAACTAACCAGGAAAAAGTATTTCATTTCTCTGACATACTTAAATTTTACAAAGCACTATTTATTGAAATAGCAGACAAAAATTCCGATGATATTAAATTTGAACTATACAAATCTAGTTATTTGGAAGATAAAATTTTAAAATCTTATGGATTATTATTGAAGCTTTACCAATAAATATAAAAAATAAAGTAATTTATAAGCGTAACATTGCCATATATAATATAATCCATTCATCAGCAGTAAAAAATGATTCAGAAAAATGTCGATCACGTGATACAGCATACGATTTACGTAATAGTATAAAATCTTTGCCTGGTAAAAAACTTCCAAATAAATTAACTACAGATGACATTTTTTCTCGGTCTGGCAAAATTTTGGTGAAGTATTCACGTGCCAGACCAATTCTATTTGAAAGAGGAATAAAAGATAAAAATTTTGACGTTTAATGTTTTTTTATACCTTGCATAGAAAATTTGTTGTTGTTATAAGTTTGTTGGGGACTGTCTGACACACAGTTGCGTCAAGAACAAGAACGTCAGACTTGAATTTCTTTATTTATCTAGTCGAAACGCCATCGTAAACTGAAAAATTATACTTAAGTTAAGTAGATCGATTTTACGAAAAAATAAATTAGAAATTTTATTAAAATAACAAAATTTGGAGACGTCAAAGACCGACAGACCAATGGTTTATTGTTCATCTAATATTCAATATTTAAAAAAATATATTTTAGTACTTATTCTGGTTAACCACCCCTTCACGGCGGTCGCCGCTTGGACTAGAACGTGAAGAAACCGGGATCTTCGTCTTTCAGGATCACGTTTTATCGATTTTTTGCAAAATGCTTAGGTTTTTTATCAAATGCATGACTTTGCTTACGACATACATACATTCGAAAGGATTCTTATAATTTTCTATCTATTAGAAATAACGAAGAACAAAATTTACGTATTTCTGTAATTATAGAATGAAGTTTAATATATCGTACCCTGTATATTCGTATAAAAGAACCAGTTCACATCGATCCTGATGAAATTATCTTTATTTTTATAGCCTAGAAACTCGAGAGATCGTTATTTGGTGTTGTCAGATAGTTGTGGGTGCGATGTGTATACGCACGACCGATCTCTTTTATACCCTTACAACAACAAGTGCCAATGCTGCTTTTGTTGAAAAACAGCCCTATAGCCCCGAGGTCTTCTATCTTTTACAGATCAGATCCTTAATTGGAAAAGAATTCCTCGCTATTCATTCCCTTCTGTTTGATTTCGGTGTGTTTTGTGTTTGTTCATCAAACTTATATATATATCGGAACGTCGTCGTTAAAATTATTATTATTTTCGTACTGGAGCGCTTGAATTTTTTAAAATTATTTTTTTAAATACCCGGGTATCGTCAAATAGTAAGGTGGCCGTTTCATACTCCCCTCAGTTTTAAAGCGTTTTTTGATGCGATTTTTCAAAGGTGTCGATGCCAAATCTGGTCGAGTAATTTGTTATCAACAATTTAATAACTCTTAAACAATGAGAAATATGAAAAAAAGTTTCGACTAAAAAAGATTTGTTTCAAAAAGATCTACAAGAAAGGTCCCTACAGTTTTTGGCAAAAAATCAATATTTAAAAAGTTGTCGTCGATATAATACAAAACTTTATCGGTCATTACTTGGTTCCTACATGACGTAGAAACATTCAAAGCAGTTCATTCTAAACGTTGAAGTTTGAGCTTCACTTTAGGCTCGATCACGCCTGCATAACTAAGGGTTGAAAACATAATTGAAAGTGGGCAAAATCTTCCTATGGATTGGCACTATGCACCTCGTTTTTTTTTTTAAATTTATATGCTCTTAAAACGCTTATAAACAAATTTCTTCACGAAAATTTGTACAATCAAACTTTTAAAAAGATAATATTTGAAGTTTAAACTTTAACGTTTAAAATGAGCGGCTAAAAATCATTCTACGTCAGATAGGAACCGAGTAATGACCGATAAAGTGAGAAAAAACGTCAATTTTGCAAAAATTTTGCATTATATTGAAGATAACTTTTTAAATATTGATTTTTTTGCCAAAACCTGTACAGATCTTTTTTTGTAGATCTTTCGGAAACAAATCTTTTTTAATTGAACCTTTTTTTCATATATCTCGTTGCTTAAGAGTTATTTGTAATTGTTTACAACAAATTATTATACCAGATTTGGGTCGGCACCCTCGAAAAAAATCGATTCTACGTATCAAAAAACGTAGGAAAACGCTCTAAAACTGAGGAGAGTATGAACGGCTACAGGACCCCCCGTAGCTGCCGTACTAAAATATAAATAAAACTTTTCTTTATCTACGTGTTGCTTTATCAATAAAAAAAATTTTGGTTTGAAAGACAATACTGTGAAACGTTTAGTTTCCGTACTTTGCATTGGGCTCATTCGTTATTTTTTAAATATTTTTATTTCCAAACTTTTTACGTTGGTCTATACATCATAACCTAAAAGACCGCTATAAAATATTACAAATTCCATAGAGTTTCCTCTTTTTGAAAATTTCAAATTGCAAAGAATTTCAACAAGGAAATACTGCAATTGTTAACTAATTTATTCCCAGGCGAAGTATTCGAAAGCTCGGAATATATTAGGGTTAGTACACTTTGGTATTTCTTTGCCGCGTTCCCAATAAGAAACCGCTCATAATCTAGCTAGAAGCCACTCGAGATCCGCTCGATTCACTGTCCCGAGGAAGATTGAGTCCTAATCTCCTGATCCCAAAACGTCTCCCCTGGATTCGTGTATGTTAAAAATAGGAGGGTTTGTCATGAAACACTGTGGACTGCAGCAGATATTTGGATTTAATAAGTCGAAGGATTATTGTTTTATTGAGGAAGTTGTTCGGAATAACTGTGGAAAAACGAATAATGTTGTTAATGAAAGTGTACCTGTATTATGTATTTTCAACGTAGCGTGGTCGCCCCATATTGTTTGCCTTCTTATCGCGTGCACTTGAAATAACTTTTCTGCTTACTTCTTTATCGAATGCATCGTGAAGGTGCTCATCTTCCTTTCTGGTTTTCAGTTTCTCTGTTCCAATGGTGTAGAACCTATTGTTTCCTATCTACAGATCCAGGTACATGCCATTAGTAGCAGCCCTTTTCAAAATGCTGGTCTGTCCTTTCTTTTTCTTTTTCTCTTTTCGTTTTTTTACTTTTGCCTTTTCCTTTTCCTTTTCCTTTTCCTTTTCCTTTTCCTTTTCCTTTTCCTTTTCCTTTTCCTTTTCCTTTTCCTTTTCCTTTTCCTTTTCCTTTTCCTTTTCCTTTTCCTTTTCCTTTTCCTTTTCCTTTTCCTTTTCCTTTTCCTTTTCCTTTTCCTTTTCCTTTTCCTCTTCCTTTTCCTCTTCCTCTTCCTCTTCCTCTTCTTCTTCCTCTTCCTCTTCCTCTTCCTCTTCCTCTTCCTCTTCCTCTTCCTCTTCCTCTTCCTCTTCCTCTTCCTCTTCCTCTTCCTCTTCCTCTTCCTCTTCCTCTTCCTCTTCCTCTTCCTCTTCCTCTTCCTCTTCCTCTTCCTCTTCCTCTTCCTCTTCCTCTTCCTCTTCCTCTTCCTCTTCCTCTTCCTCTTCCTCTTCCTCTTCCTCTTCCTCTTCCTCTTCCTCTTCCTCTTCCTCTTCCTCTTCCTCTTCCTCTTCCTCTTCCTCTTCCTCTTCCTCTTCCTCTTCCTCTTCCTCTTCCTCTTCCTCTTCCTCTTCCTCTTCCTCTTCCTCTTCATCTTCATCTTCATCTTCCTCTTCCTCTTCCTCTTCCTCTTCCTCTTCCTCTTCCTCTTCCTCTTCCTCTTCCTCTTCCTCTTCCTCTTCCTCTTCCTCTTCCTCTTCCTCTTCCTCTTCCTCTTCCTCTTCCTCTTCCTCTTCCTCTTCCTCTTCCTCTTCCTCTTCCTCTTCCTCTTCCTCTTCCTCTTCCTCTTCCTCTTTTAGTTTAGTTTAGGTCTACATTTCAAAAGGATATAGTGGACTTTTCCACTGAGTATTTTGTTCCTCCAAAGGACACAATAATTATTGGATTTGGTAACTATAGAGTTAAAATCAATATTTTTTTCCTTCGTATGTACGCATCGAAAATCCATACATCAATCATCTCGTATTAAAAAATAGAGTAAACAATAAAGTGCAAGTTTGCATTATTAATATCCAGACCCGTATAAAGTGTACACAATAGACAATACGATTGTTATGAGAAATATTTTGCCAAGCGATTGCCTTTCACATGGGGATATTTAATCCTCGAGAAGACGGTGGTTAATTACCATAAGCTCAGTTTAATAATGATTTAACCCCAATATTGTACGATCTAATGAGTCCCGGTAATTCGGACTTTACCGTGGATTTATACGGAACACAATAGAGGGTGTTGTTATTGCTATACAAAGACCTGTATTTATTCTAGAAGAGACGTTACGGCAGTCGTACAAATATTAGTTTTTCATTATATATAAATAATACTTACAGATATTGGCAAATTTATTGGAAAGTAATTTTTTGTCCTCCGAGTAATTTCGGCTCGTGGTAAACAAATTTCAATGATGTGTACTGTTTCCAAAAAAACTATTTTATAAGAAGTTTAGTCACCTTTGTCGAATGCCCATTTCTATGTAAAAAGCAAGTGCAACAGGGTAAATCCTTTCACAATCGAGTGGTGCCTGTGGATATTGATCTTGAACTACTGCTCGGGAAAGACGTGCGTTGGTAGCTGATTCCATAGGCTTCCACTTTTCTAAAGAAAAATGATTCCAGATAAATTGGAATTCTGGACGTCTGCATTCGAACTCGGTGGACGTTTACCTGTCGAGTAGGTCTTGCAAGGACTGCTCTAAGCGGGATTATGCTGGACCGCAGCAGCAGAACAGAGTCTGGTCGACGACGTTCCTTCTATGCTCTAAGCTTGTCCAAGTTTATGATTAACGCCTATCATCTGTATTGAGTCGAGCATCTTCAGAGTATGCTTGGACCTTGTAGAGGAATAGAAGTTGTTGCTTTTGGGTCTTGAAGAGGATACCAAGTTTTTGTGAAGCCATCTTTATGGATTGTTACTACCCAAGAAAAATACGAATCACTTTATTTTTATTGTCTTTAAAAGAACTTCGCGATGTTTTGGTATGGACTTGATCTGGTGCATGAGATGGAGGGTCAACCAGAGTTGTCCTGATGGAAAGACAATTTCTTTTTAATGAAATGCAGTCGCTTCTTCACTACATCAAGCAATGTTGCGTAATATTCTTCTTGTCCCATTTTTAAAGATAGTCGATGAAGAGTTGCCATCACTTCTACGGGCGATAATAACGTCTCATTCTGTTTAAACCTCAATAATACCTGGTATATGTTCCTTCTAATGCTTTGTTGGTCAAATGTGAAAACTGCGACACCCAAGCCGCGGATGGCTTACCAATGCATAATGTTTCAGTCAGTATTTGGCGTCAGTATGCATCCTATATCTCTAATCTCAATTTAACTATCGTACAATCCATTTGGTGAACTTTTTGGATGGTCTCGCTGGTTGACGCAGTTTTTGGTCGTCTCGAACGCTGGTCGTTATGGCCACGTTTGATGCTGTGTGTTGATTAAAATCAAAATCACTAGTATATCTTTAACTTACATCTACTAACAACTAATACTATCTATTACTAGTATTGACCTCCTTTAAAACGTCGATGACCGAGTACACGTATCCTTTACATTGACAACAATGTCTCTCCGTGTATTATCTTCTATTTATACAAAATATGATATTATGAGTTACAAGTTGAACGTTATAAATACAATTAAGGTTTGTTATATTGTTTCTAGCGTAACATGTTTGTTAATCGAATCGAAATACACGTTTTTGATTTATCATAGCTCACATGTAACCTACTATTTTTTAGAATAATGAAACATCTAACTTCACCGAAATAATGTTTTAGTGTTGATGAGTTTCTCTGTTAATGTTAATGTTAATTTGGTAACAGACTAATAAGACATGTTTTTGAGCCAACTGTTCCTACACTACACACCTTGCTTAGATTTGATTCCTTGCATTTTGTTTGTTATCTTTCCTAAATTCTCTTTGAAAGTTAGGTGACGTGGGGTTGGAACCTAAAGTAGAAGCGAATATTTTTCTATCATAAAGTTTGAACATTTTTCTAGTTACCTAGTAGTTTTGAGTCGTTGTCATTAAGGGTTCCTCAACTATTTGTCTTTTCCAATTTTAAGTTGTTGGCCTATAGTTCAGACCTCTTTTCGGACGACCATTTCACCCGTTCTCCTTAGATCCGACCAGCTGCCCACCGAAATTGATTACCAAGATTACCAAGGCATTTATAACTGCATACTCAATCCCGTATCTATGGAATGCTCTAGAAGTAACAGATTTCGTTTACCTGGCTTACCAAGGATGGTAACAAAACAAAGAGATCAAAAGAAGAATGAATTAGGCAAATAATTAATTATTATTGTTTAACAATGTGGATCCAAACACCAAAAATCACGGATTACAAAAATATGTTTGAAGATGATATCAAAGAAATGTGAGAACGGATCATGGAGATCAATTCTCACTATTTATAATAATTGACTCACTTGAATAATTTCTGCGATAACTTTCACTAATTCTCTTCACTACGACTATTTATTAAAAACTAACTAATTGCGCTACATAAACTTATTTTTATACCACAAATACTACAAAGCCTTAGAACAAAAAGAAATACAAAAAATAAATAAAGAGACTTTTCTAGAAATACTGTTAATAAACCGCCCGCTATAATAAAAGGACACATAAAAGGCGTTTCCGGCATTTATAAAAAATGTGAAAGACGTCGCGTGAATTCGCCGAATTTTAAAATTCCATTGTAACTTCACGGGGCCGGCATAAGGACCTGGAAAACGCGACAAGAAGATACATTTAGTCTTCTTAGGATACGTGGATAGTTCTGGACAGGTTAAATTGCGAAATAAAAATTTATGGAGGTTAATGCCTGCAGCGGGTATAAAGTAAATCAAAAAAGGGTAAAAATCTGGTTTATACATTGTTAAAATCGAGTCTCACCACCAAGTTGACAAATATTTCAATTTTCTCATTATTTTGATTATACTTAAACAGTTTTTGAAATGATTATTTTTGTTTTAAAATAATAATGAACAAAACTCGAGTGGGTGCGCACATTTCGAAATACGGTAAGCACTAATTTAATCATGACGGGTTGTAATTAAATTGTGATTAATTGGAATTGCGGGGTGAAGCGTAAATTTGAAAGGGGTCTCTTTCGTTTGTCGTGAATTCTTCCGTTTAACAAATTATAATTTATTACAAAGAATCTTCTAATGAAAACATGTTCAGGTCAACGCAAAGTTACGGGATTTTACGTGAGAGGAATAACAATTTGGATGAATTTAAAAAAAAAATCCTTTTTGTATAATGTTATCATAATCGTAGCACGCCACAACTAGGATGAAGAAAAAAATTGTGTTTGCACCAAGCTTTTTTTTGAGTAATTGTCAAATTATGCGGCATCCAACAACAACAAATCATTTTGATAGCCAAATATTCATGTAATATTGGATGTACGTGAGTGGAACTAATGCCCAAATATGCCTCAATCTCATAATATGTCACATGACAATCTGGTAATATCAGTTCATGCACAACATCGATGTTTTTTGGAACAACAGCCGATTTTGGACGTCCTTCACGAAATCCATCCTATTCATCCACCATTGAATTCTGAAAACCAGCGAAACTCGGTGGCTCAAGATGGTGCTTCGACAGAAATAGAGATAAAATATGGCGAATAAATATACAGCGTGTCCCATTAAAATCAAACAAATTATTTGGGTGGACGTAAAGGTTTTTGAAAAAATCAAACTTCTATTCATAAATAAAAGATTTTCATCTCATTCAATTGTAGCGCTGTGTATTTGGGTAGAAATAGAATTTAATATGACGAAATATACGGCTTGTCCCATTAAAAAATAAATCATTTGGGTAGACGTGAAGGTTTTTGAAAAAATCAAATTTCTATTCATAAATAAAAGATTTTCATTTGATTTAATTGTAGAGCCGTACATTTGGACAGAAATAGAATTTAATATGACGAAATATACAGCTTGTCCCATTAAAAAACAAATCATTTGGGTGGACGTGAAGGTTTTTGAAAAAATCAAATTTCTATTCATAAATAAAAGATTTTTATTTGATTTAATTGTAGCACCGTACATTTGGACAGAAATAGAATTTAATATGACGAAATATACAGCTTGTCCCATTAAAAATCAAATCATTTGGGTAGACGTGAAGGTTTTTGAAAAAATCAAATTTCTATTCATAAATCAAAGATTTTTATTCGATTTAATCGTAACGCCGTACATTTGGACAGAAATAGAATTTAATGTGACGAAATATACAGCTTGTCCCATTAAAAAACAAATCATTTGGGTAGACGTGAAAGTTTTTGAAAAAATCAAATTTCTATTCATAAATAAAAGATTTTCATTTGATTTAATTGTAGCACCGTACATTTGGACAGAAATAGAATTTAATATGACGAAATATACAGCTTGTCCCATTAAAAATCAAATCATTTGGGTAGACGTGAAGGTTTTCGAAAAAACCAAACTCCTATTCATAAATCAAAGATTTTTATTCGATTTAATCGTAACGCCGTACATTTGGACAGAAATAGAATTTAATATGACGAAATATACAGCTTGTCCCATTAAAAATCAAATCATTTGGGTAGACGTGAAGGTTTTCGAAAAAACCAAACTCCTATTCATAAATCAAAGATTTTTATTCGATTTAATCGTAACGCCGTACATTTGGACAGAAATAGAATTTAATGTGACGAAATATACAGCTTGTCCCATTAAAAAACAAATCATTTGGGTAGACGTGAAGGTTTTTGAAAAAATCAAATTTCTATTCATAAATCAAAGATTTTTATTTGATTTAATTGTAGCGCCATATATTTGGATTGAAAAAGAATTTAATACGGCGAAATATACAGCTTGTCTCATTAAAATGAAACGAATTATTTAAGTACAGGTCGAGGTTTTTGAAAAAATCAAATTTCTATTCATAAATAAAAGATTTTTATTTGATTTAATTGTAGCGCCGTACATTTGGACAGAAATAGAATTTAATGTGACGAAATATACAGCTTGTCCCATTAAAAAACAAATCATTTGGGTAGACGTGAAGGTTTTTGAAAAAATCAAATTTCTATTCATAAATAAAAGATTTTTATTTGATTTAATTGTAGAGCCGTACATTTGGACAGAAATAGAATTTAATACGGCGAAATATACAGCTTGTCCCATTAAAAAGCAAATCATTTGGGTGGACGTGAAGGTTTTTGAAAAAATCAAATTTCTATTCATAAATCAAAGATTTTCATTTGATTTAATTGTAGAGCCATATATTTGGATTGAAAAAGAATTTAATACGGCGAAATATACAGCTTGTCTCATTAAAATGAAACGAATTATTTAAGTACAGGTCGAGGTTTTCGAAAAAACCAACTTCCATTCATGAAAAAAAGATTTTTATTTGATTTAATTGTAGCGCCGTACATTTGGACAGAAATAGAATTTAATACGGCGACATATACAGCTTGTCCCATTAAAAAGCAAATCATTTGGGTGGACGTGAAGGTTTTTGAAAAAATCAAATTTCTATTCATAAATCAAAGATTTTCATTTGATTTAATTGTAGAGCCGTACATTTGGACAGAAATAGAATTTAATACGGCGACATATACAGCTTGTCCCATTAAAAAACAAATCATTTGGGTGGGCGTGAAGATTTTTGAAAAAATCAAATTTCTATTCATAAAGAAAAGATTTTTATTTGATTTAATTGTAGCGCTGTACGTTTGGACAGAAATAGAATTTAATACGGCGACATATACAGCTTGTCCCATTAAAAAGCAAATCATTTGGGTGGACGTGAAGGTTTTTGAAAAAATCAAATTTCTATTCATAAATCAAAGATTTTCATTTGATTTAATTGTAGAGCCGTACATTTGGACAGAAATAGAATTTAATACGGCGACATATACAGCTTGTCTCATTAAAATGAAACGAATTATTTAAGTACAGGTCGAGGTTTTCGAAAAAACCAACTTCCATTCATGAAAAAAAGATTTTTATTTGATTTAATTGTAGCGCCGTACATTTGGACAGAAATAGAATTTAATATGACGAAATATACAGCTTGTCCCATTAAAAAACAAATCATTTGGGTGGGCGTGAAGATTTTTGAAAAAATCAAATTTCTATTCATAAATAAAAGATTTTTATTTGATTTAATTGTAGCGCTGTACGTTTGGACAGAAATAGAATTAAATACGGCGAAATATACAGCTTGTCCCATTAAAAAACAAATCATTTGGGTAGACGTTAAAGTTTTTGAAAAAATCAAATTTCTATTCATAAATAAAAGATTTTCATTTGATTTAATTGTAGAGCCGTACATTTGGACAGAAATAGAATTTAATACGGCGACATATACAGCTTGTCCCATTAAAAAGCAAATCATTGGGTGGACGTGAAGGTTTTTGAAAAAATCAAATTTCTATTCATAAATCAAAGATTTTCATTTGATTTAATTGTAGCGCCATATATTTGAACAGAAATAGAATTTAATACGGCGAAATATACAGCTTGTCTCATTAAAATGAAACGAATTATTTAAGTACAGGTCGAGGTTTTCGAAAAAACCAACTTCCATTCATGAAAAAAAGATTTTTATTTGATTTAATTGTAGCGCCGTACATTTGGACAGAAAAAGAATTTAATATGACGAAATATACAGCTTGTCCCATTAAAAAACAAATCATTTGGGTGGGCGTGAAGATTTTTGAAAAAATCAAATTTCTATTCATAAATAAAAGATTTTTATTTGATTTAATTATAGCGCTGTACGTTTGGACAGAAATAGAATTAAATACGGCGAAATATACAGCTTGTCCCATTAAAAAACAAATCATTTGGGTAGACGTTAAAGTTTTTGAAAAAATCAAATTTCTATTCATAAATAAAAGATTTTCATTTGATTTAATTGTAGCGCCATACATTTGGACAGAAATAGAATTTAATACGGCGACATATACAGCTTGTCCCATTAAAAAGCAAATCATTTGGGTAGACGTGAAGGTTTTCGAAAAAACCAAACTCCTATTCATAAATCAAAGATTTTTATTCGATTTAATCGTAACGCCGTACATTTGGACAGAAATAGAATTTAACATGACGAAATATACAGCTTGTCCCATTAAAAAACAAATCATTTGGGTAGACGTGAAGGTTTTCGAAAAAACCAAACTCCTATTCATAAATCAAAGATTTTTATTCGATTTAGCCGTAACGCCGTACATTTGGATTGAAGAAGAATTTAATATACAGTGTGTCCCATTGAAATGAACAAAAAAAACTATTATTTAGGTTCTTATTTGAATATAAATTCAAAACACCGTATTTTGTTTATATTATGTTAATTTATCACAATGAAAACTGGGAAAAATGAAGGTCGTTCATGTTTTTAGCTTTTTCAAAATTATTCAAAATGGATATCACAAGTTTTACTTGGATAGATCTTAAATGTAGCGATTGTAAACAATGAATCGTTCGTTTGAATTTGTGTGGGCAGTAGTGAAATATTCCATCGGATGTTTTTCAATATTCACTTCGAATTGTGTCAAATAACAATTAAAAATGTTCTCCCATCATCACATCCTCAACTTAAATATGTAAGTATATAAAAGACTCAATAAAGCCGCAATACACGTACTAAGCTGTCGAAATCCTGGCGCACTTTTCTCGTCGATTAAATTTCAATAAAACCGGTAGGGGTGTTTTATCACATCATCCTATCTACACGACAAAAGATACATTTACCGTTCTGGAAAATTTGTTAGAACATTGAGAGGGCGAATTGTGTCTATTGGGGTCTATTTATCTGTCGCTTATAACAGGGCAGGATTTCAGTATTTTCGATCTGTAATTTAGAATAAATTCAATAATCGAATAATATTTGGTTAGTGGAAAGTGCTCGGGCCCATCGTACGACGTTTCAATTGGTTTTATTGAATATTAGTGTTTTAATAAGAACGCTAGATTTCAGTGTTCGATGAAACATATTTTTCAACAAACAAAATGTCTTGTAAATGGCCGCTACGCTTTGCTGGCATATCCGTGTCCTTTTCATCGTCTAATTTCGGCTTTCAATGCTTCGATAGTTATTACTTCAGATAACCCTACAGTCAGAAGTCTAAAGGCGTTAAATCGTAAGAACGTAGAGGTCAATTCTGGTCACCAAACCGGGAAATGAAACTACCAGGTGCAAACTCGTGAAAGTTCGTCACAGGCGCTATGATATGTGGCACTGTCGCTCCAAAGCTCCAAATGCGATGGTTTTGCCTATTATCGAAGCCACCAAGATGCAAATAGGCTTTATCAGTTAAAATGTTTTTGTTTGCAAAATCAGGAAGTCGCTCAACGATCCAATTGGGAAATTCTCTTCGCTGTTTATGGTCTACTGGTAGAACTTGTTGAGTTAATTGGATTTTGTAGGCATGCAGCTGTAAATATTTAGTGTGAAATGTCAATGTCAAATGTCAAATTCTTGTGCCCGATGGCGAATTTACTTCTCTGGCCTTTCTGTCACACTTTACCGAACTGCAGCGATTTTTTGTTCCGTGTGTTTCACTATCCGAACCAATACTTCCGAATTTTTAGAATATTTTTTGTACAGTAGATTAATTAGGTTAAATATAGCGATTGAACATTGGACGCACTTTATGAATAGTGGCATGTAAACTTTCACCATTTTGATTATAATTTTTGACAATCGGGACGCGTTGTACAGTGTAATGCTCAATGGTTACTAGCTGCCAACTATCAATTTCCGATCTGTCACGTCGGAATCATGTGACATGACTGTCAAATATGGCGCCTAATTTAAATCAAGCGCTCGTTTTAAAACACTAGGAGAAGAAGGAGAAGAAAATGCTTCATTGTCAAAATGTTGCTTACAATTTGTAGACAAAAGTTGGAGCAACAAAGGAGGGGAATATTTGGAAAATTAGAAGTAATTTCAGTTCAATCTAATGAGGATGTAGAAAAACAATACCAATACCTTATCATACGCCCTTTGATCGTTTAATATTTGAAATTGTTAATGTTTTTTAAAAGAAATGTTCAATTGAGAATTAAACTTTATTGAACTAGAGATGTTGAAGCCTGGAACGAAGTCGTACAGGACTGCTGCTATAATAAATGTGATATAATCAGGATTTAAAAAAACCACAAAAAATTTGAAAAAATTGTTGAAATCTTTATTGGAATCGATAGAACGATCAGTATAATTCAATATTTTAAAATGTTGCCGCGGCTCCGCTTTAGATAGCCCATACGCAAGGTCCAATTTTGGCACACTCTCTCCAACATATCGGCCGGTATTTCACGAATAAATGCTTCAATATTGGCTTCCAGTGTGTCAATCGACGCTGGTTTATCCCTGTAGACATTATCCTCAACATGGCCCTACAAGAAATAGTCCAAAGGCGTTAAATCACACGATCTGGGCGGCCAATTGAGGGCCCAAACGTGAGGCCATTGTTTCAAGTGCCGTTTGGAATGCGGCACTGTCTTGTCAGACATGTCCAATTCTTCCATTTTGGGCAAAAAAATCGTCAATCATCACACGGTAGCGATCGCCATTCATAGTAAGTACGGCACGAAACAGTGACTTTTTCGTGAGTTTCGTCTTTGCCAGCGCCCATTCACCAAATGTTAGACGTTTTGGGAGATCATGTGGCTTCAATTCTTGCACCAGACTTGTCTTATTAAGTTTTGCACCCAAATCCTTTAACAATATTTCCCACGTAGTGGAGTAACAGTAACAGTAACACTGGCGGATACAGCCGCAATATTTTGTTGCGTTGTACCGTTCGAGATTAAATCATAGACCAAATTGAACAAGTTCGACAATGACACAAGACACAATTCACACGTGATCTGTCAAAACAGTGTTGCCAAAAGTGTTACCAGCTTCTAATACAAGTTAGACAAGTCTTTTTTTATGTCAGTTGCATTAAAATGTCTTATAAGTTGGAAATAAGGAAAACAATCGATTAATTTGGATGGAGACGACGTGCAAATAGAACAGTATTGAAGATATACAAGAGCACAAAAAAATAGCTACAAAACGTAACAAAGTTTAGAGTGAAGCAGAGAAGAATAGTGAAGAAGATTGAAGCTAGAAGACCGGCAGTGGTTATCATATTCCATATTCTTTCTATTCAGTCCTATATCTATCCGTCTTTCCCTTTTTCTATATTCCATTATATATCTACCCAGCTCTCTTATAGTATCTATAAGTGTCAATTTTTATACAGGATGATACCTCAAAAATATTCGAAAAAATAGACGTTCAAATGTAATTGTAGAAACTGATCGCCATTTCTTTTTAGAAGCTCTATTGTTCATTAATACATGATATACCAAAAAACCGAACATACACTAAAAAACAACCCCAACAGCTGGTTTTTTTCTAACAATAACCACTCGAAAATCTGTTCTTCTACATCCCTCGCTTATATATATATATATCCCCCCTCTAACTGCCCGTAATTCAGTTTATGTAGACCAACATGGCGGCTGTTATTCATGGTCGATCGTCCTAACGAAATCAACTGGAGTCCTAATTTGCTGGGCACACATCTAAAAACGTCGACACAACCACAGGACCGTATTAAACATCGTTTCCGCTCAAATAGATACTAGGATTAAATTAAATTTTGATTTCACTAAGGAGTCTATCAAGTTGATAGCAATGTATATTTTAATAGCTACCACAACGGTTTTTTGATGATTAAAATTCAACAGGAAACCTAAATCTAACGGAACTTTGTTGAAAATTTCAAATATGTAAAGTAAAGTTCTAAAATTTATAGATACCTGCTAGATTTCTTCATTTTCTTAAGCTTTTATGAACGAATTATTGATCGTTTATTGTGTACTAGGTTCCAAGTGCAACAAGAACCACGTGGATTTAATGAAAAGTAATGTAGGTTATGAATCACGCAGATGAAGTTTGCAGTCCGCTGGTGATTATAATAATACCAACAAAGATACAAGATCAGCATTACTGGCAAAAGTATATACCTATAATTAAAAGGAGACTATTCTGAACTAAAAAACCTCGTACGCAACTAATATACAGTGTGTTTCAAAATTCATAACTTCGAAAATAAACAAGATATTTATATTCTGTCTTTTGCATGTATCACTTCCAGACTGTAATCAATTTCAATCCAGGTACGCTGTAACACGTCGCCTGTGATTGTACTAAAAGCTTGTGTAATGCGGCGTTTCAAGTCATCAATGTCTTTAACCGGAGTCCGGTAAACAATGTCCTTTAAATAACCCCACTGTGTGGTGGTGCCCCATCCTGTTGGAAGTAAACAATCGGCTGAAATTCTTCCAACTGAGGAAGAGCAAAGTTTTTAAACATATGAAGAAGAAACGACCAATGATTTTGTTGTACATTAGCCCACACCGCAACATTAACCTTTGGGTTGTCTCGTTGAAGCTCGACTACTGCATGCGGGGTTTCAGAACCCCAAATTCGTACCTTGTGGCGGTTTATTGTACCAGACACATGGAACGGGGCCTCATCACTGGAACACACCACCACCGCACGGCTTTAGTCGATCTGTTGGTAACAGTGCCTGCAGCAACTGTACTTTATAGGCATACAGACGCAACTGTTTATGAAGAACCCAGTGGATTGTGGTTGTAGGCATTTGGAGTTTCATTGAAGCCTGACGGATTGCGCTGGAATGTTTGCCGTATTCGCTCCACATTTTCCGGACATGTGCTGGGTCGTCCGGCTCCACTTTTACGCAATACTGATCCGGTGCTCATGAAGCTTGTGTGCCATGCACAGAGGGAGGTTCCGGATGGTGGGTCTCTTTGGAATTTTGTCCTGAAGTTCCGTTGAATCTGTGTATCTGATTTCGTCTCTATGAACCATGACACGCATTGAGCTTCCTGTTGTGGTATTGTCCACATCTTCAATTATAACTGTTCAGCCTATTGAAAAAAAAACTTTATTAGTTGCAGTAACACATGCAAGAGACAGAATATAAATATCTTGTTTATGTTCGAAGTTATAAATTTTTAAAGTTGTAAAGATAATTTTGTAACACCCTGTAATATAATGGATCGATCTGTAGATCTCATCAACCACTAAAAAATCTTTTCAGTTTTTGTAGAATCCCATTTCGACCCTAAAAGTTTGTTAATTACTTTGTGAATCCGTTGTGTAAATCTCGTAAATAAATAATAAAACATTATTTGAAACAAAATTCAGTTAATCACTACTTTAAGTTGTAATTCCTGGAACTGTACAAGCTCTAACAATGTATTATAAGAAACATTTCTCAACAATTTAACATTATTTATATTTAGTTCATGATTTCATGAGTTTTGTGCGCTTTAAGCCGGACATTAACGAATCTTTTAGTCTGCCCAATATACCTCCTGCCACAATTCCTGTAGTTAATTCCATGGATAGATCCAAATCTGCTATTTTATCCTTAAGATTACTCAACAATTGTTTCAATGCATTGCTGGACTCATAAACTAATTACGAACCCACAAAATTCCTTTTGTAAAAAAATTGAAAGGTATCAAAGCAAATTATCAAATTATGACTTATCGAACGCAAATCTTTTCGAAAGCCGTATATTTATGCAATATTTAATGTATACGGGTGGAAGTAATGCCCAAATATGCCTCAATCTTACGGTGTGTCAAATTCATCCTGTACGGAAGTGCATTAATGTCAAATGTCAAACTTAATGATGTCATATTTGACATATTCACATCGGTGTCGTCATATCTCGAAACTTTAGTAGAAACCCTCGTACAACTGAAAAACACTCTGGTTTGAAGGATGGATTTTCAAACTACTTCGTTAACTATTTGAAAATATTATAACTAGTTGTACAAACATTTTTTTTAACATATTCTTGTAGGGATTTTTTCTTTCTTCCAGTGCTTCTACTGAATGAATTGTAATTATTTTCTACAACGTTGTACCTTGTTCCATAAACACGTCTATTATCCTACGTAAAAAAAATCGATAGTCGTATCATTAATCTTCTCAACTGAAGATTCAATTATAATAATTATGTCATCGCAACGATGATTCGGCATTAAATATATTACACGCATAATACGTAACTTCATGTACACAAAACAACTTTTATATTCTTATTAAGGAAGGTAACGATCGCTTCCTTGTCTTCGAGAAAAATCTATTGAAACATCCAATTAAATACTCAATATGTTTCATTTTTGTTTGGTCTTTTTTAGATAAACAGTCTATTTGTACTATCAAATCGTAATTTAGAATTTTTACTACAAACTAGTAATTCTACAGTTATTATTATATCATATTATAAGCAGTATTTCCTTGTACTATTGTTTGTATAGTACAGTTAATTTAGGTAACTACTTCTTCCTTTCTCTTTCTAACTTTTTATTTATGTTGTCTTCGCTGCTGCCTCGATTTCCATCCTCTCAAAACACAATTCGTTGTCCACCAAATGAATGAACCGTTTAAAGTTTAAAATCTTCCTGATTTCGAAATATGTCTTCCTTAGTGGCATTTACCATTTTGATAGTTTAAAAATAAAGGTGTGAGGTGGTCGCAATATAAAATATCCTCTACAAATTTCGTAAAACTAAGCTGAAACTGTTTAACGATCTAAATGAATACTAATATAAAATGATATGAAAGCTTTCTATCTATAACCTCAAATTATTATCGGATTGGTGTTATATTATTTTCTTAGGATGAAAATGTCCATCGGACTAAAGAATATTGTTGTTACAGGTGAAAATTTGGTTCCAGAATCACAGGTACAAGTGCAAGAGACAAGCCAAAGAAAAGGCGATGGCCGAACAAAACCAACATAACCAGGTAGGAACTCAGTAGCGCACTTCATAAAATTAATTGATTTCTCGACGTTCGTAGTGACCGATGCCATAATAGTATTATAATAATGTCATAAATATTATTATGAAAACTATCTAGGTATATAAACAACATTTTTCGATTTTCTATCCTGCCATTAGGTCTTTCATTAGTTCTTTCACCTTCAGGTCCTTATCTATGACCTCTCTCTAGCATCTTGGTGGTCTTCCTTTTCTTCTTTTTCCTTGTGGTGTTCAGTTTAGGACCTCTTCAGATACTGCTGTCCGATATTCTTTGTATGGTCATATAGACCATTCCAGATTAGTTATCTGGGTGTAACAGGTAAAAATATAAAAAATGTAGAAGAAACAACAAAATTTAATGATTACAATGAATTACTACATTGCTAAATTCAATAGAAAATCTTATAATAGATAATTCAACGTGTCTCATCCACGTGCTTTCGAATTTATTCGATCTCGAGTCTATCCACTCTTCCAACGTTTCCATCTGTTACCGATATCGTTTATTAAAATATTTTAGTTTCCAAAGTTATTATATTATCACCGTAACATTCCGTAATAGTTATTTGTCCAACAAAGTAGTATTTCAGCCGCATAAGATCCAAAACTTTTTCAATAACACTGAGGATTCGAGTAACTCTTCATCGCTGTTAATGTTTTCTTTTTCATCATCATTCATTGTTACTCATTAATTTAGGCAAAACTTCGGATGAAACAAACAATTTCAGAAAATTAAGAATTTAAGGTTATGCAAAATCATCGAAGTGAAACTGTCAACTGTCAACATTGAAGTTGTCTACTCCAGAGCGTCCCGAAAGTGTTTTGCACTACGGAACTGTCAACTGTCACTACGAACAATTTTTTGATGGCGTCGTCTAAAAAATTTATAGATACGTTGTTCGGAAAAGCTAAAGACTAGTTTGTTTGTCATTGCTAATCTCTATCTTGAAGAAAAATCATCCAGTGAGAATATGTGTAGTATTTTTCAACATACCTCGTATATAGAACGAAATAAACCAGCATTGATGATATGGATAACATCCTCCAGTTCCAATTATATTATATAATATAAAATCATGAATACCAAAAGGTTTATGGCTGTGTTTCTTCTATTTTTTCTTTTTATGAATCATTATTTTTTGCCATCGTCATTAATTAGCGTCAGGTTTTTCTTTTTTTACCAATATTTCCCTTTACGATTCCAAGTTTTCTGAGGTCTGCTTTTCTTCCGTTTGTTATTTGATGGTGATTCCCTTATAGCTTCAACTGGTTTCTTTATTTGGCATTCTACTAGTTTACCTTGTTACTTTCTATCGTTTTAGCTATTCATTTAATAGGAAATTCTTCACTTACTGCTACATTTCTAATTTTGTTTTTACATGTTATTCCTTTCATTTTCCTCTTTTGGTTTCTGCTTTTTGCTTTGTTTGTCGGTACCCAGCTTCGTTACGTTAATATTGGCCAATCTTATATACCGTCATTTCATCTTTCTTGGTGATTTTTTTTATAACTGAATGACCTTGAAACTGCCTGATACAGGCTGTAAAAATTCTTGCGTCGTCTTTTCCTTCTCTAAATATTGTAACGACTTATCTTATTTTTCTTTTTGTGCCGTAATGTTGATCTGTTTCTTTTCTTCTTCTATGTATACTAGTTTTGACTATCCCTCTTCTGATTTCTCTCTATTAGTTGTCTTTCGCATATTTTGATTGTATTTATTGTGTCCCTTTCTGTAGATGTACATCAGGTCATCTACAAAGGTGCCTTCTGACAATTCTACTGGATTTAACCGATAATTTTCGATTCTCACTTTTTAGGATTCTCTTTTAGTTGCTTAAATTATATCATCCCTAACTATTATAAATAATAGAGGGCTCAGTACCACACCTTGTTCTAGTCCATATGTCACTACGAAATTCTAATTTGTTTTCCCTAATGTAACCTCAAAAGACTTTTTATTGTGTTCATATGTCTTTCAGATTCATGTATCTATTTCAGGCTATCCCAAACTTTCAAATTCGTGTTCAATTCTTTATTTCCGCCTGTTTAATACAGTTTAAGTCAACTGTTCAAGTTTCCAATCGATACTTAAAATCTAGAGAAATTACACCTTAACGTAGGTCGTCGGTTGGTAACACTGATACATATTTGACAGTTGATTTGAATTTCATTCAGTCATTCGTGTCAAGGTTAGCTTTTTCCAATGTAGATTTGTATGTTTTGTTCATATTTCATATTTCATGAATAGATTTACATAGTCTGAAAACTCATTATAATTTATTGCAAATAATATCTTAAAATTTAAATAATTTCAAACTACCCTCATGCATGACCGAATAATGCATCGTCTAATCAGCTGTCAAAATAAAACTTATTCAGGGGCACCAACTCTCTACAGAAAATTACCAAAATAAATTCGTTTAAGATGCGTGCTTGAATAATGTAATACCGAAACAGAGAAAAATCAATTCTAGTTTTAAACAAAGCGAATATCATTTGTCCGAATGAAATATCTCTCTTTTGAGGGTTTAGCTGTTACATAAAACTTCCTTTCGATGCTCCAAAAGTCTATAGTGAATTTTTTCACCAACCACAACCCTTAACAGTATTATCGAAATGTCTGTTACACAAATTCAATTTATTGGTAAGGTATTGGTATGAATTGATTGAATTTTTGTATTGATATCATTATCACTGCTTTAAATACCCGTAGAAAAAATCGAAAAACATTTACTTATGGGAATGTTGCGGGCAGAAAGCATCCCATCTATTTTTGCAAAACAAATTCAAAAATTTTGTAGTCAGAAATCATAGTTACATGGTTAATTCGATGTTTATTATGTACTGAGCACATTATTAATTGTTACTATTAAACGAAACTCACAAACACACAGTTTGAGCGAGGTAAAGTGATGGTATAGTGTGTTCATTGTGAGTATCACCAGCACCAGAAATTCCAATTTGATTCTAGCATTACAGAGAAATCAAATTAATTAAAATATGTAAAATTTAACACAACCAAATCGAATCAAGCAATTACTCGATTTGGCTGTTATTTATTTACGGGTACGCCACTGTACGGAGCTTGTCTTTCGTTCATTCTTTCTCTAATATTTTTTAAATCCTATCATAACAAAGCGCCCCATTCATCAGTAACAAAGCAAGTCCTGTGGTCGAAATTATTAACATTATAGGTAATGCTCTAATCTCATTTTTACCTTTTGCATTCTTTACAATATTTTCTCTCTTCATCGAGGGAAATACGCGTTCACTTTTCTGCCTTCAGATTATGACACCCCATTGTTAACACCTTTATTTATTTTAACGATTAGTATAGTCCCGTTGAGATTTTAATAAAAGGTTAGAAGAAAAATTGACAGAATCGAGAAAAATAAATTTGTTTCGACACGTAGCGCATAAACTACGAATACCTACCGTTGATCAAATGTTAGATTCAATCACGAAATCGATAGTTTAGGCATTATTTCTAACAAGGTTAGAATCATTCTTCTCTAGAAATTTCAATAATTTAAGGAAAAAATCGCAATTAATAGGGTAGAACATGAAAATATTATAGAATGAATAAATTTCGAATATAAATCCGCTTGAGAATAAACAAAAACTGTATCAAACTGGAAACTAATTTTATTATTAAATGTTATGTATGAAGTAGGAGATAATTAGATATAAATAGTGATAATATTCTAAAGAAACTGGCAATGAACTGTGTTAATAAACAAGCAGAATTAAAGGATATGGCCTAATAAAAAAAAACACAAAAATTTTGGAAAAATCTATATATTTATTTTTCAACGTAATCACTTTTTAGCTCCATACACTTTTCCCGGAGTTTGAACATCTCGAACACCCCTTTTATAATAAGAATCGTCAATGTCTTCAAAATAACCATCAACTGCCAAAATCATCTCTCCATCGTCGAAAAATCTCTGACCACCGAGCCATTTTTTCAAGTCTAGGAACACGAAGTAGTCCGAGGGTGTAAAATCTGGCGATACGGGTGTTTGAGGTAGCAATTCAAATTTTAATTGATTAATTTTGGTCATTGCAATAACGGTTGTTTGAGTTGGTGCATCGCTTGATGAAACAACAACAAAATGCGGCCGTTTTTACTGAATTTCTTCTATCTTTCAGTCCATTGTTCTTTTTTTTCGGCTTTATTTCTTGTCAAACACTCGATGGAACCCTATTCACGACGCTGTTTTAGTTCCTTGCAAATGAATACAAAAAAAACCAACTGAAAACACAATAAATTCTAAAAAAATGTAACGAAAAAATATATATCCCCATATCTGAGACGAACCACCACAACCTCAGCTCTGCAGAGGAGTAATTCCTATATCAGGACCGAAACTATTCAATGCAAGGTACCCTCATATGAGGGGCCAAACGGTCTTGCCGGCCGGGCGCGTCCCTCACTTAAGGGACCCGCACCATTGAAAGTTTTGTACACCGTTCGATTCAGTATTAACCCAGCTTTCAAACCGTTTTTACGACGAAAACGGAAACTCAATCCAACTGATGTCGTACAAAGGAAATTGAAAAAAGGTGAGATGATTCAGCAATTTAAAACTGATGGGATTTGCGGGATGAAATGGAAAGATAAGCGAAAGTTACTTATGATTTCATCAGAAACCCGAAACGATCTAGTCGAAGTCACCGAAATCGACCAGATCGACCAATATTTTGAAGCGGGTCTTTGCAGTGGTATAAGAAGCTACCAACCACATTTTTCAAATGCTTTTGACGAATAGTTTTTTCGCATTTAATGCTTTTTCTGGTCAATTTCCTCGAATACGTCAACCGTCCTGTTCCCAAAGTTCCCCGTCCCATTTTCGCTTGCTACGTTCCCCATTTTGCCACCAACGTTGAGTCTAAAGATGGTAAGACACCCCAAGTCCAGTGTCGGTGGTGTTGGAAAGTCACCAAAGCCAAAACGAAAATACGATACTATTGCAAAGGGTGCAGTGAAATCGAAGGATTATTGTAAATAGTTTATTGCATATGGGCGACGACCCCTCATATGAGGGACCGTTTTTGTCTGGGCGATCCCGCTGTGAATGTGTTAATCCCAACTTCCACATGGAAAATTTCCCCAACCCACCCAAAAAAACCAACAAACCTCTCTCTCTTTTCCTCCCGTTATATTTTCAGTTTGAATTTGAACTAAGGAGATTTATTTGTCAATTTTTTTATTTCAATGTACGCTTGAAAATAAACCCGAAAATATGCTGATTTCTGCAGATATCTAGTGGAAGATTTTCTTGAAAATTTAGGTCTAAGTTCGGTACCTTTAGTATTGATATGATTTTTCCTCAAAAATCCTCAAATTCAGGAACATAATGCTGCCTAATACAAAAAAAATGTTATTTTATGAACAAAACCACGTTTATGTATATCCAACTGTCAACTAAGTGATTTTTTGGATAATGTACAATACCTGACGAAGTCGCTTTCGTTTACGATACTTCCCCTGAACTATAATTTTAAATTTTATCGTCTCCATCTTAACTTTTGACGTTTTCGACAGTAAATATATATATTTAGAGCTTAATTTGCATCACCGATGATCAACAACACATAAAATTCCTTCCATCGATTATTATAAACAAATAAAAATATCGAAGTACCGTTACCAGATGTTGAGAAACTGTTCAAATTAAACACGAGGAAATTCTGTTTTAATACCCTATTGAAAACAGAGTACAAAGCATTCAATAACAAAAATAGCAAAGTTATTTCTATTACTCAAATGAAAATAGAATCGAAATAACAAATAATTATTTAGGCATCGAAAACCAAACACACGTTCATTTCTCAGGAATTTCTACTGATTAAATATCTTTAACGAGCTATAAGATACAGACGTACGCTTTTATTCATTCACTGATTTCATAATTACGTCGACAGGACCGTACTTGGATAATGCAGGAAATATTTCTAATCAGTTTTAGATGTATATATTGAAAATAGTTAAATTGTTGAAATAAATAAATAGAATACAAGCGTTATGTCAAAAAGTCGTGTAACTAACTAAGAAAAACACATATAATCTCCTTCAAGAGCGATTCAGTTATTCCAACGCTTCTCTAAATTCTCGATGTTTAGCTTGTAGAAGTATTTGACTTTGCCTCAAAATAGGCATGAGTTTCGGCAATTGCTTATTCATTTGAGCTAAATTTCTTATCGGCAAGCATTTTTTTGATATCAGCGAATAGCCAGTAGTCACTGGGAGCCAGATCTGGACTGTACGATGGATGAGGAAGCGATTAGAAGTATAATTCGTTCAATTTAACCATCGTTGACATCGATTTGTGAATTATTTTGATAAAACAGTGGTTTTTTCTTCGACATATAATCCAAAAACTCTATTGATTATCTCTCCCTTTTTTTGGAAATACTGAAGTTGATTGTTGTGCCTTTGGACGCTTCGGACGTGGTATTTGATCGATGGTGAGTAAACTCGAGACCCACTTTGAAGAAAACTTTCTCATGGTCAAAGGTTCATACATATTTGTAAACACCTTGCCTTCTTATTTACGATTTATTCAATTTACGATTAGATATATCTAATTTTTGAACTTTTTCGATGTTCTCTGGAGTACGAAATATTTTACAAATGTGTTGTACCGCGTGACATTCGACTTGTTGTCTTGTGTCGTTTCCAATCTAGATTTTAAATCGGTTTTTGTTTTACTAACAATATTTCTATAATTTACAAGTAATTTTTGAAGTTGTTTGACGATTTCTCTGCAATTTGTGTTTTTGTGCACATTTTAAATGATCCCTATTACTGTTTTTCGTAAAACAAAGTATTTTGTTGTGAAAAAGTATGTTTTCAATAACTTAATAGGTAGGCAAGATTTTAACTGCTGAATTTACATAGTATAGGAGCTGTTCCGACTAAGAAAGACAAAATAGCAACGGACTTCTCTATCCTCCGAGGTTCCAGCTCGATTCTGCGCATTCTCAAGCATGCGCAGGTTAGATAAAGTGTCTCGAACGAGAGATTATATCCATATATAGAGTCCATATAGGAATATTAAATATATTTCTGTATTATATTCTAATACGGATCTGCATTATCCTCAGTTTTTTCGACCTAAAAACTTGATGAAAACAAAATCGAAACAGTTGTTTGGTTGTATAATCCTCATAATTGTACATGAACGAAAGTCCATATGTTTTAATAGATATTTATCAGCTTGTTAATACTTATTTAAAAAAAAAAACGGTAGCCAAGTCGAATTAAAGGTAAAAATCTACTTCTTGCATGCAGGTGGGCTCTGATTCAATATTTATACAGCCATATTTTTTTAAGAAATGAGGAGTCATTGTGTGTTTTCGTGTACTGAATATTAAAGAGACATTGTTTATGGAAATCGAAGTAGAAGGTTATTTGAAAAGTAAAAATCGGGATTGAAAATGAGATGTTTATAATAAATTTAAATATACAATGTGATTGTAAAAGGTCTTCACACATACTACTATTTGTAAAAGTTACAAATAAAAGTTGTAAATCCTATAATTTTACACAAAATGGTTTCGTTGAAGTTTTATTTAGTTTCAAGTTAGAACTAAGCCGAAATTTCTGGAACCGTTGGTTAAATTCATGCTGAACACACTGTTTACACCACCACTACGCCAACACTCACAATTACACTGTCCGACGCGCGTTTCGTTAACCAACTTATCGTCTTCAGAGATTGAATGTAACCTGTAAACCTTCAGTCTCTAACAGTATAATTGTGAGTGTTGGTGTAGTGTATTCATCAATTTCGATCGATATTGGGGACAATTCTTAACTGGAAAGTGAAAAAAAAAACGATGATAGTGACATTAAATATTCAAATATTCAATAATTAATAATTTTTTTCACAATGTACACGGCGAATTTAATTTAATTGACACATTGAAAGACATAAATTCATTTTTCTACTACCGTGCATAAAGTACGTACTTTAGACACTTCATTTTACGCACTAGTGCGTAACGAAATTTATTATTAAGGTCTCCGTAGCGTAGTAGCTAGAGTACAAGGATCACATGCGGTAGGTCCCAGGTTCAAGTCGCGCTAATTCCGATTTTTATTTTTCTACTTATGTAATAAGTATTATTTTGTTTGTTAGTTCTAATCTTGTTTAAAATGTTCAAAATATGAATAAATTTATAATATATTTCATAAGGAATCAATAAAAATACTAGTACGTAAAGAAACATACTAAAATATTGTACGCAATCGAGTGTAAAGGCCTTTTATTGACTTATGTGATTGTCGCATTCGTCCACGTTTCATGTACAGTATTTACATTCGTCCAAAAAAGGCTCGGGAGCAGATTCCTCGGAAAATAACCATTGTTTAAACTCTCTAGAATTTACTAGTGTACTAAAATTAATCTAATTTCATCTATTTTAACATATCAAGTAAAAAAGTCGCTAGAGTTTTATTTGTCGATATCCAACCATTTGTAAGACCAGCGAGCTTTTGATCAGCATCGAACAATTACGGTAGCTACCTTCATAGCTTTTTCAAACGTAAATTTTTCTATGTAATATGCCATCAAATAATAGCCGGATCGCAATAAATTCTCCTACTTCGAAATCGTTTTTTCTGTAATTATATCTTCTGCAAAAAACAAACCTTTGTTTCCGTCGGATGTAGTCGAAGCCGGCTGGAATGATTTTATCGAATTAAATTTGATTGATTATAATTATGTCTGAAATTTGATTTGCTAGCGCAACTGAGACGTCTTCTTCAAGTAGACTGATTTTATTATTGAATTTCCTTCTACTTTTACTTTCTTTTTTCTTTTAAACCGACTATAATGGTAAGTGGGACTTATGTCAGTAAGTTAAGTGAACTATAAATTCTAAACATCGAATGATAACAGCAATTTAATATATATTAGATAAAATATTAATTTGGGGCTTTGCTGGATTCAGACTGAAGCTTATTGTAAGGTATTAAAAGTGTTTGGTGATGATTTTGTTGGCTTAGGTGAAAACTTGGAAGACGTAGTGTGTACTGACACAAACGCGCTGTCAAGATCGTCATTTAGCGTTTGGAATGATACCGAATGTACTAAATATCAATTGCGAAATTGTCAAGTAGATGTTAACTCATAATAAAGTCTGTTTGAAATAAATAGTAAGTAATCTCGCGCTTTTCGATCGCACCATTACGAGCTACGAAATCTGGGTTGTTCAATTAGACCCAAAAACAAAGTACCGGAATCAGTTTTCGCTACCAGCAAATGATCCGAGACGAAGAAAGCTCGTACTTGATAGAGATAGGATAGACCTGGGGAAAAGAGTCCAAACGAATCGTGACCAATTGGGCATTTTACTATGATTATGCATCCTGCTACTGCCTGCAATTTTTAACTTTCAGAAAGATTTTTGGGATATAGTCACCTTATTCATAAATATCGTAAAGACAACGCATTTTGAGAATCGGAGCTGCAGCTGCTTTCTTAGGGGCGTCAACAGTATAACAACAGGGGTTTAGCTACCGCCGTATCAACGATACGGGGCTCCCGGGCTACAAAGGCCCCTAACGTGTGTAAATATTTCTGGCAACTATTTTGGATACAACATAAGACTTGTCAAAAATTGACCAACTTTCTGTAGGTTTTAGATACATCTCGATAACAGAAATTGATGATAAAGAATTAAAAACCTGAGAGTCCCTTTCGGGGTTTACAGCAGTATCCGAATCCAGTGCAGAAGGACTTGAAACTCAAATTTTAAATACGATTAAAGAATATGAAATTGATTTGTCTGAAGGTAGAGGACAGGGTTATGATGGAGCAAATGTTATGTCGGGTGTATATGGAGGATTTCAAGCCCTTATAAATTTAATTTTAAACGTGTTATTGAAGTGTCGACTTTTTTCGATAATTTAGAAAAAATATATACTTTTGTTAGCGATAGTATAAAACGCCGGGTAATGTTGAATAACGATTCATCTTAAGAAGGTACGACCTACTAGATGGTCTTCGAAGAACGACGCTTTATTAGCGATAAAAAAATTTTTTTATTAATCATGAAAACTTTGTACCAACTAAATTTTATTTCTACCAAAAAAGATGAACGTGAAGAATGTAAAAATATAATTAACATTGTAGAGAATTATGATTTCTTAGTGCTTGTCACATTTTTTTCTTTACGAAGTATTTGAAATCATTAATCCCGTTTCTAAAGCTCTACAGCATGAAAATAATGACTTACAGAAAGCTAGTATTTTATTAAGTAATCTTTTGAATAGACTAAGCGAACTAAAAAATCAAAATTCATTCAATGGTTTGCTAAATGAGTCCAGAGATTTAGCAAAAGACTGGAAGGTAACAACTGTTTATAAAAATAAAAGACGAAAGATAACGAAGCGTTTTTTTGATAAGTTATCACAAGATGAGAAAAATTCAGACCCGGAATCAAATTTCAAAGTCAATGCATACTATTGCTGTTTAGATATATTAATTTCTCGAATTAAACAAAAATTTGAGTGCCTTTGTGACCCGAGTAATGTGTTCGAAGTATTTTACAACTCCTATCTTCTCAAACGAAGTGATAAAAAAACGTTTCCGGAAAACTGTCGGCTAAATACAATCAAAACATCTCAGTTAATATTTATGAACAATTAATTGCTCTGAAAACATGCTTAAAATCTGAAATTCAAAAAATTCATTCCATTAAAGACCTCATGGAATTATAGCTGATAAAATTCAATAGCCTTGCATCAAGTTTTCAGTTTATAATTGATCAAATTAACAGCTGACTCGACCTATCCCTATCTCCCACTATTTTGTTTTATATATAGTTGGTAGCCATGTTTATATTAATTTTTAATTTAGTTAAGTTGGCAGGGGACAAGCACTCTTAGATATGTTCAAGTGACACAAAATTTGTGACAGGCAAACGTGTTCCAATTTCTAATTTTAACAATTTTTCTAAAAATATTGAACAACAATCCGACGATTATTAAGCAAGAGTTTTGTTAATCAATTCTTCATTATTTAAACTAACATAACCCAAACTCACTGGAAATAACAACATTTTCCAGAGGTAATAACATCATGCTTTCTATTCTTGACACTTGACACTTGACATTTGACACTGATTAAAAATTAGGACTTCAATAGGGCTGGAACGGCTATCGGACTTGTCATTGTTGTCTATAGAGGCAGACTTGTTAGAAAAACTGAAATCGTCTTCAGCTATAGATGATTTAATAAATCAATTTGCCGAAAAAATGGCAAGAAAAGTGTACATTTAATTTGAATTGTTTGGCTTGCTCAATTACTAGGAGGAAGCGATAACTTATAATCAATAAATATTTATTTTAATTCACTGCAAGCATTTTTGAATCTTTAGTGAAAAATTTTAACCTTCATTTAGGTCCCTCAACTAATTTTGATACAGGGCCCCTACAAAGCTCGCTACGCCACCTTCTAGTTATGCTAGTATGGTCAGTATGGACTTTGAAAGTTTAAATCAGGGCCGGATTAAGATTTATAAGGCCCGGGGCTAAAATAATGACGAGGGCCCCTTAAGGAATTCGAAAACCCGGAAAAATTCACAAAATAATATCAATACGTTAGATTTGTGGTATCAAAAAAGTCAGAATTATGGGGCCCTGTTGACCTGGGGCCCGGGGCTACAGCCCCCCCAAGCTCCTAGCTTAATCCGGCCCTGGTTCAAATTATAAAAAAACTCGAGGCATTTGAGTTGTGGCTCTATAAACGCATCCCGAAGATACCCTGAAGATACAGAATCACCAAGGACGAAGTACTAAGACGCATTGGTCGCAAAAGAAAGCTGTTGACCAATTATTAAAATAATAGAAACATGATGGAGGGCAGAGTAGAGGGAAAGAAAGGCGTCGGCTGAGAATGGACAAATTTCAGCGTCGGCGAATTGTTTCATGTTGCGAGGGACAGAGACGCATTTAAAAACGTGGTCGACAACCTTCAATGAGAAGTCTGCCTGAAAAAAAGAAGAAGTTTTGCAGTTTAATAATAATTGAACGTAAAATATTTTTTTGGCAGGTTTATTTCTCATGCTCATACGTTATAATCAAAAGAAGCAGTAATAAAATTATATTGAGAAAATATTTGATTGACATTGCATTCAAAGTTTTAACTGTGTATGTGTGTCAACAAATCAACCTTCTGTTCACTAAGTCGCATTATATTCGTGAATACTGTTTATTCGATAGACATTTGCAGGAATTCATATATTTTCTCTTTGTCAAAACTATTGATTAATATGTTTATTTATCGTCTAATGAATGGATTTGAGTGAGTCGCTTCGGGTAAATTATACTACCTACATAAATCTCTGTGGATGATAGTACGGTAAAATTACTCAAAAATCAGTCTAACCTCAACGTCTAAAGTAAAACTACTATTCACAGGTATTTTCAAAAAATTCACAAACGAAAATAGTCTCGTATATAATTTTATTGAAATAGTAAATATTTTATACAAAATTTCATCAAAACATTCCGATTTTAGTGATTGTTGGTGATAATCCCTCGAAAGAACGACACCCTTCCGCTTTCTTAGGAGGGGCTACTTTTCAAAAAAAAAATGTAACGAAAAAATATATATCCCCATATCTGAGACGAACCGTTTTCTTTGTCTAGGGCGTTCCTTTCTTTCCTCATCACTCCAATTGAATCGTTCGTTGTTTTCAGTCTGAAACGGTGCTAGTCACACTACCTCCACCACAACCTCAGCTCCGCAGAGGAGTAATTCCTACATCAGGTCCGAAACCATTCAATGCGGGGTGCCCTCATATGAGGGGCCAAACGGTTCCGATTTTACTGACTGTTGGTGATAATCCCTCGAAAGAACGACAACCTCTTCGCTTTCTTAGAGAGGGCTACTTTTCAAAAGAAAATGTATACGTCAGACAAAAACAAACCGCGTCAGAAGTAAAATTTTTTATATTATCAATTATGGTACGAGGAAAAAAGGAATAATTTCTTGAATAACTAGATTTATGATGAAAATTAATAATTTGGTTCGCTTTTTTCTCATATACTTGAGTACAAAAAAATTTGTATATTGATGGCTTTATAGTTTTTCAAAATATTTCATTAAGACCAATACACTTTTCATGCCATCGAACCAAGTGTCGAAGCATTATTTCCATTCTTCTTGAGGTACCTCAAAGTTTTCAATCTGCGCGAATAAAAAGAACAGTCCAAACAAGAACTGTGCGGCGGATGACCCATCAAATCAATGTTTTGACTGTTCCAAAAAGCTTTTGTTTGAACTGATACGTGGGTGCATATTGTCTTCGATTTGTTTCCCTGATTTTCTCGAACACTTCTGGTACACAAGTGCAAGTGCTTCTTGCACGAACAAATTTTGTTGGATTTGTCTTGAGAGACCCTTATAGTCGACTGTTGTTTAGTTTCGGGTTTATATATATATCTAGTCCAACGATTTGTCGCCTGTCACGATCTTATAGACGTCTTTTGAAGCAACGCGTTTCAATTTTTCCAGCATTTCTTAGCACCAATCGACACGAGTTTTTTTTGAACGATTGTCGAATTATTCGGCATCTAAGAGCCGAATGTACATGCAATCTCGAATGTATGCAAGTGGAACGAATGCCCAATCTCGTGGTATGTCAAACGTCGAGCTTGCAATGTCAGTTTGAGCACAGCATCGATGTTTTCTGGCACAACAGCCGATTTTGGATGACCTTTACGAAATTTATACTGTAGCGAAGTGAGACCGCGATTGAATTCGGAAAACCAACGAAACATCGTGACTCAAAATGGTGCTTCATCACCAAAAATCGCATTTTTTTACCAAGATGAATGTTTCAAGTATCTGCAAACAACTGAGACAGCACTCGTTTGACATTGAATTATATCTTAGTGTTCAGAATCAACTGTACCACTGAGTTTCAATATAATCAATATTATACGGACTTTGCCCCAGGAAAATCAACCGCTAAGAAGTGGTTTGCTTCCGCATCCACAGTATTCTCCAGATTTGGTCCCCGGCGGCATTTTTCCTGATCTTATACCTCAAGAGGACGCTTGTGAGATATATATGAAGTGTTTATCTCCCGAACTAGGGTTTATTTTGAGATTAGAGACAAATTTTCAAAATTTAGAAAATTATCACCCTCGATTCACTTTGTAAAATTATAAAATTCATATTAATAAAACTCCTTTAAGAATAATACCCTAAATATATAATTTGTCTTTATTCCTATATTGAAAAACACATTTGAAAAGCAAACATTTGATTTTCTCCTATACGCTTAGGTGCACGCTATTTTTATTTCAATAATTTTCATCTCTCTTCTTGGAGTTCTTCGACTAAATCCATAGAGGCGCATAAAAGGGACCAAGGGTAAATCTGAAAGGTTTTATATTCCTGCTGCTACAGACCTCTTGAAAACACACGTTATCTCAAGTGGGCCACGTCACAATTCGACGAGGGCCCCATAATATTTCGCCCCTATGCACAGTATATACACCAGCAACGCACTCTTTCGGTATAATATCTTTCTCTCACTCTAATAGATGGTACGAGATCTGTCCGGATATCAAAACAGAGCCGGCACGAACCAAAATTTGAAATTCCTACTTAAATCTCAAATTAGACGTTCACAAATTTGGTTACTAAATAAAAATAATTCAATTCGACGTAAACACATGATATTATGTATTATGTATACTCAGTTTACTTTTGAGCCAGGTTTGAAGCAGATTTTATGTTTACATTCACGTCTTACGTTACATTTTTTAAAATTCTCACCGCCTCTCCAAATTTGTAATATTTATTTTAATTATTTCAACTCATCTCAGGTACTAGTGTAGAAAATCGAGTTACAACTCTGTATCAAAATGAATCGTGTCCAGCAACGCGTGGTCATTGAATACATGCGTTTAAAAGAGTTGAACTCAACCTAAGTTCAATTTAGGAAAACTACAATATCTTAATATAACTGAGAAAATGATTTAAATCTAATAGACAGTCATGTGGAGACACAAACTCGAAAAAAGAAAGAAATGAATCGAAAACTTCATGCTCTATATCTCGATGGAAAGTTGTGGCGGTTGTGTGCACATTTCCAGAACTAAATGTCAATAATTACGAAATGTATGAAAGGATCAGTGTTCTATCGAAACAAAAAATGACCATTTCTGATCTAAAATTTAATTGAAAGAAGTTTTAGCCTGTCGAACGAGATACCGCAGTTCTGAAAATTTCTGTAGATGTCTATCCGAGCCATCTACGCAAGTCTTTCAGCCATGAATTTTGTCTACCGCCGACCGACCGTTTTCCTTCGATCTTCACTTCTATTATCACTTCTCTTCTTGATTGTCGTGAAAAGTTACCCATTTGCTGTAGGATCTCTATGTTTGTCTTATGTTGCGTCAATTTTCTTCTCTGTGGCCGCATCCATACAGAAGTACAGGAAAAATGTAACAGCGAAGCATTCTGGTCCAGAGTTTCAGGCTGAGGTTGCGATTTGACAGAAGTGTCTTCATGTTGTTCGGAGTTTTCGGCGCTTGCTCAATTCTTGATCTGATTTCGAGTTTTGGGTCGCATTGTTGGTTGACGAGCGTGTCCAGGTATCTTAGAGATGACACTTGTTCAATGATCTCTCCATGGTGTCTTAGGGTGGCGTTTCTTTGTATTTTCGGGAATACCAATAGCCTAAATGGAGATATTGAACGTTAAGTGGCTTTATATTTGTTGTTGTTTAACAAGAAAAACAAAATGCAAACAAAGCATTAACTTGATAAATGTTATTCAGACTGAGATCCATCTGGGACGATGGTTAAAAAGTGGTGTACTGACTTCAAGGTCAAATTGTCTCAGATGAAGTTTTTATGAACGATCTATAATTGCACAAGAAACTATACAAATTATAAATAATCTGTACAGGCAATAATATTGATATTTGACTATGGATAAAACATTGATTCATTACTGTAGTTCTAATTGGATAATATCGTGTCATCAGCTGGTAAAAACCGTCTAAAACTAGTAAAGTTTCAAACATCGACTGCTAAGTTTGTGATATTCATATTTAGAAGCCTCAAACAACCTCAAATACAAAAGGAAAAAATTCTGCTTTTAAAGACAACGCAGGTTCTAAGCTTGTGGTATAATTGATCGAATTGCGCTTGATCATCCAGTGTACTTTTAACGTTGTCGTCCAATTTGGCTCTTTGCAGATCTTCAACGAAAGAAATTTGGCTACACACGAAGAAGTTCTACAGAAAAAAGTTAGAGGACCAATGGAATGTTTGTTTCACTCTTGACAACAAGACAACAAAGTTGATGGATTAATATCGTGTATTCAGCAATATTTACTATATATCTTATATTACTATATCGTAATTGCCGTTCAATTATCAAAATATATATATAAAATGAATATTAAAGCACCATAAAACCCAAATTATTTAAAATAAGAATTTCAAATACACTCCAAGCGTCAATGAGTTTGGCCAAAAGTAACGATAGTCCTATTTAAACTACCAGAAATGTTTAAAACCAAACAATAACATCAAGACCTTTGCTTTATAATGTGAAATGTGCGATTCGAAATAAACAATGATCCAGAATCTACTGCCATTTGTTTCATAGAATCGTTTGCCATCGGCCGCGCCGGTTCTGCAAGCACACTATTAAATACGTTTTACATTTTTATTGATTAGTGTATTCAGCGTAACGCAGGATTAGAAGGATTTAGCAAATATTTACCAAACTGACATTAAATTGACATTTAGGATGTTATATTCCTATAATACCGAGTCATAAGTTTTTATGCAAATCAAATTGAGATTCTACAATCGGAATTTTTTAACAATACGGGGGGAGTAAGAAAAAAAGTAATTCGTAGTCCCAACTATTGAAGATTACACTGACTACAACCATGACAGACACGTAGGGCAGAGCGGGATAACTTGATTTTGGCGTAAGGTTCTTTCAAAGATAAAAAAAAAGTTTATTTTAAATCAGTCGTTCGTTTATTGGACCACATAAATAACTGTCACAAACATAAGATGCACTGACACCAAAAGTGCACTTACCATCATCCCAATCTTGGCAACTAGTGTTAAATTTTCTTCCGAGGAAGTATAAACACCACAGAAACAACCAGTTGATGATACGGCCGAAATTACAGTGTCACGTTTTCCCGGTTTACTTCAGCTGCTATTATTTTACCTGATTACAAAACTATTGGAATAGTTTCGACGATTATTTTATTTAATCATGTCGCCCTTACATTTCATGACACGTTCATAAGCAAGCCTTCGCTTAAGCCGTTAAGTAAACATAGAGGAAACTTTCTTAATATAGTCTTTCAATATTTTTCCTTGTTCAATTGAAAAAACGTTGGTGTTTAGCACGGTCCGTTTTTTATTTTTGTAAATTCGCATCCTAAAATTAAAACAACATAAATCAAGCGTATCTTGAATAAATTAGGGGTCATTTGAATATGGCTCATTTGACTCAAAACGTTTTGTCTCAAATCAACCCTTCCTCGAATTCCATCTAACATCACGTGCTGTCAAAGATGGATGGATTCATGGACATCAACATCATAGGCTTAAGGCCTACAATACGTTGAAGAAGAAGAAGAAGACTCGAAATGCCTGCTCCCTGCTTTGTCTTTTACCACCTGCTGTATACCGTGTGCGAGATAATATAAGTGGAGCTCTAAACTCCACGGCTCAACAGACCCTCCTCTTTCCTACTATTAGTGCCGAAGAAACAGTAGCAGTACTACTAGCAATGGAATTGTTCAAGACCTTTCAATGAAGAGAATACAAGAAGAATTGTACTGTTGGTTCGGGATTCCAGAAATGGGCTGTGACCACTGTCAAGGATCTAAGGAGAAGAGACAATTGAGAAACTTTCGGTTTTCATACAAAAAACGTACCATTAACACGCAAGAGGACAAGAAGTGTGTATAGTTGTACCACAATTTTTGGTTCCAACTTCTTTACATTGCTGGTTCTTTAACGCGGGTCACAAAAACCATGACCAAAGTTGGAAGCAAAACATTCGCTCGGTGCGTCCAATCATACCAGCTTGGTGGTACCGAATTTATAAGTGTACTGAAGACAGTGTACAAATTAACGAAATCAATTTGCTAATATATGTAATATCATAGTTTAAGTTTAAGAAAAATGCGTTTTTAGACGACGCCATCTGAAAGTTGTTCGTTCTGTATTCATTTACATACCGAAAATTGCGTTTTGAGTGTTCCATGTAGTGAAAGTGACAGTTTCGTAATGCAAAACACTTTCGAGATGCTCTGGAGTGGCTCTTGTCACTTCAATGTTGACAGTTGACAGTTTCACTTCGATGATTTTGCATAACCTTAAATTTTGTTTTATCCGAAGTTTTGTCTACTATTAACTTAACTAATAAAGTTATTGCATAAAATTCTGATTTACTTAAACCATAGAGCACAAATTCTTCAATCAACCACCGCTATACACAGATCTTTGAACGTTTTGAAGTTGCATACAAATTCAACAGTATGTATATTGAACACGATTTGAATAAAACAAAAATAACTCAACAATAGTAATAAAAAGATCATTCGGAAAATTAGAACCGAAGAAAATGACGCGCATACTGACAAAAATCTTTCGCTTCCGCGAAAAAGCCACTGGGACAGCTGACCACGTTATAATTGGAGAAGCTGTCCATAGGGAAAGGCTGTGACACCTTGTAGTGGTGGATTATAGGGATGAGCAAATGAAAACATTATATCGATAAATATCGTATCGATATAATCAAAAAATATCGATGTATGCAGCGTAAAAAATATCGAATTGTAAGTGAAATATGAAGTTAGTATATAGTAAGTTTTTTTAAAAAAAAAATATCGAATTAGATACTCAAAAATTGATATCGAATATGGATATTTCAAGATAAAAAAATATCGACGATATTTATCGATTAATTTTTGAAAAAATATCGATAGTTTGATATATCGATAATTTGTGCCCTTCCCTAGTGGATTATTAAGTTTGTGCCATCCGAATGGTAAGCAGTATATAAAAAAAACAAAGAAAAAACACTAAAATCAATAGAAAAAGCGATAGAATTCAACAAGTTTTGTTTACCTCACGAAAGCCATTCATAAAGTACGATTTAGATACGTAATTTCGTAATTTCTTAAGACTATGAAGAAGGCAATTACTTTACTTTCTTTTAATCGTCCCCCCTCATTTATTAACGACGCGGTACGTTTTATAAAAAATAGAAAAAATGGTAAAAAGTACGTTATTACACAATAGATTGACGTCGAGATTCTTTGTTTAAGAATACCACTAACAATTCCGATTCAAAATTAATTTTGTTTATGTTTGTTCCAGTCATCGAGCTCCCCACGCCGAGTGGCGGTTCCAGTTCTAGTCAAAGACGGTAAACCTTGTTCTGGCGGTGGTAACAATACGAATCAAACCGCAACTTCGAGTACATCATCCGATACTACTCGAACGCAACAATCTCCAGCTTGCCAACCACCTCAACAGCAAACGCAGTGTATGGCGAATGGCGGTTTAGCTATGGCTTATCGACAGCAGGGGAATTACCAACAGCAATGCGCCGGTTATCTGCCATTACAGACTCGGGCTTGGTAGTACGAAGTTGAAAACTTTTGTTACGAACAGTACGGACTAGTGTACTGCGGGGATGTGTAAAAAGTGAGCTATTGGCATAAATTTACATTATATCGGGTGATCCGATTAAAATTCTCACCCCCAATTATTTCCAAAACGGATCATAGTTAATCTACATGGGGTCGTATGTTTATCGTAGTTTCGAACTTTTTTTATCCCTCTGGCGAACTGATACGCTACTGTTAGTTTTATTTACTTTGATTCTCTTTCGAAAACTAAGAAAATCTTCTAGGTATTCTTGAAATTGTCAATCCTGATCATTCCCGTTCAAAAATTTGTTAAATTCGAACCAATACAACTCAAACACATTGAACAGGTCGCACGAAAAAAATCAAATTTTTTGAAATAGTTCTGGTCAAGTCCGGCATTATATGACTTGGTGGTAGTTGCCGGCACCAGCAAACAAACATTATATTTCCCCCCTGAATTGATGAATTTAATATGGGGGACACCACTAATGATTGTTAGATCGGTAGATTCATTTCCATTAGAATTTACAAGTTTCGTCTTTTTTGGGGTAAAAATTAAAGGAATCCAGAAGAGTACCACGAATCATAAAATACTGTTGCGCCCAAAATATGACAACTGTGGTCAATTTACCTCCACGCTAATTTGATTCCCTGAGGAATTACAGTAGGGTTCAAAATGACGAAAAAAATTAAATTTATTCACCACCATCCAACTTAAAAATACCAAATTTGGTACACCCCATGAGACTGTTACCATTTAATGTGTTTTCGAGGGGTTGCTTTGGGTGCTACCACGACAAAAAAAGTATAAAAATTAATCCTATTCTAAATTAAAATAGATCGTTTTGATATTTCTTGCGAACCTGTAGTTTTCGAGATATTGAAGTTGGAAATTTACTTGGAACACCCTATATATTTAGCAGTATTTTTGAAAGTACTGCTAGAAGTATACTATTACAAAGTGGTTATAAAAATTATTTTGTAATGTAATGTAAATTTAAAAAAAAAATGATCTCTAGTTTTACTCTGAAAGAGAGTCGTACTTAAAAAATTATTGAAATTTGAATGTTAACTGAAATTGTAAAAATTCATTTTCAAAAAAGTGGTAAAGGAATTTGTGAGAAGAATCTTGAACAAGTACTTGAAGTAGCTCAGTAAGGAGTAGATTCATTCACGTGGAAATCAAATGACTTCTACCAGTTCAGAAATTGAAAATAAATAAATGGAGCTATAACAGGGTTTTCTAGTATGTTTTCAAAGTTTGCGGCATAATCGTTATGGACTTGGAATGTTTCATCAATAAATGTCAAGATGGATCATCTAAGTTCAAAATTCCCCATCAAATAACTTGTAATCAGTAGAACGATTCAGAAAGACCCTCTCGAACAAGTTGCAATGGCTTAGACCCATAAAAATACACTTCAATTTCTAGTTTGAATAAAGAATATACGAGGATGTATTGATATTTAGTTAGCTTAGACTAGTTCCATGCATAAACAAAATATTGCGTTACCATAGCAACGAACAATAAATTATTAGAAGTGTAAGTGTAAAGTTTGACATGTCCACCAAAATCGAGCCATCATCAAGTACCTGTATCTAAAAGGGTTAAGAGGTAAGCAGATACGTATGCGACCGTGAAAAATTGGACTGCAAGCTTCAAAAGAAGTAAATTTTCCATTGAAGATGATGATCGATCAGAAAAGCCAGTTTCTGTGTCAGTTCCCGAAAATATCGATGAAGTTCATGACATGATTTTATAAGACCGTCGAACTGGGCTAAAAATTTGGACATTGGAGAAATATTGCTGCAAAATGGATCCCCAAATGTTTGAATGTTGACCAAAAGCTCGATTTGAAAACGATGTAGACTTCTTAAACCGAATTGTTACTATGGATGAGACTTGGGTACATTCCTACGATCCAGAAACAAAGCTACAATCGATGGAATGGCGACTCTCTAATTCTCCAAAACCTAAGAAGTTTCGTGTTCAAAAATCTGCTGGAAAAGTTCTTGCTTCACTTTTTTGGGATTTCCATGGACTAACCTTGATTGATTTTTTGAATAAGGCTAGAACTATAACTATTAGACATTACTGACCACTCTACGCGAAAAAATTAAAGAAAAAAGACGCGAAAAACTATCCAAACGTGAATTGTTTTTGCAGGACAACGCCCCTGCACACAAATCTCATGTTGTCATGCAAAAAATTCCTGATTTAGGGTTTGAATTAGTAGAACACCAGATTTGGCTCCGTTCGACTATCATCTCTTTCCTCAACTAAAAAAAAGTTGAAAACTTCGTAAATTTTCTTCCAACGAGGAGGTAATATAAGCTGTGGAGGTCTGGTTTGCAAAGCAAGAAGAAACACTTTCGGGATGCTCTGGAGTGACTCTGGAGTGGCTCTTCCCACTTCAATGCTGACAGTTGACAGTTTCACTTCGATGATTTTGCATAACCTTAAATTTTGTTTTATCCTAAGTTTTGTCTACTATTAACTTAACTAATAAAGTTATTGCATAAAATTCTGATTTGCTTGAACCATAGAGCACAAATTCTTCAATCAACCACCGCTATACACAGATCTTTGAACGTTTTGAAGTTGCATACACATTCAACAGTATGTATATTGAACACGATTTGAATAAAACAAAAATAACTCAACAATAGTAATAAAAAGATCATTCGGAAAATTAGAACCGAAGAAAATGACGCGCATACTGACAAAAATCTGTCGCTTCCGCGAAAAAGCCACTGGGACAGCTGACCACGTTATAATTGAAGAAGCTGTCCATAGGGAAAGGCTGTGACACCTTGTAGTGGTAGATTATTTTTTTTTAAACATCTAGAGACGTTGCAGGTCCGTTGTAATAAATGTATCCAATTAAGAAGAGAATATATTGAGTAATAAAATATTTTGACATTGAAAGTTTGGTTCTATAGTAGGCTAAGAATTTTTTAATATATCCTCGTATATTCGTCACTCCTCCAAATTTTTTATACAATTTTCAGTTTATTTTTGTGTGGTAAAGTACAGACGCGTGATAAAAAACTTTTTTCATTCTACCTCTCGTTTCTGAGCTAAAGGCCTTTAAGATTGAGAAATTACATAAGTTCTAAGCTTACCAACTTACCAAATTTTTCTACATTTCAATTCTTTCCTTACATGAAGTTCGACAGTATGCAGTTCATTTAGAAACGTTCGATTATGTTTCAATAAATAATTTCAATTTATGATAATTTTCTTCGGAATGTCCCTTTATGGCGAACAGTTTTCTTATCATGTACAATAATTTAAAAATTTACATATCTTATAAACCATAATTTTTATCGAGTTAAGCAAAGAGTACCTTTTTGTAAAAAAATCGATTGAAAAATTCATTTTTGCTATTTTTAGATTATACAGGTTGTCCTTGTAAAAGTTACGGATTGCTAAACATTAGGCAGGAGCCGCCCCTGGCCTTTAGATAATAATTTACAAAATATACTTAAATATAAGTTTTGATTTCGCAAATGCTGTAACTCAGAAACGAGGGGTCGTATGAGAAAAGTTTTTCCCGAATTTTTTGCATCAAGACCCGTATTTTGTACTATGTTTGGATTTCAAACCACTTAAGATATTTTTCAACAGTAAATCAACAATTTTTTTGAAAGAAATAAGATGCCACAAAATTTGAAGGTACTTAGAAGTTATTAAACTTCCCTTGGACCCCTAAAACCCAACTAGTACCTATAATTAAATAGTAAAAATTGTTAGCTTGTAAAGAAATAATTATAAGAAGTGGTGTCATTTATAGAAATTGATTTACCCCAAAGGATTTTTGACGTTTTGAACTAGAAAACTTGACAAGGCGTTCATACAGGGTGTTGTGCTCTGTAAACCAATTCTACTGTATAAATTTGTATTATGTGATTCTTATATGTAAATAAGAAATTTGTAAATTGGAATAATACTCGTATTTTGTAAATAAAAAGAAATTATTACATATTATGATTGCAATTTTTTTCTGTTTTAATAATTTCTTTAATCGGAAAATAACAAAAGAAATAGTGCAATTCTTTATATTACAAATATCATGTTATTTGCATTTTAGATACCTATTTATCACCCGAACTTTCAACTTTATTACACATTGTCTCATAGGGCGTGTCGCGTTTATCATTTACCTAGAGTTAAATCACCGTTTCTCAGCCTGTAGGGTGCGCCGCCTAGGACCCTACGTGGGGGGCACTAGTACATAAAGCGAAAGAAAAAACTATGCTATTTAATTACTATAAATTACAGTCAACGGCCGCGCACGAAATTAATCTTGTGAAATACTAGAAGTCGGCAATTTATTTGAAATTGCTATTTATTATTCATTCCATTAAAAAACATTTCTACATATACGGGATGTTCAAAGTTTTGTGATGTGACGCATAATTTACGTAACATTACGTTTAAGGGTCTCCCAAAAATTTATTTGAAACAAAACTAACCTCCAATAACCAAAATAACAGTTAGAAAAATTGAGTTCAAAGTTTTTATATTTATTCTTGATCCTACTACTTTCTGCCCATGGACTTAGATCAGAGTCCCTTCTATTCATTCCTTTTTTTAAACAAACTTGGCCCATTCTTTTGTCATAATTTTTTCTTGATGCCTCTTCTTTCCAATATGTCTTCTTCTCTTCCTTTTGTTATTTGACTAGTATCGTGTTTGTCATTCCTTTACCGCTTCGTTTCTCATCCTGATTTTTCGTTTTATTCCCTTCACTCTCAACTTTATATTCAGTTTCTCAAACTCAGTTTTTTATTTCCACGTGTTAATATTGGTCGGTATACCATCTTTTTGTTTTTCGTGTTGATTTCCTTTTATCCTTATGAATAACTTTAAAATGTCTCTGAAGACGATGAATTGGTTTTCGAAACGCGCGTCAGGCAACGCAATTATGAGTGTTTGTGTAGTGGTAGCAGTAAACAGATTTTTTCTCGCCTAAACCTTCAAATTGTCTCATTTTCTCCCTTTTAATGCTGCGACCCAACGCTTTATAGTCCCGGGTGGCTCGACACCTAACCTAACCAAAAATTACCATTTTGTTATCTACCCATTTGGTAATCTAGACCTTTCCACCCAATCATACGAGCCCCGTCCTTTTTTTATGAAGTAAATTCAGTTAATTAATAAAAATTAATAAAAATAATAGCAAAGTATCAAATATGATTCGTTCGCAAAATGTATTTACTAAAACAGAAAATCAGTTATCACGATTTTTCCTTCCCATAATTGCCTTCAATACAGTATTACGAAGCTAAGACAATTCGCAGCATTCCAAAAAACACTACATCATTTGTACAATAACAAAAAACTCACATTTTTAGGATGAAACGCCATTTTTGTTGATAAATTTTTTTGTTTGACGTAAAACAGTGTTACCAACACATTCACAATGAAATTCCCTTGGCCTGAAAAAAGTAACCAGGTCCAAAGGTTTACCGCCGATTTTTTAAAAAATTATTGAACAGATGGTATCATATATGTGATACCATACAGTTAGACCCCGCTTAACGCGTTGGATACGTCCAATCAAAGTTAGGAGAAGATGGATAGACATTTCTTACAAAAATAAAAACAATATAAACGAATATACTTATAAAATCAAATAAAGTCAGTCAAATCATTCAGTCTCTTCAGTTTTTCCAGTTTTTTGCCTTTCTGTCTAGAAAGCATCCATTATTGTTGATAAAGCATTCATTATTCATTGTCTTGCTTTTGAATTGGTCCATAATATCAGTTATAGCGATCAAACTCCTTTTTACAAACACCAAACCAAAAAGTTCATTTTGGTTTGGTATTAGAAAGACTAGCTGGTGTTTCTTGAGTTATTTCTTCGACGTCTTTCACATTTCATCCATATAGACAGAGTGTTCGTCGCTCTTACTTCCATCCGGCCAAATCTTTTTCTATTTTTCTTCACCAAGATCTATCTGTTATCTGATTCAAAGAAAGGCTTGTGTTGTTGTAGTTGCTCCAAAATTCTCTTATTGATGACTTCTCTTCTCCGTCTGTTTCCATCCATCTGCCTAGATGTTCGCTGCAAACCTTAAAATTGGTTAAAACAATCCATTGGTTGGATTAGAACATTGGTTTCAGACGGCGAGAAAACCACTTCGACTGGAATGGATATTGTCGGGTGGTTTGGATCGCCACTCTTGTGGTAAACTAGTAGTGGTTTTAATTTGAGATCTAGTAGAAGCGATTTTTTGTACTTTAAATCCTGGTGGTCGTTCCTCTTCACGGAATAGAATGTTCTCGGCTTGGATGTAATTCGGAATTCTTAAGCTTTTTCCGTTATGACAGATTGATGGCTTGATGGCGTTCAATTATAGCTGCAGAGCTTGACGAAGACTCTTTATTCTTAAGAAGTGTCCTTATTGTTGAAGTTGCCAAATTCAATACAGCACTAATTTGAGATTGACTTCACTAGAATCTAATCTTCTAATTGCTGGTATATTTTCTCTGATTGCTTTCTTTTCTTGTTTTTCATAATGAATCATGATAAAAACTAAATATCATGGTATTTGTCACCTAACCTAAGCTAACCTAATCGTCACCGTACCAAGGAAGATTCTTTGATGGGTTGGAACGAACCTATTATGTATATATTTGGCGCAACAATTCAGGGAACCCCCGGCTTAAAATAAAAGAACGCTAAACCGTTAAAAGGTTGAGAAAGATGTAATGAAAATGTGGGTGATAAATTAAAGTCAAAAAGCTCAGTCGATAATTTGGCTTAAAACTAATCTACACTGAAAGAAATTGCCTCTTGCAAAGTACAAAATAAAAAACTTTTTTCCAATATAAACTGTTCGATATTTTGTATCGAAAAATATACAAAATCACGAAATCTGTGCAGCTCATTAACATTTTTACGTTTATGGGGTTCCAAAATACTACAAAAAGTCGGACAAGTTTTATGGTTTTGCTATGAAAAAAATGGGGGCGAATTATGAACTTCTATTATAGTGATTGCGAGTAAATAACAATAAATTACATATTGGGGCTTAATCTGAAATAGGAAAACACAAAAAAATAGTTTATTCATCTATTATTATATTAAAAAAATTGATTTGCAATAAAATTGTTTGATAATATTGTAAATAGTAAATTATTTATAGATGTAACAAATAATTATCTGTACAGTATTTCGATTTAGACTCAAATGATTAATAGGCAAATGAGATGTTAATGATACGATCGAAAAAAATAACAAAATTTATTGAATTTAAGCAAATTTGATTGTTTTTCTTGTACAATTTACTATTTATTCTTCCGCCATTATCAGTGATGATTTTTTTCTGTTTTAATTGCCGTTTATTTGTGTTTTTGGAGCACCTTTTCAAAATTAGAAAAACATCAAATGAAGCTTTCATAGTAAATACTTCTTCACTTTCGTCTGTATTTATTTGCATCGCATTTACCTACATATAGAAAATCTGCACTGTATTGTCGAGTAACTGTGTTTTTAAATATAAATAAAATATACAACTCACTAAAATATATTATTAATCCCACCTTATCCTAAAACGAAGCTCTGGACCCCACCGGTAATCGCTGTGCTCAAAACCTGGATAATAAAGCGGATGCAAAACTAATTCGAAATCTGCTTGAGCTGCAGCGGCTCATACACTGCTAATTGCCTTATATATTTCATAGAACTACAATCAAACTGCACCTTCCAAACACCGAGAAACCAATTTGTTAACCATAAAGAAATTAACTTTTACTACTTCCAGAAATAAAGATAAGAAACGAAGGAATAATTCAACCAAGGAAAATCAACATGAAATAAATTCCTTAAGACAAAGTCCATCACCTATTTGTTTAACAATTCCGATAATTCTTCTTAGAAGTTTCAATAACCAATCCAAAAGCTAAAGCCAAACGGGAGATGAGGGAGAATCACAAATCCAGCTGTATAGCTGAATGAATGTATTTAGGGATGGAGAAGATACATAATCTTTACCGATTAGGTTCCCCCGAACTCCTACGAACATTCGTGCGAGCTCAACACACCAAATGAAAAGTCAATCATCAACGTTTATTGCTCATTGTGTAGGAATCGAAGTGCCTGATTGGCTTTTCAAAGAAGTACGACGGGCTTATCAGTTTGTATTTTAATCAGTAATTAGACTTCGTTCATTGACACATTTCTTTTGAAGAGTCGAATTATCGCCCAATTGCACTCCTTTCCACGTTATCTAAGATCATATAGAAATATTGGTCAAAAAGAAGCTTTTATCCTTTCTGTTCTATCTAAAAACTGTTTCTTTCGAAAACAAACCGTCATTTATCTGTAGAAATTGCCTTTTGGAAATACAAAAGCATCATTTGTCTTTAAAATCAGTCTTTTTGAAAACTAATGGTTATTTGTCTATAGAAACTGAAGAGTTTTTTCTAAAAATAAACCTTTAAAAACCGTCTTTATCAAAAAAAACGGTCACTTTTGATCAGAAACTGCCTTCTGTGAAAACAATTTATATCATTGGTCTTTTGAAACATTTTTTTGAAAACAAATCGTTATTTATGTTTTGAAACTGCGCAATTTAAAAACTTTTATCCTCAAAATCAAAACACTGACCGCTATTTACCTTTAGCATCTATCTTTTTCATAAACAGTCATTTATTATAAGAAACTGTTTCTACAAAAACAAAATATCTGTCTGTCTTTTCCATAAAACAAACTGTCTTCTGCAAAGCTTTTGCATTTATAAATTATCTACTGAAAAAATAAAACCATAATAATATGTTTCGAGAAACTCTTTTTCATAAAAACAAAATAATATTTGTCTTTAGAAACAGTGGTTTTCAACAACGAATCGTTATTTGTCTATAGAATTTGTCTTTTCCATTAATAAATCGTTATTTGTCATTTGTCATTTGTCATTTATTTAACGTCGTATTTTGTCTTCTGCAAAATTGTCATTTCAGGAATAGTTTTTTCCAAAAATAAACCAAGAAGTGTAATTTTTGGAAATTAAAAGTAACAACAAAACTTTATTTCATAAAAAAAATGCTCAAATTTATATCATAGATAATATTGATAAGTCTTATCAAGTTATATTAGCACATTACAGATATATATATATATATATATATATATATATATATATATATATATATATATATATATATATATATATATATATATAGAATCTTCGTTTATTCAATTCAGTGTAAGATAATTTCCAAGGTTTTTTTTTTCATTTACATTCCATCTAACACGTTTATTCAATTCAAAAAAGTTGTTTACATTCTGACACAATTTTGATCTGTAACAATTTGAAGCCTATTAACAGTTGGCATTTCTTATCAGGATAACAGAAATTCATTGCTGTCAATATGTCATACGTCATTCACATATTTTCTTTCATCCTCAGTATAATAAAGTTTTCTATATTTTAATTTTGTATTTGGATAACATAAGAAAGTTTCGCCTAACATTTTCCGTACAAATCTTCGCTTCCTAATCGGATTTTTAATAAGTTTTCAATATGTTCGGATTATATATTTACAAGCGATGTAAATTTAGTTGATCCTGATATATTCCATACACCTCCTTTGAATGTAAAACGATTTATATGATAAATACAAGAAACAAGTATATAAAACGTCTAGCGGAATTAATTTAAAGTTAATACGTATTTAAATGATGCATGGCTGGGCTTATAAACATTTTTATTTTCCATTCGAGTGGCGATGTCGGCATAATCTTAACGTCTCCAAGAATAGCTAATTACGAAACACCGGTAGCAAATTACGAATTCCCCGTTAACAGTCGGAAGGTCGGAAGAATGCAATATCTTCGGACTAGCTAGCGACGGTTGGCGTCGAGTAGCGAGTAGTCAAGTGGAGGGCGTCGCCGTTCCACTTGACCCGCGTTACCGATGGTTACTTAGCAACAATTAATCGTAATCCGGCAATCCATATCGCAGCCAGCTATGAGAGTAGAGAAATGCGAGGAATCAACTTACGAGATATTGAAGGGAACGATAGGGGAGATCGGACGTAATTCTGTTTGAGTTTTTGGTTAAAGCTGAAAACTTATCAGCTTTTTATTTATTATATTATTGATTGAATAAAACTTCGAAGGACTTTGACAAGTCGAAGACAGGAGCGCAGACTGATAAAATTACACATCGGCAGTTCAAACGGTTTCGTTAAAGGCTCCTGATGTTTTTAAATAGTGGATCGAATGAATGATAGATATTTTTCCTCACAACTATATATAATAGAAGTTAGGTTAGATCTCCATCATATAGGAGAAGTTGCGATAGTTCATCTTCCCATTTTAGATTTGTGAGGAGTAGTTCTACTCATATTTATGTTCATACAAATGTTATTCCATACGAAAATACTCGAAGTATAACTTGTAAAAATATTTTCGACTGGCAGAGTGATAATTTTGGATGAGTCACGTATTTCAGTCACCACGTCATAACCACTTGATGATGCTAATGCTTAGTACCATGATTGGATGACCGATTAGGAACAATGGACAGCTTATATTGAAGATAATAGTTTTTGGAGGAGATTCGTGGACAGTTTGGAGCGAAATTTATTTAAAAGAAATAAGTGGGGCCTAGTAGAACCAGTAGGTACTAGAACAAGATTTAATACCATACTGTTATGGATTGGTCAGCAAGAATTAACCTCATTAAACATGTAGAAAATGATATTAAGAGTTATGGACACAATTATCAGGAAATAGTGGATTCGATTGAGGAAAAATTGAAAAGTATATTTGAAATCTTCTCCAAAGCATTAATAATGTCGATAAAAAGATTAAAAAGATGCAATAACAGCACGTAGTAAAGGTTTTTTAACAATTTCGTGTTTTTTTCATTCATCTTAATCATTTCTACTGATTAGTTTTTAGGTTATAAAATGAAATAAAAAAAAATAAACGGTCGTTTAACCAAATTTCAAATTAACGTTCAATAAATTAATTATTGTTGTAGTAAATCCACTAATTTAGAATTAATTCGAGTTCGTTCAAGGTAAAATGGTGAAAATATTTCAAAACTGATTCATTTAAATCCGCAATCACTAAAGAGGGTTCTACTGCATCGGAATGAGAATTCTCAGTTGAATGCTTCGTGTGGGAGCGCGGACCACAGTGGAACTCCTCACCGGGCGTTCCTTACTCTACCCAGGGCGTCGCATTCACCTTTCTTTGTTCCTGATCATCCAGATCTTAGTATCCCCCAGGAGCTCCGAGGGAGGTCCGATACTTGATTGCTCACTGGAATAAATTTTGCTTGTTAGTGATAGACTTTTCGCGTTCGAGATTTTTTCCTTTTATTTATAGTTGACTTGGAAATAATACGGTGTGCGAAAGTACGGGAGGTATTACATATAACGATTAAGTTGATTGATTTCTGAATAAAACGTTGAGGTGAACTTTCAATCACGTACTTGGAGATTTAATGTTAAAAAGTATAACCGAATAAAAAAACAAGACCTCATTAACATATCTATCAAGGCAAGAATACAAATCCAACAATTATTATGAATAGATAATTGCACTTGTGAAACGGCTGCTTCCTCAGCAAAGTTAATTGATTATTTCAATCTGGGGTACCAGTTCCACCGATCCCAAGAAAACCTACTACCATTAATTCAAGAACAAACCGACAATTGGTCTTAGAGACTATCCTGAAGATAGATAACGGCTTCTTTTGTTTGTTTTTGTAAGAAATTACCGTTAAATGTGACAGTTGGACTTTTCTTCATTTCTTTCAAGGCGTCATTGTTTGAGCCAGGTGCAGATGGCATCAAGGTGAATTTGCAGTGTAACTGTGTATTTGAGACAATCGCTACTCAAAAGCTTGATACATGCAACACCGCTAAACACGAGAAACGAAATGATCGATAGAATAAACTTCCATGGTGACGCTATAAAGCTAAATTTTGGAATCCTCTTCAAGTTCAAAGAAATATCCTTCGTGTAGATTCCGGAAACTGGTAGAAGTGCAAGGTACCCCACTTCGAACATTTATTATTGTTTTTATTTGATAAGTTGTGGGCTAGCCAACTAACATTTACTAGCGCGTTTCTTGAATTTTTAATTGTCATCACGCCGTACACGGGAGAGCAACGCGTGCGCGCGTTTTTCGAGAAGAATCAATCAATTATTCGAGTTCGGCGGTTATATCGGCTACATTATCGATTACGCAACATTGAGGAAGCTCCAAACGATACAACAGTTTTAGTTCGGATCCAGACAATCAATACTACTGAAAACACTATTGGCGAAATTGATCATGGCCGTAGAAGGACTGCAAGAGCGCCTGGAAATGTTCAGACACTAGCAGTAGCTCCAAACAATCCAAGCTTGTATCCAGACTACTGAAAACACTATTGGAGAAATTGATCATGGCTGTTGAAGGACTGCAAGAGCGCCTGGAAACGTTCAGACAGTAGCAGTAGCTCCAAGTAATGCAAGCTTTGATCCAGACAGTCAATACTACTGAAAACATTATTAGCGAAATTGATCATGGCTGTTGGAGGACAGTAAGAGCGCCTGGAAACGTTCAGACAGTAGCAGTAGCTCCAAGCAATCCAAGCTTGAATCCAGACAGTCAATACTACTGAAAACATTATTGGCGAAATTGGTTATGGCTGTTGAAGGACTGAAAGAGCGCCTGGAAACCTTCAGACACTAGCAGCAGCTCCAAGCAATCCAAGCTTGAATCCAGACAGTCAATACTACTGAAAACACTATTGGAGAAATTGATTATGACCGTCGAAGGACTGCAAGAGCGCCTGGAAACGTTCAGACAGTAGCAGTAGCTCCAAGTAATGCAAGCTTTGATCCAGACAGTCAATACTACTGAAAACATTATTAGCGAAATTGATCATGGCTGTTGAAGGACTGAAAGAGCGCCTGGAAACGTTCAGACAGTAGCAGTAGCTCCAATTAATGCAAGCTTTGATCCAGATAGTCAATACTACTGAAAACATTATTAGCGAAATTGATCATGGCTGTTGAAGGACAGTAAGAGCGCCTGGAAACTTTCAGACAGTAGCAGTAGCTCCAAGCAATCCATGCTTGAATCCAGACAGTCAATAATACTGAAAACACTATTGACGAAATCGATCATGACTGTTGAAGGACTGCAAGAGCGCCTGGAAACGTTCAGACAGTAGCAGTAGCTCCAAATAATGCAAGCTTGTATCCAGACAGTCAATACTACTGAAAACATTATTGGTGAAATTGATTATGGCTGTTGGAGGACAGTAAAAGCGCCTGTAAATGTTCAGACACTAGCAGTAGCTCCAAACAATCCAAGCTTGAATCCAGACAGTCAATACTACTGAAAACACTATTGACGAAATGGATCATGACTGTTGAAGGACAGTAAGAGCGCCTGGAAACGTTCAGACAGTAGCAGTAGCTCCAAGTAATGCAAGCTTTGATCCAGACAGTCAATACTACTGAAAACATTATTGGCGAAATTGGTTATGGCTGTTGAAGGACAGTAAGAGCGCCTGGAAACGTTCAGACAGTAGCAGTAGCTCCAAGCAATCCATGCTTGAATCCAGACAGTCAATACTACTGAAAACACTATTGACGAAATCGATCATGACTGTTGAAGGACAGTAAGAGCGCCTGTAAATGCTCAGACACTAGCAGTAGCTCCAAACAATCCAAGCTTGAAGCCAGATAGTCAATACTACTGAAAACATTATTAGCGAAATTGATCATGGCTGTTGAAGGACAGTAAGAGCGCCTGGAAACTTTCAGACAGTAGCAGTAGCTCCAAGCAATCCATGCTTGAATCCAGACAGTCAATACTACTGAAAACACTATTGACGAAATGGATCATGACTGTTGAAGGACAGTAAGAGCGCCTGGAAACGTTCACACAGTAGCAGTAGCTCCAAGCAATCCAAGCTTGAATCCAGACAGTCAATACTACCGAAAACATTATTGGCGAAATTGATTATGGCTGTTGAAGGACAGTAAGAGCGCCTGTAAATGTTCAGACACTAGCAGTAGCTCCAAACAATCCAAGCTTGAAGCCAGATAGTCAATACTACTGAAAACATTATTGGCGAAATTGATTATGGCTGTTGAAGGACTGAAAGAGCGCCTGGAAACGTTCAGACAGTAGCAGATTTCTGTAAGCCGACAGCCTCGACTCAGCGTCAGAAATCGTGATTTCCAACTGGGATTATCAAGAGCGACAATTCACCACATAATACGATCTGATTTTCACCTAAAGGTCTAAAACGCTCATTCCACAGCCCTAAAGTCACCGTGTGGGTCTGTGGGTCGCTATGTCAGCGAACTGCATTATTGGACCCTACTTTTATGAAGATAACAGAGGACACGACTTCTGCACGCTATGTCGACATGATACGAAATTTTTTCGGGCTTCAACTGCAACAATGTGAGCATTATAACCGGCCGACATGGTTCCAACAGGATGGGGCCACATCGCACCTAACCACTAACAACAATTTAGCTGCATTGCACCAATTGTTCCCACAAAATGTTAGTTCACGAAGAGGTGATATTGAACGGCCATTTCGGAGTTCTGACTTCACCCTACCAGATTTTTTATTTTGGAGTTATCTTAAGAGCGTGGTATACGAGAATAATCCACGAAATTTGACAGATTTGAGTCACAATATTATTCCTATCTTACTAATTTTCATCGGGTGTTCGAGTTTATATTTCACTGAGTATGTTCGCTTCAATTTTGCTCATATTGCCCACTGGATATTTCATTATCAATAGTTACAATCGTTACGCTCTTACGTAAGAATATAAGTCGGATGATACTATACTAATGCTATTACTTCGGCAAATATCGACAACGACGGGATGTTAAACGGGATTTAGTCAATATTAAAACAACCCTAAATTCCTGCTCGTTATATTCAATCATCTCCCGTTTCTCCCTTGATAATCCCCAAATAATCTTCGCCGTGTTCAATTGTGCAATATATATCTACCTGTTCGGTTCCGAAGGGGGCACGTTTGATTTCTGCTTCAACTACGATCTTTATGAATTTAGCATTTGGGGTGGTAGGCAGAAACGAGTTTATTGTCAATCATAATTGTTGAAATTAAATTTTGCTATAAATCAATTCATCAATATTATTTCATTGATTTACAATTAAAAATCATCTCAAAAGTGCCATTTTCGCATTATAAAATGTGCTTTCTATAACTCACAGTTGATATTTAACTTCAAGACATCACATCCCAAAAAATCTACCGGATATGACCTAACCAAAATCAAATAAGCGGCTGAAGTTATACAATGCAGTATTATTTTCAAAATTTTGTGGAAAGTAGCTCTAATTATACTGATCCCTAAACTAGAGAAACCTCTTGAAGATACTACACCTCACAGACCAATAAGCCTATCACCAGTTATGTCAAAACTTCTTGAAAAACTGCTGATCGAGAAAATAGAATCGATTCTAAAAGTCAGCACGATTAATATCTAACCACCAATTTGGATTTAGAGAGCCAGAGAATACTTGTACGGCTGCCTTTTTAGACATCGCCCAAGCATTCGACAAGACTACAATACAAAATCGGGAAAAACCTCACGCACAACCCAATCCATGATTACATACACAGCTGATATTTCCACGCACAATAACTTAACTGACGACACACGTTAGGATCTCACCAGGATCCAGCCACGGCCACTCATATATTGCCACTTCTTTGTAGCTAAAAGCTTGGAGAATAAAAGTAAATGAAGATAAATCTGTGTGGGGAGAACCTGTCCAACTGTCATAATAAACGAGAACCTTTTGCAATACCTTGTAATTCATCTGGACCGACTATTAACTTGGAGCATGCACATCAAGAGAAAGCAATTGGGTCTAAAACTCAGCTGTATTCCTTAATAGGTCGAAAATCCCAAGTCGTACTAAAACCCATCGGGAGTTATGGTATTCAACTATGGAGCACTGCATCCAACTCAAGTATAGCAATTCTAGAAAAATTTCAATCGAAAGTACGAAGAATTATTGTAAATACTCTTTGGTATGTAACCAAAAGCGTTATCGCTGCATTGAAACCAATCCCTACGTATTGGCTCAACACCTAATGAGACCTCCCACCCAGCGAAGGTTTAGAAGGCATCTTCCTTGTGATCTGCCTGACAGATTTTATGTCATAGTGTGTTGTGTGGTTATCCATAAATCAAACGATGTTTTTAAGTGAGCTGCCACTGCGTAAATCTCTTACAAGACAGTTTGTATTGCATCAAACCATTTGCTGATTGTAACAGATTAGAGGAATATACATAGTTATCAAAAACCCCTCGTAGAATTCAAAAATTATCTTATTCAGATGCGTGTCGTTGTAAACAGACGATTGTAACACCAGCATCGTACATAATTTTTGCGTGATGATGTCTCCAAATGGACAACGGGATCGCTAAAAAGGGTCGTAGGGCTACCAAAGGGCAAGGCAACGCAAAAGTATCAAAGAGCTGTTAGCGACAGTGTGTCGGATGTGTGTATTGATTGCTCCATAAAATGCTGAAGCCGTATGGCAAATGCTGCTTCTGACATTATAAATTTATCACTCTTTATGTGACGTACAGTGGCAAAATCGGCTAACGCCCACAAAAACACAACTACGATTGTCGTTTAGTTGTGGTGGACTGGACTGGACTGGACTAAGAATATTTGGAGAGAAACGCAATATTAATTGATAACATTTTAATTTATTATTTGAGGGTGAGTCCCTGTCTCTAGAAGGTCCCTTGAAATTCATTCTATATATAAAAAAAAAACGTTTTTCGATATGCTATTAATAGATTCAGTTGTTTGTTGTAATAGACTTGTAAGAATAAATCGGATGGCTTTGAGTTTGTATTGATTAAGCTTGATAATTTTCTATAAAAATAATAAAAGATTAATAACAGTTTTGGGAAATAAAATCGATAAAATGATGCGTTTAATCACGTGACGTTAAACACAAATCGGAAAACGTGACGTCACACCTCGCGAAACGCCATATTGTACAAAGTGAACAGGTTATTTAGAGTTTTCAGCAATTATTGTTAAATTAATAAAGTTCGTTTTTAGTTTAATCTTGAAAGACAGGTATAATTTGCCATGGAATCAGGATTTAACAAAGCAAACTGCAGTAATTTGCCCAAAATTGACGCCGTTATACTTGACAAATTATTTGCAATTAATACCTACTTTTGTTCATCGGATGTCGGTGTTAAAACTTACATGTACTTGAGTATTATAACAAAATTTTATTTAATTAGCAGTTATCAGTCAGAGAGTTGTATTTACCCGCTGTGGAATGAAAATAATTTACTGATTTTGAGGTTAGCGAATACATTTCAAGTTTCAATAACTTTAACTCAATCAAGTCATAACAGTTTATATGTTATGTGTGGTATATTATGGTAGCTTTTGCAAAATTATTTCCTTTTACTAAACATCAAGTTTTCTTTAATATGATCTTTACAGAAATAATTTGAGGAGTGTGGACTGTCATAAACAAACACAGCTGTTTCGCGAGGTGTGACGTCATTCAAGACGCCATGACAGTCTTGGCCTTTTTCGCGGTAAATTTCAAATTTATTTCTAAAAACTAACGTAAAAAACCTATTTTTCTTAAAATAACAAATGTTTGGGATGAAATAGATGCTAAACTATAGTTTTAAAATAATTTCCAAATTTTGCCAATTAATATCGATAATTTTTTTGTTACTTCTGTTGTTTTATTAATAAATTGTTTTTTTTTCTTTGTCTTACTTTCTTCTATTTTTTATTTACTGTACACAAATTCAGTGGTGATTAGCGCCTCTCTGGAATTGGATTCAACAACGCATTTCTTGCAACAAATTAATCTCGAGGCGAAAATTTATTGACAGACAATTTTTTCCTAAAATAGCGCCACCTACTTCAAGCGTATGTCTTCATTCCTCAATTAATACTTTCCTACCTACCACACAGGTAAAACCAGGACCGTAATAAAAAAAAAATTGGATGCTCTGCAACTTTTCCAAAAAAAACTCATCTTGTAGAAACCACTTATCCAATCATTTTTTTTATATGAATATTTTGAGTAAATTAGCTTTTTTCCTCTACTTTTTATATCCGAATACGAGGGGAATGCGCAAACTTCCAAGGTTTCTATCCTGAAATCGCGTTAACTTACCATAGCATGGGTGTTCTTCACTAGATTTGCGTTTATTGCCCAAATTGTCTCATTTCTTCGTACATAAGATTGTTTCTACGTACTCAGTAACACTCTTTTTTCGCTTTGTACGTTCCACCGACTCCGTATGAAGAATATGTGCTTGGCTTTGTCCGTATCTTATCTTGGGTTGTCTAAATTTCACCTCGTTTAAACAGTATCCGTTTCCAGATGGTAGTTCGATCAAATAATAGTTAACCTCCGTTGATCCGAGTCATACCTCCGCCGCCAATTGTCCATAATCACGACTTTCATTGGCCTTTTCCTTATTACGTTTAATTATTATTTTGTGGTCAATCTCTTTCTTCCCAAAAGCTCTACGTCCTCTCACGATAATTATAACCGATTGTATGACTGTTGTAGCTTTATCTGCTTTAAATCCTAGATGTTTGATAGATTCTTTCGTCTCCCCTACTTACAACAGTTTTTTTTTTATAGTAATATCCTGTTATGGCCTACTTTACCTTCGGATGAATATCCACAACCTTTCTTGGTATTTATTAAGTTAAAAACAACTTCCAGGAGTCTCGAATAAAACTGTTTACTCGATATTACAGGTTGTACTGGATTGAATGCAGTCCTTCATCGTGGAAAGAGCGCGCAGAGCATGATTAATTTAAAAAAAAATACTAGAGGAAAAGATTATTGATTAACCAAAGCTTTTGTCTTCATTGATTCATTGTTTAATTTTAATTGATTAATGCAGTTGAAACGAATTATTATCTGTCAAGTAATTAGTGATTCTTTATTTAGATAAATAATTTTTCTCTTGCTTTCTAGAGCCGCACCTGTTCTCGCAACATTCATTCTTAGTTGCCCACCCACTGTGGTGATGACTGGCTAACTCCTATGTTGAGTTTTTTTTTTTTTATTTTGACATGCAGTCATTCATGATGGCTTTTAGGCATCAATAGAGGTGCTATAACATTTAAGGGTTAATTTTTAGACAGATAATCATCAGTTGCAGTCGAAAGTAGATAAATAGAAAGAAATTATTAATATTTCGGTAAAAATTGGAATACAATTAACCTATAATGTGAGTATAGAACTCAATGAATTGAGCTTTGAACTTTTCCAGAGCCTTCAACTATCTAGTGATTCCAATTCCAAAATTCCAATGATTCCTATCATCTGTGCTGCCATAGAAAAACGTGGATATTTGCTCATACAAGTTTTTTTTTCGAAGCCTTCCTTGTATGTCAGTTTGGGCTTGACTCATAAAGTACTTCCTGATGGAGCACAGCTACCTCTTTATTTAAAAATTCTTTCTCTCTCTTATAGGAACATTTTATTATATCTATAATATGTCTATAAATTAGTTAGTGTGGTTTGGTAAGAGATGGCGTAACTTGTACAATATTACATCGTTCTAACGTCTTTTCGGTATATGTCATTCATTCGAAGCGTCAAATATGTCGAACTTTGTTCCCCTCCGGGGAGTTCTTCTTCATTACTTTAATATAAAGGAAAATGCTGCCGAAAGTCATCGTTTTTTGTGAAAGTTTATGGTAAACATGCTCTAGTTAAGCGAATGTGCCAAAAGTGGTTTGCAATGGGCAGCCAATAAAAGTTACAAGATGAAGAACTGGAAGCATTACTCGACAAACAGAAGAAGAGCTCGCAGAATCTTTAGGTGTCACTCAAGCAGCCATTTTCAAAACGGTTAAAAGCAAGTTCATGTGGAACCCACCACATTAACTCAAGCCGAGAGACGTCGAAAGATGGTTTTTTATGTCCGAAATGCTGCTGGAACACCACATTTTTGCATCGGATTGTTACTGGTAATGAAAAATGGATCCATTACGACAACCCTAAGCGCAAAAAATCATAGGCCAACCAGCCAATTCAACGGCAAAGTTGAAATCCATGGCGCTAAAGTAATGCTCTCTATTTGGTGGGATCAGAACGGTGTGCTGTATTATAAGCTGCTAAATTCGGGTGAAACCATCAATAAAAAACAATACCGAGCACAATTAATTCGTTTGAAGAGAGCAGTAGCCGAAAAACGCCCGGAATATATAATATATAATATTGTCCATCATAACAACGCTCGGCCCCACGTTGTTATTCCGGTTAGGAACTATTTGGAAAACAGTGGATGGGAAGTTTTACCTCACCCGCCTTATAGCCCAGACCTTGCCCCTTCTGACTATCATTGCTATAGGGTTCACATCAGAGCAAGATATCCAAAATTGGCTTGATTCATTCTTGGCTGCCAAGCCGGCGCAGTTCTTTTGGGATGGGATCCACAAATTGCCAGAAAGATGGGAAAAGGTGATAGCTTCAGATGGGCAATACTTTGAATAATACTATTGTACATGTTTTTCAAATTTTTGGAAAAAAACCGCACTAAATTAATCATACATCATCATCCAACGAGATTTATCGTCCGTGTTATTATCAATATTTTCATTTTTTAAAAACGCGATCATGAACACTATCTTAGTTCTCGGTTGATTATTATTTCAATATTCAGAGACTTCTTAATAGTTTCTCTTTAACAAAATTGTGGGTACTCATTTTGAAGCTTAGAATCTCAGCTTCGAGTTTATACAAAAACATTCTCGCTTTGATTCTTGCAATTTTGAAAATGCATAGAAAGTTCTAAATGTCCTGTTTTTCCGTAAATATGTCCTTAAATATCCAAGAGTAAGTTTATTTGAAAAATTTAAGTTGTATTCATGAAAGCACGTTACACAGAATCGATTTTGAGTCGTGACATTGTATTCAAATATTTGGTTTAAGAGAACGAAAGCTTTCTTGAGTAATTTTGCCACCTGCAGAGACGACGTGTTTAAAAGTAAACAAATGCCGAGTCCGTACTGCATTACTGTAGTGTCTGAAGACTGTTTTCTTCTGTTTGAGCGGTCAAACCCATTTTATAATGGAAATTTTGAGGTTAGGAAAAAATTGAAACCTTTTTTATACAGAACTTTGTGCTCCACAATTTTGTGTCCCGGCAGTTTGTGTCGAAATCCTCATAGTTTTCGAGTTATCCGCAATTCAAAATGTTTTTGACTGCATGAATCCATTTACCGGTAAAAACTTTGAGTTTATGAACAAATAACTGGAATAATTTTTTGTAAAGAATTTTCTACTCTACATTTTTCATTACGTCAGCTCTTTTCAAATTCCTCATAGTTTTCGAGTTATCCGCAATTCAAAATGTTTTTGACTGCGTGAATCCAATTACCGGTGAAAATTTTGAGGTTAGGAACAAATAACTGAAATAATTTTTTGTAAAGAATTTTCTACTCTACATTTTTCATTACGGCAGCTCTTTTCAAATTCCTCATAGTTTTCGAGTTATCCGCAATTCAAAATGTTTTTGACTGCGTGAATCCAATTACCGGTGAAAATTTTGAGGTTAGGAACAAATAACTGAAATAATTTTTTGTAAAGAATTTTCTACTCTACATTTTTCATTACGGCAGCTCTTTTCAAATTCCTCATAGTTTTCGAGTTATCCGCAATTCAAAATGTTTTTGACTGCGTGAATCCAATTACCGGTGAAAATTTTGAGGTTAGAAACAAATAACTGGAATAATTTTTTGTAAAGAATTTTCTACTCTACATTTTTCATTACGGCAGCTCTTTTCAAATTCCTCATAGTTTTCGAGTTATCCGCAATTCAAAATGTTTTTGACTGCGTGAATCCAATTACCGGTGAAAATTTTGAGGTTAGGAACAAATAACTGGAATAATTTTTTGTAAAGAATTTTCTACTCTACATTTTTCATTACGGCAGCTCTTTTCAAATTCCTCATAGTTTTCGAGTTATCCGCAATTCAAAATGTTTTTGACTGCATGAATCCAATTACCGGTGAAAATTTTGAGGTTAGGAACAAATAACTGAAATAATTTTTTGTAAAGAATTTTCTACTCTACATTTTTCATTACGGCAGCTCTTTTCAAATTCCTCATAGTTTTCGAGTTATCCGCAATTCAAAATGTTTTTGACTGCGTGAATCCAATTACCGGTGAAAATTTTGAGGTTAGGAACAAATAACTGGAATAATTTTTTGTAAAGAATTTTCTACTCTACATTTTTAATTACGGCAGCTCTTTTCAAATTCCTCATAGTTTTCGAGTTATCCGCAATTCAAAATGTTTTTGACTGCGTGAATCCATTTACCGGTGAAAATTTTGAGGTTAGGAACAAATACCTGGAATACTTTTTTGTAAAGAATTTTCTACTCTACATTTTTCATCACGGCAGCTCTTTTCAAATTCCTCATAGTTTTCGAGTTATTCGCAATTCAAAATGTTTTTGACTGCATGAATCCAATTACCGGTGAAAATTTTGAGGTTAGGAACAAATAACTAGAATAATTTTTTGTAAAGAATTTTCTACTCTACATTTTTCATTACGGCAGCTCTTTTCAAATTCCTCATAGTTTTCGAGTTATCTGCAATTCAAAATGTTTTTGACTGCATGAATCCACTTACCGGTGAAAATTTTGAGTTTAGGAACAAATAACTGAAATAATTTTTTGTAAAGAATTTTCTACTCTACATTTTTCATTACGGCAGCTCTTTTCAAATTCCTCATAGTTTTCGAGTTATTCGCAATTCAAAATGGTTTTGACTGCATGAATCCAATTACCGGTGAAAATTTTGAGTTTAGGAACAAATAACTGAAATAATTTTTTGTAAAGAATGTTCTACTCTACATTTTTCATTACGGCAGCTCTTTTCAAATTCCTCATAGTTTTCGAGTTATCCGCAATTCAAAATGTTTTTGACTGCGTGAATCCAATTACCGGTGAAAATTTTGAGGTTAGGAACAAATAACTGGAATAATTTTTTGTAAAGAATGTTCTACTCTACATTTTTCATTACGGCAGCTCTTTTCAAATTCCTCATAGTTTTCGAGTTATTCGCAATTCAAAATGTTTTTGACTGCATGAATCCAATTACCGGTGAAAATTTTGAGGTTAGGAACAAATAACTAGAATAATTTTTTGTAAAGAATTTTCTACTCTACATTTTTCATTACGGCAGCTCTTTTCAAATTCCTCATAGTTTTCGAGTTATCCGCAATTCAAAATGTTTTTGACTGCATGAATCCACTTACCGGTGAAAATTTTGAGTTTAGGAACAAATAACTGAAATAATTTTTTGTAAAGAATTTTCTACTCTACATTTTTCATTACGGCAGCTCTTTTCAAATTCCTCATAGTTTTCGAGTTATCCGCAATTCAAAATGTTTTTGACTGCATGAATCCACTTACCGGTGAAAATTTTGAGTTTAGGAACAAATAACTGAAATAATTTTTTGTAAAGAATTTTCTACTCTACATTTTTCATTACGGCAGCTCTTTTCAAATTCCTCATAGTTTTCGAGTTATTCGCAATTCAAAATGGTTTTGACTGCATGAATCCAATTACCGGTGAAAATTTTGAGTTTAGGAACAAATAACTGAAATAATTTTTTGTAAAGAATGTTCTACTCTACATTTTTCATTACGGCAGCTCTTTTCAAATTCCTCATAGTTTTCGAGTTATCCGCAATTCAAAATGTTTTTGACTGCGTGAATCCAATTACCGGTGAAAATTTTGAGGTTAGGAACAAATAACTGGAATAATTTTTTGTAAAGAATTTTCTACTCTACATTTTTCATTACGGCAGCTCTTTTCAAATTCCTCATAGTTTTCGAGTTATCCGCAATTCAAAATGTTTTTGACTGCGTGAATCCATTTACCGGTGAAAATTTTGAGGTTAGGAACAAATACCTGGAATACTTTTTTGTAAAGAATTTTCTACTCTACATTTTTCATCACGGCAGCTCTTTTCAAATTCCTCATAGTTTTCGAGTTATTCGCAATTCAAAATGTTTTTGACTGCATGAATCCAATTACCGGTGAAAATTTTGAGGTTAGGAACAAATAACTAGAATAATTTTTTGTAAAGAATTTTCTACTCTACATTTTTCATTACGGCAGCTCTTTTCAAATTCCTCATAGTTTTCGAGTTATCTGCAATTCAAAATGTTTTTGACTGCATGAATCCACTTACCGGTGAAAATTTTGAGTTTAGGAACAAATAACTGAAATAATTTTTTGTAAAGAATTTTCTACTCTACATTTTTCATTACGGCAGCTCTTTTCAAATTCCTCATAGTTTTCGAGTTATTCGCAATTCAAAATGGTTTTGACTGCATGAATCCAATTACCGGTGAAAATTTTGAGTTTAGGAACAAATAACTGAAATAATTTTTTGTAAAGAATGTTCTACTCTACATTTTTCATTACGGCAGCTCTTTTCAAATTCCTCATAGTTTTCGAGTTATCCGCAATTCAAAATGTTTTTGACTGCGTGAATCCAATTACCGGTGAAAATTTTGAGGTTAGGAACAAATAACTGGAATAATTTTTTGTAAAGAATGTTCTACTCTACATTTTTCATTACGGCAGCTCTTTTCAAATTCCTCATAGTTTTCGAGTTATTCGCAATTCAAAATGTTTTTGACTGCATGAATCCAATTACCGGTGAAAATTTTGAGGTTAGGAACAAATAACTAGAATAATTTTTTGTAAAGAATTTTCTACTCTACATTTTTCATTACGGCAGCTCTTTTCAAATTCCTCATAGTTTTCGAGTTATCCGCAATTCAAAATGTTTTTGACTGCGTGAATCCAATTACCGGTGAAAATTTTGAGTTTAGGAACAAATAACTGAAATAATTTTTTGTAAAGAATTTTCTACTCTACATTTTTCATTACGGCAGCTCTTTTCAAATTCCTCATAGTTTTCGAGTTATCCGCAATTCAAAATGTTTTTGACTGCGTGAATCCAATTACCGGTGAAAATTTTGAGTTTAGGAACAAATAACTGAAATAATTTTTTGTAAAGAATTTTCTACTCTACATTTTTCATTACGGCAGCTCTTTTCAAATTCCTCATAGTTTTCGAGTTATCCGCAATTCAAAATGTTTTTGACTGCGTGAATCCAATTACCGGTGAAAATTTTGAGGTTAGGAACAAATAACTGGAATAATTTTTTGTAAAGAATTTTCTACTCTACATTTTTAATTACGGCAGCTCTTTTCAAATTCCTCATAGTTTTCGAGTTATCCGCAATTCAAAATGTTTTTGACTGCGTGAATCCATTTACCGGTGAAAATTTTGAGGTTAGGAACAAATACCTGGAATACTTTTTTGTAAAGAATTTTCTACTCTACATTTTTCATCACGGCAGCTCTTTTCAAATTCCTCATAGTTTTCGAGTTATTCGCAATTCAAAATGTTTTTGACTGCATGAATCCAATTACCGGTGAAAATTTTGAGGTTAGGAACAAATAACTAGAATAATTTTTTGTAAAGAATTTTCTACTCTACATTTTTCATTACGGCAGCTCTTTTCAAATTCCTCATAGTTTTCGAGTTATCTGCAATTCAAAATGTTTTTGACTGCATGAATCCACTTACCGGTGAAAATTTTGAGTTTAGGAACAAATAACTGAAATAATTTTTTGTAAAGAATTTTCTACTCTACATTTTTCATTACGGCAGCTCTTTTCAAATTCCTCATAGTTTTCGAGTTATTCGCAATTCAAAATGGTTTTGACTGCATGAATCCAATTACCGGTGAAAATTTTGAGTTTAGGAACAAATAACTGAAATAATTTTTTGTAAAGAATGTTCTACTCTACATTTTTCATTACGGCAGCTCTTTTCAAATTCCTCATAGTTTTCGAGTTATCCGCAATTCAAAATGTTTTTGACTGCGTGAATCCAATTACCGGTGAAAATTTTGAGGTTAGGAACAAATAACTGGAATAATTTTTTGTAAAGAATGTTCTACTCTACATTTTTCATTACGGCAGCTCTTTTCAAATTCCTCATAGTTTTCGAGTTATTCGCAATTCAAAATGTTTTTGACTGCATGAATCCAATTACCGGTGAAAATTTTGAGGTTAGGAACAAATAACTAGAATAATTTTTTGTAAAGAATTTTCTACTCTACATTTTTCATTACGGCAGCTCTTTTCAAATTCCTCATAGTTTTCGAGTTATCCGCAATTCAAAATGTTTTTGACTGCATGAATCCACTTACCGGTGAAAATTTTGAGTTTAGGAACAAATAACTGAAATAATTTTTTGTAAAGAATTTTCTACTCTACATTTTTCATTACGGCAGCTCTTTTCAAATTCCTCATAGTTTTCGAGTTATCCGCAATTCAAAATGTTTTTGACTGCATGAATCCACTTACCGGTGAAAATTTTGAGTTTAGGAACAAATAACTGAAATAATTTTTTGTAAAGAATTTTCTACTCTACATTTTTCATTACGGCAGCTCTTTTCAAATTCCTCATAGTTTTCGAGTTATTCGCAATTCAAAATGGTTTTGACTGCATGAATCCAATTACCGGTGAAAATTTTGAGTTTAGGAACAAATAACTGAAATAATTTTTTGTAAAGAATGTTCTACTCTACATTTTTCATTACGGCAGCTCTTTTCAAATTCCTCATAGTTTTCGAGTTATCCGCAATTCAAAATGTTTTTGACTGCGTGAATCCAATTACCGGTGAAAATTTTGAGGTTAGGAACAAATAACTGGAATAATTTTTTGTAAAGAATTTTCTACTCTACATTTTTCATTACGGCAGCTCTTTTCAAATTCCTCATAGTTTTCGAGTTATCCGCAATTCAAAATGTTTTTGACTGCGTGAATCCATTTACCGGTGAAAATTTTGAGGTTAGGAACAAATACCTGGAATACTTTTTTGTAAAGAATTTTCTACTCTACATTTTTCATCACGGCAGCTCTTTTCAAATTCCTCATAGTTTTCGAGTTATTCGCAATTCAAAATGTTTTTGACTGCATGAATCCAATTACCGGTGAAAATTTTGAGGTTAGGAACAAATAACTAGAATAATTTTTTGTAAAGAATTTTCTACTCTACATTTTTCATTACGGCAGCTCTTTTCAAATTCCTCATAGTTTTCGAGTTATCTGCAATTCAAAATGTTTTTGACTGCATGAATCCACTTACCGGTGAAAATTTTGAGTTTAGGAACAAATAACTGAAATAATTTTTTGTAAAGAATTTTCTACTCTACATTTTTCATTACGGCAGCTCTTTTCAAATTCCTCATAGTTTTCGAGTTATTCGCAATTCAAAATGGTTTTGACTGCATGAATCCAATTACCGGTGAAAATTTTGAGTTTAGGAACAAATAACTGAAATAATTTTTTGTAAAGAATGTTCTACTCTACATTTTTCATTACGGCAGCTCTTTTCAAATTCCTCATAGTTTTCGAGTTATCCGCAATTCAAAATGTTTTTGACTGCGTGAATCCAATTACCGGTGAAAATTTTGAGGTTAGGAACAAATACCTGGAATACTTTTTTGTAAAGAATTTTCTACTCTACATTTTTCATTACGGCAGCTCTTTTCAAATTCCTCATAGTTTTCGAGTTATCTGCAATTCAAAATGTTTTTGACTGCATGAATCCACTTACCGGTGAAAATTTTGAGTTTAGGAACAAATAACTGAAATAATTTTTTGTAAAGAATTTTCTACTCTACATTTTTCATTACGGCAGCTCTTTTCAAATTCCTCATAGTTTTCGAGTTATTCGCAATTCAAAATGGTTTTGACTGCATGAATCCAATTACCGGTGAAAATTTTGAGTTTAGGAACAAATAACTGAAATAATTTTTTGTAAAGAATGTTCTACTCTACATTTTTCATTACGGCAGCTCTTTTCAAATTCCTCATAGTTTTCGAGTTATCCGCAATTCAAAATGTTTTTGACTGCGTGAATCCAATTACCGGTGAAAATTTTGAGGTTAGGAACAAATACCTGGAATACTTTTTTGTAAAGAATTTTCTACTCTACATTTTTTATTACGGCAGCTCTTTTCAAATTCCTCATAGTTTTCGAGTTATTCGCAATTCAAAATGTTTTTGACTGCATGAATCCAATTACCGGTGAAAATTTGGAGGTTAGGAACAAATAACTGGAATACTTTTTTGTAAAGAATTTTCTACTCTACATTTTTCATTACGGCAGCTCTTTTCAAATTCCTCATAGTTTTCGAGTTATTCGCGTTTCAAAATTTTGTTGAATTTCAAATTCCAAAATTTCGAAAATCCGTGCCCTTAATTTTTTGAAGAGCTGCTAGACTTATTCCGTCTCCCAAAACACATTGAATGAAATGAAATTATCAATGACTGATTATTTATAGTAGCGCGCATAAAAATTTTTTAAAAAAACACTGCAAAAATATAGATTTTGAATTCGTCATTCTAATTGCGTTGAAAATGAAGACGAATGAAGCAGAGTGAATTTACATTTCGATCCAAAATCTTACCTGTTCTCGTGTATTAGGAAAGGGTGTCATGAAACAATGTGAAAAGTAGAAGTATGCAGTTATGTTGGTTGTTCCTAAAACGTGCGACCAGAAATATAGAAGTTAACTGCGAACTATTAGGACTTTAACAATGTTAAGTTGACTTGGATTTCCCAAAAGAACGTAGCTTGGAATTTCCTAGATCAAGTATCGGTCGGTCGGGGGTCGAAGAATTATTGTTTTATTGAGGAAGTTGTTTTTTTTTAAATGTGAGAGCACCTGGTGTGATCGCCATATATTTATATCTGAAATCCTAATTAATTCAAGATATTTGGCGAATAACCAATACGGCAGATAACCGTATCATTTCTTATCCCCTATTTCCTTTATTTAATTCATCCTTTTCATGATCAGTTGATAGTACTTCCTGTTTCCATCGCGTCGTTTCACTCTGTTTTCATTTTAAACATATACCCATACAAATTTAATTGTTTTCTTTAACTTCTATACCTAACATTAAAGAAAAAGGTAGGTATTTCTGCAAAATGAAATAAAATTAAAAAAATAATGATTGACCGACGGTCCAAAGACCCCTATTATCCCCCATCAATGGGCGTTCTTTTCGAGTTTCAGACACTGCTGTCAATTGTTCTTCTCATTGTTGACATAGAGGAATTCAAGAAACAATGATTCAGCAATTTTTATTCACGCTCGTGCTGGTGTATTATGAATTTGATTCGACGGTATTTAACGGTGATTTGACGTTATTTAACGCTCCGTGGGTCATGGAACAATCGCACTTGTCAGTTGTCTCTCGAGTGAAGCAATTACTTATCTTTATGTAAATAAAAGAATGAGATAGGATGATTGGAGGTTATTCGATTTGGAGTAACTATCTTTCAATCGATGATATAATGGTATGACGTATGACTTGTTATAAAAATATTATTGAAATGCGTGGTTCGGAATAAGGAATGCCAATTAAGTGATTCAGTTTGATTTAAAGGTGTTTTAAAAATAGTGGTAGCACTGTATTAAAAAAAATATTTGAAAAATTAATTATCAACTCATACAAATTGGAGAAGAGTGAATTTAACGTCAGATTTTCAGTTTTTTTATTATAATTATAAGAATTTTTCATTGGAAAAACTTGGTATTAACTTCAGAAAACGAACTAACCAAAATAAACAAAAAAAAAGGAAAAAGCTATGATAAAGGAAGAACGAAAAGGCTGAAGAAGAAAGAAAAACGCAAAGAAAGAAAAAAGAAGAAGAGAAGAAACTCAAAGCCAACCTACCAAAAAAAAACATTCAAAGAAAAAAGAAAATTAAACGAGAAAGTTTTTCAGATCATGAAGGTTCTTGGATACCTTCTGGAAACTAAGCTGATGATGCTAGCCTAGGATTAGGTTCTGACATGGACCTTGAGTTTGGTGGAGTTGAACAACTGGCGTCTGAAATGCGTAAAGACAAACTGGCCAAGACACAATGAGAAAAAACAAAATTTGAATACATTCACCAGATTACCATTGACAGAAGGTAATTCAGAACATGAGGCAGATGCTTTTACTTTCGACAGTAACCTCCCACAATCATCCTCAGCTCACTCCATTGAATTCAGTTGTCCTGTAGAAGAAGGATGTTAGTAGCAGTGCAGAAATTCATCCCGACCAAAAACCAAAATCAATAATTACATCTGTGGGAGTTTCAGATAAAGTAACAGTTCCAGTTTCGGTCCCACAGGAGAGTATTGAAAAATCGAGAGCAGTTTCAGTCCTCGCAAGGATCTCCAAGAAGAAAACCGAAAACCTTCTGAAAAAGAAAATACTATAGTAAACTCTAATCTTGAAAAAATGAAGATCCTTAACGAAGATGTCTTAGCAGAAATAAAAGCTACCAACGTGTTGGCTTGGTCAGAAGTGTGAGAGGTGATGAATTTATGGTTATGCGAATTGTTTTTGTAGCTAATGAATCAGATCAAAAAACTGCAGTTGGTCGTAAACACATATTTCAGTCCAACTCTGAAAGAAATACAAATAACGCCGTAGCATACGGAATAAAAGATCGACGGTGTTGCAGGTTTTCTTCGGTTTTCCTGCAACCTGGTGAAACGGTTCTCCAGCCAAATGGCCCAGGATAGGAAATAACGCAGCTGTATCCGCCCGCCCCCTTTTAAGCTTAACAAAAACCAAAAAAAAGAAGAAAAATATCTTCAAAAATAAAAAAACCCAAACCAGGAAGAGCCGAAGAGCTTCAATTTTGTTTTCTTCTGGCCAAAATCTCCCAGAAATAGTTGGGGTAAACTCAATCCCACGGAACCACCAAATTTCAGTTCTGCAGAGGAGCAATTCCTATATCAGGGCCTACTCCAACAAGCCCCCCTCCTTAGAAAAATCCTCTTTATCTCACCAAACTTTAATCAACGAATCACTCTTGAATAAAAACGCTATTTGTGATATTTATAGTGTTGTCACTAAAACAAGAACAAAAAAAGTGCAAAGGATAAAAACTGAAAAAATTCAATATGAAAAACTATATGTGAAAAGATGTAAATAACTTTTCGTAGTCATCCGTATTCAATTATATCTACCGGCGATTTTCCTCTTTATATGATGCTATCCTCCTAGCAGAAGATGAGGACGACCTACAAAGATTGGTCCACAAGATTAACATAATAGCAAAGAAGCTAAACATGGTAAGTTCATCCCAAAAAAGCAAAAATACTGGTCATTAGCAAAGAACCGATTAGATGTAAGATAGAAATTGACGGTACCAGCATTGAACGGAATATGGAGATTAACTACTCAGGCATCACACTATCAAGCTATGGAGATGTAGAATCAGAAGTAAAAGAACAAATACAGAAAGCAAATAGAGCAGCAAGATGCCTCAATAATACAATATGGAGAAACAAACATATAAGAAGGAAAACTAAGACTAGAATTTATAAAGTTGTTATAAGACCGGACAAGTCTAAAACACAAAGAATGCTGGAAACAGCTGAGATGATAGAGAATACTGAGGAGAATCACGGGGAACACACCTAGAGATGGAGTAAGTAGCTACTACATTAGAACAACATATTGTAATGTGTAGAAGATTAACGAGCGGTTATTGAGCAGAAAAACGAATGGAGCATCCTTATAAGTAGAATGGCAGATGATAGGGTAGTAAAGATCGCGAGAGACAAATCGCCCGCCGGGAGGAAATAGAGGAAGCTTTAATATAACTTAAAAGCACAACAAAAGAAAGAAACAGGCAGAATTGCCTATAGAAAGGATAGAAGAAGAATATTTTCCTCTTTACGATCAGGGTTCTTCCATGTTAATGGGCTAAATTCATCTATTGCAGTACGCTCCAAATCTGGAATTTTAAATGCTACATTTTGGTATTCTAGATAACTCTTTGTCTGTGCTTAAGAGTTCCAAATAATCTAAACAGCTTCGCTATGATCATCGATAGATCACCCCCAAAGGGTACCAATTGCAGTTTTAAGTGTATTTTAAATTCGATTGTCGGGAAAGTTGTGAAAATTGCGAAACAATGCCAAAGTTTTCTTTTCTCAAGTTTATCTCGGAAACGGCGTGGAATACCAAAAAAAGTTTCAAACGAAAACTTAGATCGTAAATCGAAATATTGAACGGAAAGAACGCGTTTTTCATTTTCTTTTTATTATATCGACTGGCCAATCGGAAATTCCAGTTTTCGGGACCCAACCATACTAAAAAGTACAATCGGCAGCCTTCTAGATGAGATTCAAGTTTTTAGACAGGTTAATCAGGGCCGTATCAAGATTTATAAGGGCCCGGGGCTAAAATAATGACGGGGCCCCCTTAAGGAATTCGGAAACCCGAAAAAATTCACAAAATAATATCAGTACGTTAGATTTGTGGTATCGACACATCAAAAAATACAGAATGATTTGGACCTGGGGCCCGGGGCTATAGCCCCCCTAAGCCACTAGCTTAATCCGGCCCTGAGGTTAATTGAAGTAAAAGGTCATTGATGATAAAATTTTATTTAAAAAGGTATCAATGTAGTTTAACAATTGTCCTTCACTGCTTCAATAAACTCGATCAATTAAGACGCAAGCCACAATTTCAAGTGATTTAGTTCATGTTCTCGTGATAGTCGCCATTTTTTCAGATATAGTCGAATCTCTTTGTGTACTGATAATCCACGCTTGCAAATGAGTGCTTTTGATTCCGATTTCGTGCAAAAAGGCAACAAAATTTTCATCTATTACTATTTTATTCAAACTAAAAGTTAAATAATCACAGTTCACCCATTTCCTTTCGAGCCTTTGTCGTTCCACCTCATATTTACTACTTCCTGTAACAATAGACGATTGCCAGCGTATCGGCACGACCCGTGCGACGTACTACAAGAACACGGAAAGAATAAAATAGAATGGAATAGGGAAGCGATTCGAGGCGCGAGGTATGTGAGGGTGCATTCAAATTTAGCACGAATACGAAACCCCTTTAGCGTCGCTTCCGCCCCTTGCACCCTTTGTCATAAGACGCCTACACCGGAACCTATGAATATTATATTATCTTGAAAATATGCAAACAGGAGCTGCCGAGAATTGTTTGTTTATCAGACAAGAAAGCAACGGCGGAAAGATTTATGAGATTTTTTTTTGTTTTATTCTATTTTATGATAATGACACACTGTTTTCTTCTTCTCAGTGTCGTCTTCTACCGAAGGTGGCGGCAATCACGTGATAGACTTGTCTATTTCGCGTCGCAAGCGACAGAAAATGGGTGAAATATGAAAAATAAGAAGGATCTTTTAAGTGTGTAAAAAATGCGTACAATCTGTTCGTTTTAATTCAATCATTTGCATTTTATAAAATAATGGTTACTACACTATAATTATACATTTCATATAAATGAATCAGCACCTAGTCGGGTTCATTTTTAATTACGAAATACTGAGCATCTTAATCCGGTTCTGTCTGCTATTTTGTGGCAATTTGACGGTTATAGAAATATAAGAAAACTTGAAAATACTTTTGTTATTCCTCCTGTAATATAAACCATATCGACAAGTATACGAAATGCTTTAAAATTAAAAAGACACTTAAATAGTTGTATGTTTAAATTTGATATAGTATTATACTATGAATCATTATCCAATGAAACTAAGAAAAGTGTATAGATTTATCGAAACATTTGAAAATGGGTCCGAATAAAACTTTAAATCAATATAATTATCGTGGAATTGGTTAATTTCGACACCATTTTGAGCGCTGTTGTATCCAATCAAGTTTTAAATTGAAAACCGGCAACAATGATTCTGATAATGAAGTTTAATAAATTTAATTCATATACTTTCTTGCTATATTAAAATGTTTTGTTACAAAAAATCGGTTTTTATAAATTTATCTTGTAAAACAATTTAGTTCTGTATATATAATAAATTAAAAAAGTAAATGTTCCTAGACTCGATTCGAAACCGGAAACTCCATTTTGAAGGCATGGAACATTAACATCTGAGCTGTCAGCTATCAGACACGAATTTGTTTGACGTATATCTGTTTCTTAACGTACCATGATTTATTTATCACCTTTTCTCTCTTTGTTATAGTGAATTAAATGGAATGAAAAACTAAAGACATTAATTTAGTTCTTTGACTCAAAACTGTCATTATTCACGGTGAATAATAACCTACATTATACACTCGTGAATAATATATTATAAGAATAGGTAAACTTGAGAATTTTTTGACGGGTGAAGTAAATAACATAAATATTGATGGAGGTTTATATCACAATTTTCGAAAAACGAATTTTTAATTTTTATGAAAGGATAATAATCTAGTCATCATCAACGACGTATTATATTCTAAATAAAATTGTGAATGTACCAGAAAGAGAACTCAAGTGGCCTTCATCTTGCTACCCGCTACCTACTACGGCTACAACAACTCAAGTGGCTATTGTGCTATAGTATAGACTACAGCTCAGCGTACCATTGTCCTTATACGAAAAAAAAGAACGCACTTATCGCGATAAAAAGCCCTAATGCACTATTTATACTCGTATTGTTCGAAAATCGAGACTGCTTCACTGTCACCTGATGAGAACCTAATCGGAAATGCATTTCATGATGTTCCATGCTCTGGAAGGAATTTAGGGATTAAAGTCGCGATCTTTTCTTAGTTTCTTTTGAATTCGTCGAGATGTCAAAACCGGCAACACATTTAATAATTTTTTACGGATTACAGCAGTGATTTTTGCTTTAAAAAAACTCAACTTGTTGTAATATATCGATTATTTTGTTATTTTATCAGAATTTATAAATCCGTAATGAAAAAATAGGAAAAATCGAAAACCCGTAAAATAACATTCATATTATTGAACATAACCTCTACATTAGTTGCGTTCGTTAACGTTCTTTGCGATCAGAGCGATTTGTGTCCCGTGATCATAAGTTGTACTGATTGATCGTGCTGATTGCCGAACAGTAAACAAAAAAAAAACTTGAAGTCAGCTGTTCAGAACAGTAAGTAGTCTTATGAATAAATCATGGGACAGAATTTTTTACATAGTCTATGCTCTTCGGATGTACTTCCCAATCTAACATAACCGAACGCGAACCAAACAGTGAGATTGAAATAAAATGGATTACCGAACGATTCCGAACGGTCAGAGTAATCAGATGTACATAACCGAACGCAGTAATTGACAATTCATATTCGGTTGACGCGTAATTGGTGGTAGTTCAATTGTCAAAAATTACCCAGCCACTAACTCGATTCATATAAGTAGTAAGATCATTCCATAGGGATAAAAACTGGAATGGGTGCAGTGCTTTTACGGATCCAATCCGTACTAACCATGCAGCAATCAAATGATTGATGATTGGTACATGTTCGTATCTTCCAATTTTTTCAATAAATGTTTTGTATAAACTAGATTGAAAAGAATATATCTGAGAAATAAAAATCTTGAAAGTTAAAACAAACTACGGCTTCGACAATTCAAGCCCGCCACATCATCAAAACATGCAAAGAGGAGGGCGATGGGAGTACAATAAGGGGAGAGCCACTCCGCGAGGGCCCATACGTGACCTAACAAAGCCCATCCAGAGTTGTTGATTTAATGATGTCTTGTTTTAATTGCTGACAAATTGCCAATTGCCGTACTGTCACGGAAAAAACGCCCTCGGCTTTGCGGCCCTCACTTTTCTTCCTGTTCTTTTTCCATTGTTTCGAAAACTCGACGACCCTTTTTCGCTTTTCTTGTTTCCAATTAAATTTTCTTTGTTTTCCAGAGAGACTTTGAATAAGTTTCTTATAATACCGCGCCCACGATTGTTACCTATCACTTGATCGGAAACACGTCGAATAAATATCACGGTGTTTTATCAAATTTTTAAAAGATAAATGGTGGTCCAACTATAAAGAACGATGTGTAGTACACCTTTCTGCACATACTTTATTTGACATTTCATTAACTGAAAAATTGAGATTATCGGATAGTTTCATGGGGAATGGAGAATTCTCCTATAACCAAAGTCATAATGAAAGTTCAACGAGTTTTAGACGACACATATTCGGTACTTTTTTTAAAAAGAAATGTCTTTGTTTCTAGTTCAATATTTGGCAACCTCGCATAGGTGTGATACTTGTTCTCAATTCTAATTGGTTGAATAACGTAGGTAGACGTGATTATATCTGTAATATGATTGGTCATTTGATTATTTACTTTGTCTTTCCTTTTCTGTTACTTTTAAAACGACAAAGAAAGCAAGCAAGCACTTATCTTAATAAACATTTATAAATATAACCTCAAATTTTTGTTTACATATTCGTTGATGAATTTTGTAGTTATCAAAGTGAAAGATTGAAAATAGTGAAAATAGTTGTGTAATAGTGTGAAAATGGCTAAGGTTGAAACTGATTTCCGTGAACTACGACTGTGGGAGATGCGAAGATACTCGCCCAGTTCATTCTACTGCTGTTCGTGATAGTTTTACTCCACAATCGAACATCACACGGACTTCCCTGATACGAATTTTCCATTAAACCTTCATTTAACACGTTTACATTAATACCTAATTGCTTCAAAACCTGAAACGTTTTGATCATGGTGAGTGGTGTTTGGTATTGACAGATGGCAACCAGCTTTTTGTGGTTGGAAATTGAAGATATGGATCTGGACGATATATGTGGTTCGAACGGACAACATATTCAGCTAATATAGGATGTATCGCACTTTTTGAAATGCCCACTATGTTTGTTGGCTTACAAACTTTCAGTCGACGATCATCCAGTACCGTATTGTGGATTTTCTTTCACATTTCTGAAATCGTCACCTTGTTTGGCCGACATCGCGATGCTTGTCTTCGCAGGTCTTCGTTTAAACTCTGCTACCCAATATTTTACTGGTAATTGGTGGCTGCCAAAAAAATACTAAACAACGTGGCGTCTTCAAACTTCACACATATTTTAAAGCAACTACCGCCATCTCTAGGTCAGGGTCAGGATAAATTTTCTACTTGGTCATTCAGCAATATATTTGGCAACGTTGTACGAATTATTTTGCACTTCACTTCTTCAAACTTTACTTTATTATTATCAAATTTTTTTCAGTGTACGTAACATTTTTGTTTATTTTTTTTTCAAAAATCTAAAACAGTTGTAATGATCCATACAATCAGAATGTATTGTTTCGTTTACGAAAAGAATAAGTAGAGAAGTACATTTTTAAGAAGGGCCAAAAGTCAGTATGAAAAGTACTCGAGAACGCAATCTACACATACGCTGCATCAATCCATATATAAAGAACATTACCATAACTTTACAATGGCCTACCAACTGAAAATTCTCTGAAGTTTCAACAAGAGTACTCGAAACACCGCCAGGGAGCCCTTTGCGCTCTCGTCTAGAACGCAGTGACACGGAAACTGATTCGCCATTGTTTGAGGCCTTTTCACTCATGTGGTCCTTTATGTCGATACCTACTTTCATTTTTTTGATGATCAATATGATTTTTAAGTGGATTTTAACGGAAAATTATTAACACTCAGATTAATTTGATGATGATGATGATTTTTTACGATGTATCGCCAAAGTGTACATTTTTGTAGCGTCATCATTATTCTGTTTAGTATACGAGGGCTGCTACTCAAGATTGACTAATAAAAATAGCCAATTGTCCATTCCGACCGCTTCATCGGGTGTAGAAAAACGTCAACCCTGCAATTTATTTTTGATCTGAGCGAATAAAAAGAAATCATTGAATGCCAAACGCTTCTGGCAAACAAATTCCGGTGTAACGTTCAGAATTGACCGTTGAACGTTGCTCTAAAGCAGCGTTTTTCAGTATTTTTGATTTCGAGACCCATTTACAAGTTGAAAAATTGTGGCGACCCCCTTGTCATAGAAAAACTAAGACTCCGTTAATGATTTTCTTCTATTTTGATACATTTATCTATTTCTGTCCTGATGGATGGAAAGTCTTGGCGTGTTGGAGGAGAAGCCTCCAACATCTGTACTCTGCAGCTTGTTCCAGTGTCCTGATTAGACTATGAAGAGCAGAAGCAATCTTACCATTTTGGTAAACAAATTTTTTTCAAAGTTTTAGATTTAGTTTCTGAGTTGGTTGCACTCATCCATAGACAGAAATGCAAAAATTCCTCCTGGTAACCTGCCTCAGGAGGATTAATGTCTCCTTATCCATAATATTCCAGCGCATTTAATTGATGAGGACATTATGGAAATCTCATGGTGTTAGTAATATGGCTTGGAGTTAAATAAGTAAAACTACTAATACATAAATCAAATTAATTTATTATTTTTAGTGTCGTGATTAAGAAATACAAATTTTTTTATTGACCTGGTAAAAATATATTATTGTGGAATTAATAGAATACAAATTTCTTCACTTTTTTGTAATATTAGAAAAATTTTAAAAATTCGATCAACTTTTTTGAACATTAGTTATGATTCTTATTAAAAATGGAAAAAATTAGAAAAAAGTGAAGTGCTAACATAAATTAATAATAATTGGTTTCAAAGTTATGGAAATAATACCCCCAAATGATCAGATTTATGGCGTTGTCATTTTTTTTCATATTTTTCTAGTTAAAAAATTGACAAAAATTTTGTTTTTTTTCAAATAACATATTTCTGATTTAATTTTTGTACTCCTACATATTTTGAAATGTGTCATTTTGTAATATAAATTCTTATAATGAATGTTAGGAAGAAATAAATATGAAAAAACAAAATATGGAGAAAAATTCATAAAAAGAAAAAATCCCCACATCCAGAAAATACTTGTTTTTGAATATTCTACCTCGTTTATAAATATTTTTTCCAGCTGACTTTCTTAAAGCAGTAAAGAAACAAAATACAAGATGTAGAGATGAAAGAAGATTGCAAAGGGTTACAAAAAGAGACAATGCGAAAAACGAAGTAATAAGAACTGGGAATAGTATCGATAACGACAACTATATCAAAATAATTAGGGATGAATAACAACAGACAGGCAAAAAGGCGAAAAAATTGGTTTAATACATTTGATAAGAAGAAGAAGAATGAAAATAAGCCACAAAACAAAAAACCAATGAAGGAAATTAAGTTTTAAATAAAATAAAGGTGACTAAAGAAAAATGAAGATGATACGGGATACGAAAACCTAAATAAACGAAATAAGACTGGAAGAACGAAGAAAAATACGATACAAAACAAGAAGGAATCAAAATACAATACAATACATAAGGATAAACAAGATTAATGATTATGTGAAGCTGTAAAGGTGCAATATCATGAAAAGGGTTACAGGAAGAGAAAAAAGTGACGTGCTAGCGCCGGTTATTGAGAATGAATAACAACAGACGGGCAAATCACTATAAAAAAGTGAAGAAGAAAACCTGTAGAAAAGAAATAAGAGGTGGAAGAAGAATTATATAGCACAAAACAAAAAACAATGAGCGAAACTTAGTATAAAGACAAAAAAGGGTAACTAATGAAAAAGGAACAAGGAAAATGTGGACCAAAATAAAAGTTTTGCGAATTTCGGTACAAAGACAAAAGAGGGAGACCAAATAAAGCGGGGCATCGGATAATCTGAAGAAAAGGAATGAGATTTGGAAAAAAGAAGAAAAATATGACACAAAACAAGAAGTTTTGAGCGAATTTCAGTACAAACACAAGAAAAGGGGGACCAAATAAAACGGGGAATGAGACAGTATCGGATAACCTGAAGAAAGGGAATGAGAGTTGAAAGAAAGAAGAAAAATATACAAGATTATTGATGATTTGTTTCTTCAAATTTTGGATTAACGGTTTCAAATACATTCTTCTAGCCGTAATCTGAGCTACTGCACGAGCTTCATCTCTATTTTATATGCTGAATTATATTGGTTGAAAGGAAATTCATTAGAAATTTTATCATAAAAAAACAATTTTTGCGTATTTTAGTGATAACTACACAAAAAATTTAAGAAATCTTCTTTATTACCACAAATTCCACCGATCTTAGTATATTTTGCAAACCATACCATTTCAAAAATACTACAACGTACAAGATAAAAAAAAAATCATGTAAGTTGATTCGTCATATTATCTACGCTAAAAAAAAATTGAAACACTCACCACTTATTTAATTTTATTTGTAATAAAAAAATATTTTAATTTCTAAATATTCATCTTCTGGAATACCTATTTCCCATTTCGTATCTGTCTCTATATGGACCAGGAGGTCTATTGTATTGACTCCTATCCCGTTGATTAGAATAATTTCCTCCTTGATTATAACCACCACTACCGTGGTATCCTCCTCTGTTTCCGTAGCTCCTTTGATTATTGAAATTTTGATAGTTTCCACTCGAATGATGATGTTGTTGATAAGAACCTCTGTTGTCGAACGACCTCTGTTGGTAACCTGTCACAAAAATTCGCTTATACAGTACAACATCGTAAATCCGGAATGCTGGGAAAGGATTGGTTCGGGTTTCGGTTTTCTCCGTATTTTAAATCATACGAAAATTTGAATACATTTACGGTGGCGCAAAAAAACATTAAATAAAATTTATAAACACATATTCTTCGCGCTATCGTTATGTATGGTGTCGCCAGCTAGTGTCAAATATATAAGCTAAAAATTACGATACGGACGAATGGGTCCGGAGTTTAGATATTCCGCGTTTCCGAAATCCGGATTTACTACGATGTTAAACTGTAGAAAATAAAAATATAAAATGATTCGTGATAAATTTTAATTAAATAACCGTTTCAAAAAGGTCATTATTGACTAATTTATCATTTTAAAATTATTACCATTGTTTTTCCACACATTACAACCATTTTTTAATAATGTTAACTGTATCACTTTGTATTTTACTTTACAATGAATATCAACTTAATTCTATAGTGGATTTTGTAACTAATTATTAGAAATATAAACCATGAAGCCGGTCCTGTTCTATTATATTAATAAAAATCTTAAGTTTGGCGGATTCGGCGGGTACAATTATTTAAAGGACCATTCACTTTAAGGTTTTTTATATGGAGGCAATTTCTTTATATTATTTATAGTATGTTTTGGCCGTTTCATAGAAGAATCAACGTCTAAAATGGTCTTTTTATTTGTTAACAGCAGCTTAAAGATTTTGAACATTCTAGATATGAATAAAATGTCTGTAAATAATCTGATGGCAAGCCGAACACATTTTAAGTAAATATGTTAGTGAATAGTTAAGTGTTAGTGAATGATAAATAGTTTAGTGTATAAATAAATAATAAATATATTACAGGAAGTATTCCTATATGAAAAAATTCATTTGAGAATTATGTACCCATAATTTGACAAAATACTTTTTATTATATTGTTTAAATTATTTTTAAAGACTAATTGTGCTCAGATTTGGGCAAAAATTTTAAAATTTCTCCCAGTAAAATAACTTTTTCAAGCAAACATACCAAAAAATGCCATTTGCAGCAAAAAAATTGTATATAAAGCATTTATGGACGATGATAAAAACTACAAGGATTGGTCTGTGAACATGAGAAGATAGTACAGAGTTTAAAGAAACTACGGTTAAATCCATATCGTTCCTAGCTAGTGCGCTGTTGCAAGAAAAACATAAATAAATGGAAGTCATTATTAAACCAATCCAAATTGTTGTATTACAACAAGCGTGAGCTGTCTCCCGATTCTATACGACGAAAACTGCAATCATATCCATGTAAAAGGAAACAAAGTTCGACACCATTAAGTTCCGTAGAATTAAGGAAAATGATAAATTCACGGAATGAAAATCCCCTGAAGAGCTGCAATGGAAATTCTATATCATAGTGAAAGCAATTTTTTAATAGAAAACAACGAAAGCAACGTTTGTCATAGATTATTCAAAACATTGTCAAAAAGGGGCCGAAATATTGAAATCAACAGATAATATCTATGAATAAATCGTCACTGAAAATCAGAAAATGATCACTGGTATAATACTATGCCTATTGGAAGAAATACGATCCAAAATTGGAGAAAATCGTCTAGAAAATCGATTGCCTTGAATAAAAAATTACCAATAGATCGATCGCGGTTAGTCCAAAAGCCCAAAAGTGGTGTACAAGAGAAAGAAAGTCGGCGAGTTACAAGAATGTCAACTCTACAAAACCCTACTTGAATATCGACGAAGAACATCAAATTAACTAACACGTCTGGATCTTCACTTAACTTTCCAAATTGTTATTTTGATAATTGCACCATTAAATAAATTGTTTTGCTCTGTATAATAAGCATTGATAGATGCTAAAAAATTTTATAACATATTTCGAAAGCTTCTTAATATTGTTACGGGTACACCGCCGCACGCTATCTGACGGCGCTTGTCATATTCTATTACAGGGTAACTATTGTTCTAAATGACTAAAAAGTTGACTGAAATTCGACAAAAGTTTCTACAATGTTCTATAATTATTACAAAAGCATATAAACAGTAGGAGCTCGTAGAATAACGGTGAATTGAATATTGAAGATGTCCGGTGTCGATCTGTTTCCCAGCAACAAGCTCTTGAAATTTTTTCGAACAATTATCAATGGGTTATTACTATTGAAAACTGCCCTCAAATATGATTAATACCTTCACGATTCCCATCAAATATTGACGATAAGTGAATTTTTAAATTTTAGTATCATTATTATTTAATATGATGATATAATATAAAATATGTTCTGTAGAGTGTGTATACGTGTGTGTGTGTGTGTGTGTGCGTGTGTGTGTGAAAGAGATAGAGAAAGAGAACGAAGAGATAGGAATCGTCAATCGTGAAATTAGGCGTGTGAGTGTCTATGACGGGCGTACAAAGGCCGCAATTACGCGGACCGTCGCTGCCGGCGGCGAAACGCTGTCACGCCGTCATTGTAACGTCACACCCACAAACAAACGAACAATGCGCGACAAAATTGTTGTTAGTTCGAGCTCGCGGACTTCCTTCGATTTTTCCCGACGACAATAAAACGGTAGGCGGGAAACGAGGGATCGTGATTTTAATGCGATTATAGCGATACTGGTGTCGAAACTATTGAATTGATGATTGTATAACCTGCACTTGTCACGAATTATGTTATATCTATGTGAATAATTTATCGAATCGAAAGGGGAAAATTTTGATCAAATTATAAAAACATAGGTGAGAACTGACTTACATTTTTAAGTATACCGAAAAAAATGAAAAACAAAAATGATTTAGTAACAAAATCAATTTTTTTGGAGTTTACTCCTTAAGAATCGATTTGCATATATAAGGGGCCCCGTATGAGAAAAATGTGAGGAGTAAAATCCATCGATGAATGACCTCGTTACGTTTTTGGTGCGCAACTTTCTAATTTGTCAGTATCAACATACTTATATTGCTGTCATTGTGAAGTTTTATTATCATTGTGTTCCGCTAAAGTGTACTGAAAGTATTTTCAAATAACTATGGCAGAAAGAGGTGTAGTTGATATTGCCGGAACATCTAACAAACACGTGGTTGCAAGGTGCGTTATAATTCATGTATTAATATGTATGAGCATGTGCAATTTGTATTTATTAAATATTTTAATAATTATCGATATAGTTCATATAAATATATATTTGAAAACAACACATAAAATTAGATAATCAACCCAATATGAATTATCGAGCGCATCCACATAAAATAGAAAATTTCTAACCTAACCAAAAATTAATTTTTTTGTCGATGTCTATAAATTCTTCCACGTTATTATGATTTATTTTATAAATAATTTTTAAATATTAACAACTGTAGTCAATAATTCGATAATATTATCAGAAAAATCGACAATATTTTTTCATTATAATAATGTTTTTATATGATTTTCTTTCGAAAAGTTATTTTTTAGTTTATTTAAATAATTTTCATGTACTATTTATTATTGTACGTAAAAGATTTAGTGACATAATTATCTTTTTATAACCGTTTTTGTTAATTATTAAGATAATATTATATTTTAAATAAAAAATTAATTATAATAATTAAAAAAAAATGTTTATAAAAACCTTTTTTTATCAATTTTCTTAAGTCGGTTAAAATTTTTATAATTATGCATTTATAAATTTTCTAATTTTTTTTATATTTTTTAAGTTGAATAAACTCTTTTTGCGTCTGGTTAGACTATCGAACTTAAGGAGTAAACTCCAGTCGTGCGTCGGAGCTGACACACACACACACACACACAATTTTTTTTTCTCAAGAAAAACATACCATTGGTCAATTGTGTAAGTATAGCTAGATATCAATTATCAAATGGTTTATTTTATTGTTCGGGACGAAACAACGATTCTAAACGGATGAGAAACAAATAATAATTTTAACAAAATGAAAAAATGTTCACTCGAAATAGTTTTGAAAGTTGTAAAAAAATTATGTGACGAAACAATGAAAAATCATCGAAAAACAAAGAGAATCATCACAGAAAACACAGATCTTCGAATATTTATCGGAAAATATGTTTATGTATTTCCATCAAGAAAAAAATATGTTTAAACGTTAGTAATCAGAATTTGAGTTTTAACACAGAAGACGGTAGTTTTACAAAAATCCTCCGTTGAATCAGCTGATTCGACTGACATTTGGTAGATTTTCAAAACCAAAAGTAACTAGATTTGTCCCTAGACTTTCAATAAAAATGACACAAAACCAATTAAGTTGCGAGATATGCTACTTAAATATGGCAACACTGATGTGAATGTGTCATATCTAACATAAAGTTTGAGATTTTTAATGGTGAACGTACTCAAAACGTGTTGTCATACGAGTTGTTTACAGATTCTTAAAGCATTCATCTTGGTCAAAAATGGATGAAATCGCGAACATTTTAGTGCGATCGTGCGTAGATTAAACCAACAGCAGTATGTCCATCAACTCGCTTCGACTTTTGGTGATGAAGCACCATCCCGAATTATCGTTTTTCGTAAAATTGTTCCAGAAAACATCGATGCTGTGCTCAAACTGACATTGCAAGCTCGACGTTTGACATACCATGAGATTGGGCATTCGTTCCACTTGCATACATTCGAGATTGCATGTACATTATATGCCGAATAATTTGACAATCGTTCGAAAAAAGCTCTTGTCGATTGGTGCAAAGATATTGAGGGAAAATTCAATCAAAAGACGTCTAAAAGATCGTGACAGGCGACAAACCATGAATCTATGCAAGCTCTCACACATCAGTTTAAAAAAACCGTGTTTGAACAGTCAAAACATTGAATTGATGGGTCGTCCGCCGTACAACGTTTTTCTACACACGAAGAAGTAGTTCAAATCACATAATTTGGAATGGAAAAACTTTTTCGACAATTGGTTCAAACGGATGCAAGCGTATTGATCTTAATGTAGAATATTTTGAAGATAAATATTAGCTTTTATTCAGTTCCACTTGTCCCGTTGTCTGAAATCAAAGCTTGCAAGTTAAATTTGATTCACTTGGCGTGAATGTGCGACTCCAACAAATTTGGAAAAGTTCGTTCCGAATGCATTGTAACAGCAAAGAATGAATGGCGCAAAAAGACCAACCAGAGGAATTGGAAACGTGGTAGCGTTGAATATTTACGCAATAAATACATTTTGTACATTTTGCGATAAGGTGTGTAATATATTGATTAACTACCTATTAAAACAATTATTTGAATTCAAAAAAATGGATGCTAATAATCTAAACACCCCTTCGAAGACCGTGTAAGTCTGTATTTGACACCGACCGCTACCGAAACCACCCTGTTTTCGAATTTCTATTGTAAATTGAATCTTGCTTCGTGTCCAGTTCCCTAGTTATCTTTCTATTGTCGAACTCGGTCCGTCCTTGATTGAAAATCCTTTGTAGTAGAAAACTCAGGTATCCGCTGGAAACGATTCAATTTTCGAATAAAGTCACTTGCAAATTTCAATCGAAACTCGATCAATTTGTGTCCGATGGGTAACCGAATGATTATTAGCGATATAATTATTATTATACCAAATAAATAATAATAACAAAACGTTTTTCACACATCCATCGTTTCCTCAAATTCGATTACACTGATATGCACTGTTTTTGTCACACAAACTAGGATATGACGATTTTTATTTGTTTTCATTCAAATAATATTTTGTTTCTATAGTTGAGTAATCCGAAACAACCCTTATCAAAGCGGCGCGCCATTATCAATTATTTGATTACTATGAACTCTGACCTCATTAAATTTATCGTTACTATAAATTGTCTGTATTTCATATTTCTATCAGTTTTATAGATTGTCAACTTATCCCCACATAATATATAATTGATATTCGTCTAGTCGGATTAGTGTAACTTTTAATTAAATTAAATCATCAGTTTGATAATTAAATTGTTTTTAAAAAGCGAATTGAGTTATTTAATTCTATCATAACCAATTTTTTTTGTGTATATTCGTTTCTGGCCTCATTTACGTGTTTTTGCGACCGCATTTAACTAAATTACGTTTGTTACATTGTAAATGTGCCGCGACAGTTTTTTTTTTGTTATATGTGTTTGGAGAATTAACTTTTACATCTCAACGTCGAAAATTTACGCCATCAATTGAAAATTGTTATTTAGACTGGCTCCACCAAGATAAATCCAGTATTCCACATAATGTGTTGTGTGAGGCTCCTATTAGTTTGGGCTAAACAAGACATTTGCCTTTTGGTATACCAATTATTCGGAGGGAAGCAAAAGATCAAATAAGCGATTGTTATTTTTTGTTTGATTCAAACAAAATGCGTCACAATCGAGTTCAAATACGCTATCCGGTACACAAACAACAGACCGTAATTTTTTTTCAATCAAACCGGAAAGAAATCTCAAGAAAGTGACCCAAATATTTCAAATGATTCATGGGTGTGGGCGGCCGTTGAAGCCGGTGAACACATAAGCCTTCGTGTAGAACCGTCGAGCCCCATTTGGCGTCACCAAAGTTCGATGTTCTTTGAGAAGCCGATCAGGCGCTTTGGCTTCAACCTTTCGATTACGTTAGGCAAGTTGTGGGGTTTTCACAGGTGTTTAAACGATAAAGTGGTCCGCAGTTTCGTCCTCCTCCATGCACCAGCGGCGCTCCGGATCATCGGTGATGCCCATGGTGTGAAGGTGACGTCTGAGTCCGGTCACTAGTTTGATTTTGCGCCTATTTAGCCGGAGCAGTTGTTTGTTGAGAGTCGAATGGGGTCCATCTAACGATTCGCAGTTATTTGACTGGTAATTTTTAGCGTTCCTTCCTTTTTTTACATCAAAAACATCACGAGACACTGCCCTGCATAGATAAATTCCAGTATTTAAATTTGTAAAAAATAAATAACCAAATTTTAAAAGCCAATCAAATTAAGTGAGTATAGAAGATGGAATTTGTGTTACCCCGAAAAAGTCAAAATTATGAAAATATTTTTCAACCGACTTTCTACATTTTCAAATAAGTATAACCTCATTTATAGGTACTTAAATTTCTAATGGTTACTAAATTAAAATTCCTGGTGATATTCATATTCATAGTTTTTCCTTTTATCATTCATATTCAATTGTAGAACAAAATATGAGAACATGATCTGAGCCACTAGTTCTTAACAAACCTCCGATGGACAGTAGATTGTCACAGATAATCTGGTACTCGCCAATTCAATAGCGCATCCTTCAAATATTGAAGTTAACATAAATTGGTACCGGAGAAGTCTTAGCCAGAGCCCGAGACCTCTGTTATAACATAATTTAAAATTAGGCAACATTGCACGAATGTAACCATGTAAGATACAACCTCTTATGTTGGGAACCATCAGATTATGTCAATCAACTAGTTAAATGATACAAAATATCTCTTACTTTACCATCCATTAACGTATAGTCTCCGATTACTTAATTTTTGTCTTATATATTAATGTGGCTGTGAAGAATCATAATTTCATCTATCTAATTTCACTTTATTATTGTATTACTGCTCCTAATGGGAACCAACGTCATAGTTAAGCGATTCCAAGCGCCCCTTGAAGTTCCATTGACGAATCAAATTACTTACTTTCATTTTGTGTTGATGCGTTTCTAACGACCATAAATATAATTATTTGTAGCTTTTGTGCACAATAGGATTTTGGTATTTAAAGCGGTTTGTAAATAGATACGAGGTTCTTAATAGTTTGGCATTCTTCGAGTACGGTAGTCGGATTATTGAAACCAAATTATTTTCTTGTATAATAAATAGTTTTTTACAAAGTAATTACACACATTACAACGTCTACAAGTTGAAATCACAACTCCTTAAACGATTGAGGAAGCACAAGTGATGCAGTTTAGTTTTTAATTTCTATTATTATAACAAAATGAACAAAAAATTATAAACCAAGTTACCGTTTGTATGTATGTATGTATGTATGTAGTTTACCTTCCAATGGTTTTTTTTTTAGGTTAGGTTTTCATGACTAAAGTAAATTGTTGAATTAGCTGAATAAAATTCTTTCTCTGGTTACGTCAAACTTAACCTTCGCATAAAAATCCATTTTCTAATAATTGCAATCAAATAAACACACTACAAAGAGCTTAAGCGCCAAAGGTCACGTGCCATCGGCGTACGCGTGTTCTCAATCAACTATTAAAACAAACAAGCGACAGCGGAAGGACGTCGGAACGCCCATCGTCGTTTCCGTCCCTCGTCAAAACACGTCAACGACATACGCGCCCAAATCTAGGGTTTGATAACCGATTGACCGGACGCTTGAAAAGGATTAAAATGAAAATTAATACATGTCCTTATAACTTTCGTTAGATGGAATATTATCAGTTTTGACATTGAAATGACATGACAGTTAGTAGTGTTTGTAAGATAATAATAAAAGTAGTGTAAACGGAAAGATACTAACTAAAAAATTTGAGAGTGAAATAAACAGAAGGTAACTAAAATTCGAATGCACTTATTAGTACTTACCATTATAGTTATTTCTTCTATCCATGTTAGAAGGAGGCGCGACATTTCCGTACCTACCAGGATTATAAGGCACGTAATGAGAAACAGTCCTATGTCCAGAAATGTCCAAAGTAGCTCTGAAACGAACAACAGAAAGTGTTTAACAAAAATTTGCTACCTAAATAAAACAATATTGCAACACAAAATACTAACATACAGATATAAAGTATCAAGAATATCATATGCAGCAGAATATTGGACTATAAGAAGGATAGCAGGAAAAGACTTGGTAGTACAAGAAAAAAATAACAAGAAACAGTTGAATTAGTATAAACGGAAAGAATAAATGAATAGATAGAAACATACAAATCAGTACTAGAAGAGAAACATAATTAAAAAGAATAAACCAGGATAGCAATAACAGAAGACACTGAATGTAGAGAACTTTAAACTTCTAGCCAACAGTTGAAAAAAAAATGGACAGAAGAAGTAGTTGAACTGTTATAAATGATAAGAGTGAAAATTAATTGATAAATAAAAAAATAAAAGGAATTGACAAAGAATGTCAAAAACAGAAATATAGACATAAGAGAGGCCTCAATTCCCATACTATGCAGGAAGAGTTGAAAGGAAAGAAGAAAGAGAAACATAATTAAAAATAATTAACCATTGGAGCTACGAGAGAACCCTGAACCTCTAGCCAACAGTTTAAAGGAAATGAACAGAAGAAGTAGTTAAATTGTTGTCAGTGCAAGAGAACTAGTTCATCCAGTTCACTGTACTTTTTTCACTGGATCTAGAGTCAATTTGGTCAGTGCAGTGCAATAAATGTAATCTGGAAACGATGGCACTACATCTTTGTCATCGGATGAATGTAAAATATCAAAAAGTGCTAAATCGTTTTCTATTATTGTTAATACTACAAAGCCTGAATCACATCAATTAACCTCAAATACAACAATCAACAAATGCTCCATTGCTCTCTGAACTATATCGTTCTTTGTATCCAATTGCATTAATTCTAAACACTCATGAACTGGCCTGCACTGGTCCAGTTCAGTACAGTTCCAGTGCAGCTACCAAGAACAAACATTTATGATAATAAGCAAAATAACCAAATACATAAATATCTTTATTATTACCTGGTATTAGAAGGCACCATTCCAATCGTTGGTCGATATTGCCTACTTTCTTCCCGACTGAGATCACCCGGTTTTAATACTCTAGGAGGATCTTTGGCACCTTTCAATCTTCTTGCTGGAAATATGAAACCTTCAGCATATTTAGGATCCCGAAATCTAACAGTGCAAACGGTGTTGTCAGTTATAGGTTCCAAATCAGTAACAGGTGATTCGAAACAACTGAAATAGAAAGAACAATTTTTATAAAAATATATATCACACAAAATTATAGTTTCGAAATATAATTTTCCTTTTTTTTTTTTGGTTTCAGATAAATTTTGGCAACTTTAATTACGTAGAAGTTGGTTTTATAGAGATGATGAAACCAAAAATTGATGTTCTGAAGTCAAACCACATAAAAGAAATTGTAGATCAGATGTGAACAACATCAGTGAGATAAAAGATTATTTTTTTGTTTCATTTACTACTGTCAACTATAATTCACACTAAAATTGAGAATTTTTCTTGAAACTATGGAAAATATTTTACATTATGCACAAGCACGATACTAGATTGGTAGTAAATGAGGTTATCTAGCTTTGAGACCTTATTGTCTATTGTGCTTCATATGATTTGCCACCATGCATCTTCCAGTTCCATAATTATACTTCTAATAAAGTATCTGAGATATCTTCAAGGTTTATTCATTCTAGAATTCTGGTACACACCAAATCTCATCAGATAATTCCTGAAGCAGTAGTGCCCTTTAAGAAAGCCAGTGAGAAAGATTAGGATGTTCCCGAGGAAATTTTTGGAATAATCTAGCCAATATCATCCTTCTTCTGAAACACTTCCATCTAGGAACATTTTCTTTCTACACAGATTGTATATGTTTAGCAATTTCTGTGATACCATTGTGAGTTTCAAAATGGTAATCAGAAATTAATCTAATTCGTTCATCTTTATTAATATCTTTTAGAAAAATGTTTTAATTATTTTTATATTTGGTTGTAACACTTTTTGAAAGTAATGAATCATCACGGCAGTGTATATAGTATGTTTTTGTTGGATTTATTATTTCTAAAAACATGTTGCTTATAACATTATAATCAATACTTAAAATTACACTATCTAAGACGCGTTTCGATAACCGTTGGAAGGAATATTTAATACAGTGGGTTTTAATTTGCATTAAACAATTGTTGGGCAATCCTAATGATAAAAATTCAAATTGGGAAATGAGTGGTATGTATAAAATTAGCTGTGGTGATTGTGACGGAAAGTATATTGAGCAGACTAAGAGATCCTTTAATGTTCAGTTTAAAGAGCTCATTTAAAATATAGACGGACTGGAAAATCGAGTCATAATCAGGACATAAATATTAATAATGTAAAATTGTTAAAAAATGAATCCAATAATAAAAATAAGTTGTTTACATTTTTGATATACTCTGAATCATTTAAATCTAATTTAGTTCATTTTTGAAGATATTCATTTATCTGGTAGATTGTGGCACAACGTTTAAGATTCTTTGATTCCACTTTAGTTTTATTATAGAACCAAGGAGGAACTTTTTAAAGATAAAGTCCAATTTGCAAAGCTTGATTAGGCGTAAAAACTATCAATTCGATAACTCACCCTCCAATCGATATATTTATTTCTGAAATCAGTACAGTTCCTCTCATTCCATCTATTGATATAGCACATTCGGCGTTTTCGTCTACTTTTTGTTTATATAAATTAATCATAACGTCATATCCTTTATTTTTAGGAGAAACATACAATTTATCATCACCTCGAATATTTCTTTTAATTTCTGCAGGGGATAACTTTTCATAATATGGCTCTAAAGCTTTGAATAATCTGGTTTCGTCTACAAACGGTAAAAGAGCAACTCCTTGCCAAGCGAATTTTTTACCATTCAAATCAATTTTGAAGTCCACTGGGTAGAAATCGATTATAGCAGAATCCTAAAATATAAAACAGTTTAGTAAAATTTGAGAAACGATTAACAAAATAATTTATTTATTTAAAATTATCAATTTATATAATTATTGACCAAAGCACAATATGTATACTTCTTTTAAAGTTTTATTATTTGTTGTTACACTCCCTTTCCATTGTAGAGACATATTGGAATAAATTTATTAGATATATTTCGGATCCTACTTATATGTAACATTGTATCCTGTATGTTGGAATTTCCGGTAATATTCATACTGAACACACTGCTTACACTACCACTACACCAACATTCACAATTACACCGTCTGACACCGTGTTTCGTAAACCAAGTTGTCGTCTTGAGAGACTGAAGGTAAACTAGAACCGATTAATAAGACCCATAGGGTGGATTAGACCCGAGGTAATTATATTTTTTTGATTTTTTATATAGTTATTCTTGTAGTTCTAGTAGAGACTTCCAATCGATGAACTGCTGTTACGGATTTGTATAAAAATGATTTTTCTTACTGCCATACCATACGTCTAATTAAGGAAAACTCAATTTGATGGACCAGTCAAAAATTAGAAGTGGTCATCAATATGAAAAACTTGCCAGAAAGTAGAAGTAGTACTTAAAAAGTTACCCGGAGTCTTAACAGTCGAATAATCTGATTTTTCCTGATGGATATTGCTATTGCCAGAGGCGTTACCAGGTTAATTTTGTATATTATTTGAAGTAAACAGTTTTTAAATATCTTTTTTCCAATTAGAATACTCAAAATTTCTCGCATTCAAAATTGTAATTGTGAGAATATAAAATAACCGCATTGACCATTTTGATAAATTTTTTTTTGGTTTTTTGTACTACATTTTTGTATTATTATATTTTTTTATTTTAATTATCTCAGTACTTCCCCAAAAGACCACTACTTAAATTTTATTATTTGTGGTTTTCTTTATATTTCGTTGAATTATTTTGTTGGTGTTATATTTCCTTTTTTTGGAAATTTGTACCATTATTTTATTACATGTTTATTTCTTAAAGTAAATCTATCTTTTTCTCCCCATTTTCTGGTTTATAAGATTAAATCAAACATAAGTTTAGGCTTTCTTCTTTTTCAACATATAATCACATCCGTCTTCACTTTAAGCTAACTGTAGTCTAAGGTTGCCAACAGAAAGTCGAAGAAATAAAAATTGTAACATTGTTAAGGAGTGTATTTAATATATGGATTAGAAACATCAATTTCATATAACGGGTAGAAAATAAAACACTTACAGGATCTGACATTAGCTCTGCCCAAGGTTCAGGAACGTGTTGGCTACTAGCAGCTGGAAAAACACCCATAAGTTGTTCCAGAGGATTGAACTGAAAAAAAAATGTAAGCGTTAAAATTGCTTCAACAGAAAAAACAAGTCTGACTTACTGGTTTGGTATTTTTTTCAAAATCAGTACTTAGTCCCGCTATGTTGCAGAAATCCGAAGCAAATGGAGCGTAATGGTAAGGAAAATACCATTTCCATGAAGCGCAACCTTGGTAATAATATTTGAGAACCCAACACAATCCTCTGACGTAATGCAGCGCAACTGAATACCTAATAAACAAGCAAAATAGGAATTAATTTAAATTTGAGTAATTTATATATAAATGATGAATTATTATTAATGTTAACGTATAACCTAAATTCTAGTTCATCTGGTTTAACGTCAAATTTGGACTCGTAATATCTGTCTTTGAATCCGTCTTCCCATAATCTGACTTCGTCGTGTGCTTGATCATCATCAGAATCTTCGTTTTCTAGTGGCCTCTTCTGACCTTGACGATGATTATCATCATCTGTAATGAATTATAGAGAAAAAATCTTGAAGACTAATTTTTATTTTATTTTGATATTACTCATAGGGCTTCTTTGGTTTCAAGAGTTGATGATGTTGTTTTACATCTATTATATTGTTTCCAATTTTAAATATATTAAATAAGTAATAGATTTTTTTCTAACCATATTTAACTTGTGTATAAATCATATACATTAAACACCAAATTTAAGCTTTCCAAGATGAATTTCAAGAAAATTCCATTAAAAACTAAACAGTGTTGATCCCAATCTAGACCATAGGAAAATATTGAAAAAATGAAAGGAAAAATAATTTACGGGCGATTTGAGGTCGGGAAGGAGAAGGGGGTGGGTTTTTAAGGGTAAAAACGGTTTATCTGGATTTTCGGCAAAACTACAAATCCAATAGAAAAAAGTGAAGGGACAAAGTTGTAGGTAATAAAAAGATCTACAACTTTTGTATCCGCACTTTTTTTATACAACTTCGAAATTCATGTAAAAAAGTCAACAAAGTAAGTTTTAGCTCTTTTTCTTTTCGTCTTTCATAAAAAACATTTTTTTTTCACGAAACTTGGTGAAAAGTTACCTTTTTATATCCCAAATATACTGTAATTTATTTGATTTCAAATATTTAATTTTTGACTCTATTTTGACTTGATATCGAAAAAGCCATCAAAAATTCTCTGGCCAAAATATCAGCTTTTCTAAAAAATTTAGTGAAGTGAGTTTTTTGTTCGTTGAAATCTCTACTTTCTGATGGTGAAAACAAATATTTTCATCACCATGTTAAATTCTCTCAGAAAAAACAGGAAAAATGAAAAAAAGTCGAATCAGACATTTGTTTTTAACCTTTGTACAATGTTTAGTTATTTATCAAAATTTTACATCTCAATTACATGAAAAATGTGATATTCCATGTAACATTCATAAACATAAGTAATTAGACTTAAACTAAAATTTTAACCAAAATCAAAAAATTGAACACAATGATTAAAAAAATTTTTGGATGTTTTTTTTTGTTTTTTTTTTGCCTTTTGTGAGAAAATTCACCATGGTGACGATTTCAATATTAAGTCAAAATAAGGTTAAAAAATAAATGTTTCCAATCAAATAAATTACAGTACATTTAGAACAAAGAAAAGAAACTTTTTACCTAATTTCGTGAAAAAAAATGTTTTTCAAGAAAGATAAAAATAAAAAATCAAAAACTTGGTTTTTTGACATTTCACATAAGCTTTGAGATTAGGTGAAACAGTGTTATACAAAAGTTGTAGATCTTTTTACTACCTACAACTTAACCATTTGATTTTTTCCATAGGATTTGTATATTTGCCGGAAAACGAGATAAATCGTTTTTACCCCTTTCCATTTCCCGACTTCAGATCGCTTGGAAATTATTTTTCATCCCACCCTTTTTGGATATATATATATATATATATATATATATATATATATATATATATATATATATATATATATAAATAATATAATATTGTTTTTTTTTCAAATTTAAATACAGATAGAAAAAGTTTTGTAAATTATGTACAATTTTAAATGTCAAATATTTTTTTCTAAATTACGAGAATAAAATTAGCAACCTGAAATCATAAAACTTACTGGAACTCCCCGCGGGTCTGAACATCGATTCTAGTGCTGTTTTAGCATTTGTGGTTTGAAGTTGCGTTTCAACTTTAGACTGGAAATGCATTCCTGCTTTACGAATATTGAAAGCTTCATGCCTAGCATTTGTAACAGATGATTCCTTCCCAATAGCCTACAAAAAAAGATTATTACCATGTAATAAAACATTCGACCATGTAATGTACATCATATATGATCAGTACTCCTAATAAGTCGCTATTAGTTGTTATTAAATGGGTAAATTAAAAATATACCAGTGATTTTGAAGATAAGTTTCATTAAATTCCCACAGATTGGAGACCCCTCACCTTCAACCAACACATGATACCCAGGTACTTAATGGTAATTTATGATTATAGCATTTGTAGATGTCCTAGAAGAGCGGTGATTAAATATTATAAATTAGGATTTTGAGAAGTGGTTCTGTCTTTTCAACTTGTCTGCACTTATAACTAAAATACAAAAACTGCTCCAAAAGGACCCTATTTTTCTTAAATCTTCAGAATCTTTTCCACTTCTCAAGACTACTAATTTGTCTAAATCTTTTGCTGAAATCGGCTTGATCCCAGAATTTACAATTGTCGTCTTCTGCCTTGCCTATATATTTGATATGGCAAAACTTGTTGGAAGACTGACAACCAGTTTAATATCATTTCTTGTCATCTCGATAAATTCCTCAAGTTAATATCGTTATGAATCTTTTTGTCTTAGGCTTGTAGTGTTTCTTCAGTAAAACTCCATTTAATTCTTTAGCCATCTATTTAGTTTGTTGTTGATGTCACATCTCATGCAGCCACAGTAGGACTCGATGTCCCTTTTTGGCAAGGCAGTCTGCTTTTCCATTGTCTGGTATACCCTGATAGCATGGTAGCCACATTTGGGTTACTTTGATTTTATTAGTTAGTACTCTCAGAGTTAAACTGATGACAAAGTAACTGTTTCTGGCTAGCTTTCACTGTCTAAGTTCAAAAAGGACCAAATTGCTGCTGGTTTTGAAATAGAACATTAATTCATACTTTTAGTTAAATTTAGTTTTGATAAGTAGACACACTAATCAACAGAAAAAAATGTTTTACAGCTGTTGTATTCAACATAGAATTTTTATAATATGAAAATCTATCAATCAAACAATTCTACTCTCAATATAGAAACATGAAACTATATAAAAGTTAATCACTTTTGGCTCAAACTGGGTGTCCTTTACCAAACTCCAATTTGGTCTGTGTTCATTAAAACCATCCAATCTTCTCTTTTTTGCCTTTTCTCTAGCCTTAAATTTGAGCTCATTTTGTTGACGATTTTTAAAGATCTCATCTTCCATTTTCCCCAGTTCCAGCATAATCATTTGAACTCTTTCCAAGTTCACTTCGCCACTATCTGTCAAATAACCCTGAAAATAAGAAATTATATTTATTATAAATATTATTATTTAAATCAATGGTATAACTTACACCTGTTTTATATACACAATTCTTGTATAATCCCACTAATCTGTCAATTGCTCCTTCTCTAATCTCCAGGCTGGGTAAATGGGGTAGAAAATCATTACCAACAAAAAAACACATGAAAACCCAATCATCTAATACTCTTTCAAATTCATACTTGAAAGGTAAATTTGGCATTTGAAGTTCTCTTTCCAAATATTCTTTTAATACATTTAGTCGTACAAAAATAAAATTTGTTTCAGAGCCAAATGCAACATCAGCAGGTTTATCATGTTCTGATCTACATCCACCTATACAATCTTTCATTTCATGACCTAAAACAAAATAATACAAAGTTTAAAATCAATTTATCAGTTGTCAAATGAAGTTTTGATGTGAATTCTTCCTTCCTGGTTATCAGTAATTGTTTATTTTTATTTTTTCATTATGGTTTCTTGCTAGGAGGGAATCATAGTGGCAGAGTAAGAACAAAAGTATGCTAACTATTAGTTATTAATTGTAAATGTTAGTTCAAATCACAATCTTCTTTAACTTTAACTGGAAAAAACCAAGGTAATAAAGCAATCAACTAAATATGTTTGAAAACAAGAATTTCTCAGAAAGAGATTAAAAAAGGGCCTGAGAGGATTCTGTCATAACTTCAAAACTAAGCATCTCATTAACAAAAGCATGTGTAGCACTGAAATTATGATCAATGCAAGATTTAATTTTCTCATTTTCTGTTTTACCACTATTGCATTTAGCAGTTGATATGTTGATACAGTTTTTAATGATTAAAATCATATTTAAAATGATTAGATAGCACACCAATTTAAATATCTAAATAGATAATATGAATTAACTTACCCACTTGACCACAAATATCACATGGTCTAGGCTGATTGGGCTTAAATTCTTCTCTAATAATTGTGAAATTAGGTTCATGTGTTGCTAAGCCCAACATAATCAAATCAGCATCTGCTCCACATAGACAATGTTGAGTATTAGGATCATGATCTGGCTGTGACCTCTGTTTCCTTATGTAGTCCATAATTTTGTGTTCGCCCTCCCCTGGAACATTAGCATCAGATAGGATAACCTAAAAACAATAAATAGACTTTAGAAAATAAATGAAATTATATAGAATAAATGATTACCTTTATTCCTTGCCACCCAGGATCGTTGTTCAATCTTTCAAGAATGTAGTAATGCAAACACTCAGATAATCTAGCCATAAAAGGTGTACCAGGAGTAATACAATTTGAATCAAAATGTTCTTCCTTGGGTTTTTCATCAGGTAAAACACATCCCTTGAGAAGCAGTTCAGCCCTGATTCTCTTAATTTCTTGTATCTTTTCGACTGTTTCTTTAGAAGCCCTAAAACGTCTTGATCTTTGTTGGTTCATTTTTGCTCTTGGTGCAACTCCATCTATAGCCATGTACAACAGCTTCCTTGGTCTTACGATTCTGAATAATCTATCTATACACTCAAAAATTGCTACCATCATTTCATCTTCATTTTTTGGAGCCGGTTTATTCTCTGGATGAGTACATGGATGTATAATACCATTCATATCTAAGTACAAGTTATCAAATTCGATTCCATTTGGGTTTGGTTCTTCTGATTTTACTGGTATACGAACTCCATTTACATCTACGGGCTGAAACATTAATAGAAAACTTTAACCGGGTCTATAATTTTATTAAAAATCTTGTTTGAATAGTGTTGATAATTTAACCTTACTTTTTGTTCCACACATTCAACAATTACGGAAGGATATTTTCTGCTTAACCAACGAAAGAATGCTGGTACACCCATGATTAGTGAATAAAAGTTATCAAATTCTTATTTTAATTTTGTTAAAACTTGAAATTCATAGTTATTAAAAATATTTCATGAGTGACACTGATACAAACAATCGTCACTAGCTTGAATATAGGCTTGGTTTATATAACGTGTCAATTCTTCTGTCATTCTTCTTATTTAAAACTTTTCCCATGGTACAATTTTTATAGCGATTATCACGGAAAAATATATGTTTAATCAAATGCATATTTTGCAAATAGAGTCGATTTATTCTTATAACATCTAATAAAATTTCAACATATTTCCTGCTTTTTTGATCATTATGTGGCCTCTACTTCATTTTCGTAATTAATGGTTATGTAAGGCATCTCAATCAATAAATTTCAGTTGTCTTATTATTCAATTACACGTTATTTTATACATTTGACTGCATAATATTATTTTTTTTTAAATTTCAAAAGTCAGGTTATAAGAAAAAGAATTTTTTTCCTAATTTTAGGATTAACGAACCACGTTTTTGATTTAAAAGTCATTTATCTCAAGTTACATACATACAAAATATTGAATTAATTTCATTAGTGACATTCGTACATTTAATACTCTTTTCTTTATAATTGTGGAATATGAGTTTTCGAAATATATTACAGTTTTTCATTTGATTAATTTTTGCAAGCCTGTTAACATCTTGCATCATCTTTTCTGAAGGTCTTACTACAAGATAATCGATATATCTGAAATTGTGAACAGTTGTTGGTATCTCGTCTTTGCACAGATTGAACTCGATAAGAAGGCGGATAAGTTCAATTTACTCAATTAGTGTCATTTATATTACAATGAACGGTAGTAACAAGTCTGACGATAAAATTTCTCCGAGTGCAACTTACAAGCCTATATCAGAAAAAGAAATGGAAGGTATGTTGCTTTTTCATATTTTTTTCAAGAAATTCTCGTTAAACAAGTATTGGTAAAAGGTAATTATCTTCAGAAAATGCAGTTACACAAGGTAAAAGTGGGAGCAAATTCACGAAGAAGGAGTCTGATGGAGCAGATGAAATAATGTTACCTAAACAAGACAGTAAAGTTTCTCCAAACTCTGAAATATCGTTGAAAGACGTTAAACTCGCAATGGCAGAGAAAAATGGTGATGCAAAACTTGATATTGGTAAGTATAATCTATTAAATACCGAAATTTTTATTTAAATTCATTTAAATATGATTTTATATTGAAAGTTATTCGTTTTATTTTTAAATTTTGTGTAATCTGAATCATCTACTTAGTTATACAAAATTTATGGTTAATTTCACTTATTTTTTTATTACTCTTGGGCAGTCGGTAATTAAGGCGTGTTATAATTTTTTAGTATTTACTGAACTGAAAGTTAACTATCCTACATTATACATTTTACTGATCTAAAAACTGCTAAATATAACAAAAATTGTTTATATTTTATTATAATTGTTTATAAACTATTATTATCATAATAACAATTATTATTATAATACTAGTGAAAAGTGGCAATTATTTCCAAAGTTAATAGATAAATTATAATGAATTTAGTTTTTAATGTATCAATTAATATATTTGAACTTTTTATCTAGGGTAAATTAGTTTACCAGTATTTAGATATGTGGAATTGTGGAACTTTAACGAGTTCCGAAAGTTGAACAAACATTTAAATACACTTTATTTACCACTCAAGGTTCAAGCGTTGGTTTCATTTTTCATTTGTAGTAGAACCTAAAAATAATTTTGGTGGCATGACTAAAGAAGAATTAATGAAATATGCTAATGACCCATTCTGGGTTAGGCTGCGTTGGTTTTTATTCATCACCTTTTGGATATTATGGGCAGCAATGTTAGTTGGTGCCATCATGATTATTTATGCCGCACCTAAATGCGATCCACCAGCACCAAAAACTTGGTAAGCACAATATTTTTGATTATAAATCATAGTTAAGAGTTCATAAGTATACCAATTTGTTTATAAACCAAAATATTTCCAAGATTAATTCGTTTTGAGTAATTCAAGATAATATTATGTTAGGTGGCAAGTCGGACCTCTAGCTGGGCTCAAACAAGATATTAAACCAGAAGATCTTAGTGCTATCAACAAAAATATCAAAGGTATGCATATATTAATGATTGTAAAATCTTTGTTAAATCACTTTCTATAGGTTTAATTATCACTTGGACTGATGATGCTTACAAACCATTTGATGAATCCCACGATACAATCAAACTGATGAAACAAAGCATAGATGTAGGAACTAAAGTTATTATAGATTTAGATCCATCCACATCTGATATTTGGTTTGAGACAAGTGAATATAAAAATGGCACTTTTGACGACTATTATATTTGGCAAACACCTAAATTTATAGATAACATTCCAAATCCACCTACCAACTGGGTGAGTTCAGTTACATCTTACTAATTTTTTTAATCTAAATTATTTTTTTTACTTCTCCGTGTATTATAATCTATACAATCCAAAAAATGTTTGGTAGATATTAAGCAATAGGTATGACAATTCAAAAAAAGACAGGACATGTAGAGAGGACATCCAAACACATTTAAAGTTAATCTATTTGTACAGTATTGAATTTTTTTGACATTTGGGGTTTTTTTGTGTATTCTTAGCACTACTACATAACTAAATCTAAAGGGACTTTTTGGGGATGCATTTGGATGCAATTTTAGTTTTTCTGTGACACACTATAGACCTGCATCCTGGCTTCATTGGTTATAAATCTCCTAGGGCTTTGTACTGAAATCTCTGTATACTTGCAATATTTGATTCCGCAGCTGTTCTCTTTGATTCTAGTTCACAGATTTTGTGAATGATTATTTTATTTTCAATTGATAATTCTGATTTTTTATTTATAACCAGTACATACTTCTCAACTTGTGTCTTAGTTGTTTCTTTTGGAGAATTTGTGTTTAAATCATACCCAGATATTTGACTTTATCATTTTGTGACATTTCTTTGCCGTTCAGTTTTAAAGGCAGACATGTTCCCTTACACGTTATGAACATTAAATGTTGTGGTACATCCATTGATGTATTTTGGTTAGGCTATTTAGTAGGGGGCCTAATTTGCTCCATTTGAATACGCCAGCTTATATTGGTTGAATACTTATGTATTCATTGTAGTAATGAACTGACAAGTTCTGTTTTGTTTATATAGGAGACCTTTATGCCAGACTTTGTCAAAAATCTGGGAGAAGTCCAAGAATATTGCAGGGCAATATTTCTTAGTTTCAAAGCTTTCATTGATTTTCTCCACAACATTTTATTTTCTAGTGTGGATATTCTTTATTTCTTCTAAATCCATGAATTCATAGAAACTATGTATTATTTACCTGGTGGGCAACCAAGAACTACTATTGATTTAAATGTGGTTAAGGTTTAATGTTGAGCATTAATTTGCTTAAGAAAAGGAAATATCAATAAATCATATTAAATTACATTTGTAATGAAGAAAAAGCTCAAACATACATTAAATAAAATTTCAATTTTACTAGACGAGAAATAAAACTAAATAATTTCTTACTTGAAGTTGTATAAGATATACTACAAAAATTCTATGTATACATTAACTTTTTGTTTAATTACTGAAGTAGATTATAAATTTATAAATTGTAGTAATATTTCAAAAGTTGGAAAATAATTGAGACTGCCTTGTCCCTTAACTGCTAGAACTACATATTTTTTTTCTATAAAATTGTTTTTCTATTGAATAAAAACTACTTTTTTGGTTTTTTTAGATGCTGTCGAATAGCTCATCATGGAAATTTTCTCAAAAACGCAATCAATATTACTATGCACCTTTCCAATACCCCCATCTCAACTTCCGTAACATCTTGGTAGTGAATCAGTTTTCTGAAGTCGTGAAAAAATTCTTAGAGTATGGGGCATCAGGAATACGCATTAGGAATGCCCCATTCCTACTTGTCGATCCTAAATTTGAAGACGAAAATGTGTTAACAAACAAAGTAGGGGCTGTTGTTGGTGAAGCTGGTTTTGTAATGCCAACAAAAACAATGAATCTGGCAGATCTAGGAAAGTTACTTTTAAATTGGAAAGAGGTTAGTTTAATTTAAATGAATATCTTATAAACAATTTATTGAACTCTATTTTAGATCATAACAAATAACACTGCTGATGGTTTATTGATGGTAGCTGAAGAATTAATTCACATGCAGTCGTATCAAGTCGATAATAAATTAGTAGTAGATCTTCCGCTTATCACAAATGTTTTTTCCAAGCCAATAGTAACTGATATTGTTAGACGATTGAATCAAACATTTAAAATCGATAATGTCGAATGGCCTTTATGGGGGGTAAGTACAAATACATTTTGAATCAAAGTTAACGGAAAATAAAAAAAATAATTACAGGCAGATTTATCATTATATTATTGTTATTTAAATGAGAAAAAATTGAAGTACAATTATTTCAACCATATTATAAACAATAATTTACTTTTTTCAAAATTGAAACTAAAATATAACTGTTATAAGTATTATTATGACATTAATTTTTTGTGGAAAGTTTCTATTTCCTAACATACTTTCTTTGATCTAACTATTTCTCTTATTGGTTCCTTCTTCTTTTTCTTTAACCGGTGCTAAGGTCCTTTAAGAACCATGACCTTTTCAACAATCGATTGCCAATCCTTTCTGTCCTGAGCATGGTGCCTCCAACGTCAGACCCTCTGCACTTGTCCCAGCCACCTCAGTCGCGTTCCCCATGATGAAAGCCACCAAATCTGGCTTGACATATATCTGTATCAGCCCAGCATTCAAATGATCACAATCATTTTGGTTGATGAAACTCCATTGAATAACTGGATGATAGTTGGTCTTAAATATACTCTCATTTTTAATTAAATGAAGAATGAGGCTTTATAAATGAAATACAAAAATGAGACAAACTCAGTTTTTTATTAAATATTAAATTTGAACACTTCTAGAGAATGTTGAACATCTTCAGGAGTCGGTTGAGGTGACAGTGCCCTAGATAAATACAAAATAATTACAAAACTACCACTATACCGTTTTTTTTTTGTATTTTCTTTAGTGTTCGTATGTCACCATCTTTCATGTACGCCTTTCAAAAAAAACATTTTTCAATTTTCTTTTTCATCAAATTATTTTCAAACCATCAAACTTATGAAAAAATCTAAACAGTCTTATGGAGTTTTCGAGTTTCCTACACAATACATATTTATATAATGATCCATATAAGAATTCGAAAGCAATGTAGATTTCAATGGGAAAACAAAAATTTTGGATTCACTTGAATTTTTTAAACAATTTTTTTTAATTTGAATGATATTATAACTAATACTTACACTTACTTACTTACACTAAAGTTGAATGTGTACTAAAAATAATACTTGAATCATACTTGAATTGATTGACAATGAAATCCAAAGTTAATTAAAACAGAATTGAGAAAAATATAATAATATTCTACAGCAAATAAGTGTATTTGTTGATAAAATTTTTATTTATTTAAGGAACAATCATCTTCTCTACCTTCTGACGTTATTAGTATTGTTACAAATCTTCTACCAGGAACAAGTTTGGTAGAATTCAATGCAACATTAGATGCACAGTTGTTGAAGATCAGAGATTCCCAGTCAATCATGAGAGGCAATTGTGATATGCACGCTATTGGTAACGATACTGTGTTTGCATTCATCAGGTAAGAATCATTTAATCAATAAATATCACTTGATGGAAGAAACCATCAGAAATATTTTATTGTTGCTTCATTTTAATATTACAATCACTTCATCATGAGTGTATCTGTATTCCCAATTATTAAACGTTAAGTAATTATTGTTATAATAATTATTTGTGCTAAATCAATTAATGATACAGAGTGCGGTGTCTTATAATTTATTTGTGGTAAAAAGTACCTGTGCTACAATTTCTTTGTGGTACCTGTGTTTTCTTATCTAAATGTTTTGAAAGCTTGAAGAAAATTGAATCAGCATTTCTTTTACAATTACTCATTTTATCAATTCTTCTTCGGTTTGAAGAAAAATAGTAAATAATGAGAAGTTCTTTTTTTATGACTGTTATCACTGATTATAATAAATTACCTTATATCAATCAAACATATTTTTAACGGGTATTATATTAATTTATATTGTTTGTGCTGCTAATAAATGGATTAGACAAAGGTATGGTGTCTCAATATATATTATATAGATGCTACACGCAAGCCTTTTAAGCCCATAGCTTGGAAGTGATGTCTTTCTTATTTTTGCTATCGTTTTCCAGTCCTGAATTCTCTCCTTCTCTTTCTTAGGTCTTCAAATACCTCTGCTTATCATATTTACCTTGGTTTTCCTTTTTTTTCTTGTTCCTTTTTGTTCTATATCCATCATTTGTTTGTTGCTCCAAAATCTGACATTCTTTGTATGTAACCCAGCCACTTTATACTTTTGGATCTTATTACTTTGCTTAGTTCTACTTTTCCAAATAAACTCCATATTTTGTTATTTGTTCTTCTCCATTTTTTACCTCCTAGTACCTCCTTCTGAGAATTTTCCTTGATAACCACTCCAAGATAGACATAACTTTGAACTTGTTTTAAGCTCATTACTTTTCCTTATTTTAGTTGTACTAAACAAATTCTCATTATTCCTTTCCTTTGTGGTGTTGACATTATCATGAATTTTGTTTTATCTTAGTTGTCTATTAGATTCACTATTTATATGAAGGCTGTGCAAATTTACTTAAGGTCGTTTTCCTATGTTGAAAGAATTACTACTTCGTCTGCGTATGCCAGTAGGTGTTGCCTTATATTTTTTAGTGTCCCTGTTATGTTCAAACTGATTTTACTTACTATCTATTCTAATACTATATTGAACAGAGGAGTGGATCTTCTATTTTAACCCTGTATTTGGTCTGGAAACATTTTGATATTTTTTAGATTGCTTTTATTTTCGTTTTTGTATGTTCCAAGTGTTATGTTGTTATGTTTAAATGTTAAGATTATAATATCTGTAAAAAAATTTTGATGATTAATGTTTTCGTTCAATGTAAAATTATTTTTTAGAGAAATAGCTGGAAATCCTGGGGTTTTGGTAGCACTCAATACTGGTGATCAAACAGTTAATTTGAATATAAGGCGAGACATTCCTTCGCTTCACGACTTAGAAGAAGTAACCATACAGTATTATAGTAAAAATTACAATGAGGTTGATTTCAAAGATATTAAGTAAGTGAAAAATTATTTTTAGTTCGCTTTTTCTGTCTGATACCTTTAGATACCAGTTTGATATACACACCAGGAAGTTTTGAACATCATCTTAAGTACCTCTTTTGTGTTAGTTTATTAAAATGTAAATACTTAAAAGTATTATATAAAGCTTATAACTATAGCAATTTTTAGTGAAATTGTAATCAATATTTTCCATCTCATGATATTATATGTTGTTCAAGCAATGGGGTAGTGCTTAATCTCACAAGGAATTCAAGAAAGCATTACAAACAACCCCTTTTTTCCCCCTTATGCTTTCTATATGTATTTTCCTAAAATTTACTTATTATTCCAATTAGAAACAGATTATAAATATAAATTTGGTAAATAAATAAATAAAAATACTGAAGTTAGTTTCTGGAAATCTATTTCAAAAATGTTGAGCTTGTATTAGTTGATTGGTGTACATTGTTGATTTCATTTTAGATCCTCAAAAGTATGTATTTACATAATTTACGAATTAATAGTTTGCTTTTACTACAACTTGAGTTCATTTTTCCTCCTTACTATTGTTCTTCAATGATCCATATTTTTAATCAGATTTATCAAAGTATTATAAAAGTTTATTTTAACTAACATTAATATCTTCTGTTACAGTGCCAAGAAAGATTCTACAAATATACCATTATCTCCCAAGTCGGTATTAGTTCTTCAGTATGTTCCAAAGAAAAAACAATAAAATACAGTTTAATCATTGAATTCTGCAATTGCCATTTAGAATGTTTTCATATTCTAAAATTAATAAATCATAAGCAGCAAGATAGTTGGTTTTAATGATAACCTTTCATATTATATGTATTCAACTTTCTAATGTACCATCCTTGCAAGATAGAGGAATATTTAAAATTATACAACACCTTGTATATGTTTCTGAATCAAATATCATAGATTTAGGTTTTAAGAATGGTCTGAGAAAAAACAACGACATTTTTCTCCAAAATCCAATTTCCATAAAAATTCAAGTGGGCCTTTTTGTTTTTTATCCCAAAATTTCATAATAAAAAAAAATTAAAGTAAAATGGTTTATTTTAAGAACAGTAATATACATTAAAGCGAAAACTATAAAGTAAGTTAAGATGTTGTTCTGGGTTTAAGTTCATCATAACATGGTCTTAAGAAGATGTAATTTTTCTTTTGAGAGTTGTAAAACTCGTGACCTTTACTCCAATCATAGCTCACGGCATAAGCGAATATTTGTCCATTATGGTTGAAAGCACATCTTGAAATAGGTTGTTCCATTAATTCTGAAGGTTTCAATTTTGTTCTGGCATCTTTATCCCAAAAACTGAAAGAACCGTCTGCACCAACAGTTGCCAAAGTCCCATGAACAGGATGGAAAGCTATATCATTAACAGCATAGATATCCTGATAACCATTAGGTGTCCCATTTGAACGATGGCATTTGAAGGTGAAATTATCTTTGGGATTTGTTGGATTAACATACTGGATTGCTACTCTACCTTCTACTGAACCTAATGCGTATCCAGTAGGTGATTTCTTCTTGTCTCTAAAATTGAACAAAATTATTGAATTTATTCGTATGTTGAAGTGATTAATCTTCTTTTTTTTATGTTCTTACCTAAATATAGCAACACATCTATGTTGATATTTTAAGGGACTATCCAATTTTTTATACTCCTGAGGCTTTCCTTCTAATTGATAGACAATAATCTGCCTTCCAGCAGTTCCAACTACTGCCATGGGATAATCTACATCAGCACAATAGCATCTCTCAGGCAAGTTAATACTCATCATTGGATTAGGACTGCGAGTATCCCAAAATTTCAATGTTTTATCCCAAGAACCTGTCATTAAACAAGAATAATTTGGGGCTTTTATCCAGTGGCATGTTTTAATTGGAGCATCGTGCATTGCGACTTGAACTACTTGATTACTTGCCAAATCCCACATTTTAGCTTGTTTGTCACATCCAGCCATAAAAACCTGGATCATAACAGAAAGTTTATATCTATTTTTAAAATTTGATTTAGACTTACTTTAGTTCCATCGTCGCTCCAAGTCACATCTAATAGAGGAGCTCCACAGGTTTGCATGGATTTTGGAATGCTTGTACCATTTTGTTCGATTTCCCAACATCTGACATTACAATCCCAGCTACTTGCTATCAAAAAATTTTGCGGCAAAGTGGCGGGAGAAAACGCCATGGAACTAATGGAATCTCCACTGCACTGCACAACTTCAAAATCTTTCATAGGGTTTGCTGTGCTTGGTGTCGCAGTTCCCCCAAAAGAACTCATAGAACTTTGGTTGAACATTTTCAAATTTATTAGTTTGCGTATCAGCTACAAAGATGAATTCACACCACTTCCAATACTAAATCAAATACTTTTTAGATATCGAAAAAGCAGCGTAGTCTGTTTTATTTGTTTTGTGTGTATCAAGTAAACTTCAACCTTCCAATTTTGTGACAAATAAAAAATCAATAAACATGTGTCAAACAATCTTACTTGTTATTCATCTTAATCGTTTTGAAATAAAAGTGTCTTTATTGGAGTACATATTCAGCCAGCCTTTAATATTGACGTTTGGTTGTTTCCGTCTTTTGGTCTGGTAATCAGGAAATGTCACTTTATTATTGTTGTCCTTCTTTAATAATGATTTTATAAAAGATCTTTCGTCTTTGTCTGTTTTCAAATGTGGCCGTTTGTAATGAGTCAAATGTCATAAAAACACATATGTCTTAAAAATTAAAAATACTACAAATACATAGATACACATTAAGTTTTATAATGGAAGAAACGGAGAATGATTTTTTTTCCAAAATAGAGAACGATGAGCTCTATAATAAGTTTTTGAATGCGGAATCAAACAAAGTATTAAGTGATTCATTAAATATTAGAGATCAAGTTAAAAAATTGGCCGAAGGAATAGAGTTAATAAACCATGAACTGCACAGACAGATATTGGATAAACATGAAGATTTACTGCAACAAGCTAGTAATGCAACGAAACTGGAAACTATTCTAAATACTATGAATATTCATGTGAAAAGACTGTTTACAGATGCTGAAAGACTTAAAACACAAATTACAGTTCCATACAATGAACTAGAAAAACACACGAGGGTATTGAGTAATTTGCATCTTGCCAGTCATATTTTAAGGCAAGTTAATAGGTTACAACAATTGAGAAAAAGACTATCACATACTAACGATCCTGTACAAAAAGCATCCCTTTTACAAGAATTAGAACAACTCGCATCCGACCCTGAATTAAAAGAAGTTGACACTGTAACTAACGAATTACGGAATATTAGAACCCACCAGCAAAAAGTTGTACAATTAGCAACAGGTTCTTTAAATCAAGGAGTAAAAAATGAAAATGTGACACAAACAACAACAGCATTGCAGATATTTATAAATATAGGAACAATAAAATCAGTGGTTGAGAACTTTGTTGATAATAATCTACATGAGATCAAAGAATGTTTGAAGCTAGCTTTTACTATACCTTTGAACTCATCAGTAAAAAGTAAAGGAGGTCCTGGACATCTCAGCAGTAGTTCATCACAAGGGTTTAGAAATAAAATTTGGTGTGAATTGGAGAAAGTGTTTACAGAAGATATTTACCAGATATGCAGTCAAGTGAAATTTTTACAGATAACTCTAAATAATTTATATTTGCCAAATGGTGATTTTAATATTGCAGAGAAGTTTTGGATGCAGTTTGGGAAAATTTTGCAAGAAGAAATACAAAACTCATCTTTAGCAGTAAAACAAACGATGGAAGAAGATTATCCCAAATTATTAAAGTGCTATTTGGATATGACAAATAAACTTAAGTATGATACATTTTTAATCAACGAAAACATACTAAGAAACTTTGAAAATGCTTATTTATCAATGTCTTTAACGAAATTATTAGATCCTGTACAAGATATGTTTACTGGTGAAATATCATTGCCTTCTCAAGATCAAATTGATTCTTTAATTCGTATAGTTGGTAATGAATTAAGTGTAGCTTTGATAGAAGAAAATTTAAGTGATAGAATTTCTAAAAATATTTCAAAATGTATCAAAATGTTTGCTGTGAAAGTAGAACAACAACTTGAAACTGGTCCTGAAGCTGCACAAGTCATCGGAGGTACCCCTAATATGGGACAACAGAAAAATGTAAACATTGCAAATTCTCTATATTATTTCCAACTTCAAATTCAAAGGATGTTATCAAATATGAAAGGATCTTTAACAGAAAGTTCTACAAAAATTATAAATGATAGTTTACAAACTTTTAATGCTTTAGTAAGTGCTATCATTGATGTTCTAACAACATCAGTAAATTCTGTTATAGAAAAAATTATTGTTACTTTACATTTGGAATCTGATTGGGCTAAAGCTCAACCTCCCAGTAAAATGATAAATACTCCTTCACCTTATATGAAGGAATTAAATCAGTTTATTTCGAGAGTATATTCAACATATCTTGATGGATTTAAAAACAGAGAAGTATTAGCAGTTAAATGCAATGAAATTGCTGTAAGAACAATTGAATTGTTTGTTAGGCACATATCTTTATTGAGACCCCTTCAACAAGGAGGTCGGATCCGTTTGCAAGCAGATTTCAATCACCTAGAAAATTCTTTAAAAGTAATATGTCCCCATTTAGCCGATTTAGGAAGACCTTATCGATTACTTAAATCTGTAGCTTCTCTTATAGTATTAACACCTGAAGAAATAATAGCAGGACAAACTGTCGATAGTCCTGTTCCTCACAGTACCATATTGTTAATGTTATTTGCTTATGCTGGCCAAGATCTAGCTAGTCCACATCAAAATACTAGTTGGTCACTTCCTAAAATCTCTGCTTGGTTAGATGAACACCAAAGTGAGGCAGAGAGATTAGATTTGATAGCTGGAGCTTTGCAAAAATACGAAAGCTTAGTTAGGCACAAAAATTCTACTAGTTATGATCCAGTTTATCCTATAATGTCGCAATATTTGGAAAAAGCACTCAAGGAAATTATTTAATATATTTTCTACTGTTGTGATTTTCTGAGTATTTAAATATGTATATGACTGTATATTTATAAAAATATAAGGATTTTGCAATATTTATAATCCCTTAAAAATAAATTTATGTTTAATTATGCTTCATTTTCTTTATATAATTGAGATAGGACAATATATTAACAGAGTTACTTTATATTACCAGTTTATTATAACTTCCTAGATCCCACTCAAAGAGCCATTGGACCTTGACATTGGCCCAGTGGACGCACCTACGTCGCATGAGAAGGACGGCTGTGTCCTACTACCCCTAAAGCATTAGTTCATAACGTTGTCAACAGGTGCTTTTGATAAGGCCCTGCTCAAACGGCTCGACATCAAAAAAAGAAGGAAGGCTATCAAAACGGCCCGGATACTAAAGTTTTCTCAACCTCCAGCCCTCCTCCTCTCTGGGCTTTCAAACCGGAGGTCCAGGTAAAGCCTGTTAAGAGGTTGACCCCTGAACGAGTTGGTTTCAAAAGCCATAAAACTGCACTTGCAGAAGGGTGTCTGAAGAACGATCCAATCTACAGCCGTAGAGTCGATGGAGAATGGGGCCATGGCGCTCCAAATCCGATAGCGGAACCGAGCCATCACAGTTTCTTCATCTGGTTAGGAATCATATTCTTATTTATCAAATGCTTCTAGCCAAAGTGCCAGCTTTTCAATTAGACATCGGCATTTGGTAATTTAAAGTGAGGTATATCAGAAAACCTATATGCTTAACGGCCCTTGACCGCCGTCTATTGTACTTTGAACTTCCTAGATATTACCTTTTCTTATAACTTGAGAAGTAAAATGAATAGTGCAAGACGTATACCTTTCCAATAAAAATTATTGTTACATAAATATATAAAAAGATTACCCAACCCCCAAATTGGATATTTAGTTATGCTATCTTTCTCAAATGAACTCATTTATCTAGCTATTTAGGAACGGAAATCTTCTATTTTATCTCGAATGTACCTACTGTATAATGTTATAAGAGATTGTTTTGAACAAAAAAAGAAGAATATTTTCGTTTGACGTTTTTGCTGTCAGTTTACATATCCTTTTTCAAAGTTTGACCATTGTGAAAATATTTTCACATTTGGAAAATCAACAAACATCGGCGAAATATCGCCCATTATTTCAAATATTATATTGAAAACTAAAACAATATGCCACCTAAATTCGACCCCACTGAAATAAAATACGGTATGTATTTAATTATCTTTTAAACAATTAAATTGTGATGGTGTATATCGTGTTATAAGTAAATTTGTATTATTTTATATGATTGCAGTTTATTTAAGATGTGTTGGGGGTGAAGTAGGAGCTACATCTTCTTTGGCTCCTAAAATTGGTCCTCTAGGTTTGGTGAGTTCACATCGTAATATTTTATGAAAATTGTATTAAATCCTTTGTTATAATTCTAGTCTCCGAAAAAAGTTGGTGATGATATAGCTAAAGGAACAGCTGATTGGAAAGGATTGAAAATAACAGTTCAATTAAAAATCCAAAACAGACAAGCTACCATTTCTGTTGTTCCATCTGCTGCCTCACTTATCATCAAAGCCCTAAAAGAACCTCCACGTGATAGAAAGAAGCAAAAGAACAGTAAGTACACCACATTATAGTGGTTCAAAATGAAATTTTTGATATTTATCTATAAATCTGTAGAATAGAAAGTGTTGAAAGCTGCATCAAACATCCTGTCACCTATTTGTTATGAAAATAATCAACTTAAAGTCAGAATATATCAAAACTTGGAATATTGAAGTTTTATGTTGTCAAACTTCTTACATGTATCACATTAATGACAGAACTTCCCATTTTGTACCAATTACTGTCAGCAAGTATTCTATTTCTTTCCCTTAAATGATTACCCATTTGTTGTTTGATTAAGGTTTGTTGAGGATATTTTTGTAAGTTGTTCAGATCATTTGGTATTTTAGATTTGTAGATTCTAGTGATATAAAATGACCAAATAAGTTGCCCTGGCAATTGCACAAAATACTAAAATGTCCAGACATTTATGTATTTCTGAGAAAATATTGAATTATTGTGAAACAAGCACTTATTAATGATACTTATCGACAAATCTGGTTTGATGATATATTATTGATCAAATTTTCTGTATAATCTTGGTACATTTAGTCTTCTAAGTATTTATTTTTATTAAATCTTGCAAAAAGGGTCACTTTTCGTCTGGAACTTAGTTATAGTGTATATGGGTATAATTTGAAAATTAAAGTTTATTAAAACACTATAAATGCTAAAAAATAAACAATTGTTTTGGATTGATATAATAAAATATGTAATACTTTTTCAACAGAAAATAGGTATGAATACCAGGCAACCATTATTAATTGGTTTTCTTCGCATTTTAAGCTATTGTATTTAAAATTCTCTTTCCGTTCCAGTCAACACCAATTTGTAGTGCTTTTTTATTTTGGTATAGATAACATATATGAAGCCAAATCCCAGATCAGCCAATAAAAAACAAATGGAGTGTAATTGGTAAACTGTTTACACATCTTAACTCACCTTTACTGTTATCCTCAGAGGACTAAAATGGTTCAGATTCAGATTCGCCCTGCTCTGATTCATTGATCTTGAGATTTCTTTCTTGGTTGTTTTGTACATCAATTTCAAATTATTAGGTAAATAAGTTAGATTTCTCCTTTTATTGTGAATCCAGAAAATATGATGAATGGTGTCTCAGAGGCCACAGATGTTCCTGGTGTTCAAAGATTTTTATGGCAACTTCACAGGTTCCTTTTAATCTTCAATACCAAGATTATTGCTTTCCAGTCCTTCACACACAAACTATCTTGACCAAATTCCTTGCTTGTCTTTGAAATCAGCCAAGTTTCTTCTCACTTGAAGTACATCTAACTCTGTAAGCTTTGCTGTTTCACATAAGAAGCTTATTGCTTCAAGCATCTCGACAGTATTTAGTTCACAACCTTGTGCCATTGGATCAAGAAGATTAGTTACTAAGTGAATTAGTGTCATGCCAAATTCGTTTCCAATTTTGAATTTCTGCAGTTTACAGTGGAGAGTATGGCAGCTTCTTAATAAGAATTGTTTCCAAGCTATTGAACTTTGTGGTTATTGCATAATTGTGGTTCATTAGATTCTAGAACTGTAATCATATGGACAATCAGCTTTATCTTCTTTATTTATAGCTTAAGGTATGATTCTCTAAATACCCAAATGTTGGGCATATTACCAGGCGTTTGCCTATTTTATAAATGCATTGGGCATTTGACTGGCCAGCATCAGTAATTAGGGGATCAACAGGTGTTATGTATGACATAATTTAGAATTCATTTCCTCTTTCAGTTTTTTAGTTATATTAGTTATATCTTAAGTTTTACTGAGTTCTATTTGAGTATTAAATACAATTTTCCTGTTTCTTCAAAATCAGTTGCTCTTTAATATCTTATATATTGTAGGTTTGTTACAGACATACAGAAATAAAAATAACGAAATTTTTATTTTTTAGTTAAGCACAGTGGAAACATTACTTTTGATGATATAATTTCTATTGCCAGACAAATGAGGCCAAGATCTATGGCCAAACAATTATCTGGAACTGTAAAAGAAGTACTTGGTACGGCCCATTCCGTTGGATGCACAATTGATGGAAAAGCTCCACATGATTTAATTGATGAAATAAATGCTGGAACCTTAGAAGTACCCGATGAATAAACTAGTAGAATATTTTTTCTAAGTTATAAAGTTGTTTTATTTTTTCCTTCTTTTCTTAACATGATAATTGTACATTTCATAAATGTAAAAAATAAATGCATATATTAAGATTTTTATGAAGGTTTTTAACTGAAGTCTGTGATGGGTTAACTACATTTAAAAGGTGAAAGTCATAGTTTGAGAAATTGATTTAATCCACCAACAAATCTTTTTGGGAATAAAATCGCGAACCCCTTAATTTGAAAAGAAATATCTACAGCAAAAATTAATGCAATAGATCCAGACGAATTTTTTAAACAAAAATGAATGAATTGAGGTTTATATAATCAACTTTTGAGCAGAAACACAACAAAACATTCGTTAAGAAAACCTGATAATCGAAAAGGGCATGAAGTTAATCACCTGTTCTTCCATATATTCTGTAAAATTTTAGTTTTCTTGAATCCACTTATGAGCATGTACAAATTCTATCAGCCTTTCACTCAGAGCGCGTCATGCTCGAGTTCTCACTGTTTACCGCTTAAAGGAAAAAAAACGGGTTTAATTAGATCAACCACAACATTTCTAGAGCCCTAGATGTCCTGCCAGCACAACAATAAATAATTTGTGCCGCATTTTTGATTAGATTGTTGATTCATAATCATCGTTGTTTTATTTGGCCCTATGGTTATAGTAATAATTTGAGGAAAATTTTGTTTTAAAAGTCCATCCACCTAGCAATTTGAGTTTTTTTTAATGGCAGCTACCAGTCAACAATTCTGAATGAAGGTCTTAACAATTTATGTTAATGTTGTAATTAAACAGTTTTCTAATGTTTTATCTAGAAATGTAATACTTGTCAAAGCAGTAGTTAAAATTGACACCCTAGATAGCGCCAATTTGGACAGAACAAATAAAGAATATCGTAACCATCTAAATACAAGTGACCTGTGCAAATATTTTTCACAAAGAAAAATTTACACTAGTATTAAAATATTTCATAAGATCTAAGACCATCTGTTAAATCAATTAAAGAAGAACGTGTGCATGTAGATAGTAGACCACCAATAAGCCTTTTAAAAGAAAGCAAATTGTAAAATTTGATAATTTCAGATAGCTGGAAACAGTGATGTATATGAATCAGAAGCGATCATATTCGCCATTCTGGATAGTTAAATCAATTTGCAGGAATTTGGTGGGTGCATAATCTAAAAACTGAGTCTATCACCACAGAGAAGCAGAAGAAGTAGTGCTTATTTCAAACACAGAGAAGAAGAAGAAGTAGTGCTTATTTTAACTAAACTATTAAAAAGGTTGTTATTATTATTATTCAATTTCTCAATTAATCTATTGCTTATAAAAAAAGCTGTAAAAAATACTTCTTTAACACAATATGGATGACGAGGCTGAAACATATAAGCTATGGAGGATTCGAAAAACAGTAATGCAAGTAAGTTATAATCCACATTTAACCGATATCAAATTATAATTTTTTTGTTTATCTTTAGTTGTGTCACGATAGAGGTTATTTAGTAACTCAAGATGAATTGGATCAAACTCTCGAACAATTTAAGGAACAGTTTGGAGACAAACCTAGGTAAATAATAGTAAGTAATGTAAAAGTATTATTTATATTAGTTTGAATACGTTTTTAGCGAAAAGAGACCGTCTAGAAGTGATTTGATTGTATTAGTAGCTCATAATGACGACCCCACAGATCAATTATTTGTATTTTTTCCCGACGAACCTAAGATTGGAATAAAAACTATTAAAACTTATTGTCATCGTATGCAAGAGGAGAATATACATAGAGCTATTATTGTTGTTCAAGCAGGTATAAGTTTTCTTAAAAATATATATTATACTTGTAATTGCTTGTTTTTATAATTCATTTTCAGGTATGACTCCATCTGCTAAACAATCTTTAGTAGACATGGCTCCCAAATATATATTGGAACAGTTTTTAGAATCCGAGTTGTTGATTAATATTACAGAACATGAATTGGTACCCGAGCATGTTGTAATGACACCTGAAGAGAAACAGGAACTTCTATTGAGATAGTATCCTTTTGAACACATTTTGCTTAAATTATTTTACAAATATTTAAAAAGAGGATATAATTATTGAATTTTCCTTAATATGGCACAGTAAATTGAAAGAAAACATGTTGATGAGAATCCAAGCTGGTGATCCCGTGGCAAGGTATTTTGGTTTGAAGAGAGGACAGGTAAGTTCACCAATTTATTTGTTTGTATTTTGACATTATTTATCTTGATTTAGGTCTCTTTTAGTTGAAATTTATTTTAAAAATAGATAAAACCTTGGTGTTTTCAAGATTATATCTATTTTTAAAAGAAAATTTAATTGAAGAAGCCCAAAAATCTTCACAAAATATACAAAAAGGTCTAAGAAGGAAAAAAATCAAGAACATTTTATTTATTTAAAACAATTTTTGAGTTTTAACACTATTTCTGAATTTTTGTCCAAATTTTTTCATGTGATTATGAACATACCAAATAACAAAGAGTTATCCCAAACTGATGGAACTAAATTTTTTTCTAGGTTGTCAAAATTATTAGGCCATCCGAAACAGCGGGAAGATATATTTCATATAGATTAGTTTGTTAAATATGTTTTTTTTAAAATCAATAAACATATAATAACTTTTACAATGGTATTTTATTTCCATACCCAAACTAATGGTACTTTACAAAGTTCTAGTTATAGAAATTTCCAATTTATTTTGGAGTATAAGCCATATCTGTATAACAGGATTTCGTCAAGATAGCAAAGATATGGAGGGAGACTCTTTAAGTTTTTATTTGGGAACTAGGATGAATTTAATGCATTAAATTACTAAAACTGCTTTAGAACGGCATTTTGTTAAGTCCAGGAACAAGTAAATTGCTCAGAAAAGTTACAATGCTAAAATTTCATCTTGGACTAGTGTTCAAGCAAGTAATATATAAATCTGATATATTTTTTCAACAAATAATATAAGGAACTAAAGGGCAGAAATAATCATTGGCCTTTCGAGAGCCAAAATGCTAAGTTCTCTCCTGATCATAAATATTTGAGAAGATTTAAAAGATCACTGCTAGATATATACAATATGGTTTAAGGTTTCAACTTTTTGTTAATAATATTTTAATCAAACATTTTGTTTTATGAACAACTATCATTTAAATTTCGCGCCAATAATACGATATTTTGTGACGTTCCTGAAATTAGTAGATAAGATTTACACTCAGTAAAGTTTATAAGATAGATATTTTTTGATAATAAATGTATATGATTACTAAAGATATATTAATTTCTATATTTGTTTGATAATTAGTAGAAAATGTTTATTAAAAACCAATAGGCAACACATTATACAAAAGCTTAGGCAACTCAAAATACATTTCTAATAATTAAATATAGAAGCGATGGATTTTTCACTATAAATATATTATTATCACAATGTTGTAACGAAACGTTATATACAGAGCCTGATTTTATGTGTATATTCGATTTTATAATTTTAGTTAATACCGTAATTCAAAAATTGAAAATTGGAATTAAATGAGACATTTTTCTAATTTAGTAATTTAAACCTACTTTGTGTCTAATCTATTCGCCCCGTTATATTCATTTAACAATCGACCCACCCTGCTATAGCACAAAGTGGTACATTTCTTTTACAACGTTACTACTACCTGCTCTGTTTTATTATCTTCAACGCACATTGTCCGGTCCTTTTGTACTGATTGTCTTCCACACAAAAGCTTTAGAAGTTCGCTTACAATCAGAAACATATCGACAAAGGCTAGAAAAGGAAAAAAAAGTCGTCAGAAAACAATATTTTAATTATTGATCAAAAAGAAACAAGGCGCTTTGCTTCTCGACTAGATTTCACCTAAGATAATGTTCTTTTTTGAACAAAAGAAACGTAACAATGATACACAGATAATTTAGACGTCAGTTTTTCAGTTTAAGGCCTTGGCAATATTGAAAGAGAATATTACGTCATATCTTTACAAGGTATATTAGAAAACTTCTCAAATCTGAGACGGAAAACAATTTTGACTACCTAACCTATAAGCATGCGATACTTGTCAAAGTTTGTGATTATAACGATCTAGACTTTCCCACGTTTAAAATATATCAGACCCAGGAAGTATGTTAATAAAATAACTCGAGCATAGGTACCACCGTCTTGAATCGGTTCATGACTAAATGAATGTCTTTGCTTGCTTGCTAAATAATTTTAAAGCAAACAAAATGGGAAACATAATAACAAGTCTTCTCATTTAAAATTATTTTGTTTATATACTTCTTAGAACTTTTTATGTTTTTGTTGATAAATCGTCTGATTTTAGTTTATATAATAACCAATAGATTCAAAAAATTCCTATTTTATGAACTCACACAATAATTATTCATATATATTGTTTGGGTAACTTTAAATAATAGCCAGATAGATATATTGTTAATTTCCTCCATGTTTCTGACGTCACTGTCTAAATTTCACATAAATATGACGTATGAATAAGTTTTAATACCAATATAAAGGGAATTGTTTTCGTTGCCGAATAAATGTGAAGAAAAAATAATCAAAGAATCCGATGATAAATTCTCCATTTCAATTTTTTTGTCCCTAAATTTTCTAATATTTAGTTATATTATAAAATACATTTATACAATATGTATAGATCAAGGTCATCGCCATAATTAAATCGTTCTATCTCTATGCTTTGAAATTTATCTATTTCTCCTACATAGCAATCAGTTAACTATGGAAATATTTCTTGTCGTATTGAAATGTTATACATATATTATCAGTAGTTTATTGATATATATATATATATATATATATATATATATATATATATATATATATATATAATATATATTGTAATAATGAATTATAACCAACCATTATGCCAATCAGAAATTTCACATTTTAATACAATCCGGTTTCAACTTTATTCGTCATCTTATGTCAAGTCAAAATGGGATAATCCGTCACTGTCAACTCCACCATCGAGAGATAATATTAAAACAAGAGTAGTTTTGACAAAACTATAATGCAATAAAATTGACTGCACAATGAAAATGGAAGGGTAAAGAGATCGATAATCTGTGGCAAGACAATATCTTGGGGCGCGATAGTGTCCCGTCACAAATTATGCAGGCCCTTTCCGCTTAATAGTTAATCAATGAACAATGGTCGACGCCGCACATACCTAGTATTTTCGAATAGAAACAAGAAATTATTCCATTTAAGAATATAAGTGAAGACTAAGTATCCTTAATGTATTTGAATACAACTGATATTATCGACAATATGAAATTAATAAAAAGTAATATTTACGTGGAAATAGCAGAAAGTTTATGTGTATAAATAGTCGCCAAGTTTTAAATGGAATTCTGGCACGTCCTGTAACGAGTAATTAATTATATTTAAAAATACTAACAAGGCAATAATTTTACCTATAAGTAGTTATGGTTCTCTGCTGTATTCGAGGCATTCTAACTGAACTGCGTTTATTTTTAAATTAATAAGACGTAAAACTAATGGACGTCGCCATCTCGGAACTATCGTCTGCCTGGAGTCCGAGCACTACTTCCTGGTTAATAACCTAAGATTTATTTATCTCTTATTATAACTGTTCAACCCAGATTTCTAAAATCATATAAAAGACATAAAATTTCATTTTTGCAAATTATAAATATTATAATAATCGAAATTTATTGGTTTTTATCAAATATGAAAACTTCGTAATTTTAACAGCGTGATTTTCATGTTGTCCGGGTTTCAAGTGTTTGAAATAGCCTTGGCACGGCGCTGTTATCTAGGGATGGAGATATTTACATCATAAAGTACTTCTTTTATTCATAACAAATCATTATCCAAAGAAATAATAATAATAATAACAATTATTAATAGGTTAACACAATTAAGCTGTGTTGCGCATGTGTTAATTATCCATTCCTCGATCATAACGTCATCTAGTGGCCACAATATGAGATAATAACCATCCGGAAAATGAACCCACCCTGTGTAAAAGACATAGAGAAAATATTAAAGATAGAGGGAGTTATGGGAGAGAGAAAGAACATCGGTATAGCAATGTCTATTTCTTTCTACTTTATTCTGATTGGATCGAAATGGTGTCAAAGTTTGGAGTGGTAGGAATAGCAAAAAAGAGGAATTAAAAGTTTTAAATTTATTGGCGAGTAGAAGGAGATAGAGATTGGTAAGGTAATGCTCTTTCTCTACCGTACAATTCAACGTATAGACCACTCTCTCTATCTTTAATATTTTCTTGATGTTGTAAGACCGTGGTTGTGATGTTAGAATCGACATGTTGATGGAATCGCTGTAGATTTGTTTGTGATTTCTATAATCATCGAAATGAAACTGTCAACTGTCAACATTGAAGTGCTAAGAGCCACTCCAGAGTCACTCCAGAGCATCCCGAAAGTGTTTTGCAGTACGGAACTGTCATTTTCACTACATGGAACACTAAAAACGCAACTTTCGATATGTAAATGAATACAGAACGAACAACTTTCAGATGGCGTCGTCTAAAAAATTTGTTGTGAGCTACATGACATCAAAATTAAAGCCCATGGCTACTTTTCCCATGATTGAAAGATTATATGAATGAATTAATTAATTAATTACAAAAATCGAAAATATATTTAGATGAATGCATCGAATTAATATGCACAGAATGTGCTTTCTTCGATCATATAAATTACGAATCTTTATTAATCGAATCTAAATGAATGTGAAGATATAAGACTCAGTATTTTTAAACTTTACGAGCATTTTTTAACAATGTCAACTCACATTGTTCGTTATTATCGATGACAGTTAATTTCAACTTTACTTATAAGCACATTTTTTAGTTAATTATTAGGAAGTTATAGCTTCGGCACCTGTATGCTGTTAATAAACTGAATTTTGTTAGGGTGTAGCTCTTAATCTTTGTGTAAAATGCGAAATAACGATGATCTATGCGCGCTTTCGAATAGACAAATCAAGCTCGTCACGAACAGACCGAGAACTTTCGACCGTTCTGGAAGACCTTGGACGTCCGGATTTTAGTTTATCCGATGTTAAACTTCCTTCGATCCAATTTCCAATCAGTATCAATTAAGTGACGAACATTCCGAATATTGATGAATTTTTTACGCGAGAGCCAGGCTACCGATTGACACAACTCCCGCGCCTCTTCGAATAACTGCGTTCACTGGACTTCCTTTTGAAACACCTTGTATATATATTTATATTCAGTGTCAATGGCCCAGCTATCGGGTTAATTTAATCTAATTATTTTTGAGCTCTATAAACTACGTGTATATTCAAAGTAAAAATATAGTCGATAACATAATATCTGCTGCTATTATTATATATTTTTTTCAAATACACTTATTGTTACAGCGAGGACGTGATTTGATTTCTAAATAATTCATTCGATACAGACTTGATAATGAGGCGGTAGTTTTAACAAATGCATACCGTTACTTTTTTGTTTTAACAAACAAAATCATTTTTTCTCTAACCGCAGGTGAACCTCGCAATTATTACTAACATTAGTTGCTTTGAAAACAAAATATTAATTAAATAAGTGACTCTTTTTTATGAGGGTTTACGGAAATGTTTCCCATGTACTTTATAACCCCTCAACGGGTATTGGTATACCTACCAGGTGTAACTTCCTTAATTGTACACCTTAATAAAGACAAAACTATCTTCCTTTCAATAATATTATAATTATTAGTAGCCGTTATAAAATTGTTAATTATCCTATTTTAAATAATACGGGTAACGAACTTGATATATATGTAAAAAATATCCGAATTTCTGTGATATCGAGCACAAGCCGGCAACGCGGAATGGTGTATGACAGTGGTCCACACTTTCGTCTCTACGTCCCTTTTGGTGGCGCCCCCCTGCACCTTGCGCCATGTGGCCAACATAAACAAAGCACATTACGCACGCGGGGGTCGAATCAGCTGTGCCGTCTGCTGAGGTAAGACGACGCAGTCGCATTCGTTTACGTCTCGATACGAGATCGCGACGTTGTCACAATGTAAAATGAACCATTCACTTATAGGAAATTAATAATTGGTTTATTGAACATATATACGTCATTCGATAACGGTAAATATTCATGAATTAATTATCGACATTTAAATATTTTGAAGTGTTTTCTACAAGGTTCGTTTACATATTAAATTAAGTTTCGTTTGCATATTTAATTTTTTTTCTCAAGTTATAGCGACAGAAATTCGGGGAAGCTTGGCAACGTTTTTCCTTCGCTGTCTCAGTTGCGCCCTAGCGATTCCCTCGACCAAATGAAGTTAGTCAGTGAGCGAGAGATCAGTGCAAAGAGTGCGTGTGTGTGTCGACTCGAATGGCAGCGCAAGCCAACAGGCGCCTGTGTTGTTCGCGGGCCGCAGTCGTGGGGGGGCCCCCATCTCTGATTCCCCCCGTAGGACCTCGTTCCCCAGATTCGCTGCTCGACATCACCGCTAAAACCGTCGCCGAAACTATCCCTTTTCAGCGAATTGAAGAACGCTATGATCGTATACCGGAGCCAGTGCAAAGGAGGATCATTTTTTGGTCTTTCCCGAGAAATGAAAGAGACATTTGCATGTATTCTTCGTTATCGAGGGTGCCCCCATCCCCCGCGAGTGCTGTGAATACTCCCGGACAAACACATCATGCCGATTCGCAGAATTTGTCTTTCTGCAAGGGATTAAAACTATTAGAAACAGGATGTGTTGATAATGTATTACAAGTCGGTGAGTTTAATATGAGTAATTAGTAAACAAATTATGTAAAGTTCGAATGTACGTATTAAAAATAACGTTTATTTGACAACAAACTAGTTTAAACAGTACTTACTTACGTTCAAGGATGTTTCCGACTGAGAAAAAAATGAGTGCAAATGTACTTATGCTTTTTTATATTTCTTTTTTACAAGCTGGCCTAGTTTATGCGTTTGATCTATTAGTCAAATCTTTTATTTTTTTACGTAATGTATACAAACAAAAAATACAATGTTTTTATTTGGTTGAATGATGTCAGATTTATCGTCAAATTTATCAGCTTTCTAAGCTAGTGTTACGTGAAATCCATTGCAAACAATTTTAGAGGTAAATATATTACTTGATATTGATATTTTTTTTTTCATTTAATGGCTTACAAAATATTTATTGTTTTATTGCTGCATAAATAAATGTTTAAAAACCCATTTTTAATGTTTGTGAACTCCGTTTTCCTTAAAATTTTAGTATGTTTTAAAAAAAATTACGCTGTACAAGAATATGTATATACATAGGGCGAGGAAATAATCCCTTCACGTACTTTTTTCCGTTTAAAGAATCAAATAATTGTAACCTAACCTAACATAACCTACAAAATGAAATCCAAACACAAGCAGGGGTTGCTGTTATCGAAAACTCTTCCATGGTTTTTTCTTGATGAGGTGTTCGACAATAAATAAAATAGATATACAAACTGTATGTAGAATAATTGCTTATTTTATTTATTGTCGACCAACTCGCCAAGAAAAAACCATAGAAGAGTTTTCGATAACAGCAACCCCTGCTTGTGTTTGGATTTCATTTTGTAGGTTATGTTAGGTTAGGTTACAATTATTTGATCCTTTAAACGGAAAAAAGTACCCGAAGGGATTATTTCCGCGCCTTATATAGATACATATTCTTGTTCAGCGTAATTTTCTTTAAAATATGTTAAAATTTTAACGAAATCGGAGGGGTGTAACCTAATCTAGATAATTACCAAAACTTTTGTTTGAAAATGTAACGTATTAATAATAAGCTGGGAATTTGCAAAATACACTACGAGAAAGAAAATGAAATGAAGAGATAATTAAATAAAATTACAGGACATAAAATTATTACTACAATAGGAATCACGTTTATTATGGATTCGATAATATATTATTCTCACTTAAACCCAGTAAAACTGTCGAAATGTGCCTTTGCAAAGAAAAAAAGTAGTATACAAAGAAGAAGTAACTTAACAGATGAACATATAATTTAAATATTTACGGAGAAGGAATAGGCGACGTTGAAAAATTGTATAATGCACTTCCAAGGTCATTCTAATGCAAAAAGAAATCAGCAGGAAAACCAAAATGACGGTATACAGTTTAATATTAATACCTATATAGAAGTAATAGTATTTAAGCAGAGTGAAATTGCTGAAACGATAGAAATCAACAAGGAAAATGATTTTGGTACACAGTTAAAGCTATACGGGAAGCACGATCAAAAAATAACAAACTGAAAAAATATCGGGAAGAAGATAAAACATAAGTCAAAGCAATAACTATGGCAACATGCACATGTAAATTGTAGACATTTTAGACCTTTCTATTAATAGAAAAAAAAAACACTTACAAAACGTACATTTGTGTTTCAATTAACGACATACGTTCTTTTGATTAAAATATTAAAAAAGATAACGATAAATATCTGAAGTTTCAGTTTGATACTTGACGAATTGTCAAAGTCAACTGATGCCCATTCAAAAATGGCCGCCGTGGGATAAACAAATATTTTCGTCGTTAGCTTTTGTGTAGTTGATTAACTTATTTGTTGGATTTTAAACGTTACATTTTCCAGTTTTATCGCGAAAGGGTTCTGAAAAAGTAGCTACTTTATTGAGTGCGAAATTTTTACCAAGAAATGTGCTTTTGTTGTTTAATTTCGTCTATGCAGTGTTGTCTTTAGTGCACCGACATATTTCTTCAAGTCTGATAACAGAAAATAATCCGGAGGGTGCTAAATCTGGATAATAGAGCAATGTAGCAATTCAAACAGTAATTAATTAATTTAGGCCATTGCAATAATGGATGTGTGAACTGGTGCATCGTCTTGATGAAACAACACTTTTTTCTTGACATTTTTGCTTGACTTTTTCCCTCAAACGTTGCTTAATACTCGCCGTTGATACTTTTTCCTTTTTCAAGATAGTCAAAACAACCGACGCCATGACCTTGTCTGCAGATAGAAGGTTATTTGACAACTTTGGAGCTGGTTCTCCCTTATCAGTCCTTTTCAGTGAGAAAACGCAGAACCTGCGCACAGCTTTCTCATGTTCAAATTTTCAGTTAATATGCGATGTACCGCCCTTTTTGAAATGCCTACTTTATCTGCTAATTAATGCACTTTCAGTCGACGATCATCCAGTGCCGCTTTGTGGATTTTCTACAACATTTCTGGATCTGTTACTGTTTATAAAGAAGGAGCAGTCTCTCCCAGAGTAGAATCTAGTTCAGCTTTTAGATTGTATACTTTCTAATACAGTGGTATTTTCAAAAAACTACTGCCATCTCTAGGTTAGGCCAGGTACTTCAGAAACCATCCTCGTATGGTAGATCTGATATTCCAGCCTTTTGAGGTTATGCTCAAGCTATAAATGATAAAATAGATCTAAATAATTTAAGTAATTTATATTTTTATTTTATTAGTTTTAAATATTTTTGAGTTTTGTGTTGAGAACGGATTTATTTTTATTTTATTTTATTCTGATGTAGGAGATGTATTGATTAATATAATTACGCAAATTGTCAATGTCAAGTCATATTTTGACAAGGACCGAACTAGGTCGAAATGTCGGATTTTGACATGCTATTTTAAACCGATTCTCATAGAAAAGAAACCTAAATTTAAGGGATTTCAAATTTACGAAACATATATGCGTTTAAATTTTTTTGTGATTGATGAATGATAATTATGACACTGATGACACTTTTATTTTCTACCGTAGTTATTCGAAATACATAAACTCGGAAAATTCACTATTTTTGGCGTGCTTATGGGTATTATAAGCGCTTGTCTAGATTTCGCCCCATTTATATAAGTTTAGCAGTTTTCCAAATAACAATAGATCGAGTATAATAAAAGTTTACTTTGCATAATTTAAACAAAAAATATTTTTGAAAAATAACTCATCGCGTTCTAGAATTATCGTTTGCCTCTTGAATAAGAAATACATCGCGTATATATACTGTCTCTTTAACTTTATAATTGACGTTATTTAAATAAAACATTAATAGTATGGAAATAAATACGACGAATAAGCGGGGTTGCTAGCGGCAACATGGCGATGCAAATCGAAAAATTTACATTTGAAAGTAAAAATGTACATATTTCGGGGTTAAACTGAATTTTTATTCTAATTTCTCTCTGAAATAATTGCTTGATTGCGCATTAGTATGCGCAGGTGTGTTTTATAACGACGAGGAGGAAAACGAATAGAACAAATTTATATTGATAACCAACATCCTTAGTTATTATTTACATAATATTATTCATAATATTTAAATATGCTTAGAGTGAAAAGTACAATTAGAATTAACCATTATTAGCATGTAGTTTTACCTCTATCAAGGTAACATCGTCAAATTAGCAAACACATGCAAAATTTGTAGCTTTTTGTTGCTATTTAGTTGCTGCAAGTAAGTACTACCGAAAATTTGAAGAAAAAAAACCGTACGCAGGGCCGGATTAAGATTTATAAGGCCCGGGGCTAAAATAATGACGGGGGTCCTTTAAGGAATTCGAAAACCCGGAAAATTTCACAAAATAATATCTATACGTTAGATTTGTGGTATCAACACATCAAAAAATACAGAATGATTTGGACCTGGGGCCCGGGGCTATAGCACCCCCAAGCCCCTAGCTTAATCCGGCCCTGACCGGTCGAATTTTTTCTACTAGCAGTAATTTTCTTGATACACGCTAGCTTGAAACTCGACTTATTACACGGAAAATGGAGGGAAGATTTAGTTGCTACATTGAACAATGTTCAAATGAGCTTAAAGAATAAGCAACAAAATCGATTTTTATGGTCCTTTCGAAATAATTTTTAAACGGCTCTACTGATCGATTTCAAAAACTTATCAACTCCTAACCTCAAAAAACCACGTCGATCGCCGCCAGTCTATCGAAATTTGTTGATTTGTTGTGAATTATAATTGGAGAAAGAAGAAGAAGAAAATTCTCAAAAATTTTCAAAAATTGGGAAGTTATTGGTTTTACCTCGTTTTTCGAAAATCGAGTTTCCCTCAGATATCGACGTTTTGAGGTCCTAGGAAGCTTACCTGAATAGTTCCGCGATGATGTGCGTATGTAAATTTATGTGTGTGTGTGTGTATGGATGTATGAAAACCTCTCATAACTTTTGAACGGCTTGAAAGATTTGATCGCGATTGGGAAGGGCTTAATTTTGAATACAATTTGGACCGATTCGGATCGGTAAATTTCGAGAAATCTTAATAAAACTACGTGTTCTCTTTTTGTAATACGGCTTTATCGATCAATTCCAAAAACTAATCAGCTCTCAACACCAAAAAACCATATCGATCGCCGCCATGTTGATCAAAATCGGTTGATTCGTTCGTGAGTTATTGTTGTCGAAAGAAAACCGAAAAACGTATTTTGCTGATCGAAAAGATCGGCCGATTTTTAGTTTCCATTTTGTTACTTAATCTTTAGGCTCATTTGAACGTTGTCCAATATCGAAAATAAATTTCTTCAGCATTTGTTGTTCAACAAATCAAGTTCAAGGTAGCATGTACTAGACAAATTGTTGCTGATCGAAAAGATCGGCCGATTTTTAGTTTCCATTTTGTTGCTTAATCTTTAGGCTCATTTGAACGTTGTCCAATATCGAAAATAAATTTCTTCAGCATTTGTTGTTCAACAAATCAAGTTCAAGGTAGCATGTACTAGACAAATTGTTGCTGATCGAAAAGATCGGCCGATTTTTAGTTTCCATTTTGTATTATTGCACGTTTTAGCTTTTTCTCTCATATTTCTACAATTTTCCTGGACATTACTCCACCATCCGTGGATTCCCAAGATCACCTGTAACTTGACTTTTTAGTCTTCCTCTAGGCCGGTTCCCTAAGAGCTTTCAATCTGTTATTGTCTTCTTCATTATTATTATTTGTTTTATGTATCCCAGCAATCGATAGGAGCAAAACCAATTAGTGGAACAACCTACAGGGGCTGAAACAGGCAAAGACTCACCTGGGAAATTATAACGAGAGAAAATCTGCTGAATATATCAATCTAAGTAAGAACAATCTACGAATACTACCAGGAATCCTATCGGGTAACCCTCATCTAGATGGACACTTGAAGACGTAGATAATGTAATGTGCAGGGTTTGTTTCTCAGAGGACGAAACCTCTATCCACATTCTCTCGAAGAGAGACACTACGTAAATCCAGAGCACTGCACCTGGTAGCGTAGGAAATAGAAGACGTAGATCTTTGGCGCTTGTAGTATACCATCGCGCTTTAAGGCGGATTCATACTAACGGGCACAGTCAGATCAGGTCACGGTCAGAGTCAGTCAAGTCAAGATCATTGCCTCGGGATATCAATAAGAGTGTTTTCTCTGGCGGGCACGGTACGGGCACAGTCAGATCAAGACCGGCGGGCTCGCCTACCGCAGCCACAGTCAACCACCTGTCTTCAACCTCTTTATGACAATGGACTATGAGAGACTCTTTCAATTGGCCCGCAAAATGCAGAAATGGCAGGAGTTGGGGCATGCACTAAAACAAGGTGTATTTTTTTCATGTTAATTCAAGTAGATAAAACTTCTGCCAACTTATGATTAGGGTAATTCTAAGTTAAGAGGTAATATGTTGTATGAAGTGACGGCATACCATTTTTTTTTAATATTTTTATTTAACTATGCTTTTTTTCTGGAAACTTGAAAATGTTTACGAAGTGGCCAGTCAATTTGTTGGTTTTATCTCGTTTTATAAGTGACCAGAGGAAATACTCAGTACAGGGGAGAGACAAGATGCTCAGGGGCGGATACTTAATGAACAGAGAAGAGATAGACATATGAAAACAGGGTTATTTTTACTTTATTTATTCATTTTTATTTTAATCATTAATTAACTGGAAAAAATGCTTAATTTTTTCTAAAACCCACGTTCAAAGACATCAACAGATTCATTAAAAGCATAAAAAATACGTTGCCCTCTCATTTTTAAGTTAGAGGTAGGTATAACCTGATCCCAAGTGATGAAAGAAATATCGTCATCATTAATTTTGAAGTTTTTTCCAGTACCATCACAGATTTTACAAAATACAACTTGTACTTCATTATTTTCTTCAACACCTGTGCACATTGCAACATAACGATATTCTGTTTTTCTATCTTGAAGTTTAACTAGCACAAAGTCCCCATTGTAGAATGTTTTTTTTTACAAATCTTGAGGGTTTTGGATATCATCATTGTGCAGTTTGGTTTTAATGCTTGTGGTAGGTACGGAATGCTGTAGTATTTCTTGAGGCTTCTTCTTGTGTTTTTGAGATGCGAATTTGATTCTGATTCACTGAATCACTAGTTCCATATATATCATCAACACGTAGACGAGATTTAGGATGTGTTTGCGGATAATCCAAAGTACCCAATTGAAAATGACGACATAACTCAGAGTCGCAAAAGCAGCTCAAACTTTTCAATGTCAGGCAATTAGGTATAGATACGCAACGGTCTTTATACCTTTAGGGCTTCAGCAAAGTCATCTATTGATGAAATATCGATGCCACTCGCAACTAATCTATCTGCAGTTCTCTTGCAAGTAGCACCTACTCCATCGGGAGCTCCCTTACCGTGACCTGCTTCATGAAAATTCCATGTGAAATTTTGAAGATTAGGGTAGAAATCTTCTAGCATTGTTGCCAAAACCTCGGGTGACAGGCCCATCACTCAAGAAATGTAAATCCGTAATAGTATCCGGCAGACAGTCAAGTATGGGCTGCAAATGGGTCCAAATTGCAGAAGGTGAGTGCGATAAATTTTGTGACAAAGTGCAGTAACATTGGTTTTTTAGCTCTTGGTCGACGACATCTTTAGTATAGACTACAACAGTGTGCATACTTATTTGCTGTCTCGATCCTCCAAAATGGAAGGACTGTACTTCTTCAGCGTATTTCGTAAGGTAATTTTCACTGAAATCTACGTGTATAATTGCTTCCGATTCAGTAAGGGACTCTTTTTTTCGATTGTATAGTTTGATATTGGCGCACTATGTTTAGTTCGTGATTTAAAAACTTTTCCATCTTTGATTCCATATATAAAATCAAGTCCCTTGGTAGAATCTGTAGTGTGCTTTTAACACACTTCGTGGTTTTTGAGTTTTTAAATCGATGACTTTGCCGCTTGCCGTAAAATAGTGGAATAGAGTTATCGAATTCCTTGTAATGTAGACCTTTGTTTAAACACGTCTCGCACTCGCGTGATAAACATTTTTCATTGAATCTGCTACAGCAAAGTTGATCTAGAAGGTCCACGTAATCAATATTGCTGTGTGTAACACACATGCAAGTTTTACGACTGTCACTGCGTGTTTGGACGACCCAAAATGGTCGGAGGTTGCAGAAAGGTTCCTTTGTAAATCACGGAAGATAAATAAAAATTATTCAACCCTGCAATTCAATTATTTATAGCATCTTTGTTGATAGAGACAATCAATATTTTCATGTTGAAGGATAATGGATAATCTTTTCCAAACAAAATATTTATAACTTATTAAAATTGACATCGTCATCGTCAACAGATATGGAAATTCTCCTTCTTCCCTCCTTGATTTAGGGATATCACGTACCCAAAAGCGTCTTTGAGATCGCGATTTATTAATATTCTCTTCCTCCTCTAAAACTGAAGAAATTTTTAATAGAGTCAATTTTCTAAATGGCATTATTGTAGCAGATGATAGTGAATGATGGACGCACCGATTCATAGGCACAGATTGCCTGCAATCTGCCCGCGCTGTGCGAATTGCTTGCCCGTGATCTGATCTGAATGTGCCCGTTGGTGTGAATCCGCCTTTAGTCGCTTTGGGTGACATTTATCATCTTTTACGGTCTGGAACGTTTAGTGATAGATCCCTATTTGCTTCATCGATACGTATTTAAACAGAAAACCTTCCCGTTGTAATAAAATTTCTTCAAGAAATTTAATTTTAATGGTGGTCGTAGGTACATATTTTCTTTGTATTTGTATACGTTTATTTATAATACCAAACGGAATTTATTTGGTGAAAAATACTTCATAAAATATTGTAATTGTACTCCGATTGCCGATACGAAAAATATCTACAATATCTACTGAAAGATACGAACCAATAGTTAACTAAATATTTTTTCCCAAAGTGGTACCCGAGTGCTCGCAGCTGTCTCGTACAGGGGCACTCAACTTTTGTGTACTCAGGTGAATCCACATCGAAAGAGGTCGCGGAGAGTAAAAGAATAATGGATAGGTCCTTTTTCGTTTTGGTTCTTTTGTATTGCCCATATACTCTTCCGAAATCTAGAATTACTGTTACATTTTTATGTTTTTTATATTTGTAAAGAAAGAGGATTTTTTGTTTTTTTTTTTCTGATGTTATCGATTGTTAGATATAAGGGTTATAAAAAACTAGAGATACGAGATAAAAATGGGGCGTTTAAATAATGATTTGGGCGTAATTAAAAAAAAAAAATGAAAGGTATATAATTTATTTTCTTAGCCCTTGAGTATATATAAAAGATTTTATAATGAAAGAGAACCTCGAGTAAAATTTTAAATTTATATATTAAATAAAATCAAAATTATCGTGAGGATATAAATCAAAATTTCACAATAAAAATACAAATATAACTTTTGAATTACGCGTTTCTTCCACGAGACGTTAGATAGCGCCACTCATAACCAGTTTAATGGCGTCTGTTATATCGACGTGGTTTGACTTGTTCCTCTCGAGTATTCTTTTACTACTCCTACTTGATTCTTTTGATGGTCCTAGAAATACCACTGTATTAGAAAATACAGCATATGTATCAAGTTTGTACACGTTTTTTAGTATTTGTTTGGCGGTCGTCAATAATGAACGTTTCCAGTAAATTTGTAAACATGGAAAAAATTGGTCAACGATATGTGATAATTTTATTAGAAAGGCGTTAAAGCAACCAATATAAAAGCTGAACTAGATTTTACTTTTGAATGAGACTGCTCCTTCGTTATTAACAGTGAAATATTGGGTACCAGCGTTTAAACCTGCGAAAACCAATATCGCATTGGTTGACCAAATGAAGTGACGTCTCCAGAAATGTTGAAGAAAATTCACAATACTGGATGATCGTCGACTGAAAATGCGCTAACTAGCAGACTTAGTAGGTATATGAAAAAGGACGGTACATCGAGTATCAACTGAAAAATGGACATGAGAAAGCTGTGCGTAAGATGGTTGCCGCATTTGCTCACAATAGAAATAAAACCATGAACAAACAAAAGAACAATCAAAACAATGAACTGAAAAGAAGACAAAAACCGTTCCATCTGCAGGCAAGGTGATGGCGTCGGGTTTTTGAGATGCGTGCGGGATAATTTTCATTGACTATCATGAAAAACATCATCAAAACAATGGACCAAGTCTTATGCACCTTTCTCGCCAAATGTATCCCCATCGGATTAGTTTCTGCGCCCAGATTTGAAAAAGAACTTGGTGAACAAGTAATGTCTTGACGATTCTTATTATAAAAAGGGTTTCGAACTTATTGAACATCGCAGGGTAAAGTGGAAGGAGATTACGTTGAAAAATTAATGTTTGTGTTTTCCTTGTTGGGTCATATACCATCCTAGTAGTTGCAAAGATGACGCTCTGGGAAAAACTCAAGTGTACGATTGATTTGCACGGATTAAAAATGTCGATTGATGACAATCTTGTAGGCTGCCAACGACGAAAATTCCAGATTTCGTGCTCAAAGATCACCGAGCGACAATTGATAAACTGTTAGGGGTTGTGGGTTATTTTATTTGAAGATTTGGAAATGAAACTGTTTTTGCAAAGTGTGTTTCTCGGGCTAGAAGAAGTGGATCAAGTTAAAACATGTCGCGTTTTGAAAAATAGCCTGAAACTGATCCAAATTTTGTGTCACATGTCATTATTGGTAATAAGTCGTAGTGGTTTAACTCAGTAACAAAAGCAATATTCAAGTCACCCGGCAAACGGAACGTCAAATGATATATGCTGATTTGCTATTTATTTTTGATGCCAATGGCGTGTAGTGTATGTCGAGTTTGTACCACGGGTTAGAGAACCAAAAGTGTTAAGACCCGATTTGTAGCAGGTAGGAAACTGGTTCCTCCACCATGACAATACACCCGATACTTTGGCATTACTTATCTTGAATGATTGAAGAGGTCAAGGGAAAAAACGAAGAAGAAACTTTTAGCCATTTTTACAGATGAGTACAAAGCAGTAGACAAAATTAATAGGCCAATTTTGAAAGGGGATAACGTTTTTTAAAAAAATTAAATATATTTTAAGAATAATTTCAGTTATTTTTGGTAATCCTATTTGGGAGTGTCCTCAGAACATATTGATTAAAGGATGAGATGTAATGATCAGCTTCAAGGCTTTCTAGTGTTGTCTTCCTACAACCTGCGGCAATTTTAGGTCTTTGATTCATGAATATGTATGCAAAAATGTATAGATCTTCGATTCTATTTCACTTTCTGTGAAAAGTTGAAAAACTACCCTCGTATCACTAAATAAAATTTTATTTCTATCGTTGTAAAAGATTCCGGAGATTCAACAGATCTCGTTAGAAAGTTTTAATTTGATCTTTTCACGTAGTTTTCAGTTTCCATTTAAATACAACTTATAATAAGATCATAAACTAATTTATAAAATACAAAATTGTTAAAAAATAATACCGTGAGAAACAAAACTGTCGTTATTTTATGTGGTGATAAATAATACATAATAAACGCTTGTATGTCATTAGGAAAATCAAGATTCGATAAGTACCAACTTGAAAATGTTGATTTGAATTCTTAAAATTTCATTCTTTATTGTTTACTTTCTATATAAGGTGGGAACGAGACTCCAATGAATGAGTAACACCCTGCAAGACTTTTTTTAATTCTTTTCATACTACTACCCTCTAGAAAACCGTATTGTGTGTCGCTGCGGTGAAGAAATCACAGACGTTAACACACGATTAAATTTTTTTCATTTCTAATTTCGTACATCGCTTCTCTAGAAATGTATCGTCATTTTTACGGTCCTCACAATTGAAATGGGCATTTTGGATCGTTTACGCACATTTACCTTTAAAAGGCATGTTGACATATCTTAGAAATTCATGTCTTGCCGAGTAAATTGCAATAATCAATTGTAGAACTACAATATGCAGTTTTATAATAAGAAAAGCAGGTTTTAAACCAAAAGGGAAACTGGAAGTTTGAAAACACAAAAAGAACCGACAATAATATTCTATTATATTGTCATTTATCTGAATATAGAGTGAAATTATTCAGTATATAATATAAATACTTATGCATTACTCAGTTTGAAGTCGGTATCATTTACCTATCTCGGATACAAAGTATCAAAAGGATTGAGCTCAGTTCACATGGTGGCGTCCCCCCTAACCCCAGAAATCGAAAGATCGGCAAATTTAAAGTAAAAAATGTCGTATAAAGTTTTTTCGCCAGATCAATAGATTTTGAGTTATTCGCAATTGAAAAGTACGATTTTTCGTTAAAAAAACCGCATTTTTCAATCGTTTTTTAAGTAAAATTCTGTGATGATGCATTTTATCGAAAAAAGTGTAATGAACAATAATAAAGTTTATAAAAAAACAAAGAAATTGACTGAAATTTCAGAAAGATTTGATGTAAAATAGTTAAAGCTAAAAAAAATGCACTAAAACTAATGCCATTTCATTAAAAATTGTACCAAATACTTTATTTGGATCCTATTCACGACATCTGAAAGTTTAGCTGATTAGAAAAGCATAATTTTGTTAAAAAAAATAGGCATTTAATATTTAATATTTTTTTGATTTTTTAAAAAAATTTTTATTCATTTTTTTCTCCATAACTATGAAAGATACAAAAAGAAATGAACAGTCAAATTAAAGCATTTTTTATGACGATTATTTTGCTTTCTTTATTTTTTTTATAGCATAAAAATTGACGGAGTTATAACTAAAGTAATCTCAAAGTCACTATAGTGTCACTATATCCACAGCCCTTTGACTCTTTATTAATAAAATGTGGAGGGTCTCAAGCCCTTCTTAAATACATAGGCTTGTAGCACTGAAAATTGCCTTTAAAATGGTTTTTAGTAGGATGTCATATCTTCAAAATTAATGGAGTTACATAAAAAATTAGAATTTGAAATTTTTTTTGCGAAATATACGATATGAAAAAGTTTCAAATTTTGGCGCACGAATTTTTTCTGTTGATGCTAAGTTGCCTGTAGAGAGAGAAAATGAATTTTCATTCATGAAAAATGTATAAACAAAACATTGAATGTCATTGAACACCACTTTTGTATTTTTGGTTCTTGTTTGGAACGTAAACCGAAAGAATTCAAAATCAAGACGTTAACAGACATTAAAAAATATCCTTCTAGATGTTGGCGAAGGTGTTTTTTTGGTAAAGCCTATCGTGCAGCGTCTTAGGCACATAATAATTGGGACGATTTCCAAATTCCCGCTAAGCTACAACTGTTTAATCTCAACAGTGAGATCCGCTTATTTGCTTCAGTTTCTCCTGGTGTTTCTTGAGAACGTTGTGAATGGTTGGTATGGCTTCAGTCTCTGAAGACGATAACTAGGTTAAGTCTATTCGCCAACGGTTCCAGAAACTCCAATTTACAAATATATCGTCGAATATATTATACTTCTTACATTTTTATTGATAACACGAGTGTACTAAATGATAAATACGGTGGAAGATTTCATCAAGAAGCTTGCAGACTACTGTTGGAGTATATAAAGGGATATTGCCACTAGGCACTATAAGAGAAAAGCCAATTTTTCCATAAATTATAGGTTAAAAACACTGAGATATACGATTTAAAATTAGATGTACTGAAAATTAAAAAACAGATAAGAATACATAGTTCAAAGTTCGTATGTGTGGGCGGCCGTGAAGCCGTTGAGCACATAGGCCTCCAGATAGGCCCGTGGGCATAAAAGCACAACGGACATGATTTTGGCAAACGGCCAAAATGCATGTGTACGCCAGATAACAGTTGTAATATATGTGGTGGTTTATATTTTAAAATATAATTTTCGTAGTAAATGATAAGTAATGAGGTAACGAAATATTAATCTATCTGGCTGTATACCATTTCATGTTATTCAATCTAGAATATTCTTGAATCCACATTCGGTAATACAGTATTAAAATCAAGTTCAAGTTCATCAACGTGTGCTTGCTTGCTTAAAACGACACGTGGAGAGGAAGCAAAAAGAAAGGCGCGGTGGTGTGCAGCTGCTGAAATGGTAAAATGTACATCCATTTGAGATACGCAGAGCAATTCGTACTGGCGAGTGGAAATTCGGTGGCAAAATGTTTGGCGCCTGTATAGCAATTTGGCATCGACCAATAAAATAACTCTATCGCTCTGTGTTTGTCAAATACATCTACGTTGTGCTTATATACGACCCGTAGAGCCCCCCACTTGACGATATCAAAAGCCGACGTCCTCCGAGAGAGAAGCCGATCAGGCGCTTTGGCTTTGAACCATGTCGTTGGGCAGGTTGTGGGGCTTAAATCGGCCTCATGTATCAGTGCCAAAAATCCTCCAATCCTACCAAACTTTAACCAACTTAACTCTCTCTCTGAGTGCAGGGCAGTCACAGATAACGTGGTCTGCAGTTTCGTCCTCCTCCAGGTGTTAAAAAATTATTAGAGTTGATTCTACAATTTTTAAAACTTTTTTGACATTACAAGATTTGACAGTTGCTGTCATTTATTTTCGATATCGTTCACATTTCTGTTATTTATTGAAAAAAAAAAAAAAAATTAGCGTATCATTTTTACTTTTTACTGATTAAGAATAAGGAAAAATTTAAATAACCGAAACATGCTTTATAACGCATTTTTTGAAAGATTATAATTTTCTCATCTTAGTAAGTAGGTCAAGCATGTTTGGCTGTTTTTTGTGGTACCACAATCTAAATTGACGTTTCACAAGACCGCTATACAAAATCTGAGGTTTGCACGATTTTTATAGAAACCATAAATGTTTATGAAATCAAATAAACGCGTAATTTTACGAACTTTATAAAAACCAACCACACAAAATTGTTGTTGCGCTCAACTGAAATTATTCAACACATTTAATTTTGGCATTCGTGTCGATAGATCATTTAAAGTAATTGATTTCTGATTCTCCTTTTTACGGGTCTATCAAGTATTGGGATATTTGATACGGGAAAAAAATAATTTTTTATTGATTTTTATTTATTTCGATACATTTCGATAAAAGGAACTGATTAAATTCAAACAATTTGTGATGTGATTAGAAACAGACCGTGCACAAATCGTCTACGAGTGATGTCATTATATAGTGAACGTCCGATGCAGTTCGATTGATGTCATTTTGTTTTGGCTATCAGTGGACCAGTGGACGGATTTATACCCAAATTAACTTTTGTTTCGTCTATTTTCATTGTCGATTAAAATCATTTACACCAGAAAGCAGATTTAGATGCTATTGAATTTAGAAACTTGTAAATTTGTTCATTACATAAGCATAGCCCCCTTTAAGATCTTGGTAAAACGATTCTTTGGATTACTAGATGCAAAAAATTATCGCACTGTATTGTTGACATATTTGGATTCAAATTTTTAATCTCGAATTTCAAAATCGATCTGAATACATGGTGATGCTGCAAGGTCCGGACTAGTTCTTATTCCGCGTTGTATATTTATTCATAAATTTGTAATCTGCTGTCCATTATGTACCGTACTGGTCAAAAATGTTTGCCCACCACGTGAAACTATGTCTTACAAATCAAAAATAATAGTTCTGCTTATTTATATTTTGTCGTTGAGTGCGACAAGTTAATACTTGCATGTACCGGCTGATTTGTTTTTTATTGTTTAAATTTGAAATATTTCTTCAGTATTTATGATTGAAGTTTAGTCCCAGTTAACCCTGTGAGGCGAAAGAAGAATGTTCCGTGGTTTATACTTTTTAGACCAAGATATCTTTGTGTGAAGTTCCTTTAGAATTGTATCTGTTCTCGACTTTAAAATGGGTAAAACGCAAGGAACTAGTCTTCGTAGTCTGGAAGTGGACTACACCGCTGAAGATAAAAGTGATCGACGACTCACAGACCCAGAGGTAGCAGCTCTGGTCAATTGATCTAGGGATTTGCCTTTGAGTACTTCTACAGTGAAAATGAGTTTGAGACAAACTGCGTTTTTGGAAGGGTGGCACACTAAGAGGTTGCATTGGGCTACAAAACATAAAATTGGACGCATGAAGAGTGTTAGAGAGTTTTATGGAGCGATGATTCAACATTTGAGGTTTCATATTTCATATTATATAATCACTGAAGAATTCGTAGAATTAGAGATTCGTTTTTTTTAAAAAAAAAAAGCTCAGAAAAGTTACTAATAGTCTGGGGTGTACCCATGCGAAATTGGAGGCGGCACCATTATGTTATCTGCGAAGCTATAGCGTTGGCAACTTGTAGAGCAGTAGTTGCTTTATAGAAGAAAGAGATGCGTTGATCTCACATCTTTCTGAAATGTTTTCATCAATGGCGACCTCGATTGATCGGTTTTACAGAAAGCTACGTAGCCATTCGATAAGTGTTGATTGACCCTTGCAATAAAAACATGACCAAAATTTGGTAAGACTCTGATAAACTTCCAACAAATGCGATATAAATTTTAAAATATCCTCATTGACGCAAATGTTTCTAACATTTGCCGTATAAGTATAATGAAATTAAAGTGTATTTATAACCTATCGACGTATATACAAACATTATATTTAATTAAAATGTATTAATACAAACATACATATCAGGTTTTGTTTATAATGTACTTGTCGATTCAGTAAAGATAATTTAATTAATTGATTTAGAATCGAAAAGAATGAACCAAATAATAAATTTAAATTTGTGGGTCATTTGAAAAACACCTCCAATCAAAGCTCAGCGAGTTATTGGGGCGTATATGGAACAAAATATGATGCAATTGGATCCCGGTGGAAGAAAGAGACGCGGCAGACCTACGACAAAATGGTTGAAAAAGGTGGAAGATGACTTAAGCAGAGTAGGAGTTAGAAACTAACATGTTGGCCAGTTTCTGGTGGATGATATTGCACACTTGGTTATGCCGGCTATATGTTGAATGGTCTCTGATGTTTGCTGACACTGCAATTATCAGATTGAGTGTTCGGATCCTTAATCCTTGCAGTTATTTCCGCTTGTAAGCCATCTGCTTGAAGTGGCTGATGAAATCATGATGATGTCTACCGTGTAGTGCCTTTCGTGACCCAGCTTCTTGGTGTTCAATACTATATTCAAGTCAGATTCTGATACGAGGTGAGTAATTCTTATCCGCCTTGGATATAATCCGGTGTAGGACTGAGGCTTCTCATTTCCTATGAAAGAATACACGTGGTTGCATTACCTGTCGAAAGTGCTGGTTAGGAAAGTCGATCAAGCCACTTCCACCCTCTTTTCGGTGTAATGTTATTCTAATAGTGGATAACTTCGCGTGATGGTTGTTGTTCGCGTCAACCTCTGAATACCCTCTAGCTCTGTTTCCATCCACTTCAGGATTCCAAAAGAGTACGTTAAAACAAGCGTAGCAAAGGTGTTGATTTTCTGGACTAAGTTATCTGCATTTAATTCGGTCTTCATGAATGATTTTACTCTTTTAGTGAATTGATCCTGATTCCAGCTTTTGCTTGCTTGTTGTTCAGTAACTTAGCCTATTCAGTCTAAACTCCAAATGTATATTTCGTCAGTACTGATACAGTGTGGACCGATTTGCAGATATAGGTTTGTTCGCCATTCCTTCATCGTTGTTGAAAGGAAGCGTACAATAGTTGGGTGGACTTTGTATATCTGCAAGACCTCTACAAGCCAGGAATGAGGTACACTATCAAACGCTTTCTTATAGTCCACGAAAGCAGTGTGTATATTCCGGTGATCTTTCTTTGTTTTCTGAAGTATCACAGAGTCCAAAATAAGTTGTTCTTTGCACTCTTCGTGATCAATTTTGCAACCTTTCTGGTCCTTTGCTTGGATGTTATTTTCCTCGACAAGCTGTAAGTATCTTATTTAGAGTGAGGAGGCACCTAATAGGTCTGAACTGAGTGAGGTCATCCGTCAGGGAGCTCTTTGGGAGAAAATGATTGGAACCCAGTGCTAAAAACGTTGGAATATCTTCTGGGTTCTGTAGGAGGTGAAAAAATTGCTTCGCTAATTCCCTGTGTACTCTCGGGAATTTATTATACCAGAAGTTTTGGATAGTATCAACTCGAGGTGTTTATCAGTAGTTAGTATTTTGGATTACTTCAATGGTTTCTTTTAGTGTTGAATCTCTTCGGGTGCTAATTAGTCGGCATCATTATTATTATTATAAGTAATTTTTGGCCAAAAATACTACTGGAAAGGTTTGTATAATGTTGAAAAAATGCAACACTGTATGAGATCTTATTCCAAATTACGTTTTGAAGTTAAAATTGTCGAATTTTAGTTTGACTTGGACGATTAGGAAAATCAATTCGAACGCTAGAATTGAACAAGTAATTTTAATGATATTCGAGTGATTTTCCAAATACATATTCAATTCTAATACGAAGTGATGCAGTACTAGATACACGGTTTTACGTGTTTTTAATTATGAAGCTGGTGTAAGAAATAATTTTCGAATTGGATGCCAAAGTTGTGGACTCCCGACGAGTCATTTCGAGTTAGATGTACAGTATTTTTTATCTTCCAACATGCTTTGGCATGCAAAATAATCTGTGCATTAACCATTTGGCGCATGGCTATTAATACTGACATACATACATACTCAAAATGAAATCATAATACGATGGTAAAGGCTGCACTGGATGATAGACTGCTCTATTACGTAGCGTAGAGAACAGTGTACTTAGAGCATTGAACGTAGTCAAAAATAATGTAAAATCCAGGGAAATTGTGACTTGTCACATACGCTGCCCTCCAGAACAAGTTTTACCTCATTTTGAGATACCGACGCGTTAAGAATTGGTTATCAACATAACAAATAATTCATGAACGTGTCTGTTATCGCATAATTTCAACCAGATGGGAGTTTTTTTAATTTTTGAGCAGAAATTTACATGCTGGGTAATTTGCACGCGTCTCCTGCAACGGTATAAGGAGAAAGGAGAACCAGTTAAAATGAAGCTTGAACTGTCAACTGGGAAGTGTTGTGTACCGTGTTTCGGGACATGAAAGAAGTAATTGCGGTTGATTCTTGCAATGAACGCGCAGTATTTTACCTTCTAAAAAACATGGGGAAACGTGTTGTAATTATGACAGAATTTCTGTTGGAAAATGGTATAATCTGGTAGTGACAAATAACGGCCTCCAACAAATCTTTCCCAATCTAGAAACTATATTGAAAATATTCCTTACAATCCCAGTATCCAATGCTCCGGTTGAGAGATCCTTTAGTGCTTTGAAGAGAATAAAAAACTATTTTTGCACGACACATTCAGAAGATCACCCGAATGACTTGGCAATTCTCTACATAGAAAGTGATTCTTTGAAATGTATGAGCCATCGCAAACCGATAGAAACTTTTGCTGCTCAAAAATCCAGAAAAAAATTTATTTAGCTGTACAATAGGTAAATATTAAGTGTAAGCTAGAGGTGTTAAGAATTTTATTGTCGTTAAATTACTATCAGGGCCGGATTAAGCTAGGGGCTTGGGGGGGCTATAGCCCCAGGTCAACAGGGCCCCATCATTCTGTATTTTTTGATGTGTTGATACCACAAATCTAACGTATTGATATTATTTTGTGAATTTTTCCGGGTTTTCGAATTCCTTAAGGGGGCCCCGTCATTATTTATAAATCTTAATCCGGTCCTGATTACTATTCCTATTTTTTTTTAAATATAAAGTATCTTTAAAAACATTTAATAAAACTGCACTTACTAAATAAATGTCATTACGATTTAATTTACAAAAGTACCCATTGTAAAGTGTTAATAAACGTGGAAATGAAAAATTAGTTTTAACTGTAGACAAGGGGCCTCTAAAAGCCAAAGTGCGACGGGCCCCCAAGTATGTAAATCCGCCACCGGACAGAAAATAACTAAAATCGCACCACAACTTTATTTTTCTCTGTCATTACAAACTTTAAAAGTAATTATCTCGAAACTATATCTTTGCACATTCATGGTTTTGGTATGGGACATTTGATATATAATATTACGTCTTTTGTTTTTTGGTGTTTTAGATTTTAGTTAAAGATATATTTATCCAACTATCAGATCCTGAATTTAGATGCTTAGCTATTCGAAACGGAATTATTAGTCATAAAGGACATCTAAATATATCACTAACTAAAATCTGAAACGCCAAAAAACAAAAGAATTATGTATTAAGTACCTTGAACTGATTGTGATTACATAGGACAGACATCTCAGTATATAAAAAATAGACTATAAGGTCATCAATACGATAAAAAAAAAAAATAAAATTGCATTAACGAATCAAAAGTTCTTGGAACGGAATCTAATATACGAAAAAGCGAATTTTTAGATATGCGAAAATTAACTAATTTGCACATACGTGGTTTTGGCATAGGGGCGATGGACATGTAGTTGTGTTAACAAAATTATATTGAATAGTACCTACCTAATAATTAGACGAATCTTTGTAATTAGGTATAAATAAATAAAAACATCACTTATCGATTTTTAATTTCTTTGCGTATAAATTCGAACCTTGATAACAACAAAACATCAATTTTTAATAATTTTTTACAAATGTCTTCCTCATATAATGTCTCGATTACATCTATAAATCGTGAATCACAGTTACGGTGACTATTGTTCGGGTAAAAAATAAAAAAATAAACCCCCAGTCTCCTTGAATTTTGAATTCTTGTTATTCAGACTACCTGCTCTTTATAGTGACGATGGGTCTCGGACTCGCGTAGGCCTTGCACTCGCTTGCTTTGTGTTCTGTTCTCTTTTTTCTTGTTTGCGTTGTGCAAGGCCAATATGATGACTGTTGAAAGGAATTTCAGTTTTAGGATGGCAGGAAATGAAGAATATTTCGCCGGTTCCGAATAGAATTGTTGACCGTGCCGATGGAAAAGATATACATACATATATATATCCTTGGTTTTAATTTACTGTAATTACGCGTACAGAGTGAATCGTGAGTCGATTGTGATTTCATCAACATTAGAAATAAACATTTTGAAGTAGTTATGTTGATAATTCCTTTTACGAAATATTATCTCTTCAACAGACTCAAACTTTGTTCCTTAGAAAAGAGGCAGAAGTCGCGCGGTGCAAGATTCGGTTAATAACGTGGGTGGTCTAACACTGGGATGCTCTGTACTTTGATAGAAACCTCTTGACAGACACTACGGAACTAGGCTCCAATTTTGTACACACAGTTTTCTAATGTTAAAATTTTCCGCGCATATTCTTTGTCAATTCTTTTAGATTAAGCGATCGCACGGTCATATCGAACATGATTACGAGATATTCATCAGTTTCGACTACTTCTCGGCCATCTTATACCACTGAAAACCACGTGGAAACGACAAACATTCATTGCCATACACTTGTTTCTATAAATTATGTGTTTCAGTTGCAGTTTTTCCAAGTTTCATGTGAAATTTCACAACAATCCGTTGCTCTATGTAAAAAATAACAAGTAGCCCCTATAAAAACAAGGGTGACGGCTAAACAGGTTTGTTTGCAGACACGTTAGACATCGCATTCGAAAGAGCTTTTCATCTAGACGAATTGAATATAACTAATAGTTTTTTAATGGTATTTGATTCGCGTAAGAATGCAGTTCTTGTTTTCTTGATGTTCTTCTTTGTTAGGTACAAAGTTTCAGTTATTGCATTTGCGTCTGCATATACGAATGTGTCTATTTTTACCGGTTTCTAGGTTTCTGTAGCCAATTATTGTCTCCTATTTATAGTTCTTCACTTTTATTTTTTCTATCATCCCATCCTATACCACTTTTCTATCTATTTAATCGAATGCGGCGTTCAAATCGATGAACGTCATATCGCACCTCCACTCAATAGTGTCATAAGTCAAAAAATTTGGAAATATCCTTCATCGAACCATTGGTGCTAGAAAACTCAAAACTTCATTGTGGTAATGTTGGTAAATTTTTGAGTTATGGTGTGTGGTGTATGGTGTACGGTGGGAAAAAGGTGGAAATCCAAGTATTTCATCGTCTTTGTCCTAATGATTCTCAAGCCAACTAACGATAAACACATTTCTCTATAGTTTTCACTTACCAGTCACTGGACATTTTATTTGTGGAAATTATCATCGTTTGTTTCCATTTACTCTATACTTTGCTTTTCCTCCACTTCATCATCAACGTATTACATCATCTTTGTCTTAATGATTCCAACATTACATTATCTTCTTTTTTATGTAGTGATATCGATCGATTTTCTTCTCTTTCTCTGGGTATATAAATAAAATTTGATAAGTAGTTAGTTATTGAAAGTTAGTATTCTAAATGTCGTTAATTTTTGCTTAAATATAACGAATTCTTGTTTAAATATTAAGCAAATAAACCGTTTACTGTGATAAAGTTGATAAAAAAAGCGCGTGTTCCTGTCACCTGTTTAAATTTTGACGGTTGATGTAGCAGCTCGTGTAGAGGGCGCTCGGCCGTATACAATTATTCTAATCATCGCCTTCCGTTTATTTTATTTTTTTCTAGAATCTACAGACGGCAAATCGATTGATTCTCGTTGTTTTTTTCAATATATATTGATATTTTAGTATATTAGGTACAATTTCGTCTATTTTCTTCTCAAACCAAAGCTGTTCGATATTAGTAACGATCGTTTTCCGATGAAAAATGAAATACATTTTTAATAAAAACTGAATTAAAAAACGAAGCATCAATCACAGCTAGTGAGAGAACGAGTCAGTTACACAGAAAGAAATTAATCAAAATCGCATGCAAGTTTAAATTTTCTTGCCTTTTGGGCTCCGAACGAACCAACCAGACGCACTTCATAACAAAACCGTCGTGATTTATGTTCCGACTGACGGTTTCTTAATTAAAACTATGGGCGTGTATGTTACGCCGGCGAGACGGGAATTTGGACTGTATTGATTGACATTGACTATTTGTTATAATACATTAAAAATTAGACACAGAAAATCAGACATAAAGATAATTTAGATTGGTTTTTATTTAACTACATACAGAAATATTTATAAGGTATGCTTTATCTGTAATTTCATTTAATTAACTATTTGACCCTAATTAATTGAAACAAATGTTGGATTTTAATATCAAATCTTGAGTTATTAACCATAAAATTAACTTGTTTAGAGCAAAATCACGCTTAGAAACCAAATTTCTAGGTTTTCACTGAAGTGTACGAAACTCCTTCAAAAACTAGCGAGTCATAGCTGGAAGAACCATCTTGTCCGGGTACCCGGTCACTCCGGCAACAAGGGCACGCCAGATTGGAATCGGAATTCACCAATGGGTCCAGAATCTGTGCAATCCCTTCCTTCCATGTCCTTGTTAGTCGATGAAAATTATCGCACATACCAAAAAAACGACGCCGTGACCTTGCCTGCAGATGGAACGGTCTTTGTCTTCTTTGGAGCCGGTTCTCCCTTGTCAGTCCATTGTTTTTCTTTTGTTTTGGTTGTGATGTGATGAACCTACGTTTCATCCATGGTTGAGGTTATCATCACGACGCTGTTTTTGTTCTATTGCGATAAAACGATGCACCAATCTTGGACACAGCTTTCACTTAATATTCGATGTACTGCACTTATTGGAATGTCTACTATGCCTGCTACCTTACGCAATTTCATTTAATCTATCACCCTAATTAATTGAAACAAATGTTGGATTTTAGTATCTTGAGTTATTAACCATAAAATTAACTTGTTTAGAGCAAAATCACGCTTAGACACCAAATTTCTAGGTTTGTACTGAAGTGTAAGAAACTTCTTCAAAAACTAGCGAGTCATAGCTGGAAGAACCATCTTGTCCGGGTGCCCGGTCACTCCGGCAACAAGGGCACGCCAGATTGGAATCGGAATTCACCAATGGGTCCAGAATCTGTGCAATCCCTTCCTTCCATGTCCACGACGCCGTGACCTTGCCTGCAGATGGAACGGTCTTTGTCTTCTTTGGAGCCTTGTCAGTCCATTGTTTTTCTTTTGTTTTGGTTGTGAAGTGATGAACCTACGTTTCATCCATGGTTAAGGTTATCATCACGACGCTGTTTTTGTTCTATTGCGAGAAAACGAGGCACCAATCTTGGGCACAGCTTTCACTTAATATTCGATGTACTGCACTTATTGGAATGTCTACTATGCCTGCTACCTCACGCAATTTCAGTCTCCACTTATAAGCAATTTAAAATTGGTATTTCTCTTACCATAGAAACTAAACAAACGAATTAGCAGAAAACGATACTTGATGTATTGCCATAATACAATACTAAACTTTTATATCCCTTCACTATAATAATGAATGTTTTTACTGTAGTTAATTGAGAACGAATCAGACTAGAAAAAATTCCCCGATTAGCATCAAACGGACCACAAAAAATTATTAACGCATGATACCATACTCCGAGGCAGTTTGCCGATACAAACGAAACAACCAGCCCACAGAACTACAGAAGCCAATCTTCTTGGCCATCGTTGAGTTTAATAACACTTAATCTATTTTTTTAAAGACTTCCAAAAACGAGACGAAAGCCTCGAGGCCACGTATTTTCTCAAATATACCGCTAACATCGGCTTCTGAATTATAGTTTTCAGGTCCGAAAAGATTTTCTTATTTTAGACAGGAAGATCGTTTTGAGTAAAGTTACTTATTCAATGGCCTTTGGATATTCCTAGAAAAGCTGTCAATAGAAATCGTTTGTACAGCATCATGAACGAATTTAACATTTCAAAAATTATTATTATTAATATGTACACAAATACAAAAATAAAGGCAAAGCAAAAAATATCAAAACGTTTCAATATAATATTAGAATGGATAGGAACAGAGACGATGGGCGCTGGTGACGTAAGCAAGCGATTTGTGCGTTGCAAAAAGAAATAAACAATTTATATCAGTCTTATTATGAGTGCTAGCGACGTGCGGTAAATTGACAAATTTATGTTACAATCATATAAAAATTTAAACCCAACATCGTTTTCATACACATTGTTTTAATTCGGATTTGCTACAAACGAAAATAGATGATTAAATTTATAATATGTGGAAAACTTGAGAGTCCAAAACTTCTACGTAAAATACGTACCCTCTATAACTTAAACGAATAATTTGGGCTTCGCACCTCAGTAACTCAAAGTTGTAAAGACCTCAATCATCTATCAATAGGATAATCGAATATCTATAAGTAAAAATATAAACCTTCAGTAAGTAAAAACCTCTATAACTCGTTTTCACCTTATTGAGGTTCTACTGTGCCTAATACGACGCGGTAGGATAGTAAAACGTGGTGTGGTTGCTGCTGTAGCTTGTCGGGCGAATCCCGATCGGCGCTGGTGACGTAAGCAAGCGATTTGCGCGTTGCAAGAAGAAATAAGGGCAAAAATAAATGTTTTAAATTAATAGTTCGAAAACTTGGAATATTTTTAATTCGAATGTCATTCAACGTCGTTATTAAGACGCACCAATTGTATTTATAAATGTGTTTTTTTCGAAAGTATGACAAACGTTGCATTTTTTGTGCCCACATAAACGTTTGGTGAAAATACTGAAATCGAAGGTGTTACCATTAATATAAATATAGTTGTTTATCGAGATCATATGTTTATCTGCATAAACGACAAGGTCGACTAGATGAAATAAAAATAATATGCTCGTGCATTCCCATTCATAATATATTTAATCAATTATTATTTTTCTATATTTTTCATCACAAATGATTATTACCGTTTAATCTATTCCTGAGTCAAAATAAATAATTGATACCTGAGATAAAAACCATACATTTACCTTATCATAATTTGTAAAAAGCGAAAAACAAAATCGAAATCAAAATTCCTATTAATTTTGTATTTTGTAGAAACCAGGACGAAATTCCAAGAAAATGCAAAAGTAATGAAAAAAATTGTGATGTCCTGTTGGAAAAATATTTTCTTTTTGAATGCAGACGTTTTTTGTCAAGCAATGAAGATAATTAATGAACACAAACTCGATAACTATCCCAAAAAAAACGTCGCCATTACTTTTTCGGTCGATGAAGCTATTTTTGGAGACGGTTTGCCCCTTTCAATCTATTGTCTTGACTGTTTTTTCGGGTCAGAAGTAAACTAGTGGATCTAGGCTTCATCTATAGTTGCGAATCGATGGAAAAACCCTGAAAAACGTTCATTCGAATGCGCTTTTGGTCCCAAGTGAGCAAATGCAGCACCTACCCACGTCCAGATAGCTCTCATATGCATAATTCTTCAGTCAATATTCAGCAAAAACCTTGTGATATTCGGATAACTTCTGAAGGTCGTCCAGGACTGTTTGGCGAATTTTTTGATTGATATTGCTAGTTCTCGCAGTTTTTGGTCGTCCCGAACGCTCGTCGTTATTCGAGCTGATGTGGCCACATTTTAATTCAGCTGCCCAAAATTTTACGTTCGTAAATAATGGCGCAGTCTCCGTACAAACTTTTTTCATATCAAAAAAAGATTTGATGACATCTAGAAGATCAATTTTTCCATTTTCCGCAAAATTTTCATGAATAATCTTTTATACATTGTCACACAGAAACTGAGCGTCCAAAATGGCTGAAATTTCAACGCATGCGTAAATGTATATAAAACTATACTGACTGATCTTCAGGTATGAGGTTAGAAACTTTTCATACAAACCTTATACATCGTATACCCACCCACCAACGCTCCGGCACTGTGTGTGTGCTGATTATTTGATATCAAGTCACAATAATGTTGGTGTGGCAACAATGCTGAAAATAAAAGTTCAGTTTACCACAAATTATCAGCGAAGTAGGGTGTTGTATCGAAGTCTGAAAAATGAAGTATTTCCGTACACTAAAGCTAGACGCTAACAGAATAGCCCCACACTTTTTTATAACTTTGTATACAGAGTGTCCCACGAAGAATTAAAACTATCTGTATATGGCAAAATACTTATAGTAAAATCATGAAAATTTCTACGTTTGGGTTTTTGGATACGATCTTTTTAACTAAAATATTTTCAAAGATAGCCTACTTCCGGTTCTACCGGAAGTTAACTTAACTTTGTTATTTTAAATGGAACATCCTGTATATTAATACATTTTTGGAATCTACGTGAAATTTTAGTAAACTTTTGTTTAAAAATATTTTTCGAAAAATGCATACTTTTTGAGTTATCAATTTTTTTGTAAAAAATTTGACCGTTACAGGCCCTTATAAATTATTTTTTTACGAGAATACCCTTAAAGATATGAAAATGGTTTATGTTCGGTTGCTTTTAGCAAGGTCAGACGTATTTGAATTAATTTTGAAAAATTTTTCATTTTACACAGGGGGTGTATAAAAAGTGTTCAAAATTTACCTTCATAAATATCAATTTTTTTCATATTTTTAAATAGAACCACCCGGTTTTTTTCTATTTTAATGCATTTCCTATACTTAAGCCTACTGAAAGTATACATAAAAAAACAACAATAATTTTCTATTTTTTAGTGCTTTTATCAACGGGTAAAAATAAAATGCATCTCTATAAATTTACAGAAAACATTTAATATCTGATTAACGGTGAGGTTTATGTATAGCATAGTATATATGAATTTGCCTTATTTTCTACCCCTTAATGCATTAAAATAAAAAAAAAACGGGTCGTTCTATATAAAAAAATTAAGAAATTTGATATTTATGTAGTTAAATTTTGAACACTTTTTATACACACCCTGTATAAAATGAAAAATTTTCCAACATAGATTCGAATACGTCTGACTTTGCTAAAAACAACCGAACAGAAACCATTTTCATAACTTTAAGGGTATCATGGTAAAAAAATAATTTATAAAGGTCTGCAACGGTGAAATTTTTTACAAAAAAATTGATAGCTCAAAAAGTATGCATTTTTCGAAAAAAGTTTTTAGACAAAAGTATACTAAAATTTCACGAAGATTTCAAAAATATATTAATATACAAGGTGTTCTATTTAAAATAACAAAGTTAAGTTAACTTCCGGTAGAACCGGAAGTTGGCCATCTTTGAAAATATTTTAGTTAAAAAGATCTTATCCGAAAACCCAAACGTAGAAATTTTCATGATTTTACTATAAGTATTTTATCATATACAGATAGTTTTAACTCGTCGTGGGACACTTTGTATATTATCTTTACCACGTGAAGTCTGACTTTCACTACCAGTTAAAAAAATTGTCTTTTCCCACTTGATGTCTTTGTTCACTGAACTGAATGTAGAAAACACTTTGCTTTGGTCGGACATGACTCCTGCTTGTATCATGTCTAAATCGTGTCCCGGTTGCGCTGCTTTGGTGTCAAAATGACCTAATTGTTCACAAAAGATAATTATAATACTTGATTTACTCGTTCTTATAACATTAATCAATTTATTTTGATACGTTCTCAATTCATGTGACACCTTTGGCTACTTATTTGAAACTTGTAAAATAAACAATTCAATGTTCACATCGTCCATATTTGGTGTTCCAAATCCAACTACACAACAAAACGCATTCAATTTCACCCAAAATCACGGTCGCATAGTTTCAATAGTTCAAGTTTTTGCGAGAATTACAACCTTTGAATACGAAACTGTGAAACGTTTTCTTAACTTTCATATGAAAAAGTTTTCATATCATTCAAATCGATCTCATTGTATCCTCAAACAAGTCCTTTTCACCTTTTCATAAACATTTCCAACTAGTATCAGCTACATCGTTATAACAAGTTATTTTTATTCGAGTTCGAAGCCATAACATGTCTGCTTTCCCGGTTATTCCGAAAACATAAAATGAAGCCAGAATTCTACGTTGTTCGTTAGCTAACAAAAACTAACATAACAGTCATACATTGTGCAAGATGGGTGCGTGCGTTCGTTTGGATCGAAAAACGTACCTGCACTATGTGGGACGCGTTCATTTAATAATTAACAGCCCACACGTATATAGCGATTTATTTTATACAGCGTGTCCCAAATGTACTTAACTTCGTTGTTTGTTTGTGAGTAAACTTATAATCTCGCAAAACAATTTTGGATTCCATTTTGTTCGCTCAAACCATACTGACGATGCTTTTGTATTGCGCTGAGAATTCTAGACACCCATCTTGCACTAATTTTTGTCATATTTAAATGCTCATGTAGGATCCTTAGTTTTGGAAATGTCTTCTATCCCGCACGTGGGTTGAAATTGACACAATTCGCCGTAAACAGTCTCCGTTTGTTTTTGATTTGTGTTGGTGTTGATCAAAAATTTTTCACTATGCGAAAAGCTTGTTGATGCTTGAAAATTCATTAGTTGTACCTCGTACATCATGATAGCTCAACGTAATTTAAATATCTATTAATGTTTGTAAAAGTAGTATTTTGAAAAAGTATTCTATAATGTTTTAAATATTCCATCAGTTTACAGGTATGGAAATACGTCCATTATTCTAAAATGGTACATGTTATTCCGCCAAATACGGTCGAAACCCGTACTAAAAAGGCGAAATAATCCAAATCACGTTTACCATTATCTATAAATCTGGACTTGCACTTGTCCAGTGGTTAGTTACATCGTGACCGATCCAAATCACATCTGCGCTGGCGAAACAGATGAAGGATGAAATAATATTTATAACATAACAACAATCATACACATACACAGAGATACACATAAAACAGTTGCCCCCATCGTTCGCGTTGTATGCATACGAAACGAATACTACGAACCTGAACTGAATCTATCGGTTGTACATTAACAGTGCCGTAGAAATTTGTAATTTAAATTTAAAAGGGGCGTCATTATAAATTTGAATGGATGTTCAATGTTGGTAAATGGTAATCAAAGGCCTAATATGCTGTTTATTGTTCAATATCTTGTTTCTATATGTTTTATTTATTAGTACTTACATTATAAGGTTCACAAGATACCATGTTTTTATCACTCTCTTCTTCTTTTTTATCTTTTGACAGGACCAAAACTAAATAGCTAAAAATGCACACAACCTAAAACTATGGAACATAATAAACTTTTTAGGATGGTTTTATTTATATAATATTGTTATCTACAGTATAGGATTTTCACGTTTTAGTAGAAAAAGACATTGTTTCCAAATATCTTTTTCCATTTATTAGAATGAGTTACGGTAGTTGCTGACGTGTTATTTGTAGTTTTTCTGTATAATGTCAGGCTCAATTGATAATGACGCTGCTCGTGAAATCAAATCTGAGATTCGTTTTCTAAATGCAAAAAAGTTGAACAAAGTTAAAGTTATAGCAAATATGCATCTTTGGTTACTGATTAACTGATTCACGTAATTGAAGAGAAGCTAAAACAAAACCGTAGTTTTATAATAATTCATGAAATTGTTACTGAGAAACGGAAATTTCGAAAACTTTGCTCACATTGGGTACCCAAAATTTTGATTTAACAATACAAAAATCGAAGCGAAAAGCAACGAAATTTGAGCTTTTGGGACAGAAAAGGCAAATTGATTTCTTGCCATGAGGTCAGACAATCAATTCATATTTTTTTTTTTCTGTATCGGTACACGTTGTTTTATACATAACCAAACTTTGTGAATATACCTCGTAACTCAAAATACTCAAAAGCATTACACCAATAGATATTGATTAGTATCTAAAGTGATCGAGATATTTTGATAAATATCGATTAATACATTAATCCATGTAAAGTCGATTGATAGATATCAATAAAAATCGATAGTTATCGATGAATATTCGATAGAAATCGAATGATCATTATTTAATAATATGGACGTAGTTATCCTCAAATATTGATAAAAATGGATAGTAACCGATGAATATTTACATATGTTAATATAAATTGATAATCATAATTGTATATTATATAGAGATTGATAGTTTTTGTTAACTGTTGTTAAAAATTGTTTAATATTCGGTGGGAATCGATAGTTTTCAAATATATATGGTTAGTAATGGTTAAATTTGAAAAAATATTGATTATCATATAAATAAATGTGTATAAAATTAATCGAAATCGATAATTATCGATAAAAATGTATAGATTATGATAGATTTCGATGGATATCAATATAAATCGATAGTTGTCGATCTTAATTAGGTAGAAATCGATAGATATATTTATAAATGTTTAGATATCAATAGAAATCGATTGTTATCGATATTTACTGATAAATATGGATTTAGAAACGTTTGAATATTGTGAAAAATCGATAGTTATCGACGAATACATATCGATAGAAATCGATAATGTCCAATAAATATGAGTAAAAAGTTAGTTTATGTTAAAACAGACAAAAATGGAATGTTATTAAGAACAATTTTCACAAACCATTAGATATATTAATTTTTAATTTAATATTAACTGGGTTGTAATTCTTTTGAGCATAAAATTGTATTTTTATTTCATAATTAGTTATTTTTTTCAAAAAATCCCAATACACCTATTTATACCGCGTGTAGTGAAAACATTATTTGAAAATTAAGTTCGAACAAATCAGAATTTTCAATGTTTTCCGTAAACTGTGAAACAACAAACAGTGTACCTCTTAAATAGTAAATTTAAAGAAATTTATCTCATTTTAAGTAGAAGTATATTATTTTATATATTTCTCAATAATATAATTCATGGGACATCCTTTATATACTACAGATATAACTAAATATTTATTGAATACAAACTCGAATATATGTCAACAATGTTGAATACATTGATGCTAATTATAATCTCAAACTTGGTAGATCAAAATAATTGTATTTAAATACATTTTTGATTACCAGCGACATGAAAACACATACAATTTTAAAAAAATTTATAGGAACAAAACAAATAACAAACCTCTTAAATATTAAATTTAAAGAAATTTATCTCATTTTAAGTAGAAGTATATTATTTTATATATTTCTCAATAATATAATTTATGGGACATCCTTTATATACTATAGATATAACTGAATGTTTATACAAACTCGGATATATGACAACAGTGTTGAAGATATTGATGCTAATTATAATCTCAAACTTGGTAGATCAAAATAATTGTATTTAAATACATTTTTGATTACCAGCGACATGAAAACACGTACAATTTTAAAAAAATAAATAGGAATAAAACAAATAACAAACAAAATACCTCTTAAATAGTAAATTTAAAGAAATATATCTCATTTTAAGTAAAAGTACATCCTTTATATACTACAGATATAACTGAATATTTATTGAATACAAACTCGAATATATGACAACAATGTTGAATATATTGATGCTAATTATAACCTCAAACTTGGTAGATCAAAATAATTGTATTTAAATACATTTTTGATTACCAGCGACATGAAAACACATACAATTTTAAAAAAATTTATAGGAACAAAACAAATAACAAACCTCTTAAATATTAAATTTAAAGAAATTTATCTCATTTTAAGTAGAAGTATATTATTTTATATATTTCTCAATAATATAATTTATGGGACATCCTTTATATACTACAGATATAACTGAATATTTATTGAATACAAACTCGAATATATGACAACAGTGTTGAAGATATTGATGCTAATTATAACCTCAAACTTGGTAGATCAAAATAATTGTATTTAAATACATTTTTGATTACCAGCGACATGAAAACACATACAATTTTAAAAAAATTTATAGGAACAAAACAAATAACAAACCTCTTAAATATTAAATTTAAAGAAATTTATCTCATTTTAAGTAAAAATACATCCTTTATATACTACAGATATAACTGAATATTTATTGAATACAAACTCGAATATATGTCAACAATGTTGAATATATTGATGCTAATTATAACCTCAAACTTGGTAGATCAAAATAATTGTATTTAAATACATTTTTGATTACCAGCGACATGAAAACACGTACAATTTTAAAAAAATATATAGGAATAAAACAAATAACAAACAAAATACCTCTTAAACAGTAAATTTAAAGAAATATATCTCATTTTAAGTAAAAGTACATCCTTTATATACTACAGATATAACTGAATATTTATTGAATACAAACTCGAATATATGACAACAGTGTTGAAGATATTGATGCTAATTATAACCTCAAACTTGGTAGATCAAAATAATTGTATTTAAATACATTTTTGATTACCAGCGACATGAAAACACATACAATTTTAAAAAAATTTATAGGAACAAAACAAATAACAAACCTCTTAAATATTAAATTTAAAGAAATTTATCTCATTTTAAGTAAAAATACATCCTTTATATACTACAGATATAACTGAATATTTATTGAATACAAACTCGAATATATGTCAACAATGTTGAATATATTGATGCTAATTATAACCTCAAACTTGGTAGATCAAAATAATTGTATTTAAATACATTTTTGATTACCAGCGACATGAAAACACGTACAATTTTAAAAAAATATATAGGAATAAAACAAATAACAAACAAAATACCTCTTAAACAGTAAATTTAAAGAAATATATCTCATTTTAAGTAAAAGTACATCCTTTATATACTACAGATATAACTGAATATTTATTGAATACAAACTCGAATATATGACAACAGTGTTGAAGATATTGATGCTAATTATAACCTCAAACTTGGTAGATCAAAATAATTGTATTTAAATACATTTTTGATTACCAGCGACATGAAAACACATACAATTTTAAAAAAATTTATAGGAACAAAACAAATAACAAACCTCTTAAATATTAAATTTAAAGAAATTTATCTCATTTTAAGTAGAAGTATATTATTTTATATATTTCTCAATAATATAATTTATGGGACATCCTTTATATACTACAGATATAACTGAATATTTATTGAATACAAACTCGAATATATGACAACAGTGTTGAAGATATTGATGCTAATTATAACCTCAAACTTGGTAGATCAAAATAATTGTATTTAAATACATTTTTGATTACCAGCGACATGAAAACACATACAATTTTAAAAAAATTTATAGGAACAAAACAAATAACAAACCTCTTAAATATTAAATTTAAAGAAATTTATCTCATTTTAAGTAAAAATACATCCTTTATATACTACAGATATAACTGAATATTTATTGAATACAAACTCGAATATATGTCAACAATGTTGAATATATTGATGCTAATTATAACCTCAAACTTGGTAGATCAAAATAATTGTATTTAAATACATTTTTGATTACCAGCGACATGAAAACACGTACAATTTTAAAAAAATATATAGGAATAAAACAAATAACAAACAAAATACCTCTTAAACAGTAAATTTAAAGAAATATATCTCATTTTAAGTAAAAGTACATCCTTTATATACTACAGATATAACTGAATATTTATTGAATACAAACTCGAATATATGACAACAGTGTTGAAGATATTGATGCTAATTATAACCTCAAACTTGGTAGATCAAAATAATTGTATTTAAATACATTTTTGATTACCAGCGACATGAAAACACATACAATTTTAAAAAAATTTATAGGAACAAAACAAATAACAAACCTCTTAAATATTAAATTTAAAGAAATTTATCTCATTTTAAGTAAAAATACATCCTTTATATACTACAGATATAACTGAATATTTATTGAATACAAACTCGAATATATGTCAACAATGTTGAATATATTGATGCTAATTATAACCTCAAACTTGGTAGATCAAAATAATTGTATTTAAATACATTTTTGATTACCAGCGACATGAAAACACGTACAATTTTAAAAAAATATATAGGAATAAAACAAATAACAAACAAAATACCTCTTAAACAGTAAATTTAAAGAAATATATCTCATTTTAAGTAAAAGTACATCCTTTATATACTACAGATATAACTGAATATTTATTGAATACAAACTCGAATATATGACAACAGTGTTGAAGATATTGATGCTAATTATAACCTCAAACTTGGTAGATCAAAATAATTGTATTTAAATACATTTTTGATTACCAGCGACATGAAAACACATACAATTTTAAAAAAATTTATAGGAACAAAACAAATAACAAACCTCTTAAATATTAAATTTAAAGAAATTTATCTCATTTTAAGTAGAAGTATATTATTTTATATATTTCTCAATAATATAATTTATGGGACATCCTTTATATACTACAGATATAACTGAATATTTATTGAATACAAACTCGAATATATGACAACAGTGTTGAAGATATTGATGCTAATTATAACCTCAAACTTGGTAGATCAAAATAATTGTATTTAAATACATTTTTGATTACCAGCGACATGAAAACACATACAATTTTAAAAAAATTTATAGGAACAAAACAAATAACAAACCTCTTAAATATTAAATTTAAAGAAATTTATCTCATTTTAAGTAAAAATACATCCTTTATATACTACAGATATAACTGAATATTTATTGAATACAAACTCGAATATATGTCAACAATGTTGAATATATTGATGCTAATTATAACCTCAAACTTGGTAGATCAAAATAATTGTATTTAAATACATTTTTGATTACCAGCGACATGAAAACACGTACAATTTTAAAAAAATATATAGGAATAAAACAAATAACAAACAAAATACCTCTTAAACAGTAAATTTAAAGAAATATATCTCATTTTAAGTAAAAGTACATCCTTTATATACTACAGATATAACTGAATATTTATTGAATACAAACTCGAATATATGACAACAGTGTTGAAGATATTGATGCTAATTATAACCTCAAACTTGGTAGATCAAAATAATTGTATTTAAATACATTTTTGATTACCAGCGACATGAAAACACGTACAATTTTAAAAAAATATATAGGAATAAAACAAATAACAAACAAAATACCTCTTAAACAGTAAATTTAAAGAAATATATCTCATTTTAAGTAAAAGTACATCCTTTATATACTACAGATATAACTGAATATTTATTGAATACAAACTCGAATATATGACAACAGTGTTGAAGATATTGATGCTAATTATAACCTCAAACTTGGTAGATCAAAATAATTGTATTTAAATACATTTTTGATTACCAGCGACATGAAAACACATACAATTTTAAAAAAATTTATAGGAACAAAACAAATAACAAACCTCTTAAATATTAAATTTAAAGAAATTTATCTCATTTTAAGTAAAAATACATCCTTTATATACTACAGATATAACTGAATATTTATTGAATACAAACTCGAATATATGTCAACAATGTTGAATATATTGATGCTAATTATAACCTCAAACTTGGTAGATCAAAATAATTGTATTTAAATACATTTTTGATTACCAGCGACATGAAAACACGTACAATTTTAAAAAAATATATAGGAATAAAACAAATAACAAACAAAATACCTCTTAAACAGTAAATTTAAAGAAATATATCTCATTTTAAGTAAAAGTACATCCTTTATATACTACAGATATAACTGAATATTTATTGAATACAAACTCGAATATATGACAACAGTGTTGAAGATATTGATGCTAATTATAACCTCAAACTTGGTAGATCAAAATAATTGTATTTAAATACATTTTTTATTACCAGCGACATGAAAACACGTACAATTTTAAAAAAATATATAGGAATAAAACAAATAACAAACAAAATACCTCTTAAATAGTAAATTTAAAGAATTATATCTCATTTTAAGTAAAAATACATCCTTTATATACTACAGATATAACTGAATGTTTATACAAACTCGAATATATGACAACAGTGTTGAAGATATTGATGCTAATTATAACCTCAAACTTGGTAGAACATAATCTAATGTCATGGCTTTCCGTTATATTGGAAATAGCGAGCTTGGTCATGGGAAACTTTGAAATTGAAATTATATCATATATATATATATATATATATATATATATATATATATATATATATATATATATCAGAAACATTCCCTTGTTCTACGGTTATGTGATTTTACGTACATGACCGAGTATTCATTTTAATAATTATACTATACACATGGAAGGCCCGTTGCCGTTAAAATGCAAATAATAAAAACCAGTATTAATATCTTGTTTAGACACATATATACATATATACCGAACCGAATTCATTTATGGTCAAATGTTTGGGTGTTGATAGCGAATCAAAACTCGAAATTCCTGTCTTTCTTCAGGGACATAAGAAGTATTGTCGATTTTAAAAAGGAAGTGTCTGATTTGCATCTGGATTTAGTGCTTATTTCATAAAATAACTTTGAATTATTAATGAGACATTTACGTTGGAAATGGACGTTTTTTTTATTGATTTGGAATTTTCGACTGGTAATATAACGGTAATTATTTTGTAATAAATAAAAGGAACTGGTTTTTGGTGTATACCGGGACTACAGGAAGTGCTGTTATTACATCAAATTAAAATAAAACTTGTAATGTTTACAACAAAATAAGATAAACGTAAAAATATCAAAATGAGAGTTTATAAGAAACGGAGACACTAACAAAATGAAGAAGAGGAATCAAATCCATCTCTAACTTATATAACGGTATGATTATATCCAATTTTATCAAAAAATAGATTTTTTTGCGAAAAATGAACATAATTTAACCGAGTAAATAAAAATTGTGGCGTAAATATTCCTTATAACGCCAAAAAAAAATTGGTAAACTTTCCGCTTGAGCGCTGCCGCGAATCGCTCGTTTTGAAATCGAAGCTCCAAATGTTTTCCAAATTTTCTCTAACTATTACATAGGATACTCCATAAGGAACATATTAAAAAAATTTACGATGTAAGTATTTTTTATAACCAAAAAAAATTCACAAACTTTACGTTCGAATCCCCAAAATTTATTAAAATTATTCTTGGGATATTCCACACTGGAACTGTCAATATTAACGAAACTTTTTTTGGAGTTATAAAAAGTACATCACAATTTTTGGTTAATTGTTTTTTCTACGTCTGTTATAATATTCACGTTTTTTTTTTCATTCATTTGCATTCATAAAGAATGTAATTTCTGAATCGGTCAAAAAGCGTGAAAAAAAGTACCGTAGCGGTTCATTTTTTCACGTTTTTGCGTTAAGAAATAGCCGTAACGTGTCATTTTTCAACGCAATTATAAAATTATTTTTTCAAAATAGTGAACGTTTTCTTTTTCATGTGAATTCGTATCTCCGGTGAACTGTCACACTTTTATTTCTTGATATTCGTTCAAGAAAATCCATTTCGTGTATTATTATTAGTGATGGAGAGTAATTCTTTTATGGAGTGGCGTACTAAAAAAGACATAAACAGCTCCACAGAAAGAATGTTACTATCTTATTTTGAAACTAATTCCAAAATGTGGAAGTCTTCAACACTTTGGTCGACTTATTCAAAACTGAAAGGCGCCCTAATGGTAAATAACGACGTAGACATCAGTAAATACTCGAAAGTCATTGCATATTTAAGAAATAAATCATTTGCCCGTGAAGAAATTAATATGTTTCTGTTGCAAGCTCCAGCAAAAAAATTTAATGTAAGCTTAGATATTATTTGTAACATCTTTGAGGTTGCTTTGATTTTCGGAATCGCAGGAGCTCTGCGGAGGGAGGAATTATATAAAATGAACAGTAACGACCGACAAATGTCAAAACAGATCATTTCTTTTTGTAGTATAGAAATGGAAAATGCAAAACCCAAGTTGTTGTAGGTATCAATACCTTTTCAAAAATTCCCTCGCTAATCGCAACATATTCGAATTTACTTAATCCAAAAAACCTCACGCCCTTCGGCGTCTATATTAGTGGAGTGGGTGGAAATCCAACACAGTTGCGGAGGGTTACGTGGACGATTCAATAAAAAACTAAATGGATCCCGCTGTGAAAATTTTAAAGGGAATAATTAATTCGACCTCAAGCAACTATACAACTAATATAACTGTAAACGGTGTTATTTTCTTTGTGACTCATTATATATTGCCAATTCAAGTACCAATAGTTCTTCACTTTAAATTAATAATGCCCACAGTTGTACTTTTAATATTACTATTACAAAATATAAATTGATAAAAGTTTTGTCGAATTTTTGTTAAGTCTACGGGTGCAGAAAATTTTTTGTATGAAACTTTTTTTTCACTCGTAGGAATTGCCGTCAAAAAGTTCTACTCGTGAAAAAAAGTATTACTTTTGCATATATAACTATTGATTAGGTTTGCTTTGAAATAGTTAAATAATATTATTTTATTTTTTGGGTCAGAATTGTGAAATATGTAGAAAAACACGTGATTAAAAATTGTTTATCGACAAAAATCTTAAATTTTTGTCTAGCCCATTGTAATGTCATTATTTGTGTCTTTTATTAACATTTTTTTCAAAAGTTCAGTTTATTTTGTTAGAAAATATTCGTGGTAGAAATCTTATATACTTGTATATAACGTAAAGTACAAAATTTGACAGTTCTGTTCAAGATACACTCTTTTTTTTTCATTTCCTGTATATTTTTTTAAATTTCTAATGTTGCTTTACACTAGGGTTGCCAACCGTCCTGTTTTCCCAGGACATGTCCTAGTTGTTGAAGTGTCCCGGGACGTCCTGATAATTTTTAAGTAGCGTCCCGGGTTTTCGAATTTTAAAATTCGCGCGCTTCTTCTCAAATCTTGCATTAGACATACATGCAATCAGATTACTATTTAGTTGTAACTATATGTTATATTATCTAATTGTTATAGTCCATTACTTACCTACCCATAGAGGAAAGTTCCAAGGGCCCAGAATGCCACGGCAGAAATACCAAAACTTATTAATTACATAACTTTTTCTTCTTTATCGTTATTAATTTTTTAATCAATATGATTTTTTTGATTTTAAGAATAAGCAAACATAAATTTTCATATTTAATCTTACTCTTACTGTACCACTATCGTTAACCTCACTTACAGCGCTGATGTCCATACTTAAATTGTTTAATCTTTGCCCGAGTTCAATGTACGCCATTTTTGAACTCGAAGATACGCATCAGACGTGGTTACTTTTAGTAGTAATTAATAATAAAAAATGTATGATAAGAAACAAACTCACTGAAATCGGATTGATCAGACCCACAATAAAAAAGCCGAAGCTTGGGCCCCCAATGGATGGCTAAGACTGGGTTAACCAGGATTGGCTCAACCTTGGTCCAAGCTTGGGTTGTCAAAGAATGACCAAGGCTGGGATATCCAGGCTAGGCCCAAGCTTGGGTAATCATTGGTATGGCCAAGGCTGGGTCAACCAACCTTGGCCCGAGTCTGGGTAATTATTGGTATGGCCGAAGCTGAGTTAAGTAGCCTGGCCCACGCATGGTACAGGTACGGCGAAGCTAGGCTTCCCAGGCTTGTCAACATACTCCTGTATGGGTAAGTTTCAAAAATTTGTTACAAACCAAAGCGTTGGTTTGAAATTTTAATAACTATTTTTCAACTTAATTACTTGAATTTCATTTCAACTGTTTTCACTAGATATTTATTTAACTATTGCAACTCTAATAATTGCTTCCTGTTTTTAAACTGAATTTTCCTGGTTTTTCCAACTTCAAATCCTGGTTTTTTAAATTTGATGTTGGCAACCCTACTTTATACGTTTTCTGGTTTCTTGATGACACAATCATCTTGCTGCAATTCAATTTCAAGTCTGTTAACAATTTGCATCGATTATTTTGACCCTAACCATCGGTTGTCACATTTATATTTTCAATTTAATGGGGGGTTGTTGACTTGACTTGATAATGGTTGAAGAAATTAGATTATAAATATAGGTTATAGCAAAAAAATAGGTTAACATTTTCACAGACGGAAACAGCCCGCAGCTCTAAGTAGGATGGGCGAGACTTTAAAATAAATATGGCGGCGCCACTGATCAGTGGCGTAACAACCAAGTCAAAAACCACGAAATAAAAAACGGTAATGTAGGGCATAACTCACGCGCACAAATTTTCAGCTACATTAGATAATAATCCGTGATATGTAGTCGGTTTTAATCTCGACGGAATAATAAATTCCAAGCTACCTCAATTTGATAAGATCAATCACGTTCCAGAAATGTTCAATTGGAGAGAGATCCGGCAATCTTGGTGGCCGGACGTATACTATATCGCATACAGTGTGGTGCACTTGACGTTTTATATCAAATGTGAATCGCGTTTTTCTTCTCTTTGTCCCATTCTGTCCTAACCATTGATTTTTCCAAGACTATGACGTGGTTTCGTTAAATTCTCTATTTACAAAGATCAAAACGATAATCCCCCTAAACTCTTCAAACCACTTATTTTGAATTATCAATCTGTTATTTTAGAGCTAAAGCTTTCAATCGTGTGATTTTATGAAGGTCAGAGCGCCTGGTTCTATGACCTCCACTGTTTTGAGCTCACTCAATACATTTCCAAAAATGTTTTAGTATGTTTTAGACCATTTGCTATATTTAGAAAGCTAAGACGGTCCATTTTTAAGAACCAAGTCATGTATGATGACGTTATGCCATATTTTGAGTTGCATATTTAGGAAATCTACTCTTCTTTCTCTCCATAAGCGCAATAATTTCAATAAAAAAACTTCACCAAATTGTTTATGTTAGATTTGTCCACATATTTTCGAAAATTTTGATTTCAACGTTGCCTGCTTTCTGATAATTTTTGTATGGGAGGTAAGGCCATTGTTAAGCGAAGGCCGAAAATATTCCATGTTGGGAACGCTTAAACTTATAACTGATTTTCTACTCTATGATGTATTCTGGATTTTGTATGCTGCTTTTCGTATTTCAATTTATATCCTTTTATATCAGTTTATTCATTAATAAATAGTAATAATATAAATGTTTATATGGTTTTCTGGCAAAATAATGTGTTTTACTAATTTCCTAATGAAAGTAAAGATATAACTCACTGTTTGAAATGGCGGCACTGCTTCAGTAACATTATATATCAAATTAGAAAGAGGAGGGTATCTTCAATTTATAACTGATGAATTTTTAGATGAATGGGTATGTACAGGTAGTCGGCAATTTTTTAGATCTCCAGTTTGTAGAGGTAACGTGAAACGCATTGTTAAAATTGATGGTTAGTCTGAAGTTTGATTATCCTTTTCCCCAAAATTTTAAATTGAATCGTTTCTTAAACGGTTTACTATTATTAACTGGTTCTCAATATTTTTTATTAATACTAAAATTTTCAGTAGATCCTCGAGTTTCTATACACGTGTTATTAATAAAATTTTTTATTTATATGATTGTCAAGCACCCACATCTTTTTTTCTCTCCAAAATCAGACGCAAAGACAAGTCTATTCGAGCGGAAAGTCTTGTTCTGTATATGGTGTATGAATGTCCGGATGGACGAGCTATAAATACCGAGATATATAGTGGACAGCGTTTAGTCCGGACCTTGCAACGTTAGATTACTATTTATTCAGACCAAGGCCAAAATGAGATGTTTAAAATGGGTGCAAACCTCTTACGTTGATGAGCAAGGCCACTCGTTCTTGCATCCATTCTAACTAAAGAGTCATCTGGTGTTGGAGGTCTTCTAAGGACGATGTCTGACTTTTAACGAGCTCAATTCGAGAAGCGAAACCGGACTGCCGTGGGATAGATTAGGTCACATATTTATGCTATTCCGCCTCTCTGGCTTCCTGACCGAACCGACCAATTCCACGACACTCCCCTGTCGGAAGATTCCTCGGATTTGAGCCTGGTTGGCCCTTTTTTCGTAGAGTTAGAACCCTTCGGCAAGCTCAGTGGTATTGAGGAGACGTTTTCTCTCCGTCAGGAGCTGGTTGATCCCATACGTTGGACGCCATGTGGTCGTCGTCTTCGGGAGAGCCTCGTCAATAGGTTATGACCCTCTTCTCCGTGCCAAAATGGATGATGAGTGAGGCTACTCGCTCTTGCATCCATTCTAACTAAAGAGTCATCTGGTGTTGGAGGTCTTCTAAGGACGATGTCTGACATTTAATCGACTAAGTGAACCAGACTGCCGTAGGATTGTTTCTGTGACGTATTTCCGCCTCTCTGGCTTCCTGACCGAACCGACCAATTCCACGACATCCCAGTGTCGGAAGGAACTTCTCGGATTTGAGTCTGATGGATCCTATCCTTCGCGGGAACCCTCCGTCAAGCTCGGTGGTATTATGGTGACGTTTTCCTTGTCCGTTGTCGTCGTCTTTGGGAGGTCCATAGGAGATGACCTTCTCCGTGCCAAAATTGGTGCCAACCTCTTATGATGAGCAAGGCTACTCGCTCTTTCATCCATTCTAACTAAAGAGTCATCTGGTGTCGGAGGTCTACCAGGGCTTTAACGAGCTCAATTCGCGAAGGTTCTTGTCTAAGAAAAGAGCTTGCTGTACGTTGGGTTGAAGTTGCTGGAGAACAGTTAAGAGTATCGCTAATTTTTGGAAAATGATAAATGAGAGCAGTAGGAAAATAAAGAGATGCCCGTGTATATAGCTAAATCCGTTGTTAACCGAACCCTATATATCTAATCTTTAAATACAGTTTATCTTTTTTTCATTTACATATTCTTATGGTTCTGAACCAAAGGGATTCCCAGTAGAATTTCATTCAAACTAGAATTAAATATAAGCCCTGAATGTCCCTTGATAATGTAGAGATAGTTTCCCTTACAACTACCACCCTATATAAATATATCAACATTTGCATACGATCGCAATCAGTTCCTGCACCCCAAATAGAGATCAGCATACGAAAACAGTTGAGAATCCAGAAAGATAAGTAGTAATAGGCCGGTTCATGGAAATAATCATTTGAAAATCAAAATTTTGTTGAAAAAATACATTTATATTAGATTTTGACATATTTTTCTATATTTGTTGTGTCCTGTATGGTCTGTTTGGTAAACGAATACGATGAACGCGTAACGGGCATTGACAATGCCTCTCCCTTCTATCACCCTTTTACTAACAATTGTTCAAAAGGTCAACGAACGTTTAATTTTATTCTTTAATTCGGACTGGGACTAAATGTGCAACACTGGTAGGAGGAAATTTTATGAGCAAGTGTCCCCCACACACATCGCACACGTACAGGTCCAAGGGATGATAGAAAATTCAATCAACTATGAGGGTTGCCATTTTATAGCTTGCGTCTGTTGTATAAGGGATCGCAAATATATGGTTATATACATTTTGAAATTTATTCGAGCACTGGTTATATTCCCGAAATGGCAATAAAATCGTTCTGAAAAATTTTCAATTTACACAAATACTCATGTAATATAACGAATCATAGTCATAGATTCATAATTCAACCATTGGTACTGATCTTGGAAGATATAATTACTTTTAATGGCTCCAATAAACTCATAACTCGTTCCTCAACGCGAATTTGTGAGTTTCGAAAGGAGGAAAAAGTCGCAAGTAGCCAAATTAGGTGAATACGGTGGCCAAACAATTAGTTACAATCATGCTAGAATGTAACTGCGCATTATGGTGGTGGAAAATTGATATGTCCACAATTCCAGTCCTTTATAAAAAATGCTTCACGTATATATTTCAAAACCCCAAAGTAATACTCTTTATTAACTGTTGACCTTTAGAATTGAATTCGTATGAACCACACCACTTTAATTGAAGTAAACGATGGGCATCACGTTGGTTTGGACTGGATTGTCATTTGCTAGATTGTTGGACAATTTCAACGTGATATTCCCATATCTCGTCACCAATAATTATGCGTTTGATGATGTTTTTAAGCATTTTTTTGCGACCTCAACACGACGTTGTTTTTGCTGATTAAGATCGGTTGCCGAAACCATCAACCAAAATATGTATATGGACCTAATATATCGAAAAACAATACGTCGATTTTCACGCACCATTTTTTCAACTTTTTCGATGTTATAGTCTTTAACAAAGGTCGATGGGCGAATCTCTTATGAGGTGAGTTATTTGACGGCTTAACTACCTGCACTGAATGCTTTGTGGCACTCAAATACTTATGTTTGAGATAAAGTAGACTCGCCAAAAACATTTTCAACAAATTCGTAGCCGTATTTTTAAATAAACCATTTCTCAGCTTGGTATCGCCAAACAAACATTATGCATCGTGACAAAACATCTGACAAAGTCACATTAATTGAGATATGACGAGAAAAATGTTGTACCAGTTGAGGGGAAAAATTCTACCGATTCGATTTACACGCGCTGTTTAAATGCAACAGTCCGGGACAAATTTGATCAAACTATGTACGAGGGTGATTAAAAAATGGACTAAAATTTTGCTATAAAAAAATTTACAGTTACAGAATTGAAATTTTTTACATTTCTAGATAGTTTCCGTTACATTTTACTTCCTTTTGCCACTTCTCCAGAAGCTTTCGGATGCCTCTCGGCTTGTCGTTTTTATCTGTTGATCTGTAGACAAGTTTCACCGTGTTTTTTTGGAAGTTACTATAATAATGAGCGTTCACAGTGAGAAAATAAGTTCCAAAAGTATCTGTCGCAACAAAGAAAACACAAAAATTTCGAAAATATCACAATCAATACACTTTTTTTTTATAAAAAACAAAAACCGACATCACCTCTTCATTATTGGAAAATCTTTGACCACCGAGACATTTTTTTCAACTCTGGGAACAAGAAATAAACCGAGAGGGCTAAATCTGGCGAATAGGATGAATTAGGAGGCAATCCAAACTTAAATTCATTAATTTTGGCCATTGTAATAACGGATGTCTGAGCTGTTGCATTTTCTTAATGAAACAACACTTTCTTCTTAGCCAAATGCGGTCGTTTTTGCTTGATTTTCTTGCTCAAATGTTGTAATAAGTTCGTATAATACTCGGAGTTAGGTTAGATTAAAATTATCCCACGTATATCCCAAAAAACCGTCGCTATGACCTTGCCTGCCGAAGGAACGGTCTTTGTCTTCTTTGGAGCCGGTTCTCCCTTTTCAGTCCATTGTTTTGATTGCTCTTTTGCTTCGGGTTTGAAGTGATGGGCCCACGTTTCATCCATAAATATGAAACAGCGGCTTTATTTCTATGAAACACTCGATAGAAACATCTTCACGACGCTGTTTTTGATCCATTATGAGCAAACGCGATAACCACCTTGTGTACAGCTTTCTCAATTAATATATGATGTACCTCAGTTTTTGAAGTGCCTACTATGTCTACTAGTTCGCGCACTTTCAGTCGACGATCATCCTGCACCGCTTTGTGGATTTTCTTCAACATTTCTGGAGACGTCACCTCATTAGTGCCGTGTTGGTTTTCGGGTTCTGGGTCGTACGGCCTCTGCTACCAAATATTTTACTGTTGATAACGAAGAAGCAGTCTCATCCAGAGTAGAATCCGGTTCAATTTTTACATTGGTTGAGCTAACTTTCAAATAAAAAATTGTATCACATTGATGGCTGCCAAACAAATACTAAGCAACGTGGCGTCTTCAAACTTGAAACATATGCTGTATAGAGTGTGTACTTTCTACTACAGTGATATTTTTCTAGCAATGACCGCCATCTCCAACATCCAGTGCAGCGACTTTTTCGTTACTAAATTTTTTACGTCAAAAATTCCAGTTTATATTTGAACCACCCTCGTACATACTATTAAAATATAAAATTAATTCTCAAAATATTCCTCTGCTTCATTTTTCCCTGAAACAAATTGATTATTTATCAAATATAGAAATGTAAATAATTATCTTTACTACATCCCTCTTAGGGTATTGTTGAATGTTGAATTAGATTCATAAAAATATATAAACACTGCTCTCGATAAATTTTCATTAAAAATATGTTTATTCATTGATGTAATTTGAATTTTTAATCGCATCCTATATTATTAAAACCAGGAACGCAAATATACGGAATATTGTATTTGGGGAAAACAAAAACGCAATCAGTTACTAATAGATAATTTTCAACTAGAGTACCTACACAATATTTTATAATTGAGCCAATTCGGTTGGAATAAATAAATGAAAATTATTCGCTAGCGTTTTTCAAAATATCATTTTTTTTTTAATTTGTACCAGAATAAATCAACAGTAATTGAGGGATGATGCTGAACCAAAATTGATTGATAAAATCCGCGCCATAAAAGTATGGTTATGGAATAGTTTATGTAGAAGGTGAGTACTACGATTACTTGATGCTGATCAAAAGCTTGGTCGTATCAAAAGTTGCAAACGAATCCTTGGATATCTTCAAACATAATTAGTTAATTTTTGTGTAATGCGTACTAGATTATACTAGTTTACAGAAACATAAAACTGGAAGGTGCTCCCAAGATAGCAAAAATCGTTTTTACGACTAATAAGATCATAGGATTCAAAATTGATTATCTAGAAAAGGGGAAAACAACATCTGTCTCATATTATATTGATTTACTGTAGATTTACGATAAAATAAAGTGAGCTGCTTCACTATTTATTGTCGCTCAATCATATTGTCATACATGTAGCGATTTCGGAAAGACATTCTTCTTTCCATATCATCTTGTAACCAAAAAGGTCACATTTTAGGCTCCGACTAAACTCATCATGTTAATGTGTGTTGTCTGGGTCCGTTGCAAGATTTTGTTGTGTACAAAAATTTTCTATGCTTTCAAATTTCTAAATGGGGCGCCACTCAATTTTTTAACCTAAACTGAGAAAGGTATAGAAATTGTTTGAGGTATCTTTAGGAATAAAGCTACACGTTAAAAACAAAGTATAATGATTTTGTAATGAAGTAAATTTTACGACAAAAAAACTAATATGAGTTGATCTGACCTTTAACTACACATAAGGCTTCCTAGGTGTCGGGAGAATACAAATAGGACCATATCCGTGGAATGCGGTTAGGATTTAAAGTAGTTGATTCAGTCAATCGTCCCGGAGTAGGTAGTTGCACGAGTCAAAGTTTAACGTTAAATCCAAATCAAAGCTGTCTAAGTTTTAAACCCCAATAGAGGTTCTATGTCCAAAACCTCCTTTTCTAACGAAAGGAACCTACGTCTACTTCTTATTAATCAATTAACCGCTGACCAAAAGAACCAGGTAACTACCTCTCCAATTGTCAAATTCTCAGTCGGAAATATCACGACTTCCGCAAATATAGAATTTGTAGCCAAATTTAAAAATTTATAATCAAATCCAAAATGAAAAATTCTACATCAGTTGACAGTCAAAAGGAAACTATGAGTGAAGTTAGCAGCAGACTTCTTGAGCAAAATCGGGTCACACGTCATGACGACAATCTAGCCAGGTGCTACAATGGCTCAATTTCAAAAACACCAGCTAACAAATCACTCATCAAAACAACCTGAATAACCAAACATCAATATTATAAAAATATTGCACGAATAACTTGATTCGTGAACAGTTTACTAGATGCACCTCGAACCTTCTAAGGGAAAGCAATTTTGCTCTTACAAGCAACATAATTCTGCAATCAGTTATACCACGTCTGGCAAATTTCGAATAGTGCTTTCGACCTGTAGACCAAGACTTAACCCCAAAAGAAAATAAACCAAACATCCAATTTATACCGTATAATGTTTATAACAACAAAACGTTACAATCTCTTCTTTCTTCGATGCTTTTGCTCGAGGTTGTCGCTCTACCTTTCTCGTGGTCGACCTTACTTCGTGTTCAAATTTGCCTGTCATTGGATAGATGTTGGTTCCATTCTAAGCTGTGACATCTATTCATTATTATTATTTTTCCTCTCCACGACTTGTTTCGTTTTCGATCTTTCTGGTCTTACCTCTGATGTATAGTTCTGAAGACATCCCGCAACCTCATTTGCTCTGGCTATTGCAATTCCAATGGAGTTGAATTTCATTATCTATTTCGATTATATAATTCCAAAAATGAGCGAAAAAAATTTAGTAAGATAAAAAGAAATAGATTAGGAAAGAAGCTGGGAAAAAGTTATGGGAATGTACTTGTAATTAAAAAATATATGAGTACAGAGAAATATTACATATTGAGTGTCTGAATAGATTTGCTTGGTTTTCCACATTTTCCTTTTGTATAATTCCGGACGAAGGTTGTCTAAAAAGTTTCTGACATCAATTTTAAAATCAGCAGATGAAGATGCAAGAGTGATAAACAGTTCCAAGGGCTTAAGTTTGAACAGTTTGAAACTAGGAGCTACCACAACACTACTGAAACTACGCCAAAGGCAAACCTGGCCAAAGACAACGGCGGTTGTATCTGTTAGAAATGTAATGGCGACCGAAGGAACCACAGAAAAACGTCGGCAATTGAAGGGAAAGAAAGTGCTTCTTCATCAAGACAACGCATATCCTTACACCAAAGTTAACAAATGAACCAAAAAAACTAGATAAGGTGCAGTATTTTCTTCATTAGTCACTACTGTTTATTTGGCTACATGTAGAATTTATCTAACAGTTAACTCGTTTAGAATTAGACAAAAACTCAGTGTAACACATCTCTAAATATAAAGTTATGAGAAATCTACGCTGCAGTGGCATTAGAAGGATACTCAGTACGGACGGTTTCGAATTGGCGCTAGCGAAAATCTGACCTCATTTCTCTTGAACTCCCAAAGCTGAACGCTTGCTTATTCAAAATAAAACTGGTTTTCTAATAGAATAATTATCGAATAGATGATTTACGGGGATTATTTTCTCAATACACAGTTCAGTGGCAGCTTCTAAAAGGCCTTCTCAAAAGATATCCTCTATCATAGATAGAAAAGATAATTATTTTGAATGGTTATCGTCGCTGAATTCAAAATGTTTATCTAAATAGTGGCAAATACTCGAAACTGCACGTCTACATCTACTTGATTCTTTGCGATCCTCAGATTAAAGCCAAAAAATTGTTAGTTCCTAGCAATAATGTTTTTTAAACGTTCAGTAGCGCTCGTTTCAGTCTTCTGAAGAAGTACATTTGGTTTTTCTATATCGGCGCATATACTAGCAAGAAAATGAAAATATACAGCGGTTTCGAGTGATCAAGTGCTTCTGGTTCATCTTGGTCCAAATCTTCTAAGTCCAGCAGTTGTTTTAAAGCATTTATCCCAAAGAGAGAAACTACGACACAAGAGCAGGATAAAAATTAATCTTACTATTGTATTTCGGCTTTCTCCACGAACTCATCCAAACTCTCCTTCTTGTCTGTTACTGCTCAACTTCCAAACCGGAGACTTTTCGTTTCCTAGAGGCGGACAAGGCAGGAAATGGGACTGTCCCGGGCAACCGTGCACCACTGATCGCCGAGGTTAAAATTCGTGGATAGTACTTCGAATTGGTCGGTGGTATTCACCAGATCTGTTTTCGGTTTACTTAGTTCAAATTACCACTTGTAGGAAAGAGTCAAGCTGGAATTTCTGGAACCGATGGCGATATTCATATTGAATACACTGTTTACATCAACACTAACGATTACACGTTTCGATAACCAAGTTACCGTCTTCAGAAACTGAAGGGAATCTTTGAAATGTGTTTCCCGCCAAGGAGATTTTCCCGCTGAATTAATTGTCGCGGCAGAAGGTTTTTTTGGTGGGAAAATTTAGTATAAAACAAGTCAGACTTTGAAGACGATCACTTGGTTATTGAAACGCGCGTCAAACAGTGTAATTGTGAGGGTTGGTGTAGTGGTGGTGTAAATAGTTGATTCAGTATGCAGGAATGAGAATCAAACGTTAACGTCTATTTTGAGACCGCAACTATTAAGTTGGGAAATTAGAGCTAGATTCGAAAGGAGACTATGTTGAAAAATAAAAATTCATTATATAAAAAAAATGTCCGGTTAGAGAACCCGCAAATTCTTGAATACAGAAAATTATTTTGAGATACGTTAATCGTATTTTTTTAATCAACCACCAATTTCCTTCCAAATTACTTCGTTATAGTAATTAACCGCAATCAATGGTAAGTTTTTCTTTTATCTGATGACTACCAGTTCCGTTAGGAGCAAAACGACTGTCGCGTCAAAACGTTTCCTCTTTTGCTTTTTGCATATACATATCGGTTATTGTCGTCATTAATTTATCGTTATTTAGGTTAATTTTAGCAATAATTGACAGTAATACTCTATTAATTGGATGGGTCAAATTATTCTTTTTAAATATACATGTAATTATTTGAACTAACAGCAGAACATAACCTACTTGAAGTAATAGCTTTTTATTATTTTCCTGGCGTGTAAAAAATTACGATAATAATTAAACAACTTGATATTGTCTTTAATGTTTAATATTTTTTTTTTTTTTATAAAAAGTAGTATTGAATCTCATAAATATATAATTTACGTTTGCTTTCGTTGCATTGTTTCTTACGAATACAAAAACATTGAATCAAACAATTTCAAAATACCGTTTTATAACAATTTGTTTTTGTTTATCGGTATTAATACAGAAACAAATAGCGAAAATTTATCATACACTGTCATGTAAGATGAAATTCGTCTCGTACTAGTGCGTTTGAACTACACTCTAAAGGCCGGAACACACCTATCGTGCTTCATCCCGATCCGACTACGATCATACAGTCGGACGAGGGTCTGAGCTGATAGAGAGAGAGAAATTCATCGGTTGATTTTTAGGTAGGATAAGGGAAATGTTTTTATAAAAAATGAAGGTTCGTTGGAGTTGATCTGCTCCTCTGCAGAGCTAGCGTTGTAGTTGTTGCGTGGGGGTTGTATTGTCCTGGCTGAAAGGAAAAAAAAAGCGAACGACCATTGGCCAGAAGAAGCCGGAAAGAGAGCTTTAGTTAAGTTAATGTGGAAGTACTGCGAGCCGTACTGAAACGCCGACTACAAAGATATGATCTGGAAAAAGTTGCCGAGGAATTAAATGTTAAAGGTAGACTACAGATTAAAATATCATTCTCACTTTTTACACACAAAGCAAAGGAATAAATACAATGGACCAGAGTCTGCGTTTTCTTCTGTTCTCTATGAAATATCTGTGGTTTTTTCATATCTTCCTCTTCTAAACAGAAGAAAATCCATGACTAAGTCGAATCTGCTGGAATTTTTTGCGCACAGAACGCGAATTTAATTTTATGGAGAGGAGCTAGAGTGACGAATGTATCGAGTTGAAACTGAAACTATAGTCACCCCTTCCGATCCTTCCTTCCGAACAAAATCGGACCGGAGTCGGATCTGATTTGTATAAGACAAGTGTGTTCCGGCCTTAACGGCTGCAGAACGCGTGTCGGTTGGAATTTGTACTACGTTGGTTTTACTAAAGATTCAGGTCGATTGCTACGAACCAAGCAAACGTTTCATATCCAAACATGAACTTAAATATTTCAAGTCGATACAAGAGATGTTGGGGGTCTCTGCTACTATCTCTTGAATACCAATGCGATGATTTTTAAGCACCATTTTTTTCAATTTTTTCGATGTTATCGTCTTTAATAAAGGTTGATGGGCGAAATGTGTGTCCAGACCACAAATCGAATGTTTCCTTTAAAAGAAAACTTATTGGTTGGAAGAAATCTTGGTTGCCAACCTTAAATTTAGAAAACCAGAATTTGAAGTTGGAAAAACCAGGACAATTCAGTTTAAAAACAGGTAGCATTAATAAGTTGCAATAGTTGAATAAATATCTAGTGAAAACAGTTGAAATGAAATTCAAGTTTTTAAAATAATCACATTTTTTAATAAAATTATACGAGTTGAAAAATAGTTATTAAAATTTAAAACAAACGTTTTAGTTTGTAACAAATTTCTTTCTTTTGACCACTGTGATTTTATGAGGGAAAAAACTTTTTCGACATTAGCGTAATGACCCGGTATACTAAATACATATTCAACCACTTTCTGTAATTCTGCATACTGTTCCTCAGAAATGCGTTGCTTGAAATCGTACTTGAGTCGTACCGTAAAAATTTGAAAAGATGCGCGCGAATTTTAAAATTTAAAAACCCGGGACGCCGCTTAAATACTATTCAGGACGTCCCGGGACACTAGGACATATCCTTGGAAAAAAGAACGGTTCGCAAACCTAGTTTCTAGGAAACAAAAAAGGTAATTAATGTTGATAAAATTTTTTGTCAATATTTCTACAAATTTTGATGTTTACAATGAATGAACGAATAACCACGTAGTGGACATACTCCACTATCTATCCAGTATCTATTGAAGGATTGTTTTTTGATGCAAAATGCCAACCGATAACCTCATCTCGTAAAGGTCACTTTCAAGATAAGTTTCGCAGATCCCAATAGTTCGAAAACGATTCCACGATGCAAATTCACCTACTAGAGGACCATTAACTTCACAACGTGTTTTCTGTTTCCAATGAGCGCGACAGCTTAGAGGTTGGCTTTTGTCTCAATGTTATTTATAAGTAATTTTCATATGTGAAAATTCCTACGTCTCAATTTAAACACGTCCTAAATTCTTAAGACTAATAACTGCTTTACTAACTTTTAATCATTCTTTATGCGGTTATTGACGACGCAGTACATTCGCCTGCGTTGGATTGAAGTTACAAGCACTAGAAACCCAACCTAGTACCAGACCTCACCGATGATCGGACTTGCTCGACCTTTTAAAGATGATAAACATCACCATTTGAAATAATTAGGTTATATCTGTCGAATTAACCAAGATATAAGCGAAACGTCAAGTAAAGGTGTGTTTTATTAGACATGGAGAGAAATATATTCATCCAAACAACCCTCAACATGGACATGGACAAAGAACAATTATCAGAACCCCGTCGCAAAACGAAATCGATTCGAGCAGTGTGTGTGTCTGGTGGAATTATGAAAAGTTAGTGTACTTTCAAATAATTCCAGATGGTGGAGCTATCCATGCAAATATATATATATACTGGAAAGCTGATGAGAATGTATGAGGTTTTATCGAAGAAATATCCAGGTTCGGTTAACCGAAAACGGATTCTCTTACAACAAGACGTACCGCGAACCTTATGCGAAATAAGATCGAAGAACTTGATGGTACAGATCTTGCACCGTCAAATCCATGGCGGAATTTTTGCGGGGAAAAAATTTTTCGAACTAACTGAGATAATGAACAAGTAGTGTGACAATTTTTTGTATCTGAGCTCCAAAAATTGTTTTGCTAAGATCTCAGAGAGCTTGCTGAACGTCGAATGAAAACCATGGGCTGTAGTGCTAACAATTCACAGAGAATCGCCAAACATGTAACGTTCTGGGAAAAACCGCAAACAAAATATGTAAAATTAACATCAAATAATTTTCTATATCAACTTATCTATTCTATATGTAACTAAGAAAGTGTAAACTTTGCATTCAAGGTAGACTATATCCAATAAGAACATTTCAGAACGCGTTGGAAACAGGACATCTTCTTCTAGAGTTATTAACAATCGTGTAAACCCGTCTAAAACTGCAGAAGGTACAATATTTCCCCCAAAAAAATCTATTGCTTAGTTAGCTCAATTTACAGACGTGCAGAAGCTTAAAACTGATGATACCAAAAATTCCATTAAATTCTGTGCAGGTGTTCTTAGCAAGAATAATCGAAATTTATGGGATTATTTTTTGTGTGGTGTACAATTTTTTTAATAAAAAATATCCAATACTAAATTGGAAGAAATCCCTTTTCAGAAGAGGTTTCTGATCCATTCTAAGTTGAATCCCTGCATTTTTTTTTCACTATTTAGCCGGTTCTGTGTTATTTCAGCTTAAATTCGAAAATATTGAGGTAATAAAAAGTTATATCTGATAACAGTTCTAATGTAACTGTCTTATAACACCTCTACTCGTAAGTGTTTTCATAATTTCATGTTTATCGATCGCGATATTGGTGATGGACATAGGGCGGGATATATCGTCAAAGGAACCCTTGATCTTGCATAAATAAGTGCCTAAAGGGCTACCGAGATCGATACTCGTAGGTTATCGACACTATAAAGGGCACAAAGACCTATATAATATATTTTATGCATTCGGCATGAATAGAGAGGGGAAAAAGACATGTATGCGTGAAAAAATGACTTTTGAATCGCACCAAGTTGTTAATTAGTGTAAAAAAGATATATTGGAAGAAAAAATGTGACAGAATTCGAAAGACACACAGAAATATCTAGAGAATAATCCATTTAAGTTGTAAAACTAAGAAGACTGAAAGTTAGAGGATGGAATATATTGTAACTTTTCTAAAATGCACTAGAGAGGTCATCAGCTGCATTGAAAGATCTGTCATTGATTATTTGGTTCTTATAAACAAGAATAATAAAAGGGAAGCTGAAAACAGAGCACAGAGATGTACGGTAGCCATTACTTTTTGAGAGAAAAATTGAAAATTGGTATTGGGAGACGGACGGAAACCACATTAGTCGTATATACAGAAAGAATTATTAAATGGAATTTTATTAAATAAGGGAGAAGATGTGGACTGAATATAATACTAAAGACAGCACTGGAAGTGTGTAAAATTAGAACTACTACCTAGTAATAGGTCGGGAAACATTTGGCAAAAGTGTAGAAGAGGACAGTAAAGAAAACGAGGAAAACTTTTTCACTCCAAACACAGCAAGAAAGGGGAAATTGATGTTATGAAACGGTAGAAGTATTTAATGTAGAAGCAGACAACTGAAAATCATCGGTGTCGAAGATTTTCTGCGGTTTTCCTGTAATCCGGTGAACTAGTACACTTTAAAAAGCTGTTTGGTTCGTCCAGTCATATGTCATTTATTATAACTTAAAAAAGAAGAAGATTTAGGTTGAAGGTTAGATAAGGTAGATAGAATGAAAATGTTATATAATTTTATTCCTTATTTTTAATACAGTCTATTTTATTCGAAGAGTTTAATTTATTAGAACAGTGAATATACTGTACAGATACTACACTACCTATAACCCACCACAATCCCGGTCCTGCAGAGTAATTTTTTCCTACATCAGGGCCATTCGATGAAACCCCCATATCCTGCATAAATAAAATAAACCAATGAGTCTCTCCAACAACTGGAAATACAAATGAGAGGCGTCCGGAACTAGAAAACGATGAAAACGAACAACTAAAACTAACAGAAGAAGTTGATTACTTGATTACCAAGTTACCGTCTTCAGATACTGGAAGTAAAGTAAATTATCTTCAGTAACTGCTTTTATTATCCGACACGTCTTTTCGGTATTCATTCCTACTGTGATATCCTTCAACATATTTATTTTTAGAACTTGATAGAAGAACTAAGTACAAGAATAGACTTGTGGAAGATGAAGGGGAACTAGCAGAACGGTAAAGTTTCTAATAAGTTGTTTTTGTTCGACCATATACAATGTTACTGTAAAATCATCGTACTGAAAAGGATTTTTTGAAACTAAATGAAATTTATGGAATGTTTAATGTTCCCTAAAATGGAGGATGTTGTCGTTTACATACGTTTTTTGAAACGAAACGAAAAACAAAGCTTAATGGTGATAGCTATTAACAAACAATAAGAGTGTATGATAAATATAATAGATATATAACTGAATTTTATTTAAGTTAGCCTGACCAGTTCCATGCATAAACAAAATATTGCGTTACCATAGCAACGAACAGTAACTTATTAGAAGTGTAAGTGTAAAGTTTGACGTAAAAAAAGTGAACCAGAGCTACGCACTAAATTAAAAGAAAAAAGATGTCCACCGAAATTGAGCCATCATCAAGTACCTGTATTTAAGAGGTAAGCAGATTTACAAAGATGTGCTTAATACCCTTGGTGACCAATGTCCTTCGTGAAAAATTGGACTGCAAGCTTCAAAAGAGATAAATTTTCCATTGAACATGATGACCGATCGGGAAGGCCAGTTTCTGTGTCATTCCCCGAAAATATCGATGCAGTTCATAACATGATTTTATCAGACCGTCGAATTGGGCTAAAACGAATATCTGAAGCACTGATTATTTCATACGAACGCGTTCATCATATAGTATCAATTTGGACATGAGAAAAATTGCTGCAAAACAGATCCCCAAATGTTTGATTGTTGACCAAAAGGGTACAAGGGTAGAATCATCGCGTTTGAAAACTATGTAGACTTCTTAAACCGAATTGTTACTATGGATGAGACTTGGGTACATTTCTACGATCCAGAAACAAAGCAACAATCGATGGAATGGCGACACTCTGGTTCTCCAAGACCTAAGAAGTTTCGTGTCCAAAAATCTGCTGGAAAAGTTGTTGCTTTAGTTTTTTGGGATTGCCATGGACTAACCATGATTGATTTTTTGGATAAGGGTAGAACAATAACTAGAGATTACTATTCGACATTAATACGGGAAAAAATTAAAGAGAAAAGACACGGAAAGCTATCCAAAGGTGTTTTGTTTTTGCAGAACAACGCCCCTGCACACAAATGCAAAAAATTCGTGATTTAGGGTTTGAATTTCTAGAACACCCCCCTTATTCACCAGATTTGGCTCGGTCCGACTATCATCTCTTTCCTCAACTGAAACAAAGTTCAAAAAGTGGTAAATTGTCTTCCAACGAAGAGGTAATGAAAGCTGTGGAGGTCTGGTTTGCAAAGCAAGAAGAAACATTTTTTTTTAAATATCTAGAGACGTTTCAGGTCCGTTGTAATAAATGTATTCAATTTTGTTTGGTTCTATAGTAGGCTGAGAATTTTTCGATATATCCTCGTATATAAAGTTAGTGGGATAGAGTTTAATAAAGAAACGGTCGAAACAAGTACCAGTTTAGAATTTTGGATCATTTCCAATTACGAGAGAGAAGTCAAAATGTAGCCAAGGAATGTACGAGAGAAAAAATCAAGGAAAATTGCGGAATCGCCAATTTATTTCACGGTTTCGTATTGAACCGTACTGCTTAAACTTGAAAATTAAAAACGGTTTTTCCACGATAAGTCGATATACCCGTATATTACGGAAACTGCATAAGTTTGGCGATTCTACGGAGGTTTTGAATTTATAACATCACGGGACACTATTAACGAAGTTTTATCTCCTATCGATTTATTGTATAATATAGAATACAGCAACTTGATAATTTTATATTGAGCAGTTGGAAATAATCCAGGTTTTGTAGAATCGATTAAAATTGGCTCTCCATTACATATGATCCTGAATCATGCAGAATGATTTTTTGTCTGGATGTCTGGATAAGGGATCGTCAATAAATGAATGTTTTTTCTTCGGGCGGAGAATATTGGATTCGGAAATTCATCACTTCCCCCATTAACTACAATCGCTGCATCTTCTACCGAACACCAACCTGGGACTGTCGGGTTGAATTCGCTCTTCGGATTCACCTCTTTCTTTCCCGCGCTCAAATCTCCGGTCGACGTCTTTTTTTTTTTTGGTGTACAGAATGCATAAAGAAGCGAAAATTAACAGTCTACGAAATCATTTTTAAACTTGTCATACAGGTGTGGCAGTTGGGTTAAGATGACATATCTGAGTGCAGTGTTGGAAACCATGAGTGGAAACTCTTCGAAGGCCATTCAGTATGCATGAAAAATGATCTACCAACAAGAATTATGTGACAGACAATGGAGGACCAAGTTAATTTGGGATGACGTAGTGGTCTAAATCGGCAAGAGGCAAAATTTACGACACAATTGCTAAGTTTGTGTGTAATTACACTCATCTTAACAAATTACGGGGAAAAAAGATTCTGCTTGTCTTGCTACTCGAACAACATTTTTGAAAATTTTAATTTGAAGCAATAGTACAAGATTTCGATTATTTCAATATATTTGTACACAGTATTTCACAAAAAACTGTAGAAAAAAACAAATAGAAGCACTAACACAAAGAATATAAAGGAAACAGGAAACATATGAAACCGGAACTATGTATCTGTCAGGGAAGGAGGAAGAGGAGGGAAAGATCTTAAGGAAGACGAGAAGCACGAGGTAAAGGAGAGTGATACAGTGACGGCGATAAAGGAGAAGGATAAAGGATGAAGTGGTTTGGAAATATACGAGGAAGAGATCCTGATACAAACGGTAACAGATTGGAAGCCAGCCATAAGACGACAGAGAAGTCGCAGAGGAATGATAAGAAACACAGGATATTGAAGCGGTGATGGTGAGGAACAGGAGAAAAACCGTGGAGGAGAGAATGGAGTGGAAGAGGATAGTAATGGAAGCGAGCAAGTTGGAAATTCAAAGCGGAGTGTTCCACCCCTATAATTGAATTCAGAGAGTCCAAAAAAGCGGTAATCACCCGCATTGAATGAAAGGCTAGAAGAATAGCCTCAAACTTTTTTATAACTTTGTATACAGGGTGTCCCACGAAGAGTTAAAACTATCTGTTTATGATAAAATACTAATAGTAAAATCATGAAAATTTCTACGTTTGGGTTTCTGGATACGATCTATTTAACTAAAATATTTTCAAAGATAGCAGACTTTCGGTTTTACCGGAAGTTGACCTAAGTTTGTTATTTTAAATAGAACACCCTGTATATTAATACATTATTGAAATCTACGTGAAATTTTAGTAAACTTTTGTCTAAAAACATTTTTCGAAAAATGCATATTTATTGAGTTATCAATTTTTTTATAAAAAATTTGACCGTTGCAGACCCTTATAAATTATTTTTTTACCATGATACCCTTAAAAATATGAAAATGGTTTCTATTCGGTTGCTTTAAGCAAAGTCAGACGTATTTGAATTAATGTTGAAAAATTTTTCATTTTATACAGGGTGTGTATAAAAAGTGTTCAAAATTTAACTTCATGAATATCAAATTTCTTCATTTTTTCAAACAGAACCACCCGGTTTTTTCTATTTTAATGCAATCAGGGGTAAAAAAATAAGGTAAATTCCTGTATACTTTCCTATACCTAAACCTCACCCCAGATATTGAATGATTTCTGTAAATTTCTAGAGATGTAGGTGTGCTTTAAATTTTATTTTGATATACAGATAGTCTTAACTCGTCGTGGGACACCCTTTATAGTTTCAAAATTTCAGCAAATAAAACCGAAATGTTCTCTTTTTAATATGCATTCCGAGCTTTCGAGTACTAATGTAATAATCAGGGTATTAATTAATTGTGAATGGTAATATCTCGAATTTTGTTTTTTCTTTTCTATAATTTCAAATATCAATATTCAAATTGAAGCTAGAGCTAGAAAACTTGACAGAATTAAGGTCCAATACAAATGATTTTACATGTAGCAGATCCTACTTTTTCACACAGAGCGAATAATGACTTCGAGAAGCGACTTTTTTTTCTACGTAGTAGCTTGTTTCTTCGGTCATATTTAGGGTACATTTTGTAGTATTTCTACAAGAAGATCATTCAAAGTTTGTGTCAAAATTCGAGAAAATGAGCTCTAAACATGAATAATCAAGACCACGTTTAAAAATTCATTGTTTGTTTCAACTTTGTTCACTTCGGTTTTTCATAAAAAATAAAGTTATTTCGTCATATTATTTATTATAAAAAAATTCTGTAAACTTAAGCGACCACATTGTATATATTTCTAATAATGCTTGAAACGTCATTCCATTTCATCTTTATAAAAAACAAAACAGTCCTTCACTTTGTTGGATGGAAAAAAAATTCACGTATAATTGATTTTCTACTGTTACCATTAAAATGGAAGACTCCGCATGCGAGGACATGGACAAATATGAAAACATTAATCCCTGCAGAGCCATTTTGCAGTCAACCGAGGAAAAACCGACTTTCTAACTTTCCTTATCTCACTTACACATTCGAGAACTACCTTTGCAAAAAAATGTCAAAACGATTAATTTGTTTTCCACGAGACCGTTTACACATTATAGAAACACATTGTGAGACAAAAAATTTGTGTAGGCTTAACATCAACTTTACTGAAATCGGCTCTTATAGTCAGTATAAGGCAAATTTTGTCCAAGAGAAAAAAATTCATCATCATCAAAATTAATTCATTAGAAGAAACTACAAAGTGTAACTGTTCAAATTGATGCCCATATTGATCCATGCATTCACCTCCCTTAATGGAGAGAAAGGTCCGGCATGTCGAAAAGTTTCTTCCTCAATTGCTGTTCGAAGATCGAGAAGGCCTCACAGGTCACATGACCGTGCGGGCTACTCTACGAATCCTCGGCTCATCAAGGTACTCCCGTGTATGCGGTGTGGAGCTCCGTCCTGCAAGAGTGTTGGATCGTTGACCATTTGCCCACGTAAATCTTCGTACTGACCCGCGAATGGATACCTGCCAACACAGACACACCCCAAACAGGTTTAATTCTTCTTCAATGAAGACAATTCTGGGAACCAGGGAAACCCATCACAGAAGAGAATCATTCTCTCAGAAAAAGCGTTCATGTTACATTTGGAGGGATGGAAAAAATGCTTCGGCAAATGTGTATTCATCTTAATGGAGAATATTTTGAGCAGTATCCAATTATAGATATTTGTTTTTATTTGTCTGTTTCAGAACTCGAGTAGCAACCCTCGTATTTACGAAAAAAAAAAAACAATTTCTGTAGAATTTAAAATCGGGATTGATTTGTCTGCATAAGCGCTTTTATAAGATGTTAAAAATCATTTTATTTCCATACACAGAGTATCCTGAAGTCAAATTAGATATGTCTCATTTCTGAAAGTGAGCGAATAACGAAATTTCAAAAACATTCCAGTTTCGGTTGATAATATCAAATATCAAAATTAATAGTAGTTTATAGTGTTTTTTAATTCACTGCTGGGATTTTTATCAAATTTTTCTCATATTTACTTTACCATAATTAATAAGAATATTAAATTTTGTATGTAACATATTTTTTTTAACAAAGAATAGCTTTTAATCAGTTATATATTCTCCATTCTGCTCAATGACCTTTTGTCATCTTTCTTTCGGCATCATGGTTCTGCGCTCATAAAATTTCTGGTCTTAATTAGCAAAAACCTGAACCAGGTTCAAAGAATTCTGCAAACTTCGGAATAAATGGTGATCAGATAGTGCCAGATCAGAGGCATCACTCCCCAGCCAAGCTCCAATAGTTTTCCACGAGTTGCCAAAGATGTGCGAGGTCTTGCATTATCACGATGGACACAAAACCTTTCCGATTTGACAATTTGCTTCATCTTGTTCCATTATTTATTGACAGTAAACATCAGAATTGATTGTTGGCTTGAGCATGTGTTTTTTTGTTGTTTTTGCTGGTTATCGTGTTAGTTCCATGATCGATTTCGAACTAGATTACTGTACAGGATCACCAGTGATGATTATTTTCAAAAAAGGATCCGTTTCATTTCGTTGCAGGTGCATATCGCAAATATTGATTCTTTGTATCGAATGAATTTCTTTCAATTCGTGAGGTACCCAAATACCAAGCTTCTTAACCAGCTCAAGACATTTTAAATGCTGTTTAATTATTGTATACGATACATGTATAGTTCTGGAATAGTTATATGACGATTTTCTTCAAATATGACTTTGATTTAGTCATCATCAAGTTCAATAGACCGGCCAGAACAACAGCGTTTCTGCACTCCATTTAAAATTAACCTGAAACTAATAGCTCTAATAAAAATCCCGCACAAATTGCGTCAATGTGAGCTGTATCACGTGACAAAGGCAAAGTACAGTACTAACATAAGTTATTCAAAAAATAAAGCAACAGGCTCTCTATCAGTAAAAAGCGAAAGTACTTAGTTGCCAACCTTATATTTATTTGATTGTAGGTATGAATAAAAAAGACGAAATAAATTAATTTTTGTAGTACGTTGCTGTTATTTTTTTACATTATTATTTAACAATTTTTCAGAGATTTTTGTTGGTTCGTAGGTTGAAATTATTCCAGACGAAATATCTATAGACGATCTTTAATTATAAAAACAATAAAAACGTATTTGGTAAAAGAAAAAAAAAAAAAGAACCAAGTAGATTAAAGGTGTGACCTTAAAATATGCTACGATAAAAATTCTATTGCACCTAAAGATACAAGAATAGCTTCAATGCTCCGGAAAAACAGACAGGGCCTTGCATCTGTTCTCTCATTCTTATACGGGAATTGTTCGAAATCTGAAAGTTCGGATGCAAGAAGGGAGAAAATAAAAGATAGAGAAAGAGCGACTGAACAAAATGTAATTGTTTGCTGACAGCGGGGGAGGTTAACCACCGTGTTTAGCAAGTTCGTATTTCTTTACCTTCGCCTCTTTGCCCCTCGCACTTTTCAGGGCAGTACTAACTCTTCGAGTTTATCCAAATTTCATCGTTTCTATATTCTAAATAACATTGATTCGATTAGATTGGAAAATATTTAAATAAAAACGTGTTCTTACGAGTCGAATAATATACACACATCTCCAAAAATTTTGGCCCCCCTTGGTATTTTAATTTTAGGATTCTTTGTTTGCAAATACTTGTTTATCTTATCATACAAATAAAAACAATTACAAAGCAAAAACTTGTATTCGTGTAAAAATAAACAGAATTTTGTAAAATAAATCCGAATAAGAAACAAAATAAAATATTTTTTTTAAAAAAAACTGTGAATACTGAAAATAACAACTTAATAATTTGTAATTAATTCTCCAACGCGTCTTGGCATGCCACGAATTAGCTCATCAGTAACATCATTCGGCATATTGTTGTTCCACTCTTCTTGAACAGCTGCAGCTAGGTTCCGGAGAGTTAAAGGGCGGTTTTCTCTATTGGATATTGCTCCGCCAAGTTAATCTCATACATGTTCGATGGGATTCATGTCTGGCGAGTTTGCTGGCCAGTTTAATCTTTGGATATTTCCCTCTTGTAGCATATTCTGTACCCTTGGTACGCGATGTGGCCCGGCATTATCATCTTGAAAAATGAAATTTGCTCCATATTCGTTGCGCAAAGGTTGCACGATTGCTTGGATAATGTTTTGGCACCGGTCTGTAGGCCAAATCGTGAATTGTCAGAAAATAAGACGTTGCGCCATTGGGGTAAAAGCCAATTCCAATGCTCTTCGGCCCATTGGCGACGTTCAGCTCTATGTCGAAGTAGAAGTCTAGGTAGTCACTGTAGATCGACCAGACACCGGCCTTTGACACCGCCACCAGTTTATTGAAAAAGGGCCACTACCCGCCTTATCAAAGTTCGCGGCATATTTAAACGCCCAGCAATCTCATGATTTGAGAAACCCTCTTGGTGTAGGGCCACAATTCTCGCTCGATCAAATTGAGAAATCGGATTTCCTGGCAATGGAAATTGATTTACAAGTCTTTGGATGCGTAACCTCCGTTGTCTTGCATCTCATTACCAATTGATCCCGCTGTCGCGCTGATCGATGGCTACTCGATGAAAACTCGGCGAGTTAGTGGAGTGGAGTACTGTGATACCTATTATCATTAGGATTGTGAGATTCGTTCAATTATTTATCATCATGTGACACACCCAAGTTTTGCAGAAAACAACGAAAGCTCGGCAAGTATACCCGCGCTTCAGCATGCTTCGTCACACCTCCTTTTGCGGTGCCTATCCGTGACGAATGCTGGCACCCATCATGGCAATCTTCATTCTGTCGAGAAGGAGTTGACGGCCGGTTTGATTGAACCAGGTTCTAAGGTTTTTAAGCCAGGATTTTCGTCTTCTTCATCTGCTTTTTTTCCAAATATTTTGCCATTCTTCTAAGGATTGAAAGCGGTCGAGGGGATCTTGAATATTCGTCTATACAGCCACAAATCGAATGTTTCTAATTTTCTATCAAGTTGCCTCACCTGGGAAGCTGCAATAGAAGTAGAAGTAACGTCTGAAAATATGTTGGTGGCTATGTATATATGATTGCAACGATTCACGTTCGCTGCTGATGTGTTGAACCTCGCTACGAAGAGAACAAAATCGAGAGGGAGGTAGCAATGGACGGAAGAGCTGTAGATCTAAATCCTTCATTCGCGGAGGCGGTCCCTTGGGAGGTATAGTGACCAGAGATAAAAGAAGTTTCTTAGTTGGTATCAGAATTGTTCCAAGCCCTACATACCAAGCAGAAAATCAAGCTTCAAATATAAGTAACAGTATTTTTTATACAAAGCTCTATAAAAAAGAAAAAAAAATGTCACACATACGAACCTTTTATGTGTAGACTTACACTAGAAACGAATGTATCTCACTATCAAAATATATCGTGACGAGCAACGCGCGGTGATGTGCATTTGAAAAACGCAATTTCACAAGACGTGTACAGACGGCAGATGGAGTACTCCTCCACACATTTGGTACAAAACTATCTTTACTGCCAGCATGTAGAATCGTTATTGGTTTTCCCCTTAAGCAATGAATATCAAACTAGGCTTCATCCAAATACACTCTGCTTTTGTTAGAGTCTTTGTATGTCCCAATACTTTGTAAATATTCTTGTCTATGTTACATGTTTCCCTTCTTTCGTTAAAAATTAAAATATTTCGATAGAGGCCGAAATAGGTCGAAAAGTTATCATTAATATTAGCTCTTTTGTCACTTGTTTCAATTTTTAATCAGAAGAGACCTAACAAAGTCAAGATAATTTATCTGAAAAATAATTAAAACGTACATTAAATACAGCAATGCGAACCGCCACTGTCACCAGTCGAAACCAAGTGAAATATTTTATTCATTTATTGATCTGAACGTTTCCGGATTCTTTGGAGACATTAGATTTCTCACCGGGGTTATTAAGAATGCATAAACTATTGAAATTCACTACTTTTGTCGTACGAATAGGTACTATAAACATTTCTTTACAAATCACCCCGGTATATCAGTTGTTCGATCAGAACTAATTGATACTTTAAATAGTCCTTCAAGTTGGAATAAATGTAATAATTTTTTGGTAAATTTAATTCGATGATGCAACGCAGCCAGGACATACGCAATTTAATTTCATTAAAATATCATTATAATCAATGAGCATTCATTTTTATTCTGCGCTGATCTAACAATACAACTGATAATAATCTTGACAACTAATCATTTACACGTTGCATTATTGGTTGCATAGTAGTTGGCGCTAAACAGATTTTCTGTCCAAAAAGTGTGCGACGTCCTTTAGGTAGATGATATTCTAAATGATTTAACATTGTTTTTGATTTGGTCTTTTAACTATGAATTAACGAAATGGATAATTGTATTTGTAATTTAATATATTATGAAAACCCGTATATACAGGGTGTAATGTTTGAAGTATTTTAATAAACTTATACGAGGGTTGCTACTTAAGTTTTGAATATAATGTGAAAATGTCAAATGTGATACTGCCATCATAAACTTCGACATTTTTAATAGTGAACGTACTCGGAGCTGTTGTCATACGAGTGCTATTTGAGTTATATGGAATTATAAATATTTGTCTATCTATAAAGTTAAGTAGCAACCCTCGTATTTAACATTTTTCGTATAAACTGAAATAGAAATATTAGCAAGTTACGTCATTATGAATCCACTGTATATTTACATGGTATAGTGAGACTCGAATACACAATAATCCACAAAAAATGTCATGCAATAATTCTAGACTTTATAGAAATAACAAATAAATCCTTGTTGACCTTGGTAGGAACAATAGATAAATGAGACAAAAGCTGACTATTACATTTTCTAGATTACTTGAAAAGAAAGAAACAAAACCGAGTCTTCTTTTATTTCTGGTGTTGTGTGTGTAGGCTAGACACGTCAATGAAGGCTAGACCTACATACAGGTTCGTATTTCGGTAAATGGGAAACTTGTAATTATTACGGAAAGTTATATTTTTCTAAATTTATCTTGTAAAAAAAAGTTCAGCGACGTAAATATACATAAATATTTCGAATTAGATTAGGCTGCAGTTCAACGGATTTGTATCTAGGATCTTTTTCTATAACAGGAAATATTTTTGCTTCTCGCTCTCAAGAAAAATCTGCAAAAGCATGGAATTCATAAAATAAATTGAGAAACGAATCCCTCAAACGTCAATTAAAACATTTGCTCCAATCGTAAATCTATTTTTAAATTATCAAACAATACGAGGAGTAACTGATGCAAACGCATTTCTAATTAAAATTTTTATATTCGCGGAATATACATAAAATATGGAAGATTCCTGATGAACCCTATTTAAGAGTCCCCAATCTACATGAATCTATTTATCAATACCTTCCACTACAAGAATGGTCTCAAAAGTACTTGACCTGACCTGGAGATGGCGGTAGTTGCTTGAAAACTATTTGTTAGGCAATCATCAATTGTGAACTTGTTCAGTAAATTTGTAAACATGGAAAAAATTGGTCAACGATATGTGATAATTTTATTTGAAAGGCGTTAAAGCAACCAATATAAAAACTGAACGGAAAAGCTGACCTGCAAATACCAGCGTCGCAGTGGTAGACCAAATGAGGTGTCGACTCCAGAAAATTGACAAAGCGGTACTAGATGATCGTCGATTGAAAATTTGGGCACAAGAAATCTGCGAGCAAGATGGGTGTCGCGTTTGCTTACAATGTGCCATTCCATAACCAGGGATGAAACGTGAGCCACTTCCTAAACAAAAGAAAAATCAAAACAATGGACTGAAAAGGGTGAACCGGCTCCAAAGAAGGCAAAGAGACCGTTCCATCTGCAGATAAGGTCATGATGTCTGCTTTTTGAGATGTGCGTGGGATATTTTTCAATGACTATCTTGCAAAAGGAAAAATTATCAACGGCCAGTAAAATGTAAACAAATTGCAAAGTTGTTTCATCGAGACAAAGCACCAGGTCACGCATCCCTTATTGCATTTGTCGAAATTAATAAATTAAAGTTTGAATTGCACCCCCTATTTGCCAGATTTAGCCAAAAATTTTCCAATAATGAAGAGGTCATGTCAGCAGTTTCGAGAAGAAAATTATAAAAGGAGTATCTGAGATAACGTTGGAAAATAAATATATTTTTGTGTTCTTTATTGGGCCATGTACTTCTGGGACCATCCTCGTAAGTGTCGAAGAGAGTGGAAATCTGTCAATAACAGAAGTCGACAGAAGTTAAGATATCGTAACGGCGGAGCCTTCTGCAATACAAACAGCTGTGTCATATCCATAATATGTATGCAGAAGTTTTCTAGTTCTTAGGAAATGCCACCAAATGTTGCTTTTCCTTCCTTTTCCCTTCGGAGTTCGATTCCTCTCGCGTTCACAACCTTTCAGTTTCCAAACAAGATTTCTCATTTCGAGTTCGTTCTAACTTCGACGTTTGTTTACTTCTTTCAAATTGGAATTTTTCACTAACTCTCAGGAGTGATCTTTAAATAAAATTTTGTATTCTAATGATAATATTACAAGGGTAGATTGAAAAGTTTGTTGATTATACAGAAGTTATCGATTTTTTCATCATTGTTTTTACTTTCTTAAGTTGAACTACTTTTATTACAAATCTGTTTGTGGAATAGATAGACATTATTAATATTAATCCTCAGAAAAAAATATTATTTGCCATTCTTTAAGGACGACTTTCTTACTGAAAATACTTTATATTTCGGTTTTTGTAATGTTCCTCTCATTTATTTGAACAGTTTTTAAACAATAGGGTGAATTTATACACAAGGAAATCTTATTTACGAAAAAAAAACTAAACTATGCACTAACCCCTATTACTAAAATCTAATTTATTTAAATTCATCGTTTGGTTCACTTGTTACTATCCCGATGTGTTCACCACTATGACATCAAATTATTAACTCACTTTGGTTGCTAAATTATCGCTTATTTCATTGGTTCCCAAACTTTTGTGTTTCGTAGACCACTTTTGAAAATTTTGCTGAATCTGGTGAAGACCCTGCAACGATATTACTACCAATTTCGAAAGAAGGTAAAGATTAAATCAATCTATGGAAACTTGCGTTGTGGTTGAGTTTCAACGACGAATTAACAGTTTTCATAATTGATTTAATGTCCAATTAAATATTAATTGATTGTGCTGGTGAGAGTTTATCAAAAAAGCCCAGCAGGCCAGGCCAACTTCAGTTTTTCGAAATCTACAGCACAAGAACCAATCAATTCTCACAAACTTTATTTATTTATATTGATTTATTCAAATATCTAAATTATTACGTCATCGATTATTATTGTTATAACATTCGTAATATTGATTGGAGAAATCCAGTTAACACTTTAGTTCTTCACTATCGAAACCATAGACTCCCAACGTAGACCCCCGTCGAATCTTCCGTGGATACCTGGTGGTCCACCCGGATCACTTTGGGAATAACGGGCTTATTTATATCCAACAGTTTTCTAGACGATTCGTATTCTTAGATCTCTAGAATACCGGAAACCAATAAAAAGAACTTCTTAGAAGTTATCTCCATATAATGTAATGTAATGTAATAACAGTAGAAAAAATTGTTGCCGTATAAAAAAATTAGATTTAGAAAAATTACCAAATTTTTGGAAACTATTGACATAATAGAACAGGAAGGGTTCACGGTTTATATCAATCAGCTTCTTGGTAACAATAAAATACTTAAAGGCTGTATCATCAATCATTTCTTCACTTTTTCGAACGTACTGATTACTTAACTCCTGATAACAAAATCTGATGGAGTCAATAAAGACAAGAATCCAACTCTTGAACTTACAGAAACTGCAGGCGCTGTAACCAGATGAACACGAGAGATGACAAAGGAACTATGTAAATGTAAAGTATGATATGCAAATAATGATTGTCAAATTTAGTGAGTTAGTGAAGGATGAGTTTCTGTGTAGCAGTTTCTAGTTGAGAGAAATCGAGCCTGACAACCTAGTTACACTATTTTCTTATAGAAAACATTAAGCAGAGAATCCAAGTCAAATTGCTATAATAGGAAAGAAAATATACTTTAGAATTGAAGTAAAAAGTATCTAGAATATGTCAAATTGGTTTATAACAGTTATGACGAGCCACTTGCTGATTTTTTTGGTGTAAAATCTCCAGCTCTCCAATTCTGTACGAATAAAACTGAAAAATGGGAAGAATGTATTTTAAGAACTCAATTTCGTAATAGATTCCACCCCCATAATCGTTTATTACAAAATAAACTTAACAACTTTGGATTTTTAGAGACAAAAACTTGAATTGTGTGGTTAGAGACTTGAATATTAAAATAAAAGAACTCGTTGGCAGTTACGACGACCATTTATGTTTACAAGAAGAATTGTAGCGATATTTCAAATTTTCTGAACATGAAGATGATTTTAGATCTCATTTAAGCAAAAAATAAATATTGGACATTCTGTACTTATGAAAGAAAATTAGGAAAACCTGAATCTTCTGCTCATATGAATCGGCTTGAAACCAGTATTTGTACAAAAAGAACTGACCGGTGAATAAGTCTTAACGAGAAAAATATTCAATGCAAAAACCTCGTGGATCCAACATACAATTTGTATGCTCAAGATTCTTCAGCAATATTTGAAGAAAACTCAGGTAAACTGAACAACAAGACATATTTATCGATCATGATAATAAAAAAAATTGTTGCAAGGAAGTTTAACCTGGTTATTAAACTACCAGGTCCGCTGCAAATTTCCAAACACAAAATAGAAGGAAACTATGAACCAATTATAAATGAAATTTATAGAAAAATAGTTTTTTATTAGCGCGTATATCATTTTGTGTATACTGCTGTAATATAAGGCCAGGTACACACGGTACCGAGAACCGTAAATCGGAAGATTTTAACTCAGTCGAAAGATGGCGAATTATCAAAACGACGACGACCTAATCTCTTCAGTCGGTTCGTTATTAATACAAAAAGAAGAAAAACCGTAAAACTTGATGTAAAGATTGGCTCTGCTAGGGAAAAGTTTCAAACATAAATGTTATCGTCTTGCGGTTGTAAACTTTTCACACAACTCTCGTATACACTGGCGGTTGGTAAATGTAAATAGTTGAGCGAGCCAATGAAATACAATTTCTGATAAATGAAAATTCTTAATTCTTCTCTCTCTCTCACTTTCCCGTCAGCAAATTCCAAATATCTCTTATTAAATCCGTTCGAGAAGGGCCGCGATAATGCTCACTTATTTATGCCGGAACCTGAATGTGACAATCTATTGTTATTAGAGCCCTTTGAGAACGCAAAACTCGCTGAATTATGGTAAGATACAAGTACACCCGTAACTACTTGCTCCTAGCTCCCAGGACCCCTCTTCCACAGAATATACATTCAAGACTCGGAGATTTTAACATTTATGATTGATTAATATTTATAAACTATTTCTAGATATATCTCGAATTATATAGATACTAGTTGGTATAAGAGAGTTGCCTTCTAAGGCTGCCATTATACTAGGGAGGTTAGCGGGGCATTAAATCAAATGGGAGCGATTAGACTTGGGATGACAGCATCGGATGCTAAAACAGCCACCCGGAAGCTCGATTTTGTGCATCCTTGCATGCACAAAATCGGTTGTGGGGCATTGGTTCAAATGCGGCGCATTATACTAGGCTAGTAGCATCCGAGCAGGCGCTCTATTTGACATATGCGCGCGCGCGCAGTTTCATCAGAGTTATGACTAGTTTCTCTTCGGGTGAAATTGGTCTGAGGAATCTTGTATCTTGTTTAGAGGTGTCGCTTTGGATGTAGCCCAGAAGCTATTTGGAAGAAGTTCATCAAACAATGTAAAATACAAACGGACAACTAAAAAGGGGTCATGACGTCTTCTTTTCTTAATTAGTAATATCCTAGTATATAATGGTAGCTCAAACCAATTCTGGTTTTCACTGTTAAATATGTTTTTGAAAGTCCTCAACAGCTTCTCGAGTTGTTTTGTTTGACAATAGGAAACAATAAAAGTCATTAGGCGATAAATCGGGTGAATATGGGCAATGAGACATTGATTTCGATGTTTTCTTCTTCGATTATTCAGTTGTTTGACGTGCTTTATGGGAGCTGGCAAGAAGAGTTCAAACATATCTTTCTCACACCTAAACGTTCGTGCAAAATCGATTGTATTGATTTAAAAGACGCTTCTATCTGTCTGTAAATCACACACGATCTTCTTTGATCTTGATGCGCACTGCAACGGTGTTTCTCGAAATGGCAACCGATTTTTGACATTTATCACTGACGCAGGACTATGACCAAATTCTGCAAACCAATTATTAAAAGTCTTATATGAGAAGTTGAACGAAACGATTCTATATATTTTTGTTGAGTAAGTCCTTTATTATAATCATGAAAAATCATTCAACCTAAGCCTTCGCGGCTTTAACAAATGTTCACAAATACAATTCATTGACGCCATCTATTGCTCGATTATAAAACTTGAAAGGCTACCCTCGTATACCAAACTGCTAAAGTCGAATATTATCCTTATAGTTGCTATAGAGACCAAAAATCACTCCGATCTGAAATCGCGATCCCCAAAACAGAAATCAAAGGATCCATCCTGACAATTGACCGCACGGGGATAGAGACTACCCCTAAGTAGTATGAATTTATAAATTTTTTTCTGTCCGCGATGAAAAGAAAGTTTTGGACTGAGCTTCGAAATTATTAATCATCGTTAATACTCATAAATTAAATGCGGAAAAGACGCCTAAAATTTCCAAAAATCAAATAAGCAGACTTTACTTTCAGCTCGAACTGCAGCAATCAAATTTATTTTTTATGTTGAGCAATTTTCTTAATGAAAATTTCTATATATGAAATCCTGTTTTTCGGTGCCATTTTAAACCAAGTCAAAAATTTACTTCTTTGAATTATTTTTTTGGAGAAATGGAATTTTCAAAACTTTATGTAAAACAGCTTTTTTAGAATAATTAATAATTTGTACCAGAAACTTTTCAGAAAAACTTGAATACGTATTTTATTGTACTATAAACATAAATTCTCGTTTGTGTTCGTTCATGCTTCGAAAAAATCAGTGATATAAAAAGTTATTATTCAGCACTCTGTAGATATCTAGGAGTTCGTTAGTATTGGTATCAGTTACGAGAAGACCCTACAGTCATCATTATGCAGCTCACCCCAATTCAAAGGGGACGGAATAAAGAAGACCGAGATAGACATATGTGTGTACAAAGACACACTCTTGATTATCCTCGTAGATTGATTGTTCCCTTAGGTTGACTTAATTCTCTAGGAGTTTCGCATGAATCGATATTATTGTTGAAGATTGAGCCAATTAGTTGAGAGGGACCTCTACTTTCAGAAGCGACTTGAAAATATGTATATATTAATAATCTCAATTCCGAAAATATAAATCTCTACTTTTTAGAATTTATATAAAGTAATAAAAACCCTATCTGACTACCTAACTAAACTAGGCTTTTGTCATTACACGGAATTTCAGTTTCCAGTTTCTATTTTTATTTGAATGATGAAAAAACTCGGCACCATGTGAGGTGGACTGAGGAAATTTTGATCAAAGATAATTTTTTCGGGCCATCATCTCCTGAATTTTGTCCCAAAAATGTAGAAACACCCTTTATTTATGCATATCATCAATGACATGTTTGGAATACAATGAAATTTTGAACATTTATTCCTTATGAGAAAAACCATAATAGCTTGAAGTTTATGAATGGTGTATTGAAAAGAAACTAGTACGGACCATACAAATAACGTCTCGTCAGATAATAACAAAAGTGGACAAACAAAATTCTATAAAACAAAATCCTATAAAAAAGCTGCCAACATTACTTTAATCGACCGTAAAATAAAGTAAATTGAGATTAAAAATTATTAATAAAAATTTGACAAGTAAAACTTCTATTAAAAAATGTTTACAAAAAAAATACTTAGAGTTTTAAAAAATAATTTACGACCGTTTCTCAGACCTAATCCTTAGTCGCTTTATTTCTCGGATGTAAAATGTCGAATACAATGTGAATGTGAGATGCCTTGTCACTGTGACATCATGGTCTACGACGAAGCGGACTCACTCGCCAGATTGGAAGACATGGACCCAGAACTCTTTGTTGGTGTAGCCAAAAGCGTTGATCTCAACAGTTTGCTTGCAAGGCAGGTTCTGCGAAGATGAATGGAGACACCTGACATGAGACAAACAAAGGCACACATAGATAGACCTCGGTAGGGTTCCCGGTCACACGGGCAACGACGAAGCGGACTCACTCGCCAGATTAGAAGACATGGACCCAGAACTCTTTGTTGGTGTAGCCAAAAGCGTTGATCTCAACAGTTTGCTTGCAAGGCAGGTTCTGCGAAGATGAATGGAGACACCTGACATGAGACAAACAAAGGCACACATAGATAGACCTCGGTAGGGTTCCCGGTCACACGGGCAACGACGAAGCGGACTCACTCGCCAGATTAGAAGACATGGACCCAGAACTCTTTGTTGGTGTAGCCAAAAGCGTTGATCTCAACAGTTTGCTTGCAAGGCAGGTTCTACGAAGATGAATGGAGATATCTGACATGAGACAAACAAAGGCACACATAGATGAATCTTCTGCCTCTTACCAAACAACTGCTCCAATTAAATGGGCGATTTATAAACATTTTGATATTATATTTTTATAGTGGCATGGAAGCTTTTGCCAAACTAAAGGGAGAATATAGTGAAAAATAATCATACAATATTAGAACTCATGGAACGCACTGCGTATGACCTACTACTACCTTTCCCCTCTCCTGAGGTCAAATTTTGACTTCCCTAATTGACTTGACTAATTCTTTTGTTTTCCTAATATATCGTTACGAACAATTTCGCAAAATAGTTCCCTAGGTCGGTCCTGTCCAGCTTCCATACAAATTCGGCGAATTCGCGCGGCGACTTTCACGTTTTTTATAAATGACCTTAGATGTTTCCTTATATAACTTTTTATTATAACGGGCGATTTATTTATTTACAGTATTTTTTTTAAACATTCTAGAAAAGTATATTTATTTATTTCTTTTTATTCTAGAATTTTCTTGAATTTTACTTAGGTATATAAATGATTTTGTAAACGCAGTTAGTTTTAAATATATAGTAGTGAAAAGATCGATTAGTAGTAATCGTAGAATCGTAAATTATAATAGGTTTAGTGTATTATATAGTGTGTAAATAAAATAAAGAACAGAAGATAGATACAGTTTTAATTAATTCACCCCACGAATAGAAAGAGTGTAAATAAATACAAAAAACGTTATAATATAATCATTCTAACAGCCACGGACTGCCAATGGCGCATTCCATGTTTTTTTTTTTCATTTTATAAGTACGTATTTGAGTGTCTGAGTCGTGTTGCATGTCGAAATATTTTTGAAAATATTGTCGATGATTCAGTACTTCAACAGTTATAAACCAAAAAAATTCTATGACAAAAATTCATTTGTGACTAAAACTAAAACTTATATTATTGGAAAGACCGCTAATATATGCAGTGATTTTTATTTGAGTGATGATAAAATTTCAATCAAATTCAATATATATTATAGTAGTTTAAGTACATGAAATTTTCAACAAGTGCTAGCCGCCCTACTCCTCCTTGGCCTGACAAAATTCCTCCACATCATTCATAAAAAACTGATAATAGTTAACAAAAATAAAACAGAAAAAATATTATGAAATTTACGAAATTTCATCCAAAAACAATAATAAGCTGTTGCTTTTACTGAAAAGTAAGTATTACATGTGTTAAGTCTCTTCTTGACATGCGGATCCACTTTACTCCAACAGGGTGGAGGGTTTTGAATTTATTTTATTGCCCATTCAGTGCCGAGGCTGAAGGCAGTTAATCCCGAAGCTTTCGGGGACGACATCGCCTGAACTGTGACTCATATTTCTCTCCAATGAGTGGCACAGCGTCCTCGTTGTTGTACATTACAGTGGCGGGGGTCGAATAAGTTTTTGTTTTGTAAATTTATACCAGCCGTCGCCAAACTTTCGAGCTGGTAAGCCATCGAAGCACAAATCTTCTATTGGACGAAAGAAAGCATGTAAAATGGAAGTAAAATATTTGTAGTTTTTGTTATCACAAAATTTATATGACAGCTGGTCTTCAAATCTAAATGTATACTCAAGAAAACTACTAACTTTCCTCTATGTTGGTTATATAACTGCATTAAGCGAAATAATCGATCAAAACGTACTCGGAAGTTTTAGAAACAAAGGTAAGTTCAAAAATGCGTCAGCAACCTTAAACTTAAACTTTCCACGAGCTTTGATTGGCCAAACATTTGCGATTAATCTACGCGTTATAGACATGTGATTGTTTGGTGATTTTTAATAGATTTTTTTCGCTTAATGCAGTGATATAAATCGCTTGCGAATTTTTCGTAAGATCCTGTATATAAAAGTACAAACATGCTGGGTCGGAAGATGACTTCAGAGTTTCCTTTATATTACTAACTGAATCTTCTTTCTGGTTACTCTGTTTAGACCACTACTAGTAAACTAGTTTACCTTCGGTTCTCTGAAGACGAAAACTTGGTTATCGAAACGCGCGTCAGACAATGTAATTGTTAATGTTGGTGTAGCGGTGGTGTCGCCAACGGTTCCAGAAATTCCAACTTAGTCCATCTTCTTTACTTAAATTATTCGTTTAATCACGTCCTGTGCCTCTTTTTCCTATCTTTCTATACCAAACGTTCTAATATCTTTATCTTCCCTCCTTGGTCGGCCCTGTCCAGCTTCCATACAAATTCGGCGAATTCGCGCGGCGTCTTTCACGTTTTTTTACAAATGGCGGAAGCGCCTTTGATGTTTCCTTATAGTACTTTTTATTATAACGAGCGATTTATTTATTATAAGGCTCATTCATGAGGGTGAATTTCTCCAATAAGATTTCTCGGTATTTTCCTCTCCCACACTTCCAGTTTAATTGTAATATCTTTTGATAATTCCCGGTTGGTTGGTGATAATTAAACTGAACACACTGTTTACGCCATCTCCACAATAACACTCACAATTACACTGTCTGACGCGCGTTTCGATAACCAAGTTATCGTCTTCAGAGACTGTTACAGTTTACCTTCAGTTACTTGGCGCGACAGTGTAATTGTGAGTGTTGGTGTAGTGGTAGTGTAAACAGTGTGTTCAATATCCACAACTCAAAGCAGTAGATCAGTGTTAGACGATATCTGTTTTAGAAATTAAAGTTTTCGCGGTTCTTGATAATATTTTGGAATTTAAAACTGATTTTATGACCCCTGATGCATTTCTTCTTGAATTTCTGTATTTTGGTTTGTAATTAGTACTTCTAGATATTCAAAACAGTCTTCTTTTCCATTGCCCACTTTTATTGATAAATTAGGTTTATTTTTTGCGATCTCACTTCAAACTATATATTTTCTGTTCATTTATATGCAGTCCGCGTTCTCTTGCTTTCCCTCACTTAACTCAGTTGGGACGTTTTGCATTCCTATTTTTACAGTAGTTAAATTTGAACAACATGCTGAACATTGATCTTATGAATGTTCCTATGGAAAAATTGAACTTACAACTCAGCAATTTTTAAATAAAACAACCGAATTGAGTGCGTGGCATTATTAAAAAGGACCTTGTTGAATAAATTTGGACTAATTGGTGTTGTTCGTTGTAGATTGTATCGCTTTTACTGAAAAAAATACCTTTTGTTTCTTATAAATTATCCGGTAGTCCGGTCTGTTGACTTTGTTGATTGTTTTCACTTACTAAGCCACTAAATATGAACCAAATTTCTATGAATATTGAATGACAAAAACTTGTCACACCTTGTATTTAACTCAATCGGTGAAGGAGAATAATTCATCCCCGATTATATTGTAACACGAGATGGGTTTGTGAAATTTTATGGTTGAACTTGTGTTGTTCAACTATAAAATTGCATAACAGTATAGGCAAAGGACAAGTCACAGGAAAAAGAAGAATAACCTACACTTTTTAACGTCGCGTCTGACTGAGTAACAATCATTAAAGTTACCATAAAAGCCCACAAATAAAAACTTGGAATACTATGAATACACTAGGGTGTGGTTGGTGGTATAATTTACACTAAACACAGAAGTTTAGAGGAAGGCTTTTGTCTATGGTTTTAACCTCAAAACACCGAATGTTTCTTTATGTCACTAGCAATTAGGAAATCTAAGAAATCAGCTGATCTACGTCAAATGTCGCGTTTTATGATCTTAAGACTTCATAAATACTTTTTAGTTCTGTTTGTTTGAAACTATTACACTCGAAACTAAGTATTTTTGCAGTTTTTTTTTAATTTATTGCAAATAAACTTTTAAATAATTTAATAAACGGTGGTCTTGACCTCTTTTCATTTAAAGAACTTTAGTCAAAATCCTGCTCAGTTTCTACCAGTTTCCAATATACGTGCTTATTTAAACTATATTTACCATTTACTTAAACTAAGCAGAACACTGTATAGTTGAAAAAAAAAAACAACAAAACCACGTGTTCGGGGGGAAATTTGGCACTTCTTTAAATAGAAACTCTTCAAGGAGGTCTAAAATCACAAAAACCACAAAGAAACTTACGATATACCTAACCATTTGTTTGTCCCACAGCGGCCATTTTTAAATAGGTGAACATAACCTCAATTTGTAGTTCATTAATCATATATGTAATCCTTCTATATCGACAGAAAAGGTGAAGAATGTCCCACTATTAAGGTTCCGATACCTTGTTGAGAATGCGCAGAACCGAGCTGGAACCTCGGAGAATAGAGAAAGCGTTATCATTCTGTCTTCAAGAACAAAACTCACGTCAAATTCGTGTTCGATAAATCGTAGATTATATTGATCGTAAAAAATGTGGCGAAAAATATTCGTCCTGGAATCAAATGGAACAGAAAAAAAAACGTAACATAGAATAATATCAAAATAACCCTAGTATATTATTTTTTCAAAAGGCCGCAAGTGTTTTTCCACTCGTCAGCGTCCGCCACTTTCCGAGGCGCCTTCACCTTACGAACAATACCAATCAGAAATCACCCCTGCGTGAGTGAAGTGATAAAAAATTCCAGCATCGCGGGAGTCGTATGAAAAGGATCGTAAAGCGGGTCCATTGTTTTAGGTTATTTGTAGCATCCACTCAGTGCCGTAGACAATTTTTATATTTTTATTTTCAATCATAAAAAATCGATACAAATTGAAAATTCCTTCGTTCCAACCCATTCGGTTATACATCATATTATTGCTTGACGTCAGACATATTTTGGTTATTTATTGAAGATACATAATCATCAGCTGGTAGTTGATGATTATATTCATGAGTTGGCAATGTATACGTTTGTAAGATCGATATTACTCACAATTCTTGCCAAAAAATATAACTAACTGAAAGACACAACGATATATCAGTTTGTCTGTACGATTTTTTTCAAAATGGGACACTAATTCATATTAACGATCCCTAAAGGCCACAAAAGATGATGACTAAATTGCAGAAACTTCTGTAAATAAACAAACTTGTTATTTGTTTGTAACTTTAAATACATCACAACTGAAAAACTGAATATTCGTATACAATAGAAGCAAAACAGTTTAGAACGAGTTAAATTCAATATTAACATGAATAAATTGTTTTATATTTCCTCAATCATCATACTATTCTCAAAATCTAGCAACACTGTACGAATGTGACATCGTACTCGCTCTCAATTTTCATGTTGTTCGACTTATATGTAACAACAATGATAATCCAGGGCAAAAATGACAAGGATGGTGTATGCGGTCTGGCGTTGTCTTGCAGCAATATCGCACTACGGATTAAAATATCGCGTCGTTTTCATCTGTATACAGATTTCCCTGTATGTTCCAAAACACGTCTTTTTTCTTCCTCCACTCCATAGAATCTACCACTCCACTCTAAAATCGAGACCAGTCCAACATTCAGTGCAGCCGTTTCGACACTAAATTCCAAAAATTCCGATTTATATTTGAGCACCCTCGTAACAAGGGAGCTGTCACGTGCTGAAGCTACTTTGTTCTTGTTTCGTTATTGATGATGCCAAGTTTAAGTGAACAACGGGCAGCTGTGTTTTTAGAACAGTACAATATCGGTAAGACAAATGTAATTGAGGGTATTTTCGAGAAAATAACGTTGTTTCTCTTATTAAGGTTATTTTTGGTCTTACCTCGTATTTTCCTTGGTTCGTAATATTGATACTACTTCTGAAAATCTTCTCCCTCAATATATCTTCCATTTGCTTTGCGGTTTTTATTTTTGGGGAAGACCTACAAGTTACATAATGTTAAATCTGCTGAGTAAGGTTGATGTAGACAGACATGGCACCATATTACCTATTTGAAAGCGACTTGCGCATTTTTACAAGCCTTGCTCCATTCCTCAATCTATTTCCTCGCACATCGTGTCTCAAACGTTCCAGTTGTCACTTTTGGAAAGATCTCTGGTCCTACAAAACATTCACAGTAGCCATGTCCTTGATATTCGACTTTGCCTTTTCACGATAAAGTAAGTCACTAATTTTCGATTGAGGAATCTGAATTTATACCCTGCAAGTCATACTTTTAAGTCGAACAAAAATATTGACCGTTAAGACCGGATTTGCGTGGAAAAGATCTTTGGTTTTCACATGAATAGTAGTAGACTGACAAGATGATTAATTCGCCGTATTTTTTAATCGCACCTTGTACAATATTTCTCCGATGGAAATGTACTTTAAATTTTTTGATTATGGATTCGTAGATTATAAATGATCTTAACCAGGAAAGTATACGTTCAATGATAATAAATCATCACGTAGCTCGCTATTATTGAACAAGCTTGATTTAACTGGTTCACATTTACATAACTGGAAAATACTCAGCGTGAATTTCAAACCATTTGTTTTAGATTATAAAACAAAACTACAAAAGAAATTTTAATAATTATAATTAATTGATTTATTGTTAATAAAAATAATATTTTTATTATAGTAAAATTGACTAATACACGACTGATATGACAAGGAAACTGTGGGCATTACTAGAGGAACAAGTGAATGATTTAGATTTCAGAGACTGTGGTTGAGGATGCACATTTCATAGTATCCGTGGAGAACGATGATTTTCTCGTAGGATTATAGATGAGTCATGGATCCACACCAAGATGTAGAGTGTAAACCGCAAAAAATACAGACCACCAGCTTCGAGGTGTATCCTCACCAGTGAAGGTTACGTTAACCTTATTTTGTAATTATGTAGGTGTAATTTGAATAGATTACCTACAAACGGAAGCCATAATTATGGATTTCAGTTATAAAATTACGTAAGGTGATAAAAGAAACACGCCGCGGGAAGTTAATCAAAAGATAATTCACAGTTCTTCTATTGGAACTGCTGCAATAGCTTGAACATACTTTGAACTATTCGAGCTTTCGTCATATTATAAAGATTTGGTTCCCAGCGATCCAAAACCATACAACACGTGATAAAGAATTGAAGATTCGATTTAGACGATTTGTATTTATTTTTATACTCCATTCGGAAAGAGTGTAGAGTATTAAATCGATCCTTCTCCTGGCCACCATAGCCGTAGTCACAATTATGTGTTCGAAGATGAAAGTGGATGCTAAAGTGGTCCTCAGGAAGGCTTACATCGATGAAGATTACAAATATGCAATCCGCAGGAGAGTCCACTCATTTTACTTTAAAAAGAAAATTCCTACCATTGATAAAATTTTCATTGATAAAATTTTGACGTCCTTTTTGGAAGATCAGCAGAAATAAGCTTTGGCATTGAATTAAATTTTTTTGGGAAAAACAACGTAAAAGTTCATATTTAAAAGATTCCGAAGAAATCGTGTGTTGGAGAAGGTTTTATTTACGGACGATTAAGAAACTCCTTGTGGAAGGAAAAACTATTTTTCATTTGGACGAGACTTGGGTTAACGAGGGGCAAAATAAGGCAAGGTAAGATGGTTAACAATTTTAGACAAGCTTTCTTGGAGGGACTATCAACAGGATTTAGAGCTCCATCAGGAAAAGGCTGACGATTAATAGTAACACATATTGGCAGTGACAGTGGTTTTGTTGATGGTGACCTACTGTTATTTGGGTGACTATCACGAGGATATAAATGCAGATGTGGAATACTTTATACAAATGCTAGATCTTATTCCAGCCGGATCTGTAATTGTTCTTGACAACGCCAGTTATCACTCGAGACAAGTTGAAACACGAACTTTTGTCAATTGTCAAAATAAATAAAAATCCCAACAAGAAATGTAATATTGATGAAGTCAATCCGATCGAATTGATATGGGCCCGAGTGAAAGGCGAATTAGCTCGGAAAACCACAACATTTAAATTGATAGAATTTAGAGTATTACTAAACGAAGATTTAAAAAACGTTACTGCTGAAAAGCAGCATGTTATCAAAAAGGGAAAAAAAATGTGGGAATTAGACAACATTATTGATCAAACTGTAGAACCTTTCATGATTAATTCAAACAATTCATCCACTAGTTCTTCGGAGTTAATTCGGAATATGTTACAGGAAATATTTGTAGACTGTTGTATATATTATAGTAATGTGTAGTTTAGTATATTTTGTAATTTTATTTTTCATACTTCATAATTAAATAAAAATAACTGTATATATTAAAAAGTAATAATAATATTTTATTAATTACGAAAAACCCATTTCAACGGCTATGATGCTAAGGATTTTCTTACTTTTTGGGGATATTTAGGGGTTGGTGTGAAAGTATTAAAATAGAGAGAGAAATAAAGATATCCTTCAATTTTGGAAAGAAAAGGATGGCCATTATATAGGTAACCGCTTACATTTTAGTACGGTCAATTATGGGTAAAATATATCTATGTCCAGTTATTTATTTATCATTGCCATATCAAAATTTTGGACGTAAAATACCGTACTAGAAATTTCAGGGTTTTGCAATTTATAATGAGCATTCATTACTCTACGCTCTTTCCAAATAGAGTATAATATAAACAGAAATGTTATTACATAATTTCAGGGCCGCATTAAGTTTTATAAGGCCCGGGGCTAAAATAATGTATGGGGCCTTTTAAGGAATTCGGAAAATTCACAAAATAATATCAATACGTTAGATTTGTGGTATCAAAAAATACAGAATGATTTCCAAATGCTATAGCCCCTCCCCAAGCCCTAGCTTAATCCGGCCCTGCATTATTTTGATACGAAAAACCGCCATTTTTAATGTTTTACTTACTTGTACATTAGAACAACAACGAATTGGTTAAAATAATTCAAATTTCAATCGCTTATGCTTATATATATTTTTTATGTGAATGTATTAATTTATATTTTTGTTTACAGGTAAGTTGAAAAAGACCAACTGTAAGAACTGAAGGTAATTCATATATTTCTATACTATTAGATTCAAAAAAATTATATTTACTTTATATAAATACTTGCGTTATTTCTATCCCTTATAAAAGGTAACCTCAATTACGCTTAATAGTTTGTAGTTTAGGATGTACAATTGTCTTAATAAAATATTAGTAATTCTAATAAGTTCATCAAAAGTTTTAAACAATCGAGGTTGATTTTCACACCTTGTCCACCCTTAAAATCAGTTTTTGTCCAACCCTCGTAAACCAATTTAGATACAGATCGATATCGATTTGGCTTACATAAATTATTATCGCTTTCGATATAGTCCATACAGTCCCATTAGATATTATTACTCTTTCCTTGCTTCTTCCAACTCGATCTTCATGTAAAGTAACATATACAAGGTGTTCAAGGACTTGATGCAAAACATTCGGGAATGAAAATGATGCTGTGAAAAATGTACAGTTATAGCCAAAGAAAGCATTCACCATAAAGAGACATTCTGAAGAAAATTACCTTAATTCGTAATTATTTATTGAAAATACTTACAGGTATGTCAGATGCATGTCACCATGGATAAATTCTACCATACGGAAACTTCAAATACGATATGATAATTATTGATGAGAGATTTTGAAAAAATTGCCTGTTACATGAAAAATAATTATTAATTCCTTTCAAGTTTTTCCTTATATTATCTTCTATAGTATGTGGTAAAAATGTCTATTCATTTATTCATTCGTTCTCAATGAATAATCGAATAATCACAATTTATGATATTTTTTTTCATAATGTCTCTTTATGGCGAACGATTTCCTAAGCATGTTCAACGATCTAAAAATCTACATATCTTCTAAACTATAATTATTAACCATCGAGCATGAGCCGCCCCTGGCCTTCAGATAGTATTTATTTCGTCAAATACACTACATGAACATACGTAATCATCCATTAAAAATTCATAATGTTCGAATGTATAATTTATAAAATATACTTAAAGTAAGTTCTAATTTCGCAACTTTAGAGACCTATAACTCGGAAACGAGGGGCCGCCATCATAAATTTTTGTCCATGGCACTGTATTATTTTCTCCTCATTGACAGTAACGTCCTTTTTTACGGCAGTTGCATCAAAATGTTTATTAGTGGAATAAAAGAAGGCGTTCCTTCCTTAAGACTTCGTTTGTATTCTTCCACTATTTTCTCTTTATGGGAATATTGGACTTATTATTCCAATATCTCATCTCTCCGGCTTTTGTTCTTCATTCCAAATTCTCCTTATTATTCTGATTCTTCTTTTCTGTCCTGCATTCTTATTTTTCTCTATCTTGTCCAAGATTTCTTCATTTATTGATTCCACATTTACTTTTTCCTTCCCTTCTTTCTATTCCAGTTCTTTCTCTTGTCCATTACGCACTTCATTAAAGTATCGAGTCCATTTTTTAACTTTTCCTTTGTTTATTGCGTTTCCCGTTATCCCTGATATAAGGTACTTAATCAATCCCTCTTTTGATTTCTTTGCCTATTGGTAAAAATTTCTTCATTCCTTGTTTTCAATACGAGGACCTCCGATAAGCTATAAATAAAAGACAAGTTCATATAAAGCAATAATTTTATTACCAAAAGATTGGTTACTTTTCGACATAATCACCGAAGAGATGTAAGACATTTGTAATATCTATAGACAAGCTTTTCAATACCCTCTTCAAAGAAAGTTGCCACCAATGTACCCTAACCGTTCAGTAATCGTTGTTGAACCTTTTAGAAATTCCGTAGACCAAGCAGTAATGATGAATCTGCGGTTTTCTTCTGTCAACTCGTTGAACCAAGTCATCTGAAACGACAGATTTGCCTCCTTGACTCCCTTCATCAGTACGGTCATCTTTAAACTTTCGACACCATCACTCATGAGGCTTTCCCCAAACACACAATTCATTCTCCAATTGATTTCCGCACCACTTTGGCATTCAGCCTGTAGAAAACGAATGTTTACGTGGCTGTAGCATAACGCCGACTGACGCTTGAATGTCAAATAATGGCGGAATGTGTAGCGCGAGAACTTTTCGCAGTTGCCTCTGTCTGAGCATCTTTTTAATATTCTGAGTATTCTCTCAAGTCAATTTCTAGTGAGTTTAGTCGTACTAGATTCCTTTTCTCCTCCAGTTTCTTTTTACACTTCTCATAGAACCAGGATTTGAAAATTGAAATGTGGTTCTACATCATACCGTATTAAGAAAACTGCTTAAACAAATATTGTGAATTCTGAAGATTATAGTGACCGTAATAGTAATTAGTACCCGTCAGTGTTGAGATGAGAACTAAATATATTATTAATAAGATTAAATTTCGTCCAGTTTCAGTTGATAATGGACTAGTCGGTGTATTTCTATCAGAGATCAGTCCAATAATAGCTGCCCTATAACAAAAGAAACCATACACAATCAACCCATAATCAAGCAGTCCGTGGACTAAATAGAACCGTCCCTCTACCTCCCTGACCCTAATACTGTTCCCAGAGACGTACTCAGAGGAAAAATATGATTTGAAATATCAAATAAACTTATAAAGACCTTTTCTAATGACTTTTTTTTATCACTAAGTGATGGTAATGTCGACAAAATACTTTCCAGTCCTCCAATGTATAAAATAGCGATTAGTACGAAAGTATTTTATAATTACATTGTTTTTTATTGAATCATTACATATTCCAATCTAATTTTTATTGTTTTCACTCATGTTAAGTTCCTTCACACACTTGACGAATGGACTATAATAATTATTTATCCTCCTATGTAAATTATTGACTATAATAAATGTAGCAACTTTTCCATTTTGGTACTGATGTAAAATTTAGTTTTTTGACTTTATTTGTTTAATACATACGCTCGGTTTCGGTTTATGCATCTCATACAAAAAATATTTATCCATAATACCAACACAAGTCTGATCGACTGATTCAAATTTCTTGGGGTCATCCTGTATGTGCTTTCTCTGATACGTATGTATATCGAAAATTCAAAAAGATTTCTGGCGGATTCAAATGGAGGCAAGAGAATAAAGAAAACAACATCAGACATGGGAAAGCATATTTGTTTGAAGACCAAAGAAACAACTTTGAAATAGAGCAATTGAGGACCAGAAATCCCACAACGAGAAGTTCCCGTAGCACATGGCGAGGCAGCAGACACGTACAATCAAAATTCCTTAAACTGCTTGATTCTAAAACGATAACCCTGATTACAAAGATGTTCAACAGCACATATGATAATCGAAGAACTGGTTGACTTCCGTGAGCCTCCTTTTCAAAGTAATTGACAAGGGATTTTAGGGTTCATAAATGCTGTTGGTACGAGGGAAGCATTGCTCTCAGTACGGGTCCTGATACAAAGAAGCAGATACGTAAATTGCGATGTGTATGCATGTTTAATAGACTATGAAAAGGCATTCGATCGAATGAATCATGATATTCAAAAAATATCACTAACGATCTGAAAATAATTGGAAACCTCTGGTGAAACCAATCCGCAATTCTTAGTATCAAAGATCTGATTGTATCTTGAAGTATTCTTAGCTACAAACGTCAATAAATCCTCTCAATTGAAACTTATGTTTATTAAAAATCTGTCTAGTTGTAATTAAACACGTACCCGCCTCTGAATCGTAACTGCCCGCCATCGATCTCGATTATGTTCGACCATTCTAATAGCTCACATCGAAACAATAATAAACAACAACAACACTACTCTTCGAAAGATCATTTATCAACGGAACGGTTGAATTTGGTTTGGCAGCACAATCATTATTATTAATATTATTATTAGTCACCTGTGTCTATCAATAGCAATGGCGCCGCACAAAGGCAGTTACGGGTGGCTGCGAATCCAAACAAATAGTGATCCAGGCGGTACGGCCGACAATCGCTGCTCCAAATTGAGAAACTTTATTTCATCTTTTTCAACTTTGCGTAAAAAATGAAAACAGCAAATCATCTATATGCGATTTGCGTTAAAATGCTTATATTTTTATCCTTAAATAACGAATCCTAAAGAAGAGGACGCAGGATTGAGAGGACCTGCAAATGTTATTTGAATGATTAAAAAACAATCAGTCCGTCTAAATGAAAAGTCAGTATCAAAATATTATAACCTGTGGCGTTCCGCAAATCACAGTTTTGAGACCAATATTATTTATATTCTACCTAACTAGCTTAATCTCCCTGGGTATCCAAAGGGAACTCTTCATGAAAATATTGTGATCAAAAATTCTTAACAGTTAACTAAGAAAAAACAATGTTTAAGTCAGCGAAACTGATATCAAATGATGATAAAGTTACCAATAGTAAAATATTGGGTAGCAGAGTTTAAAGTCGTATGATCTGCGAAGACCAAATGAGGTGACGACTCAAGGAATCTTGAAGAAAATCTAAAGTGGTACTAGATGTTGGTCGATTGAAAATGTGCGAGCTAGCAGACATAGTAGGCATTTCAAAAAGTGCGGTAGATCACAAATTTGAACATGAGGAAGCTGTGCGCAAGAAGACTGCCGCATTTGCTCACAATAGAACAAAAACAGCGTCGTGAAGATGCTTTTTTGGAATGTGCGTGGAAAAATGTTCATTGGCTATCTTGAAAAAGGTAAAACTATCAACTCCGAGTATTATGCGAACTTATTGCGATGTTTGAGCGAAGAAATTAAGCAAAATCGATCGCATTTGGCTAATAAGAAAGTGTTGTTTCACGAAGACAATGCACCAGCTCAAAATTAAGGAATTAAAGTTTGAATTGCTACACTCTTGGCAAGATATTTAGCCAATTCGGAGTATTGTCGGTTCCCAGACTTGAAAATGGCTCGGCTAAGGAGCTTGACGATTCTTATTATGGAATGGGCTAGGTACTACTGGAACCATCCTCGTAAAACTCTGACTGGTAAGGTTAAACTCAATGAATTGAAAGAAAAACTTATTAAACCTGATGAAATCATAAGTAATATCTGTTTACGTATGTGAAAATTGCTACGCCTCAATTCAATTTACTTTGCTTGCTGAACGTTGGGTTGAAGCTATAAAAGACGATAAGCTTTACTTTCAATGTTAAAGCTTGTTTTTTGTATGATTATTTAATACAACAACAAAATGAACATGAGTCGATACTATTTACAAGACATATCGCATATTAACTGAAAATTTGGACGTGAGTAAACTGTGGGCAAGATGGTTGCATCGCGATGATGTTTCCTACGAGTCTTTGGCAATGTTTCACAGAAATAAAACCGTATCATAACAATGGATGAAACGTGGGTCCATCGCTTCACACCCGAAACAAAGGAACAATGGACAAAAAAAGCAGAACCAAAGAAAGAAAAGACAGTTCCATGTCATGGCGTCGGTTTTTTGAGATGCGCGTTGCGTATGCATTGATTATCTTTAAAAATATTATGAATTAAAGTTTGAATTGCTACTTCATGCGCCCTATTCGCTAGATTTAGCCCCCTGGGACTATTTTCTGTTCCCATTTTTGAAAAAATTGCCCGGTGGTCAAAGATTTTCCAACAATGAAAAGGTGATGTCGAAATTTAATGGCTATTTTGAGGATTTTGGCGATTCTTTTTATTAAAAGGGTATCGAACATATTTAACATCCAGAAACCTGCGATGACTGGTATATAAATTCAAATACTTCCACAAAATCCTAAATATAATCAGTCTAAAAACTGTACATTATACGCTTATTGAATGACGACTAACAGATGGAATACTTGGATGGGGTGGTGTGGTCAACAGTTTTCTGTGTAGATAGTTTTTCTTAACTAAACTTCTACTAGAAGATGATTCTATAAGATCAGGTATTTTCCTTTATTTAATAATGGTGTAGTTTTGTAATTTTTCCAGTAGTTTGTTATCGGATAACATTGGATGATGTATTTGGTCTTTTCTCGAAGATAAGTTGTTACTATTTTTAAGAACTATAAGTAAGTTGTTTATTGTGAATGTTTTATACAGAAAAAATCATTTCCTGCTTCAAGTTCCAGAACAGGTTCGTGATATTCAAACTGAAGCCAACTCGCGATAAAACTCAAGAATCATCCTCATAAATAGTCTGGTAATTCACTGTCTTCTACCTCTATGTCTGTCAATTCGCTGCCACACTTTAATATTTCTTCAAAGATTGAAAAATACTTATTGAAGCTGTTCGATTTCGATATCTCCAACTTCTTTTCCTATATCTATGTCGATCAATGCGTTCAAACAACAGTCCGTGTGAAAAAGACTTAAATCGCTGTATGTGAACATCATATTTTTGGAATTTCCACAGAATAAAATCAATTTTTTTTCTGCTTAACTTCGTTGTTGATATGTCAGTCATCTTTATTGAAATATCAGTTGGAGTTTCTTAAAATATAACACACGGTTTTTGTATGTTATATGTGTTCAGTATAACGTTGAAAAAAAAATTATTCATCATCCGGCAGCCAAAATTAGCAAACACTTTTCAAGCCGCGCACACACACAATAAAATCAACATAAAAAAATATTTTCTTTACGTTTTCATCTAAAGTTTTCGACAGCGTTCGCAGTATGTTTTTATTTCATTTTCAAAGCACGTAAGGCCCGACTAATTTTCTATAGAACTTTTTGCCGAAAGAGAGAGAATTCGTGGATGAATAGTTTTAATAAAATTCTATGTGTAAGGCCCTCGAAACTGGCACGCGGGATTTCGAATTTTCAAAGTGGATTTTTAGTTTCATGTTTTTATTTAGAATAAATCATTGAAATTTAACTTTTTTAATATTCTAACTAATTTATTTACATAAATATTCGCGATTAATTTATTTCTATATTCATTGGAACAACATACTATTTCAAAATCACAAAATTCCTCCTGTTTAGGTGTCGGTGTTTGTTCTTTTCTTCTTTTATTATAATAATAATGATACACTATTGTATTTCGTAAACGCACAACTTTAATTACTTATATTATCCTTGCATCTCATATATTGATATTGAATTATTATACATTAAACGAATTTTCATAAATTTTACGTCTGCTACTCTTGTGGTGTGTATCTTGAATGGCCTGGGTTTTTGCTGTCTCTCTTCTGGGTCCTCGTGGTCGCAGCGTTGCCAGGTTTAGCTTCCATATAAAATTTAGTAGTTTAACTTTTTAACATTATTTACAATATTTTTCCCACTATCTTGTTACTAATTAACTGTTTCACGAAGTTACAAGGGTAGAAAAAAGTCACAAAACTGTAATTTATTTTTCACAGAGTTACAGTTGTAACTTCTAAAGTTGCAAGTGTGAAAAAAAGTTACAAGTGTAAATTTATTGTTGACGCTCAAGATACAAAGGTCTCCACTCCTCAGGTTTTGTGAATAGAACTTCCACACCATCATAAACAAGAACAAAAGTTGACAATATTGAGAAAACAAGGAAAGTTGACTTTTTTAAAAGAAATTTACGATTCCAAACACATTTTATTTGAGGTTTTCTTAGAAAAAAATCGATGACTGACAAAGTATAACTCTTTCAGACAGTGCCTCACTTCTTGTGGTTGGACGTCGCAGTCTGTGGCCAATACCTCCAAGGAGTGATTCCATTTTGGTAGAAGTCATTCGAAATCTCTCATTAAATTTGTTTTTACTCTGAATGTTCTACGTTCTTCGGGATATTTGACGTCTTCCATATAATTCAACAAATTCCTCATCAGAGGATTCCCACATTTTGAATGCAAAAAAGGGAGAGAAATTGAAATAATTATGAGAATTATCATAGTGAATTTTTCCTGGTTTCCGAATACCTTAAGGGGGCCCCGTCATTACGTTAGCCCCGTGCCTTATAAATCTTAATCCGGCCCTGCTGACCGCGAAATCTTTTTATTCAAGTTCCATTATCAAAAGTAAACTTAATAAATTAATATTGAAACTTTTAATATTTCAAAGAAATCACTAAATAACCATTTATGTGCATCTGTTACAAAATTAATACCTAGCGCAACACTGTCCAGACTCCAGCTCGAACGTTTTAATCTTACATATGACACACCCACCGTACCATATGCACCGACTGCGGATCCCGAGAAATATCCCACCTCTGTGATCTCTCTATACAAAAAAAATCTCAAAAGCGAAACAGCCGGTGCGCGTTGATACGTTGTGAAAGGGAAAACGTCAACACAGTGCAATAGTGTTAAAAATAGCAACAATACCACGATACACGAATGTAACTAAACAAGGGAAAGAGGAAGAGAGACGCGCGAAACGGTAAATACGAAATTGACCTGCTATATTATCAATACAATTAGCGGGGTTAAAGGGGAACTGGGCTTTGATCGGATTCACTCGAATATAGGGATCGGTCGATATATTTTGTTTTATTTAAGCGAATCGTTCATTTCTGAATACGCATTTGAAGATAACCAAAAAAAAAATTGCAGAGATGACTAAATCTTTGGTTATATTAACATAATGGGCGCTGCTAATATGTTCGATTTGTGGTCATAATTACGAAACAAACAAACCGACTGGCGTTGGCTTACTTCGAACCATACTCGCGAAACAAAAGTCGAGATGAGTACGAAGACGAGACTCGTTTCGCGAAACAGTTTCGCGCAGTGGCAACCCGGCTTAACTTGTATACATAGTATATTATGTTTTCATAAATTTCTTAAACATTTTCATCTTTATACTTTTTGTATGTTTTTCTTGATAAATCGTCTAGATTTACGGTCTTTGTAATAGAAAATTAGTTTCAAAAACCACGTAAAAATCGACGTTTCGAGCTGTATCAAAATACGTTTTTAAATGAGGAACACGATGATGAAACCGAATTTGAGATAAAATTAATTTTTTCTTTTGAATCGCTTATCACTGTTTCGTATGGAATATGGCGTTTAATATCACGTAATATGACGGGATTTTGTGGCATTACACCTTTGAGAATTGGTAGTATTGATGTTATTTAAATGCAACTAACAATTAATGTTTATTGATCTGCATAGGGAAGCTAGAATTTCATCCAACAAATATTCTCATTCCCTTAAGACAGAACACAGTTCCTTCAATGCTAATGCTGCAGGTATTGAAGTTAGAACAGACTAACTATCCGTTAAATACGGAAAGGAACTAAGTCAATTGACTTGAGGTCATTCTACACTAAACATCAACTTTAACTCGTACATAAGGTGCAACCTGATTTTACTCCTTTCTGCAGTAAACAGTGAAGCTGCTCAAATACATATCTAACATATTAAACTGTCAAAATATGATCTTATTTCTTCAATTCAGTTTACTGTGTATTAATTTGTTTTATTCCATTTTTTATTCCTTACTTTCAATGGGTCCGTATACTGTTTAATCCCAAATATTTAGCCTCCGCCTGAGCTCTTCTTGAGATGCTGAAGTCCGGTTTTTATACCATTTTTTTGGTGGTCTAGTGATTTGCAAATGTTATGTGTGGTCAATACGACATGGAAACATGGACATTAAAGATATCGTCCATCAATAAACTAGAAGCCTTCGAAATGTGGACCCTTCGAAGAATGTTGCGTATACCATGAACAGACAAATTGAGGAACGAGGATGTACTAAGAAGAGCGGAGACTGAGTTGTTCAATTTGATCAAGGTACCAAAGGTTGGATACTTATTGATCTGGATAGTTCCTTCAATGCTAATGCTGCAAGTATTGAAGTTAGAACAGACTAACTATCCGTTAAATACGGAAAGGAACTAAGTCAATTGACTTGAGGTCATTCTACACTAAAAATCAACTTTAACTCGTATATAAGGTGCAACCTGATTTTACTCCTTTCTGCAGTAAACAGTGAAGCTGCTCAAATACATATTTTACATATTAAGCGTATACTGTTTAATCCCAAATATTTAGCCTCCTCCTAAGCTCTTCTTGAGATGCTGAAGTCCGGTTTTTATACCATTTTTTTGGTGGTCTAGTGATTTGCAAATGTTATGTGTGGTCAATACGACATGGAAACATGGACATTAAAGATATCGTCCATCAATAAACTAGAAGCCTTCGAAATGTGGACCCTTCGAAGAATGTTGCGTATACCATGAACAGACAGATTGAGGAACGAGGATGTACTAAGAAGAGCGGGGACTGAGTTGTTCAATTTGATCAAGGTACCAAAGGTTGGATATACAATACCACAATTGATCATACAAGGAATGATCGAAGGAAAGATATTCTGATATACTTTGCACTCCTTTTCATTTTGTAAACTAAATCAGTTCACGACTTGTTTAGATTTTAGAAAAGCTCCTAGTCGATGAGGTTAAGGTGTGTAGAATATGGTAGATGTTGAAACAATTCGACCATATTTGATATCGACTTGTTTGGCCAATTTATTATTTAGTTTTAAAACGTATTTTATTTTCGTAATTATGAAATCGTCCCTATAAATACCTAATTCTCTAACGTTAAAACAGTTCCCCTTGAAACGCAACACTAACCATCGCGTTCGAAATAAAAGACGATCTTTCCCGGTAGATGACGTGTCGATCTATCCCCTTTAAAAGCAAAGCCACCCCTACTCAGTCTGTCCTAATCGGTAACAGGCGTTCCCTTTTCTTTAGTGGACTTTCTTTTAACATAGGATGTTGAATATTGGACCGATCTTTACAATTTTGATAGTCTGAGAAGGTTTTGAGGTCAGGAAAGGACATTATTCAAGATTCAATGTCAATGTTTTGTATCACAGTCGTACGGTAAAAGTTAGTTTTCTTGTTTTTATATATCGCAATGACATTTATGTCTTATACATGTGATTAATAAATGTAAAAAAGGAATTTATATAACAACGATGTCCAAGAATGTTAACAGTGACATAATTCATTTATAATAATATTGTGAAAACATTTGTTTGTAATAAAGTACTTTACAGATTTTGAAAATTCTTTTACTAATGTACAGCTGGGTTATGGACGTTATAATGGGTGTTTAATAGAAAATTTGATTTTATTTTTGAACATAGTTTCCTTCGGGAGCAATACAACGATACGAGTGGCGATTTTTCGATATCATTTTCATTTTCGGCGACAACCTCTTCATTGATGCAAAATTTCTGTCCAGCGAGCAACCTCTTCAAGTCTAGCTTCAAGAAAAAGTCACTGGAGGCTAAATCTAGAGAATACGTTGTAAGCAGAAGCAATTCGAACCCCAACTGAATTTTAGAGCCCTATTTACAGTCGAGCTATTTCAATCAGCTTCACCGAAATTTTGTGGACTGCGTGCTTCGTCCCCACTACTCTAATCGCCTCGTTGAAACTTACCAAACCACTTCTCAACAATTGATTTTCATGCCAAGCATTGACCTCAATATTTTTTTTATATTTACGAAAGACCAACTTACATCAAAATGTTTACCATCTAAAAATAAACATTGTTTACTCTCAGTTCACTGATTGTTCAAAAATAATTTATAAAGGAAATTCTCGGTAGTTGTTTCTAAAAGTTTAAACATCTTTCACTTTGACCCATCTCAAAAAACTGCATAAATAATTACATTTGTAGATTGAGAGGTCTAGATCAGGGATTCCCAGTGGTCTGGGTGAACCTCCAAAGTACACTTTGGATGCAACAGGAATATACGTAAATTTCTTTCGTTAGTACTCCATCTTCATATTGAGTCACAAGATATGACTGATATGTATCAGCAGAAGGTCTTTTAAAACCCGTAATATGTTGAAGAAAAAGCTTTGCAACTTCTGATCTAGATCTTTAATTTTCTTGATTTTTATTGTCCCCGTTCGAGATATATAATGAAAAATCCATAAAACAATTTATCCCAAATGTTATTTTTAAATGAAATTTTATAGGAAAGACTGTACAATACTTAGAAAACTGTTGGAAACAAAAACCGCACTGACAGAAAACTGTTGGAATATAGAAAATAATTGGAGGTTTACAAAACAAACAAAACTGTTTGAGATTATTGAAAACTGTTAAAATTATAGAAAACTTTTGGTAATGTAGTAAGAAGAAACGTGGAAAACTGTTTGTAATTATTGAATCTGTTGGAATAATGTGAAATGAATTGTAAGAATATTTGGAAACTGTTATAAAGGTAGAAAATGATTGGATACCATAAAATTAGGTTGGTAATCAAAGAATATTGTTAAACATTGGATACGTGAAAAATTATAAGGGACTAAAAAAATAATTGAAGATGGTTGGAAATACAAAAATATTACATAGAGGTGAACAAATCTGATTGAAAAGAGTTTATAGGAAAATATTATATAGAGATTATAGAAAACTGTTTAAAATGATAGGAAACTGTTTAAATTGAAGAAAATAACCTGAGGTTATAGAAAAATATTTCTTAGAAGTAGATAAAACTGTTGAAAATTATAGAAAATGATTTAAAATTATGGGAAATTGTTGAAAACTGCTGGAAATATAAAATATTACATAAAGGCAGACTAAACTGTTGGAAATCATTAAAAACAGTTTAAAATTATGGGAAACTGTTGAAAATAAGTTGTGGTTATAGGAAAACATCAGTAGAAGTAGTCTAAACTGTTGGAAATTATAGAAAACTGTTTAAAATGATAGGAAACTGTTTGAATTGTAGAAAATAACCTGTTGGAAATTATAGAAAATGATTTAAAATTATGGGAAATTGTTGAAAACTGCTGGAAATATAAAATATTACATAAAGGCGGACTAAACTGTTGGAAATCATTAAAAACAGTAAAAAATGATGGGAAACTGTTGAAAATAAGTTGTGGTTATAGGAAAATATCAATAGAAGTAGACTAAACTGTTGGAAATTATAAAAAACTGTTTAAAATGATAGGAAACTGTTTGAATTGTAGAAAATAACCTGAGGTTATAGGAAAATATTTCCTAGAATTAGTCAAAACTGTTGGAAATATAAAATATTACATGAGGGCAGACAAAACTGTTGGAAATTATGAAAACCAGTTTAAAATGATAGGTAACTGTTTAAATTGAAGAAAATAACCTGAGGTTATAGAAAAATATTTCTTAGAAGTAGATAAAACTGTTGGAAATTATAGAAAATGATTTAAAATTATGGGAAATTGTTGATAACTGCTGGAAATATAAAATATTACATAAAGGCAGTCTAAACTGTTGGAAATCATTAAAAACAGTTAAAAATGATGGGAAACTGTTGAAAAATCATTAAAAACAGTTAAAAATAATGGGAAACTGTTGAAAATAAGTTGTGGTTATAGGAAAACATCAATAGAAGTAGACTAAACTGTTGGAAATTATAAAAAACTGTTTAAAATGATAGGAAACTGTTTGAATTGTAGAAAATAACCTGAGGTTATAGAAAAATATTTCTTAGAAGTAGATAAAACTGTTGAAAATTATAGAAAATGATTTAAAGTTATGGGAAATTGTTGAAAACTGCTGGAAATATAAAATAATACATAAAGGCGGACTAAACTGTTGGAAATCATTAAAAACAGTTAAAAATGATGGGAAACTGTTGAAAATAAGTTGTGGTTATAGGAAAATATCAATAGAAGTAGACTAAACTGTTGGAAATTATGAAAAACTGTTTAAAATGATAGGAAGCTGTTTGAATTGTAGAAAATAACCTGAGGTTATAGGAAAATATTTCCTAGAATTAGTCAAAACTGTTGAAAACTGTTGGAAATATAAAATATTATATGAGGGCAGACAAAACTGTTGGAAATTATGAAAACTAGTTTAAAATGATAGGAAACTGTTTGAATTGTAGAAAATAACGTGAGGTTATAGGAAAATATTTCTTAGAAGTAGATAAAACTGTTTTAAATTATAGAAAATTGTTTAAAATCATCGGAAAGTGTTGGAAATATAAAATATTGCATAGCAGTAGATAAAACTGTTGGAAATTATAAAATATGGTTTAAAATGATTGGAATTTGTTGATAAAGTAGAAGGCCTTATAAAAACCTTAGGGACAGACAAAACTGAAATATTAATATAACTGTTGAACATGTGAGAAACGATTGAATACTATGAAAAACTAATTAAAATATTGGGAAACTGTTGTAAATGTAAAAAATGACGGAAATTGTTGAGAATATAAAAAATAACTGTACAAAACTGTTGAAAATTATAGAAAAAAATCATAAGGTAGAAGTGTTGTTCAACTGGTACGAGTTATGCCTTGAAGAGATGAATACAGAAAATAAAGTTTTTTTTTGACCAAATGTGTGGTAAATCATGGTCTAATGATCAAAAATTGTTTACCCCTACAAGTGTATAGGGAAAGTCGGGCCGTTAACTGGCCTATATTAAAGACAGAACATCTCGCTATGTGTGGCACATTTTACCTTTCGTCTTTGTTCTTACTCCGTTTCGTTCTCTTTCGTTTCCTTGTTCATTTTCTGGTGAGTTTGGGTCCGTCGAATACTTGCTACCCCATCCACATGAGACCGAGTCAGTTCAATAGAGGTTAAATAAATATTGACATTTAATGAATTTCCTGAATGTTTTATTGGGGGCGAAGTTTCAGGCGAATCGATTGTATTTTCAGGGTTGCGGAAAGGCGAAACAATTGATAATAAATGTATTTATCGAGTTTTGGGGGTGAAAATTGAGAAGGGTGAAACTAAAAATTCTAACTGAATCTTCCAGATTAGTGACCATACTGAATTGTTATTTGTGATATATTCCTGGCGACTTTTTTCAATTATAATTAATATAAAACAAATTATAATGTAGAGAAAAAAGGTTTTTTTGATGAAAAAAAGTGACACCAATGGAAAATAACGAGGTCTAGCTATTAAATAACGAAACTGGTTACGAAAAAGGGTTTCTATTATAAAAATTATTCTACATTCGAATGCTCCCCTTCAATATACTCCCCTACCCTCGCCACACGCCTTTCCATACGTTTTTTCCATTGATCGAAGCAGTGCTGGAAGTCTTCTTTGGTGAGGGCTGCCGTTTTTTGGTTTACCGCTTCACTTTCAAAGCAGATTTTATCTTTGGAAACAATAAAATGTAGCACGGTACCAAATCTGGTGAGTACGACGGGTATTCGACAGGTACAAACATTAAATATGATTAAATTATAAAAAAACTACCGCATACTGTAAAAATAGAAACTAACCAGTAAATTTGTTTGTATTTTAAGGCTCAAAATTGCATTTTCTTGCAAATTTATTTTTATTTTTGCGATATTTCTTATCAGTCTCTATCTTGATTCGTGATTAAACGTTTCTACACCATCAACTTGTTAAACACGTTTCAATTTGTATTTTTTATTGAGAATTACACACCGTGACTTTATCAATTTATTAATTCCCACACAGATTGAAAAATGAAATGATCACGATCTAAATTTTGCGTGTATACACATCCGTAGTCTCGGTGGTTCGAGGCATTTCTCTCCACTTCCTGCAAAAATGAATTCAGTCGCTTGTAAGATTTCGTCTCTAATTTCGTTCCCATCCATGAATTAATAAAAAAATGTTCGATGGTTGTTTATCCTTGCGGGTCTCGAAGTTTTGTAATCTACGGATCGATAGACGAAATTGAACTGACAATGGCGCCAATACAGGGAGCAGAAAAGTCTACTTAAGATTTTTATGAAACATTGTATAATTCTTTTATGGAAGCTTTTGTAGCTGCTCTTGGAGAAGACAATTATGGAATAGAGCGAGAAGACTCATTGGCGTTTGTGCAGTTGAATTTTTTGTTAATTTCATGTAAGTGATAACAAGAAAATGGATTTTATCGCTGCCCATCGAAATTATTGGGCATCCACTTGTGATTTTTACATGGCCAATTGGTCCAGCCCGAAGTTCTTTGTGGATGTTCAGCTTGTAAACTGTTGCTTTGTAGGTTTATAAAAGGGCACGAATTTCACAATTATTCAAACATCTTTTTAGCTTAAAAGGATGGAAAAAATTACAACGAATATGAATTTATACTTAAAATCATAGGAAGTTGACCAATTACACATTTAAAGAGTACGCCAATGATAGAGTCGATAAAGGAAAACAATAATAAGGCAAATCGGTGTTCGGCGAATGGCAACGAAAGAAAAAAAAGAAGCTACTGAGGGTGTGCTGCGGATCGATGTAAAGTTACGTAATCAACGTTATAATAAATTCGAAGCCACCGCATCTACCAAAAAAAAAAAAAATACCAAAAGTATTGCAGTAGAAATTATTGTATACAAAATGAACATTTTCGTTTTTCTATTTGCAGTTTTAAATCTTTCTCATTCATTCGAATAGAACCGCGACAAAAAAACCAACAGTTACATCAATCAATTTATATAAAACGTATAGAATAGATGAATGAGAAGGATTACAAGATTTGATGTGTAAAAAAAAACTAAGTATTGTTGAAAAAATATTGCGAAATGAGTCCATAGAAGCCGAATCAGATTCAAGTATCGAGATTAGAAATGCTTGGCGTCACGATAACTTTAATTAATAAAAGTTTTCAATAATTTAATGATACTTCAGTTATTTAAAGTTTTTAAATAACTGGTACTCAGATGGGGTGAACCAACTTTTTAAGCAACGACTCTAAGAGTGGAAAACACATTGTGAATTGAATTATTAAAAACTAAAACAATTCCCGAACACCATAATTAGGTCGTAGGGGTGGACGGCCGTGAAGTCGTTGAGTACATATGCCTTCAGATAGGCCCGTCGTGCCCCCCTTGACGAGAAACCGATCAGGCGCTTTAGCTTGAACACTTTGATATCGTTAGGCAGGTTGTGGGATATTTCCAGGTGTTTGAACCGCGCTCGTGTGAGTGATCATCCCCCATGGTGTTTCAGTCTCCAGTTAGGCAGGTTGTGGGATATTTCCAGGTGTTTGAACCGCGCTCGTGTGAGTGATCATCCCCCATGGTGTTTCAGTCTCCAGTTACGCAGGTTGTGGGATATTTCCAGGTGTTTGAACCGCGCTCGTGTGAGTGATCATCCCCCATGGTGTTTCAGTCTCCAGTTAGGCAGGTTGTGGGATATTTCCAGGTGTTTGAACCGCGCTCGTGTGAGTGATCATCCCCCATGGTGTTTCAGTCTCCAGTTAGAAGTCCGGTCACTAGTCTGATTTCGCGCCTATTTAGCCGGAGCAGTACTTTAGTGAGTGGGCCCCGTCTATACGGGCCATCTCTGCCGAGCCCGCCTTGCGAGAATACTGTTGAGAGACGTGATGACAGCGCTTTTAGCCCCTCGAACACCATTTTCCAAATTTGAAGTCGAATCTCATCAATTCTCATATATTTCAGCAAAAAATAAATTGCATATCCAACGAAATAAAAGCAGTTATATATTAAAAACAAACAAATTTCTATATATTGAAGACTTATTTATGGAAAATCGGGTAGTTTGTAGCCCTCAACTGAATTCCCAGTTGTTGGAGTTGAATTTAAGGAGATGCCACCATCTAATTGCACTGGTTGAGTCCTTGGTGTGGTTAAACTCCGAACTGACAGCTGTAGAATTGGTACAAAGATGGAAATTAATTAAAAAGGAACGAGTAGGTAGAACAAATCCGAATAAAAAGGAGCGTATGCTCTAACATATAAAAAAACCGAATTTATATTTTTTTAAAATATAACCAAACAGAAATTTGTTTTATTCTATTTGTTCTGTTTGCCAAAAAAATACGAATTCGCACTAAAATTATTATACAAAATTTATTTAAAACAAAAGGAAATTGTTAGAGATAACTGGAATTTTGTGAGCGCTATTATATATAAAAAGCAAAGTTGAAAATATATTTTGAAAATTTACTGGTGAGTATAAAGTATCACCACAAATTTTACTAAATTTACTTATATTTGTTGTAGAATGTAAACAGCTAGAGAACGATTTAGAATACATGCCGAGATTTTATTGAATTTTTCGGATAGAGTGGGAGGTTGATGACAAATCACTTTCTCGAATGTTACAATTAAAATAAAAGTGACTACTAAACAACAATAAGTGAACAAAGGAATATTCTTTGAAGAATGCCGAATGGCATATTACAAATCCGTGTGCCTGGACAATTAATAATTTAATGAATCCTTCATATTATAGTTACTTTATAAATAGTGTAATAAATTCGTTGTTAAAACGTTTAAATATTAAATATTCATGCCAGACTTTTCACTTTGTAGTGAATTAGAACTATTAGAACTAATTTCAATAGAAAAACTTTTGTTCACAAACTAAAAGAGGATTTGCGGTACCTTTGGATACAATTTAGAACCTTTGTCGATGTCGCGACCCTCTCTTTTCGCGGCTGACGATATCATAAATTGCCGCCTCTGTTTCAATTTCGTTTCTATTACCTCCCGATTTTCCGAAATTGCCCAAAGACCAATGGAATAATACGGTCATCTTCAGACGACTTCCACGTGATATTTGAAGCCTCGTGGAAAGGGAATTTAGAGGATCCATTCGATATTCAGGAGTAGGTACATCTGTTGTCGAAAAAATTTTAACTGTTGCTGATAACTAGCTTCTGACTTTCAGCTAGTAGATATAAAACATAAACAAAACAACTTGCTTCAGAGAAGACGTTTTGGCCGGCAAGATGATTCACATATGATAAAAAACCAAAACGGTTTCAGGATTGTACTATACCTAATTTATTGCACCGATTTGACACCGATTCGAACAGAAAACGGATCCATTTGGTGAACAAAAAATTGCTCTTCCAACATAATTACCCATCAGATCATACCTCCATTCTCTCCGAGACCAAATTGATCGAATTGAGCCCTATCCACCATATTGTCGTCGGCGTCGTGTAACTTCAAACGAAAAGTTCGCATCCGAGACCTACTCTGGAGAAAAAGTATTTTTCAGGTGGATTAAAGAAGCTGGATCATAGCTGGGTCAAGTATATCTAACTTTATTAAAAACTAAATGGATACTTTTCCAAAATTTTCGTTTCTCTTTTGTGGACTTTTCGTATGATCGGGCTATTCGTACGCATTCAGTGTGCGTTAGGCATTAGAATAATAAATGATGTATTTTTGGAATCATCCATCAGATGAGCTAGCTCATAGATAAAGCTATTAAAACGTGGTGTGGTCAATGATTTTTATGAAGATTATTCCACACACACACACATTAACACTACATCAATTATTCCTTGTACATATTAATAGCTGGAATTCGCAGATTGAGCATTAAATCTCAATTGAAATACTCAATATTTTCACTGTTTTGTTTATGACATGAATCCTTTAATTTTTGAGGTTAGAAATGCTTGTATTTCAAAAAGACGCCGAAATAATTGAATTTTACAACCTTTAAACGAAAAATATTTAAAATGAACATGAAATAAATATCCAGTAAGTAATATCCAGAGGTAGCTCCTAAATAAAAAATCGCTTTGTACATTTGACTATATTAAAGGATTGAACAAGGCCTCGACCATTGTATCCCTTCAGATAATTCTGATTTAGTATTCACATCTGTGGCAAGCGGTTAAAGAAGAACACGCCAGGCCCGTTGGGCCCATAAATAGAAAAAAAAAAGGGGCACAGACTGTCTCCCCTCGGACTGTACATCGCTCGACATATGCGAGAGTCTTGCGCATCTTTTAAATCATAATTTTGTCGCATAGGGGTACGTTAAGTGCTGCATAGAGGTGGTTATACTTTTTAGCACAGTTACGATGTACAATTTCCACATGGTTTTCACAAAACACTGTATTTTACCATAGCAACTGGTGAATGAGGCTGTTTATTAGATTTTTCTTTTCGATTTCTTAAAAAAGATGCTCATTTTATTTTGTAATTTTCAGTTCTGCGTACGTCTATTTCAGCCGAGTACTCTTTACTCTCAATCCTCATTTGAGGCGTTCCAAATTAAAACTCGCTTTATCCATGTAAAGCGGTTTTGAGAAAATGAGGAAAAACTGTTTATATTCTCATTATTAAAGAAAGAAAAAAGCAAACATATTAAATAAACTCTATAAGTAAAATGAAAATTATAATTAGACCCTAAGCTCTCCATTTTCACTGTTATTTTCTTGGCAAAAGTCTTCGAGATCGTCTGAAGCACCAACTACTTCATTAGCCGCCTCAGAGCTTAAAAGGTTTTTGAAAAACGATGGTTCCTCTCTGTCGACCCATTCTGTGCCAAAATGTTTTGGTAAAAAGATTTTTTCCTTTTTTTAAGATCTGTTAAGAAACAGCAGTGTCTGAGTTGTGGAAGATTTAACCCCTCACTAAAATATTACTCGCCGAATTTTTGGTTATGGGGTTAGGGGTAATTTTTTTGCTATTAAATCGTGTTATTTTACAAAAGTAGTTATATGGCATTATTATACAATGTTTTGACGAAAATTTCAGAAAAAAAAATTTAATTTCCAAAGTTATAGCTGTCTGAGTTGACCCAGTTCCAAAAAAAGGTCCTTGCGGTGACAATCATAAGTCCTTGGAGATTCATCTAAAATAAATCGGATAAAAAAAATAATTTTTATAAATAGATAATCCTGGGCTTGATCGAAGGATTTTTTTTTTTCAAAAATTAACAAAATGGCGGCCTCAGGAAAGTTTCGTCTAGATTTTTGGGAATAAATCAACAGTTAATTGTTTTTAAAATTTCATTACTGAGCGCTTTTCGAGTTAAGTCAAAAAACATAGATTTGAGAAAAACGCGTTTAAAGTTTCACACTAGATTTACGTACTTACACCGAGTCATCTATTCCTGGGCCATATAATAGTTCTTCAGCCATTGTGGAAATTTCCAAAACATCAATTTGCCGTTGCCTACGAAGCATTCTGCCTTCCCGAGTGTTGTCGTTGGCGCGCTGATCTGCCACTTTCACACGTGCACCATCCATTTTTTCAGCATACCGCTAGCTACCTGCTCCCGAGCGCTTTGAAGCGCCCGAGCTCTCTTTGTTATTTGACGAATATTACAATTAACGAAAATGCAAAAAAAATTGTTTTTTTAAAAATTCTAACTACCCCTAACCCCTTATGACGAACCTTTTTGTCCCGGAGAACTTAAAATGCCAAGACGCCACGTTTTTAAAGTAATTTTCAGCGTCCGATTTGAAATTCAATACTCTGCAATCTTGCCCTAAACTTTTAACTGTACCATGTTGTTGACAAATCTCTATGTACCTTCTTGGCTCTAGTATAGTCGCTTCTTTCTTAAGGATTTTCTGGATCCTTCCAAATACTCGATCTGGAGGCAAGCAGGAATGTTCTGGAACAGGAAAAATCACTTGAATTTCCTTTATGTTTCTAAGCGCAATATTTATTAAGCAATGGCAGCACATTGCAATCATAGTGCTGTTCTTGTTTTGCCCGCCACAACAGTCGGCACAAAACCTTAGTGCAGAGTAACCTGTTTAAGCCAAATACACCAGAGATAGTAATAAGTGATGAGACTAATATAAAAAAGGAAGATATAGAAACGGCACTCCAACGAATTACTTAAATATGGAGGAGAGAAGCTAAACCAACAACTAACAACCCCAATCAAAAAAATATTTGCTCACTATTTAAAAAGGGAGGATTCAAAATGGTAAATAAAGAAGTCAAAATCCTGTGCTATGCAGACGATGCGGTACTGTTGGCGGAGAACGAGGACGATCTGCAAAGGCTACTGTACCAATTTAACAAAACAGCAAAAACGTTCAATATGATAATATCAGCGGCAAAGACAAAATCAATGGTTACTTCCAAGACACCGATTAGATGTAAGTTTGTGGTGTGGATAACAAAATAATACACCAGGAAATGAAATTTAAATATCTGGGATTCGAAATATCTGGACACGGGGACGTGGAGACGGAAGTAAGAAACCAAGCTACAAGAGCCTCAAGAGCAGCAGTATACCTAAATGACACAATTTGGCGAAATAAATACATTCGAACTGAAGCAAAAGCCCGCATATATAAGACCGCAATCAGACCTATATTATCCTATGCAGCGGAGACCCGACCTGAGACCTCTAAAACGAAACGGATATTGGAGACTACAGAAATGAAAATAGTTCGAAGAATAGCAGGAAGACACTAATGGATAGAGAAAGGAGTAAAAACATAAGACGAACATGCGGAATAGATAACATCAATGACCGCATGACGGAAGAACGAATTGTGAAAATATCAAGGGACAAATCACCAGCAGGTCAAAGGAAGACCTAGGAAAAGATGGAGTGACAACTTTCCAGGTGACTGAGCAAAGGCAATGATGTGAAGAACAACAGGCAATGATGACTATACACAGCAGGAAGAAGAAGAAGAAGAACCTGTTGAATCCATTCCACTTAAACAGCCGAAAACAGTTGAACAGATTTGGTTAGATCCTTACGGAAACTCGTTTTCCATCCAAGTGTATATAAAAACATTCTCTTTAGTTAACTTCGATTTTGATGAGCCTTTTAGCACTGTAAAATTGTTTGTATAAAGTTGGCGACTGTAGTATGCCGATCGATCAGGTACTTTGGGATTGACCAAATTTTTTTGACGGTCAAAAGTTAAAGTAAGAATTTCTGGATTCTCTTACTTTGTTTTCTTGAGACTTCTCAATTTTGATTTTTAAGCTCACTTGGGGGTTTCTTCGTGCTTTTTTTGGGTCTGCAAGTATCCATTTTTGCACATTAGTTGACCAATTGAATCTCTTTCCAAGAAAACCTTTAAATTGCTCTCGTCAGGAAAGCAAACAATACTGATGGAAAAATATGGATGACGCAGAATCGCGCAAAAAGGTTCTAATCACGTGATGCCGAATCAAGCAATTTGATTGGGTAATTGGGTAAGGCGTCTCTTGAAATGACAATGTAGTTGGATATAAGGCGAGTTTTGGTTTGATTATGCGATACAGGGTGCATAGGTATTAGGACGAAGAATAATTATAGAGCACAAACTCGATTTTCACAGATTCTTTTACTTTGTAATTCAGTTAAAAATGTCAAAGTTTGACATACTTAACCCATCAGGTTAAGTTTCAAATAAATCCATAACAAGTTAGGTTTGAAATAAGTATGTCCCAAAAAGTTAGGTTATGTTCAGTTTGGATGAGTATCACGGGCGTAGCCAGGATTTAGTTTTGGGGGGATTTGGTTTGAAGTTCCTTTTTTTCATCTCCATTTTTCGACAGTAATAATGATTCACGTATATATCCTTAACACTGCACTAAAATTATTATTCATTTACACGGTACACTTAATTTAATGGAACAAAACTGCCGTAAGCGCACACCACAAAGCTCCGCTCATTTCGACCGAGGAGCGTGGCCAATAATCGAGAAACAACGCATACAATACAAAACAGTTCGGCTACTCGACTAGAGACGGCGAATATTTTTGTTTATTTCGGGAGAGAGGTTTGGCTACGCCCGTGATAAGGCTAGATTATGTTTATAATAAGTAATTCTAACAGGTTAGGTTTAAAATGATTAGGTATGTTGTAATAGGTTAAGTTTCGAGATATATCACTTCAAAGATGGACTATTTTCTCCAAAATGCGATTTTAGACGACGAAATTTCGACTAATATATCCATCCCACGAGTACAATCATGAAAATGAAGCTTAATAATAGTTCTCTAGCTTCTTTAGTACGAAAATTTCGCATGTTATCAAGAAATACAGCAAGAGAAGTGGATTTCTCAAGAAATGAATCTCTCTATGGTCCAGATGGAATGTATTTGGAACGAAATTTTTTAGTGTATGTATACGATGAATAGCCTATGGATTAGGTGTTTATCCATGTCAATAAGTACTTTAAACGAGGACAGGGTAAATAAATTTGCTGATCGATTGTTTATTCATCTTACATAACCTCACTAGCTATTACTATATGTAAATATATAAATTTTTTTTTATTAATCATCAAAATTATAAATAAAAATTGTTTAGAAACATCTTTTCGTTTATTATATCTGTTACTCAAAATAACGCAATAAAAGGTGTGAACTATGTGGGGAGACCCTGTACCAACATTTCAAATTAAAATAAACTCGAGGTTCTCGACTTCTCAAGGATTTCTCCTTACTCATTTAACAACAATTATCGTCATTAAGCTGATTCTACAGTTGACGAACTTATATAATTATAAAGGAACAAATAGTGATAAAAATTCGGCAGCCATCTTGTGTAAAATCCCCTAAAATACCGAGCTTGATAAATAAAACAAGAAAACGCTCCGTTTCATAAAATTTATTTGCCCATGAATCATAATTTAAATTATAATATGGGAGGTTACCTACCGCACGCTGTTGCCAAGTTTACGAAAATATTTTCCTTGATTATTCTGTTGATAATTTATTATTACGTTAAAAAGGTGGGCAAACTTAGAAATTATTAGTAGCCATAGTATAAAAATCGTATTATAACCTTCATTTATATAAAATCAAAGTATTAAAAAACATTATCGTTACCGTATTGTTTTGGTAGAATCGAAATTAATACAATAATGTCTATCGATTAATTATTTGACAAGTTATTAGAAAGTTTGGTTTACTAATGAATTTAGAAAAAGAAGTTGTAGGTAATATATTTCCGGTTTTTATAGCCATTTTTCCTTTATAACCTTTCCAATCGATGAAATAGGCAACGCAGCCCCATCCATGTGATAATTTGACCGGCTCGCGCCAGCGCTCTCTTTATCCCATTCGGTATTGATCGGCTCGATGACGTCACAGCTACTTGTGAATGATCCACTACACAAATTGTTTGTAATTTGTATAAACAGACAAGCGTCAAGCTATTTTGGTACATAGAGACTGGTTCATAAGGGCGATCCACGCAGGTTATCACATTAATTCTACTTAACAATGTGTGCCGGGAATGTTTAATTATTCGAAGTATGAGTGTATACATAACGGAAACGACGTGTATTTGATTTCTCCCTTCACGGGGGAACGGAAATTTCCCGTGGATATTTTTCATTCGATTTAATTGATACATAAAACATAATTATTTGTAAAATATTTAAAGTATTTTAAAATAAAAATCCACTCTCGTTTCATTCCCTTCGCACGGGGTGCGTTAGTAGTTGCTCGGAAACCGTTTGGCTAATGGTGTCGATTTAAAATGCAGGTTATACCACCTGCTCTTTGATTACGTTACAATGGAACATGGGACACCTGCATTTTGTTGCTACTTTCATACAGACACGGAATTTTTTATAATGCTCGTTAGGAAACTAATTATATATAATGGTGGATCAGAAATCATCCATCATCCGTTACTTTGTAATATATTTTATATAATTATGATTCTAAATTTTCTTGATTTTAGGTTTCTTCTGTTTCAAAGTTTTTTTTAATAATTTTTTGAAATATAGATAAAAATTGACGTTTATTTTGATAAAGACTTAAAGAAAAGTCGAAACGTCAATTTTTTATCAATCTGTCAACTGTCAATTTTGAAACAGAGGATTTTTTATTAATCTGTCAAAAATTATTATAAAAAAGAATAATTTTGAAACAGAGGAGACTTAAAATCAAGAACATTAAGAAACATAAATATATCAAAATGTATAAGAAATAAGAAATTTGTATATACGAGAAGTAACGAAGTCTTTGACAGCTATATTATGAGTAATTTATTTATTGGGAACGTGGAAATGAAACACCAAAGTGGACTAACTTTAATATATTTTCCGAGCTTTCGAATACTTATGTATTCATCATCTGGGAAATAATTAATTCAGATTTGTAGTGACTTCAACTTGTATAAATTTTTATAAAAATTTCAAATTCACAAGATTCAAAATTCAATGTTTAAAAGAAATATTGAGGAAAGAAAAACTGAAACAAAAAATATAAAATAATTAAAATAGAAAATGAAAATACCTTCGAAAAAATCGAAAATTTTCCGTTTTCAACTCCTCCGCCCTCCTCCATTGGTTTAGAGGATAAACTGAAGGTGTCACTTCTTCTATACATACAACAGAAAAAATTTGCAGAATTTTCAAAACCTACGTTATTCGCACAATCTCCTATATCCTTCCTATATTGGACAGACAAATCGACGTATTTCCGTCAAAGCAAAGGAACATTTATTGATTGTCACTACAACATGGCGTCCGTACCAGATACACAATCGATTTCAATAGAACCAAAACCATCCCTTCGTTTCGCTCCTTCATGTCCAAGATTATTCGAGAAGCTATCGAAATAGAGAAACCTCCAAACTATGTCTAAACATAATGTACTAGTGCCATAGGTTACCGGCAACTTGGAAACACCTTCGTAATCCATTTTGCTCCAATACCGCTTCGACCAACAATAACATTTGCTCCAAAAACTTCCGAGAAGTTGATATCCACACAACACCATTTCCTCGGTAAAATTCCAAGGAGTAGGTAGATTGACACCTTGGAATCAACCAAAAAAACGGGTGATTCGTCCACGAAATCGGATCACTTCTTACCAATGGACGAATAACTACCCTATCCCCACCCTTCTCTTGATATTGTCTCCAAAATGGGATCCGAAACTTCGAGCCGTTTTTTTTATTCTTATTTATTATCCAAACAAGGAATACTCAAATATGGATTACTATAAAAATAAACTTTCAGGGCGGGCAAGCCTGGAAGTTGAGGGTTCTGGATGAAATTATGTGTCTTGTCTTGGTGTGGAAGATGTTTCAATTGAAAAAAACCATCATCAGATGGTTTTGCATCGTTTGTTGACGGTTTTTTTACTGAGAGCTTGATTTTGTTGGAGTGGCATTGATTGTGCCATCTTTAACTGCGTCTTGTTGGGCAGCAATGTCACGTTTTCGTTAGTCTAGAGGTTTGAGGGAGGCTGTAATAAATATAGTCTTAATATTAATCTTATTCTATAAATAGTCTCACAAAGACATTCAATGGAGGAATGTTCATTTAATTTTGTCACCCAAGACCCCAAATTATTATTTATTATTCTCGGAATATATCTTATACACCCCGTATACATACTTAAACGAATAACAAAAGTGAATTAAAAGTTTATAATACGACGTTGATATTATCAAGATGTTTAAGTCAAATTTTTCCTTTTTATTCTAAAATACCCTTTCGAAAAAACGGCTTGATCCGTTGTTCTCCAAAAACCAAAGCGAAAATGCAAAAGATGGAAATAGTAAGTCTTGAATGTAAACATCGGCGACGAAGATCGGCAAAACGTTACAAAGTGACAAAAACCACACGAGCTATTAAGAGAACCAACTTTTAAAGGTGATAGACGACAATTAAACGATGATAGTTACGAACCGAGCACGCGATACAGACGATAAAGCGGACCGGCAAAAGAGATGTTCCCCTTTAAGAGAGCGATCCGGCGTGTGGGCCACACGCCCAATAAACAGGGACGGATTTAGTACGGATTTAGAAACCGAGCGTGGGAATTTTTATTTTAAGAAAATATTTACAGTTATGAAATCGGATTCAACGATGAGACGTTTCCAATTTATACATTTATACTTGTAATAAATGTTTATTTATTAATGTAGCATTAAATTTTATATAAATAGTTAGTATAAAAGTTTGTTTTTTCATTTGAATTTATTTGAATATTAAAAATTAACTGTAAATTTGGTCTTATCCTACTATAAGAAACCTTGAAATAAATAAAATGAAGTTAACGTGCACAATCCGTGCACATATTCATCATTCGTTCTTTATTCTTTGATGTATTTTAAAAACATTGGGTTCTAATTGATTTTTTGACATTTTCTTGATGTTTCGGACGTGTTAATAATAATTTTCCATTGGAAATTCACAATAATTCATTGTTTACTGGAGACGTAAGAAAACGGAGCAACGGATATACAGATTTGTATACATAATATATAAATATTGACTTTTTTCGATAACATTTAATGGTGTTTTTACTATTTTACTTGGTAAAAAGGGCCTTCAGGTTGTTATTTTCCATATTAGTTCTACAGTACAGCTACAGATATATTTTAATTGCATATTTATTGGGTTTTGCAGGAATATATCGATACTATAGAGTATAAATGAGTTTCGGACTAATTTTGGAAAACTCGATGTAAAGTTTTGATAAGTGTATAACTTCAAATCATGTCTCTTGTTCTTATGTTGTGAAAGGAGCTTTCACTCCCAGAAACACTCCATTTTACCTCAAAAACACCTATGAGATGCAAACTGGTTGTAGATGATGAAATTATACAACACAAGATGAAATTCAAATGTCTAGGCATAGAAATATCAGGATACGATGATATCGAAGAAACCAAGCGGCAAAAGCAGCACGAACCTCAGCTTACTCGAACGATACAATCTTCCGAAACTAATATATCGGAAATCGAGACCAAATCCCGAATCTACAAGGATGTCATCCGGCCTATATTAACATACACAGCGCCATTAGGGCGCAGAAGCGTTGGAAGACCCCGCAAAAGATGGAGCGACACCCTCTCCAATAATTAAACGGCAGAGGATACTAGGAAATACAAGAATTTTGCTTACATTAAAGAGAGAAGAAGAAGAAGAAAAAGAAGAATTAACACATGATGTACTATCAAGAAAATGAAGACAGTTCAATTACTACCATTTCGTTCTAAGTCTAATATTTACTGTTTCTGATAAAAAAATCATATTTTGATGTTTACATATTTTCGTTGTTTTGACATATCGCTCATATAAATTGAGTATAGTATATAATAAATAAATAAAAAGAAGGTATTTCAGTGAAAATAGTATTGTGAATAATAAAATATTGAGTAAACGGGTCATTATCGATATTGAACGCAATATATTTTTTATTTTGGAACAGATATCCCTAGTACCGTTCTGTTTCCAGTTCCGCTCCGCATACTTGAGCTTCTCAGTTCCCCCTCCCACTCTAAACCTGCTGTTGCGATCTACTGGCCCGGCCTGTGTCGCGATCCTTTCTTACAAAACACGCTCCCATCACATCTTCCTTTTCTTTCATTCATCCGCAGTATAAACATTTTGTTTCACATATTACATACGTACAGTTTACACACACACACACATAACACACACGAGACATTTTTACTATTCACATACATACGCGTACAATGACAAACGCTATACGCATGACGGACAATGGACAATCACCGTTCGTAAAGTTGATTGTTTTGGTTAGGATGAGCTGGGTGGAAGCAGGGACGTCCTCAGTAGAAATTTCGTAAATAGTTATACGAGGGCGGGTGACTAAATCCGACACTTTTTGAACGAAAAACTTAATGTTCAAGTCTCCTTTGAATTTTTTACAGCTTGTATAACAATGTTATAAAAATAAATATTATCGATTTTAAGATAATTTCATCATTGAAAACGAATCCATCTCTGTCGAGCTATTTTTTATGTTTGGAAACCAGATATATTCACTCGGAGCTGAATCTGGATAAGGAGAGTGCAGTTTGTAGCTGGGTTCTTGAAATTTTTGTGCACCCCTAAAGCTAATTAACGTTATGCGGTCGTTTTCATTCTTTTTCAGGTTTTCATTATGGATTATACCGGGAACAACCCAAAATAAAGTTACCATGACACTATTGGATGCCAAATATGTTTTATGTAGTTCCGATTTACCCAGAAAATCCCTTTTAATTGGTTTTTGATTTCTGGTGTAACGTGGTAGATTCCAAATTTAGAGTACTGGGTTACGAAACGGAAATCGGTCAAATTTCTTACAGAAAAAGTTGAAAAGAGAAATAGATCTATTTGAAGATGTAATTTTGGATAATGTAGTATGTAGAATTTGTAACAAATCAGTATTTAAACTTATGAAACCACCAACGTTCTTCTTCTACTAGAATATCTTCTGTTCTCGAATTTGCAATCTTTTTTTATCTCGTCCATCTGATTTTTCATCGTTATCATTCCATTCTGGCAGAAATATAATTCTTCAAATTCGACATATTGTATTTCATTTCAAAAATTGACGATATTAGCATGGAGGACTAGTTTTCTGGATCGAATCTCTTACTTCTTATCGGACCTTTCCAACTCGCGATTTTCCAGTTCGGCTTTTAGTTCCGTCACCTTCAGGTCACCAAGACACCAAGTTTATGTCACCATTTATTTACAATATTCCACTTCTGGCAGGAATCTAATGTTTTTTTCTTATTTATTTACACTATTACTATCGATGGGGTGAGTTTTTATCAGCACTCTCTTTTACTCAACTAATTTATTTAAACATTTTATATTACACTTAACTAACTAATATAATGATTAACTTATTAAGTTCACTATGACTATTTATTATAAACTAACTAATAAAACTCGTTTATATATCCAAAACGAAGTTCGCAAAAATTTTAGAAAATAAAGACAGAAATTAGTTCAAAATAAACAATATAAAAAAATCGCCTGCTTCCATAAAAACATAAATAAAAATAAAATCAAACGTTTTTGCCAAATCTTACAATTCCATTATAACCGAACAGAGTCGGCTTCATATCGGGGACGAGTTTTTACTAATCGTTCTTAACAATTATACTCTGTATAGTTAGTCCACGGGAATTCTTGAATTGAAGAGGGAGAGGTCCCGGGTTCGATTCCCAATGTAGAAGATTTTTCAATTGAAAAATCCTGCAGGATAATTGACAGATGGGATCATAGAACATAGACAGATAACATAGAACACGTGGCAGCACAGAAAGATGGCTGACATTTATGATTTAGTGACCGTTATGCATGACGTAACTAAAATGCCTTTTTGGAATTTACGTCACAGAACATACATTGTATATCTACCCACTTGTTATAGAAATGAAAGTAAACTTTTAATTTCCTTGAAAACTATCAGATCAGATCAGCATAAATAACGGCAATTTATACATTAAAGTAACCTCGTATGTATGTGTTGATATTTCTTAACGGTACGAGTCATAGCTGTATCTTAATCTCGAATGTTATAAATAAACACTTATTCAAGCTTGTATTAAGGAGGGATATTATCAAAATATGTGACGTTATCGACTTGCATTATGAATATTACGAGAAAATCGTGAATGTGTCCCTGTGAAACTAAACGGTGTCAATAAACTTGATTTGTCAGGACCGGATTAAGAAATAAATTCAAGCTAAAACACAAAAAAAACTTTTTTCTTATTTTTTTTTAAATCAATTTAAAAAAAAATTAATCTCATCACTGTTTAATTAGCTTAATTTGCGCTAACTCGATCTCAATTGTTATTTCTCCATTCGCTTTAACAATGGGTAACATTCAGACTTGATATTAAAAAAATTCAAAATCATGTGGGCTTTATCGAACATAAAAGGAAAATGTAGTTATTTACTTGTAGAGTGAATAAAACATATCGGTAATTACAATCAAACAATAGGACCTAATTAAAACGATTTCGATTGGATCGAAAATTCAATGTATGTATTTAGAAGTGGTGTGGGTTAGTTAGTTTTTCAACTGTATAAAATGAGTTCTCTGTCCAATAAAAAATTGTTGCTGCTTTAATGGGGAATGTCAGACAGGATGACAAAGAGAGGATCCGAGAGTTTACGGAAACCAAACACACAATAGTGGAAGATGTCAGAGATAGAAAATTGGACAGGGAGACGCAGAAAGGGTAGAAGAAGCTGGATGAGGGAAATAATTGAAGAAATCAAAGAGAATGCAGACTGGAGAGGTCGTAGAATGTAGTTAAACTGAGTTTAGGATATATACGGATCCATTAATTCGACGTTCTGGCTGGTTAAAAACTCAATTGTGTAAGCAGCTTACATTCTTTGAGGTTTTGCGTTTTTTTCCAAATACTTCTGGAAAATATCTGTTTTGTGACTGTTTTCTGGGAATACTGGTAGAATTAATTGTCTGTCTTCAAGTTTTTGATGCTTTTCCAGGCTCAAATGGCTAAATATTAAGATTTATTACACCATTCTCTATAGTTTTTTTGTCCATACGATTTCACTCTTATTGCGTATAGTGGAGAGTCGGCGTAGAAGCTTAATCCCGAAGATTTTTATTTAAGTTAGAAAAAGAAAGTTTACCATATGATTTAAAAATAGGGTGTTGAAATATTGAGGGGCATTTAGATCTGGAGATCTGGGTGGCCAGCTGCATGGACATCCTCTTCATAACAATCTATTTGGATAATGGTATTTGTGGTAATTGGCAATTTTTCTGGTGCTTGTGTTCGGATTCTTAACTACCAATTCTAAGACCTTCTCTGTCTTCGTATTCTTTTGTAAGCAACATTACCTGAAGCATGAAACTTATCTTTCGCAGATAGTCTCGTTTTGGATATTTTTATTGCATTCCCCTGTTGTTAGAATTATATCAACTATGATTTTAGGAAAAGATCATCTTTTACAATGTCAATACAAAATAAAAACAAGGAAGACTAAACTCAATATTCCAACTAAAATGACAGGCTCAGACATAGTGGTCTCGTCAAATTAGACCAAAAAATAAGGGTGAAGCTACGTAAATTCCCAAAATTTAAACGTTCCCCATCATTTCCATGTATGGAAAAAAATTTGTTCAAGGTCAAAATGCAAAAAGATGAGTTTTTCGCGATTATCGGCAAAACGGTGAGTTTTATCATAAAAATACCCTAGACGAAAATTGTAGATCATAGAATTATCTACAAAAAACGTATTCACACTTTTTTTCCTACGAGCCACCGTTTCTGAGATATAACGATTCAAAAAGTTGTAAAAGTTATAATGTTTCAGATTTACCGTCGTATATTTAATGGCTATAATAATTGCACGAGAAATACCAAAGCTGCAGAACAACATCGTCGATCTTTGGCAACATCTTCGTCAATTGATAATTTCTTACAAATACAACAAATCTCGGTTAATTTCAATGTTGTAAAAAAAGTTTACTGCTGAAAATATTTTGGTGAAACCGACAACTTTTTGAATTATTATATCTCAGAAACAGTGGCTCGTAGGAAAAAAAGTATTGATACGGTTTTTGTAGATAATTTTATGATCTACAATTTTCGTCTAAGGTATTTTTTTGATAAAACTCACCGTTTTGCTGAAAATTGCGAAAAACTCACTTTTTTGACCTTTGACCTTGAATAAAATTTTTTCCATACGCGGAAATGAGGGGAAACATTCAAATTCTATGTTCAATTGTATTTTGAACAATTTTACTAATTGTCAGCTCGAAACGAATTTATGTAACTTCGAATGTCTAAATTGACCGTACTATAAATTTTTTTTATACATTTAGCAATTATGTATTATGCAATATGTTTTCGAAGCTAAAGTTTGGCGGTTATGCCGGGTATTTTTTTTTTCTTTTTTCATCGTGACAATACCCAAGAAGGTCTTCTAGAGATATCAATAATTCGAAGGTTCCAGAGTTATGGTAACTTCAGAGGTATGCACTAGGATAGCCAACTAAGAATGCTTTTTAGTGGATTGAAAATATATACCACAGAAGAAATTTTAGGATTTTAGGAAACAAAATAAAAAAAATGATAGGAACCTCTGTTCAACGTAGTTGTCACGTCGCTGTTCGACATGACAAATTTACATTCGTACATACACTGAAGTATAATAATCTGGAGAATATGCCGTTTATCAATATGCCATTGCTGCAAAGCTCCGATAAACACGTTAAACAAATATTATTTCGGATAGAATAATCTATCGTAGTAAATTATGACATCCTGTATGTATGCGATAGATAAACGCACATCGTTCGAGGTCTGTATTTGAAATATTCATCGACAATTATTTATGTAAATAAGTCAAATCGAATGTAACGGGATACTTTGAGGCTAGAATTGATAGAAATCTTAAAATCCGGGCTTAATTAATTTCTTTTTTTTTTTGAAGTTACAATATTATAGCGGATAACGTTTCCAAAACGTATTTTCCAAAATATTTTGTGGTTTCTTTGCGTTGTCGATGTATCTTTTGATATAGAATAAATTTTTCGAGGTTTCTCCACATTCTTTTACAACAGCTCTTTCGAATGAAATTTATTTCTCAGCACTAAACCCTTCAAAGTAGAACAACCGCTAAAATGTAGGAAAACGCTAGAACAAATAAACGACACATATTATAGCGATTTTTCGAAATCGAGGTGGTAGATAAACTTGAATAATATAAACAATTTTCTCGAAATTTCCAAATTTGGAATAATCACGCCCGAATCTCGATACCTTGAATAGTGGTGCCGGCACAAACATTGGATTTATCTCAGTTTTCTCTTGAAGTTCAATCCTCAGCTCCATGCCGTTTTGAAACAAACCCAGAACAACTTGGAACAAACTTTCAGGTATTCAGTAACAAATGCAGATGATCAGGACTTCTGCTAGCGTATGTGCAAAGTGTGCAATGCACACGGGAGTCATCCTTCAAGACCCAGGATCTAAAAAAAATTACAAAAAAGAATAAAAATTAATCTTAAAATGAAAGTTGAGGTATTAAGTAGGTAGGTATGGAAAAAAAATGGTCCGAAACGCCTTAAAGGGCGCCGAAATCCGTATCTTGCACACAGGCGCTAGTAGCTCTTGAGGTCGCTTGACATGTTGCAATAAATCGTGCAATGCAATGCAAGACGCAATATTTCTTGATCAAAAGTATGCGCAGATAAAGTTCAGTTGATTGTTTCATGCAAAACCTCGCACTTGCAAGATTATCGATTTGATGCTATTTTTATTGCGCGCAAGCTGCAATTCTAGAGAGGGGTTTAGTTACTTTTTGCCAACCAACCTGTTCATCAGGCTGCGGCAGATTTAATTATTGCCAATTATTCACTGACCACTTTTGTCTTGACCATTTCACTTAGCTTTGTCATTTTCTTTTATAAACCTGTCGCAAAATATTGAATAAAATTTGAGGTTAGGAATTTGCTTAATTTACGTAATTTGGACACGAATACGATTTCCGTGTCGCCTGGATTTGATGCCTTTTTGTAAATCGACCCAAAATAAGTCGAAAATGAAGAATACATTTTTTCGATATCTCGCTTCGTTTTCGAGATATCGATACTTGAAGTTGGAAAAATGTATTTTTATTTAATATTTGTATATATCAACCTAACCTAACCCAACCTGCCCAGAAGTGGAGTGCAAGCTAATGCCTTCCTCACAGCGGGCAGGTGCAAATGCTGTGAGTTTGTGTGGGACTCTCACCCACTAAACCACCCTCCTCAATCCTCGGAAGTGTCGTACGCCGGGAGGACAACAAATTGTCATTGCATCAGCGTACAACGCTTAATCCTTTGGATTTTTGAGCTGTTTCTTAGCTTCACTCCTCTCCACCAGTCCGTCAAGACGGCACAAGAAGAGAGAAAGTTATTGAGCCACTCCACCAACTTCAAGGTCTTACAGCTCCCAGGAGTGGAACCTAACCTAACCTAACCTAACCTTCTCGCGGTGCACTTTGGGTGTAAAAAGTACAAAAATCGTTAATTTTTTACAGTCAAAATTGTCTAAAAAGTTTTTCTTCGCGTTTTTTTAATTTTATTTTATTATTATTTTTTTTCTTATGGAGGGCTTCGCACCCGAAAATAAATAATTTTTAAAAGCATTCAGAACATCCTTTTTTCTCTAAATTGGATATTTTTTCATTAAATTACTAATTAAATCTTCAATCTATTATTAAATATTTTTTTTATTTTATAAATAATGAAAAACAACCGACAATTCTTTATGAAAAACATCAAATCACAGATTGATGGAAGTTATCAAAAATATAATTTTGGAGTATCAAGATAAATAATATAAAAATTAAATAAAAAAATCTTTTGTTTATTGAATTACAAGATTCATATTGAATTTGAAGTGATAAAATATTCATTTCAATCGAAGTATTGAACGCCATCTGTTCAATAAATTTTGAACTAACGTTTGATTATAAGTATCGATATCTCGAAAACGAAGCGAGATATCAAAAAATTTCATTCTTCATTTTCGATTTATTTTGGCCTAATTAAGCCAAATCGCGGCGCAAGGGAAATCGTACTCTCCCCGTAATTTGATAGTTTATAATAATCTTTTTTTTATTCAATCAATTTTCTTTTCGGTTCGTCTGCAATTACAGACGACTTTTTGAAATTAATACATCACAGTAAAATGTAAAAGTAATCGCATTTGCTTCGTATATGCTAACGTAATACTAATTACAATAGAAAAGTGCAACTACTAGCACTCCGGCCCGTTTCTAAATTGATTCCACTCAAAGCTCCGACGTCAAATCGAATTAAAAACTCTCATTAGTCTTTGATATCGGAAAAGAATTTATTTCATATTCATTATTTCGCTATTCTCAAATTTCTTTTTTATTTTTTAAAGTTTGCTTAAACTAATATACCAGTGCAGGGCCGGATCAAGATTTATAAGGCCCGGGGCTAAAATAATGACGGAGCCCCTTTAAAGAATTCGGAAACCCGAAAAAATTCACAAAATAATATCAATACGTTAGATTTTTGGTATCAACACATCAAAAAATACAGAATTTTTTCCAAATGATGGACCTGGGGCTGGGGCTATAGCCCCCCCAAGCCCCTAGCTTAATTCGGCCCTGTACCAGTGATTCACAACGAATCTTTGCACAAATGAATCGCCCATCAGGTGTCGTCCATTTTCTAACTACTGCAGACAATCATCGCTAGATACCATAAGATTATAACACTCAAGATATGACAGTAAACTCCAAAAACGGATCAAGGATTTTGAGTGTATACATAACGAATAACGCTCACGCCGGTCCTCTGTAATCACTCATGAATAGAGGCTCCAAGCGATTTCTAACTTCTCTAATACAGGGTCATTCACGGGAACGTGTTGTGAATGATTTTGGGGCGCTCATAATTTACATTTCAGTCATTTGGATGGAGCCGTGGACGCTAGACCAAGGCTTGTACGCCTATGACAGTTTTGTGCGAAATGACGAATCCGTAACTGTTGTTCAGCGACGTTTCTGCCATCGAGATGCAAGGGTCCTTTCTGGTAACACAATATTGATTGTGGATCAATATTGAAGAAAAAACCACCGGGTCCCCAACGAACTGCTAGGACTCCGAAGAACATTGAAAGTATAAGGGAAGCCTTCAGCACTCCAAATGAGCACAAAACTGTCGGTATTGGGCTGAAAGAAACCCACAGCAGCTTCACGATAGACAACTTCATAGCCCAAAGGTCACCGTTTGGTGTGCAGTAGGAAAGGTTGGTCTTTTTGGACCATATTTCACTTTCGTAAGTAAGTAAGTAACAAATGCTATGATTTCTATGTTTCTGTACCAGTAAATATTCAATTTTTTATGATTATTTTAAAAACATCCGGTTCCCATGAATGACCCTATACAAGTGACAAAGAAAAAGTGAAAGCGGTCACGAAGTCACTGTTGTTTGATCTAGGAAAATATTTCTTTGAAGAAGTTTGTCAAAATTTAGTTGACAAATGCATTAATAAACAGATCAATAGTCCTTGTAGACATTGGGCAACAGAAAACGGTACATTCCGATATATGATCTGTCAATCGTCGACCTCTTTCCTCTAGATATATTTAGGGAATATACCATGCGTTGCAAAGATATCGTTTGCTTCATTGCAATAATTTCAGAATCTACTGATCTGAATAATTTTGAATTATCGCTGTATATATTAATTTTATCGAATATAACTAACTAAATTCGAATTAAAGAGCCTTTCTTTTTCCTAAGTTCGTCCACAATGAATCAGTCTGTTATCCGATATCCCAACCTAAGCATCCTGCAACTTTTTCTTGTTTTTATGAAGACTTGGATCCCGTAGTGAAGGTTCTGTTTGATATATTTCTAAAAAATATGTTTAACATTCAATCCGTTACTGTCGTAGTGACACGTGTATTCCACTCGATTGCTATCTGGATACTACAGAAGATATCTCGCGAGACGTGCCAAAACTCGGACACGAAAAACCGATACAGACCGAGGCTAGCCACCATTATGGTTTTATTGCCTGAAGTGCCTGATTCTAAATCTAATGATCTCGGTATATTAATTTCACTAATTTCATGCCGTGGAAAATAATCGCATTAACTCAATCTGGTAATTTTATACTTTCGCAGTCCCCTCGTTTTTTCGCTCTAGAATATCGAAAAATCATCTGTTTCGTGGAATTTTTTTTGAAATCTTCGTTTTTACGACGGATTTATGAAAAGAACATATGGGAAATATCTCACCTGGAGATTTCATATAGTTTTATGACTTCAAATGTCATAAAAAACGAACATTTTGGAAAAAAAATTGAGAAATGTTTGTTTATTCAATTTTTATGTCAACCTCAGCAAGATACCATTTTTTTAATGGTGAAAATTTTCAATTTTTCAAATTTAATTTTTAATATTGTACTCTTGATTATGATAAGTGATTTTAATAATGTTTTTGTTCATATAACTTTAATGATTACTCAATAAAAAATATACAAACGATTATATGTGAGAAAAGGTCAATTTTATGAGACATTTTTATTATTTTGAACGGCAAAATATGATAAATCAATATTTTTCTATAATTTTTTTTAAATTTGTACGTTTTTTTTGTGTAGATTAAGAAAAAAAATACAACAACTTCATTTGATTATTTGGAAAAAAGTTATCAACAATTATACATGAATGAGTGCATTTTTATGAAGATTTAAAGCCCCGAAACCAATATATGTTTTAATTTTTTTTATTCCCATAATGTTTTTCGAAAAACCGCCGTAAAAACGAAGATTAAAAAAAAATTAATCGAAATCGGATGATCGATCGATTTTCTAGAGCCAAAAAACGAGGGGACTTCGAAAGTATATAATTACCGTAAGATCTATACGACATATCATCTATGGATGAAATATAATTAAAAAAATGGCGTTTAATTTGCTTCATAAGTTGAAGTAAATTGTATTAAAGATAAAATTGTATGTTCACATTTATACATTTTCATTCTGTGCGTATAATAATCGTTAAAATCTTGATTCGATATCACGATTACCGACTGAGTTGCCAATGACATGATGGACAATTGCGAGAATGACAATAACGAAACAAGGTGTCGATTCACGAGTAAATCATGCAGTGGGAGGAGGTGGAAGGAAAGAGATATAAACAAATTTAACCTTGAGATTCCGTGTGTCGGCTTTGAAAAGTAGGGATAGGGGGGCCTAGTGGGGTGGGGTGACCTCGACCCAGACAAGAGCGAGCGGCCGAGCGAGGACGCCACAGTCGACGAGACTACTACTATTAAAGGGGAACGAACATTACGAAACGACGTTGCCAGTTAAACTATCATAATAAAAATTAAAATTTTCAAAGAAATTTTTGTGTTTTTGTGTAAAAAATAATCATTAAAAATGGAAAATATATTTTAATTATTGATTTTCATTCTAAAATCGTTTTAAATAGTCAGTTTTAACGTGGTTGTGGTTGTTTCTTTTTTATTTCACGAATATTGGAAAAGAAATTGGTAGGAAGGTTCAGAAATTTGCTAAGTACCAACTGGTAGGATCTACAATAATTTTCTGTCAGTATTCTCCCCCGTATTTTCTATTACATCGTCTGCAATACTTAAAACTGATGCTTTGAAGTGGAAATGGTAAGTAAAAAGTTAGCTAGAGTCACGTAGGGAAGTAGGCCCATAAAATTTATTAATTCCTTATCCAGACCGTTATTCAAACTAACGAAAAAATGTATTATTAAAAAAATTATAATCCAATTAAGATAAAAAGATTTCTTGTGAAAGTAAACACGAAATGAATTGTTTATCGAAAGGATTAAGTTAAAAACCAGACTCAAAAAGAGTTTATTTAACTTAAAAAAGATTGATACTGTATAAAAGGGCAAATTTGTTAATTAATGAAAATAATATACATATATAAATATATATTTATTCATTTATTATAACTAATCGACGAAATATTTTACATTAAACTTTTTACAATAGTCAATAATCTCGATAATTCATATTGGGTTGATTATCTAATTTTATGTGTTGTTTTCAAATATATATTTATATGAACTACACCGATAATTATTAAAATATTTAATAAATACAAATTGCACATGCTTATACATATAATACATAAATTATAACGTACCTTGCAACCACGTGTTTGTTAGTTGTTCCGGCAATATCATCTACACCCCTTTCTGCCATAGTTATTTGAAAATACTTTCAGTTCACTTTAGCGGAACACAATGATAATAAACTTCACAATTACAGCAATATAAGTATGTCGACACTGACAAATTAGAAAGTTGCGCATCATAGGGTGCGCACCAAAAACGTAACGAGGTCATTCATCGATAGATTTTACTCCTCACATTTTTCTCATACCGGGCCCCTTATATATGCAAATCGATTCTTAAGGAGTAAACTCCAAAAAAAAGTTTGAATACTAAACACGTTTTCTTTTTGATGAATATATCCATCCATTATTATCCAAGACTATACTTTTTTTTTTGAAAATACATTATATCATAGCAAATTTAGATGCCTTAAATCTTTTTCTGACTGTCCAGCCACTCTTTCGAGTTTTTGGTGGACTTTAACACCAGTGAGGACTTGATTTTTCAGCGATGTGCTATCGGATGTGCACATTTCCTCAGGAACCGCGTCTTCGATGCCAGTTCCAGTCTCTTGCCAACGACAGTACACTCTGGAAACTGTATACTGACTTATATTCAACGCATTGGCCACTTCTCGCCGGCTCTATACGTTTTTTAGGATGACCGCTTGAGCTGCTTTATCACATTGTTTGATGCTAACGGTTTGATGGTATTTCATGACTGATCGTGGTGGGTCAGGCAGATAACCTTTTATAAGGGTTAGTTACCCTTAATTAGCACTTTTGTAAACAAGTAGAATAAGGCGGTCCGATCATAACATATTGTCGAACTGTAAGTCCAAAAAACGTTCGAATATTTTACTGCCAAAAGTCATTATATAGATATAATTCCAATCAATAATAGAATAGACAAGAATACAAGTTTTGCAATAATAGTTTTTTGTAGTAATATCCTTTTGAAGTCACAAAATCCAACCTATTTATACGCATGAAAATCAGATATATTTACATGCAAATTTTCATCAAAAGCAACAGCTAATTTCAAAATCTTCGGATCTCTACTCTTAAATCAGCCCCCTGAAGACTGAATTTGTTTTTAGCAATGACAAGATCAAATAAAAACGTCAGATAATTGTTTCTACTTTAGGACATACGCTGCTCGTACTTTATCAAAAACGGAAACAATTTGGAGTGGAAAAAAATATATTATTAAAATAATCAAACAGTTAATTTGGTTATTAGGCAAAATTATGATGAACACTGTATACTGTATTTATTAAACAACTATGTGAAGAAGAAGTTTCATCTGCATATATTTTGGACCGAGGATGTTGTTCACTAAGTTCGATACCCTTTTTATAATAAGTTAAAATATAAGAATCGTCAAGATCTTCGAAACTGCTGACTGCCTCTTCATTTATTGGAAAATCTTTCGCTAAATCTGGCGAAACGGCTGCAATTCAAACTTTAATTCATTGATTTTGGCCGTTGCAATTATGGATGTGTGAGCTAGTGCAGTTTTTTTATTGTAGTCAATTAAAAATATGCCACGCGCTTCCCAAAAAACCGACGCCATGTCATTGCCTGCAGATGGAACTGGGGATAGCAAGTGATGAACCCATCATCATGATCCCTATGAAAAATTGCTAAATACTCGATAGAAACATCTTCACGATGCTGTTTTTGTTCCGTTTTGACCAAACTCTGCACCCATATTTAGATTTTCTTCAATATTTCTGGAGTCGTCATCTCATTTGGTCGACCACTGCGATGCTGGTCTTCGCAGATCGTACGACCTCACTTAAACTCTGCTGCCAAATATTTTACTGTTGATAACGAAGAAGAAGTCTTATCCAGAGTAGAATCTAGTTCAACTTTTATATTGGTTGGGCTTAAAGTTACTTAAAACGTTCACTATGGTGCCAAGCAAATATTAAACAACGCGGCGTCTTCAAATTTTAAATATATTCTGGGTCAGACCTGGTACTTCTGGGACCATCCTCGTATTCGAAAAATAATATATAAACAGTTATATACTGTTCATTTTTTATTATTCAGAGCAACGTGTACTTATTATTCTGATAGAGATAAATACATATTTTTTTCCCATATCTTTGGTAGTGATATCTAATTAAGATTTTCCAGCAAAACAGTGATTAATAATTTTCATGGTCGTTCTGCATTGCAGTTAGTTCGAATCCATTTCGAAATGGATGTAATACAAGCAATGATAAAACGGAAAAAAAATTTAACAATCGTACTAGCTATTATTTCAACTTTTTCATAAGCGAGATAATTGTGAGTCCTTCTGAATTTCAAACAAACTCCGATTTATTTTTATTTGTTCACAGAGATTGACGCTTTGCAACTGCGCGTCATTAACTGTTTCCTTTTGCAAAACGTGTTATAACGTGTTATAAATTATCAACTTTTCACCACGCGCACTCAGCATGAATTCCACACCAACAATAAGGGATGTGGAGAATGTTTTTGACAAACAGAGGGATGAACTTATGTTTACGTAATCTTGGAGAAGTGCACCCTTTAAAGGTTTGTTAATTACCCGATTAAGAAAAGGAATCGTCACGCCGAAATAACAAATTTTTTCGAATAAATTATGTAAATGACCCTCCGCACTTCGATTCGAAATTCTCTTGGGGTAATTTTCTTTCAAGAAACAGAAAATGAACTTTCCCACAACTTCAGTAATTTGTCTTATGAACAAAAAATGCGATTGTGAAAAATTCTGAACAACAAAGTAAATCAATTTTCTACAGGACTAAAAAGTAGACTATAAGAAAAACAAAAAACCCAAGTCGCAAGAATAAAAATTAAATTAGTAAAGAGACCCTGAACCTAGTAGTAAAACCACAAATTACCCTCCAATTCGATTTAAATCGGTTTATACGAGCCTCGAAATGTTCCCTACTTTTCTTTTTATCGTTTTCTTCCTTTTTCGTCGGCGTGTGACTTTCCATTTACTTTTCAACATTTCTACGATTTTCAACGACTTAAATTTATCATATAAATAACACAAATCCATTAACGGCGATAATACGGCACCAGAAGATCGTAAATTAAATTGTTAAAATAGCCAGAACCAAGTACTGGTTCAGAACCAGAGGAAAGATGTAGTTATGTGTTTCATAGATTACGAAAAAGCTTTCTATTGAAGGCTACACCATAAAAATCAAGGCGACTTGACATAAACCAGTAAGATAAACGCTTTATTGAAAACTTGTATTGGAACCAATCAGCTGCAGCTAGAGTTGATAACGAACTTTCAAATGCCCAGAAATTCCTGGTAATCACCTGCAAATTAGATGAGTTCCAGAATGTGAAACTATAATACCAAATTGAAAAGATTGAAGGGTAAGTTAGTTATGTGGAGACTGGTCATCAGACTTAGCAATCCGGATAGAAAATGGAAGGAGCTGGTATTAAAAAACGTGTTTACGATTTCTGAGTTTGACCTCAACCTCAAGGATGCTCACCGACAGTTAACACCATGAACAGATTTGAGGCATTTCAGATGTGGATCTACCGAAGAATTTTGAGAGCTCCATGAAGAAAAACCAAAGAATGAGAAGATAACGTGAATTGATGGGTATGATAAAACGTAGTTTACCTGGGACATGTTATACGGAGCGAGAGGAAAGGAAAGATAGAAGGATGCTGTAGCTCCACAATATTATAAATTGGACAGAGCTTCGTTGTATATATTCACAGTGTCAACTTTGGGTTTGGGTTTTTCAAGTCAATAGTTCTCATTTTTCTCTCTTTTTCCGTGCATCTTTTCGAAACAGTGACAAAATTAATTTGGGGAAATCGATACCCCGACACTGGCGTGTTAACTTTCCGATGAGTACGAAACCTTACCAATCAACAGTTTTCCAGTCCCCTGGACATTTTCCACTAATTGTTTTGACTGTGAGTTTAATTGATCACGGCGCAATGATAAATAATTAGAAAAAGAAACGGAAAAGCATAATTGCTGTTAATAATACATACATCATAGTATGAATGACAATAAACGTGATGGATTAGAAAATTGTTAGCGTATTCAAAATACAATTTCATCAGCCGATAACAATTGAGAATAATGAACAATAGAGAATTATGTATTAACTTTTTCACGTTTAATCTAGAATTTGTCAGATGTTAAATTCGTTATTGTAGTATCCCAGTATACGAGGGATGATCATTAAAAAAAGAACCGTAGTATTTAAAATCTACATATTTCAGTTTCCCCAAAGTATGGATAAATGACACTAGCTGTAATTCAGCTAATTCCAAGGCGGTTCAGGACGATTGAAAGGTCGAGGCGTTTAGAATATTTACAGTTAAATCTTGGGAAGTTATGGTGAAGAAGCAATGAACTATTGAAATCTTCTTCTATGTTACAGTGTAGCCTTGACATTTCTTGCGCATTGCTATGTTCCAAGGTGTGTACCTGCTGGGTTCCATAAGCGTTATCCGGGAAACGCAAAGCGACACGAACGATTATCATTATCGTTGTAACGGCTAAAACTGTAACAACACTCAATAAGTAGTGTGGTCGACACACAGATGGCGCTGCCATTGTCAAATCCATATGACGTTTATGAAGTACCAACTATCAAAAAACTGCGTGTTTAATTTCATGACATTTCGATTAGTCTGAAAAAAGTGACAGCTATTTAAGTGAAGCTACTTTTGTTATTTTCAATGGATTCGAAACAAGTTCGTGTGTTAATTTATCATTGTTTCTTGGTGAAAAAAATACAGTTAGTAGTGTTATCCAGAATCTATTTTTTCGAAAAGAACAATTTGTTGTTAGTTTGCTGAATTGAAACGTGGTCGTACAAACACCGATGATGGTGAACGTTCTGGTCGTCCAATTGAGGTGATTACTCCAGAAAACATAAAAAAAAGTCCACAAATTGGTTAAATCTAATCCTAAATTGAAATTGCGTGATTTAGCTGAGGCCGTGAAGGCATCAGAAAGCAGTTTGTTTCCAATATGACCATGATAAAGCTTTTTTCAAAGTGGCTGCCGCGTTTAGTCACAGTCGATCAACAACAACAACGTGTTGATGATTCAAAACAGTGTTTGGCCATATTTATACGTAATAAATCAGATTTTTTGCATCGATATTAGACAATTAAAGAAACATGGATCTATCACTTCACTATGGAATCAAAATGATCTACATCTGAGTGCACTGCAGCCGATGAACCATATCTGAAGCATCCAATTGCACAACAGTCTGCTGGGTAGGTTATGGCTTCAGTATTTTGAGTTGCGCATGGAATTTCGTTCATCGCCTATCTCCAAAAGAGACAGACAATCAATAGCGAATACTAAATAGAGTTGTTGGATCGTTTGAATGCAAAAATCAAGGAAAAACCGTCTCATATGTCAAACCGAAAAAACCACTGTTTCACCAAGACATTGCACCGATTCACAAGTCGATGGCAACGATGGTGAATTTAAATGAATAACACTTTGAATTGCTTCTTCATCCACCATATAGTCCAGATTTGTCCCCCAGAAGCAATTGCTCTAACTGAAGCCTATTTTGAAGCAAAAGACAAATTCTTATACAAGCACGGCAACGAGAAGTTTGAAGGAGATCACATTGATGAATAAAATTGATTTTTGGCAAAAATTAGTGAGTCACAAGACTTATTGAGTGGTGGTATACATCGATGGGATCGTTTCCTAAGCAAAAGACCTAGTATCTAATGGAATTACATGTACTTATTCTGGGTTTCTTGGGTTGTTATTTTTGGTCATGACTTTATCATCAACACAGATTATTTCTCTTACCAACATTATGCAAAGTCATCTGGCGCAAACAGTTGGGCATTTTGGGTCCTTATTAGACGAGGCTGCCAAGCTGCGCAACCAGTCACCAGTCTAGAAAATCGCCAATTTTGAAAAAAAAAGTAGGACAATGTATAGCTCAGTTCGCTGTTCAGTCTAGATGAATATTTGTCCCCTCTGTCGCTACTAATGTAATAAGAAGACGAAAAAGGAGGTCAATGCATTTACATTCAATTTTTTCTCAACATCAAAAGAATCCATTTCGATGAGTTATGTGCAGATGACAAGTTTTTCGAGGTGTTGGACGTCTTAAGACAAAATTACACAACTGGGATAGGAACTAAATACATTTATATAAGTTGAAATTAATTTAGGGCCTAATAGCAGTTTTTGAACACTTTTCACACGTAATGGAGACAGTGGCGGCCTTAGGGGCTGGCGAACAGGGCAATCGCCCAGGGCTTCGCTCTTACAGGGGCCTCGCGCAACAACCCGAGCAAATTTCAAAAGATATAAAACTTTTTAGCTATTTTTTTTATTTAAAACTTTTGATTTTGATCTTTAATTACTTATTGAGGTTATAACATAACGGTGAAGTAAAATATTACTTAACTAATTCATTCAAAACAAAATTATGTACACTGAGAGATTTTTTTCGATAACTGTAAGTACAAAAAATGACAAGTCCGCGATTCGAAGTTTATAAGTACAAATAGAAGGAAACTTTGAGTTATTGTAACCATAAGATGTACTTTATTCTATATTTTTCTTAATCTTACTTATCATAACCCAAAATTAACTACGATCTACGTACATTTTCACTTATTAACTTTGAATCGCGGACTTGTCACGTTTTGGTTTCAAATGTAATATAAAAAATTTAAAGGAAATTAATGATATTGAACTTTTAAAATAATGCAAATATCTATGACAGTAGGAGAATCATGTGATATTGATGGTACGAAGAACTGGATACTGGATATGTTCATCCGTGTGTATGAAGGAAGTTTTTTGAGACATATTTGAGGAATTCGATGACACAAGATCGGTTTTCAGCCTTTGCTATTCTTTCAGTCGAAAATGACGTAGCTTAATCCTTAAATTATTGTGCTTTAATTAAAGATTTTAGTCTTGGCAAAAACGGAAAACATCAATTTTAAATTTATCATCTCTGTATTTATTAATTTTGTAAATCTTTCAATGTAAAATATTTTGAAACTCAAATTCGATTTATTTGTATAAATTTAGCATTTCTCTTTAAACATGACAAATACCTAAACCACACAACCAGACCTACTTTCGCATCTCATACTTTTCACGAAGGACAAAGGGCCTCGCAAAGACCTGCCGCCCGGAGCCTCGTAATGGAGAGTTTTCATCAGTGGCCGAGGGAATCCCTATATGCTACACAAGAACGCAACCAGATTGAGCAGCTGGTGGTTGCCGGTAAAGTTGTCAAGTTGGACAACCAGTCGACAGTCAAAACGTGGCTGCCTTTCGTATAATAAGCTCCATATGAACCAATGTTCGGTAAAGAGCTAAGCGACTGGCTACGGTACTTGGTTACTATCTAATAAGGGCCTTATCGTTATGAGTGTTAAATTAGGAATGGAGTATAGCTCAGTTTTAGCATCTCTCAAGACAAAAGAATCGAAGAACAGGAACTTGATTATTTCTAAGACAGATTGAACAATTTTTCCACTTTTCGTACCTACCTACCTACCTATAAAGCTTATTTACATTTTAATAGGTGCAATCCGCTTGTTAAAAATCGTCTTATTTAGTTGTATTTAGACTGTTTGTTCTTTCTTCAAGTGGCCATAAAAACTAACATTCCAAGAATCTTGTATCTCTTAAGTAATAAAACAGGAGACACTAATATATCCATCTTTTTAATGGAACACTCGAATAAATCTACGTAACAAACAAAAATTATGTTTTTCATATTTCTTCGTAATTGCATCCCGTCTACTTCTTCATCTTTATAGCTACAATAGATCAACGCCGGGTTACGTAAAATTACGAAAAAAATATTCTATGTTCTAGTTATAATTGACTAGGTTAACTATGGGTTGGATGCCAACGAAATTCTCACAGATGAGAGTGAACATAAAATCACGTCTTTAAACAAATTTTTGACTCACGTCTAATTCAGAGGCGGTGCATTTTTGGTTAATTATATTTACAATATAAAAGAATTATTTATCTAAAAATATATAAAGTGTTGATGCAAAAAATTCGGGAGTGAGTATCTAGATGAAAATAATGTAAATCGTTATTATTTTATTAGAAATTCAAACATTTTTAATTGAATTGAATTGAATAGAAAAATTTTTGTTGGTAACGTATCAAATGAAAACTAAAAAACTATAATAAATCTTCAAAGTCGGTGCCTTGCACTTCTACACACTTCCGAAGTCTACGGAAGATATTCCATTGAACTTGGAAGAACATGTAGCGGATGTCCCAATGATTGTGCATTATTTTGAATTGTAAAATATTGAGCCCTTAACTAATTTTGAGCGTGGAGTAGGTAGGGAAAGTTTCCTAAGTGGGTAGCCGTGCAATGACCTTGGAGAAGCGTGCTTGCGAATGAGGCAAACGGATTCAAAGATGAATAAGGAAGGAAGAGTCAGAATTTTTAATGTTTTAAAGAAGTCTGGCTACATTTACAAAACAACCTGTTCAATCTAGAGATAGCAAAAATTATTTTTTCAATCGTTTTTTAACAAAAAGATACTCTTTGTTCAACTCGATAAAATGCATGGTTTAGATGATATGGAGATTTTTAAATCATTGTGCAATGTACCGGGTGTCCCAATAAGAATGGCTCTCGGCCGTATCTCGGGAACCGTTTATAGAACAGCTTCGGGAAAAAAAATTTATAACAAAAGTGATCTCGAGAAAAACCTGGAAATTATTTACAGAGTTGTAGGTCCACCGCTAGAGGGCGTAATTAAATACCAAAAATTATAAAATGAGTAATTTACAAATTTTGCCTAATTACGATGCATTTAAACTATGATTATCGTTTTTTTCAAGAAATTCAGGGTATATTTGATTTTACAAGTTTTAGTCTATCTCTTCAAATAAGAGATGGGGGGAAGCGGGGGAACTTTATTATAAAAAAACGCCTGCAAGTCCAGTTCTACTTAACCTATCTATGCAAATTTGGTCTTTTTGAAGAGAGCTCCTTTCTACCAATGTGAGAGTTATAATTTCGAAACAACCTACAACATTTATAAAAATTAAAATGGAAATATAACTTAAGGTGACGACCTTAGTGTTCAAATTGTCGCCCATAATTTTCGATACAAGCGTTTATTCTTTAAAGAGTAGATTCAACAGCAGACTCAATTTCTGCTCTCGAAATACTCTGATTGGCGTTTCGTATTCTCTCGATCATGTTATCTCTAGTAGCGGGTCTTTAATGCGGCCCCAGAGATAGAAATATAAGACGGTTAAGTCTGGTGACCTGGCTGGCCAATAAAATATGCCTCCACGTCCTATACGCCTATCAGGGCATTTTCTCGGTGACAGCATAAATAATATTGACATAATAATTGGAACTATTATTAATACAATAAGGAAAGACAATTTTGAGGAGACAAAAAATGTTAAAATCCGTTCAGTCAAACCGGAGTAATTTATGTTTAAAGGAAAATGCTTAAAATTTACACATTTCTTAAGATATCTCGTAATACGAAAAAGATATCGATATGCGGTTATCGCTATTCTGTTGCTAATTTGGTCTACTTTTATTATCCTTAATAAAAACTGCATGTTCCCATTCAATATTTTCCAAGAATAGCTAGATTTAAAAAAATAAATAAATAGCGCCCTCTAGCGTATACGTTACTCATTAGGTTATTTCGAAATTATAACTCTTACATTGGTAGAAAGAAGCTCTCTTCAAAAAGTCTAAGTTTGCATAGATAGGTTAAGTATAACTGGACTTACAGGCGTTTTTTCATAAATAAAGTTCCCGCTTCCCCCCATCTCTTATTTGAAGAGATAAACTAAAACTTGTAAAATCAAATATACGCTGAATTTCTTGAAGAATACGATAATCATAGTTTAAATGCATCTTAATTAAGCAAAATTTGTAAATTACTCATTTTATAATTTTTGGTATTTAATTACGCCCTCTGGCGGGGGACCTACAACTCTGTAAATAATTTCCAGGTTTTTCTCGAGGTCACTTTTGTTATAAATTTTTTTTTCCAGAAGCTGTACTATAAACGGTTCCCGAGATACGGCCGAGAGCCATTCTTATTGGGACACCCGGTACATTGCACAATGTTTTAAAAATCTCCATATCATCTAAACCATGCATTTTATCGAGTTGAACAAAGAGTATCTTTTTGTTAAAAAACAATTGAAAAAGTAATTTTTGCTATCTCTAGATTGTACAGGTTGTTTTGTAAATGTAGCCAGACTTCTTTAAAACATTAAAAATTCTGACTCTTCCTTCCTTATTCATCTTTGAATCCGTTTGCCTAGTTCGTAAGCACACATCTCCAAGGTCATTGCACGGCTACCCAATTAGGAAACTTTCCCTTCCTACTCCTCAAAATTAATTAAGGGCTCAATATTTTACAATGCAAAAAAATGCACAATCATTTGCCAATTGAAATCAATTCGATATCATCTTTTGCTACATTTCGCAATAATTTGAGGATATATTTACTGGAAAGTGCCTTCTATTCTGTAAACGATTTCTTTTCTGATAATAATACTTTTATGTTTGTTTTGCATACAAATTGTAACAATTTTTTGAGCATTTCTCTCTCTTTCTCGGTATCTATATTGTAGACCAATGTTTACAAATTCACTATTGATGGCTGCCAAACAAACACTAAACAACACGGCGTCTTCAAACTTAAACATATATGCAGTATGTATACGTGTATCTTTCAAGCAACTATCGCCATCTCTAGGTCAGGCCAGGTACTTCTGGGACCATCCTCGTAGAAGAAAATTTGTTTTCGTTCATGTTTTTGTACTGTTTTCATAGTTATATATTTTTTAATTCGTTATACGATAATAAATGAAAGCAAACGCGAATTGGAAAATTCGGACAATTTGGACAAGTCTTTTATATTGTTTGTTACGGACGCTATTAATTGCCCAAAAGTAATTGAATAATTATAATTTAATAGGAGGGGATAATACATATCAACACATTTCTGACTTTTGAAAGCCATCTATGAAATGAGAAAAAGTTGAAGGAGCCGCTACTGAATTTTAAGTAATTTGGTCCAAAAATTGAGTCATGCTCGACGAAGAATAAAAAGTGTAAAAACGGAGTAAATCGAGGAACTATCTCGAAAACAAAACCTGTAACGGCTATTAAGTTGATGAGAGGTCAAGAGAGCATGAGAAAAGCACCTCGAGCGACGTTGCCGAACTTCCGAACGGTTTGAAATTGGCACGTATCATATAGTTTTACTGTAGAATATAAAAACTAATTTTATCATTTGTTCTTATATTTATTATTCATCGTCCTTTAATAGCTATTCTAATTCAAGCTGGCCTCTATCACATTTTCTTTGGATGCAGCGAATACATTCACAAAATAAACAATTATTTATAACATTCACTTATTAAACAAAACTCTTCACTACCTTTACCATATTTAGTAAATTTCTGCAAGGATATTAAAATTAATATTTAGGTGACTGATGGATTTGCTTCTAAGCCATTTTCTTTCACATACACATCAAACAATAACCGTTCCTACTGCGGATCATCTGATTAACATCCTTTTAAAACAGTGATTCTTAAAATGGACCACCAGGGGTCCACGGGAGACTCGACGGGGGTATACGTTGGACGTGACGAAAAATGGGGGTCCAAAATCGTAAGCGGAGGTCCAGAGTGAAGGAAGTTTCGATTGTGACCGACAATATTTAGTAGCGAAAAATTTTGGTGATAGGTTGCACCAATCGCTTCAATTTTTGATTAATGCAGTTAACAAAATAAGAAGCAATGCATTGAATATGCACTTCCAACTATTGCTATTACATACCGAAGTAACGCTGGTTGTCGAAAGTTGCATGGAAAGTAAAGATCCCGATTCTAAACAAAACCTGATCAATTCTAAAGCAGATATCGCGTATTTGACAATTTAATCAAAAAAACTTTTCTTGGTACATTGAAATTTATGAAGGAAAATATTATTGGCGCGAATTTGCGCAGTTTTCAAACTTGTCGCAGGTAGAATGCCTTCATGAAGATATTCAGACATACGTTCAACATTCGATTGCCCTGCATGATGAATTCAAAGTCAGAATTGAAGACATTCTGTCGATGGGAATACCACCAGGGATCATAAATCCATTTGATGAAACGGAAGTGGAGAATGTGATATTACAAGAGAAGCTACTCGAGCACTAATGTGAAGCAGAAAGTGACATTTAAAAGAGAGTATCAAAAATTTTGACTATGGGAAATTATGCAAAAGCTTCTGATCGCTTTTCCATCGTTATATCTTGTCGAAAGAAGTTGCAGGTTGCAGGTTGAAATCACAGAACGGAGAGATTTCCTTTTTTTCTATTTGCCAACTTTGCTTTTTGTATATTCACTCACAATACAATCAATTTAGTTGATTTTATTATCAAATAACCCTATCAAAAAGTCGATTCTTAGCTTTTTTTTTCGAAAACCATTAATTTGTGGTTGAAATTCAGCCACCTGGATCTAATCTTTACTTTTTTGGGGGGGAAAAGGTTTGGAAATTGGTAGTAAAGTAGCTGGATCCAGCAAAATTTTCAAAGTGGTCTACGAAACAAAAAAATTTGGAAACCAATGTTTCAAAAGAACTGATGTAAGAGTTACCTTTTGCTGACTATGTAGAAGGGAATGAACGATGGAATAAACTGTTAACAACTTTGATAATACTGATATTTATCTATTGTAAAAAATTGTGAAAAAAAACTTGAGAATATTGAGACGATACATTCCTTTTGTAATAAAATATGTGTTACGCAGGAATGGCCGAAAGACACTTTCTTTAATAGCTATTTTAGTTAACAAAGATTCTATTGATTCATCTTAAGATCTAGAATGACTTAGACAATAATAAAAGTTCAATCAAATACCTAAAATCTTGTATCGAAGAAATATATGATGTTTTTTAAGAATCGAATTAAACCAAGATAATACACATAACGTCTTTGTGAAGATGTTATAAATCTCAAACATTCCGTTACTATTAACAATGGAATGCATCATTCAACACATTGCTACGCCTCTTCGATTCTTCTCCGTTCTGCAATCGATCGCATTACCATTTTTATAACAGTTGTTCTCCGTTCTTCTGCCCAGTTTTGGTTGTTATTGTAAAGACCAACCGACCTTGAATTTGTATCTGTAATGTTTTTTGGCTTATTCTTTATACTTCTCGTTTTTTGTTTTTGTATGCTACAATATAGTGTTGTGAAATTGTATGATTTGTCTTAATTTGCAAGGTAAAAATTCTAACAACCATTTCTCATGATTCTTTGTTTGAGTTTAGATATAATTTATCTACTCCTATTAATTATTCAACTGCTCTTGAGCAATTAACAGAACCAATAAACATAACTCACTATTCTAATTTAAAACGATAAATATGAAAGGAAACTTGGAACCGAATATCAAGGTAGTTCCGTATTTGGTGTGCTGAATAACTCGTAGGCGCTACTGGTATCAAAACCGTATGATTTTCAGTTAGTCCTAACCTTAAAAAAACACGTGTATAAACTTGACAGCTGTCTTACTATTAGTTTTTGAATTATAACGAAAGAAACTTTCTTTGGTCGTTAATTAAACGTTGCTTTTTAGCAAAAAAATACTTTTGAATCCAAAGCTTCCTATTCGAACTTTGTCCCAGAAATATCAACCGTTCGGAAGTGGTTTTGAGACATTCGTAGCTCCCGTGAGTTGACATGACACAGCGTGAGGTTTTTGTGACATGTCAAATGGCAGCCATTAATAGTGAACGTTTTCGATGAATTTGTAAACATGGAAAAAATTGGTCATCGTTATGTTTTATTTGAAAGGCTTTAGCGCAACCAATTTAGAAGCTGAACTATCAAAAGTAAAATATTGGATAGCAGAGTTTAAACGAAGCCCCACCACCTCAAGCCAACCAACATCGCAGTGGTTGACCAAATGAAGAGAAATGTTAAAGAAAATTCACAAAGTGGTACTGGATGATCGTCGACTGAAAGTTCACGAGCTATCAGACATAGGAGGCATTTCTAAAAGTGCCGTACATCGCGTATTAATTGAAAATTTGGACATGAGAAAGCTATGCGCAAAATGAGTGCCACGTTTCTTCACAATTGAATAAAACCAGCGGCTTGAAGATGTTTCCATCGAGTGTTTGGCAATGTTTCACTGAAATAAAACCGTTTCATAACCATGCATGAAACGTGGATTCAATATTTCACACCCGAAACAAAAGAACAATCAAAACAGTTGACTGAAAGGAGAAAATCGACTCCAAAAAAGACAAAGACCGTTTTTTTTGGGAAGCTATCACAAAAAAGGAAAAACTATCAACGGCCAGTATTATGCAACGTTTGAGCGAAGAAAACAAGTAAAAACTGCAGCATTTGACTAAGAAGAAAGTGTTGTTTCATCAAGACAATTCATCCATCTGCAGGAAAAGTAATGGCGACTGGTTTTTGGGATGCGCGTGGTGTAATTTTCATTGACTATCTCGAAAAAGGATAAACTATCAACTTCGAGTATTATTGCAACGTTTGAGCGAAGAAATCAAGCAGAAATAGCCGAAATTGGCTAAGAAAAAAGGGTTGTTTCACCAAGACAATGCACCAGCTCACACATCCGTTATTACAATGGCCAAAATTGATGATTTAAAGTTTAAATCGCTACCTCATGCACCCTATTTGCAAGATTTGGCCTCCTCGGATTATTTTCCAAAAATGAAGAGGTGCTGTCGGCAGTTGTCGACTATTTGGAGGAGCTTGTCGATTATTATTATGAAAACGGTATCTTATTATATTTTTTTCCAAAATTTTTACGTTTTCTTTGTTGGGCCATCCTCGTATGCAAATAATAAATGCACCTAATCAGTATGCATAAACTTATTTGGCACTAAACCATCTATTATAGCAATATCGTCAAGTACATCAATTTACCTGATCCAGCTATATATACAGTGCATTGTTTCAGAAGGTCATCGGCAACTGTGTTAACGAACTCTAGAGGAGACCTTCCAACCACAAAGAAATACGGGTACTACGTAGGCTCTATAATTAGTGAAAAAAATTTAATTTCAAATTTAATATTCATTGACACCCTTGCACACCCCAAAATAATAGTAATAGGATTTTATTGGAAGATAACACCCTTCATTCCGAATAGCTAATAATAGTAATACCACTGCAGTTTCTAAATCTACCCACAACTCTTTAAAGCAAGACCAAAGACTCAATATGCATCTTGCCCAAAGATATTAAAGTTACTTGCTGGATAAATCGAGAACGAATATTTGGATATGCGAAATGGATGACGCTCTAGCTAACTAACAAAAATCAACAACCAAAATGATCATTCTGAGCAGTTTTTGGAGATGTTCGATCATAATGAACCCAAATTTTTGCGACGATTTGTGACAGTGGATGTAGCATTTCCGGAGTCCAATCGATAATCAGCCGAGTGATTAATAGAGGCCAGATAACGTGGAAAGAGTGTTTCGAGATGCGCATAGTGTAATATTCATCGATTATCTTGAAAAGGGAAAAACTATTAACGCGGAAAAGGGCCTCATTTGAAGAAGATAGATAGATAATGCACCGTGAGGCAAATCAAAGAAAATAATGGTAAAATTGCATGCATTGGGTTCGGAATTGCCTCCACATCCACCGCTTTTTCCAGATCGGGTCCCCAGTGACTTTTTTTTGTTTTCAGATCTGAAAAGGATGCTTAACGGACAGAAATTTTACGCCAATAAAATTTCCCAAACTGAAGACAAAATGTAATTTAAAAATATTGTCTCAAAACATTTTATCATCGTTATATGGATAAATTAAAAGATGTTATAAATATATACTAAAGTATTTTTTTAATATCATACATATACAGGGCCGCTCACTATAATATTAAAAAACAAACAAACAATTGCAGAAGCGTGTTTCTTTGAGTTAAATTCAAATGGCAATTTTGAATAATATGTACAGATGTGTTGATGATTGCATCACGATTTTGTAAGTCTGGGACTGCGCGCATCCGTAGTTTCATCATTACTTTATCTTTCTTACTCTTATGCAAAGAAATTTATTAGTCCTGGCCAATCCAATCAGGATAATCAGATATTTTGTTCGAATTATTGTTCAGTCGTCAGTATTTGACAAGAATGCAAAGTTTAAATTAAATCTGGTTTCTCAAAGTAGGGCAAAATCGAGGAGGAAAAGTTAGTTACAAATAAACATTTAGGCGGAGAAACTATTCACTGCATAACGTGTGTTAATTTTCATATTTTGAGATCTAAATAATTTTCACCCTTTTATCAGAACTTGGAAGAAAAGAAAGACACGAATAACAAAATTCTAATAGTATAAAAATAAAATTGTTATACTCGTAAACTCTTCAAGTTGCTCGGTAGAGGTTGGTTATTGAAAGCGAATGCATCGTTTCTACCAGCTTTATACAGCACATTACTTCAGAAAGTTTCGCACATTTTCTATAGATATTGTGAAAGATTGAAGAAGTTTTGTATTCAATGCTGGGCTAGCATTCTCAAAGAATGGAACCTTTTTATTCCCCGAACTGTGTATTCTTGTTCCTCTAACAATGGAATATATTTCTATTCTATATCAAAATATACAGGGTGTTTCTATATTCGACCGGCAACGCTCTACCACAGAGAGATCTCAATAAATGATTCATCAATTTTTTATTTCTTAGTCCTTTTGATATGTTTATATGTAATAATGAATAATTTTTGAAATTATTTGAAAACACTAATTTTGAAACAGAAGGGACTTAAAATCAAAAAGATTTAGAAACATAAATGATTCATTTTGATACGGGAATACGAACCATTACGGGGCCCAGTTGCTGGGTTTTTAAATCAAAATAAAAAATTTGCCATAAATCAATAAATTTTTTTTTCAAATTTGGTGACCAATATGCTCCTTAACAGAGTAATATTATGACTTAAACAAACTTTGGAAAAATTTAACCAGTGGCGCGCGGTCAGGGATAGTTGTCACTTTTTACACCACTGGAGCAAATTCTTTTTTTAATTTTGTTTTAAAGTGCCTCATTATTTTTAGTTAAAAAAACTAATAACCTTTTATGGTGCTAAAATGAACGGTGTTGTAGAAATTTGCCTCTAAACAAAAGTCTGCAGGTAACTAAATGCTACTCAAGATTTTTAAATTGTAATCTAGTAGGCACGTGTCATATTTTTGACACTTTGTGTATTTGACACGATCTTGGTATGTTAAATCATAGAATTTCAAATTAGTTTTTATTTTTCATTCGAAGAATTGGCCGATATGTTGATGATTTACGGGGAAATTTCGAAAAAATGGTAGAATGGCAGCTCGTTTATACCAACAAAGATTTCGCAATCGTCGAATTCCACATCATTCTACATTTGCAAGTATTGACAGAAGGCTGACAGAAACCGGAAACTTGTTAATTAAAAGAAATAATGATGAAAAGTGACGTACAACAAAGTCTGTTTTGAAAGGCCATCTTTAATTACTCGAACTCGCGCTTCAAGAGTGGACAATTCTATTGTATGGAAAGTTTTAAAAGAAAAAGTGTTACATCCATACAAATTGACCAATGTTCAAGCATTACAAGCTAGATATTTTCAGGTGCGTATGGACTTTTCAAACTGGTATTTACAAAAGTGTCGTGAAAATCGAAATTTTCCAAAATATGTATTGTATACCGTCGAGGCTATATTTAGTGGGGAAGGAATTGTCAATTCAAGAAAATCCGCACTTTGCTCGTGAAAGGGGATTTCAGCATAAATATTCGGTAAATGTGTGGATGGGTATGGTTGGAGATTGATTAAACGGGCCTTACATTTTACCAAATAAATTAAATGGAGCAATTTATACGCGTTTTCTGGAAGAAATATTGGATAATGTACCGTTAAATATTAGACAACACATGTGGTTTCAACACGATGGGGCATCTGTTCATTTTGCTGCAGCGGCAAGAAATTACTTGATAGGGGTGGACCCAATTGTTGGCCTCCAAGATCACCTGACTTAAATCCAATCGATTTTTTTATATGGAACTATATGGAGTCCTTAGCGAACGAAACAATCATCGAATCTGAACAAGATTTAATAGCTAGAAATCAAGCTGCGACAGAAACCATATTCAATCACATCCAGATGTATTCTCAAAGACACGTTTTTCAATGACAAAATGGTGTAATTGAAGTAGGCGGCCAATAGTTTAAACAATTTAAACAACTACTTCGAAATTAAATGAATAATTAATTAATTTTTAAATTACTTTTGTTAGAGGCTACGAATGTAAAATTCATTTTATAACAGCAAAATTAATGTAAAAACTAATTCGAAATTCTATGATTTAATCTACCAAGATCGTGTCAAATACACAAAGTGTCAAATATATAAAGTGTCAAAAATATGACACGTGCCTACTAGATTACAATTTAAAAATATTGAGTAGCATTTAATTACCTGCAAACTTTTGTTTAGAGGCAAATTTCGACCATTAAAGGTTATTAGTTTTTTTAACTAAAAATAATCAGGTAATTTAAAACAAAATTAAAAAAAGAATTTGCTCCAGTGGCGTAAAACATAGGGGGATAAAAGTGACAACTAACCCTGACACCACGCCACTGGTTAAATTTTTCCAAAGTTTGTTCAAGTCATAATATTACTCTATTAAGGAGCATATTGATCACCAAATTTGAAAAAAAAAATTTATAGGCGTTCTTGATTTATAGCAAATTTTTTATTTTGATTTAAAAACCCAGCAACTAGGCCCCGTAAAGTTTCGTATTTCTATATAAAAATGAATCATTTATTGATATCTTTCTGTGGTGGAGCGTTGTCGGTCGAATATAGAAACGGGGTAAAGCAAAATTCGAATTCGAAAAACAGATAAACGGGATCTTAATAGATGATTCGAACTTCTATGTTGCGAGTACTTAGAACGCAATTTTGGTTTGTATATTATTTTTTAAGATGTAAAAAAAATAGTTTAACAGAACTTGTATTTTCATTTTGCTAATCACAATTTTCTTGTTACAGGTTTTCACTTGAGCGGTGTTGTTACGGGTCCGCGGAATTCCCCTACTGCCACGTTGCCATGTGGTGCTCCTGAACCACCCCAAAAATATAAAGTTTCCGTTAGTTTCGATAGGTAATTAAGAAATAATGTAATTTTAACACCTTATACACAAAAAGTTTGGGGTCAGACTGCGAATGTTAAGAAGAAATTCATGCGCTTCAGTGGACTTCGATGATCGTTTGTCATGCGCCAAAATCACATTATTTTTCTCAATATCAACCAGATTGTGCGTGCACATCGTCGAATGAGTATCCGGATGGTTGCCGAGGCTGTAAACGCCGATAAAGAAACGATTAAAAAAGACAAAAGTCTGTGCCAAAAAATCTGACTCCTGACCAAAAGCTCTTACGTCAACGGATTTGCTCAGATTTCCTTGAAAGATTAGAAATATTCGATAAAGATCTGCTTTGAAAGGGACCCGATTTGAGTCGATGGAAGCGGTAAAGCAAAAAACGTCAGAGCCTCTCACCAAAGAAGACTTCCAGCATTGCTTTGTTTAATGGAAAAAACGTATGGAAAGATGTGTGGCCGAGGGAACTATATTCGAATGTAGAATAATTTGATAATAAACCGTTTTTCGAAACCAATTTAATAGTCAGACCTCGTACACATTCACGATAATACTAGAAATTAGATCAACTTTCTCAGGTCTTTCTCTATACAGTGGAACCGTGAATTTCTTCATCAATCTCGTTTTTTTAGGCTCTGATTTATCTTTATTTTACACAACCATCACAAGCGAGTTTAATTGTTTTATCGTTATTTGGGGTTTCATAAAGATTTCTATATTTTCCGATGCCATAATTGTTCCTACCAACTTCTTAATCTTTCTTAATCCACATTGTTGCTGTGTATCATTTTATAATCTAAAATTAAATACAAAAAAAACCGGACGGGACGATCATAACCTAAAAATAACTTCACCTAATGTTGGGAATACAATAATTTACAACCCACTAAAGCTAGTTGATAAATTGACATAATAATCATGGACATTAAGTTGAGATACTTTCACGAAATCATCAGAAATTTATGTCAACGATGATCTTAAACTAGAACTACATGTAGATGCTAAATTTAAGCCGAGTTTACACGTGTCAAGTAGCTAAAGCAAGTTACTAAATCAAGTAGTCAAATTTAGTTACTTGTATGGCGAAAACGACTTGATTTAGTACTTGCGCAAGTACCTAATTCAGTAAACTGTTTCGTCAATTGAATAGAAACAATTTCTATTTACTTAATTCCACAGTACTAAATGACAACTAAACCTGAATACTCAAAATGTAGACACTCGCTAAAAAACCAGACTTAAATTTTAGTTACTGGCTTTAGTATCTTGCTTTAGCTACAAGATACGTGTAAACTCGGCTTTAAGTTAAGTAGATTGAGTAAAGTAGAAGAAGTAATTGGTGAGTACCAAACGGGTTTTTGGTAGATCCACCATCGACTTAATATTCGGCATCAAAGAAACCCCGAGAACAGCGTGTTTGGAATACCAGGAAAGTTGATACGACTAGTAAAAGCTACAGTATTTAAAGACAATCAGCTGACTAATCAATTAGAGATAACTAGGGGACATAAACAAGGGATGGTCGGGCATCCATGTTATTCGGCAAAACTATAGAGTACATCATATCCTTGGCTACAGATCATTACAAATAGCAGATACACATAGATCAGAAGAAGTATCCACCAAAGAAAGAAGGGATACTAAGCCTTCCAGCGCATATTCAGATTTAGAAACGTATATATAAACAATAAAATCAGAATATATCTATCAGAAATATATGACCCGAAATGAGAGATTGAAGATCCAGAAATAATCAGGGACAGATCTCAGAATTTTTCGGAGTAAAGATAAACAGAAAAGACCAAGAAAAGTTTTCGAATTAAGTTTTGAATGGCGTAGGTTTATTGGAAGATCTTTGAGAAGGTAACAGGAAGAAGTCGCTGAAGGCATAATCAGTCTTCTAAAGGTACGCAATTCGAAGAGTGCACTCCGAACAGGAACAACTGAGGAAGAAAAATAAAGGAGATCAAGGCCAAAAAACTATCCGAAGCAAAAGCATACGTAGAAAGGTTGTTGGGGGATGAAAAACTTTTTAGTACAAGAATCTGAGGCAGTGGTATGCATAGAACTATTCCGTGCAGGAATCAACAAGACTATGATCGTACTTTCTGAAGTTGTGGAAGTCATCATGAATGCCAAATCAGAGCTGTATGCTGAATTAAATTCAGTTACAGTGGCAGGGTTAGAGAGAGGATGACTTCTAGTAAATAAAAAACTGTATGTCATTCGTTGTTGACATTTTTACTTTGATTTCACCCTTTATATGGCACATGAATGATAATGTATTTGATTCCATCTGCTTATTTCGTGCATATCAACGTTTTTCGAGATTGATTTAATGATTTTCATTAAACGGCGTAACGAATGTTTCATAATTCTTTTTTTTTTCCTTCAGGTGTAAAATAACTTCAGTAACATGCAGTTGTGAAACGAAAGATATTTTTTGGTGCCAGCATGTCGTAGCATTATCATTATATCGTATAAGAAATGCCGAAAGTGTCAGATTACGTGTTCCCATCTCAGGTAAGTAAAATAAAATGAGGAAAAAGATTATTTCCTACAAAATACAAGTAGGGCATTGTTAAATTTATTTTCATGTTATAAATATAATAAAAGATTAGGAAATGGTACTTTTTGCTAATGTAATGACACTCATAAACAAACTATTACATATAATATTCTGAAAATACTGTCTAGTAAAGCGAAGAGATCAAATATATACGAGGTTTGTCCCAAAAATATCGAGATTACCTCGGTATCTCCGCATTTTTCAAAATACGATAACTGTGTTGTCACTTCCCCCGAAACAGTCCTGGAAATCAGTTTTCGTCGCATTAGTTTCAACATTTTCGACCAAACGTAGTTTGAGCTATATTTTTAATTTGGAAAAAAGCCAAAAGTCGCAGAGAGCTCCGGTATGCTATACCCAGCAAAACACCGATACATTTTTATTAAAGAAAATAGTCTTTACGTCGCTACAAGGTTGGTGCGTTATTAATGGTCCCAAAGTGAAGACTGTCGCATTTTGTCTCGATCCTAATCATAAGATTGATTGTCTAGTTTATGCAGAGCTTCATGATTGCCATGTAGATGCAGTCCTGCATCATATTCACCAGCAAATCTTTAACTGTTGAAATCCTTGCGTATGTACCGTTCATCGGTAATACGCGATGACCTTTGTATTTCCTCACAGTTGGATGCTATAGAGATCTACACTAATCGTACGGATTGCGAGCGTCTTCAAAGCGCAGCGATTTCGTTGTGGACCCGCAACGAGATCGCTGCGTATCGTGCACAAACACCAATTCATAATGATCGACGTGTTCGCGACTCATTCGTTGCGCGCTCGCTACGCCCCGCAGTCGTTCGCATACCACTAGTATAATTAGACTGTTAGCATTTAATTGTATATTTCATTTTATTATACAGGGGCCTAATAAGTAGTAATGATTTTTGTGCTCTTTTTATTTAAAAATAACGTCCAATGTAATACCATTTGTCTATTCCATTAATATTTAATATCTTTGGATTAGTTAGTCTTTTATTGGTGAAACTACATGTACAGACAAATATAAATATAATGGAATATGTCTACAAAGGAAAAATGTTAGTATAGTAAGCCTTTAAGGTTGAGTGAAACTTCAAGTTCATGTACTGGCCTACAATGATTTATTTTATAATAATTTTGGCAAAATCTTCAAGATGATGAGAATATGGATGGAATAATATATATTGAAGATAAATTATTCAACTAATCTTATTATTTCTCCATTTACAAGAACATTCTGCAAATCATTCGCATAAATTCGTTGCAATCCGTTTGCCTTTTTTATATCGTCGAATTTTTCCTTAGTTAGTGTTGGGAAATACCATGATTATAGTCATCAGTAATATAAGATCATAAAAATGATTTGATTTCAAATAAAAGAGTAGTTAACATTCAAATTACAAACTTTTAGCTTTCAGCTTGTATCGCATTTCCAAGAATTTATTTTATTATTTAAAATATTTATATTAATATATTTATATTAAATAACTACGTTACGGTGCCGACAATATTCATTTTCTCTCTCGTTCGAGACACTTTATCTATACTGCGCATGCTTCGTGCACGCAAAAGATGCGCAGAACTAACTGAAGAGCTCGGAGGAAAGAGAGAACGATACACTATTTGTTTCACTTAATCGGAACCCTTTTCACTTATAGGAACTGTCCATACAAAAGTATAGTATATAGTTTTGAGTCATCTTGTAGAGATACGGTGAATGCACTTTCCCAATACTAATATTTTATAACATACGTGGAAAATCGGCAGATTTCCATTTAAAAATAGCCGCCGATAGTGGAATAAATGCTTTTGACATTGCTTTTTGTGTGGTTTGTGAGGTTATTTGTTGAATTTTAGAACTTATTATTCAGTTCTATGGCGAAAGAGCTTCTTAAAAACTTGCTACTTAAATAATTGCGGAAGCAAGTATAATGGAAACTTGTGGAAACATCATAAAAAAAACATAAATACTGTAAAAAAACAAGAAAAGCTAACACGGGTACACACGAAAAAGTTGATTGCTTACGCCACAGCCGTCATTTTGACGTAGAACGGCTGTCTTAGATAACCTGATAGTCAAGTATTTTGAAAATGACAGCTGTCAGAAGAAGTTAACATAACCTCTTTTGAATAGAACCTATTTAGTATTGTTTTGTCCCAACAGTCCCAACAAAGCTTTTATGAGACGTATACAAATGTCACTAACAAAAAAAATATTGTGAATGCAATAATGTTGTTGGCGAAAAATGAAAAAAAAAACTCGTGCTCGAATTGAACGATTTCGAACGGAAGTAAAATAAAAAAAAAATGAATACCTTCTAGAGACCGAATGTCTGTGAAAGTTTAAATTCGACTCGATAATTAGTTTAAAGTGCTCCGAATAATAAATAATTGAAAATCGAAAGCAGCACACGTTCTAGAACCCGATTCCCGGACTCCGGAGCTGCTCTAACGATTTCATATTAACAGAAAATTGTTCGGGGCAAATTTTATCTTCGCTTTGTGACAACTGGACGAGTTTTTAAAGGGATGAATCAACAGTATCAAAAACAATACTTACGTGTTGAAAATTTTAGTTACTTAATACTTATTTCTATTTACTAATCGAGTCTTTAGACCAAAATTATTTCCATTTCTTTTGGTTTTTTGTTCTGTTCTGTTCTCAGTCGTTTCGTTGATTTAATCTGTCCAGGTCTTCCTCTGTTTCTCGGTCTCACTGCTCTGGCTCCTAGTATTTTTCTTGCAACCCTTTCCTCATTCATTCTTTTCACATTTCCGAACCATCTTAGTTGATATTCTTCTATGCATTGTTCTCAAAGTTTTGTATCTCATTTCCGTTTTTTGTATCTTTTTCCTGCGTCTTTCGGAACCAAAATAATTGGAGTATTGAGAATTTTAGAGAAGCGTCTTTGAAGGTTAATGCTTTGGAAGGTTTATCCGCTTCTATTACAACTATTTCATTTCCCTCCACTTCTTTGTGTCTCGGAGCCCATTGGAGAGGAACTCTATTCTTCTTAACTAAATCATTTAACTTGTCTAGTCATTTCCAAATCAGCTTGGATCTAATGACATTATTAGAGCTGTAATGGATTAAGTTACCTTCAGTCTCTGAAGATGTTAACTTGGTTATCGAAACGAGCATCAGACAGTGTAATGGCGAGTGTTGGTGTAGTAGTGGTGTAAACAGTGTATTCAGCTGTAATGGATGTTTGTTAATAATCCGATTCTTTCATATTATCTCGAAAATATTCTTTTCTTATTATTATTTCTTTCGTATTCTAATATCTAAATATTCTTTTCCCTCTGACTTTTCAAAGAAAAATGAATCTGCATATTAATAAACAGTGTGAATGGTTATAAAGTCATGTATAAATAAATATAAAATTAAAATATTGCTAAAATTGTCTTAGCCTTTTTTATAATTAACAGATTTTTCTTTCAGAATTTTTTTTATTCCGTGTTTTACTGCTTTTTTTTTTAATATTCATAATTAAATCTATTTCATAGCTTATTAATGCAGTTTTTATCGGAAAAATGACTTCTTAATCTATTCTTTAAATGTTGCGATGTCTGTCCTATATAAACAGCATCATGATTATTATGAATAACCTCTCATATATTTTTTTTTTCGATACATTTCTTTGTTATCATGAAATATAGAACATAAAATAGGAAATTATTTCTTACAAATAATATCGTTCAAGTGATAGCCATCTCGCTACTGTCATTTTTAAAAACTGGTCCTTATATTATCGAAAAGTTTTCAACACATAGCGTGTTACACCCTTCTTAACGAATATTCTTCTTTAATTGGAGTGTTGATCTTGGTTTAATCGCGTAGATTCGACTTTAAAGAAAATCCCAGGAAAATAAAACTGCTGGAGATAGGTCTGGGATGCTGAGAGGCTATGGAATATTTCCAAGAAACGAGAAACCGCACTAAACCATCCCCAACCCTTCTCCACGCTTGTTTTCTTCGGTATATTTTAAATAACTTTTAATAAAAGTCCATTATTACATCCCGTAGAATAAAAATGATGCCGGTATGATATCATTTATCTAATTCAATTTAATACAGACAAATCCGAAATAAAGAACTTTTTGTATTGTAGTACGGAATGTTATTTTGTACTTGTATTCAAAACTTGAATATGAATAGAACATAATACCTACTATAGGCTTTTATTTTCATTGAATATTTTAATGAAGTCATCCTTGAAAGGCGATTCTACAGGATGCTGTTCTTGTGAAAATGCTAGAAACGCTCGTTATAAAATTAAACACAAACAAATAAATCTTTGTATAGTGCTTTCAAATTAAACCACAATTAAATGTTGAAAACGTACATAGCTAGCAGAATATAAATTTATGAAAGAAGAAAAACCAAGAATAAACCGGTAGAAAACAGAATTAAAAGTTCTTAGACTTCTAATACACAAAAAACAATTGATAAAACTGTACAATACATTAGGTTAGGTTAAGTTAAAACTTTGCCATCAGCCGGTTTGGTTTCGGCAACTTCCAGCTTTATGATTTGGCCGTTGGTATCCGTAAACCAATTACAGCATTATATTTCTAGATTAACCATTATTTTCATCTTGTTTTTGACTGGACGTGTCGTCCTAAACCGGTACTGCTGTTCCAGAATTTGAGAATTGTGTAGGTGCGATACAAAATACGTGTTTATCACAATAGTTCTACGTTGACTATTAGTAAATGTATAAATATGCTGCATGCTTTTTTTTCTTTAAATTCGTATGTTGTAGTTACTTAATATTTGTTCTTATTTTTCTATACTTATACAGACTTGCAGTTATATTATGATATTTTACAAAGCAACAGAGTATTTTTTGTATCAGGAGAATAATGTATTAAATTGGAATGTATATTGGAATTGGAATAAAAAATAAATTCCAGTAAACGTGCTCGGTTCTAAAGATTGTAATGTCATAATATGAGGATTGAATTCTTCTACGCTTTTTGTTTTGTCTATGTTGAGGCACAAGTAAAAAAAGAAGAGGAAGGACCTACTACAATTGGAAATTAGCGTATAGCCCGCCAGGTTGATGTTTGACGAGGCCAGAAATCGATTAGCCGTACTAGAAATATTTTATTTAAACATCAAATCAGTTCTTTCTGAGAAAGCAGATTGGGAATTTCAAATAACTAGTACACGGTACCCTAAACGCAAATGTTGCTTTCAAAATCTTTGTTATTAATATAATAATTGCATTAATATGTACTATTTATTTTCGTACAACCCTGTAACTGTTTACATCTTTCAAAGATTATATTGTCGGTTTGCGGGTGGTGAGTTAATATGCAAAACCGAACTATAGCTCAACAATATACATATTTCGTATTGTGAATTATTTTGAATTTCGACAATAAATGTAAACCTAATCGTAAAATGCTTTCCTGATATCGACCCGATTAACGGCCGGCCTATTTAACATCTTCCACTGAGGAAAGGCGGTGTGGTGTGGATGTGACTGTCATATCCGCTTTAATAAAAGCAGCGGCGGCAAGCGGCGGTTGTACTGATTTACAATGTAACATTTTTGAACCACATGACACTTTAACAAGAAGAATTTATACCACGTTGCATTTGTATAATATAGGCAATTAGGTTGAAATTTTTGGATACATATATTGAAATTTCAGACTTCGAGGGGTTTTATGAAAAGTTTCTGACCTCAATCTGGAGATGTCAGTATTTAGTTATGAAAGGCAAAACGTCTACGCAAATTAAACTGTATACTGTATGTTTCTAAGGATGCGAAACATGTTCCTGTTTTAACCATTTTCGTAACGACCTGTAGGTTCTACTACAACAGACAATTTAACCAGAGAAACTATTGGAAGCATCAAAAACGGTCTGAAACGCAGTATAGTATATTTCCAAGATCTGTTTCGCAAAAAGGGAGAGCCAAAAATATTGACGGCTACACTTAAGCTGGTGAAACTATGATTAATAGCCAGATCCTCTCCACGTGAAGTACCTAACGGCAGATTTTGAGGGGTTTTCAGTAGATATTGACATACGAATCTGACATACTAGGTTGTTATGACTGTGTTAATGTATTACTAATTGTTTTCTCAATTAATTCCGTTCGTAATATAAACATTTACACTAAAAGAACAAGGTATAGATACCTAGATGACTATAAGCGAAACAAGTGTCAGTATGCTAACACCCAAAGGAGAAACTGATGAATTTGTGATTAAAAAAGGAGTAAGACTCGCTATTTAATTATAGTTAAATGAAAAACCAAACTATACTCATTAATAAAAAGACACTGGAGAAAACACAAACTTACTTATACTAAAAAGTGTCTGTAAATACAAAAAAAAAACACAAAAAGCACACAAGAAATCATCAAAATTAAAACGAACGAATTAAACAGAATTGGCACAATAATTATCAAAGGCATTTCCTATATATTGAGCCCGGTTATTTTATTCTCAAAGTATTTATTTATATGATGATATTTGACAAGATGTATTCTTCTTTTTTATCATATCTCATGACAACTACTTCCTTGACTCTTCTAAGCATGTTCGCATCTCAAGCTAATTATCGATATTTGGATGATTTGATCGCTTAGTGATTGAAATTATATAAAATAAACTTAACAATATTAAAGTTAAAGATCTTGTTTATTCATCATCTCACAGCTACCATATTTCTACTAATTCGATTAAAAATTCGTAGTGTTCATTAAAATTTTATTGAAACAAATATGTTGTGCTTACCGATCACGTAATCTATGAATGGTGTTCGTTAAAGCATCGTGTTAGATGACAAAGAAATTAATATTTATTGTTGTAATAATTTCGGAAATAATTATTGTTTTAATGGTGTTTTTGAACTTATCCTCTTCAACATAATAATTTCCTTTGACAAAATGTACATACAATTACCACATATCAATTGAAAATTAAATTTCCAATTGAGAAAACTATGAAAATTACGTAAAACATTGGACAAATAATTTACGATATAAATAATTGTTCACTGATTTGAGCAACGTTGCCAGACTTCGTAAATAGTATCAAGATATAAAACAATAAGGTTAGGTTAATATTTAACATAATAAAATTATTTGACCGTTAATTATAGATGCAATTAATAAATACAATAAATATATACATATTTGAGATCTGTACATATGAAAACTATATTAATTGTTGATATATTTATTTTATGAACATGTTTTGACCGATGATATATCTACCACGTATATAACAATTTTCAAACTGACTAGCGCCGATCCTGTTTCTAAATATAAAACATTTAAACACATACAGCTGTGAATGAGGTTGTATAAAAAATTTACGAACCTTTATGAGGAATAGACAAGAATGCCCTATGAAGTGTTCATTTATTGAAGAAGGTCACTAATTAATAAATGACAATTGTTCGTAGAACATAACTTAAAGCTGAGTTTTATCGATTTCTATATTCTATTGAATAATGAGCAGTAGCGGATTTTTTTGTTTTTTTTTTTTGTGCATGTGTATAATCCTCTCAATATTGCATCAATATCCTATCAACCCCTGTCTACACCCGTTTTAATACATTAGGCAACTAACCTCACAATTAGACAGCTCTATGTTTTAAGGTTGGATAGTGCAGCTGGTTAAATTCATTCCTTTAAACCGACCATTCTTAGCCTGTGAATTCCGAAGTGATCTTTTGAAGATCGTTATAATGTGGGTGAAAATGTTAAAAATACTTTCTGATACCTCTCCCTATGTTTATGTAAGTGCAACAAAAATACGATCATAAAAAGTTATATGACATATTATCACATTCCATCAACATCATCAACGTTTTTAGATACCGTGAATAATAGGTTAGATAATGTTTTTCAATTGAGTAACGGATTTTATAGTCTTTTAATCAGTGTATCCATACTATAAACTGAAATTTCTCCTAGATTTTATCTGTGATTGCATTATGAAGCATGTCACAAATTTAAAGTAATTTTTAGTATATTTAGATGAGTCAAATTTAACCTACTCGTTAAATATGGCAGATTTCGTTATGAAATCAATAGCACATTTAATATAGGCAATATTTTAAATAACTATCTTTATCAAGAATCATATTTTTTGCAAAAATATGAATCCTTTTTGCACCACGTTCCCTTCCACATTATAATGGCCTCTGTTAGAAAGTATTTAGTGTTGCATAACTAATATACTTAGAATTGAGATATTTTGTTTACATACACTAATTCCGTGAATACTTGAAATATGAGATTATGTTGAAATTAAAACCTTATATGTAATAATTATTACATATATGATTAAAACATAATCAACAAATTTTTAACATTTTCCCCTTTGTTTTATATTGAACAAAAAATGAGAATATTGGGTAAATAATCGAGTGGCGCGGGAAAGCTAACTGTAAAAGAAGAATTTCTGACAACTGACGTTGTTCAGAAAATGGCGAAATGTTAGTGAAGTATTTATTATAGTTTGTAGTGTAGTTGTTTTTAATAACAAGAAGTGAAATTTTAAGATTTAATAAATAATTTTATGTTGAATTCAATGTGTATCAATATATTTATTTTTAATCATTGGTTTCTATGGCAAACGACAAGGAAGATTTTTTTGATGCATTTAAGAATACATCAATGAACAAAATTGAAAAATTCAGTTTCAAGAAAATTGATAAGAGTTCTACAAAACCTCACGTAACAGAAAAAATATCGCATTTTTTTAAACCTGTTGAGAAAGAGGTAATACCAAAAGATAGTATTGAAGATGAGTTAGAAGCTATTTTTCACGAACCTTTTCCTATCAGACCAAGCGAAGTATCTTCGAATTCAACGGATCCAAATAAAAATAATTCTACTCACCAAATCAACAAGAAGTCAAAGTTCAATTTTAAAGCCACATTAAACAAAACTGCTCATATTTCTAATGTTGAAGCCACAAAAAACTTTGAGAATAATACGAAGCCCTCTAATAATGTCACACATAATAATAAGAATTATAGTTTGAATCAAAACAAGAAAAATTATATCTCTCCCACAAAACCAAATTTTAAAAAACTTACATGCACCACTTCTTCAGATGAATTTGAAGTTAAAGAGACAACACAGGAAACATCTCCGAAGAATAAATCAAAACATAGTCCAAAATTGGTGATTCCTAAAAGCTCTCAAAAATTCAAATTCAAAAAGACGGTAACTAATATTTCTGCTGTATATGAATCAATTTTTGGTAATAGCTCAAATAAAGAATGTTTATCTACAGATGTTGTAAAGGTACAGACTAGTAGAAATATTTTTAATGTTACAACAGAAGAAAAAATACCTGAGGATGAGAAGCAAAATGATTTAAATATATCAAGTTCAACAGATGATTTCCCAAAAATCAGTAATTCAAACAAACCACCAAAATCTGATACTTCAGCTTGCGAGAGTCCCAGTTTGATTTCTTTAAAGAGTAGATGTTGTGTGGTTTCTGAAGAATCTGTTTCCCAATCTCCAGTTGCACAGCAACTAGAGGTATCAAATGATACAGTAAAATTTGACAAACCTAAAAATTCAGTAAGCAACAAATTTTTAGACGACGAGATAACTATTATCAGTCAGTCATTAGCTGCTTCTGAAGGTGATTATATGGATGATGAAACTTTTGAAAGGATATTTGGTGGCGCAACTGAGAATGCAAATAATCAAGATGAAGATATCAATTTAAACACTATTGATTGGAAAGATGATTTTGAAAAAAATATTGAAAATGATGTAGGTAAGTACAAATATTATATTAACTTGCAAATTGAAGATACATTACAAGAAACTTTTAGTTTTCTAATATAATTACATGAAAATAGTATACACTATTTCCATTTAATTACTTATTTCCAAAATAGTTTTTGCAACAATTATACTGTAATGATTCTCTTATTTATTTGAAGTATTTCTAACACTGTCTCTTAATTTATTAACACACTTACATTAGACACTATTTATAATAATCAACTGTTCATTACTTATATAATTTATTTAAATTCACTCATTTGTATCCAACATCTACCAATTATACAGGGATGAAGCTCTAGTCTTTGTACACTCCCCACAAAAATTAAGGCATTATATGTTATTTAGCTAAAAGATTCCTTTGTCTGTATGATTAGGCACGTTTTTATTTTATGTTTTTATTATAAAGCATCTACGTCACAAAATTCGGAACATTGCTATACAGAAGAAGTATCTACTATAAATTGGAATGAAGATGTTTTTGATGAAGATACAGATACACCTGTAATTAGTTTCAAGGATCGAGATGATAACACTTTGGAATTTAGAAAAAATTATCATTTCTCAGATACTGTGGAAGAAGTTTTGCATCAAAAGTTTGGTCTACAAACATTCAGGCCCCAGCAACGTGAAATTATTAATGCAACATTAAACAGGCACGACTGTTTTGTTCTTATGCCAACAGGAGGAGGGAAGAGTCTTTGTTATCAACTTCCAGCCATTTTAAGTGAAGGAGTCACAATAGTAATTTCTCCTCTTAGGGCGCTAATTGGAGACCAAGTAGATAAAATGAATGGTCTAGACATTCCAGCTGCTCACCTTTGTCAGGATGTCAGTTTAGAAGATACGAATCGAATTATGACTAAATTGTATTGCAGAGAGCCACTAATAAAATTGTTATATCTTACACCTGAAAAAATTATGGCATCCAAAGCTGTTAATGATGTGTTAAAGAATTTGTATCAAAGGGGAAAGTTGGCTAGGTAAATTGTGAACATTGATATGATGTTAGGGTTTTTACATACATATATACATTGTAGGTTTATTCTTGACGAAGCTCATTGCTTATCACAGTGGGGTCACGATTTTAGGCCCGATTATAAACAGCTTACTTTTCTAAAACGTGAGTTTACCAATGTTCCAATTATGTGCCTTACAGCGACCGCTACCAAACAAGTAGAAAATGATGTTATCAATATTTTAAAATTGAATAATATTAAAAGATTCATCATGAGTTTCAATAGGCCCAATATTAAATATCAGGTATAATAGATTGATTTTTAATGTACAAGGTGGTTTATAATTAGTAGATCAATATTTAGAGCCCATGAAGATACTTTTTTTCACTTATTTTTTAAAACTGAATAATAAGGGGTATACAATTTTTTAAAGGGGTAGTAATTACAAGATTAAGTGTTCACTATAAAATAGATGACACAAAAAGCAATACAAGAAAAGAAAAGAAATTGTGCGTGGCCTTCTTAAGCCAGGTTTACACTATGTAGCACATCTATATAGCTCTGTTACAAGTTCAAAAAGGGACACTGGAGATCTGCTATATAGCCCAGTTGTAAAGCAAATTTAAGCTTATTTTCTTTGTTGAAAATATTACGGCAGCTGCGGCCGCTCTCCAGGTATATAGTTTAAAGCCAGCTTTAAACCTAGAAAAAGCCTTTGGTGGAGTACCTAGAGAGAAAATACTTGTCAGTCAGTCAGTAGAAATTATGAAGATAATACAAAATATTTATGAAAACAATGAGTATGTAGTCATAAGAAATAAGAAAATGTCACTACAAGGATTGAGACAAGGAAAAAGCTTAAGTCCATTACTATCCATCAAATTAATGAACAGGATGCACCGTTTTAAGTAAAACTATATGTATGGGATATTCGCAACTACAAAAAGTTATATTAACATCAAAGAATGAAAAAGAATTACAAGAAAACATTGAGGTGAATAAGAACAAAACAAGTAATGGTGATTTGGGAAAAATAGACCAAGATAAATGTAAGAATCAATACAGAAACCACTGGAACAAATTAAACTCTACCAATACCTAGGTACAATGATAGACAGAAGAGGGCACAAGATACAAATATAAATAACAGAATTGCAAAAAGAGAGGCAGACCAACAAACCGTGGGATAAGATTATAACCTTGAATAAACAGGGAATAAACTGGAAAGATGCAAAGCACCTAACTCAGAAGGACTAGTGTATTCTGTTTTGCAGATTTACATTGTTTGATATTCAATTTCTAGTGCTTCTACAGTATTTTTATTCCATTGGGTTTGAGATCTGATAATAATTGAAAATATTTTTCCAATCTTTTTTGATTGTTAATATTTTTAACAGGAATTTGAAAAAATGATATCCTCAATTCTCCCCATTTAAATAATCATTTATTTAAAGAGTGTACCCTTATTTTCAGACATATCATTTCTAGATATTAATGTATATAATTCTGGACTACCTTGTGCATATTAAAATTCTTATTTCTTAAACCTTTTATATATGTTTATGTTTATAAATTGTTTTGATTTTAGGCCTCTTCTGTTATAAAATTAGTTCTTTTCAATCATTTTGAAAGATAGATAAAAATTATTAAAAAAACTAATATAATAGAAGAGACCTAAAATTAAGACGATTTAAAAACATGAATCAAATATTATTGAGTTAATTTATTGTATATTTAAGGTTATACCAAAAAAAGGTAAATTTGCTAGTGAAGAAATAATACAATTAATTAAAAAGAAATTTCTTAAAAAATCTGGAATAATATATTGCTTAGCACGCAATGATTGCGAATCTTTAGCTGACATGTTAAACAAAGCTAATATCATGTCAAGACCATACCACGCTGGTATGTCGGATAAAGTCCGTAATGCAATTCAAAGAGAATGGATGCAAGATAGGTAGAACTTATTTAATAACATGATAATATTTTCACTTATGTCGATTTTTTAGGTTTTTTGTTATAGTTGCCACAATTGCTTTTGGAATGGGTATTGACAAGCCTGATGTGAGGTTTGTAATACATAATTCGTTACCTAAATCAGTTGAAGGCTTCTATCAAGAATCAGGAAGAGCAGGACGAGACGGAGATATTTCGTACTCATATTTATTTTATAATTACTGTGATGTTTTGCGTTTACAAAAGGTAAGTAGATAAATAACGTTTGTAATATGAATTTGATTAATTTTTGTTTTAGTTGATGCAACTGGATAGAAAAAGCAATGCGAGTGTCCGTGAAGGCCATAACAACAATTTGAAACAAATGGTTTCGTTTGCAGAAAATATGGTCGACTGCCGTCGTTACTTACAATTAATACATCTCGGAGAAAATTTTAATAGACAACTCTGTATCAAAAACAAGGCAACTACTTGCGACAACTGTGAAAATATCGATACCTATAGTAGCGTAGAAGTAACAAAAGATGCCAAACAACTAGGAATATTAGTAAAAGATCTGTCAGCGAAATCAAATGTAACCATGTTACATGTAGCAGACGTTTATAAAGGATCTAAAATACAAAAAATTTTCAAAATGGGTCACGATAAACATCGACTATACGGGGCGGGTTCTTCATTCAATAAAAATGATATACAAAGGATTTTAAAAACTATGGTGTTGAAGAACGTTTTAGAAGATAAAGTAATTTATGCAGGAGAATATCCTGTTGTTTATATAACAACAGGAAAAAAGTTTAATGCTTTAAACGCACCGGACCTAAAAATAACCATACCTATTAATAAAAAATCTGTAAATAAAGTAAACTGTACAATAGAAGATAATGAAGGCGAAGAAGAAGATTCTATAGAAGACAGACAAGTTCCAGGGCCTTCTAAACCTCTTCCTATAAACACCAACAAAGTGAAAATCGCATCTTATTCCAAATTCAATAAAACGAAAATAAATAATCTCAAAGTACAATGTCACGAAGCTTTATTGGAAGAATGTCGAAAATTAGCGCTGGAAAGAAATTTAACTTTATCCGCAATCATGAATCTAACAGCCATTAAGACAATGTCTGACGTTTTACCAAAGACCAAAGAAGAGTTTTTGAAAATCCAGCACGTCACTGCGGCTAATTATAAGAAATGCGGGGAAAATTTCTTGGCCATAACGTCGAAATTTCGCGAACTAGTTGATGCCTTAGGAACGGCGCCAAAAATAACAGAAGTCTCATCGTTTGGTAGTAGCTTTGATGACGAAAGTGATTGGAAAAATCCACCAGCACCTTCACAGAGAGGTACTAAACGAAAATGGACGGGCGGATATAACTGGAAAAATAAAAAAGGGAAAAAGAAAAGAACCGCGAATAGTCCTAAGAAAAAAACGTCGCCAAAAAGTAAATACAAGAAAACGGGGTGGAAAAGCAAACGCGGTGGTGGTAAAGGCGGTGGTAGTTCAATTGGATTGATGCCGTTACATTTCAAGTGATTGTTGTTGTTGACTAATCTGTATATATGTATATTGATAATTTATAGCATCTATATTTGTTTATCATGTTTTGTATTACAACTTATCATTTTAATGTTTTCATTTTATTTTAGCTGGAATTCATTTATATCCCGCAAAAAATATTTCTCCTCAATATATGAAATAATGTTTGAAGCATACTTAGTAATATCGATGAAATTTCTCGGAACTGTTAAATGCAACTTTACAGAAGAGGAATAAAACTTGACAATTAAGAAAACTAAAAGAATTATTCCATTGCTTATTAATGCTAATTCAATCTATAACGAACCTAGATATTAGAACCAGAATTTTAACAAAATAATGGCAGGAAATGTATTCTTATTATTCTCCCAAATGGGGCAAGTTATCATGAAAAGAGTAAATCTTTAGGAGCCTTCAATTATTGAAGATGGTCCCATTTTTGTTTCTTAATTTTTAATGGTTTGCTTCTTGATTGTGGAAAGTCAGAAACAAATTGATTATCTTTCTTCATTCCTGGAAGGTTCTCAAATTCATTAAACAGTTACCTCCAGTCTCTGAAGATGTTAATTTGGTTATCGAAACGCGCCTCAAACAGTGTAGTTGTTAGAATTGGTGTAGTGGTAGTGATAACAGTGTGTTCAGTATATATTTGTTTATCGATTAGTTATTTCCATACTATACGAATCGAACAAAAATTTGGGGCTACAAATGATAAATATTTTTGTTTGAACATTGTGAATAAGTTGTACCCAACCTTAAGAACGAGGATAAATTGTGTAAATTTCCAATATAACAGGAAAAAATTGAAATATACAAATTATTTTTACTATCAAAAAATTAAATTTGAGGTTATGTACTGATAACTTGGTTATCGAAACGTGCGTCAGACAGTGTAATTGTGAGTGTTGGTGCCGTGGTGGTGTAAACAATGTGTTGAGTACTCAAATTAATTAGCAAAGTCAAGTTTAACCCCTTAGGAAACGAATTTTTTTTAAAATCTTTGTTTATATTGTTTAATAGGACGCCGAAAAAGGTTACAGTTGCTATAGCATAGAAAGTGGAAGGGTCAGTCTAGAAATGTAAACAATTTGGTCTCTTGGGTTATTAGGTCAGTGATAATTTATAACAAGTTTTCTATCTGGAAATTTTGCCTCTCATCTGACAATATATTTTGTTTAATTCGAAAAGCTCCTTTCAACATTTACCGACTTAACTGGAGCATATTTAAGTGACTGACATCTAACAAATTCCCCAAACTTACATCAATTACAAAGTTTCCATTTAAAATTTCGTAAACTTTCTCGACGGTTTTGAAGTTGATGTTTTGTTTGAAATTTTTGTATTTACTGAATCGCCAATTTTACCTTAAACTATTGCTCTCTATAAATGCAGGTGTACACAAATATCAATTTAGTAATTAAATTTAAAAAATGATTTGAAAATCAAGTACCTACCATGATATTAAATGTATAAGGGTAATTTAAAAATGAGTTCATTTGTAAATAACGTAAGTAAAATAAACGTTTTAGCAAAAAGTACCTACTTCTAATTGTCTTTCTTCACGTTATGTATACCAATAACAATTTGTAGAAACTCTCCTACAAATGGATCGACAACAACTACAAAAGTTCGTCCAGTACCTTATATCGGAACATCACACAGAAGTACTTCCCACAGCTCAAAAACTCGCCGACGAAATCCTTCAACAACGATCGGAAATCAATCAAATTCCTGGAGCTCCTGATCCTACAGCGGGAGCCTCCGCTGATGATGAACATTCTTGGCATCTGGACGAAGAGCAGGTTTGCGAACAGGTCAAAAGTTATCTTTCTCAAGGAGCTTACTACAATGCCAACAAACAGTTGAATTCGTTATTTTCAAAGGTAATTTACCAATTTGTAGCGACTGTCTTTTTTACCATCTTCACATGTTTAGTTTTAGAGATTTTGCTAGATTTATTATCAGCCTTTTTAAATGATTCTTTCATCTGATTCCTTTGTCAATTCTACTGCTCTTGCTTTTTATCTCCCGCTTTTTTTCTGACTATTACTGCAGTGAACTTGTTAACCTTAAAAGATAGGTTGAGCTCATTGTGGGATGAATCATCGAAGGAAATAGATGAGTCTGAAGAAGCTGAAGTCCAAACATGTATTTTATTACTATATCTCTTAGGTTTCAGTGCCGCCGGCTTCTTGGAAGGCTTGTTTTATTTTCATTCGAACATGATGTTTGTAACTCCAACTCATTTGGTACTTCACTGGGCAAGAAGGCTTCGTCAGGTGTAACTTTGAGGTTAAATGGATAGATCCCGTTAGAGACCAAGATCGAACATTTTTTGAGGTCATTGTACGATCTCATATTGAACAAAAGATTCGGTCAAACTTGGATTCATTGATATCTTCATTGTTAGTTTGGTCTAGAAGTAACTCCTATTCCCAATACTCCTCAAATGGCTGAGGATTGCAACTCGTATGTTGGGTTCTCGTGTTGTTCAGTCTCATCAACAATGTTGTAGTCGAGCTGGGAGTTCACACCATCAAAAATGAGCAGACATTGTCAACTTGGCTTGAACGGATGGGGCAGTAATAATCGAGTCTTAATACTAGATCCAGTTCCATACTAGCTTTGACTCAATTCTATAAGAGTCAAGAGCTAGCAGGGTTGACACGATGATTATGTTCGCATTGCGGTAGTTTCTTTGCATTTAAGTATATCGTATGTTTCCACGTGGATAATGGAAGGTTATGAGCCTATTGGAATAGCGAGCTTGGTTCCTGGATCGTATTTTCCTGCCACTACATCTTCATTTTCCGTTTTCTAGCCATGAGTGTAGAATAATAATGAACCTCGTGGGAATGCAATCTCTGCAATTGTCCATTGCTGTCGATTTATTATAATTTCATAGTTTTTGGTAAGACATGGTGTTCGTGATCATATCTATGGGCACCTCACATTCCTTTAGAATGCTAATATACCCAGTCAGGTCACCGGCCCTCATGTTCTGTTCCTTGTATGCTTTTATTGCTTTCACTTTCTATAAAGGTCTTCAAAGGGAGCTTGTAGTGCTACCGTGGGGTATGATCGTGTCACACCTTATCACACAACACACAAATCATTTTTGGTTTTAAGCCCCATGTTCCTCCGGCTATTCCGCAGCAGTTGTATAAAGCACTACGACATTATCTGATAAATCGTGCAAAATGGACACACTACCCAAAGTATACACAAGAACTTAGGTCGAATGAAATATTCTTGTTACCACTGCTTAAGAAAAAACTCATCTGTATGACAGTTAGTGTTCGAGTCCAGTACAAAACAATGGAGGCTCTCCCAACCAGTTTCATTCTAGGTGGATAAGAACTACATGGGTTTCTCTGATTTAGGGGATGCTAGAAAGTACAGTGGCTTGATGGAGACAGCGTGGCCGCCATGTTTTACCCAAACTGTGACACAAAATAAATTATTTTGTGTTGAAAATACTATTAAGCCCTTGGGAAGTTTTTTAAGTATTTGAGAATATAAAATACTATTTTATGAGAGTTATTATGAGAAGAACATGGGTTAAACATGGCGGTCACACTGTCTATCAAGCTATTGTACTAGAAAATGAATTGAAGTACTACCTGTCGGGCAAATCTAGAACTTTTACGATAACGTAGACTAGGCCATATTACCTTCATTGGCCCTTTTGTTACCGATTTATTTCTAGTTTTAATTAATCTCAAAATGTTAAAAGTTTCAATCGAGTTTTTACAAAGTTTCTCTGCATTATGACTACGTTATGATTTTTATAATTACCCATATCTGTGTCACTTTCGAAACAAGTTGCGGTTGTTGATAATTCGCGAATATTTCTTATTTATAATTTTTATATAGGTTAGAGAGATGCTGAGAGCACAGGATTCTAACGGCGCACGAATGCTGACCCTCATCACCGAACAATTTCTTTCTGATCCCCGATTGCAAATGTGGCGTAATCAAGGTACTCCTATGACGGATAAATGTCGACAGCTCTGGGATCAGTTGGGCTCTTTATGGGTATGCATCGTCTTGAATCCAAATTGCACACAACAAGAAAAACAACATTGGAAACAGCTCTTGGAAAAATGGGCGGTGATAGATGTATGTCCACCAGAAGATCCGGATTTTAGATTACAGCAACAGGGATCGAGAGATTCCGTAAGTTACAGTTTAGCCAATCTATCACAATCTTTCCACTATTCTTATAATTGGTACCGAAAGTACTAAGTAGTTTTTGTTTTTTGATGTGTGGAATATTTATTTTTGTTTCAGTATTCAACTAGAGATAGAGACCGTGATAGGTATGATGAGAGGTACCGTGATCGAGATAGGTACGCTGACAGGGAAAGGGATCGGAGGGAAAGGCGGGATCGCGATAGAGAGAGAGAAAGAGACAGAAATCGTGCTATGTACGATTCATCGGATAGTTCAGAAGATGATGACGAAGAAGATTCTAATTCTTATACTCATAGGTGAGCGGTTTATTATGCTCAAATATTCCTTAATTTCATTTTTTTTTTGAAAAGTAGTTAAACATAACTGAATTTCAACATTTTTGAGTTACCCATTCCTTTTTATTTGTGCTTTTATATCTCGCACTTTGATATGTTTTTGTTCAGTTTCATCTGTTAACTGTTGCATTCCTGTGTAATTTTCAAAATTTTTTCTCTATATGCTAGAAAGTCTAACTATATCATTGATAGTTCATCCTTTTCTAGGTCTTATCTAATTCTAACCAGAGTAAATATTTTTTTCCTCTTTTTCTTCCTCAGCTGTATAAATTTGAGGTTTTTATTGCTTATTGCCTGCTCTAAATTGTTGGTTTAACCGCTAAAAAGTAATTTTTTATCATGGATTGCCAATTTTATCACGGTAATATAGGCCCTTTCCACGGTAATTTCAGTTCTTTTTATGGTAATTCCAATTTTTTTACGGTAGTATCAATTTTCCCATAATGATATTGTTTTTTTTTTCATAGTTATTTTGTTTTTTTTTTTTCTACAAAACTATCAATTTATTTATGGTAATTTGACATTTTTCACGGTAAAATTAATTTTCATAGGAGTATCAGTTTTTTCATGGTAATTCCAATTTTTTACACGGTAATTCCCAGTGTAATTTTGGCGTTTTCCACAATAATTTCAGTTTTTTCACGGTAATATCGATTTTTCCATAATTAAATTGTTTTTTTTTCACGCTTATTTCGTTTTTTTTAAATTATCAATTTATTTATGGTAATTTGACATTTTTCACGGTAATTTTTGCGCAATCCACAGTAATTTCAGTTATTTCACGGAAATATCAATTTTCCCATAATGATATTGTTTTTTTCATAGTTATTTTGTTTTTTTCTACAAAATTATCAATTTATTTATGGTAATTTAACATTTTTCACGGTGATATCAATTTTTTCATAGGAGTATCAGTTTTTTCATGGTAATTCCAATTTTTTACACGGTAATTCCCAGTGTAATTTTGGCGTTTTCCACAATAATTTCAGTTGTTTCACGGTAATATCGATTTTTCCATAATTAAATTGTTTTTTTTTCACGGTTATTTCGTTTTTTTTTTCAAATTATCAATTTATTTATGGTAATTTGACATTTTTCACGGTAATTTTTGCACAATCTACAGTAATTTCAGTTATTTCACGGAAATATCAATTTTCCCATAATGATGTTGTTTTTTTCATAGTTATTTTGTTTTTTTCTACAAAATTATCAATTTATTTATGGTAATTTGACATTTTTCACGGTAATTTTTGCGCAATCCACAGTAATTTCAGTTATTTCACGGAAATATCAATTTTCCCATGATATTTTTTTTCCCGTAATGATATTGTTTTTTTCATAGTTATTTTGTTTTTTTTTCTACAAAACTATCAATTTATTTATGGTAATTTGACATTTTTCACGGTAAAATTAATTTTCATAGGAGTATCAGTTTTTTCATGGTAATTCCAATTTTTTACTCGGTAATTCCCAGTGTAATTTTGGCGTTTTCCACAATAATTTCAGTTGTTTCACGGTAATATCGATTTTTCCATAATTAAATTGTTCTTTTTTTTCACGCTTATTTCGTTTTTTTTTTAAATTATCAATTTATTTATGGTAATTTGACATTTTTCACGGTGATATCAATTTTTTTCATAGGAGTTTCAGTTTTTCCATGACAATTCCAATTTTTTAACGGCAATTTCGATTTTTTCACTATAATGGCTTTTTGCACGGTAACATCGACAGTTAGTTTGGAGTCTAACTACATCCTTTCCCTATTTTTTTGTAGTCTTTAACCGAATCAAGGATATTTTCCTTATTCTAGCAGTAGAGTTTTCTCACTACATATCTATTTTGAGTCGTGCTTCTTCCGATATTTATGTCTTATTTGCTGCTTCGAACACATTTTGGAGGCTAACTGTGACCATTATTCAATTAGCTTCATCCCTAACCAAAGTAAAATTTTTTTATATTTCTTAGGAATAGTAAACGTCTACGTTTGACTGGTAATTCCAAATCACAACCACCTACTTTACCGAGATCCATATTCCATAGAGCATTAGATGCCGTTGGGATGTCTTGGGATAATATGCATCTTAAGAATATTTTATCTAGTGATACTTACTGTTCTCACGTTCCTGATACCTCTAGTTCCGGTAGTTTTAATTCACAAGGACAGCCGTTATGGCACGGTAAGTACATCAGGATATTGATAAAAGAATACTGACACTACACCAACACTCACAATTACACTGGTAATGATGCAGTTTAAACATTGTAAGACCTACAAATGAATGTATCACTGTTACTTATTGTCCTTACTCTCAACTCCATGTAAGATGCTATGTAATAATAATAATAATAATAATCCTTTTTTGCTTGTAATTATAGAGTCAATTCCTTTATGTGCTGCTCGCGTCGATTCTCTTCGTTCACATGGCCATATGGAAGCAGCTCTTAGATTGGCAGTTTCAGTTGTACGTACAATGAAACAACAACAACTAATAGCACAAAGAAAATGGCATGAAAGTCAACAAAACACCAGTACGAGTACCAGTATTAAAACTCCACCTAGCTGCAAGGTACTAATTTTTTTTTGATAAAACATGTAATAAATAAAAATGTATATTTTTTTAACTAAGGTGACAGCTTGTACTTCTCGATGTCAAGGTCAATGTACTGTTACTTCTTGTACTACAACATCAGTTAATGCGCCTACTAATTTAGACGGATGGGTGGGTCATCCATTAGATCCAATCGGTTGTCTCTTTGACACGTTAGCAGATGCATCTGTAGTACCAGAACACGAAAGACCTAGAACACCAACTAGTTACTTAGGTAAGTAAATCATTGGATTTACTCTCTATAGGAGTTAAGGATAGTAGCAAATGAACGTTTTCTATTGAATTTTTAGATTTAGTAGGTATGGAAGATCAACATAGTAATCTAAGACCTAGATATCATCATGTTCCTGTAGTTGGTTCAAGAGATAGATCAGAGACATATCTAACATTAGCTTTTGAGATAGCTCTCATCGGCTTAGGTCAACAGAGAATCATGCCTGTAGGACTTTACGCACAGGTTTGTATCTAACAATAACGAATCTATAGTTTTTATTTATTTTTCATTGAATATAGGAAAAAGCGTGCAAACAAGAAGATCGTTTGATTGCAAAACTTCAAGAAATTGAATTGGATAATAGTTTAGTTGCAGTCTTGCGTCGTCAAGCTATAATCCTTTTAGAAGGAGGTCCCACCAGTGGCTTAGGTATCGGAATCCACCCAGAAAGTATTCCCATGCATACTTTTGCGAGATTTTTATTTCTATCCCTTCTCAATTATTACCCAGATTTAGCCTACGAAGTCGGTTTGAGGGCAATGAGGTTACCTCTGTTAGAAGAACACGAGGACTCCGACGATCCTTTAGGAGGTAACCCAAGTAGTTCTTTGATGATGAGCAGATCGCCGAGGTGGTTTACTTTAGGACACATCGAAACTCAGCAGTGTGCTTTAAGTTCGACTATGCTGAGTGCGGCTAAAGGTAACCCAAAGTAGATTGTAACAATTTGCAAAATAAAATTATATTTTTTTAATAGGTGAGGTGATGCGTTTAAGGACGGTTTTAGAATCATCTCAGAGACATATCCACAGTTCTTCCCATTTGTTTAAATTAGCCCAAGATGCATTTCGTTTCGCCACGCCGGAAAATGGACCTAGACACCCAACACTACTCAGTGTAGCATTCGAATTAGGATTACAGGTATTATCAATAGAATTATTTTTATTCGAATGTACTTTTCTACATATATTATTAAATAGGTGGATAATAATCCACATAACCTATATTTATTTTAACTTTAACAATAACTATTTTTCCTTGGATGTATTTAATGTGATCTTTCTGGAACTATCTACTTCTCGTACATTTGACAATTTGTTTATCGTCGACAGTTATATGTTACAGGAAGAGACCAGTAAATGTGGTCAAAATAAGCAGCCGAACAAAAAAATCCTCATTTATAGAAGTGTTAATCATAGAAATCATTTATACCTCAGGATGTATAATTATCCAATATTAAATTGTGAATTTACTTATTTATATTTTCTAAAACCTTATGGACATTTTCATGTGAAAAATCTTCTGGTACCACTAAGAATTGATTTCTTGCAGTCATGATGGTATAATAAAAAAAATAAATTTGAAAGGATAACTGAATTTGAATTAATTTCGTCCAAAATACTCCCTATTGATAAGCAATTCATTTATCACACTATAAAATTCATCACTGAACACATTTGTGGAAGGTTAGCTGTCATCTGCTCCGTTGTTACCTTCTCATTAGTGTTTCATTTTTGGAAGAGCCAGAAAAGAAATGGTACTAAATCTAGTGAATAAGGTGGTTGTGGGTAACCAAGAGACTTGTAAATAATCAAATAGTCATGAAGTAAAATTACTTGTTGCACATTGTAAAGTGGAAAGTCATGAGGTCTCTTTTTCACACATTGTTTCAAAAAACGTTCCTTTTCTAATATTTAAAGTTTACAGTTACATTCAGTATCAATGAAAATATTGAAGCTTTAGAACGAAAACGATTTAGTACTTTTTCATATTTTACATTCGTCCCAAGACGAAGATGTAGTGCCACCGTTTTTAGATTACACTTATTGTTCGATCTTACACTGGCTGAACTGACTCTAGACCCAGTACAAGCAGTACAGTGAAGTATTTTTTTAAAGATTATTATGGTTTAAATCAATGATTCCATAATTTTTACTACTAATACTTATAGGCTTAGCAAAACAAATCTTTAGTCAAAAATCTTGACTTTAATTATTACAAAAAGTGCAAAGTATTATAAAATGAAATTTAATGTTTTTGTAAAAAGTAAACAGTCTTTATTGACTTTAAACTAGATCACACAATATCTGTATCAATTTCCTCATCAACTCTAATGTTTCCATCTTCCTCATTATTGAGATCTTTGGCTTCTTAGTTTTCCAAATCTCGATAAAATTTTAGCATCTCGTTGATTCTTCACCCTTATCAGTTTTGCAACATCCTTTATTTTTGCAGCTTTAAGGCTAATTCCCTTGTTAATGAATTCTTGATTTATGTGAGACATATGAAACTTTGGTTTTGTAACATATTTTGCTTGACAAGTTTCAGTTCTATAAAAGACTTCACCCTGGACCAGAATGTTATTTTTCTTCCTGTTCTTTTTCAGCATAATCCTTTTTGATTTATTGAACTACTTGAAGTGCCATAAATTTGGTTTTTGCACTTTTTTAGATTCAAACTTCCAGTCTTTAACCAGGATAGTGACTCCGACATGATGAACGGTTCCATGTTTCCTCAGAATTTCTTCATACTCTTCCGGCTTAAGAATAGTGTCCTTCTTTCACAAATATTTCTTAATCAATCCAAACACCCTGTGGAAAGGGTAAACAACTCTAAACTAGGCGCTCCTATTGGCCGATTTGAATTTGGCGGATTTTGAAACTGAAATTGACGTAACTACCTTTAGACTTGGCGGATATTGCAACTAAACCTCAACCCCTAAATACACTAGGATGTGGCGGAATTAGTTACAAAATAACAGTGGTACTGTTCGAAAAAATTTGGACTTGCCGGTTTTTGTTTGTATTTGGGGTTGGTTTGACATGGTATTTATCCTTAAGTTTACCTTTGAATTTTCCAAACACCCAATTGGCAATAGAAGTTTGAGCAAAAACGTTTTAAATGATAAATATCATCACGAAGAGGCTAAAGTAAAATACTGCATCATATTTATTTTTTCAGGTAATGAGAATGACATTGTCTTCTTTGAATTGGCGTAGACGCGAAATGGTGCGATGGTTAGTAACATGCGCAACTGAAGTTGGAGTAGACGCTTTAATCTCCATCATGCAAAATTGGTATCAGTTTTTTACAGCCACAGAAGCGACAGGTCCAGTAGCGACTACCATTATGTCTCACAGTACCATCATGCGGTTGAATTTGAATTTCGGACAGCAAGAAGAGTTGTCGAGTTGCGCCCGCACTCTGGCGCTACAATGTGCCACGAAGGTCGGTATAATATTTGAAAAATTAATTTAAAAAAAGTTGAATTTTATTGTGTTATTTAGGACCCTCCAAATTGTGCCTTGAACGCTTTGACCTTGTGCGAAAACGAGGCTCTAGCTTTTGAAACTGCTTATCAGATTGTTGTGGATGCTGCATCTCACATCATGACGTCTTCCCAACTATTTACCATTGCTAGGTATATGGAACACCGCGGATATCCTACAAGAGCTTATAAACTAGCCATGTTGGCAATGAAGAATGTCCATCTAGCATACAATCAGGTAATAATTTTATTTCAATTATTATTATACATATGATTATATTTGTAATATGTTTTAAGGATACTCATCCTGCAATAAACGATATCCACTGGGCGTGTGCTTTGAGTCATTCTTTGGGAAAGACCGAGCTTTCAAATATGATACCTTTATTGGTGAAAAACGTCCAGTGCGCTACAGTCCTTTCGGATATTCTACGAAGGTGTAGCATGACAGCACCCGGTATCAGTTGTCCGCATCCAGCTCCATTAGATGGCGGTAAACACCCCCACCCTCATCGCGGCGGAAGAGGATGCAGCGGTGGGGGTATAAAACCACTTTCTTATGACAGACCGCCTCTTAGGCAATTATTAGAAGCTGCAGTAGCTGCTTATATCAATACTACGCATTCTAGGTGAGTAGTTTACCCTTTAAATAAAGTAAAAGCAAATTATTGTATTTTTTTTGTCCTGATGGAATTGATAGATAATAGTCTGTTCCAATCTCAAGGTTAAGTCTATATTCGTTGAGGAATTTTGGTTTTCGTATGTTTATGCCATTTATTCCCGATTATTTCTCTATAAATTAATTTAAAATCAGCTCTTGTTATAGTTTAAACATTAATGGAGATACAACATTGCCCTGCTTAACATGTCTACGATTGTTTCTATATAATAATCGTAAAATGCCAAAAAAAAAATTGAGAAAAAATTATTATATCAAAAATTGAACTGTGAAGCAAATGGGATCAAAGCACCATACAAGAAATGAACAGAAACGTCATCAAATTTAATAAGGATGTTTCCAAAACAGCAGACAGAACAGGAATAGGAGTTTAAACGCTCTGGAAGCCTGGACAACACACAAATATGAGATCTTCATCCTGTCAGAACCCAAACTGGTTTGGGAATGCCCGGACAATGATGAAACCAGTTACTGAGACAATTTATAGGCAGACAGAGGGGTCCTGTCGGGGCACTCTCGTCACAATTGACACCTGGAGTTGCTATACTTAGCAGATAATGCATTATTGTACAGAGGACAAAACCTTTATCGACATTCTCTCGAATTCTGAGATACTACAGAACTCCAAAGCTCTAGAGCGTTTGAAATAGAAGACTAAGATCTTTAGCAGCAACTTTTTAAGAGGAGTGAGACTAATAGTACATGTTACCTTGATATACACACCACAACTCAAATGGTGTCATAATTAAAAAAAATTAGAAAATATTTTTTATAGTACTATTGGTGCTAACCTACCCTAAGAATTAATTTCAAACGCTTATTACTTAATGGTTTGTTTTTATGACTTATGACTGTATTTGAATATACATCATTAGATGGGTTTTCTGTAATTGGGATTAATAACAATACTGTGTAATAAAAATTTCTTTTCTATTTTGTATCCAAAGTGTAATTGAAATTTTTATTTATTATAGGTTAACTCACATCTCACCTCGTCATTACGGAGATTTCATAGATTTCTTAACGAAAGCAAGAGATACATTTGTGTTGGCGCACGACGGTCACGCGCAATTTACTCAGCTCATAGAAAACATGAAAGTGGCATACAAGGGAAAGAAAAAACTTATGTTCCTTGTTAAAGAAAGATTTGGCTGATATTCAATGAAAAAATGGTACGGATAAAACAGGCTTGGCAACTTTGGAAATTTTTCTCAACACCTATTCAAATTTTAAAGGGCATTGCTAGAGTGGTGTTAAAATGTGCAAAAACTATTTCATCACATGTATATTCTAAATACTTTTATAAATATTGATTTATTTATTATTTATATATAATTCATGTTTATATATAGTACTTGAGAAAAATTTTTGTTATCATTTTTGCTACATTCTAGTTGCATCACTATTAATGTTTTGACATTTTTGGGGTTACGGTATTTGTTCCAAAGCATATTTATTGTTATGGTCCAAATGACATTTTTAGAAAACATTCTTATCTACTTATTGTTGTAATATAAATATACGTTTTGATGCAATAATATTGAGGTTTTTGACAAATTATATTAAATCTTGGAAATAATCTCATTTTTGTATAAAATTTCAGTGGATATTGAATACAAATTTTCAAAATAACGTCATTTGGTCTATAACTCAGTAAAATATTATTTCAAAATAGTAGTCATAAAGAATAACAAAAGAAAAGTAAGTGATTTTCATTTGATTTGAGAAATTTTAGTACAGAAATTTTCAAAAATTTGACATTGAAATATCAATACAAAACGTGTACAATACACATTTTGTGATTGTGATGAACAAAAACTTGAATTATTCTCAAATTTCGATTCATTCAATTTATTTTGAGAAATTTGTGTACTGCAATAATCGAAAACTTCTGACATGTTTTATTTTGAAATAGAACCATAAGTTACATTAGGTGTACAATACACTATTATTTTTTTAACAAATATAAGAAAGTTTTCATCAATCAAAAATAATTAGGCACAATAATTTATATAACTATATATAATATAGACCTCAAAGATGTTCAAACAATTGTTCAATTTATATTTAGACCTTTTTGGAGGCGTGCTATTTGCTTTAAAAACTGGTCTATACATACACAAGTACCCGTACATGTCTCCTATATCTTTTGAACGTCAAAACCGAATTAAAAAATTGATAAGCGTCAATATAATGATTATATAACGGTAATAAAGGACAATTAATAAAATAAATATAATTGAGATGGGAACATAGAAATATAACAAAAATAAGAAGAATGCTTGATATTTAATGAGTATAATTATCTTTTGAGTGGTTATAAAAGATATTTATGAATTTTTGTGGAATTAATAGTATTTTCATGATAAAAATATGTAAATTTAATTTTGGAACAAAAGTGATTGATTCGGTGTTGTAATTCTGAAGATACCTATACTTCCGGTCAAAAGTTTTTGCTTACCCTATAGTTTGCGTAATAAACAACAAATATAACAATAATAAAACTACGGTTTGTAATTATTACAAATTTAAATTTTTGCTTCATCGATATAACCCCCGTTTGCTTTTATTATTTCGGTGTACAATTTTGGCATTCTCTGTAACAATTTTGATAAATAATCGTCGAATATTTGGTTTCGTTCGTTTTTCGGGATATTCCAAAAATGTAAGGGAGAAGTAGAATACTGCTTTCTGACTTCCCTGTCCAATTTGTCCACAACAATTCAATCGAATTGAGATCGGGCGATTGTGACGGCTAAATCATTATTTTCAGTACATTCTTCCTCTCCATACTCTTTGCATAGCTTCGAGCAATGCTTAGGATCATTGTCATGCTAGAAGATAATTTTCTGCCGATCAGGCTAGAAGGTATTGCATTTTACTTTAATATTTTTAATATCTTTCTTTGTTCAAAATCCCTTCAATTTTCACCAGGTAAAACATCTCCCAACCATCATCGCGCCTTTTCAGTCGGGATTATCAAAGGATCTAACATCTATTCTTGTTTTGATCTGCTTTCCTAGACCCAAAAACCTCTAACTTTGATTAATCACTCCATAAAGCTTCCATCTACTATTTATGCCTCCACTTTCTATTTTCTTTAGTCTATTGCTTCTTCTCTTAATTCAAATAGCCTTAGAAGAAGTTTCCTCACGTCCACCTTACCAATCACGTTTTCACTCTAGAAGTAGACAAAGGCTGATTTCTAGGTTCATTGATCTGAGCTGCTATCTCTGGGGCAGGAGGCCGTCTTGAACATTTTCTATCACCGAAGCTTCTGATGGATGCCTGTTTTTTTACGTTGTAGTCCACGGAAGTCGAGGCATTTTTAATTCGGCGGCAATGGTACGGTTAGTTTTTCCTGGACTATGAAGACTTGCGATTAATGCACGATTTGTTCCTAGGCCTTACCCATTTTAAAACTTACAAGTCTGAATTTGCTATATATGCGTATACAAACTCACGAAAAGATGTCTTAGTCAAAAAAGTATAAATCACAGCATGTTTTCGTGTCTCATAGGGCTAACTGGGAGTAAACTACAATCATTGGTACTTACAAGTTTTAATTCGTCGCACTCACCGACAAAATATAAAAATTCGTATAAATCAAACAATTATGGCGTGGGCCAAAACTTTTGACAGGTAGTGTAATTTTGAACAGGCAGGGTATTTTAACAGACGAATTTCTTCAGCGTTTTTCATGTAAATTTTCAACAAAGTTGACATATTGATACCCTTATGTAAATTTTGTAATTATGTAGGTTAAGCCTTGATATCTATATACATAGAGAGAAAGAAATGAGGGAGGTGTTTTTTTTAGGATTGTATTAGATCTCATTATTGTCTTGATAGACATTTTAGTATTATTTTTATTTAGTAAAACCGTCGTTGAAACAAATTATGACCTCACGGATAACAAATTTTCTTTTACACACATCAATATTAAGGAATTGTATTTCGACCAACTTATTTCAAAAAACTTCTCAATACATCTCCAATGTTCTCTAACTTTATGATTAATTTGTTAGTCTTGCCAAAATAATATCCAGGTGCAGTTTAACTAAACAGTTTTTTTTATTTTGAAGAAGTAAAGGTTGAATTGAGTTATTGGTGTAATTCTCACTAGAAAATTTATATAAATTTTTTGCACACAAAAAATAACAAGATGCAGGGAAGGAAAGACCCTAGTGTCAAATTTACATCCATTATAACAAAATAATTTGTATATTTTGAGGTTATGATTTGTTGTTCTCCGATGTAATTTTTTGTTGGCTCAGTTACGTCTTTATACAACCAAAGATTGTTAATTGTATAGTATTTATGTAAATATAAATTACCAGGGGATGTAAAATACCCCCTAGAGATCGAAAATCGCCCGCGGATGATTTTAAACGGCGTTTTTCAATTTCTAAATTTACAAGGTAAATGCTTCCTGTTAAACATTACAGTATAATATCGATAAGTACAAATGGTTGTTTAATGAAAAAAGATGCAGTTGACAGTATCGTCAGTATTATTTGTCAACTGTGGTTCCAAAAAAAAAATGAAGCTACCTCTGATGCGTTCAGCAACTCTGATTCGGAAAAGTTGAGTGGAAAAATATTTTTAATAGTGTAAAATCGATGCAATATGGCAGATATCAAATTGTTGAATAATTGCGATATTACTGAATTGCTCTTGTAGAGACTCTTGAAGATATCACAGAAGTACATGACATGTTGACCAGTGACACAGATTATCTCCTTACGACAAATATTAAACAGGTTACAGTTGATGATGGGTATATCCCCGAAAATATATTCCTTTTTATACTTTTTTATACACCATATACTTTGTTTTCTCTTGGTCTATTCTTAATCCATAATATTTTCCAGCCTCTTCTAGTTTACAGAATGCTCTTTCCATTTCTTTTTTTTGTCGTTGTTATTGAAGTTAAATCGTCTGCATATGCAATTATTTGTTGTTCATGGTGATAAATGAGTCCTGTTGTTTGTATCTTTCTATATTGTTAAATTTTTTCCAATACCAGATTAAAAGCCACTGTTCATATTGGATCTCTTCATTTCAATCCCTTTTCAAGCCTAAATTTGTCTGATATAATTCCATGACTAATTTTACAATGTTTTTTAGTAGATTAAAGGCAGCATACATTTTATTTCTATTTACTGTCTCATAAACTTGCTTAAAATCTTTCGAATATAATATTGATAAATTGAAATTTGATTGTGCAAAGTTGTAACAATAATTCTTCAGTGTTTTTTCCACTTAACTTTTTTATTCTCATGAAACTAGTTATAATGTTCAACCAATATTTTTATTTGTCTTTCATTTATATCCATTCGCTTGTTGGTTGAATGTTGAAAACCGACTGATAATTTATTGTAAAAAGTATAATCAAATTGAAAAAAAAAATAATAATGCATTAGTAAGTATGCAATATTAGGATTTAAATAACATCAATAATCAAAATTTGGATATTTTGTCCAATCAAAAAAATATATATAAGAAGCGGCAATACGTTTTTAGATTTTTTTTATTGACTAGTGATTGGATTGTTTTTCTTTTTGTTAAGTTACATTGTCTGTGATTATTATTATAATTTTAGCGAGAGGACTTCTTGTAAATGTTCGTTACAGATAAACACATTCAAATTTCATAGTAAATTAATTCTATTTGATCTTAAAAATTTCAAAATATTCTAATAAATTTAGTTTTATACTGACTAATGAATTTTTGTCTTCAATGTAAAAAGACAAATGTGCAAAAATATATTTTATAAAAAAATTATTAATGTTGCATAATTCACTATTATATGCTAAAGAATAATTATTGGGGATATTGAAATTCAACCTTCATGAAGCTTTAAATAGTGAAAGTTTGGTCAAAAGTAGTTACATGAAAATTTGTTGTTTATTTGTAACTTATAAGGTCCTCGATGTTTAAATGTGTCAAGTGCCACTGTTTTTTTTAATATTTAGTTGTTTTTTACGGAGTTAGGATTGTAAATATTCGGCAGCATTCCATTCCTTAAAGGTAATTTTATATTAAATTGATTGTTGTGTTGTGTTTAGTGTAAATTAGTTAGAGAAAGTGTACATATTGCCAAAAAGACAAATCGATTAGTTCTTTATTTGTTGATTAAAACAATTTCAGTCTGTCAGTGTATTGATAATTTATGATTATTTTTATGATAAATAAAGATATTTGTAATTCAAATGTTCACTTTATTACCCTAATACCATGCTCAAATATTTTATATTGTATTAAGGCTGCTCCCAGTATATCCTGAACTAATTCCTTCATCAATATCATTGTTTTTATCACCTCGCTTACAAACTTGGTTCAAGGCACAGCGGCTATGGATTTACTCTTTCTTGTTTCTAGTGTGGCAAGAAATCAAATTCTCACTTTTCTATATCTTCAAGGAATAACTATAAATACTTCTTTTTGATGATTTTTATCTGGAAAATAGCAGGATTTATTTAAAGATTAAATCAGTATAAACATAGGGTTGCCATTAACCTTGATTTGTCCTACTATAGAGGACATCCAGTCAGGGCTTCAATCGTAGTCCAGGTTTAAAAATTTATAAAATAAGAAACCAACAATGTTTTCCAAAAGCTGTAAAAAATATAACTCAAACAAAGTGTGGGATGCTTTGCACTTTTAACAACGCGGTGCACCATCGCTGAGATTTACTGCTAGTAGACGTGAATCCATCATCGTAAAAATTGATAATTTTTTGTAGGAACTGAAGCTCTATGAAATGGCTGCTGATAAAAATTTACAGATAATAATTACTGAAAGTCACAACCAAAAGTTAGTTCGGGATTCTCTTTATAGAACAGATGGCGCTTAATATTTCATCTAAAATAAAAATTGAAATTCAACATGAGTCTTTTGATTTATATATTACATTAGGGATGTCAGAATTGAAAAAACGTATGAATGTATCGATATTTATCAAAATATCAATATTAGCATCAATATCTAAAGGGAAAAATATCAATACATCGTTACTTGGAAACTTCGATGCTAATATTGATATTTTGATAAATATCGATACATTTATATGTATATATATATATATATATGTATATGTATATATATATATCGGTTAAAAATATCGATAAATCGATACTGTTTCAGGAATCCTATGTTGCATAATATACTATGAATACAGGAAAAGAATTAATTGTCAGTTGGTCAGTATCGTTTATAAAATAAGAAAAGTATTTAGCAGAAATTTCACGATTTCATCGATGAATAAATGTAGAAACATGCTGTTTTGAGCTTATTAAACAAAAACTACACTCCGAATGCTTTTAAAGGTGAAGTTCCCGTAGGGTGAGGTTAGGGTTTTCGACTTGGGATGTCTCGAAAACGGAGCGAGATATCGAAACATTTTATTCCTCATTTTCCACTTTTTATAGACTGATTCACTAAATGGCATAGTATAGTGTCATAAAATTGAATTCTAAGATTTCAAAATATATCAACATATTTATATTTTTCACTGATTTTTATTTCTCGCACTATGTTCAATAAACCTAGTGTGTGTGTCCTGATTACCAAATTTCACAGTTGGCAATCCTACATAGTTTTCTCGTTTCTAAATTCATTACATTTTATTAAATTATAAGTAGCTAGCATTTTATTGTGGAACATTAACATTTTCCGCTCCATTTTATGATTATAAAAAGAGAATTTTTTATTCTTTAAATTTGAAACTTAGACATATTTTTTACTGGTAATTAAATTACATTAAATGCCTATATGTAATACTTACACTTGGACAGTTTCTATAAGTGGAAGCTGTTCCGACTAAGGAAGACAGAATGATAACGCTTTCTCTATCATTCGAGGTTCCAGCTCGGTTCGAGGTATCTGGAACGAGAAATAAAATAGTATATTGTCGGCACCTTAGTAGTGGGGAATTCCTTCCCGTTTAACCTGTCCATATCGCAGTATTACATATATGATTAAATGTAATGATAAATCTTATCATAAAATCTTCTTCATCTTTGATTAGTTTTCTGGCCTCCACATTAATAATACTTTGCACAGAACATACCCTTTGGTATGTTCTGTGGTACTTTGACAGATCGGCTATTGCAGTTTCAGCTTTACTCGATCATCCAGTGGAGTACTAGAAAAAATTATGACTATTCGTAAAATTATGGAATACTAAACAATTTTTATCAATCAATATTTTATTGGCATACCTCTAGGAGTAGTTAAAGATATACTAAATAATCTAATTTGGTGAGGATTGTATCGAGATTGATAGATGCTAAAAATTCTCAGCATACAGAAAACAATGACAAGAGGTCAATAATCTATTCTGTTACAAAATTTCAAAAATAACACTCCTAGTCCCACTGAATTATTTTCTTTTTTTAAAAATTTTTCACAAATCTATTTTAGTACTTTACTGAACGCAAAAGGAATGTCAGGAAAGCAAGCAACTTCGTACTGTTGTTCTTATGTCAGCTTTCATTTCAAATTATATGAGTACACTCATTTTACTGTTTGTACGTTCTATTGATTGTATGCACTTTTGTTGAAAGTTATTAACAAAAATTGTAAAAATGGCACATTATAAAGGAGCAGCAAGTGAAGCAGGTAGAGCCATGCAATTAATGAAAAAACGAGAAAAGGAAATGCAGGATCTAGAAATAAGGAAAAAAAGAATTGAGGAAGACTTAAGACTAAACAATATTGAAAATAAATTTGCAACACATTATGATGCTGTGGAACAACAACTTAAAGTAAGTAAAAGCAAACGTCTCTGCTACTTTAATGTTGGGAATCTAATATTGGAAATTTCTTATTAAAAATCACATATATTTTAAAATTTGGGTTATCTCTAATGGATGTTGAAAAACAGCAATTTTCATATCCTTTGACCATATAACAAGTATTTACCACATATGGTTTCAATATTTACATTCATAGAGTTCTACAATTGGTTTGGTCACTCTTGATGAGATGAAAGCCAAGCAGGAGAATATTGTTAAAGAACGAGAAAAAAAATTGGCTCAAAAACAGGCTGAGAAGGAGAGAGAGAAACAGAAACAAATGGAGGCAAAGCAAGCAGAAAAAAATAAACAGAAGAAACAGGTACATTATCATTACTGATATAACAATATACAGATCTAGAATTAATTACATTCTTTTCACTTAGTAATATTCAGTTTAAAGTAAAAAGCTTCAAGTATGATTCTAGATACAAGCCTTATCATTTTCCCTTGAAGAAGCAGAAGGCAATGATGAAGAAATACTTGAATCCAGCAGTTTTAAGAGATCTAACGAAGAAATTCACAAATCTAATTTAAAAAAGGTGTGAGTAAATTATAATAAAGGTTTAAAATATTTCATAATGCTTAAATATTTCAGATTCGAAAAGATCCAAATGTAGACACCAGTTTCTTACCCGATAGAGAAAGAGAAGAGGAAGAGAATAGAATGAGAGAGGAACTACGACAAGAATGGGCTGAGCAACAGGAAAAATTAAAGGAAGAAGAAATTGATATAACATTCAGTTATTGGGATGGTTCCGGGCACAGAAGAACAGTTAGGGTTAAAAAAGGTGACTATTACTAACTATATAATTATAACATAGTATCTTAATTACCTAATCTACGCCATTTTAATATATACAATTAATTTTTTATTGAATAGGAAATTCGATTTACCAGTTTTTACAAAAAGTATTGGAGTTATTGAGGAGGGAATTTTCAGAATTGAAAACGGTAATGGCAGATCAACTGATGTACGTCAAAGAAGATTTAATTTTACCTCACCATTACACATTCTATGATTTTATTGTAACTAAAGTAAGTAGATTTGTTACATATCAAAAATTAAAACAGAAAATATTTAAATAAAACGATGTATTTAGCTTAGTCTTGATGCCTATTTAGGTGTAAGACTTGTTTGAGTTGGGTCATTACATGGGTTCCTTTTTCCAGAACAGTTTCCAATCCTACCTAACCCGTGTATTTCGTTTTATTTCCTCCCATCTTCATTTCTTCTATCCAATTCTTACACAGTTTTCCTCTCTTGTTTTTCTAAGATTGTGCTTCATGTTGATATGTTGTGCTTTTGATTCATCCCTTTTCATTTTATCTACAGTGGTAATTAATGTTTTGTGACAATTACTCAATCATTAACCTTTTTTGTGTCTTGTATTTGGTGTATAATAAAATATCTTTGCTCACTTCAAAGACTCATTTATATTTTAATGTTCAAAGAGCAGTCAAGTGTTTTCAGTAAGTAAAAAGTCTTCCTAATGTTATATAAGCAGTAGTAGTCGATGCATTGACTATTAGCTCTTCCATAGTCATATCTATTAGTTATGTTTCACCACCACATATATTAAAGGAATAACCAGAATGAGAATTTGATTTCCGGATTTTAGGTTTATTTATATATTTTGCTGCAATCACTATTTTTTTAAGGGAGCAAAGTACATTTTGAAAAAAAAATTAGAATAGTTTAATGGCTGGATTACTTAAAAAAAGATTAGTCGATAAATAACTTTTAGATGAAAGACATTATGAACATACAAAATTTGTCCTTTTTTTATAACAAAATGATACATTGTGGCATTATTGATGTTTTCTTTTTTTCAATATTTACGATACTAGGAAATTATTTATATCTAAATTATATTCCATCATCTGTTAGTGAAAATCCATTGAAAATATATTTGGTAGTTTTAGAGTTTATCCCAGACAGATGAGGTGGAGAACTTGTAGAAGTAGTTTTACCCCTGCATGATTCTTTAACCGTGTGCCTCGAAATATTTAAAAAGTTATTTTCTTATTTTGTAGGCAAGAGGCAAAAGTGGTCCTCTTTTTCAGTTTGATGTTCACGACGACATAAGGCTTCTTAGTGATGCTTCAATAGAAAAAGAAGATTCACATGCTGGAAAAGTACTTCTGAGGAGTTGGTATGAAAGAAATAAGCACATTTTCCCTGCTAGTAGATGGGAACCTTATGATCCTACCAAGAGTTATGACAAATATACAGTGTCTGATAAAAATAAAAAGGATAATTGTAAATTTTAGCTTAGAATAAATATACATTTTATTTAATCCGTGATTACGTTTCATTATTAGATTTAAGGAATAAAACCACCTACTAAACTAAACTAAAAACTTTATTTGATTTTTTTCTTCTCTATTTTAACTTTGATAGGTGGCTTTTTGGGTAGAGCTTCTAAAATTGGTGCCTGTTCTGGTATAATAGGTTCTGCTGGTGTTTCCCAGAAGTTGTGAACATGAGGTAATCTCGTTGCTACTTCTGTACTCCAATGATGTAACCTACACCGCACGTTTACCTTTTCTTGCTTATTTATCTAAAAAAAAAAAAATGAGAAAATATTTGCATATTGTATATGATCCTTCATTGGTTACTTACTGTAACTGTAACAAAGAATTCTTTGTCTTCTAAATCCAAGTTAGGTCCAGATATGGGTTGTTCTGGAAGTGTTATAGCTTCTTCCGGAACATTATAACCACATTTTCTGAATGAAGCTTTCACATGCCAAGGTTTTAATGTCCAAGGCGTGTCTTTGTTCATAACTACTGATAATAGCATTCGAGACAATGTTTTAACAGTCTAAAATTACAACAAACCATAAGGTAACTTGGAAAAAAACAAAATTTGTTGGATACCAAGAAAGTTTCACACATAGAGAAGAGTAACAATAATTATACATGCAAGAATAGAAATGAATAACATACACAGTGGGGGATTTACTAATTTTTCGCCTATAGGTTAATCATTTTTTGCCGCCTCTAGTTATCTTTGAAATTCTATACCTTCAGTGGTGTGCCCAGAATTTGACTCAGGGGGGGGGGGGTCGGTACACAAAAACTCCAGGGGTCCGGCACAGGTCCATATTATTTGCAGGGGGAGAAAGAGTGTCCCTTTATACTATGCATACATCAATTGAAATTGAATGAAAAAGATAGCATTGACATTACAAGTATATTCTATTTACATTTTGCAATATATAAATTATTTGATTTTTTTTCATAGAACTTTATTATATTTTTTGGATCTTGGAGGGTCCGGTTTCTCTCGTCCCCCAGGCCGGGACGCCACTGGATACCTTAGTTCATAATTATTTAAATTATATTTCTTTTCAATGAAATTAAAACTTTTGAGAAATAAGGTTTCGTATAAGATTCTTCATAATTTTCATGCCAAGGAATTTTTTAACTCTTTCTGAGTGACTGAGCCGCCCCTTGAAATGTACCGCCCCAAGCTACAGCCTACTCAGCTTGCTGGTAAATTGACCACTAAACATACATGTACACTTAGTGAGATAGTCTCAAAATTTCTTAGGAAATAATAAATTTTAGTTTAATATCAACAATGCTTAGATGAAATTGGAATTTTCGTCAAAACTTACATAAGCCGCTGTAGGAGTACTGAACTTAATTACATTCTGGTCATCTAGAGCATCCTTATATTTTTTTTCATTCTCTGGATTTGCATAGACAGCTAAACCAGGAAGTAGCAATTGGTTATAAGCTTTATTCGGTTTCACTGATACTTTATCACCTACATTCCCTAAACCTTCTACAAATGTAGTAAGGATAACCTCCATATTAGGTTGTCTTTCACCAGCAATATTTTGAACTAATTCATACACATAATGTCTACTTCTCAAAGTCTTTTGTGGTTTTCCTTTCTTATGTAGTTGCGGAGGAAATTTCCTTTTCAAGATAAACGTAGTCTGAAAAGTTTATTACAAAAATAACATAAGGGTTTGTTAGATAGAATGATACTTACTCTAACTGGTTGATATAATAATTCAAGAGGAAATAAAAATTTCTGTGTTTTCAATGAGGAAACTATTGTTGAAGCTACATTTTTCCACATTTTCAAAAATTTCTACAAAAATCTAACCTAAAGCAAACTGTTTAATCATAGACCATAGATAACGTTAATTCATAGAATAAATTCATTGCCTACACAGTAATATAAGCAGTGAAATAGATTAATAACAATTGTTAATGATAAAAATATACTTATGACAATAGAATCTGAAAAGTATGTACAAATAATTTCAATACTAGATATACTTAGTATGATCAATGTTCAGTAATTACGGACTAGAATTCTTATTAGAAAAAGCCTTAAATCAAGTCAAGAAATGAACTCTGTGCAGCTACGAAGTTTTAAGATAAGTGTCTTGTAGGAATTATTATTTTTAAATTATATGAAATAATTATTGAATTCAATATTTGGAAAAATTTTAGTTTTCTTAAATTCATCTATGAACGAAATAGGTTGTAGTGACCTCTACAGTCATGTTAAACAACTAATTATTCCTATGATTTTACTTTCTAAGTTACACAACAGACGTCGCATTGTTTTGTGTCCAAATGAAACATATAATAATAAAGTATGTTAAGATTTTTAGGGTAAGACAATTTAAAGAAATAATGGAAATTTTTGATATATATGCATTATTGATATTTGCTTGATAAATATTATAGAAGTAACGTAATGACATCTATTAAGTAGAAGAGTAATATTCATTCAAGGAAACTGTAATATATGAAAATTTTAAAGTTAGTATTAAGTTTGATGTGTAGATGTCGTATAATGTATTGTTTTTGTAAGAAAAATAATTATAAAATGAATAATTTTAGGTGAAAAGGTTTAGTTGGAAATGAAATTAGAAAATCAGTTCATTACGCCAGGTTGTGTAGATTTAGTACTAAATAGTTTGCAAATCTTTGTTAAAATTCAAACATATTTTGGTGGATTGAGAGAACAAAAACTCTTTTTTGAAATAATCACGCATTTCATATAAATAAACAATTAAAAGACTATTATTACAATAAAAGTAAGCGATTCCTCTGATTTCCCCACCTTGGAATATTTGCGTGCGACGTGGAAAATGTCTGCTAAGAAACCTCCCTTGCTACAAGGTAGTTACTTATAAATATACTGCCAAGTACTTACCTTGCAACTAATTAAAACTAGTGAAAGAGACGGGGTGGTTCGGGGACGGCGGTAGGAGTAGACTTTAAATTTATGGGGCAATTAGCACCCGACTTGTAATTTATACAAGCTATAACCTCCTGCAGAGGGCGCGAGGATCGTCTCGAGTACGGGGGGAGACGGGAGGATGTCGTGCCGCCACCACCTTCGCAATTAAATCGTTATAATTATCTGTATATGTGTTTTTACGTTATATTACGTGTTTCGGAGGCCTAAGTCTTAAGAGTGGTAGAAATTTTATCAAAAAATTTCAAGTATAATTAATATTGAATAAAGAAACAAATACAGAATCTAGGAAAATATGTGAAACTGATGGAGAATACACAATTTTAATGAGCGAATGGTACACCATTGGTTTAATAGTTTTAATAGTAGAGATTTGAGGCTTGAATATCGTTCACGCTGAGGCCGTCACCTGCGTAGGATATTGAGGTTACAAGGGAAGCAATAGTACCAACACTTGCCGATTATCGCACTTCCTCGGACATTATAAAGGATACCATACATCTCCCTCTAGAATCGTTAAGTAAGAACTATGAACAGTTGTCGAATAATGCCGCAAGAATTAACCGAGTTTCAAACAAAACGTCGAGTGGATTTATGTAAATAGCATCTGTTGATGAACGATCGAATTTTCCGGAACATCTTCTTATTATATTTGTGTGTAGAAGTAGAAGAATAATACAATTTTCAACGACTATAATATGTTTGGTCGATTGTACCAAGTTTAAATTTTAATTTAGTTTCCCAAGATCGGCTTGAGCTTTGTACAGTCTGAAATATGCCTCTCTACCGAAAGCTAGTTATACCGAATATTGTTGAGAAGAGCTTTGAGACCCGATCGCGTTCAAGTGGACCAAACACTCACTTCAGACGAATGAGAATATAACAAAGGCACTAGAAATATACGAACCGCTACACCCATTACTGTGTTATTGTATTCCACGCCGATAAATAATATTCTTTATATGACTTTGGAAGTAGATTTAAATTTACATTTTGGTTTCGTTGGGCCATTCAATTATTCGGGGATTTAAATATTTCTAATTAAGTCCATCCGGAACTTAATTGTGCCTGTTCAGATCGTTTTTTTTTTCTTTTTTGAACCGTTCGAAATCGAGTTATTTTTGTTGGGCAGCAATTCAAGTTTTAGTTCACTAATATAGTGCACGAATATTAAAAGTTGTATAATGTCGTTAGTTAGTCCAGTCCAAGAAATAAGAGCCATTCTTTTCGCAGGTTTCATCTCTAAGAAATGACAGTTACAATCAAAAATTGATCCGGCTTTTTGAAATAACCCCAAAATACAAATATGCAGAAACATATTTGATTAACGAGATGTATAAGAACTTTTTATTAATATAAATGAAAATTATAGAGTTTGTATTATGAACAATGTCGATTTTCACTATTCACTTTATATTAAATAATTATACTGTACATTTTTCGTATTTATATTCATTATTTCTATTCGTGGGGTGAATTAAATCACTGTTTCTAACGTTCTAAATTTATTTACACACTATACAATACACTTAACTTATAATAATTTACTTATAAATATCACTTAAACAATTTCTGCGATTAACTGATTCAATCTTTTCGCTACGACTTTTTATTTAAAACTAAACTAACTTTTTCACTCAAATCATTTATTATACCCAAATAATATTCTGCAAAGTTCTAGAACAAACAGAAACACGATTAATAAATAAATAGACTTGAAATTATTTGTAATAAATACCGTAAATAAACTATAAAATAATAAAAAAATTAAATATCAAAGGCGCGTTTGCCATTTATAAAAAGCAGAGGAAAGGCGCTGCGTGAATTTTAAAATTTTATTGTTGCTAAATAGGGCCGGCTTAAGGACCCATTTCTCAAACTTGTACGTAACAATTTAAAAATAAATCCTTAATATTCGAAGTATAGCCCATCTCCATCTGCACGAATTTCGTTATGGATGTGGATAAATAGTTATCTAACGGTACGAGGTCCGGAATAAAAACTGGAGGTGGTAGGAGTTCAATACCATCAACTTCTTTGCATTTATTCGGCGTAAATTTCGCAGTATGCAGATAAGCATCGTCTTATTGTAAGAGTACCCGCTCCCGGTTAACTAAATCTGGACGATTTCTCCAATAAAACCTCTTCGGATCTGCCGCCCACTATATACACTAAACCTACATGATTCCATCAAGCACACAATTCGCTCGAGTCGATCTGTTCTGGTATTTGATATTTGTCTAACCACTGTTAGAGTTCTTTAGATAAATCAATTTTTCATCGCAAATAATAATGCTTCTTAGAAAACGATCGTCTCTTGACAGGAAGCTGTTTATACACTATCACTATCTACTCGAGTTTAGCAGGAAGTCCCCCGAGTTGACAATGGGGCCAGGCCTGGGCCAGTCCTGGAAAGCCCAGCTTGGGCATGCCAGTATTGGCCCAGGCTTGGCCCAAGACTGGGCAACCCAGCCTTGGCCAGTCAAGCGAGACCCAGGCTTGGCCCAAGACTGGGCAACCCAGCCTTGGCCAGTCAAGGGAGACCCAGGCTTGGCCCAAGACTGGGCAACCCAGCCTTGGCCAGTCAAGGGAGACCCAGGCTTGGCCCAAGACTGGGCAACCCAGCCTTGGCCAGTCAAGGGAGACCCAGGCTTGGCCCAAGACTGGGCAGCCTGGCCATGGCCAGTCAATGGGAACCCATATCTCGGTTAATTCGTAGTTCAGATGTATGGTATCTTTAGAAAGTCCGAGGGAGTGCGATATTTGGCGAGTGTTGATACTAGACTAGTTTTCTACTGCTTTCCTTCAAATTTTTGTTTAAAATAATGTATTACCAATAAAGGAATATCATATTTATCGCATTTCATATCATTTATAGTAGTTAACATGATTAAACTGAGGCGTAAAACTTTTCACATATGAAAATCGATATTACTTATGAAACAGCCTCTGTATTATTTAATAAAAACTTTATTTAGAGTTAGTAATGTATTAATTTTCCATATCCAAATCGAATGGTAAATATTCCATTTTCCAAAGTATCTAGGAAAGTTTCGAGATTTCCAATAAGATCATTTTTACTTCTGGAGAAATAAACACATGGGGTTTGCAAATGATATCTGACCTATTTATCAAGGTTTTTTATTAATTTACAATTTACGAATTGCATATCTATATATTTAGGTAGAAATCCACGATTCATTGTTTATAATTCGATCAAAAAATATTTGATAAATTATTTATTCGACTGATTTTCGCTGGTTATAATATAAAAAATACTTTCGACTACAAATTAAACATAATTATTGAGGTGAAAAAGCGGAAGAACTAGAAATCGAAGAAAAGTCACGTAAATATAATTCTAAAAGTGGTAATCTACTGAGTAAATATGTCAACCGAAAACTAAAATTAGTTATGTTAAGGTGGGGGTGTGTTAAGGGGTAATTTATATATTTGTTATATAAGAAAATTTTTTTATAAGCGGGACGAAAATATAGGCCCCGCTGAATTGTCCACGTACACAGCCACACACCATGTTTTTAATATCACTTCGAAAGCAAACAAAACGTGAGTTAATGAAAACAAAAAGTGAAAAATCACCTCATCTTAGATAAAGGAGTGAATGAAAAAAATTGTAAACAATCGTCAAGTCTATACGGTGTAGGTTTTCAGTAGGAAAAACTTGTGTCCATCAGTATACTATGAAGCTACAACATCAGAACTGTTTTTACACACAACAAAACCATAGATAAACATGCAGGGAGGGAAGGAAGTGATTGTTACATATCGGAGTAATTTCCTGACCACTAATATTTGTTTTTAAACCTCATGTGCTGCTACTGATGTATTCCGATATGATTGGATAATTTTTGACATTCAATATGCGTAAGGTAATAGATGTTATGACAGAAATTATGTGTCTCTCCCACTTTTAAAGTACTTTCGATGTACTAAAAACAACCCTAGATGCTCGAAACAATTTTTGGAGTAAATTTACCAAAGTTACATTTAATAAAGCTATCTGCAAGGTTGGTGACATGATGACTGCTCAATACTGATCAAAAGCTCGCTCTTATTTTCAAATGTTCGGACATGTTCAAATTTTTAAGTCGTTGAACGTTTGGTACACCCAGAAATAAAAACACAGTCGTGATTATAGAGTTTAGGAATTCCAATATACATCATCTTGGAGATGAGAAAACTTAATAAGATTAACGGACTAAAAAAGTTGGAGAATAATATGGGCCGTGAAGCCGGTTTTGTTCGGTTATAATGGAATTCTAAAATTTGGCGAATTAGTGACGCTTTTTGAAATGCGTTATTTATAAACAGCCGCGTGTTGTTTATATTGTTTTCTTCAGAACTTATTTCTAGGACGATATTTTTGTTTGTTTGTTTATTTTCTAGAATTTTTGAGAAATTAGTTTGCTTAGCGCAGTTATTTTTGTTAATAATTACAAGTCATAATTAACGAAACGAAGGTAAAAATTAAGAATTTAAATAAATAATTATTTATCGTATAAGTTGGACAAGTCCAGTGTTAGTTTGCAATAATTGCGATATTCAGATAGACCGTTTGAGTATCGCAAATTTTTAATCCTACAAATAACTTGTAGCTTTAAATGTGACAGAATTTTCTAAAAATATTGAACTAAATTGAAAAAATAGATGGTGTTCGTACTTGATATTCTCTGTCTGTTTATTTTGAAATCTATATTTTAAAAAATTATGTTTGAAAGCCAATAGACTTGCATGGGTCCAAATAAATAAATATTCTCTGATTTATTTAACCTAAACATTAACCGTCGATCCAGTGGCATTTTGGTACCGCCCATTATTATCTCATGTTGAGGCTCATCTGCTGTTTTATGGGTTACAAAGCAATAATCTTTTTTTCCCGACCACTCTCCTTTAACTGAACACTTTTCAAAATTAGTGGTTTCGTTTAATAGCTCTTTCAGTCAAAATGGATGGCCGATGTAATGGCTTTCGATGTGATGTAAATAATTTAGATTTATTGGTATTGGAAATTCTTAAAAAAAATGAACTTTTACGTCATTAACTGACAATATTTTCGTATTTATTCAAAGATTATTTAGTAATTACTAGATACTATTAACTAATAACTAGTATTAGTTACTTTGACAATAATTTTCCATTAAAAACTCGGTGTTAAATAATGTTTAACTGAAAAATGCTTTTGACGCAGTCACGTATAGATCGATTGGCTTTGTAATGATGCGAATACGATGAAAAAAAAAAAAATGAATTTTACGCAATTTTCTCAGCAACGTTCAATTAGTTCGATATTCTTTTCATAATAAGAATCATTAAGCTCCTCAAAATAGCCATTAACTGCCGACATCACCTCTTCATTGCTGGAAAATCTTTGGTAATTATACACTTTCACGGTCACCTTGGTTTTTTGGCTCTAGAAAATCGAAAAATGGATGGATTTTAATGATCTTGGTCTCAAAATGTTCCATTTTACGGCGGATTTATAAAAAAAAATTAGTAGAAATAGCTGGAATGAAAATTTCTCATAGTTTTTCTGTTTTAAATCGTAAAAAGAAACGGTTTTGCAAAATAATCCTTTACAAAAAATTATGGTAATTATACACATTTTTCGATTTTCTAGATCCAACCTAACCTAACCTAACCTAACCTAACCAAAAAACCAGGTGACCACGAAAGTGAATAATTACCCTTTTGGTTAGGTTAGGTTAGGTTGGATCTAGAAAATCGAAAAATGGACGGATTTTAATGATCTTGGTCTCAAAATGTTCCATTTTATGACGGATTATATAGAATATAGAATATAGTACGAAACTATTCACGAAAATTGATTATTTTTCATCGATTTCATTTTAAGCTATAAAAACTGAAAAAATCATTCTTTTTGGATTCTTTTTTTAAATTGTTTATTAATTTATGTAGAATACAAAAAAAATATAAGAACTTTATCTGATAATGAGATAATTTTTTGTAAAGGATTATTTTGCAAAACCGTTTTTTTGTACGATTTAAAACAGTAAAACTATGAGAAATTTTCATTCCAGCTATTTCTACTAATTTTTTTTATAAATCCGCCGTAAAATGGAACATTTTGAGACCAAGATCATTAAAATCCGTCCATTTTTCGATTTTCTAGATCCAACCTAACCTAACCTAACCTAACCAAAAAACCAGGTGACCGCGAAAGTGAATAATTACCCTTTTGGTTTTTTGGTTAGGTTAGGTTAGGTTAGGTTGGATCTAGAAAATCGAAAAATGGACGGATTTTAATGATCTTGGTCTCAAAATGTTCCATTTTATGGCGGATTATATAGAATATAGAATATAGTACGAAACTATTCACGAAAATTGATTATTTTTCATCGATTTCATTTTAAGCTATAAAAACTGAAAAAATCATTCTTTTTGGATTCTTTTTTTAAATTGTTTATTAATTTATGTAGAATACAAAAAAAATATAAGAACTTTATCTGATAATGAGATAATTTTTTGTAAAGGATTATTTTGCAAAACCGTTTTTTTTAAACTATGAGAAATTTTCATTCCAGCTATTTCTACTAATTTTTTGTATAAATCCGCCGTAAAATGGAACATTTTGAGACCAAGATCATTAAAATCCATCCATTTTTCGATTTTCTAGAGCCAAAAAACCAGGTGACCGTAAAAGTGTATAATTACCAAATCTGAGAACAGAAAATAATCCGAAAGGGCTAAATCTGGCGTATAGGGTATATGAGGTAGCAATTCAAACTTTAATTCATTAATTTTGGACATTGCAAGCACGGATTGGTGAGCTGGTGCATTGTCTATGCCACGCGCATCCCAAAAAACCGACGACAGATCCTTGTCTGCAGATAGAACGGTCTTTGCCTTTTTGGAGCCGGTTCTCTCTTTTCAGTCCATTGTTTTGATTGTTTTTTGTTTCGGGTGTGAAGAGATGGACCCACGGTTCATCCTTAGTTATGAAACGGTGCAAAAATCCGTTCCATTGTGAGCAAACGCGGCACTCATCTTGCGCACAGCTTTATCATGTCTACATTTTCAGTTAAAAAGCACTTTTTGAAATGTCTACTATGTCTGATAGCTCGCGCACTTTCAGTCGACGATCATCCAGTAGCGGTTTGTGGATTCTCTTTAAGGCCTTTCAAATAAAAGTATTGTATCATATAACGATGCATTTTTTCCATATTCACAAATTCACTGAAAACGTTCACTATTGCTGGCTGCCAAACAAACACCAAAGAACGTGGCGTCTTCAAACTTGAAACATATAGATTGAGTACTATCTAATACATCCTTATGTCTGGGACCATCCTCGTATTCTCAATTCTTATCCCTCCATTTCCTCCCAATTTACTCCATGAACTTTAAAGATAAATTCGGAGGTTAAGTTTTGAATTTTACGGTTTTTGACACTAATATGTATTCCTGTCGTTATTCCCTCAATATTGTCTTGAAACCTTTATGAATATACTTTTTCTATGACGTTTAACAAAACTAACCTAACCTAACTTCTTCTTTTATATCATTTAACAATTTGTTTGTTGGTTTGTTTGTGATATTTATAAAACGACCATGCTCTGGTTTGAGATTCAACAAAGTGCAATGGCTTTCATAGATAAATGAATACAATAATATTTCTTGTATAATCCGGCTTATAATAACGTTCGTTGCATGTGGTAGATATATTTATAACTTTTAACAAATCAACGTTGACAGTAATTCAGTTGTTAATACAGTGCGCGAGCAAAATGACGTTTCTATTTAGTAGAAACTGATGAATCATCTTTTCAATCATCAATCAACCTGTTGAGGAAGGAATCTTTAGTTTGTAAAAGGCTGGAGAGCTGTCACACCGACTGAGAAACAGAGTGACATGTAACGCTAATCGTTCCACTTTCTAAAGTTGATACTCGTTACAAATTATACAACAGATGGGGCCAGTAGTACAGGATAATATGTCATATTTTGTACTGTAACATTACTAATGTTTATGTTATAATAATTCTGGCTGACATTGCAAGATGATATGTTGAAGGAGCTTCTAAATAACGTCATTAATATTAATGAATAAAACTATGACTTTTAATAATATCAAGGTATATGTGTACGGGGCCCTATTGGCATTGTAATAAAATGTGGAGATAAGAACTGAAATGACTTTTTGATCAGGTGCTAAAATCTTTAAGGCCATCTGCGTTGAAGTGCTTGTCATTTGATAAGATCTCCGTTTCCGCTTGGTATTGAAATTGTTTTTGTTAAAAAAAAAATTAAAGGCATTCGAATTGAAGGATACATATGTACAGGGTGTATCTACACATTAGTTTTTGAAATAAAAATATCATTGATTTAGTGAAAAAATCATAAGTAAGAGTTAAGTGCGTTTCAAATATTTTTGTTTTGTTTATGAGGATAATTGAGGGGGATTGTATAAATTTTAGTTTAATATGTTTTAACAGTCTCAATTCAAAATGTTTCCACTTAAATTTACGAAGAGATTAACGCACAATTAAATATCTACCGATTGAAAATATTTCATTGTCAAGTCAAAAAGTTATTTCTATATTAGGTTTTAACACCTTTAAATATTGTTTTTAATATCTCTTTAATGTTGATTATAGTTAATATTATGTAATAAGCAGGGTGAAATAAATATAAATAACGTTTTGAATCGATAGAAATAATTTTAAATTCTGAAAATCCAAGGGCGTGTCCAGAATCTTGACGAAAGGGGGGTCCTACCCCAAAGACTTGGCTTTTTAAGTCTTTTACCCACAAAATAAGTTGATTACGTTGTTTTTGACAGCATAATGACGAATTTTACGCCTAATTTACTTTAAACCTAAACTCCTCATCGACTTTAAATCATATATAATAATATAATTCGTACTTTTACATATTCCTACTTACGCCTTTTTATAAGAAACAAAAAACTAAGTTAATCAATCAGGGCTTAGGGGGGGCCATGACACCTATGACCCCCCTTGTATCCGCGCTTGTAAAGACCTATATTATGAAATAACAATTTAATAAGAAACAAATTATGTAATCAGCTCTAAGGAACCTCCATTTGCATTCAATCTACAGGGAGACCTTACAGGGGGAAAAACAAATTGGATAATTGCAAATAATGCAGCATGTCCTCGTGGTATTGCGAAAGATTCGACATTGGGAACTGCGAATCTTATGACATATCCTTCGCCATCTTGTCGATGAGGTCGAACATAACAGAAGCAAAATCACAAATTGTCCTCGATTCTTCTATATGGCGATGGCACGGTTTAGTTCTTGATAGGTATTGTGTTTGTTGGGACAATAATTATTCAGAGAATTCAGAAAGAAATTATCTTAGTCGGGATTTGTTTCAAACCTTCAATCAGGTTTAATCGACGCATAAAATCTGTAAAAATTCAGTGCTCCAACAGGACATAGTAATATAAACGTTTCCCATTATGATTGAAAATTATTTCTGATTCAAATTTTTATTTCGGATTATGAGTTACTGTTTTATCATCATGTTGATATTAACAAAATTGGTTTTGATCTTTTGCCAATGTAATTTACTATTGTTGTATCAGTCTAAAATGCGATGAGATGAATTAATATCTCAATTTTCTATTTCTTTTTATTGTACCAACATTTGTAATTCAGCTATCAGGGATTTGCTGCTGAAAAAATTTGTCAGTAGTTATTACTTATATATGGAAAACGTACATTCCTTGGAACTTGTCGCAGTTATGAGGATTGGTTACAAAAAAATTACACTTAAGATACCATCGGTGTCAAGTCAAGTCTTCAGGCAAATAGTTTGTTTCACCCGCTAAATGAATGGACTATAAAATTGTTTATTCTCATTCAGTTTGTGAGAGTTTTGAGGACATTAGATAACTGTATGTAAGGAAATAAGTGATTTTTTCGATTTTAGTAGAGTTACATGTCGTACATTTTAAAAAACAACAACATGGGGAACGTGTTATATCAATTTTTAATAATGGCGAATATTTTTCAGTTTTGACTTACGAGAAACATTTTATAGCATTCGTGGGATAATAAGCAAAAGATATCGTATTCATTAAAATAATAGTTTCACCATTTTACATATTTTTATGTATTTGAAATTGTTAAATCCACGAGTAGTATTCAATTTTTTGTTAATTTTATGAAATAAATATAGAGAAAGTATTTATAATTATAAAATAAAATAATTCGGGTTCGAAATGAGAATTTTACTGCAACCCAACTTTACTAGGATTAGAAATATAATTTTACTTTTAAGCCGGATTAGATTTATCGAAAAGAATAAATTTTACTGAACGAGAATTTGTTGATTTATTATCTACGTCGAAAATATGGATGAATTTATAACAAATAAGAGATTACGATTGTTTTAGTTAGAATCTAGTATATGAAAGAAACAGTTTAATGTCGAGAAAACGGTTTAAATTAAAAAATAAGTATAAAAAAAAATAAAAACTGACAATTATCAGTACACTACATTCATAATGTCCATTTGTGAAGAAAATTAATAGAAGAAAAAGAGATTATACCAGCGTAACAAAAAAAAATGATGTACGTGCGATATATAATAGGTTTTTTAAGCCAGTCATGTCAAAGATACGGCCCGCGGGCCGCTTTCGTCCCCTTGGCCGTATCAATAAGGCCCGCGATCGCAATGCGTTACAGAGAGAAGAATCATTTTTTTTAGACTTCATTCAATTTCTCTAAGGATGTTTTAAAAACTCGTCAACTTTCAAGTCAACGGCGTTGTAACTAAATTAAAACAAAAAACATCAGGGAATTTTGTGGAATTTCACTGTATAATTCATCAGGAATCATTGGCATCCAAACATTTATAAAAATTACAAATTTTATAAGGAGTAGAGGACTAAATCACCGACAGTTCAGGCAATTTTTACAAGATTTGGACGAACAGTTTTTTGATGTCCCTTATTTCACCGTTGACTCAGTCCAGGAGTAGTTTTAGAAAGATTTTTTGCATTACGTGATTGATTGTGCCTTTTTGGTAGATATAAATAAACACTTGACTGATCTGAATATAAAGTTACAGGGTAAAGACCCGTTTGTCACTCAAATGAATCCATATATTCAAGAATTTGAAACAAACTTGAGGCTGTAGGAAAATCAGGTAAAAAATCAACTGTGGACCATTTCCCTCATTTAAAATCATTTGGCAAAATGAACCAAAAAAAATTGCATGAATATTCCCAACTTCTGCCAAATTTGACGACGGCCTTCAACAATCGTTTTGAAGTCTTTCACAAAATGAATGAAATGGAATTCCTAAATTCATTCAATTTTGTAGCTTCACAGTTATCAATTCATTCGCAAATGGAGTCAATCGGACAGTATTTTGAAAGAAAAATTTAATGAGATTAACTGCATGTTTGGTAGCACCTATGAAAATAAATAAGAACAAATCAATTATTAAAATAACTAGAACGAATATGATACCTGACATCAATGAGCTTGACAAAAAAAAGACAAGTCAGGTATCCGGATCCTCGAGCTCAACATAATTATCTACCATCTTTAATAACTTTGATATGATTTTTAACAACCGTTTATTATATATATTTGAGTTTGACACATTTACTTTAAACCATACAAAAGTTGGGTACCTGCCTAAAGAAGTCACCACCTGGTTTATTAACAACAAAGATGGCCCTTTAAGTCAATAAAACAAAAAAATGGATACTGCTTGTTACAACTCTGCAATACCAATAATTGGCGTTTCAGGATTCAAATCTACGGGGATATATCCCTTTGATCTTGATGCTATTTCTTTTTTAGGATTTCTGATCCAGTGCAGTCATTCAAGTATACAAATAACCTTTCTTTGTCGAGTACCTTCAGACATACTTCTTCCGTTGTTTCACAAAACGAAACACCAACAAGAACCAACTTACAAATAGTTTCGTTATAAATTGAGTAAAAAGGAACGAAACGTTGAGGTTTTGACATTTGTAATTAGAGAAAAATAGAAGCTGCAATGGAAGAAGTTGATTATTGTATCATCAAAACCTAAGAAGAATTTTTAAAAGGCGTCTATTTATCATCGGAATGTAAAGAAGAGCTTAGTGAATCTAATGAAGAATATTCTGATGAAAACACTTGTATCTCATTATTATACGATGTAGAAAGATGTTTGCATTCTTATTACCGTACGAAAAAAATTGTTTGCGGTGTTCTGGCTGGTTGCATGAAGATTGTAGAAACTTTTCAGAGGAATGCAACAAGTGCGGTGGCAAAATAAAGGAAAAAGGACAAAAAATAAGGTTTTGTTGGGGTATATAATTGATCTCACCTATTTTAATTACATTTTACAAGATTTTTTTTTACTTACGCAAATTGAGTTAGAGGTGAGGATTAATTATTTTAATAAGCATGTTTTTATTTCAATTCCTCGAATGGTATGTCTGTGAATTGTCGGCTTTACCCTATATTAAGAAATACTGAATCGTCCCATCTTTGACATGCCATTCTGTATAATACATTGTAAATTCTTTTGTAAAATTACCATTGTTTTGCGAAACATATGATGACTAAAATTACTAATCATTGTGCGTGAATTCAAATTAATATAATACAATTTGAGTGTTTTTAAACAATTGAGAAAATTTACTGAGAATAGATGTAATTTTACGATTTTTTATTATAAATCTTACTTGGAAAGTAATTAATTGTTTATTATTTTTCAATAACAATGTTTGTAGATTGAAAAAAAATTCTAGACTTTAGAATTACAAAAAAAGTGATGGAATCATTTGATAGATGGCGATAACTACGCTGTTTGGATTTATGCTTGAGTCTAAAACATTTAATCCTCTTATTTTCAAATAAATTTAGTAAGTTTCTGGTTTAGAAGAAGACGGGGATTATATGTAAAAATAAAACCTGGAATAAATCACAAGTATATCATAAAAGCTTGTCAGATATAGGTAGTGTTAATTAAAAAATATTTTGTTATTCAAACTGAGTTCAAGTTAATTTCAAGTAAATTTACCTTATGATAAATATTTGATTGAAATTACAAAATTATATAGTAAAAATTGCTAATCAAATTTTCTATTACCGCTTAGTAAATTTCATAAAATGGTTTGTAATTTTTTCAATCTGAATTGAATTATTTTATTTACTAAATTTGCGTCAAAACTTCCTTGATATTTTTGATAAGATTCACAAAGAAATTTTTAACAATGTAATCTTGTCTCTGACTTGTATTCGATTCAATTTTTTTTATTTTTCTCAATTATTAGACGCTGAATAATTTCATAATTGAATCGGTTTTTTTTCCTAAACGAGCGTAAGTCTAAGGAAGTAAACTTTCGGAAAACTGCTTAAATTAAAATATTTTTAAAAAAATGTCAACACGTAAAGAAATTCAAGTTACAACAGGATATGGATCATCGTTGGTTTCTTCAACCTCGAAATTGCTGGTAATCTCTTGAGATCCGTCATCAGTTAGCCAGTCAAAAATACCCGATGCTCGTCTGGAATGTAGGCTCTCAGTTTTTTAATATCTTCCATTCGACTTTGGCAAGCCTTAACTGAAGGTGGGGAGAGATTAACTTCTTTTGTCGTAGCCAGTAAAAAGTTGTGATGAATAATACCATTTATTGTAGGATAGGCTTTAGTAGAATATATTTTGGTCTACCAACTTTCTATGTTTCACAACAGAGAGTAGACCTTCCAGTTATCTTCCCAATCGCTTTCTAAGAGTTAGAGACGCAAAACCTACAGAGGTAGCTGAATTTGTCGGATTACTCTATCTAGTTGAGGCACTAAGGAGTGATCGGCAATCCTTGCAAGAACTGAGAGCTTAGGACGGATATTGAGTGAAACGGTTTTAGTAATTATAAGAGAATAAAATTTTTTGTGAAGTGCATTCGATTTGACAATATTAACACCAGAAAAACTCAATTGGCAGTCCACCAACTGGTCCAATCATTTGTAAATAATTAGATAAAATTTTTCCTATTATTTTGATCTGGAAATGACGCATTAAGAAGCACTGCCATACAAAGTTGTTCCAAATATCCAATTTCCATAAAAGAAATATAGACCAATAACTTTCCCTAGCCAAAAATAATTTTTTCGGGGTGCTGGGTGTGTTTTGATGGGTTTTCCCAAGCCCAGTAGGGAGAATTGTTTAGATTTACTTAAACAAAACGTTTTAAAATACTACGGTATTTAATTAATTTGGATTTTCATCACAATGTCTCATGAATATTTCACAAAGAGTTCGTGGACAAGTGGAACTTTGTATGGGTACAGTTTTTATTTCTTTAAAAACTTTACTACAAACTACTGACTAATATTTTATTCCAAAACAATTTCTGTTACGTTGTCTTCTATTGACAGAGCTTCTATTCTCTCTTGGAATTGCGTCCATCCAGGTTACGAATCATATTGCGCCTGTCAGAGGAGTAACTTAGATTCATAAAACCTATTCTGTCATTTCTTGAAATCTCAAAGTATGTCAGATGTTGTAACCTCACGAACACTCAATAAACCATGATGAATTTTGCAAAATTATGTCAGTTATTTCATGAACATCAAAAATGCGGTCGTGTTACTTTAAAGCCTTAGATATTTTTCCGAAATCCCCCTCACAGGAGGGAACTGTGGCCACGAACAGTGACCTTATGGACACGACCTGAATCTGTCAGGTATAAGCAGAACCTTGACATCGCTCGGTTTTTGTTTTGGCCTGAACAGTTATTACTGAACAGACGAAGCTCAGCGTATAGATCTTTAAATATTTTCTGCGCATGCTTCAATTCCGCCATGTTTTTTGGGGATTTTACAAATAAACATACGATACACACTACGTTTTCTATACAATTCAAAATAAAAAAAAGTAACGAAAATTGCTTATCTCTTAAAAACAGTGAAATTAAAATGAACGTACGAGGCATATTTTTTAAGTAAGTACCGTTTTGAGATTCCGCCGCCGCAATCCCAAGGTCGGCGTTCCGCACATGCGCGCTGGTTACATACATCTCTTGTCTACGCACTGACGCCATTACAGTCTGATTCTGAACATTGTGTACGTTGTTTACTGAGTGTTTAAGATGTCTACGGCAATCGTGAGTCCCGCCGATTGTGAAGTACGATTTCTTAGTGCTAAAGGCGTAAAACCGATCGATATTCATCGTGAGATCTGTCAAGTTTACAAACAAAACATTATGAGTGATGGAATGGTAAGGAAATGGGTGAGTACAGGGTATCGTTTTGCTGCATGACAATGCCCGTCCACATGTGGCTAATCGGACCAAAGATCTGGGAAACTCTAGATCATCCTCCCTACAGCCCTGATCTAGCGTCCAGCGACTACCATTTGTTCCTACACTTGAAGAGAAGAAATACCTGGACGATCAGCGATGGTCAAGACGATAACGAAGCCAAAACAGTGGTTAACAAGAAGTCAGGCGGCAGAATTTTATGAGGAGGGTATTTTTATTGAAATAAAAAATGTTACCAATAAAAAAGGGTGCAAAAAAACATTGTTGTTATGGAGTATACCGTAGCGATACACCAAGTAAATCCTTTTTAGAAAATCAATATTTTTTTGTGAGTTTTCCAAAACCTTGTTTGGAATACCGTCAAAAACGTATTAAAACAACAGTGAAAAATCATTTAAACACTTGTTCCAAGTGTAGTAAATGTGGGTTAAGCGTTGTGGTCGAGGTGATGGTCGATTTCAAGGGATTAATCATGTGAATCAGATTTTATCATAACTTGGACAGAGTAGCTAGTTTTTCTTTGAATATCTGTAACATGATTGCTGTCGACATATACCTTCCCTCTTTTTATAGGTTTTGCTGTACAGTAATCTAAAATGTTTGACTCATTTTCTTCATCGTCATCACAAGAATTATAATTTTCTTTCTCTACTATGCAAGATGAAATCAGATAGTCATAGATAGAAGCTTCATCAAATAATTTTGGCAAACTTGTTGTTGGAATTTTTTGCCATACAATTGGGAAATTCAACAAAGTACTATTATTTACTGCTTGACGATTTCGTTGCTTCTCTTGTTCTAACTTCAACCACTTTCCTTTGTCTAGACTTGGATCTACTGGGACACGGTTGCGAATCGCGTTCTTTACCCTAAAAAATTTACAATTACAGCTTAGTGGTCAGAATTTTTTTTAAATATCTACAGAAGAATTCAGTTTTACTACTTCACCTCTCAACTAATTTTGCCTTATTTCCACCTTGAGGACGTCCATGACATTTTAACCATCGTCTTAATTGAATACAATTATGAGCTTCCGTTGGATGCACTAATGATGCACCGTCAATTAATTTTTCATTAAATTTTATTGGCGATAAAGGTGATACAACTTGTTGCCCGGCCATATTCAGAAAAAGACAAAAATGAGTAGTAACAGCTGACTGCAGATAACAGGCGAAAGTCTAGAAATCAAACAACAGAAACCATGACCCATGACCCATTTCCACTTGTGATAAAATCGCCAAAAATCGATGTATTCTGATGTTTAGACTACAAAACCACCACAACAGGACTTACACCCGTTTAAAAGAACCGATTCAATTACTTTATTACTCTGTCAGCATCATTGGACAAAATATTTGATGTTATTTAAGAATATTATACAAAATAAATACTCTAGTTTGTAAATTAAATAGATGCAGCAAATCAGACCCTGTTACAGTTTGGTAACAATACGGGACATTTCTCCCTAACCTAAACATCATAGTCCATAATTCATCGAAGGTCTCGTTGTTTTTGACATTTTGAATGGTTTGTGTTGCGTTAAATGTTGCTACTTAACTAGAGATGAATTACAGATTCTGAGACTTTCGAGTGTTTTGTTTGTTTGTATGTTATTCCTGACCTTGTCCCTTTTTGTGTTTTCTTGTGGAATATTAGACGTATTTTCGTAAAGTGCCCACCCAAGTTGTGATTTTTGAATGAGGAAATGTGGCAAAACACTTAGCAAAAGTTAATCGGTTTTGTAAAATTTATTAACAACAGTACATTGTAGTTGTTATATATGTTAGAAGTGATATCAGTTTTCTTAGAATTCAATTTCTACATCAGTGGCATTCGAACCATCTATAAATAAATCTGAAATGTTGTGAGTGATGTTTTCAGAAAAAATCTAATATTAACGTCAAATATGAAACCTACAGCTTTGGTTTCTTAATAAATTACCAATCTGTCGCCATAAATTACAACAATATTTCTAAACTACACCGAATTTAGACAGGTAAAAGTAAGAAGTATTCGATTTGGGATATTGGGGGCGAGAGAAGTAATTTAATGGGCTGTGAATTGTGGTAATCAAAAATTAGTTTACAATAACAAAGAGTGTTTTTTAATGAATTATTTCATAACTATCGTCCTTCAACTTCCGTATTTTTTGAGAAATGACTCTAAATTATTCTAAATTGAGTAATAGTTGATGTCCAGTACACCAGCGATATCTTGACAGCCTTTAAACTGATTTAGCTTGATCGTATGTAAAATTTCATAATTTTTTCTCTATTCGTGCAGAGATAAGCAAATTTTTACAACCAAATTCCTACCACGAAAACGTTCATAGTAAGTACGTATGGGGTACGATCAGTAGTGCATTATCACAGTAAGCAGTACAAATTCGTTTTTTACATTCTTATAATAGTTTGTTTCTAAGCTAAGCAATCATTCACTCACAATGTCGTCAATAAAACAATAATCCTTATACTCTAGAAATTCCAAGCTATCTTCTTCATCTGGTGATGAAAAATGGGCTTTATACAGTCCATTGAAGTTGATGATAACGAAATCAAAGTCATAATTGAAGAGGACCGTCATATAAGCACTTAAAATGTCTTGGGTTAGTTAAGAAGATTGATTTTTGGGTACTTCACGAATTGGAAGAAATGCATTCGATATAAAGAATCGATGTGCGCTTGAAACGAAATGAAATCGATACTTTTCCGAAAAGAATCATCACTGGTGATGAAAAATGGGCTTTATACAGTCCATTGAAGTTGATGATTACCAAATCAAAGTCATAATTGAAGAGGACCGCCATATAAACACTTAAAATGTCTTGGGTTAGTTAAGAAGATTGATTTTTTGGAACCTCACGAATTGAAAGAAATGAATTCGATATAAAGAATCGATGTGCGCTTTAAACGAAATGAAATCGATACTTTTTCGAAAAGAATCTTCACTGGTAATGAAAAATGGGCTTTATACAGTCCATTGAAGTTGATGATTACCAAATCAAAGTCATAATTGAAGAGGACCGCCATATAAACACTTAAAATGTCTTGGGTTAGTTAAGAAGATTGATTTTTTGGAACCTCACGAATTGAAAGAAATGAATTCGATATAAAGAATCGATGTGCGCTTTAAACGAAATGAAATCGATACTTTTTCGAAAAGAATCTTCACTGGTAATGAAAAATGGGCTTTATACAGTCCATTGAAGTTGATGATGACGAAATCAAAGTCATAATTGAAGAGGACCGTCATATAAGCACTTAAAATGTCTTGGGTTAGTTAAGAAGATTGATTTTTGGATACTTCACGAATTGGAAGAAATGCATTCGATATAAAGAATCGATGTGCGCTTAAAACGAAATGAAATCGATACTTTTCCGAAAAGAATCATCACTGGTGATGAAAAATGGGCTTTATACAGTCCATTGAAGTTGATGATGACCAAATCAAAGTCATAATTGAAGAGGACCGTCATATAAACACTTAAAATGTCTTGGGTTACTTAAGAAGATTGATTTTTGGGTACCTCACGAATTGAAAGAAATGCATTCGATATAAAGAATCGATGTGCGCTTGAAACGAAATGAAATCGATACTTTTCCGAAAAGAATCATCACTGGTGATGAAAAATGGGCTTTATACAGTCCATTGAAGTTGATGATGACCAAATCAAAGTCATAATTGAAGAGGATCGTCATATAAACACTTAAAATGTCTTGGGTTAGTTAAGAAGATTGATTTTTTGGAACCTCACGAATTGAAAGAAATGAATTCGATATAAAGAATCGAGATGCGCTTTAAACGAAATGAAATCGATACTTTTCCGAAAAGAATCATCACTGGTGATGAAAAATGGGCTTTATACAGTCCATTGAAGTTGATGATGACCAAATCAAAGTCGTAATTGAAGAGAATCATCATATAAACACTTAAAATGTCTTGGGTTAGTTAAGAAGATTGATTTTTGGGTTCACAAATTGAAAGAAATTCATTCGATATAAAGAATCGATGTGCGCTTTAAACGAAATGAAATCGATATTTTTCCGAAAAGAATCATCACTGGTGATGAAAAATGGGCTTTATGCAGTCCATTGAAGTTGATGATAACCAAATCAAAGTCATAATTGAAGAGGATCGTCATATAAAAACTTAAAATGTCTTGGGTTAGTTAAGAAGATTGATTTTTGGGTACCTCACGAATTGAAAGAAATTCATTCGATACAAATAATCGATGTGCGCTTTAAACGAAATGAAATCGATATTTTTTCGAAAAGAATCTTCACTGGTGATGAAAAATGGGTTTTATGCAGTCTATTGAAGTTGATGATGACCAAATCAAAGTCATAATTGAAGAGGACCGTCATATAAACACTTAAAATGTCTTGGGTTAGTTAAGAAGATTGATTTTTTGGAACCTCACGAATTGAAAGAAATGAATTCGATATAAAGAATCGAGATGCGCTTTAAACGAAATGAAATCGATATTTTTCCGAAAAGAATCATCACTGGTGATGAAAAATGGGCTTTATACAGTCCATTGAAGTTGATGATGACCAAATCAAAGTCATAATTGAAGAGGACCGTCATATAAACACTTGAAATGTCTTGGGTTAGTTAGGAAGATTAATTTTTTGGTACCTCACGAATTGAAAGAAATTCATTCGATACAAATAATCGATGTGCGCTTTAAACGAAATGAAATCGATACTTTTTCGAAAAGAATCTTCACTGGTGATGAAAAATGGGTTTTATGCAGTCTATTGAAGTTGATGATGACCAAATCAAAGTCATAATGAAAGAGAATCATCATATAAACACTTAAATTGTCTTGGGTTAGTTTAGAAAATTGATTTTTGGGTACCTCACGAATTGAAAGAAATGCATTCGATATAAAGAATCGATGTGCGCTTTAAACGAAATGAAATCGATCCTTTTCCGAAAAGAATCTTCACTGGTGATGAAAAATGGGCTTTATACAGTCCATTGAAGTTGATGATGACCAAATCAAAGTCGTAATTAAAGAGAATCATCATATAAACACTTAAAATGTCTTAGGTTAGTTAAGAAGATTGATTTTTTGGTACCTCACGAATTGAAAGAAATTCATTTTATTCAAAGAATCGATTTGCTAAATAGATATATCTGTAGTATCTATATAGTATCTATATACTGTAGTAAATAGAAATAACTGGGGAAAAATTTGAGTTAATTCTTCTTCTCCCTGGAATTTGTTATTGTCTACATGAAGGAACTGCAAGAATAGTGAGAAATGATTTTTGTTTATATTTGATTTGTGTTCAATAATATCAATGTTTAAAGAAAATGGATGAAATTGACTAGCCTATAACAAATAACCCAGTGATTGAGATCCTTATGAACCTGACTGATTTTTGTTATCGTTTCAGTTGATTGAGTTTTCTTTTTTTGTCTATTTGTCCACCCGGAAGAAAAAATTGAAAAAACTCACATTCATCATTACAACTACATACAGAAATAATGTATCGATAAGAAAACGTTACTAATTTATAGAATCTACTAATAAATTATTGGATTGAAACTATTGTAGGAAGTATTTATTCACCACTCTATCCCACAGTAATCCATTTTCATTATACAGCGGCAGGTAAAATGACAGGTTTTAAAATATCTGCCCCCAAAACCTGCAATTATCCTTTTCTGTTAAATTACATATCACACAGTTTGACGGCTATTGGAAGCATTTGGAAGCCTTAATACTGCAATAATTTCGATTATTTAGATACCCAGAAAAAAATCTTTTAATTTTAGAGGAGCATTCGTCAAATTGCGCTGAGGATAGCTTGTCATCGCAGCACTAGAATTATGTAATTACATTCCTAATTTAATTACATGTTTCGAAAATGCTCACCGTTCTTTTAGAAAGCTACATCGATTTTTTATTGGACTAACTCTAAGTCGGGTCCATACCCTAATCAAGTTCGATATTTTCAATGGTAAACGTACTCAAAACGTGTTGACATACGAGTGCTATAGAAACTTGGTAACATTCATCTTGGTAAAAAAATTAAATCACAAACATTTTCGTGCGATAATTTTCTATGACTTTCGACGTGGATTAAACCAACAGTATTGTGATAATCAGGTCGCTTCAACTTTTGGTGATGGTAGATCAATCTCCACCACGACAATGCGAGCTCTTACACATCAAACAAAAACGTTTTTGAACAGTCAAAACATCGATTTATTGGTTCATCCGTCGTTTGGCACTCGCAGATTAAAAATAAACGTTTTTTTTTTCACCTGAAGAAGTGGTTGGTGGGTTTGTAATCAAATGTTTCGGAGGAGTAGGAATGGAAAAAATGCCTCAATGGCAATTGGCTCAAACGCAAAGTGTATTGATTTGTTTTTATATGTCTATCTCAAAACTTAAGTGATAACCCTCGTATTCGTAATCTGGGTGATATAAGGGTTTAAACTATGATTTTTAAACCATCTTACGACCATAAAGAATAGTTTTAACATAAAAACTCACCAGTATAAGTAGAGCTACGTCTCACAAAAACAAATCGTTGCAACCAATATTCACAATATTGTCCAGCTTCTACATTTCTTCTTCTTCTTTACTCGCATGATTAACTGTCTCCAGTTTTTTGGCTTCATATTTTTTACAATACCAAAACAAAACAACTATTTAACATCACTAATTTCAAAAGTTTTATTTTTCCTTGAAACTTCTCCATTTATCTGTGCCCATACTAGTTCAGTCGAGTTTACTTTGCAATAATATGGTGGAGATCTAACCATAGTCATTGCACGATTTTCTGCAACTTCCTCGATTTCTCTTCATGAAGGTAACACAAAGAATTGGGATGGAACTTGATATTCTTTAAAATTTAGCCAATTCTGTGAATCTGTTTGACCCACTTGGTACATCATTGGCTCCAACCATTCTTTAAAAACATCAACATGGTAGTTACCGATGCGTACAGTACAACATGCCCCCCTTTTCTGTTGAAGGGAATCGTTGGAAGCTAGTGATTAACATGCTGGATAATAATTTTATTCAATTAGAAAACGTTTTAGTTTCTGATGATTGCATTTTCCTACTTATCGGCAAATTGCCGCTATTGGTCAACGAAAAATCCTCATTAGTTGATAGAACAGCACATGCAATACCCTCAAAAGGTTAATGTTTGTTGGAAACCATCTCATTTTCAATAAACAAATGCATAACTAGATCCAAGTAACCCTCAAGTTCCACTGAATGCAAAATGTCTGAACTGAACCGAACTCTTTGAAATAATTGACTTAAAAGTACGAATAAAGTTTGCGGTTAGAGGTAGATCACGTTCGATATGTTGAATAAGGAATATCTTGTACACCTAGTTCATTGAAATGGAAAATTCTTTATAGTATTTCACATATTTGGCAACTTGAAAACGATAAAATTTTTTAACAGAGTCTTAAGCTCATACTTGTCATTTAAAACATGCGGGTAATCATTGGAAGGGGATTCAATGTCAATTTATCATTAATATTTGACGTGTTTCGGAATTTTTCATAAATATGTACAGTAACCAAAATCATGAATTCATTCCATTCGGAAATTATACACTGTATGTACGTGTTTGTTTGCTTGTTGTATGTCTAAGTCAGTAGGTAGGTAACTAAACTACAAAAATGTATTACGTAATAAAATAAAACTGCTTGCGGCAAAAGGCGGCTTTATCAAAGGAACGCGCGGCACTTGTCAAAGAAAAGCCGCGTTGTTTCTAGACTAGACTGTACTGTCTAGTTTCAGGCGGCGCGTTTGACGGGAACATTCGAGACTTTCTTTCACGCCGATATAAATGTTGCGCCTGCATGAGTTGGAGTCATTCTGAATTGTAACTTGGTAGCGATACTACGTCGATACAAAGTTTATTATTAAATAGTAGAAAATGAGTGCAGTGATGAAATCTAAAACGTATCATTTTAATAAGGATTGGGAGGAAGAATTTTTCTTTTGTATGGTGAAGGATAAGTGCATTTGTGTTATTTGTCGTGCGTCAGTTGCAATACCTAAGCGTGGTAACTTAGAGAGGCATCATAAAACGTTTCATAAAAACTATCAAAAGGATTTTCCGCCACAGAGTGAATTAAGAAAAGGAAAAGTAAGTGATTTTATATCTTGTTTGAAAAAAGAACAAACCATGTTCACAAGACCAGCCAAACAATCAAAAGCTGCTACGATCGCGTCATTTAAAATATCTCATATATTGGCGAAACACAAGAAACCATTCGAAGATGGATCGGTGGTGAAGGAAGCATTTATTGAAGAGGGTGAGACTTTATTTGGAGATTTTAAAAATAAAACAGAAATCATGTCTGCTATTAGAGAACTCCAGTTATCTCGTCCGACTGTCACAAGGCGTATTGAAGACATGATTCAGGACATCGCAGATAAACTAAAACATGATATCATGGAATGTACATACTTTTCTTTACAGTTCGACGAATCCACCGATATGACAGACACTACCCAGCTGCGCATTTTTATTCGGATGGTATTCAATGACATGTCGGCTAAGGAAGAATTTTTAACAATCATTCCTCTGAAGGGGAAGACCCGTGGCGAAGTTTTCTTTAATTTTGTAAAAAACTACGAGCTACCAATATATAAATTAGTGTCCATTACAACCGATGGAGCACCAACAATGACTGGAAACAAAAACGGTTTTGTGGCATTGTGTCGAGCTAATGAAGAATTCCCTTCATTTTTTTCATTCCATTGCATTATACATCAACAAGTTTTGTGTTCAAAGTTTTAAACACGGAGGAAATTATGGGCATTGCAACAAAAATTGTGAATTTCATCCGTGCAACGGCGGCTCTTTCAGTTGCAGTTGGAAGATAGGGACTCAGCTGAACACACTGATTTAGTTCTTCACACAGACGTCGCGGAAAGGGTTCAAGAACTATTGCCAGAAATAACAGCTTTTCTAGACGAAAGAGGTGATGACACTCAGATTTTGAAAAAACGAAAAATGGCTGACTGATTTGGCATTTTTGACTGACATCACAATGCACTTAACTTGGAGCTTCAAGGTAAAGGAAAAACTATTATTGAGATGATTAGCGCAGTAAACGCATTCAAAAGTAAATTGCAACTTATGATAAATCAACTGAAAAGAAAGGATCTGAAACATTTTCCGCTTTTGAAAGCAAGGATTCCTCAGTTTAATTATGATACGTATGAGGCTGAATTATCAAATATTTTGGGACAATTCGAAATGCGTTTTTATGATTGCAGTAAATTGGAAAATATAGCATCATTTATGAGTTATCCTTTTTCATGTAAAAACATCGAGGAATTAGCTACTGAAATCGCAAGTCAGTTTAATATGAACTCATGTTCTGTTGAAAATGAGTTGGTGCAGATTATATCAGATATACATTTCAAAGCTACAGCATCTGATACAAATTTCTGGCGTTTTATATCTGAAGATAAATATCCGAATCTAAGGCAAATCGCCCTTCAACTGACAACTGGCATTGTTTGGGTCAACTTACTTGTGCGAGTCTGCATTTTCTGAAATGAAGATAATTAAGTCAAAATATCGCAATCGACTAACTGACGATCATATGTCGTCATGCTTGCGATTAGCACTCAGTGGTTACGTACCATCTTATGAAAAGTATGGTGAGGACATTCAGTGCCACGCTTCAACATCCAAAGCCACTCTTTAGTTAGGTTTAACACCATATGTAACTCTTTTGTTTTGTAACCACCAATAAACTCGCAATTTTGAATAACTATGAGTTTTTTCATTGATATTGTAGAGAAGAACCTAACCCAAACCTTGACTAAAATAATGTACCTATATTGTGCAGAAAGCTAATATCTATATAAGCTACGGTACACCCTACCTAGGTAGGTAGGGTGTATCGTGTATGTACGACAACCCTGCATCACACATACTTGCAGCCTCTCAGAGTCGATCGTAAGTAGTCTAAAAATATTGAGGTAGATCGCCAGCAGTCAAGTTTGAGCACCCCTAGTCTAAGTTGTTCTTCATATAGTGTTGCATCTTATTATTTTGCACCCTACTATCTCTATATGAATCTCGCAGTTTTTCCCAACCACAATCCTTCAAATTTCTTCGCTAATCAATACCTCTTGAGCGATTTTACTTGTATATATCTATTTTTTTTTCCTTTACTGTGGTGAAGATATAAGTTTTGCTTCCGTAACTCTTTTGTACAGATGTAGTTCCATCTTTTTGGAGCCTCAAAATTTTCTCCTCTTCTTCGATAGATAATCTAAGATAAACAGAGTTTTTGTCTTTTTCCATTTCATTTTTTCATTATTTATTCACGTATATCAAAAATTAACAGCATTTATTCAGGAACGTTTATTCATCTTCATATATTATGACATTGACCGCATCTGCTGCTTTTTGTAAGTTAATTTTCGTAAGCAATTTATACTAATATATTTTTTTGATAAAAACAAACATAATAGTTTCTGCTAAATGTTTACTTTCCTAATGTTTTATTGATAAGAAGTAAGAACGAAACCCTTCAAGTAGAACTCTTATAATAACAAATTGTTTATGGTTGTATCATCATCAATACAGTCATTTTCAAGAGATAAAGATAATAATAGCATATAAATCGCACAAGAGCTAAATTAAAATCCACAATGAATAGAAAATGAGTAAGATAACGATGAACTAAAAGCAAACCGTCAAAATTTAAACGTCCGGCAGTTGCGTTTACCACCGCGAACAATATATTTAATGCGAAACAGGGTAGTATTCGAATATTTCGTTCGTGATAATATATCAAAATATGATAAAATAGTATTTTATATTATAAGGATTAAAAGTGCATATTCTTTTAATAGCAATATTTGGTCATTCACAATTCAATTTGCATTCACTCGGAGTGCAGCGCAGCCGAGTGAATGCAAATTGAATTGCAAGTAAAAATAGGCACTTTTAGTCCTTATGATATATACTATTTTTTCTCCAACCAAGTCAAAATTAAAAGAAAGTTAGTTTTATTCAAAAATCGTTAATAATTTTGGTAATAAATTTGAACACCTATTAATTATTAACAGCGCTAGCAAGTCGATAGTCATGGATATCTGGTATTGTTGGTAAATATTAAGTTTGTCAAGTAGACGTACTAATCATATAATTTTTGTAGTAAGTAGTTTTTACGCTGCTTTCAAAATGAATCCCGAAGACGATGAAAATATACCTGCTGATATATTGGAAAGTGCCGATGCAGTATATCTAAATCTTTTGCCACCCAAATCCCGCCAAGTTTATGAACTTGCATATCAGCGATTCATGGATTGGTGTAAAGAAAAAAATGTGCAAAACTATGCGGATAGCGTTCTTATGGTGTATTTTTCAAATTTAACCAAGACCGTCAAGCCATCCACTCTTTGGTCACAGTATTCAATGTTGCGATCCACACTTGATATCAAAAATGGTGTGGATATTAGTAAATATTCAAAATTACGAGCATTGTTAAAAAGACAAAATGATGGATCACCCTCATCTATCAGCCATCTTCCATCCACTGCTGGATATAGGCCTCCTCTAGTTTAAACCATCTATCTCTATCTTGAGCTGTATGTATCCAATTCCCTGCAATTTTCTTTACATCGTCACTCCATCTTGTAGGCGGCCTGCCTCTACTTCTCTTATCCATTCTTGGCCTCCACTCCAATATTCTTTTCGTCCATCTATTATCCGTCATTCGGCCTACCCATTTCCATTTCTTTTGGGCTACAATTTCGATAATGTCCTTAACGTTTGTTCTTCTTCTTATGTTCTCATTTGTAATTCTATCCCTTCTCGTAACTCCCAACATTGCCCTTTCCATTGTCCGTTGCGCCACTCTCATCTTTCCTGCAGTTTGTCTCGTGAGGGTAAGCGTCTCCGCCCCATAGGACAACACAGGCATAACACACTGCTCATATACTTTTCTCTTTATGCTTATTGGTAAGTCTGATTTCAGGGTACTACTCAACTTGCCAAAGGCCATCCATCCTAATTGTATTCGACGCTTTATCTCACACGTTTGGTTATCTCTTCCTATCCTCACTTCATGGCCTAGATATTTATAGTTATATACTTGCGCTATCTCACCTCCATCGATAATTATGTTATCATTTGTTACCAGATTTGTTTTTGTCTAGATTTATTTCTAGGCCAACATTCATTATGGTTCTTTTCAAATCCGTGGCCATCTGCCGAGCGTCTTGCATATTGTCGGTGATTATGACGATATCGTCTGCGAAACAAACGCAGGTGGTTTAGATACTCACCGTCGATATTTATACCTTTCCCTTCCCAATTTACTTTTTTGAAAGAGTATTCCAACACACATGTGAAGAGCTTAGGAGAGATAGTGTCTCCTTGTCTAATCCCGCGTCCTACATGTATCTTATTTGTTGGTTCGTGGAGATTTACATTTAGAGTTGCGTTTTCATATACGTGTTTAATGAGCTTTGCGTACCTGTAGTCTATCCTACATTGTTGCAGGGCTGATAAAATTGCTGGAAGTTCAACTGTGTCAAACGCCTTTCTAAAATCGACAAATATCATTACGAGGGGCCTATTATATACTATGGATTTTTCTATCAGTATCTTAATCGTTTGCAAATGGTCGTTTGTTCCATACCCTATTCTGAACCCCGCCTGTTCTCTGGGCTGATAAAAGTCCAACTTTCGTTCCAAGCGTTTCGTTACGATCTTAGTGAACCATTTATAAATGTGAGAGAGCAAGCTTATAGGTCTATAGTTTTCAAGGTTCGTTATATCCCCTTTTTTGTGGATGAGAATTATCGTCGCATTTCTCCACTTTTCCGGGATTTCCCCCCTTTTGTAGACATAGATTGAAGAGGGAGATTATTTCTTTTAAAAGTTTCTCACCCCCAGCTTTTATCACAATTTGGTCTTCTCCTGCCGCTTTCTTGTTTTTCATTTCCGTTAGGGCATTTTTTGACTCTTCAATTGTTATTTCGGGTACAAGTTCTGAACCTTGGTTTACGACTTTCATTTTATTTTCTGTGATATTTAATTCTTCTCTTCTGCTCCTATATAGTTCCTTGTAGAATTCTTCTACAATTTTTACCAATTCTCTCCTATTGTTTGTTGTTTTGTTGTTATCCTTGAGTTTGACGATTTCCTTTTTCCCATCAGCTAGTCTCCTTCTAAGCACCTTCATACTTTTATTTTCTTCGATTACTTGTCTGGTTTTTTCTGTGTTATATTTCCTTAAATCTCTCCGTATTTCTTTTGAAATAGTCTTATTTAGTGTTCTTATTTCGCTTGTATCTTCCTTTTGTTGTTCTACTAGAAGTCTTCTTTGTCTAATTAGATCTTTTGTATATTTGCTTATTTTTTCTTCTTTATCTCCATCTCTTTTACAGTATTTTTGTTGTGCTTTTAATATTGTTCCAGTGATTTCTTCATTTAATATGTTTATGTCTAGTGACTGGTTCGTGTTCAGGGATTCAGTTAACAAAGTATTATACGCAAATGTTGGATATGTACCTAAAAAGTTGAGGGTTTTTACAAAGGAGAAAGTGGATCGGATCCTATATATTGCACCTGATAATTTAGATTCGATCATAAAGGTTGTTCTAATATTAGGAATTGGAGGGAATATGCGTTGGGACGAAATTTTGCAGACAAAAAACAAGAAACCTCGTTTGTTTACCAGGCGATAATTATTTGCGTTAATTTCGAAAATATGTTGCACTACGGCCATCAAATATACAGGAACGTCGTTTATAAGTATTTTAATGGGTCAAAGTGTCAAAGAAGGTATTCACAAAATTAGTACCGTGCCGCAAAAAGCTGCAAAATTTTTGAAGTTAGACATTCGCTAAGAAAAACATCTGCTACACTTCTTATTGATGGTGGCGGTGACCTCACTTGTCTTAAAAGACATGAAGGTTGGAAATCGAGTACGTTAGCTGAAGGATATATTAAAGAATTACGTATCAACAAAGAGAATACTGCCAGAAAAGTATTGCAACCTGACAAAGAAGATACAAGTACCTGTTCAGATATTTCCTCCAATGTTTCATGAATAGTTGCGGAGAATATTTTGTTCCAATTGTACATTTAATATCACTTTAAATAACAAATAAATACCTACCTATATATAGTTGCCTAATTAGTTTGTTTTACTTAGTTTGTAAGAGACAATGTTTTTTTCTTCAAATTTCAATTAGAGAGCTCAAATGCAATTACTTTTAGTCCTAGGATTAAAAGTGTTGCTAATCAACGAGCAAATTTTTGTACGGTAAGAGAATTGATGGCTTTTGCATCTGAAAATAGTACAAAAATGTCGACAAGTTTTTGTAGATGTCTATAGTTCATAAACGTATTAATTGAACAAAGTTAACTAACGACTGTTTTTACAAAACAGAATTGCTAACACTAACGATTAATACGAATCAAATAAGGTAGTAAAGGGTAGTAAAAATGCGCGATAGATGGAAAAGAGAAGTAGGAAAGATAGTTAAATCAAGAGTAATTTCATTAGTAAGCCTTGTAGAGTACAGGACAGTGAAGCGCTTCTACACAAATAATGGAGAAACCGGGTAAGTACATTTATTTTCCATACCAGAAACTTTGTTGTTTAATAGTAAACACAATCATCTTGCTTTTGAAAAAGTGAAAGTGAGTACGATAGTTTTAAAATTTTGTCCATATTATCATTTTAGTCTAGACTATTACGGTAGGCATGACTAGAAGAAAAATGGGGGGCACATCATTTTTCCCATGTTTTGAGACCTCCTGAACACGATTATGATGGTTTTTCGAATGTCTGTATATATATCTACATATCTGTTTGAGCTACAATTCTTATTTTCGTCTCTCGAGCAATTGCTATGGGTCCGATTTGGTTCAAAATTAGCATTAGGTTTTGGAAATCTTGTTAATGCCATTTTGATTTTGTTACATTAATTTTCATGCCAAGTTGATCTCCCACTTCAACAACTTTGTTGATTAGGCGTTGAAGGACTTCTGGATTGTTTGGGATGATAACCGTGTCGTGTGCATAACGTATGTTGTTTAATGTCCTGGTTAAATATGTGCTCAGAGTATATATTAAAACAGTATTGGCGACAAAACACAACCTTGTCGTACCCCCTTTTCTATACACCCCGGTCCATATCTAACCGTTGCTTCTTGATTCCAAAAAAGATTTCTATTAAACTCGATGTCTTCTTTGTCTTTTTCTGTAGTAATGTCAGAAGGACGGTAGATTAACTCGATCGAAGGCTTTCTCGTAGTCTCGACATTTCTGTATTAATAAGCTGCCTAGTGATTTCCTTGTTCCTAGACCTACCTAGATTCTTGCTTGTTAGTCGAATTTTTCAAAGAAAAATTAGACTATTACGGTAGGCATGACTAGAAGTAAAATGGGGGGCACATCATTTTTCCCATGTTTTGAGACCTCCTGAACACGATTATGAAGGTTTTTCGAATATGTGTAGTTTATATATATATATCTACATATCTGTTTAAGCTACAATTCTTATTTTCGTCTCTCGAGCAATTGCTATGGGTCCGATTTGGTTCAAAATTAGCTTTTTTGGCGGCGGATTGAGGTTATTAGAGTTTGGTTGAAAACAAATGAATATTTCGAGGGGTCGCAGTGCAAAAAAAGTGGTTTTTGGCCTTTGCTCACCTCTGCAAGTCAAACGAAAAGCGACTGAAAAATGAAATTTCACATGTAGGTTCAATTAGTTGCGAGATGATTTCCTGTCTAAGGTCGAAACTTTCCATCTCCACCCCTCTCAATTTTATGGTCATTTTTGTTATATTTTCTTATTTTTTGGCCACAAAAAGTTTAACTAGAGGGTTCGAACTTCGCATGCAAGTAGGGGTGATGTTGAAGAATTGTCTTTCTCAAGTTCAAAGTTTTCTTCTTCAGTTCTTCTAGCAAAAAACGCCCGAAATCATTTTGATCGTTGTAATTGTTGAACTGGACCGCCTCCTATTTAATGAATAATACGAGTATGATCGTTGCTTGGGTGATTTTTTTTACTTACTGAAATGAAAAGTTATTGAGGAATAGCAAATTTTCCATATAAAGTAATAAGATTGAGAATTGATATCATTTCCAAGAAATTCATTTTATGGAAAGATTTGTTTGTGTTGAATTCTTCATTCGACGAAAAATTCGACTTTCGTCTTTTATTATAGAACGGCTTTTGAAAATTATATATCGCGGATTAATTGAAAAATCTGGTCTAGATGTAACTACTAAAGATGTTGAAAATACTATCGATAACGATGCCGAGTGTTTAACGTCTTCGCCTTGATCAAAACAAGAAGTTCATATTGCTTTGAATGAAATTAAATCTACAACTAACTTAAAAGAATTTATTAATAATAATGAATGTATGTACATTTAATATTATGTTGTAAATTTCTTCAATTTCTCATACCTTTTGATATATTGATGCATCTAAATGTTCTTGTTTTTAGGTGTTTTAAAATTAGTTTTTGTCATAATTTTTGGAAGATAACAATTGACGTTTCGAGACTTAAAAAAAGTCGATGCGTCAAATTATTAAAAAAACTAATTTTAAAACAGAAGAGACCTAAAATCAAAAACATTTAGATGCATTAATATTATGTTGTTTACTATTCATACAGTGATAATGGTCGTTACTTAGTTTAGTTTTTTATTATTTTGCCTTATGAGAAATTTTACCCACTCCAGACAGTTAAATGCTTGTTTTAATAGTAAAAGTTGAAAATTTTCACCATTCCAAATTGTTCGCAACTATTCAACAGTTAAAAATATTGCAGTTTATTCCGAAATCGAGATAAATGTTGCTTTTTTCAATTGACTCGATCATGCTTTAAATAAATCCAGTCTACAGGGCTTGTTTCTTTTCGAAACACCAATTCAATCGCCTTATTTTTGATACTGTGATAAGATAAAATAAATATAATACAATAGAGCGTGACACTTGGTTGTTAACTTCCGGAGGTTGTTTTCAGTGATACCACTTTAACAACATCGTCTAATTCTGATACATGAGCCATGGGGCAATTTGAGGGTGCTGTATTGACTTCTTTCAATAATACCAATGAAATCTACTTCAACAATGTTAGTATTTATTCCATTCCATAAAATTGCTCTGTCTCTAAGATGGCTAAATTTTTCACATTTATAAATTTGAAGAAGTTTGAATTTCGCGCGAATATTAGTTTAGTGTCGTAGACAAAACTGCAACTTCACTTCGATGCCACGTCTATTTTGGTTTTGGAATGACTTGCGGTTTATAACCTCATAAACTTTTTAGTATTTTCAAAGAAAAACAAACAGTTTTCGTAGGTTTTTGTTAATACGAAGATACTAAGAACTAAGGATATTTCGAACAAGGTAAGTTTTGTTTTTATTCTTTGTTCATTTTCATTTAAAAGAAAAAGTTTTTGTTGTCGGTAAAAGTCGTTACCAAGCTACAGAATTGTCATCTAGCCAAGACGCATTTTGGTTTAAAGGTGAAATTATTCAGCTACCAAGAATAAGGTAAGCGCAGACAAAAACTGAGAAATTCGTTGTGGAACATAGAACACCTAGTAAGCCCTCACGAAGCACACATAGTTTTTGTTGGAGCTAACGGCCGATTCATCCTTATTTAAAGGGTAACGCATACCCTTGTAGGTACTATTTTGGCAAAGCTTCCAACGTTTACTACAGAATGTAAAAAAACAACGCGATATTATTCTAGCAAAAAAGTATTTACGCCCTTGAGACGGCCCTTAAGTAAAATACGAAAGTAATACATTTAATGTAAACGGAATGAAATTCATTGTATTCTGTTGTGTTTTGTATGTTTGTGTCTGTTTTGTGTTTGTTTTGTGTGAGTATATGCAATTTAAGTTCTTCAGTTTTGCATAGAAAGCCACCGAAAGACTTAATTATGCCCACAATGTGAAATTAAAATCTAGTTGTTGTGAGGCCGGTCTCTGTATGTCTCTTATCTATTTGAATATCTGCTTATGAGAATGTAAATTATTCAGGATGCGCTTTTAGACAACTACCGGACAGTTTCGTTATGAAAAATTCATTACCGCATTTAGCAGAAACCATTATGAGAATGGTTTTTATTAGAGTAATGGCTTAAACCTCGGTTTTTCTTTCTTGATATTGTCATTGCGACCAACCCTTGTATTTAATTAAAGTTGTTATAAACGAAGTTACCCAGTTAAGTGAAAATATAGTTTTGACCCACCTTTTCCGCCCATAATATAGTAGACGTCCCTAAATTTTCGATTTTTACTTTGATATTTAAGTTAACTACAGGTGTGGGAGTGCGTCGATACATGCTAATGTCCTATCAACCAATCGCGAGACAACTACGCACTTATGGCAGCCCCGATCCCTTCTGCTATTCGCGCACAGTATACAGAGACAGACACTCCAGTTACTCTTTTGGGCAGAACATATGGTTTTAATGCTGACATGCGTAATTTGGTATACGGCGGAGATGTTAACCATATGAAATTTCAAAATTGATTTAAGGAAATGTCACATTTTTAAATATTTTTTACATTTATACACAATCTAGAAGAATGTTACAATAAATATAAGGATGTCACTTTGTTTATTTAGTAATCATACAAAAAGAGAACTTTGATATTCGAGCCAATCTTATTTCAAAGTTTGAACCCAATATTTAGCGAGCTCTTTGAGACCTTGGTAAAACCATGCGTTGTCTTTTGTCCAACCACCGATTTTCCATGTTCGGTTCGTTTATTCAAATAATAAAACGATTATTTTTGCGTTTGGAATTTGGTTACACTCGACTTTTCGCTTGAGTCTCGGTAGGCAGAAGGACCCGATGAACTACCATCAGAAATTATTAATTTAATTAATGTCGATAATATTTCTTTGCTAGTAAATATATTGTGACGCTGTCTACTATATAGGGCAGACATCTCAGTATTTAGAACATAGACTAAAAGTTCATCAATACGATGAAAAAAATAGAACTGCATAATATCAAAATAAACACGAAAAGGGAATTTTTGGATAAAATATATAAATGATAAAAAAGATCTAAATAATTTAATCTATTTTGTAAAGTCTAATAAAACTACAAATAATTTAATTTAAAAAAAAAATAAAGACCTAAAGAAAAGTCGAAACGTCAATTTTATCTAACTTTCAAAATTTATTAAAAAAATTAATTTTGAAACAGAAGAGACGTAAAATCAAAAACATTTAGAAACCCAAATATATCGTTAATTGTACTTTCGCGATCCCCTCGTTTTTTGGCTCTAGAAAATTTTGATTTTGATTATTTTTTTTAAATCTTGGTTTTTCCAACGGATTTACGAGAAAAATTATTGAATCAAATGAAGTTATTATATTTGTTTTCATAATTTACACAAAAAAAGAACAAATTGAAAAAAAATGTATGCAAAAATGTTTATTTATCGTGTTTTTACAATTAAAAATAATAAAAATGTCCCACATATAATCGTTTGTACATTTTTTATTAAGTAAACATTGAGGATAAATGAACAAAAACATGATTAAAATCACTTATCATAATCAAGTGTACAATATTAAAAATTAAATTTGAAAAATTGAAAATTTTCACCATTAAAAAAATGGTATTTTACTAAGGTTAACTGTTAAACAAAATTGTGAGTGGGGCGAGGGGCGGGGGAGGGTATGTTTGAAAAGCAGACCAAATATGAACATTTGTTCTTAATTTTTAACACACCCCCCTTAACCTAACCTAAAGAAAATAAGTTTTCACTTTTTTTCCATGGTTTTTTCCATAAATCGAAATTCATCGAAATCAGATGATTTTTGATTTTCTAGAGCCAAAAAACGATGGGACCGCGAAAGTATAAAATTACCGATTACAGAATTAATAGCGAGGATAAGCAAGAAAAGCGACGCTGTGAATACCGACTAATTAGTCTAACGAGTCCCGCATTAAAAAGTTGTTTGGAGAATCTCACATAATCGAATATACAAAAAATGCGAAACTAACAATTTTAGAGACTCTCAATTCGGTTTTAGGGGTGGAATGGATACAAGAGAAGCTTTATTCAGTAGGTATCCTTGTGGTGGTCCAGAATTGCCGAGACGTCCAGAATAAAGTTTGTCTCTGCTTTGTTGATTACGAAAAGGCGTTTGATAAGTTCAGTATCACAAATTAATCAAAGTATTGAGAATAATGGATGCAGTAAGGATATAAGATGTATTCAAAATTTGTACTGATACCAAACCTCTCACGTAACAACGGATGACATAGTAATTAACCAAGGAGTCAGACAAGGATGCATACTATTTTTAAGTAAACAATATTAGATACGCAGGTGACACTATCGAGGATCTACAGCATCTACGGATTAAACATCAATAGCAACAAGATAAAGTTTATAATAATCAGCGGCAATAAATTGCCGTATACACATCCACAACACTTGATAGATACCAAGTCCCTCAGAAGTTGATTGGAAGAGGACTAGAAGGATGAGAGAAAGAGAGAGAGGTCAGAGACCTCCAATTATTTCTCCAAATTTAAGAATATCCTATCCAAGAAAGATATTAGCTTGAAACTAATAATGCGACACACTAGACGTTATGTATGGTCGGTTTTGCTTCATAGTATGGAAATATGACGCTTAAAAAATCAGAGATCAATAAATTGGAAGCATTTGAAATGTGGACAGACAAAGACAAACAAATTTGTATTTTTGGTTCCAGAGTACCGACTCCTTCATCTAGAGTTCAGGGTAGGATAGATGGTAAACGGGGAGTCAGGAGAAAGCAAATGTTTTGGCTGAGGATCATAAGAAATATAGGAGATCTGGGTAATTATACACTTTCACGGTCACCTGGTTTTTTGGCTCTAGAAAATCGAAAAATGGATGGATTTTAATGATCTTGGTCTCAAAATGTTCCATTTTACGGCGGATTTATGAAAAACACGGGGGTAGTAGCTGAATTTGCGGTTTTTAATAGTTTTAATCCTTAAATAGTAGAAAAACGGGTTTTTCTAAATAATCCGTTACGAAAATTTTTTCTCGTTATCAAGTTCAGTTTAAGCCATCAAAATCTTCAATTCCTTTGATGTTCCAATTGACGCCTATTATTTAATTCCATTTTGGGTATCATCAATCTCATTGAAGATTTTAATGTCTTAAATTGATCTAAAAATCTTATTTTGGTCATCAATGTCATCATAAATTATTATAACATTGTTTGTATGGCATCGATACACTTTTGAGGTTCAAAATAAATTTTATAAGATCCATTTTTAACCTCAACTTTGTTAAAGCGGACGAAACAACAAAATTGAAGTCAAAAATGGACTTAGATTACATGTATAATCATATATTTGTAAACCGAAAATCAACTTCAAAGTTGTAATTGAAGAATTTGAATTTAAAAAAATATTTTAAATTTTGTCTCGGGGAGTTAACTGTCGCGGGGGGGTTTTTTGCTAAAAGAGCACAAAATAATGCTGTTTAACAAGTGTTACATAATTCTATTCTTTCAACTTATCTTTTGTATTAAATGAAAACAACACAGTAAACAATACTCATTTTATTTACAAACAAAAAAATATTTTTTATTATAATTGAAAAAAAAATTTTCATTGTGAAATCTTCAAATATTTTAATTTGAACATGAAAATAAAACTTTTCTTCAATAAATTTTGTAGTCCTAACAAACATCAAATATTTCTTCAAAAAAAAAAAAAACAAAAACTGCTTCTAAAACTATTAATTATTGTTATTGCTAATATTATCACAAAAATCATGTAAAATTATAAAAAAGTTATGCAGTCTTTGACAATGATTATTATATTTTGTGCGAAACAAAAATTCGGCAATATACCCAAACATGTTCTCTTCTTTCGAGCCATATTTGGGTATATTTGCCCTCGCCGTTCTCCATGTCCTCTCTATGTTTTGCGTATGAGCGCCAGAATGTGGATCCACGAAATTTAAATGTTTAAATGTTTAAATCCTACAATATCAATAAGTTAATTAACATACATGAAGGGAGATATTTTTTCGTTTAGAATACAAATAAAAAATTTTCTTGGTAGTAAAGCAATTTTGTTACTGAAACTTCAGACGAAAATAAGAATAAACAACTACCTTCATCATTCAAGCAGTCATAAGCTTTCCAGCAATCAGATATTATTGTGGTACCTGGTTTAATTAATTATTGAGCAACTTTTCTCTAAACTCAATGATGAATCTTTAAATCACGAACCAGTACGAATAGATTGCTTGAAATTGCATTGTTGTACTTCATCTCGTTTATTAATAGTAACTTTTTTCTTCTTACGACATTACCAAAATAGTGTTTTTGTATTCAAGTCACATAATTTACCACAATTATTACAAAAAACCTCAGATTCTATCACTGAATATTTAAGTGCTTCAAATGTATTCAATTCACAATTGTTGCAACTCATTGTCAATATATTTCAATTTATTATTAACAAAATCCCACAACTCACAATTATTCAAGTGTTAAATCTTTTATATATATTGTTATGGTATGATAATGTGTAATGTTTATTTTTATAATTTTTTTTTTATTATTATATTGTGAGGTCAAATTAAAAAATTTTATTGCGATAAATTGTTATGGTTATAAGGTCAGATGATAATAGTTTTAAGACCGGGTCTGTTCTTTATAATGAATAAGATATTCAAAATATACAATTTCTTAACTAGCTATTACAATTATTTTATTTTACAAACATTCATTCATTCATTCACACTCGTAATTACACTCATAAAACTAAATTATATGGAAATGTGAACTTAAATATTATATACAAAAAGAAATACTTAAACTTAATAGAACAGTACCTTAAGTGTTTGTTATGTTGTATATATTTTTTTTTTAATTTGAAAATTGTTACGGCCTTGCAGAATAAACGGATCCTCCGCTGTAGTTCCACTCCTGTTCTTTTCCTTTTCACAACTTCTTTATTAAATTGTCCCTTTGTGAGTATTCTCACTTATTTCACTTTACTCAATTGTTTTCACTAATTTCTTATTACTACACTTATACAATTATTAATTATCAATCCTTTGAATATTTTATACCTTTTTTATCAAGATTTTAATTTTTTAAATTTCAATTAAAATTATTTTACTCTTTTTCTTTCTTGCCAATAAAAAAATTTTTTTTCTTCCCCCTTGTTGATTCTCTTCTTCCTTCTTTTTTTTTTATTCATTTTTTTTTTAACCAATGATATTTATTTTAAAAGTTAGTTACTAAATTGCCATTTCTAAATTTTTAAATTATTGTGACTTTATTCAAATAATATTATTCTATAATTTTTTTGTTGTATTTATTTCATTCCTATGTTATTAATTTTATCATTGCAGTTGTCAAAATTTTTACATTTTATCGTTTATAACCTTAAAATTTATATTGGTATGTCACACAAAGTTGGTGCTCCTGTTTTTATCTGTCAATTTATGGATTAAATTCTTTGATTGTACAGGATTTGTCAAAATTAAATAATAATTTAGAATATAGTGTTGGCCAAAACTTAATATAAAGAATGTTATTTATTTTATTGTGATAAACTGCTCTAAATAACCGAATAACAGAGCTGAACTTATTGCTTTATTTATATCTTATTATTATTTAATAATTTATTTTGGATATATTTATACCATAACAATATATATCACACAAATTTAGAAACACTTACGATGCACTTTCTCTAGAACAGTCGATTTGATACTAATTTGATGAAATTTTTCCGTACAAATGCTATCATAGATTTGACAATCGATTATAGCGCCAATAGAGATCGATAACCAATACACATATATTTTCAATATTGTTCTGTATCAGCGCCACACAAATACGAATCGATAATATTCTAATTACAATTGAAAATATTCGTAACATTGACAGTCGATAATGTGTGTAACAATTATCGACACAACCTAATTTATCGTTATCAAAATGCATAAATTGGAACATTCGTGTAAATGTGATTTTTATCTTTTTTTTAATAGGTTGTAAAATACCGAAAAATTAACTTTTTTGAAATTTTTTTTTTCAAAATATTCATTTTTTTATGTAAATTGCGAAAAAAAATATGCGAACTTGATTCCACGACGTCAGAAACAGTTACGAAGGATTATATGTAGAAAGTCATTTTTTTTGCATTTAAAGTCATGAAACTGTAAAAAATATCTATTTTTTTTCAATTTTCGTATTTTTTTTATAAATCCGCCGTAAAATGGATCATTTTGAGACCAACATCATTAAAATCCATCCATTTTTCGATTTTCTAGAGCCAAAAAACCAGGTGACCGCGAAAGTGTATAATTACCGAGATCTGGTTCATACAGCGGCGGACAGAGACGTCTACGAAGAAAAAATTCAACAAAAATCAGAAATAGTGGATAGGTAGCAGAAGAAGACGATAATGTTAGCTTTTGTTGAAGTTAGAGGTCTTTTGACATGACATGTCAATAATCCCTAACAAATCCATAGATGTAAATATATTAACGTATAAATTTATTTTTTTCTCTCTAATTTCTTGGGTTCGTAGGTTGTTTGGATAAAATATGAAATATCACATTTTTATGTAAGATATGTATAACTTAAGTTTTCGCTTTTTTTTTGGGGAGATACTAAGAAATATTATATATTCCATACCATTACGAGCTCCGTCCCATTTCAGTTGGCCCGCTTAGAAAAATTCGAAATTATTCAACTTGATTTTAAAATGCCAAAAAGTAGCTGTTAGTAAAATGTTTTAAGCTTTTAGTTTTACGTCTAAAATAGGTTTCGGATGAATATTGTCAAATATTTTGAATGATATTTGATGGAAATAGATAGATGTTGTTGATAATAATTTTTTATGCATATACAAGGCTTCATTGTTTCCAAAATGGTGTTCAAAGTTTCATTAGGTCTAAAATACGCAAATAATAGAGTAGGCCGTGTAAGTCATATTTCCACAAAATGTTTTTTTTTTAAGTGACAGATTTTTGAAGTAATAATATTTAAAATGGGTAGAGGAAAAACTTATTCAAAAATGGGAAAAAGAACTCAAAAAATCGCGAAAGTTGTAAACATGTCAAAGTACAGTGTTCGAAATATAGTTCGCTTGTATAAAGCAAATGGTGCTAACTATGGTCAACTAAGTGTACTTGGGAGTAATGCATTTCGGACAAACAAGGTGAATTTTGTAACACCTTAGTTCAATGCATATTTTTCTAAATTTAAATTTTCTTTACATAGGCCAAGGGTAAAGCCATTACTGACTCAAATCCAGAAGAAAAATAGACTTAAATGGGCCGAAGAGCATAAAAATAGGAATTTTGATTAGTGGAACTGTATACATTGGAGTGAAGAGTCCCATTTTGAAGTTTGCGTGGGTGACGATCGAAGTAGAGTTGTTCGACAAGAAAATGAAGCTTTTCAACCAGATTGTTTGAAGCGGAAAGTAAAATTTCCGGCATTTGTGATGGTGTGGGGCTCGATATCTGCAAAAAGAAGTGGGAAAACTGCATTTCATAAACGGAATTGTCAATACTGGATATTTTAGAAGAATCATTGTTGCCAACAAGAGAAGTAACTTCAACCGCTGGGAAAATCTTCATTTTTCATCAAGATGGAGCAGCATGCCATAAGTCAAAAAGGCTTTAAAATGGTTCCCAGACAACAATATTCCACTTGGGGATTCAAGTAGTCCAGATTTATCACCTATAGAAATACTTTGGCATGAAATGAAAAAGCAGTTGCTTGCAAATCCAGCTAGAACTGTCATGGAATTAAAAGAAAGACTACAAGAAATTTGGGATGATTTCACTCCCGCATACTGCCAGAATTTAATAAACGCCATGCCTCAAAGAATTACAGCTGTTATTAAAAATAAAGGGGATGTTACGCAATGGTAACTTTTAAAAGTATGTTTAATATTTAAGCTTTTCTGATTACATTTGGTTTTTGTTTATTTTTTGGTTTGTAATTATAACATATATTAAGACTTGTTACTCCTGTAAAAGCATCTAAAATGTTTAACAATTTGCTGGTTTTTAATAGCTGAAAAAGCAATATTTAGTAATTTTTTTCAATTGGGCCAACTGAAATGGGACGGGTGTATCCAAAATTATATAGGAATGACTACATAATACTTGGTGAACAGAATAAATGGTCACAAATACACCATAAATTCTTCGACTGCTCTACACAAACATGAAAAAAATGAACATCATGGATTTGATTTAAAAAATAAACACAAAAATCTTAGCTCAAAATACGAATTACCAAAAATTATTAATCAAAGAAAAGATTTACATAAAACAAGATAAATGTTATGTGAATGACATCTAGACAAGATATAAAAAATATAAAAAACCCCAGTCAAATTTACCACAAATTGATTATTCATTTGAAAACGTTAAATTATACATAACTAACATAAAAATGTGATATTTCATCAAAGTTTGATTATTATATCCAAACAACCTACGAACTCAAGAAGTTAAAGAAAAAAAAACAAATTTATACTCAAATGGTTGAAGAAATCTACTAAATATATTAACGTATATAAATCGATGTTTCTATTTCAATCTATATTTTAAATATTATTAAAAAACTAATATTGAAACAGAAGAGACCTAAAATCAAAAACATAAACATATCAAAAGGTCTAAGAAATAAGAAATTAAAGAAATCGATATTAAAAGATCGTAACAACGAGGATCTAAAAGGATTTGATAATTTGTCAGTAAATATAGAAGATATGGAAGTGAGAATGGGCAAAAGGGTATTTGCATGAGGGTTAAATAATATCTATACAAAATGTTAAGTATATAAGTAATTGTTTTTAAACGTAATTCAGTATTCGAATATCAATTTAATCAAATAAATTCGAATATATTGCTAACTTCGCTATGATAAGAACAGCTAAGAATTCATCCTCAAATTGAACATAAATCAACTTCAAAATATATATTTAATACACAAGTTATATACAGAGCAACCTCGATATATCGAACCTCGATTTACCGAATTCCTCGATTTATTGATTTTTTTTCTATTCCCCTTGAATTTACCTATCTTTCCAATGTTATTTCTACCTCTATATATCGAAGAAACGATCCGAAGAACCTCTAAGTTTTTTCAATAAAAAAACACAAAAAGCCACGCAATTTGCTCAATAACTTGGTAAAAGTGAAAGTGATTTTTGTGCAACTGGTGAAAGTGCAAGTATCGACAATGAGGTTTGCACACAATGGAGTGAAAAACTACCTGAACTAACCATGGGGTATAAAACAGAGGATATATTCAATGCAGACGAGACTGGTCTCTATTACCGGTACTTAGATACCTGACAATACCTTAACCTTTAAAGGTGATTGGTGGGAAAGACAGTAAGCTTAGAGTTACTGTGCTGCTAGGAGAAAATCAAACGGGAAGTGTGAAACTAAACTTAAGCCCTTAATGATTGGCGAAGCAAAAAACCCAAGATGTTTCAATGAAGTTTTCCTATACTGCAAACAAAAAATCTTCGATGAAACCCGAAATTTTTGGTCAATGGTTAGCTGACCTGGACAAAGAAATGAGAAAAAGAAAATTCTAATGTTTAACGACAATTGCACAGTGCATGGAGATACCTCAGAGCTCAAAAACATAAAAATTGAATTTCTACCTGCAAAAACTACATCGAAGCTACAACCGTTGGATCAAGGAATAATAAAAGTGCACCAGTTCCTTCGTGATAAGACAATAACCGAACAAAAATAAATGTCCTTGACGCCATGTGGATGGCTTGAAAAGCTTGGAATAATGTAGCTGAGAAGACAATTGAGAACTGTTTCAAAAAAAGCAAGTTTAACCAGAAGAATCAAATTGATGAAGAGGACTGTCCTAACATTATTGATACACCAGATGCAATTGAAACTCGTAATCGATGGAACGAAGTTACAAAGACACTGAACTTTTACGGACTTTAATTAGAGGAATTTGTTAATTTCGATGAAGAACTGGCTGTATGCGGTATACTCAGCGATGCAGACATTGTCGCATCCGTTTCGCAAGCAGCAAAAGAGGATGATGACGAGGAAGAAGATAGCAATGTCAAGGATGTACCGGAGCAAAATCCCACACTCCGTGATGTCCGATGTGCCATAAACACCTTAATGAATTTTCTACAAAATAAAACAGCAATGAGTGATTGTGTAATCCAATCAATAGTTGTCCTGAATGATGAATTGGACAAAACGGCAGTTAGCAGACAGAAATTTTGAATTTTTCTAAATTCTAAATGAAGTTTAATTATGTATTATTGTAATAATGTATCTTTTAATTGCATAAAATATAATTTTTCTTATTGCAGAGAGTTATGTTGTTGTGAACCTCAATTTATCGAAGTCGGTCGAAAAACACCTCGATATATCGAGGTTGCACTGTACATGGTTTTTTTTTTATTTACTTCTCCAATTATATTGCAAATTCCGTGTTGATGGGAAGAACAATTTCCGAAAGCTTGGATTTATAGGTTAATGAAGAGTTCTCATTTTGGTTTTTGTTCTAACTAGTCAGCAAAGTCTTGGATGTCTCGAATCGAGGTATCAATGTTCAAGTAATTGTTTACACGTAATTCCGCGAAGTCGTTTGTTAAATTTCCAGATGTGTTGAAAGAGACAACAAACAACTTGTTGGAAATCGTCGACCATAATTCTAGTTTTAGACGACGTCGTTATTCATTCGTATTGGAATCACGCGCGGACTTCCGCGTGATTTACCGTCATAAAAACAGAAATAACTGATTTTATGCACTTATAAAGGTGTATATAAATGAAGAGAGTTTAAATTTGAAATATTTGAAATTGAGTTTAGAGAAACCAGCTCTTCAAACAGATAGAGGGCTTCATTTGGTCAAGTAATTAAACCATCATTTTGTTGTGGATCTAAATTCTTGCGGATCCTTCACAAAATCCTGTATTTTAGAAGAAGAAGTCTTAAAGATATTAGCAGCAATAGGCTGTGATTTCGATACTGATTAGTCGATAAGTTAATATGGCGAAAGGCCAATTTTTATAGTTATTTCTAATCTTTTATATTGTCATTAAAGTGATCCTAATTTAGGACTATTTATTTTGTGTAAATGGGTCCCTTTTTCAAATTTCGTATACTATAGTTCAATAGAATATAATGCTGGTAAATAAAAGCATCTTTTAAAATAAAATACTTCCAGGCGACGCGACGGTCTAACGGTCCTTTTAGTTTCTTAAAGTATTTGCACCTGCAATTAAAAACGGTGATACTGCATTTTTGAATATTATGGGGCGTTGAATTGGAATAGTTATTTAAACTACAAGGGGCTGTAAGATGTTACATTTACTAAACGAGAACGATTTTGCGCCTAGCGATAGCCAGGACTGGCTAATAAAGTTCGATACTAGTAAAAAATATACTTACATATAATGAAATAAACAATCATATCTATTTCATGCGAAAACATTTATTTCCGGAGATACCGGTGAAAAATTTTTGGCATATGCCCACAAAAACTTACCACAATTATGAATAAAAATAAGAACTGAGAAACAGTGTCTTAAGACAAGCTTTAGTGAGAATCAAACATCTACAAGGACAAGTGGGATGAAAGAGATTTAATTAATACTAACGAGATGAAAGCCATTACATGCGTAGTAAACCTTAGGAAGAATTTCTCAGCCCTGAATTGAACGTTCATTCCTTTTTTATCGGTTTCAAAGAAAAGTACCCCAACCCAGCAATCAACTACAAGTTTTCCTTTTGGATGCCACGCATGGATCTGCGATTTACTCAACATTAAATCGACTGTACAAATTTTATCTAGAGTTCTTTGTATTACAGCTATAAACTCTTCTGTTATAATATCGGGCGAATGTAATTTGGGCGCTAAAGGATTAATGTACTTTTTACAACATGTAAACTAGGCGCCAAGACCGAAGGATCATTCTAATCCTATGTGTATTTTGGGCGCTAACCGACTGAAGTACATGATTTATGAAATACAGTTATTTATTAAATCACCGACATTTATAATAAGATATATTTTTGTATTTTTAGATTAGAAATGACCTATTATCACTTATGGTCTGAAAAAATTTACCGTTAGAGGGGGCTACTTTGCACTTTTTTTAAATGAAAAATCTGCCCTTAATAAAGTTTACTCACAACATTTTTGTAACACTCTACAGAATAAAGTAAATTTTATAGTTCTTTATATTTTTATTTAATACTTAAACTAAAGTACATATTACATATAAAATAAGAGATTTACATAACCTAACCTACTTAAAAATCAATCAACTTTCCCTCTATTGGGTTGTTTCATGACTCGACCTACCCGCACTTCTTAGCGCCGAAAATACATGTCGGATTATCTCCCCTTCTTGGTCAGACAGGTAAAGAAGGATGGTTAGCGCCCAAATTACACCCGCCGATAATATCGGCATTCATAAAGCAGATATCGATGGCGGTATCATGTGAGTGTGGCGTAAGGCCAATCTGAAAGAAGAAAAGAGAACCAAATAGCTTCCTGCTTATTGCAAGCGCTGAACTTTGAATTGTGTGTATGGAGTCGGTCAGTTTAAAAATTTCTCTTTGGTGAGTTATGACCGAACACATATTCCTCATTTTTGGGCACTCTTGTTTTGCTCTCATCGAAAAACATGTAAAACGTATCAAATTAACCACTGTAGAGGTTGGTGAAAAAATAGCGAGCATTGGCAACTCACTTGTGTGTTGGATTTGGGAGTAAAAGCCTTTATTGCTTTTGATAAAGTATCATCCCATGCACAACCGGCTCCAATGATTTGGTTCCAAGGGGTTCTCTTAATGTCTTGAAGCCAGGAATGACAATAAACAAAATTTGACATGCTCCTAATACAAATTGTATTCCTTTTACATTATTATTTTGAAAATGTTACATAATATATCATACGAATGTGTAGAATTTTCTTTTTTTGTAATTGTATTTTTTTTATTTTGAGTTTTTTTATTTTTTACGAAAATAAACTGGAAACTTGAGTTACTGATCAGGTTTTTTCATTTTCACGCAACTTTGTACTTTGGCAATTAGATCACTTTGTCCCGGAAGACTTTAACTGATGATTTACAAATTAGAAAAAAGAAAAATTTTCTAAATATATTTGCACAAAACAGTGAACAATGCTGGAATATGTTGAGAAAATGTTGATGCTGATTTGATTCATCAATTTTAAAGACCTTGAAAGATCCTTTCCCAGGACATTTCGGAAGTGAAATAATCCGCTCACGTTAACACTCCTCGAACAAGGATATTAGAGGTTTTAGTTCCCAGTAGTCTCGTAATAACTCTAGTTTACGGCGGACATGGTCCGAATGGGCAAGGAGACCCCCAATCCCCAAGTCTACCCGCCCACTACATACATACTTTATCCACTTTTGCATTGTAATTCGAGCTACGAATTGGTGGGTACATGAATTATATACGATGCATTCGAATTATTGGTGGTGGTCGGTAATTTTAGTAAGTTCTTGTAAGTTTGTTCACGAGTGTATCAAGATACAGTAAAGGGGCTATTTTAATGATTATATTTTGTGTCTATTTCTATACTTCTACATGATATTATTTAAATCATGGGATTGTAATTAATACGTCCCGTAATTTGATTACAATTGTCGATATTTTTTTGTCACGCCAATTCTAAAGCAGAAGTTTCTACAAACCTTATTTACAGAATCACTGGTGTAGTTTTATGAAAATTTGGTAATTTCTCTCTTGTTAGAAACGGTTAAATTTCTTCTAAAAACATATAGATTTTATGAATAAGGATTTCATTTTTGTAGATCTAATTCACATAGATTCATTTATGTAGATTTATTTGAAAAACGTTATTCAAATATTTCCAATTCATTTCAATGGATTTCAGTGAATTCGATTCAAATGAATTCTATACGAATAGATTCGATTAATCTTAATTTGATTCACACGAATTCGATTCAAATGGATTTCTAGATTCTTTTCCCATAGATGAGATTCAATTAAAATCGATTCATACAGACTTTATCCTGCGATTTGATCTATATATATTTGATCCTAATAGATTTTATTTAAATGGATTCGAATCATATTAGTATTCGTTTCAAAGTGATTCTATTAATATAAATTCATCCATAGATTCGATTCATTTAAAATCGATTAGTATAGATTTCAACCGAATTCGATTTATAGAAACTTGATTCATATAAATTTGATTCGAATAGATTCGATTCGCAAAGATTCTGTCCGTATAGATTCAAGTAAATCTGATTAATTTATATTACATTCTATGAATTATATTGATTTAAATTTGAAGATTCGATAGATTCTTATAGAAATTCAAATGAATTCAATCCGAAGAGATTCGGTTCATATAAATTTGATGTAATTGGATTCGATTCGTGAAGATTGGATTTATATTGATCGATTATAAGTGATTGAGGAAAAGAAGTATGAAAATGAGTAGTTTTAAAGGGGTCGGATGTATGAATGGTTGCCTACTTAGTAGGTTTAGTTCTCAGGTAGACGCATCTAGTTTTGAATATTTTCAAGTTGAGAGCTGAATAATCAAACAGCGATTGTTTATTGTAATTTGGACATTGTTTCTTATTGTTTTTAATTGATTTACTGATTGTATAGGTTATGATATTTAGAAAAAGTATAGTCGAGTTTTTAATTGTCGCTTAGTATAATATTTGGTATCACTTATGGGTACTATCAAAAAATAAACAAATGGTATAGAAACAAAAATATTTATCGAGCCTCCCAGCGAACGATGAAGTCATTAAACCAATCTCGAGCAATAATCCGAAAAATATGGTACAATAAAAATTATGTAAGAGAATAAATTAGAAATATAAACAGTATAAAGCAACAATCAGAAATTTACGAGACGCTAAACTGTCAATTTATTGGCACAACCTGCAGATAAATTTTATTCCAAAAACAAACATTTATCTCTAAAGAATCCGAGCAGCGTAAGGTGTGAATCTCGCTCGGTCGACTTGTGTATTTTCACAGGCAGTTTTAATGGTTCACAACACGCCAAATTGCCCCGATGTTACTACTAATAGCTATTTACTTTATTTACGTAAACTATACGCCATATATATTACTAAATATAACAACTGTATTATACAGAGTCAAAAAATATCTCGAAATGGGGTATTTTCTTTATTTATCTTTTTGAACTTGGTAATACTTGGTTGTTTATAATTGTCAATGACATTTACGGTATAATCTTTACATCGATAAACATAACCTCAACCGTATTTGGTTATTTGTGAGCTATTAGTGTTGGGTTAACTAAGTTAACTGAAAAGCGCGGTTCCCAGTTCAAAACAGTATTGACATTTCGACATAGACTAAGTAATGAATCCCCATCCTGTAGCACCGCTTTCATGAATTCCAACGTGACTGATGTTTGCTCTAGGTCGACATCTATAAAGGTCTCAATATATCGATGTGTATTTGAACAAGATATGGTAATCTAGCATACCATGGGATCGAGGAATCTTTTGGCATTAGCATGACTAGAACCAATAAGATACTATATGATCATTTGGCCGTAAAAAAAGTTTTTTACGGTCGATTGATGTATCAAAGGTTATACGTATAATATCTGTAAAGATACATCGTGTATCTACGCATGTGATCCCGAAGGATACCATCAATTAACTTTTTGGGTCAATCAAAACATGCAAGTTCCAAGAAGTCATTGAAACCAGCCAGGAAGTCGAGCTCCGATTTAATCCATAATGACTTTAATCCCATTAAAACAACTTTTGATTTTCAACTCTAAAATAAACCGTTTTGTGTTAAAAACGCAAATTATGTAGATACCTCAGTCACAGTCACACAAACGAACGGAAAATGTATAAATTTCACGGAAAAATGTTTTGAAAAACAATAAATCTAGAATCGATTATAGTTGTATAGTATATAGTCCTATCTTCTACATAAAATTTGATTTGTTTGATGCTAGCTATAAAGCCTTTTTTAAATTCTTCTGTCATATGTGTCTCCGGTAATCCGTATCCGTTTTAACCCAATTTCTGTTTAGTTTTGGTTACTTCTCTTTCTACTTTCTTATATTGACACCGCCTTTACTAAAAATTTCGTTTCAAAACATTGTCAATGTTCTGTTTATTCTTATGTTTGTTCCATTTCCAAATATTTAGTTCTATAATTTTATTAACCCTGAGTAGTCGCGCCCTGTTTCTTGCTGAGTGATTTTGAGCAAAAATCAATTGTAAAGTCAATTAGTGAATACATACAACAAAACACATTTAACACAGGAAAAAAACATTTAAAACCAAAGAACATCAAAAAACAGTCCAAAGCTCAGAGTTTTCCTAATAAGATTCATCTGCATCCAACTTTTCACTGCAGTTTTATACAAGGTGGTCCAACGAAAAGTTTGCACCTAACTCTTCTCTTTTTTTTTGTAATTAAATTCAAAAATGCTCGGACACATCGATTTTGCTTTTGAGGGACGTGAGATACATTTTAAACAAGGAGTAACAACCCTAAAATTTTAAATGGAAAGAGGGGTCGACTGATATATTATTTGAAAGGGCACAAAATTGTCTTTCTAATGATACCCTATTTGTTGAATTTTACTAAAATAGTTAATGCGAAAACGGCGTTAAAGACATTAAGCCTAAAATTTTGGTATTAATGAAAAATACAAATAAGTTTTAATTATTTTATCAATGTACTAACTGCAATCGTTAGTACATTCCAATGTTTGTTATTTTTAACACGCTTTGTAGAAAAAAGTAAACAAGCCGTTAAATTGATTTATTAAAACCTTAAACAATAACAAATGTTGAAAATGTGACCCATTTGATTCCATACAATAATACAGATTTTGTTCGAATCTACGACGAGCATTTTGTAGCGTATCAGGTGATTTGTTTCTGCACTCTGCTGTAATCCATTGGCGAAGACCTTCTATGGTCTATGGACATTTATTTTTTAAGTGTTCCCAAAGAAAAAAGTCTCAAAGCTATAAATCCGGTGACCTGGCAGGCCATTCAATTGGGCCCCTCCTTCCAATCCACCGTCCAGGAAACCGGTCATCTAAGAACTGTCTCACATATTGCAGAGGTGCTCCATCTTGCTGAAAATTAAGCCGATCAGCAGTATGATTTTGGTCATCTTCAATTATTTGTGTTATTAAAGGATCAATTGTATCTTCAAGCATGTTTAGGTAGACTTCACCAGTTAAATTTCCAGGAATAAAAAGTGGTCCTAGGATATGATTTCCTAATACTCCACACCAGATATTTATTTTTGAGGATATTGGGTATGAATCTCACGAAATAAATGTGGGCTACTATCATCCTAGTAACGGTAATTGTACCTATTTACAGCTCCATTCAAATAAAATGTGCATTCGTCGGAAAAACAAATGTTAAATAATAATTGCGGATCATCCTCATTTAGTTCATGTATTAGTTTGATTTTGTAAGGATGAAAGTTGTACGCTTTTAAAATTCGTATTATGAACGAACTGGAGACACCTGAGGTTTCAGCTAGTTGAAGAGTACTTTGAGTATGATCCAATTCAACATGTCCTACCACAGCGACTTCCACAGCTTAATTTCTGATCGGTTTCTGCGGTTGGTGTCTTACATTACAGATCTAGATTTCGTTACATTGCGAGAAGTTACGTTAGCAAGTTTGCTTTCTCTCTATTTCATCATCATGGTGCATACTAGGAACAAATATTATATTTTCATTCTTTCTTGGTACATAAGACACCAGACTCTTCTGTTTTTAAGTGCCATATCGAACAACCATGGGTCAGCGTTTGGTATTTTTTGCACAATTGTAAATTGCTGCTTTCTTATCCACCTCATCAACTCTAGATTTGGTTGCATTGCGAGAAGTTACGTTAGCAAGTTTGCTTTCTCTCTATTTCATCATCATGGTGCATACTAGGAACAAATATTATATTTTCATTCTTTCTTGGTACATAAGACACCAGACTCTTCTGTTTTTAAGTGCCATATCGAACAACCATGGGTCAGCGTTTGGTATTTTTTGCACAATTGTAAATTGCTGCTTTCTTATCCACCTCATCAACTCTAGATTTGGTTGCATTGCGAGAAGTTACGTTAGCAAGTTTGCTTTCTCTCTATTTCATCATCATGGTGCATACTAGGAACAAATATTATATTTTCATTCTTTCTTGGTACATAAGACACCAGACTCTTCTGTTTTTAAGTGCCATATCGAACAACCATGGGTCAGCGTTTGGTATTTTTTGCACAATTGTAAATTGCTGCTTTCTTATCCACCTCATCAACTCTAGATTTGGTTGCATTGCGAGAAGTTACGTTAGCAAGTTTGCTTTCTCTCTATTTCATCATCATGGTGCATACTAGGAACAAATATTATATTTTCATTCTTTCTTGGTACATAAGACACCAGACTCTTCTGTTTTTAAGTGCCATATCGAACAACCATGGGTCAGCGTTTGGTATTTTTTGCACAATTGTAAATTGCTGCTTTCTGATCTACCTCATCAACTCTAGATTTCGTTGCATTGCGAGAAGTTACGTTAGCAAGTTTGCTTTCTCTCTATTTCATCATCATGGTGCATAATAGGAACAAATATTATATTTTCATTCTTTCTTGGTACATAAGACACCAGACTCTTCTGTTTTTAAGTGCCATATCGAACAACCATGGGTCAGCGTTTGGTATTTTTTGCACAATTGTAAATTGCTGCTTTCTGATCTACCTCATCAACTCTAGATTTCGTTGCATTGCGAGAAGTTACGTTAGCAAGTTTGCTTTCTCTCTATTTCATCATCATGGTGCATACTAGGAACAAATATTATATTTTCATTCTTTCTTGGTACATAAGACACCAGACTCTTCTGTTTTTAAGTGCCATATCGAACAACCATGGGTCAGCGTTTGGTATTTTTTGCACAATTGTAAATTGCTGCTTTCTGATCTACCTCATCAACTCTAGATTTCGTTACATTGCGAGAAGTTACGTTAGCAAGTTTGCTTTCTCTCTATTTCATCATCATGGTGCATACTAGGAACAAATATTATATTTTCATTCTTTCTTGGTACATAAGACACCAGACTCTTCTGTTTTTAAGTGCCATATCGAACAACCATGGGTCAGCGTTTGGTATTTTTTGCACAATTGTAAATTGCTGCTTTCTGATCTACCTCATCAACTCTAGATTTCGTTACATTGCGAGAAGTTACGTTAGCAAGTTTGCTTTCTCTCTATTTCATCATCATGGTGCATACTAGGAACAAATATTATATTTTCATTCTTTCTTGGTACATAAGACACCAGACTCTTCTGTTTTTAAGTGCCATATCGAACAACCATGGGTCAGCGTTTGGTATTTTTTGCACAATTGTAAATTGCTGCTTTCTGATCTACCTCATCAACTCTAGATTTCGTTACATTGCGAGAAGTTACGTTAGCAAGTTTGCTTTCTCTCTATTTCATCATCATGGTGCATACTAGGAACAAATATTATATTTTCATTCTTTCTTGGTACATAAGATACCAGACTCTTCTGTTTTTAAGTGCCATATCGAACAACCATGGGTCAGCGTTTGGTATTTTTTGCACAATTGTAAATTGCTGCTTTCTGATCTACCTCATCAACTCTAGATTTCGTTGCATTGCGAGAAGTTACGTTAGCAAGTTTGCTTTCTCTCTATTTCATCATCATGGTGCATAATAGGAACAAATATTATATTTTCATTCTTTCTTGGTACATAAGACACCAGACTCTTCTGTTTTTAAGTGCCATATCGAACAGCCATGGGTCAGCGTTTGGTATTTTTTGCACAATTGTAAATTGCTGCTTTCTGATCTACCTCATCAACTCTAGATTTGGTTGCATTGCGAGAAGTTACGTTAGCAAGTTTGCTTTCTCTCTATTTCATCATCATGGTGCATACTAGGAACAAATATTATATTTTCATTCTTTCTTGGTACATAAGACACCAGACTCTTCTGTTTTTAAGTGCCATATCGAACAACCATGGGTCAGCGTTTGGTATTTTTTGCACAATTGTAAATTGCTGCTTTCTGATCTACCTCATCAACTCTAGATTTCGTTACATTGCGAGAAGTTACGTTAGCAAGTTTGCTTTCTCTCTATTTCATCATCATGGTGCATACTAGGAACAAATATTATATTTTCATTCTTTCTTGGTACATAAGACACCAGACTCTTCTGTTTTTAAGACAACAAGCTTCAGCCTATGATCTAGAAATGAAACATCCACGAGTTCGTAGCTGGTAAACCAGTTATCAGACGTAATATTTTTCCCCGTTCCAAAAGATATAGAATCATTCGTAAGATAATACTACTTGTGTCATTACTAAGCTGGTAGGATCCCTCGGGTTGTTGTCCAACGTAAACTTTTGGTCAAGTTATCCACAAGCAAAAAATCTTGATTCTTCAAGTTTTTCATCCAATGTAGCATATTCAAAGCTGATGTAATATTGTTGTCAATTTGTTACAAAAGAATCGGTGCGGGTTTGTCAAATTTATTGCGTTCTGTGCTGGTTAAACGTCTTTCCAAAGACGCAGAAGACAGGCTTTCTGTTTTTCATAGAAATTTCTAAAATACAAGAAGTTTTTGGTGATCAAAAAACTGTTTCTTGTCAAAATTTTTTAATTCAAGATAATCCTGGGAGTGATGAAAAAGAAATACTTACCAAATAACAAATGATTTCAGCTTTAATTTTCAAATACCAACTTTTGGTCACGTTAAAACACAAACTAAAATGAAATTAATCAGTCGCGATGGGTTAGGCGTCAAATATTCGCATGCTACTTGGTCAAATTAGAGATTAAACTCAAGTTAAGAAGGTAGAAGGAACGGTACGCTCCACAACGTTGCGACTTCTAAGCTATAGTACAAACTAAAGGTCAGCGGTCAAGTAGACCTGGTGCAACTACTCCAAGGTTACTATGCAACTTTCTTCTCTAACCTTCGGTTTCTTGTTCTTACCAACAAGTTACGTTGTCTGCAAACATTGGATTTTGGTGATTATTCTTGCTAGAAGATAATAGAAAGTGTATGTGATTCCATTTTACATTTCTTATATATGTTTTATTCAACTGAAAGTAGGACTGATGTTCTAGTATAGTTTCTGCAAAGGTATTTAATCTTTGTTATCATATTAAATATGTTTCTACATACTATGATATAAAAATTTGGCAAAATAAACTACATAGAGATCCAGTAGAAAAATAATTTTGTCATCAAATAATATACAATAATATGAAGAATCGTTTGCTTGGAAACATAGATTAATTTTCGTATAATTTTCCAATAATATCACCCTATGCAAACACATATTTCACTTGTATTATATCTCAGATATAAAACGGTTGCGCTTAGTGTGATTAAACTAAAACAGGGATGTAGTGGGCTAAGATATGAATCCAGGCACGTTAGTTATAGTTATAGTTTTTTCTTTTTAGATAAACTGAAAAATATCTTAATACGATTTCACAGACTGAAGAATTTTCAACATACCAGAGTGTGTTCTTTGGGTTAAAAGATATTGTCACTCATCTGTTATCAATACTGTTATTATTGTTACTTTTGTAAGCTTTCTGTGACTGTCGCCTTCTTGTTAGCAAACACTCTATTTTATTTTGGAGTAACGTACTTCTAATCTCTATTCCTTTATGTTATGGTCCAATATTTCCTATTCATCTTTGATCCTTTCTCGACTTTCTCGCAAACTTTTGTCATTTTCTCAATTATAACATTAGTTTACAGTACATCTGTTGCGTTGCTTAAGAAGTTTTAGCTGTTGCTGACTACTATGGTATTAAGTTCTAAAAAACTTCATTTTAATGCTTTTCCCTTATGTAGACTTGGAAAATCAAATGATAGAGTCTAAAAATTGTTAACCATTAAGTTCGTATTCCCGCTTTTCGCGCATATCTTCTAAATTTTCGAGAAAACTCTATAGAAATTGCACCACATATTTTTTAATTATAACAGATTCTGTATCACATAGATGAAAGTTGTCCAAGCCTTTCATTCTAATTCAGTCTTAGAATTTTAAAATTGATTTCCATCAAAAATACCGGCCTCAATGTTTTCTATAAGAAGCTTCGAAAATTTTTGAGCAAATATAAGAAATATCTAGTAATTTAACAAAATGTTTGGTTGATTCTCAGATTTATATGCTTTGGGGAAAGTATAATTTTGTCACGAGCTACTAATTAATTTTGGAGAAGCTTTTTTGACCATCTTTAAATCGACACAAATTTGTCACTTATGGTCATTATTTTGTATTTTGCTCAAAACTAGAGAAATTTTAGAATATTTTCTCTATAACTTTGTACTGTGGGCAATAAGTACCCCAACGTATTTATTTCCAGTATGGAACAGCCTACGTTTTCGGCTGTTAATGAATCAACGTCAGTCGTTGGGTTCGTACTGTTTCAAGCTCATTTTTATCAACAAATTTCGTTTTTTATCCGGAAAAATAATACCGTAGTTCTTCATCTCTTTCACTATAAAAACTTATTTTAATGCCTGAGGAAAGCGGATTATTTTCTTACAGTCTTTATGCTAACAATTCTGAAGCACAGGATAATCTAGCTTATTTTGGAAAAAGCATTTAGCTCCTTTGACATATTTTCGAAATTTGTGATGAGCTTCATTCTTTAATGTTTTGATCTAAGCGTTCGGATATATTTTTGGGCAATTAGTATATGGATACTTCATTCAACTCGATTTTTAGTATTTAAGTCGTTTGCGTTACCGCTACAAAAATAACTGTCTTCGATGTGATTACGTGGTTCTTTCTAAATAAGCGGTGTTCCAAAGTTTCTTTCATTATTTTTCGAAAATCTTAAATATTCCGCACACAATTACCAAACACAATTGGAAGCCCAAAATTTCCCATTTTTCTTCAAGAGCCTCCAAATTTCTCAAAATAGGTATTTTTCACCAGCTCTGACATAATTTTTCTGTAATCATTGAACACATTGTTTAAACAACGTCTCTTTGTACTACTGAAGACGCAAAAAATTTGTTTTTAACATAGTAATGTACGGCTGTTATCGATTAATATAAATTTTCATGATGAATATTGTTGTTTCACCTCTTTTGTGTTCTTTTTAGTCTTATTACAATTTGAACATTTGTTTTTCGTTTAAAATTCTTTCTTCAATGAATTTTCTCAACTGTCAAATCAATTATAGTTCCTTTTTTCATACCATTATTTGCATTTAGAAGATAACTGCCCGAAGAGAAATTATAATAACTAATAAACACATTCAATCTCTCGTATATATCATATTTAAGGAAAATTTATGAGTTTGATTGCAGCTATTTCCTCAATTTATTATTGAAATTATCTACCGGAGCTTCTAAAGTGATGAAATATTCAAATCCACTCCTGTGTTAAATAATATTTCCGAGCCCCGTAGCTCAGTTGGTCGAACGATTAAAATAGTGAAAACAAGCATTAAGATATGCAAACATGGGCACAACGATTTGAAATTGAGGACCAGTCAGTGATCCTCGGTCGCCACTCCTCCAAGGGATTATAATTGTAGTGGATAGATGCACATGTGCCTCCATTAATCAATGGATATGTTGCTAAAAGTAATTAAGTATCTCATTTCTAAAGATATACGTTATTATGATAATACAGGGTGGATAAAGATGACAAAATTTAATATTTTGATTTCTTATATTAATTTGAGTGATCTTCTAAGAATTACATTGGTGAACACGAACTTTCTGATAATTTTTATTTGGTTTGATGCACCCCCATTAAAAAAATTATTATTTTGTTTGGAGAATTAACTCTTACATCTTAGGAACGAAAATTTACGCCATTTCCCATGTAGGAGTCCCCAGTCTTGTATGACGGGGCTTAGCTTGGGCCAACGCTGGGAAACCCGGCCTTGGCAAACCAATAATGACCCAAGCCTGGGTAACTTAGGCCCGGCCATTCTATATTCAGCCAAGCCTGGCTGAGCTCTATGTAACATGACCTCGGCCATCCCATATGCACCCAGGTCCGGATGAACTCTGGGTACTATGTAAACTACGCATACCAGTCTTGGGTTTATCTAGGCAACTAGGCCTGGTCCAGGCTTACAAACCAAGCGAGGGACAATGTTATCATCCCAGATTCCCACCAAGTCTGGACCTATACTGGGCCCATCGTAAAATCCTATATGGGTAATTGAAAAGTGCTATTTGCACTAAGATAAATCCAGGGCTCCACATATATGTCTTTGAGACTCCTTTTAGTTTGGTATACCAATTATTTGGACGGAACCAGAAGATCAACTAAGTGATTGTAATTTGTGTTTCTTCGTGATTCAAACAATAAGTGGCGATCTGTTTGTGTCAAAGCCTCAAAATCAAGCAGAAAGTCAGGGTTTTGTTTCTGGTCCGGAATTTGTTCTTAGTCAACCCGATAAGTGATTTTTGTATTTTTTATAAAAATATATGTCACAAAGAAACCTATTCTAATTATTTTCCATTGATATATTATTGTTTAATGGCCATAGTACATTTAAAATTTGTTATAGTTTTCTTGTAAAAAAAAAGTTAGTTGGCCAGTGTAATTTAGTTTATTGCCAAGTGTTCAGTTCGTATTCTTGCCAAATGTTAACAATTATGGATATATCCCAAGATTAAATGTTACCATATGGTTTTGGGTGTCTACCCTGTCACTTCGAAGTCTACCTGTTGATGAAAAGGGCAACGATCCTTCTTGGTACTGCCCAATTTAGTAACCCGCGGGGTGCCGATGTTCTTTTCTTTGTTAATTGTCTCGTACGCACATTCTGTGGTTCTTTTGTTAAAAATTTTCGAGAGGCAGGGAAATAAAAGTGTATTTCGATTTAATGAGATATATTTTTGACATTTTGCACTCTCTTTTCAATCGATTATTTTTCTAAGAATTTGTACGTACACTGAAAGAAATGGTTAAAGATTCAATTTACCAAATTTTTATTCGCATCCTTTAAAAAGATATGGAATTGAATGTATACTTCTTTGCCCTAAATGAACCTATTATAAGGCTTCAAATTCATCACTCACTACTTGGAAACTAACATTAAGTTCTGGAAGCTGTTTGCAAATATTAACATGGGCGATCTGCTAAATACGAAATTTACATTTACAAATATTGCATCCCAAATTTCTCTTGTCTAATTTACCGTCACGAAAAAGTCATTTACCTGCTACCTGGCCGAATTTTTCATCTGTAGAGCAATTCATCCAAGTTAACGTTCTTGAGAATATGCCATTAGTGGACTTCGAATTGTGACAGGAGTCCGAGTTATGTTAACATAGTTTCCATGAATGGAATAATCGACGTAATATTACAGAATTCATCGTGTCTCCAGTGGAAATTAACCTTTTGGTTTCATTTCATGTAAAAAAATCCCCAAGTATCTGTTCTGAAAGGTCTTCAAATTGGATAATATTTCGTCGTAGATGTTTAACTTCACTTCTTCTTACAACATTTGATTGATTCATTGATATGCCGGTACAAATAAATGTGTTTCGTCGCTAAAAAATACTTTTCCTCCCTAATCGACAACAGAGTCAAAGATCATAATTTTCTGAATTGAAATTTGTATCTATTTGCTTTTCTTGCATTCCGATTAACTTCCCTATTCTTCGATGGCGTTCTTTCTTGGTTTCAGTTTGGTGTTTCCTAATTACATTCAATCAGTTTTGTGAGTTGTTTCCGTTTTTGTTTGGAGACAATATTCCAGAATCTTGAAACGTTCTTGAAATTATTGAAGCACTCGATGCTAAATGTCAAACAGTGTGTTCATCAACAATAATTTAGTATGAACACCCATATTTGACTAAACAATAGTAACCCGAATTAAACGAAACAAATAATTTAACCATTTACCAATACGTACATGCAAATACAACTGAAAAAATGACACTCTGTAATCAATAAATCGAATTTTTCATATTCAAGTTTAATTCTGCATAATTCAAATCGTCCTCATATATCCAGTTGCGGCGATTAATTTTTCTTGGTGTATGTAGTAAGAAATAGTGATTGAAAATTGAGGATTTCATCATAAAATTAAATATATCTATAAGCACCGTGTAACAGCTTCTGGTTTATCTTTTCACAGATAGAAGAAACCAACGTTTTATGTCTTCTAAATTGTTATTCTCGATTTCCAGTTCATAAAAATAACATAAAACGAACGTATGATTGCTGTTTTTATGTTATACTGACTTTCTCTTGTAACAATGTATCTTTAATATATTAATTTTATGTTTTTAAGGTATTTTGTCGTACTATTTTATGTATTTTTCGAAATTCTTTAGTATTGTGTCAAATATGACCTTGAAGTCCCACAAAGCTTGATTTGTTCAAATTTTCTTGACAATATTTGCGTGATTATCCAATACTTACTAGTATCTACTTTTACTATATTTATATAATTTACTTCATCCTAGAAAGTGAAAGTAGATAAATTCAATGGGAGTGTAATTTTTTTATTAAACTAAAATGTTTAGTTGGACTGGTTTCTTCAATAACAAAGTTTATAATCATTGTATGTCATCTATTAAATCTTTATTATGTCTCAATCATTAGGGGAGAGATTAATTAGACAAAAGTTTTTATGTAGTATTTATATAACATGTGCGGGTATTTCTAATTGATCGTTTTTTTAATTACTAATTTAAAATTGATTAGATTAGATCTAAAATAATTGTCAATAAGCACCACCGAGAGTTGTCAATCGTTCGTAGATAACGTTTTGGTAACAGATAAATGAGGAAAACTTAAAACAATTAAAAAAACTGATTAAATTTTATTAGGAAACAGCAAACTGAATCCAAGAAAGACTAGCACATACTTTAGAAAATTTTGACATTGATCGGAAGGCAAGAAAAGCAAAGAATAAGCAATTTCTAATTTAGAAAATGATTGTATTGACTATGATTGACAGTATCTTTGACAGTTGACAGTTGACGGCTGTTAATTTGTACCGGTATACCAACCAAGTGTTGTTAGACGAAGTTAACTACGAGAAATAATGATATTTATTCAATAGATTCTTAAACACCCTTCAAAATGGAGGTTTTTGAGGGTTTTTCAAACCAAATGGGGCTGGAAGGTTCGTTTCTATTGCAGGCATGATGAATTCTGGCAAATACATTAAAATATCACATCGTAGGATTATTCCATTTATAGATGCAGTTGATGAACTATGTCCACATGACTTGGACTCTTGTTACAATTTGAAATTAGTCTAAAATTTTCAATAATTTGGGATTCATTATACTAATACGGTTCAATTAGTTTCATCTGTATGTTTGTAACTGACATTTTGGCCTCGATTTTACCCTACTTTGTAAGATCCGATTCAATTTGAACTCAACACACTTCACAAATATTAACGACAATGCAATAAATCAACCAAAATTTCTGATTATTCTGTTTAGATTCGCCAGAATGCATGAATTTCTTAAATAGCAAATTGAACAAAAAAGCAAAAATTGAAATACACTTTCTGGAAAGGGTTAAACAGGAATTAAAGGATAGAACCAAATAGAAACGAAATGTTTTCTCCTATTGTAGAAGATGTTGCGGATGAGTAAGTGAAGGAAAACGTAGATATCACAGTTGGGTCAATTTCACTCTTATTTTCTTAATACTCTTGGAATCATCACCTAATTTCGATGTATTATTTCTAAAATGTTTGTTAGTTTCTTCTTCCCACAACTAGTATTGTTATTAACTGAACCTAATAGCTTCTTCTTCTTCTTTTGAATGCAGATTCTGCTTCCTGATAACTACCAATTTCCACTGAGCATCCGATAATACCGAGTGAATGATGGCAACGTGTAATTTGCAGATATATTTTAAAATTTTCGACTGTGTGATAATCGACGATTACAATAAAACTTATAATTAAACAACGGAATTAAATATAGGGTTAAGTTACGTTCATCGCAACAGGATCGGACTTATTATTATTATAGTTATTAATCATAAACGTAGTACCGATATTAAGGATACTACTGGCATTGGTACAGTTGACCAAGAAGATATTTTTCAATTTTAAATTGATTTGAGAAGAATTTTGCTTTCTATTAGTACTTTTAAAGGTGTATAACAAATAAGATTCAGAGCGGAGATATTCACGAAAGAATTCACAGAGCACGAAAAGGCGGTCCATCTTTTGCGGTGAATAATTCTGCTTCGAATTTTGTTTGTTCAACCTCCAACCTGTCACAGCTTCTTGCTCACTTCCCGTACCACTTTCAATTATACTTGCTGTTCCAACAGTGCTTTAGGTCGACCTCTTGACAGTCTTATGGTTTCCGTATAAGCGTTTTGGGACCTCTTTTTCGTATATGTCCAAATATTTGGATTTTTATCATTAATTTACTAAGGTATCATCCGTCGGTGGTCTTGACCGGTGGCAGTATCTTCTTCAAAATCTTCGTCCTTCTAATTCCTCTTCTGCATTTTCTCAATTTTGTGTTTGTGTTGACTTCTTTACTATTCAGAAACTTCACATACTTCCAGTATATTTCATTTACCGCTCTGGTTTTCTCCACTCCACTTCTATTACTTGGAATCTTTCACCATTTGCTACTATCTGGGTGCTGTTGAGAGATAACATATAACGATAGAAATTTATAGCCATTAAATTGTACATTTTCTATGGGATCACGTTAAGGGACATTTCAAGTGAGCTAGAAAAGTTTGTAGGAAAGACAGAAGCCAGAAAAGTTGAAATGAAGGCCGGGAAACATTTTTTTTGAAAGTCGGAAGAATATTTTGATATTTTCTTTAACTTGTTACTTCTTAGATGTTCTTCGTCTCTCTTTTTTATTAAATTCAATTTAAAATTATGATATCTAGAAGGTAATATGAATTAGTTTTGATAATGTCAATAATTTTCAAAAAAGTAATAATAAATAACGTATAGAGACGTTTTATTGGTTGCAATAAACGTTTTTTTTTGTTATAAATTTAATGTTTTTTCTCATATGTTGTGTTTATTTAGGGGCCAGTCCAATACTGGATGTGATGGACGGATAGATGATCTCTAAAGTCAAATGTTTTTGAGTTTTAATTGATGGCAGAAGATACTATGGCAGTCTGGTGGTGTAATTATTGAGGGTTTTGATAAATGGTGAGAGGTAGAATTTTAATCTTTAGTTTTTTGTTAATGAACGTGTAGGAAGTACGTAATGAAAGGTTAGGGTAGATATAAAGAATTAAAAAAAATATTAACAAATGGTTGGTTAACAATCAAATCGAATCCAAGTTTGATGTGAAATTATTTCACAAATTTCATTCGTTTGTTTGTGAATGAATGAACGACACGATCTTTGCCTATCTACACCACGTTCATAATTAGTTAAGGGCTCAATACTGTACAATTCAAAAAATGCACAATCATTGCCAATTGAAATCGAATCTATATTATAAAATCTTCTTGCAATAATTTGATGGTAAATTTCTCTGTAAACGACTTTTATTCTAATAATAATAATATTGTTTAATTACTTTTAATATAAATTATTACCTATTTTTAAAACTTGAAATACTCACTTAAAATGGATGTATTTTTTGTTTCCAATATTTTTTTTTGATTAAAAAAGTCCACTTTAGGTACAAGAATCAATTATAAGCACTTTAGTTTCCAAGTTTCCAAGTAAAAAATAAAATATCTACAAACTTTTGTGGTTTGGTATTAAATTTTCTGTATTCAACATTAAATATGAAAATGAAATATAATTGTCAACAGAAGATATTGAGGAAACTGTTCCAAGCAAACTTGATATAGATATTCCATTCTTTTTCCGATATGTGGATGATTGCATTACTGCCATACCAAAGAAACAAATTGAAAACGTAAATAAAAAATTCAATTCTTATCATAAAAAACTTCAATTCACAATCGAGGTCGAGCAAAATAATAGAATCAATTTTCTTGATGTCACATTATAAAAAAATTAACAATAACGTAAGAACAGAATGGTATACGAAACCAACTTGGTTCTCAAGTTATGTAAACTTCAATCCATGTCATCCTATGTTACAGAAAAGGTCAATGATAATAAGTTTTGCTGATAGATACATCCAACTATCAGATCCTGAATTCACATTCTTAGTTATTCAAAAAGCAAAAACAGCATTGAAAGAAAATAATTATCCGGAAAAAATGATAAACAACATATTCAAGAAAAGGATAAACAGATACTACAATCAATTAAAAAACGAAACATCAAAACATAAAACATTCTTCCTTACCATATGTATAAGGACTTTCCCAACAATTATCGAATTATTTCAATAAATATGGACATAATACGTTATCCAAATATATCCAAAGTGCCTTGTATGTGCCTTGTACTAATTTTGACTCTGTCTACATAGGACAGACATCTCAGTATTTAGAAAATAGACTAAGAGATCATCAATACGATAAAAAAATAGAACTGCATTAACGAAGCATAAAATTCAATTAAAAAGATTCAAAAATTCTAGTTTGATTTTATTCTTATTTTGATATTCACGATAAAGGTGATTTATTGATCAATATAAATACTCAAATTGTCAATGTCAATATTTCGATAAAGACTTAAAAAATTATTAAAAAAAACTAATTTTGAAACAGAAAAGACCTAAAATGAACATACCCAAAGATCATATATTTAGGTTATATAATGCACAATACCCATAATAAGTGATAAGGCTGCTCAAGTGGTCACCCTATTGCGATAAGGCCTGAGTCAGCGAGAAGTCAGCCAGTACGCTGAACACGAGTCAGTCTGGTGTTTCCCGAGTTTACTGTCATCGCCAAGAGAAAATTTCATTTTTGCATTCCAATCATTTGAAGCAAAAAGATTAATAACGTTTGGTACTTGTATAAAAAGAATTGGCTAAACCTCCGTATTTTCCGGGCTTAGAATCATAATAAAAGAACGTCAGTTTTGCGTTTTCAGTCTGGTGTTTCCGGAGTTTACTGTCATCGCCAAGAGAAAATTTCATTTTTGCATTCCAATCATTTGAAGCAAAAAGATTAATAACGTTTGGTACTTGTATAAAAAGAATTGGCTAAACCTCCGTATTTTCCGGGCTTAGAATCATAATAAAAGAACGTCAGTTTAGCGTTTTCAGTCTGGTGTTTCCGGAGTTTACTGGCATCGCCAAGAGAAAATTTCATTTTTGCATTCCAATCATTTGAAGCAAAAAGATTAATAACGTTTGGTACTTGTATAAAAAGAATTGGCTAAACCTCCGTATTTTCCGGGCTTAGAATCATAATAAAAGAACGTCAGTTTTGCGTTTTCAGTCTGGTGTTTCCGGAGTTTACTGTCATCGCCAAGAGAAAATTTCATTTTTGCATTCCAATCATTTGAAGCAAAAAGATTAATAACGTTTGGTACTTGTATAAAAAGAATTGGCTAAACCTCCGTATTTTCCGGGCTTAGAATCATAATAAAAGAACGTCAGTTTAGCGTTTTCAGTCTGGTGTTTCCGGAGTTTACTGGCATCGCCAAGAGAAAATTTCATTTTTGCATTCCAATCATTTGAAGCAAAAAGATTAATAACGTTTGGTACTTGTATAAAAAGAATTGGCTAAACCTCCGTATTTTCCGGGCTTAGAATCATAATAAAAGAACGTCAGTTTTGCGTTTTCAGTCTGGTGTTTCCGGAGTTTACTGTCATCGCCAAGAGAAAATTTCATTTTTGCATTCCAATCATTTGAAGCAAAAAGATTAATAACGTTTGGTACTTGTATAAAAAGAATTGGCTAAACCTCCGTATTTTCCGGGTTTAGAATCATAATAAAAGAACGTCAGTTTAGCGTTTTCAGTCTGGTGTTTCCGGAGTTTACTGGCATCGCCAAGAGAAAATTTCATTTTTGCATTCCAATCATTTGAAGCAAAAAGATTAATAACGTTTGGTACTTGTATAAAAAGAATTGGCTAAACCTCCGTATTTTCCGGGCTTAGAATCATAATAAAAGAACGTCAGTTTTGCGTTTTCAGTCTGGTGTTTCCGGAGTTTACTGTCATCGCCAAGAGAAAATTTCATTTTTGCATTCCAATCATTTGAAGCAAAAAGATTAATAACGTTTGGTACTTGTATAAAAAGAATTGGCTAAACCTCCGTATTTTCCGGGCTTAGAATCATAATAAAAGAACGTCAGTTTAGCGTTTTCAGTCTGGTGTTTCCGGAGTTTACTGGCATCGCCAAGAGAAAATTTCATTTTTGCATTCCAATCATTTGAAGCAAAAAGATTAATAACGTTTGGTACTTGTATAAAAAGAATTGGCTAAACCTCCGTATTTTCCGGGCTTAGAATCATAATAAAAGAACGTCAGTTTTGCGTTTTCAGTCTGGTGTTTCCGGAGTTTACTGGCATCGCCAAGAGAAAATTTCATTTTTGCATTCCAATCATTTGAAGCAAAAAGATTAATAACGTTTGGTACTTGTATAAAAAGAATTGGCTAAACCTCCGTATTTTCCGGGCTTAGAATCATAATAAAAGAACGTCAGTTTAGCGTTTTCAGTCTGGTGTTTCCGGAGTTTACTGGCATCGCCAAGAGAAAATTTCATTTTTGCATTCCAATCATTTGAAGCAAAAAGATTAATAACGTTTGGTACTTGTATAAAAAGAATTGGCTAAACCTCCGTATTTTCCGGGCTTAGAATCATAATAAAAGAACGTCAGTTTTGCGTTTTCAGTCTGGTGTTTCCGGAGTTTACTGTCATCGCCAAGAGAAAATTTCATTTTTGCATTCCAATCATTTGAAGCAAAAAGATTAATAACGTTTGGTACTTGTATAAAAAGAATTGGCTATACCTCCGTATTTTCCGGGCTTAGAATCATGATAAAAGAATGTCAGTTTAGCGTTTTCGATGTCGTATAATCCATTTATAGAGGTTCTAGATATCGACAATTAGTATTTCCAGTTTTACAAAGGAATGCCTCGCATTTAGCCTGTTTCATCACTTGTATAAATACTTTTTGAAATTATAATAAACAATCCATTCCATTCTATTTTCATAACATAATTACATCGGAATAAAGCGTCGTCGTTTGTTATTAAAATGATATCATTGGCGAGCCTATCGTAAAAATATCAAAAATACCACGATGACGACGTTGATATTCAGTCATATCATTGTGTGTGGTCGTTGGACAATCATAAGAAAGACAATGGCAGAATAAAATTTATATTGTCGACGGCCAATTTGGATGAATTACTGGCAGAAACATTGCGACTTTTTTCTCCATTTAAATTATTCATAAACCATAAATCGGGGGTTTACACGGGTCCTGTTCTGTATTTAGATTGTTAACATAAAGCTGTCAATCGTTAATATAGCATTAATTACACGTCTTTCTGTATCAAGATATAACTTATTGCCCAAGTTTAAAAGACCATCATTTACGTTACTGAAAAAAACGTTTGGGATTTATGACGGTTACGTTTCTGTTTGATGTTTCTCAGTGCGCCACCAAAGGATAAAAATTAGATTAATGTTAATAGTTATTTGTTCAAGAACGTAGTTTTAAAAAGAGTTATAACTCGTCTTGTATTATACAAATATGTTTAATGTATTAACACGTTCACTGCGTTTAATCAATTGAAGTTTGTTGGGTTACGTGAATAAAGTAGAAAAAGAAAACTAAAAAAAAAAAACATACGCAAAAGATAATTATTGATAATTATATTCAATTAAATTGAAATTATATGCTTTTCAATTATTTTTTTACAAAGCGAGAGTCGTTGAGAATACGAAGGCTACTCCAAATATTTTCAGCTGCCGCTTTACTTTTGATGTTGAAACCGCAACGTGAAAGAAATTGTTAGACTTTGAGAATTGTTAGAAATAATTAAGATTAAAGATCAACGTAAAGTTAAAGCAAACGAGTACCGTAAAGGAGTGTGTGGGGCTGCACTATAGAGTTAGTATCTTTCATCAAGGAGCGTCGGACTCAAATGACATAGTCAGTTAGTAGTTAGATATGACTGGTCCTCACTCCCACTCCCAATTTTCACTTATGAATCCACGTGCCACACCTCGAACAACAGAAGATATCCAGATAAGATGAACTTACCTGACCTAGAGTGGACAGCTCCAAACAGCGACTGAATACAAAGCAAGGGGAAACCCCACTGCTAAACTCTGTTCCAGCATATTGTTATTGCAAGAAACACGCATGCTTATAGACTAGGAAACCTCTCATATGAGTAATGGATGCCAGGAATCTCCCAGTTCCCCAGTAATTATGGGTATTGGCGATTTACGCACGCTAGATTTTACAGCAGGCAGACATGACGAAAAGATTTCTATATTACTCAGAGTGGGACTCAGCATTGACATTGGACGGGAATTATCCTCAAAAAAGCAAACAAAACCAACCAAAAAGCAAAAATAACAATACGGTAAACGAAACATCGACAGATAACTGAAGAGATTTTGAAGATCATAGAACAAAGACGATAATGGAAAAACAATACAAAAGAATAGAAAAACCAACAAAAAGGATTGAAGAACAAACTGAGGACGGCAAAAAAGTGCTCATATTTCAGACAAAATTAAAGATTGCTTTGTATGTATGAAAGCAATTTTTCCAAACATCTCTATAGTCTTCACCTAGTATTAATCCGACCTTGTCCATTCAATGTTACCTTTTTTGATTAGGTTTTCTTAATTTATCCTTTACAAACGCCCACTTCAATTCAATGAGGTTGAATACGAACTATAAGGTGGTACCAGAAGAATCGTACAAAGTTTATTTATCACGTATTGCTGTCCAAAATTGTACCGTTTAATAACCAACTATTCTATTTGTTTCTTTTGGAACTTTGCACCCAATTCAGTTGGTTTTATGGAAAATACGTCATAACATTAATTATAGATGGTAAAAATACCTAATAATTAAACCAGAAAAGTATTTTTTACCTTCTTTAGCGAATGGTATGATCCGTTGTCCATACTTATAATCATACGTGTTATTTATACAGAAATACCATTAAAAATGGTTTATAGGCTCAAAGAAGTGTTTAAAGACAATGAGAAAAGTACTTGTATAATGAATTGGTTCAACATCTAAATATCGACGAAAAAGCCAAGCCATTCTTTTCGATAATGTTGATTATATTATATATTATATTTCTAAACATAAATACTATTCGTACATGAGGCTCTCTTCAACTCAATTCGAGCAAATTACAACACCAAAGCTCACGTAGTGAAGTCTACTTTTTGCCGAGAGGTCTAAATAAAAAATTTAAGACTTTGTAGTTAATCATCAGTGATTGTGGAGCCTTGTTCGTCCGGAAAAGCTTCGGAGAATAGTAAATATTGTTGGTGAAACTAATTTTTCAGGTCCGATTTTCGTAATATGAGACTAATCAGCGAGATGTGTCCCCTTATGCCGGCCCAGTCTAGCTACAGTGGAATTTTAAAATTCGGCAAAATTACGCGGTGCATTTTATTTACTTTTTATAAATGGTAGACGCGATTTTGATATTTGCTTTTAAAATTTTTCATTTTATTCACAGTATTTCTTTTAAATAATTCATAGGAAAGTCTATTCATTCATTTGTTGTGTTTCTATTCACAGAACATTGTAGAAATTTATTTGGGTGTATAAACTATTTGTGTAAACGCAGTTAGTTTCGTTATAAATAAATAGTCATAGTGAAAATATCGGATTAGTAATTTCAGAAATTGTTTAAGTGTTATTTATAAGTAAATTATCAAAAGTTAAGTGTATTGTACAGTGTGTAAATAAATTAAGAACGTAAGGGACAGTGTTTATTAATTCACCACACGAATAGAAAAAGTGTTTTTGTGAAAACCGTTTCAGTAAAGTTTATTATCGAATAATCAATGAATTAATAATTCTTTTTCTTCGTAATTCCATCAGAAAGCGAAATATCAGTTACGTTATTTTAAAAACACGTTGTATATCTATATATATATACACCTACACCATAATTGCAAATAACACTTACTATTATTACACGAGAACCCTCTGTCCCTATAAATTCGAAAAAATCCCAAAATGCGCCAGCAGGGAGTCGTGTAACACTCTCGGGATACCCCGTGAGCCATGCACCCTTTCTCAAGGGGGTTTTTACCCTTGCGTTATCCTCCTCGGATGCCGTCGTCTAAGGTGCATCGGCATATATAAATTTTATCAGGTTTCTTTTTTTTTATCGGAAATCGCAAATATTTTTAGCAGGAAGCGTCTATATAAAGGATGTAAGAAAAAAGTAGATCGATTATTGAATCAAATTATCTGGGACATATCTTCAAATCAATTTGCATTTAGTAACTTAAAGCATCGAAAGTATTTATTGGTATATTTGCGTTAGATAACATTTATGTTATTAGTACTAACAATTTCGAATATATAAACACGCGTTAAGCAGTCTTGTATCTTTACTAAAATATGTATCGGATTAGGGTAAACCCGCGTTCCACGACAATACATTTTATGGTTTCATTTCTTTCAATGATTCGACGTCAGCTCAACATTCCTCAAGTTCTAGAGAACAAAAAAATTCTCAACACTCGATGGATTTTGTAAAATACTGTCCCTTGACTCGCATTTGGTAAAATGTAAAGATTTTGGTTTCAATCATGAATAGATTCATTTGAATACTGACAATGAACTGGTGGATACTACCACCATACTTAAAATACCTTATTCTTATTTTTATCGGAAGGGACGTAGGGTAGGGCGACGGCCCAGGGCGCGAGGCATGAGGAGGCGCTGATGGAAAGATGTTTGATCGAGGTTTACTCTCTCGAAACTTTGCCAAAAATTCGTTTTGTTGGCAACAATAGGTTGGAACGCTGCACTGCAAACTGTTAATTTCAACGGACATAGTCTACAGGATATAGAACAGGAATCACAAGACTATGTTAATTTTTTTTTGCCTGTACAGAATGTGGTTACCGCTGTTCTTGTTCTATATTTTATCTAAGATCGTAATTTACAAAAATTATACCCAGTATTGATTATTGACTATATCCGCAACGTTTGCTAGATAATATCTCAATTTAGATTGACAAGCCTTGTCAATGGGAAATAAGCTTGCTGGAAATATCGATTTTACTAACTAAATAAGAGATTTCGCCGATAGGAAGACTAAAAAACCAAATTATCTTTATAAATAAATGGATATTTAAAACAATTGGTTATTTAATTATATCCTTTGCCTTTTTTCGCATTGATTTGAATAGCAGTTAAGAGGAACCGTAGAAATTTCGCCAAGGCTCTGGTGGTGCTAAAACCGGCACTGTTAATCATTATATTATAAAGGCTATTGATGTTGTAAAGCCGCTAGTAAATCCACACAAAATATGTTTTTAAAAGCAAATTGATATTAGATTTACCAGGAAGATATGAAGCTCAGAAGGATTAGCAAATTGACAGTCGAAAATCACACTAAGAATTATGCTTTTCAAGAATTTCGTCACCAGCATTTCAATTTTTAGTTTACAAGTTATAAGAGAAAAACTAAACAAATCTAATTTTCAGTAATTTTTGGTCCTTCACACCTTTACTTTGTGAAGAATATTGTTAAATCGTGTCATGAATGAATACTTGTAGAAACTAACCCAGCCTAACCAAAACCAGTAGAAACTGTCGAAATCACAAAAGCCCTAATTGTGAGTTAGTTATTGAAAAATAATACATAGAAAAGGTATTTTTATATTCTTATAAAACTCAATTTCTGGTAGAACATTGTATGATAGATTTCCCATGCATTTGCACTTCGTTAATAAAAACGTAAAATAGTCCAACTGCGTGCGATATTGAGGTTACAAGGGAAGTAGTAGAAAACCGATAATCGCACTTGGACCTTCTAAGGAACTAACATTTAATCCGGACTTTGCACCGTTAGATTACTATTTATTCAAATCAGTGGAATAATTCGTGAAAAAATTTGAATCCAAGGAGATTTTCTTCTCCTGCACTGCGACAAGTTTTTGCATATAAGTCCGAAAGATAATTTTATCATGGTCTAAAAGAGCTTGATGAACGGAGGGTTAAAATGATTTACCAAACATGGAAATTGACTTTACTTGTGAAACATTTTCTTATATTTATCTATCAGCATCCACTTTTCTGAGGGCCGCTTTATGCGAGCAGTCCAACCTCGAAGTGCTACATTTTCTATACAATCGAAAAAGACTCAAAAGAACTGAGCCATTTGAGTTATTGTAAATGATAAATTAGTATTGAATACCTCATTAAAACAAATTACGTCAAATATTGTAGTGAATGGTGAATGGTATCAAACAGGTTTCTGATTCCCATCAGAAATATGGTCTTTGTTATAACGTTTTTAAGATTTATGTTTACTATGATCAATTCTGAGCAATTCATTTGTATTTATTGCAATTTATATAAACGGAAGTTGAATGAGTAGCCGTATTTAATTTAATGAAATCACTTGAAACTTCTTAAGGTGTAATTACAAGCGAGCCCCCATAAATATGGAAAACCCACACGATTTGTAATGGCTGTAAAGACTTGTTGAAAGTTGAAAACTGAAAGACTTTATTCTTTCGAAATTATTTATTTATACTTTCTCTATGAATAAAATATTTTTTCTATATTTAGCGATATCCTTTTCTGGTATACCGAAGAATTAAAAAATATATTATCTATTAAATTTTATGTTATACTATCTATAGGGTGTTAATGCTCCGAGATGAGATTCATAAATTTAAGTAGCGGTTAATATCACTTCACAAATTGGTACATAAAATTCAGAATTGCTTTAAAATAAACTGTAACGTGTTTTGTCGCTATATTTCTGCACAATAAATATAAAAAATGTAATAAATTTACTAAGAGGTTGTAAAAAAAAACGATAATATCGTCTATATACAATAATATATGCATATGGATGTACAATCATATTCAAAAGTTAATACTTATCACTTTATCAATTAGAAAATATTTAAAAAATTCTTCATGCAGACCATTTAGGTCCACAGCTTTGTAATTTCTCTCCACTTCTTTCGGTCCTTTGCTCTGGATGTTTCTCTATCTTCTCCCACCGTTTCTCTCCACCTCTTTTCCTTTTGCCCTTTGGTATCTTTCATGAAACAACGCAAGCTATTACTTTTGGCAATTCTTAGTTCGATTTGTTTTACTTCTTGGCATTTGTTATCTAGTAGTACATCCAAATACATGAATACATCATGTTTATGTATTCTGCATTTTTTTTTGTCTTAATTCCACATTTATTCTTTGTTTCCATAAACTTTGTTTTGTCATTATTGTAGTGTAGGCCTATCTCTTCTGCTGCTGTTATTAGTTGTATTGTGGTTTCTTCAAGCTTTCTTCTGTTTTTTACTATCAACGCCACATCATCGACATAAGCTGAGCATTGATGACTTCTGTTAAATATCATGCGCTTTCTGTTGATATTGTTCTTTCTTATTATGCCCTCCAAAGCTAGATTAAATAGTACCGTTTATAGGGGGCTCTCTTGTCTTAATCCTTGTTGTGTTTTGAAAGGTTCACTTTTCTTGTTGGAGTTTACTCCTTAAGAATCGATTTGCATATATAAGGGGCCCGGTGTGAGAAAAATGCGAGGAGTAAAATCTATCGATGAATGACCTCGTTACGTTTTTGGTGCGCATCTTATGATGCGCAACTTTCTAATTTGTCAGTGTCAACATACTTATATTGCTGTCATTGTGAAGTTTTATTATCATTGTGTTCCGCTAAAGTGAACTGAAAATATTTTCAAATAACTATGGCAGAAAGAGGTGTAGATGATATTGCCGGAACATCTAACAAATACGTGGTTGCAAGGTACGTTGTAATTAATGTATTATATGTATGAGCATGTGCAAATTGTATTTATTAAATATTTTAATAATTATCGATATAGTTCATATAAATATATATTTGAAAACAACACATAAAATTAGATAATCAACCCAATATGAATTATGGAGCGCATCCACATAAAATAGTAAATTTCTAACCTAACCAAAAATTAATTTTTTTGTCGATGTCTATGAATTCTTCCACGTTATTATGATTTATTTTATAAATAATTTTTAAATATTAACAACTGTAGTCAATAATTCGATAATATTATCAGAAAAATCGACAAAATTTTTTCATTATAATAATGTTTTTATATAATTTTTTTTCGGAAAGTTATTTTTTAGCTTATTTAAATAATGTTCATGTACTATTTATTATTGTATGTAAAAGATTTAGTGACATAATTATCTTTTTATAACCATTTTTGTTAATTATTACGATAATATTATATTTTAAATAAAAAATTAATTATAATTTGAAAAAAATGTTTATAAAAACCTTTTTTTATCAATTTTCTTAAAGTCGGTTAAAATTTTTTTTTATATTTTTTGACTAGGAAAAACTCCAGCCGAGAGACAGCGAGCTTACAGATTAAAAAAAAATTAATGAAGGAAGCCCAAAATATTCTGGCAATCAACCAATCTTTTTTAAGTTAAATAAACTCTTTTTGCGTCTGATTAGACTATCGAACTTAAGGAGTAAACTCCGGTCGTGCGTCGGAGCTGACACACACACACACACAATTTTTATTGATTTCTATTATATTGGTGGAGAGACCATGTAGAACGAATGGCTTCAGAACGGATTGCCAAATGGGCCAAAACACAGAAACCAGACACAAGACGCCCAATTGGTAGGCCCCCAAAACTCTGGTACGATAGCTGGACATCGGCGTCACAAGAAGGCAGATGACAGACCTGACAGGACCTCGTCCTACTACAAGAAGAAGAAGAAGAAGATTATATTGGTTGTAGTTTGTTTGGAATTTCTAGTTCTCTAATTAACTTTTCCTGTTCACACTATATAAGCTCTGTGTTAGTATCTCATATTCATAACAACCAGTTTTCAGCTCGGATGTTCCTCTACCTTTTCTAAACCCTCCTTGGTATTCTCTTAGCAATTTTTCGGCGTATTTTCCCAATCTTCTTTTCAAAATTGATGGGAATATTTTCATTGTGCCGTCTAGTAAGATATATTTTTCACATAATGTTTTTTGTTTTGTTGAATTTGGGATGTTTTGCCAAACATCAAGTATAATTTATGTAATGGTGAACCAAGTTGTTTTCTCTTTGTTAATATATGTTGTTGCCAATTCAATCTACGATCTAGATGATTATTATTTATATAGAATGACCTATAAAATCTTAAAAATGGGTAGACCAAGATTGTGATGGTTAGATGATGTGGTGGTAGACATAAAGCTGAAAGAAGCGAATGGATTCATTAGGTTAGTTATAAAATGATATAAAAGCTTTATTAATTGGTTTGCAAGATATTTGATTTAACGAATCCGGATTTCTTTCTGTAATGTTATTTATTAAACTCAATTAAAACGAGTAGTGGATAAATAAATTCTAATAATCACTCAATTATTTAGAACATTGGTATAATTATTTGAATTGCTTGTTGAGGTACCCACAGATACTACAGAAATTCGAGTAGACTTTGGTTCTGATTTTCACCAAATATTTTAGCTCTGATTTGTTTTTATTTTGTTTTGAATTGAATAGTAGGGTACTGGCATCTAAGTAGAAATTCCCAATTTATTACATTTAGTTTTCACATTCTGACACCACTGGCGATCCCCGCAAGATAACGTTGCTGGTTTGATTTATACCTTCGTTGACTGCTCTTCTTTTTTTATTTCTCTATTCCGTTCGCCGCTCCTTCAAATATAATAATTCAACTTTCTCTTTGTTACTTTTTCGAAACGGTCGTCGCTTTTATATGTATGTAATCATATTTTTATATCTAGTACTTCAAATTTTTTCATTTTATTTATTATTATTTCCTGAGTATGTAAATAAATATCAACGAAAATTGATTTTTCTTCATATTGTTAGTGAAAAGATCTTTTTTGAAATGACAATTGTTGAGGCGCATAACACCAGAGTTACAGCTTGGTATAGAGGTAAATTATCCGCAGTCGTCATATTTTGTGCTGCTCTATACGCCTTCACTCGTCAAGTCTTATGCGAGACACCCAGTATATAATCATTTTAAAGAAGAATGTGGTGTAGCTATAGCTGCCGGAGATCTTCGTCTTCTATTTCATACGCACCTAGGTGTAGTGCTTTGGATAGAGGTTTCGTCCACTTTTAAGTCTAACGTCTTCAGGTGTCCATTGGAGCGACAATTCCTTGATAACACTCCTGTTAGTATTCAACCTGATACATTGAGTAGATCGTCTCTTTTTATAGTTTCTCAGAAGAGTCTTTGCCGGATTTAGCTCCTGTAGGTTGTCTCACTTATTTCCTTTTCCCCTATCTACCTTCTTTTTGAATATTTTTTCTATTGTTCTGTAGCTTATTCCACAGAAGGGTTCATGTCCTATGAGGAGTGTGTATGCCTCTACTATAGCGAGTCCCTCCACTCCGGTGTGTCCCGGAATCCATTGCAGGGTAATTTTATTTTCCTTTATTAGTTTAGATTTCGTGATATTGAAACTTAGAGCTCTAATTGCTGCTTGGCTATCGGGCCGGATGATGATCTCCACCATTGCATGAATTTTTACTTGAAATAGCAAAGTTTCGATTTTTATACTAGTAATTATAAGTTTAGGGCCAATCCAGTACTGAAAAATCATATATCATTTCACATAGCGTTCTATGATAAAAAGTTAATTCGAGTTTTACGAGCCAAGTCGACGTTCTTAATGTGCTTGCCCTTCACAATGAAGTTGCTTTTTAGTCAAAGTTCAAAATTTATTTATGGACTTACGGGCCCTTTAAATGGATGAATCCTGCATTTTTATGTGCATATTTTCTACCACCTATATCAAATTATAATCTGATAATGTCAATAAAGAAGAGGGTGTAAATGAGGGTTTGGAATTACCTTGTTGTTTTTCACGTTAAAAAATTTAATATTCAAGAGTTCAAAGGCAGTTAAAGTCAGATAAAATGTATCGATGACGCACAAATTAGTAATATCAATCGCAGAAGACTTTTGTCAATATTTCAGAAATACGTATTCATTAAAATTCGGTAAAAATCTAACAAACCGTCAGTACACGTGGACTCAATATCTCCACTGTTTACCAATGAAAACATCGAATCGTAAACATAAATGCATTTTTATTGCACGCAGCTGTCGGAAGGCGTATGTACACAATTTTTTTGAAATATTAATACTAGACAGTCTGCGATAAGCATTGGCGTGGTTTGGTGAGATTTACTTAATTCATGAAATTCTTTAAATAAAAGGAATATGGCGTTCTTCAGATCATGGGTGAATGAAGACAATGAAATAAAGAATAAAGGTATGAATTTAATAATAAAGATTTAGATATGCAGACATAGCAAATTATTGTAAATATATTCGAATGTTTGAAAGAGGAAAATATTCAGCAATCTGATAATGCAATAATAATAAGAATTGCTGAATTAATTAGAGTAAATAAGTCTTCCGATTATCGAGTAGACGCGAAAGGGGTTGCTGTGAATCTATCAGTTGACAAGATTTTATACGTAGGACAATTTATAGTTTATATAAGGAAATTGCAAAAGATAGCAAATTATCCAGAATGCAATGATACTAGTTTAGAAATTTTGTCAGCATGTGGTTTTAAACACAAAAAACTGAATAAACGGCTGGTAATAACCGATCGTCGAGGATAGTTCGATGGCGACAAGATTATTTGCGTCAGATAAAAGACTACCGAAGTTCTAGTAGACGAATGGGGTACAAAAAGGGCTCAGTTAACGTCTGGTACTCTGTTTAAACCAAACTCGCTTACAGGCAGGTACATTTTACTCGTCTATTTACGTTTCATAGTTTAATATTCAGTTGTAGCAAGTTAACGAGATATAATAATAATTCTTCTCTAAGTTCCAAGTAGGACTACAAGTAAGTGCATTTGTTTGAATAACAGGGTATAGCTCCGTCCAATTTGTAATGATTCTATTGCCTTTTAACGAAAACTTTCACGCTTAAGATAATAAATTTATAAAATGAGGTATCTACGCCTATGGTTGATCAAACAAAATTGTCGGTAAAATTCGTAAATTGTAGACTATGAGTGTAAAAATGAACGTACCATACAGAAGCAAAGAAATTAAATTAAGTACAAAAATAGATATGGTTCTTAGCAATTATCCGAGCATATATTTCAACGATCTAACCAAATCTAGCACGTTGTATATGTTCTGGTCTCCCCCTTTTTCTTTAACGGTTTATATCTATTTGCAATTTCATGTCGTTTCATTTCCATCTCAATTCATACAAAAGCTGTAGAGGCATCATTTCCACCAAAATCCGAGACCACTGATTGTTATTCTATGGTCTACACTGCATTTACTTTATTGGTCTCTTTAGAATCGTTTTCCGCGAAGATAAAACACAGAAACCCAAACGGAGATAATAACAGTTTTTCCAAAGGCGTACGAATATCACGTCGAATCACATTGTTGTTATTACCATGTAATTCTTCCGTTTAAAATATATTCATTTATGCATTCGGCATGCATAAGATCCAAAACTTTTTCAATTTAGGAAAGAAAATAATTAATAGATAATTATAAACATTTTATTTAAAATTTTTTTTGGTGACACTACTTCACAAAGAGCTCGTACTGTTTTTCGTACCTTGCACGAGATTTATCCGGCACATCGGAGAGATCAGGTGGCGTGGATTCGAGCAACTCTTCATCGCTGCTGATGTTTTCTTTTTCATCATCATTTATTGTTATTCATTAATTTAGACAAATCTTCGGATAAAACAAATAATTTCAGACAATTAAAAATTTAAGGTTATGCAAAATCATCGAGGTGAAACTGTCAACTGTCAACATTGAAGTGGCTAGAGTAACATTTAAGGAAGTTAAATTTGTCTACTACAGAGCGTTCCGAAAGTGTTTTGCAGTACGGAACTGTCACTTTCGCTGCATGGAACACTCAAAACGCAACTTTCGGTATGTAAATGAATACAGAACGAACAACTTTCAGTTGGCGTCGTCTAAAAAGGTAACTGCAGAACCTACTATGATGTAACGAAAAAAAACTCAGTAGAATAAATATAATTTTGGACAGGAGGAGGAAAAAAACATAAGAAGTTGTGAGATAGAGAACATCAATGATTGGAAGGTGGATAGGAAAGAGGAATGGACGGAGTATTTAAGTAGGATGGACGATAGATGAATAGTTAGAGTTACATACAACAAATTACCATTAGATCGTAGGAGCTTAAGACATCCCTGAAAAGGATAGAGCGAAAATACAATAGTACAACAGGTAGAGTGACAATTTTCCCGATCACTATCACTATTTTTGGAAAATTTCAGTATATAGGGAAGTACCCAGTTTTATATTTTAACAATAATTTATTCTCAATGCATTCATTTATCCAAATCGTGTTCTAGAATGATTCAAAAAAAGCAAGAACATATTTAGGAGTATTATTAATCAGTTTTTGTCACCGTTTTTCTTCTTAAGCCTGTTCAATAATGTATTCCGTTTCCGCCACTGCAAAAGATTCTTCCAGATACTCACTTTCTTTCAGATTCAAATGGATTTTAAAATGTATTATCCATAAAATTGACAGTTGTCGGTGTATCGAGATACCGGAATTATTTTTTTATTCTCTTTCGATGGGATCTGATCTACCAGCTTTGTAAAGGGTAGTCCATTTATACACGGAATTTGATTTCTGAACCGTATCTGCCACATTAATGGGCTGTTTGTGGAAAAATTATGGCTTATGGGGAGCGTTTGCTATAAGAAAAAGATACGTATATAAAGGGAATGTTTTAAATGATCAGCAACAGATCAGACATGATATTTTATCTGCTATTACTTAATGATTTTGTAACAATTCAAATGACAATAACGAATTTTTATTGGAACTTCCCCAAGTGAAGATAAAGTTTGTAGGATGTACAGAGGATTGTTTGTTTCAAAACTATTAAAGATCACAACTAAGTTTCTTTGATAAGCAAAATGACCATTGGTTACATTATGGGTAATCTCAGTGAAGATGCAGCTAGGTTAAACAACAGTAGATGTTTGGCTTAGACACCTGAGTTGAACATGGTGTTTGAGAGCGACCTCACTAAGTAAGCAACTAGAGAGGATCAGTGGCTAAAAAGAAGTTCGACGGGATTAGTCGTCGTATAGCTGGAGGGGCACTCATCAAGATCGTACCGAAGGCAAGTGAGTGAACGAGTTCGAGATGGTACTGATCAGTAACTTGTTTACAGTTATTTTAGGAGTGATTCTAATAAAAATGCAATATAATAAGTTCCGGTAGCTTAGCATATTTACTTATATAGCTACACAGTGATCAAATATTCTGTTTATGCTCTAAAGAACATACCCGAACTACAAAGAGCGCGAAATTTCAAGTAAATAGTCTTGAATCTTGATTATTGATACTTCATTGGAGGTATGGGATGTAGTAAGTATAATTTTCAATGTAGTTGCTTTCACGTATTGGGGGAGTGCAAAGGGAAAACTCAGGTAATTAGAAGCGTCAATGTCCCTTCTTGGTATCATAAGTATAATATGTATTAATCCAGGAGGAGTGAGTTCCCCATATCTTAGGAATAATTATTAGATTTACAATTTGTTCATTTTTTGTCAAAAAGACCGCATTTGGTATTTAATGCTTTTATGTTAACTCTAATTCACGTTATAACTGAAGAAGTTAATTTTGGATAACAGTATATTGTGCAAAAACACAGTTGGCTGGAGACGAAGAATTTGGATCACCACAAGGAAAGGTACTCCGGAAGACATTTAGATTGCCCGCATTCAACGACGAATAAACCAGAGACAGCAAAAGCCAAGAAAACAAATATTCAAATTGTAAAAAACGGTATGTAATGGAAAGAAGTAACAATGAACACTTTTCTGATCCAAGCAATGGAATAATTTAATAATGGATACTGTAACAATATCAATAATTAAAAATTTCGTAATACAACCAAACGACCGCTTTTTTCTATCAGAAAGTTTTTAACATCAGAAGAGTGAACGTCTAGGTGAGTCATTTTGTTATCGACTATTGAGATCTTTCTTTTCTTGGTGTAAAAGAGAGGCGGCGATAGTCGCAAGACCCTATTCGATTTTTCATTCTCAGCGGTAACTGTCACTAGTGACAGTCAGAGTTGGTCAGATACTATCGTTGATTGCCGTCCTAGGGTTTTTATTTTTCGAAAACGTTTTTTAGTCTCAGCGGTAGACAAGGAAAAAATATATAAGAACTTGAGAATTCTATATAAAGAGAATTTCTTAAAGAACCCGCGTTACCAAAATGATTCAACTGATAAATAAATTGCGTTTTTGGGTTAATTTTTTCGAATTTTGATCGATATACTGTTGTAATAACAAAAGTAGAATCACAAAGAACAAAGAATGGATGTACAGGATCAAATCATAATAATGATGGTAGCTTTTTATATAAATTGGTGCTTGCCGAGATCTTGAAATTCTGTAGGTTGTAGTGCTCATGAAAGACGTACCTTGGTAGCTGATTCCACAGGCTCGCAGAAGTTCTGTACGTCTGCAGCCGAACTTGGTGTCTGCCTATCGAGTAGGTCTTCCAAATACTGCTCTAGGTGGGATTATGCTGGACAGCTCAGAAGAGCATCTGTCCTTGTAGTATCATTAGAACAGAGTCGGGTCAGCGATCTTCCTCCTATGTTCTGAGATGTCCAAGTTTTTAGTCAGCTCTAAAAGTCGAATCGCTCTTTTCTGTATTGAGTCGAGCATCCTCATGGTATAGTTGGGAGCCGAGCTCCAAATGTTCGAGCAATACTCAAAAGATGGACAAATCTGGGCCTTGTAGAGGACTAGAAACTGTTGCGGAATATATAGCTTTTTGGTCTTAAATATTATCAATAAGTTCATCAAGCAAATGATTTATTCACTCCTAAAATTGTAGCAGATAGTGTAGTTTACTGAGTTAATGCCCGACGAGGAGAAAATTCACATTCAACTATCAATATATATGAACTACCAACAAAACGATGCTCATCAATGTGATTCACTGTTGACTGACTATAATCAGAGGAACGTATTGAATCTGCACCAGAAGTCAATGTGTATTTCAATGACAACGCTGACTTCTCAAGCTTGAACTCTAGATAATTTTACCTGGAACACCAATGGAATGTATAACTGAGAATTTGCCATTCCGCTACAATAATGATACCTAGAAGAAAGTGAGAAAAAATAGACTTAGACCTACCAGTGAAGAATGGTTTCGTCTTTAAGTTGTTTTCTCTCATCATCTTACAGCGCTAGTTGGTCTTATCTTTGCCACCGCATAAGGCGAGTGTTGGGACACCAAGTTCTGTTAGCAAAAGCTTTGGTAGCAAATAAAGCGACCAAGTCTGAATGCGGTTTTAGTTCTAAGTGAGCAAACGCGCGGAAAGTTCATGCATGTAATCAGTATATGGCAATTACGTTCTTTTGATTTCCAGATAGCCTCTTCTATCTCTGGAACCTTAATCCGGCGGTTGTCCAGTATCATGAGATGAACTTTATCGATGATATTGCTGGTTATCGCAGTTTTCGGCCATTGTAACAACTCGTCGTTAATCAAAGTTTGAATGCAGCTGCCCTAAATTTTACGGTCGTAAATGATGACGCAGCGTCTTCGACCACCATTACTAAGTCATCTTTTATTTGCCTAGGCGTTTTACCTTTCAAAAACAAATATTTAATTACAGTTCGTTACTCACAACTCACTTATATGATTGCCAATAATAAACTAACGCAGGCGCAAAAATATTTCCCAAATTATATTGATAAGTGCTGACATCTTCAGGTTGAGGTCAGAAATTCGTATATTCTTAACTTCGTACAGATCAAACCTTCCGATCAAAGTATCTCAGTCTAGTTAGGAAGTAGGCGTCTCATTTTGTGATTCTTTGATTCTGATGGTGGCTAACTAACAAATGTTTTTTCATTGTCGCCAAATTCAGTCCAAAACTTTCCGCAATTTTATAATAATGATATCAGATATAGAGATTAAACCCCAAAATATTCTTTTTAGTGCACACTTTTATACGGTAAAGTAAATTTAGAGGTTTTTGAATAGTGCTTCATGATATATTGAATTACAAAATATTCTATAAAATTCCAATCAAATTACAATTTTTCTTATTCATATCTCGGGAATATTTCTAAAGGCGTGACAATAGTATCCCCCTTACTAAAAAAGTAGTATATAAAACCAGTAACGACAATAAGTTGAACATAAAACAAGTGGAAACAGCATTTTCTTTTGAAAAAGTGCTGTCCTCGGGATGAAACGAGCCGATTATTGAAATTACCGGCCATCAAACTCGGGAAAATCACACATACACTTAGGAAAATTGTCCCCAGACCGTGTTTTATCAGCTCTTAGTACTTTTTTGTGTTTTCAACGAGCGATGAAAACGGGACGTATCGCCATTGGGGCTTCTTGTAATCGTAAAACTAATCGGAAGATCTCGTTTACGTTTTTTTCGTGACAGTTGCCAGGATTTCTTTATCGGACCGATAGTGATTTCCTTACTATCAAGGTTTTACTGAGTAACTAAATAATTTATTTTCAAATAACACGAAATCTGTCACCAGTTAGGTTCAAGGTATATTTAGAAAAAACTTAAAAACTCTTTTCCAGATTTATTGGTGCACTAAATTTGATTTTTAACCATGTAAAGTCAATTTTTCTCTTTCAATTAAACCAAAAACTGTAGTTCTTCAAGCTGTTGCTCAGATAAACATAACTATATTATTACCTTACACCAAGGCTGCTCGACCTTTTGAAGAGTCGGCTCAAACGGTGGATCCAGTCGTTAACGACGGGCCACTTACATTTCCTGTTTCTCTCAGGACAAGCGCAATAAAAGCTTAATTATTAAGAAATTAAAATTGAATTATTGTTTACTAGGAACAAATTGTATCTTATTCTAAAATCTGAAAGAAACAAAATTGAAAATTGAAATCCAGGGTAATTTGTTTATACAATCAATGTGATTTCTGCCATTGTTTGTCTTTTAATAATTTACTTATTTTTGGCGACAAATCCGACGTTGACAGTAACAACAAGTCACAAATATGTTGCTCAGTTAAGGATGTGCGGTATTTATTTTTTACATAATTAAGATTTGAAAAATCCTTTTTGCATACATAGGTTGATCCAAAACTACTTAAAAACTGTAAAGCCAGGTCAGTTATTGCTGGAAATTCTCCTTTTCGTACCAATTTCCAGAAATCTGCAAAATCTTCTGAAGAATTTTGTGCTTTCGAAGTCGATTTGTTAGCAGAAAGGTTTTTCGACGTGTCAAGTTCTAATTGAATATTGACAGGATAAGTTAGGATTTATAAAAATTTGTACATTCTGTTTTTTACTCTCGAAATTTTGAAATCTCCTCTCAAATTACTGTAATAAACATTTAATTTTAGATTGGTATTTAAAGTAATCAACAGAAACAGTATTGAGCTCCTCTTCCAAATGTTTAAGTGTGGGGAAGAGAGCTAATTGAAAAGAGATTCAATTTTGCTTTGAATCCGCATATCAAATTGAATATAGTCGAATGTGAACACTCTTTACCATATAATTTGAGATTCAAAATATTGAGGTAATTAGTAATGTCAACAAGAAATGCAACATCACTCAACCAGAATGTATTCTTCAGTAAATCAACTTCGAATGGTAAAGCCCCTTTCTGCTCTAAAAATTGCGACACCTGTTTTCGCAAGTTGAAGAAATGTTTCAACATGCTGCCTCTTGAAAGCCATTGCACAGCTCAATACAGTTGTAACTCTCCGTATTCTCTGATTTATTCTTCAAATAATAGTCCGAATAGACCTCTGTTGAGAGCTTTTGCACTACTGGATGTGCGACGCGGGATTTTTGAATTTGGTGTGTATTTTTAAACCAAACTTGCACGGACCACTTAAAATTCCTTCGCGGGCCACAGTGTGGCCCGCGGGCCTGGTGTTGAGCAGCCTGGCCTTAAACTATACAATACCTCTGCAGCCAATCTGTAAATTACGTATTTCTTCTTTGTGCGCACACAAACTTCTACGCTCTCGTTGACGCCCTCGATATGAATATATTACGAAGCGTGATATATAAACACAAAAACTGGTGCTCGCCTTTATGCTCACGTCGAATTCGCGATTATAAAAATAGCAGAAAAAAGAGGATATATAGAGAAAAAAATCTCGCGTTGTAAAGACAATCCTTATAAAATATACCTATTTGTTTTTGCCAAATTTAATAGCAATTTTAGTTATTTTGAAAGCTGCAGACACGAGATTTTTCTTTTACCATGCAAATGAAATGTCTAAGTACGAACAATCCAAACAGGGCCAGCCAAAGACTAAGGACAAGTCAAAAACAGTTTCCAAGGCGAACTCGAAGTTTGCAAAACCACCATTCCGCCTGGGGGTTTGTTTTGAACAGAAATAATACAATTTCCATTATTTTCCTAGGTGACAATATTTGCACATATGTTTTGGACTTTCTCTTCATATAGTGTATCTTTATGTCACCAAAGTTTCTTTACTATTCACGATTCGAATATAATGTTCAAAACGCAACTTATCCGTTCTATCCAGCAGCTATTTTGGATTAAGAGCCGTGAAAGTAATTGTTCTCCTCCAAGGAGTTGTGAGATAACTCTTAGAAATCTTGAAGGCTTACTAGAATTTGAAGCAAGCAAGACGGCGAGTATCAGAACTTCATGATCTGCAATTTTTGCACCCATCTTGCAGGCTAGGTTTTGTTTGCAAATTTTAAACAATAAAGTGTGTGAAAAGATCCAACAAGCTACAGCATCACTGGGAAATGTTCATTGAATAAATAATTGCACCCATCCTAAAAAGGACGTTGCAGATCAAAATAATCTGAATTGGAATAGTACATGAACCGATTAGTATATAAAGAAAGATGACAACCGATTTGGTGAAGATAATACAGAACAAAAGATGGTATTCGAAAGTACTAGCACGAAAAACGTGATGCGTTGGCCGTGCAAGATTAAAAGGAAGAAACAGAATCGTCCTAAAATAAAGATAAAGAGGAAAAGTGCAATTATGATTAAGAGCGTTGAATGATAGAGGTCAGCAAAACGTTTCAAGGCAATTATTTGATATTTCACAATTAATATCGAGTTTATTTCGTTGGCTTCAGATACATTTTTTACTTGTTTTACCCTACATTTAATAATCTATCTCTGTTTGATCGAATATTTAATTGGAAACCGTTTAAACATTCCAAATAGGTTAGTCTACATTTATCTATATCACCAAAACGGATCTTTCTTTGGTTGAATTCCCGATGCCGCCAGTGCGCTTTAATTAGAAATGTTGTGCACTTATTTCCCGATTGCCATGCAACGTTTCAGATTGACGAAATGATACTCCGTTCCGTTTTTGAACAAGCCGAGAACAGTTAATTAACTTTTCTGAAAAAATGTTTGTAATTTCTAGATATTATCATGGAATTTCTCCAGCAACCGAATTCATCGGGTTAATTATAATTGGAATAATTAATAATAGATTGTATGCGTACTCATTTGGCTATTCTATGGAGAATAACACTTTTTGACAAATAGAAAGTAACAGTTTTGATAGAAAAGCGAATTAGTCGGCGAGCTGTTGCTAGACAACTGAGTTTAAAAGAAGCGCAGCGGTTAAAATAGTATGTTAATTTGGGACCAGGATCTTCTAAGACGACTTGGAATAGGCAAGTAAAGATATACAACGGATCGTAATGATCGCAATAATAAGAAATCAGTGCCTGAGTGGAACAACAGAAAAACTCTGCAGGCAAATTTACCCTCATTTTCATATGGGAATATTGGGGAGTCTGTACTAGGACCAGAATATGTGTCTATGTTAACGACAAAAGAAGAAAATTGTTTCTAGGATCAGCGAGCTGCTGTATTGAATACAGGATTACTTATAGCGGCGATTTTTGCAAAGATATCGCAGTATTATAAGGACAATATTAAGAAATCAGTGCCTAAGTGGAAAAACAGAAAAACTCTGCAGGCAAATTTACCCTCATTTTCATATGGGAATATTGGGGGGTGTGTACTAGGACCAGAATATGTGTCTATGTTAACGACAAAAGAAGAAAATTGTTTCTAGGATCAGCGAGCTGCTGTATTGAATACAGGATTACTTATAGCGGCGATTTTTGCAAAGATATCGCAGTATTATAAGGACAATATTAAGAAATCAGTGCCTAAGTGGAAAAACAGAAAAACTCTGCAGGCAAATTTACCCTCATTTTCATATGGGAATATTGGGGAGTCTGTACTAGGACCAGAATATGTGTCTATGTTAACGACAAAAGAAGAAAATTGTTTCTAGGATCTGCGAGCTGCTGTATTGAATACAGGATTACTTATAGCGGCGATTTTTGCTTGGTCTGAGTGCCATTTCTGTGAGAGAACGAACCAACCCTGTTTCCATAGGTAGTCGTGATCATAGAGACGTGTTTTACCGAGTTCTAGGTCCTTGGAAGGGATTTTATCAAATCTTGTGGTACTACACACAAAATAGGGGACGAATTTATGTTTATGCATGATAATGCGAGCGAACACACACACACACTGTAAGAATCATGAATCTGATCGAAAATTATGAGTTGAGCTTAAATTCGTGTCCTAACTTCGATCGCAATAGAAAAAGAATGACTTTATATCCCACAAGAAATAATATCGAGCTTGATTAGATCACATTTAGTCCAGTCAAAATACATATTTGACTTAGGCAAAATTCGCATAGAGCTGAAAATTGATAGAGACGTTAAATACATCATTATAAATGATTCGATCTTACTTCTGCGAAAAATTTTATTCAATGTCAAAAGTAATTAATTAAGGTTTTTTCCGTTTTTCTCGAAAACAGTAAGTATTATCGTGAAAGTATGTTAGACAAAAGCTGTAGATCATATAATTTTCTACAAAAATGGTCCAGTCACTTTTTCTCTTAGGACTCACCATTCGTGAGATATCGCGGTTTTAATCATTAGAAAATTCATATTTTACATATACATTTCCGCACCACCTATGAGTGGTTTCCCCAGTAGGTATACCTCACGATCTATTGTAATAAAGAAAGTTTGATCAGATCGTATTAATTGAAAGAATAGTAATATTGCTAACGATTAAAGTGGAATAAAGTTTTTTTCTACATGTTATTATATAAGATGATTGTCTAATTTTACTTCGACAATTATTTCTTAATCTTCTTGCAGAATTTCTGTTCGCTGTTCTAAGAAAAGGGATGCATCATTAATATCATAAATATCTTCATCTGTTGTATTTGTTTCAATATTGGAGCAAGTCTGACTCTGACAATTGATGCCATTTACAAAAAATAGTGTTGAGTAGTTTTTCTGGAGCAGTCGGGTTTAAAGTTTGAAATGGCTCCAAATAATTATCTGTTAATTTCCAACCCCATTCTTCTGGGTCCAGCTTAGCCACACTTAAACTTGACAATACACACGATACAAGTGTTGAAAGGCAGTAGCAGATGTTGGAGGCAGACAAGACAACTGCACTGTTTTATTGTTCCAAGCGGATTTTACAAACTTCAAATATCTATATTTGTCTATGGAATCAGTTTTTTTGGAGCACCATATATTGCAAGAAGAAAACAAATTCCATTTGTAACGATGTCGTGTGGAGAAGAGTCAATGTTTGTAAATACTTCTACGCAATGAATTCAATCATTACGTTTCTCAAACAATTTAAATACTGATGTTTTACCTCTTTTAAAAATTGCTGATGTAGTTTCGCATGTAAAAATAAAATATGAGCTTGAAATTTCGGATATGCAGTCAGACTTTGTGATTAATATATTGTTGATTGTACTTGAGCTTTCCCAGGTTTTAAAAAGTAAACAATTTTTTCATTTGGAGTCCGTGCAGTCGGTAATATCAACAAATCAACATCTTCCCCAACAACGACGGTGGTATTTGAACTTTTCCATTGTTCTATTGCTGTTTCAATTATAAGGACATCAGCATTTGCAAGAAATTGTTGTTGGTTTGGAACTTTCATAGATCGATCAAAAACGATATCAACAGATGAAGATGTTTTTGTAGTCCGACGACGTTGTTCTGCAGCTTTAATATATTTCGTATGATTAGTATAGCCATCAAATACAATCGTACTGTTATGACCAAAATGTCTTTGTACATACTAAACATAATCTTCAAAAATAGTATGAAATGTTTCATCTCGATCCAATACAACAAGGTGTAATAGATACCCTCCTTCGATGATGTCGGAGTTTAAACATTCAAAGCAATTATAAAGAGCTGACTTCATAGTTTTATGCATTCCTATTTCATCAAAGAGTGATAATGGGTAAGGAGCTAATTCATAAGCGAAGAATGTTTCAAGTTCATCTTCGAATGTCTTAGTAATGCTCAATTTTCTAATGATTAAAACCGCAATATCTCATGAATGGTGAGACGTAAGAGAAAACGTGACTGGACCATTTTTGTAGAAAATTGTACGATCTACAACTTTTGTCTAACATACTTTCACGATAATACTTGTACTTTTGACCTTGATTAAAATTTTTTGCAGAAGTAGGATCGAAAGGGACTGTTGACATTTCATTTATGATGATGTATTTAACGTCTCGGTCAATTTTCAGCTCTATGCGAATTTTGGCTAAGTCAAAAGTCTATTTTGACTGGACTAAATGTGATCTAATCAAGCTCGATATTATTTCTTGTGGGATATACGATAATACTTGTACTTTTGACCTTGATTAAAATTTTTTGCAGAAGTAGGATCGAAAGGGACTGTTGACATTTCATTTATGATGATGTATTTAACGTCTCGGTCAATTTTCAGCTCTATGCGAATTTTGGCTAAGTCAAAAGTCTATTTTGACTGGACTAAATGTGATCTAATCAAGCTCGATATTATTTCTTGTGGGATATACGATAATACTTGTACTTTTGACCTTGATTAAAATTTTTTGCAGAAGTAGGATCGAAAGGGACTGTTGACATTTCATTTATGATGATGTATTCAACGTCTCGGTCAATTTTCAGCTCTATGCGAATTTTGGCTAAGTCAAAAGTCTATTTTGACTGGACTAAATGTGATCTAATCAAGCTCGATATTATTTCTTGTGGGATATACGATAATACTTGTACTTTTGACCTTGATTAAAATTTTTTGCAGAAGTAGGATCGAAGGGGACTGTTGACATTTCATTTATGATGATGTATTCAACGTCTCGGTCAATTTTCAGCTCTATGCGAATTTTGGCTAAGTCAAAAGTCTATTTTGACTGGACTAAATGTGATCTAATCAAGCTCGATATTATTTCTTGTGGGATATACGATAATACTTGTACTTTTGACCTTGATTAAAATTTTTTGCAGAAGTAGGATCGAAGGGGACTGTTGACATTTCATTTATGATGATGTATTCAACGTCTCGGTCAATTTTCAGCGCTATGCGAATTTTGGCTAAGTTATGACTTATTTTTGTCTATTTTGACTGGATTACTTATCGTATTATAGCTGGAGGAGGTCTTTTTAATATTAAAAACCAATGTTAATTCAGATAATTGTTATTTTTTTGGATAATATAAGTTATTTTACGAATTTCCATCCAATGAATGTTAATAAACCAGAATGAATATTGGAGTGTTAGCTTTTACTAATTTTTTTATTGTACTTCTTAACCGTCTGGTTAATTTCAGTTAGGTATGTTCATCTGTCTTTTATATTACCTTATATTTGCCTTGTAGAATACCAAAACGGATGTAGGCTTTTTGGCAGACAAATAACGGCGAATTTATTCAATTATTCAAATTTAGGACATGGAAGTACCAATTTATTTTGTCGGTGGGACATTAAGGTTTATAGCATCAAAAATATATTGACGTTGAAATAAATAAAACTTCATAAAAAAAGAGAATGCACAATTTCAATAGTGGAAATGTATTCGAAATTGAAAGCGACTATGATACAAAAAAATCAAATAAAATAAATATGAGGTTGTTAACAAAATTCTCCTCTCTTCTTCTCCCTCCAACATTCTATGGTTTTCTTCTTTCTTCGATAAGTACAGTTTTAGCGGCATATGTGTTTTTGGTGCTTAATTTCTTTACTTTAATAAAATTCTATTATATTTTTCCACTTTTCCAAAACTTGACTCTTCTATTTTTACGACAGTTCCATTCAAGGGCGTCGCCAGCTTATGACTAAGGGAGGGCAATGGAGTAATATTATGAAGGATAAAAAATACGAACGCCTGGTACGAAGTATGAAGCGTTACACTTTGGAAGTCTTTGCCTCGATGACGATTGTATAAAAATTAACAAGCCCTCGACAGCACAATAACTAAATTAAACTTTTAAACACAGTAATTATTATTTATTTATTAAAACATAACCTGTGGGGATTTTTTGCAAAGCTTTCAACTTTATCATTAACATTATTCAGGTTTTTATTTATTATAGCTCTGTGTACACTCATTAAGGCGATTTTCTGCCATGTTTTTAGTCTTCTTAAGCTGATAAATGATCGCTCTACTGTACTGGTCGTGCATGATAAAGCGAACAAGATTTTTAATGCTTTTTCCGTATCGGTAAAGAATGAACTTGTTTCTTTTAGGACATCAACAACTGTTAGATTTGTTAGATTAAGCCTATCGTGCAACAATTGCTGCCAAAGATCGATTTAATTCTTTATGCTCGGTATATCAGTCGTCATCTTTTGCATCTGCGTCTCTTGTGTGTTTCTTCAGCAAAACGTACTTCAAGGCAGGTGATAATTGAATCCAAGTATGGCGTTACTAAACACCTCTTCCAATATTCTGCTTCTATGACGTTGTTTCCCCGTAATATGCGGCTTTCTCTGCAACTACATCAGCTTCCTTTATAATTTCGTTAGTCACTTTTTCCGGATTTTCACGGCGGTTTTTAATTAAAAGTAAAATCCTTTTAACCTGGTCCGAGGCTTTGACCACGTCCAAAGCGACAGATTGGAGTAGGTTGACAACATAATTCCGAGAATAGAAGAAATTCTGGAAGTGGCCGCATATGCAGCTGGAAGGCACTATTTCCTTCCTGAGATAATGTTTGTAAGACTTCCAGAATTACTGGAAGATTTTCTTTAAAAACTCTGATGGTTTTGTATTAGATATCAACTTCTGGTGGTTCCCATGGCATTTCTAATTTCAGGAAATGAATTCAGTTTGTGGGACGAGCAATGAAAGTAGAGGGCTTTGGTGTACTTTTTGCTTAAGATCTTTTAGCTCATTGAATCCGATAAACATTTCTTGGACTTTGTCATGCAGATCTTATTAATAGGTAAGGATGTCAATTGCTCGTACGGCCTTAGGACTTTGGTCGCTTTGCGGCTAGCTACATTTGATCTTTCTTCTTGCACTTCTGTTTATGTTTATTTCTGATCCTTTTTTGCATCTTATTATCTTCAGTTCTCGATATAAATGTTGTGCCATTTACATATACCACTAACTGCACGAAAGTTTGCGCAATGGTCCTTTCGATTGCATCCTGTTCTATTATTCCTTCTAAAGCTACATATAATAGCGTTGCATCTGTATTATATATAATTTTGAAAATTTGAAACTTTTATTGAAACCATTCTTAGTTATTCATCTTTTGTTTTAATTCTTTTTTGACATTTTCCGGAATTAATTCCCCGCTATCATCTTATCGTACGTTACTGCTTTTGGGGGGAAAAGAGGGCGGATTGTAGAGTAAGAGTGAAGGGGTAGACAACAACTCGTCGAAATTATTCAAACAGATGTAAACGCAGAAAGGATTGATGCGCTGATTTTGGATCGAGACTGGCGCTGGATAAATGTATTCATTGGATTGCCGGTTTATTTACATAGAACAACCTCTTTCTATACAATGAGAATGTTATAGCATTGTTTTGTTTTCCTCTTTTACTGAATTTCATTACTAGAAACTTTTCTGCGAGATATATTTCCCAAATTTTACAATAATATGCAAAAATAATACGATGGGTTGTAATTATGATGAGGGCGAACGAATCAAATAATTGGAAGATGGAAAAACAGATATAAAGATAGCAAACTTAGTAAGAAAAGTCAATCAAATATACTGTGGTGTAAATAAGACGATATTCGCGGAGATACGAATAGATGAAGACATAAAAATGAAGGTGTACAACTCGACCTTAGTACCTACCTAAATATATGGAAGTGAAACTTAGGTAATCAATAAAAGGTATCAGCGGTGATAAAACAACTTAGGAAAACAAGAATGGACAAGATAAGGAGTGAGATTATATGAGAGGATTATAGAAAAACTCAAACGGGAACAAAAAAGAAATAGGTAATAAAGTAGTTGGAATATGTTTGAATTTGTATTGGCACTTAAAGAAAAGAACACTACGAAGCCTAATACGAAAAGTAAGGTTACAAAGACGCAGAAAACCTTGGCTACAAGTAGCACAAATACGATAAATATGGATAAATAATGTCCCAGCACAATTACTTTTTGTTTTGTAGTTTCTTTACACTGTTGAGTTCATTTTTTCGACTGTTTTTTGGTTCTGGACTATAATGGTGCATACAAGTTTTATATACTGTCACATATCAATGTAAAAATTACCTTGGATTAAGGTTAAAGTTATCCAAACATTTCTACAATTTTTAATGCTAGCTTTTGACCAGCATTAAGCAATCGACGAACCCATCTTTTATGCAATATTTTGCAAAGTATTTCGGTTAAAATATTCAATTCATTATTTATCTCAATTACAAGGATGGTTCCAGAAGTACCTGACCTGGCCTGGAAAATACTTTTACTTAAAAGCAGAACTGGATTCTATTCTGGATGAGACTGCTCCTTCTCGAAATTAATGAACATCGCTGGGAAAAGGGTGTGGAGCTAAAAGGAGATTATATATAAAAATAAAAAGATTGTTTTCATACTTTTTCTTTTACATTTTAATCTTATATAATTTTTTTATTTTACTTGTGACTTAAATAGATATTAATAATTCTTGCTTATTGTGTTTATTCTATTTAGTGCCTTTGGTATTATAATTTCAAATAACTTACTTACGTATTGCTGATTTTATTTTTTTTTTAAATATTTTTCAAAAACTATATTAATATGAGATTAAAATAAAATCAATGTTTACTCCAATAAAATTTAAAATACTTCTTCTTTTACTAGTTATTGTATTTAAATGTATTCAACCATTTTGCATAAAAGTAAATAAAAAATAAATAACCACATCTGAATAAAACGTCGACTGATTCAATGGTTGAGATAAACCGTTATTGTTTTCTCAAAGTTTTATTGAATGAATGATGACTGGAAAGGATTGAAACCTCGAATCAGAGAATCAGAAAAGAGCGTAGCACGGATAATACACTGTCGACCGGTAGGAATAAGAGAGGTACATGACAGATGACAGGTGACTGATGGGCGATTCAATACGATAAAACTCAAACAAACGCGTACATAAAAATATACGATCCGATACACTGAATACTAGGGTTACAATAAACATTGAATAACATGCAATATGTTGATATAATTTCGAATTTTAAACGTGCCATCAAAGGAGTAGAAATAAAAATTCGATAAATGAAAAAAATACTCTAGAAAGTGAACATTTAACAAAGTATAAATATCAATAATATGTTGCGAAGTATTTTATTGAAATAGTATACATACTACATAAAAGTGTTGTTTAAACATTTTTCAATCTCACAAAGTCTATAATACTTAGTACAGCGATGCTCTAATTTTTCAACCCTTTTCAAATGGTGGTTGCCGTCTTTCTCCTGAAAATAGACATTTATGTATATGATAACGTTCTTGTCTGATGAAAAACTCTTCTTCTAGTGAAATTTCAATGAAAATAATTGATAAATACATTATTATGATTATCCCAAACATGGTTGAGGTAATTTTTCTGTTAAAACGTTTTTTTGTTCGGAATTACTCCACCCTTTACGACCCAGTGCCTCGACTTTTTCATCGAGTGTAATGATGGATCCAGGTTTCATCTATCGTTATCAGTCGATTTACAACATCCAAACCATTTTCCTTAAACCACGTCAAGTCCTAAAAAGGTTCAATCCGTGGCGCTTTTAGTCTAAAGTAAGTAAACGCGGCACATGGTAAATGTATTTCTTTGATATGTCTGACGATAGCCTTTTCCATATCTCTAACTTCACTTGCTGAGATTTTTCCATGATCTCACCGGTAGCTGCAGTTGATTCGGCCACGTTTCGAGTTGAGCGGCCGAAGTACTCAGGTCCACACGTATAACATTTTAGACGATTGCTGTTGACTGACAGCTTTAGTTTAAACTTTGTGAGTCTACATAATAGCTCGACAAGTTAGAAAGTGTATTAAGACCCTATTAGAAGAAAAATATGAAGTTATGGAAGAGGAAATTAACAAAGTACTTAGAATATGGGTTAAAGATTGGTTGTTTCTTGTTAAGCAAACGAAAAACCCAACAAAACAATCAACAACAGGACAAACTCTTCACCTATCCTCGAAACTGAGCAGGGAACAGACATTTAGTTGGGGCAAATTGTGGACACACCAATTAGATTTTCAATTTCAATTAAGCGAGAAAAAGGCCGAGTGTAAATATTAGAAGAAATGAAAAACACCAGGTCTTCTCGGAAACTATGACTTGAGGTTAGGTAGATTATCTATCAGATGATTGTGGAAATTTCAAAATTAATTTTGATTTTTATTACTTTTTTTGCGTTAATTTTTCCATGATATTTATTTAGTAATATTTAATAATAATTACTAGCTTTTACCCGCGGCTTCGCTCGCATCGAATCCATTAAATAAGTATCAGAAATCATTATAATAGAGAAGAACGAACTCTGTAGCTATATTAGAACCTGAGATATAGATCATTGAATGTAGAGAAATTGTCAAAAACCTACAAAAATCCATAACTCCACATTGAATGTCCGCGCCTAGCTCCTCTCCAACTCAACTGATTTAAGTGTTCAAAAACTCAAAAGAAAGAAAGTGTTCCAGCCAGTGTTCTTAATTCAAAACGAACTCTGTAGCTATATTAGAACCTGAGATATAGATCTTTGAATGTAGAAAAATTGCCAAAAACCTACAAAAATCCATAACTCCACGTTGAATGTTCGCGCCTAGCTCCTCTCCAACTCAACCGATTCAAGTATTCAAAAACTCAAAAGAAAGAAGGAGTATCAGCGAGTGTTCTTAAACCAAAACAAAGTCTCTAACTTGAATAGAACCTGAGATATTGAGGATAGAACGTGTGTATGTGAAAAACTCCCATGAGTAATGTATAGGGGGACATCGCATTTGAGAATGGTGAAAATTAGATAAAATCCGATGGTTGATGGCTGATCTGTGCATCAATACCTTTCATTGAAAAAAAGAAATTAAGCAAATCGCTTGGGTAGAACGCCTGAACGGACTCGGAATGGAAATCATCAATTTTTTTAATATATAAGATTGAGCAATTATTAACGATTTACCTACTCACAGCTACTAGCATTTACCCACTGGTCTACCAGGATCATAATGTATGACTCTGACTTGATTACCTCGACCAATTTCCAAACAACATTGACCAAGAACCGGATTAATTTCCCAACGTTCAGATCATGATTAGGTTAACCAGATCTTAGGTCCTAACGTAACACTTGGTTTTCCAAAACCGTTAACATTTTCTGAAGAAGTAAAAACTTTTGTAAGGAAGATCATACCGAGCTTTTTTAAGAATGAAATTCCAATAAGAGGGTTGCCGTTTCAACCAATTGTCGAAGCATTTTTTCCATTCCAATTGAGGTACCTCCAAAACATGTGATTCGAACGCATAAATCAATTCTTCAAAGATTGCACGGTGGATGATCCATCAGTTCGATATTGAGTGTTGAAAAACATTTTTGGTTAATCTGATTGGAGAATGATTCGTCTTCTGCGATTGGTTTCCCTGATTCCCGATTCTCTAGATTCGAGATGGTGCTTCATCACCAAAAGTCGATGCGCGTTGATCGGGACCCTACCGTTGGTTGGTAATCTACGTTAAAAGTCATAGAAAATCATCGCACAAAATGTTCGCTGTTCTAAGTACGTTCACCATTCAAAATGTCAAACTTTATGATGACAATGTCAGATTTGATATATTCACATCAATGTTGCCATATCTCAAAACTTGAGTAGCAACCCTCGTACTAAATCGAATGGATTCTATTTAGTACAAAATTAAATACTATCGAGATTTTGAGTACTTTTTTGGTAAAGGAATTGAATGCTAGATATTTAGACATTCATGCGAACGACTTCAAAATCAGTTTGATAAGTATGAAGTTTACGAAAAAGAATTTTGATTTTAAATGAGAATAGTTGTATGGCATAAATTTAATTCGATTCACAATAATTTTCAATAATATAAAAAATGTAGTTAACAAGGAAACAATATTTTTATTTTGTATTGTTGGTATACTTGTATAATTCAAAGCTTCCTATTATATTCATTGGATATCTTGATAAACTACCTAGTAGTTTGAACTGAATTATACACATGTATTGTTGTAAATTGTACAATATTCCGGTAACTAATTAAACCGAATACCCACAGCGTGAGAATTCAGTAGCTACACCAAATTCGGAGTTTGGTTCGAGATAAGACAGCAATTTCAACAAACTTTTCTCTATTTACCTTCACCCGGTCTTTTATAAAGCAAATAAAGCACTAAAAGCTGAATTAGTGGAAACATACAAACAATATGTTTATATGACACACGTTGATATTATCTCTTTAAAAGAGAAGTCGTAAAATTTATCCTCTACCACAAACATTAGGTTTTATTGTACGTTGGTAATTATGCCACATACTTAATTCTATTTTCTATTTACATCATATCTTATTTATGTATTATGATTTCATATTGTTTATTAGTATAAATCAAATAATAATTCGTTTTAAAATGTTTCAACAGGTACTAGGGAATGAAAATTTCGCAGCGCATGTATTACTTGATAATATTATTATTTTACGTTTTGATTGTGTGTAATATTTTTTCAATACAAATACAAACTTGAATTTCGAGTGTTTCATTTGTGAGATGCTAGCTCAAAATTTCACAGCATCTATTTAGATTCTAAAAGTGCCTTTGGTTCATTACATACCATACTAACTAGAAATGGATTGTCCCAAAAAAAAAACTAGTAACACTGTTCGATATGACTTTAACTACAGCTATAATTTCAGAATTTAAACTAAATAGAGGAATCAAACAGGTGGACCTTCTGTCTCCGAACATATTTGATTTAGTGGTCGAAAGCTTATTATTGCGAACCAATGACAAATTATGGTACATATAGACGATGTTGGGATAATAGCAAAAACAAAAGATAAATTAAGTACTAATAGGCTAGACAAGGAAGTACAAGTATTCTGTTTTGTATAAATGAAGGCGAAATAAAGTATATCGAGAAAGAAAGACAAATAATTATATTTTTGATAGAATCGAGACAATATACGGGTTGCTATTTTACTTTTGATATAGACAAATAAAAACAAATATTCTTCATTAAGATTGATACACTTTTTCATGCGTTTGAACCAATTGTCCATTCCGACTGCTTCATCAGGTGTAGAAAAACGTTGACCTTGCAATTTATTTTTGATCTGCGGGAAAAGGTGCCAAGCCGTAGACGATCCATCAATTCGATGTTTTGATTGTTCAAAATAGTTTTTGTTTGAACTCATATTCTCTGATTATCTTAGTGGAGAATGATTCTGCCTCTTTAGCGTCTTATTGGTTTCCGATTAATTCTGCCATACAAACGTTGCTGTACCGTTTAGAATTGACCATTCTACGTTGCTCTACGGTGGCGACATGTCCAATTATTCAGATAAAAAGTGCTTCGTGCGCTAACAACTTTTGTTAGATTCGATATTGTTAAATTTCGTATTCATATGCATGTACCTGATCCATAATCCTGCCACGAAGCACCGAGATTGAATTTTTTCAGCAATCCTTTATACCTATCGACACGACGAGGTTCTTTTTGAGCGATTGTCAAATTATGTTATATCTTTTTGACAGCCAAATGGTCATGCAATATTGAATGTATGCGAGTGGAGCTAATGCCCAAGTGTACCTAAATCTCATCGTATATCACTTGACGATCTTTCAATATCAGTTTAGACACAGCACCGATGTCTGGCACAACAGTCGATTTTGGACGACCTTTACTGACGACGACTGAATTCGGATTTTATATTGACACACTGCTGTTGGTTTAATCCACGTCGAATGTCGTAATGTTTCAAATTTACACATTTAAGAACATAGGTACCTACATAATACACACATAGGTACCATTCATTAACTTTTATATAACCAGTTTCAACGAAACCTGTGAATCCACTTCTCGTCAAATTGGGTGTCTAACTGATTCTTGTTAAGTTTTTCAAACTCTATCGAGCCTTAAAAACTTAGAATATAGCAATAACTATAAGAACTTTCTTCTATTATGTAGAGGCACCAAACTTCATTTATTACTTAAGCTAATAAAACATATACGTTTTATGATGTCTGTACGTCTTCTGATCCTACCTTTGAACAAGATTCATAACGTTGCTCTCTTCAGTGCTCTTTATCGACCTACTTTGTCCAAGTTAAACCAATTACTTTGTTTATTTCGTTGGTCTGGTTTTCTTTGCCCAATTTTATAATGTTTAATTATAGAGGAGGATTAAAAAAGATGGGAATGAGCGAAAGGGAGACCGATCCTTAAACAGAAATTAGAAATCAAGATCTTTCATCGATATAGAGCAGTGTTTAAAAGTAAAATTTCAATTCTCATTTGTATTTGATATTCTACGGGCTGTGTCTATCTCCGCAACAGGTTTTATGTAATTTGATTGAGAACCAACCCAGAAACTGTTCACTTAACAGTGAAACGTGACTTTACCAATTGTCAAATTTTCTAATGACGACGAAATATATATCAAATTATCACTCTGTATATGTTTTTTGTCTGGTAATTTAAGTAGCACTGTATTTTTGCTAGTGTGTTTTTACTTCCATTCATCTTGAACAATGATGTAAAATATCTCACTGTCTAAAATGAAGAATAGTTTATGGTTTGGAATAAAATAAATAGTTAGGAACGTGATTAGTGACAAGTTGACAGTGTGACAGACAGACGGACGCGTCCGCCCTGCAGGTGCCCCATGACCGGTCTAGTAGTCACTCAAAAGTGATCCAAGAGATTGATGGCTCCGATCAGTTAGATGCAGAGGGAAGATCCGTTACAAAATAGTTATTTTGGAACGTTTTAAAGAATTATGGGAGAAATTTATCTTTATTTACATTCAGTACGTAAAGAAATCTTTTGTGTGGCAATTATTATAAATGAAAAACAATTTTTTAACGATTCTGGCAAATTCTTCGTGAAAGTTATAGAAATAGTTTAAAGATTTATAAAAAACGAAGTTTATGCATATATGTAATGCTTCATTATGGACAATTTCTGTAAGCGGCAGCTGTTCCGACTAAGAAAGACATAATGATAACGCTTTCTCTATCCTCCGAGGTTCCAGCTCGTCTCTGCGCATTCCCAAGCATGCGCAGTATAGATAAAGTGTCTCGAACGAGAGAGAAAATGAATACGTAGAGACGTTTTTTACCATAAGAACTGTCCGTATAGGAGTATTAAAAATATGAATTTATGTAACTATAAAAGTGATTGACAGATAGGTGTAAGTTTAGATCCGTTTTCAGGAAGATATTTAAATTATACTAACACTCACAATAATATAGCTTAAGGTAAACAAATAAACGTCCCTGAAGACGATAATTTGGTGATCGAAAGTGTGGTCAAAATGTAATCGTGTTCTGTGATATTATGAACGTGTCTCTTGAACTTGAATATCGGTTTTTATGACGTGTAAAAATATCTTTCGAAAAAGGTTCCCATCTCTACGAATTGATTGATAGTCGGTTCGGTAGTAATAGAGTGGTGAAACTGAGATTGATGTAAAAATAATATGTGAAAATCACAGTGACTGGCTACAAATTGTAGAGGATGCTATTTTTTATTTCACTACCTGTCGACGATAAACAGATAAGCAAGACAAACGCCGTTTTAATGTCGGTTATTTTGACCCTTATATTTATACGTGACTAAACAAAGTTTTAAATAACCCCAAAAGATCTTATGACAGGAATTATCAGTGAGGATGGGAAACTTTGTAAGCAAGTTAATTGAATAATAGTATATTATTGTGACGTTATGGTGATTATCCAGAATATACTTTTTAGTATCCAGTAGAAATCCCATAGTGTGGATGACTTCTATTTCTTGTTTAATTCATTAAAATACTTTAGTGTGTTTATATATATATACGATATATATTCTCTTTGAGTTTGTACATAACAGATTTCTCTTTAAGATTTTCTGTTATTTTATTTAAAATATGAATGACATGACGACATAATACATTATCGAAATATTTCAATAACCATCTAAAAATATAATAAATAATATTATATATTAAGTACTTGGTGATGATTGTAACACTGTTTACGTAGGACAGACATGTCAGTATTTAGAAAATAGATTAAAAAGTCATAAATACGATAAAAAAATAAAACTGCATCAACTAGAAGTTTCATGGCTGGATATATTGATAAAAGTTTCTTTTTATATCTCTTATTTAGAGAAAACAGATATTCCAGTCTTTGGGTCAAGTAAAGTGTAGTATGTTTAATTAATACATATATTTTTCACAGTTAAAATATCAAAAAATCACATACATCCAGTTATGAAATTTTAGAAGAAGAAAAACGAATATAAAAGATTTAAAGGCTTGAGTGAAATGTACTCAATATATAAATTATTATATGTAACTATGAATAATCCAATTTAGGGCTGCTACTACAATATGACAACTAACTGGGATCAAATAGATTTTTATTTTGATATCGATATGTTAACTTAAGAATTTTTCAAACAAAAACATCCAGTTTTCTTGCAGACGTTGCATTAATTAATATGAGTATTGAATTAGTTGGACTATATTATATTATACCGACAAGCTGTTTAGTTCATTCATTTTGGCCATTGCAATAACGGATGTGTGAGCTGGTGGATTGTCTTGATGAAACAACACTTTCTTCTTAGCCAAATGCGGCCGTTTTTGCTTGATTTCTTCGCTCGAACGTTGCAATAAGTTCAAATAATACTCGTCGCTAATATTTTCAAGATAGTCTTGCCTGTACTTGGAACGGACTTTGCCTGCACTTGGAACGGTCTTTGCCTTCTTTGGAGTCGGTTCTCCCTTTTTTAGTCCATTGTTTTGATTGTTTTTTGATTTCGAGAATGAAGCCTTTCAACTAAAAGTATTGTGTCACATAAAGATGTCCAATTTTTCCTATGATCACAAATTCATTGAAAACGATCACTATTTATGGCTGCCAAACAAATACTATACAACGGGGCGTCTTCAAACTTGAAACATATCTTGTATAGACTGTGTATTTTCTAATACATTGGTATTTTTTAATCAACGGCCGCCATTTCTAGGCCAGGCCGGGTACTGGGACCATCCACGTAAAATCACTTTATTCAGAAAAAAATTAACAGGAAGCTCCTCTCACTATTAGGCATATATAAATAAATGAACATAAACATAATCAACTCAAGATCAATTTTTGGATTTGATAAATTTGCACAATAAATTTTGAAAAAGTCAAGGTAAGAATAGTTGTCCAATTGACTAGTACTTCTTTAGAAAAATTCTTTGATTCCTTCACCTTTTTAGCGATTACTTGTAACGCGTTCTTCCTGGAAATATCTGTCAAAACAGCTGCTTTTCTCTTCATGCTCTTGACTTCTTTTTAGAGAATTTTGTTTGGGCATGGTAAAACAATTTCTGGGTAAATTTTCCTCAAACTCGTTAGTGGACCTGGACGCCAAATTATTAACTGAAGATATTTGTATTAAATGGTTGCAATCATACTGAAACCGTTCTGTTTTGTCACGTCATCGCAATAGCTCAATTATTTTTGATTGATTCAAAAATTAAGCTCAGTGATGATAGAATATAAAAAGATTCAATATACTTTATATTTATTGTGAAATGCTGCATTAACTGCGATCAAATAAGCAGATATGAAGCCCTAATGTAAAATTGGTTACAATTTGATACACATTTTGGATTAAATAATGATATCCTACCAAATATAAATACGATTCCTTCTCTTAAGACATCGTAAATCATCTCTCACCAGTGGTGGCGGCGGAACGCTGTTGCGGCACTAATTTTTGGATATTTTGAATTTAAAAAGTAAACTTAATCCTAATTTTCAGAGAAGTTCCTCCTTCTCACCTCTGCGATCGCGAATGATTCTGTTGTGAACTCCACTCCAACTATCTTATTAAGTCAGTATTTATAAAAAAATGGCTCCTTTATATTCAACATTATAAATCTGCGTATCATCGATCAAATCACTTTGACTTTCAGTCGACAATCTGTATGTAAAATATTCCAAATTCGCGTTTGTTTCTGAGGAAATGTGAATGTTTTCATCCATAGTTTTTATTTAGTCGATTTTTTTATATTTTGAAAATGATTAGTATTATCAAAAAACCTGCAATCATATCGAAATACATCCTTACATGCTTGATGAAGTTTGACGAAAATTTGAAATTTCATAACCGAATGATTTCATCTAAATTTTCTATAAGCTGGTACTGGGAAACCAATAATTAAATCGCATTACTTTCATTGCTAATTTTTTCATCTAAAAATGATTAATCGTATTTAAATGACTTCAAAGGACACGACACAAGTAAATTATGTTCAATTTTCAAGAATAAAAATGGTATTAGCATTATTATCATGCATTTTGGAAACTCTAGCCAACCTACTCGTTTTCTTTTCGAACAATTTCAATCAGCATAAATCACCAAAACGGTAATTACAATATCAAAACCGTGACTAAAATCTCGCGGTTCGTATAAATAACAGTTTGACAGTAATATCGGTGGCGAACAATCATAAAAATTCAAGCAACGCGCAGCGACTGGGGGCGGTAGAACCGGGCGGCAAATTGCTGGAATTAAGAGTATGGCACGAAAATGCATGTCTGCATGGATTTCAATTTGAATATCATTAAAAATTGAAGAATATTCAGAGGACACGTTAGACTGTTTTCTAGGAATAAATAAACCGAACAAAAAATTGTGCGTAAAAAATCTAGAATTTCCACGAAGTTCATTACTTTTTATTTCATTATAAATTATCTTTTTTAAGCCTATGTGTCGAGTTTTCAACATATATATGTAAAGCTTTAATATGGTTTATCTGTGGATTATGATGTCTATGATAGATCTGTCATGGATGTCACAAATGTCACTGTCACAAGTGTCAATTTTGACTGATTAGAATAAGATAATAGAGGTTAATTAATGTAGGTTAAGAAATATTGCTTAATTAAGAAAGATTTGATGAAATAAACGTTAAAAATGTCGTTTCTTTGTTTTTTATTTGAGATTTTGTTATGTAATATAAAACATATCACTTATGTAGTGCATTTGTCATAAAAATAAAATCTTTATTTTTTAGAACATTTGTATTTATTTCAATTAATTTGAAAATCATCTTATAAAACGACATTTGATGTTTCAACTCTTTCTTAAATAAGCAATATTTCTTGACTTACATTAATTAACTTCTATTATCTTATTAATCAGTCAAAATTGACACTTGTGACAGTGACATTTGTGACATCCATGACAGATCTACCATAGACATCATAAGCCACAAATAAATAAAATAAACCATATTAAAACTAAAGAAATACCATTTCTTTACATATATAATTTCAAACAGACATAAGGTAGAAACACAAATTAATACGAAATTAATACTGAAATATATACCTATCTATATTAAATGACCAATTGAATAAATATGAGAGAGTACAGGGAGTGAAAAAAGGAAGGACGAGATTCCCAAAATGTATGCTTGAGCTGCCATAGATAAGAGTGTGGTATCAAAAAAGACTTTAAAAAATAGGAGATAAGATAAAACAAGAAAGTTAACTAAAGAAAAAGAAGAAGAAGGTATATGATCTGATATAATAGAGAAAATATAGACTCGGAATGAGATAGAGTGGTGGAAGGAACATTTTGAGAAGCTTAAAAATGTGGATATTGAGGATAAAATAAAGAAATAATCATTAATATGGAAACGATAAAAAAAGGAAGTAGAAGAAGCAACTAAAATATTGGAGCTAGGAAAAGCACCAGTTGGAGACAACTGCTGAAATATATGGATAAAACAGGAATATATAAATTAAAAGATATACTTGATTATGCAGCAGAAAAAAATGGAACCTTCTAAATATACTACCTATATATAAATGTGACGAAAAAAGATATTGTGACAACTATCGAAGGGTGAAAATAAGAAGCATGCTAGCAAAAATGATGATTATAATATCTAATAGAGAAATATGGTCGAAGGTACTCCCAATGCGGCTTTACAGGTGGAAAACTTAGTATTTACAATTACACAATTAAATAAGAAACTAATAAAGAAAGATAAATAATGATTAAATAAATTCATGTACGCTTCATACGTTTGGAGAAAGCCTTTGATTAAATAAGAAGATAATGCAACTTTCAGTGACCTCATAGATTATTACAAGACATAGAAATAATCTTTTAACACTTCTGGAAAATTCTTTGTGAAAGTTATAGAAATAGTTCACATTTCGGTCGCAAGCAATCAGTTTCATTTTATATTTTTCTTTGAGAAATATAGTGAAATAATAATCAGATATACAGCAACTCAAATCATTGATTTAAAAACTCGAAAACTTGTACAATGAAGTTTCTGCAACAGTGTAAGTTATTCACAAACAGGCAGGGCCGGATTAAGGGGCTTGGCGGGGCTATAGCCCCGGGCCCCAGGTCCGAGAGGGCCCCGTCATTATTTTAGCCCCGGGTCTTATAAATCTTAATCCGGCCTAGCAAACAGGAAATAGAAGCACAACTAGGAAAAAACGGTACTGCTATGCAAAAGGAATGTATATAAATGAGAGTCTTCAGGGAAATAGAAAATAAAGGAAAAACAGTAGAATAAGAAATGACACAAATAGAGAAATACTACTAAAGATAAAACCAGTTAGAAATAGATATATGAAGCATATATGCAATGATTTGGACACATTTGCTGGATGCCTGAAAATAGAATATCAAAAAAAAAACGTTTGAATGAAAACTAGCAAGTAAAAATTATAGAAGAGACCAAAGGAATCTAACAGCTCACTGTAATCTCGCTTAAGATTAGATAAAAAACAATAATTAAAAACATTCAATAAAATCTAATAGTCAATTAATCCTATTAGGACAATCCTTAAAAACACTAAACTTATCTAAAACCCAGTAAAGTCAGTCCATAAAACAAAACGATCATATACCAACAAACAACATAAAAAAAACCATCAAGTGCCAAAGAAAATGCAGATTAGAAGTGTCAGCTTTCCCCAGCGCTTATCTTTACTACCCCATTCATTAGGTTAGAACCTTGTGGCAGCTAATTTTTATGGGTGTTATCTGCGGATCACAGTGACCGTTAAGAGCAAACATCGTTTTATATTTGTTCTCGTCACCTGTCGTTTGTTTTCTTTGGTCACACACTCTAGAAGGATTCTCTCGACGAATGTTTTACAGGGGGAATCATTCAACGTCAAACAAAATTTAAATATATTTTGAAACGTCGAGAGGACACGATAATTTATAAGAAGTATACAAGTTATCTCTAAGAGGCATAGTATATCTATATATTCGTTTTATGATAATAATTTACCTATACCCGATAAAACGCGTTGAAGTTTCCATTCCTGTAAATTTTTCACTTTGCAATTGAGTATTCTTGGTCTCCTCATAATTCACATACGATATTTACCACGTTTTACTAAGTGGATGACAAAAATATACTTAATTTTGGTTGAGGGACACTAAATCAGGTTATTCATGTGGCTGGTAGGTAAAAATATTCTTACCACGTAAGTTTTCAAATTTATCCGAGAGTACATCAGTTTCATAAGCAACATACAGCTTATAGACTCATTTATGTAGTGTAGCTTAGCAGGTAAATATTGTCAATTTACAATTTCTCGATCACTAGTCTGAGTCTGCGCGACCTATCCCGTTGAAGATAATTTCTAGGTTTCAAATTTAAATTGGTATTGAAATGAATATACATTCTGATCCTAAAGAATTCATTTTCTTTCTAATTGTTTAATAACCTAGTCAATAAGACCATCAATTTCTCAAATGGATTAAAAATAATATTTACAAATAATTTCGATAAATTACTTGATATTTAACTTGGAAAAGTTGGTAGTTCAATGCACACAAGTTTGACTATTTTACAATGAGCTACATGAAAAAGTGTGTGGAAAATGCTATTTAAAGTTTCAATTTTGTGTTGGTTTTTGGTTCTCTTGTAATCTGCCTCGAGTACATTTCTTCTTGTGTCATTTTCCACTTTTTCCATTTCGTAGGGTCATTCCTCCAACCAATGTGGAAAAAGTGAGCTCTGATTCATTCTTCGAAATTTTGTCCATGCAATAATTTTTTATTAAATCGGAGTCTTATCTATCTAATTACCGTGTAGTAATTACCAACTTTGATTGCGTCTTTAGATAATACAATTAGTTGGACTGCTATTTTGGTCGATGGCAAAGAACTAACGTGAAGACGATTTTGACTTGGCTATTTTTAATGATTCCATAATGATCGGAAAGCGTTTTTTACGAATTACGATTAATAATTACTAAAAAAGAATAGGAGAGGATGTTGCAATTCTAATTAGAAACTTGATATGCAGAAAGAATGCAAGAATTTTTGGAAAAATTGATTTTCCGTTTTTATAAAAACGATTCGTATATCCCACTGGTTGACATTAGTCCTAACACATATTTTACCCCTTCCCTTTTGCTGGAATAAAACAAATAGAAGAAGTAGGACATGTAACTGTAGGATCCAAGCTTGGGTCAGATGTTTTACACTCAAATACTCAATTAAGTTTGTTTTTGTCAGTATCATCCCTAGAGCAGTATTTCCTTGCTCGACAGGCAGACGTGGTTCATGAACACAGAGTTAGCCCGTAGACGCCCAGAACTTCAATTTCTTGAGATTCAAGTGCGAGCCTGTGGATCAGCTACCAAGGCACGTCTTTCCCAAACACTACAACCTACTGAAGGTCAAGATCAATATCCACAGACAGGCATCACTCGAACTACTAGTGTTATAGGGCTGGTACTACATGAAGAAAAAGACACACATTTTGCAAAACATAGATGAACTGATTCATAAGAAGGTCCGCAAAAAGGTAAAGGTGTCTTATGTGGAGTGTGGCAGAACGTCTACGATGTACCAAACAAGTAGATATATATGTTTATATTAGAGCGTCCACAAATGCAGTATAGGGTCAAGTACTAAATCAGTTAACTTAACTTGTCATATAACTTTTTTTGAGATCGTTGTATAATCACAAACTGTTTAATAAGCTGTTTTACTTATTGTATTCTGATCTTTGTATCATTTTTCATTTGATAAATCAAACAAATTTGAATATTGATGATACAATCGAAGCTAGTTGAACAAGAAACGCCACAATCTAACTTAGAATAGCTGAATCTTACGCTTGTTAAAACTTTTAAAGTCAACAAAAGATTATTAGTTACAAAATTTTTAAAGCTCCACTGTTAACGGAAGGTATGAAGTTGATTGATTTATTACAACACTAATAATATATTGGTGCGTCTACTCCGCACGAATAATAGAGCATAGAGAATATTATATCTACATGTTCTGTCTGAAGTACAACCCCATCAGCTTAATACGTCAAATACACAAATTAAATTTACACTACTTGGAAATATTTTAATTTCATTTCTTAGCATAAAAACATACTAAAACATTTCTTTATTTGACTTATTTTCTTCTTAATTTACTTAAAGCAAGTTCAATCGTCGTTAAATTATTTTTTTGCGCGTCAATTTTCTGCGGTATCTCCTAGTATATGGGTGCGTAGTGCTAAGAATTATAATAATGAATATGAAATACCTCAGGAAACTAACTTACAAGTTTATAAGGATCAATCTTATATATGTTCAAATACTGGATCATTTTCGTGAAGTTATAGTTTAATTCCTGTTATATTCAAGTAAAAATCGTGATAAATAATATACCAAAACGTCCCATACGATCTATTGGCAAAAATCACATGAAAATATTTTTTACTTCAAAGCGAACATAAGCGAAGGAAGACGAATATTGTGGTTAGGATCACCCTGGACGTTGTTAAGATCTTAGATTGGGCTGTAGTTAAGTAAATGTTTCTCATATGTTCTTAACAATATATTGTATATTTGAGAGGATTATCTCCACGATAGTTTGTTTTGATGATAATATCTTCAACGCGAGTTGTAAATTTAATGTGAATTGTTTCTTATTCGCAATCCTAGAGACGTTGATGACTGATAAATGAATAGACAATAAATTGTCTAGTTATTTATATCAATGGTCTAAAAATATTTATATTACGTAAAGACATGTATCAAATTTCGTTCTTAAAATCGTTATGTTTTTTTCTTTATCTTGAACAAGTATTTATATCCATGGAATCCGTTTTCATTAGCTATTCAACAGAGCTGCTTAATATTTTTAAAATAAGAGAAAAATCTTAATTACCTACAAAGTTCAAGTTACTGTGAAGTAGGCGGTAGCCCCCCTATCCGATCCCCAAAACTGTAGTAATCCTGTCGGCTCAATAGAGATGAGCAATTAGAAGAGAAGAGAGTGCATTTGGCTCATGTGTGAGGGCGCTGCTCGTCGATTACTCTGCCGCCGGCTAGAGCCCCGCCAGATGGGACTAATTATGCTTTAAGCCGCCCCCTGCGCTTCAGCAAAAGCAGCTCCAATTTTAAACGTATTTCATTATGAAAACAGGAAAATCAGAAATAGTGCACAGAAATAATTCAACAATATTTAAGTAGCGGGTCGCACAACACGTATATTATTTCGAATAGTTTCTATACAGGATGTTGCATAAATCATATTTCTAAATTGGAATTTTATAGGTATTTTCAATTACTTTGTCGCATGACTCATATAGATGCAATTTAAACAGGCTTATCGCATTGATAAGAAGCTATAATTTTAAAATATTCATAAATGATTTATGTCTTGTATGAGTTAATCACGCCAGTTTTTTATGGGTTCAGCAATTTGGGTAGTAACCACCATTTAATGTGAGAAAACGTCTTAAAATCGTTTCAGAATAACTTCAAGTTCAGAAATAAGCGAAATAATTACACCTACGAATTCGATGGATACGCTGAAATACGTTGGGAAGCAGTTTTCGGCATTTTGTGAAGCGCGAAAATAATTGTACTAAATAACATTCGAATAATCGAAAAAAATCGATTTTTACTTCTCACTACGCTCTCATAATTTTTGACAGAAGACGCCTTGAAAAATTGTTAAATATTTTTGAGTTCTTGTGATATATTTGATTAATATATTCCATATAAATATCAAAGCTATTCGATATTTAATGTTTAAATTTGGTTTAAAAATGTATTTGACAATTTTTGTTAATAATCGATAATGTAATTATTCAAAAAATCATGAAGTCGTATTCATAAAACTGAATGATACCGTGGTAGTGATCAGTAACCTACCAGAACTTCAATCTCTTATGGACGTTATTGTAGAATATAGTGAGCAATTAGGCCTCTATATGAATACGTCCAAGACCAAACTAATGGTGATCTCAAAAATACAAAGAAACGCCACCCTAAGACTCCATAGAGAGATTATTGAACAAGTGCCATCTCTAAAATACCTGGGCACGTTCGTTAATCAGCAATGTGACCCAAAACTCGATCAAGAATTTAGAAAACTTTGAACAACATGAGGACACTTCTAGCAAACCGCAACCTTAGCCTGGAATTCCGGACCAGAATGCTTCGCTGTTACATCTTTCCTGTTTTTCTGTACGGATGCGAAAGTTGGACCATGGATGTGGTCACAGAGAAGAAAATTGAAGCTCGAAATGTATGCCTACACGCGAATGCAGCTGATATCTGGGACGGAACATGAGACAAACGTAGAGGTTCTACAGCAAATGGGTAAACATGAAGAACTATCCTTTTGGATCGCCAGCCTTCGTAGTGAGAAGGCGTCGTGAGAAGAAGACATTTGAACTTCTATTTTATAGTTTTATATCTACATTCAATTATCAATATCAAAGTGGTTTATCACAATGGCCAAATTATTATATTATAGATCAACTTCTTCATTATAATTGTCTGGCATTTCTTCGGATGTTCCACAATCGATGTTTCTCAAAATTTTTACTACGTTATTAAGCACAATATGGGTAATAATTATAGAGCGTGTCTCATAAATAATGTCGGCTCCCAATGCTTACTTTGTTAATTCAATAATCATACAAAATGAAAGACTTATTATTCGAAGTATAGCCCTTCGTCTTCTATGGTTTAAATCCATTGCTCTGCAAGTTCTTTGAGATTGGTAAAACTATCTTTTGGGTGTGGATAATTACCACACTGAAACTTCAACATCTTCTTTATGATGATTTCAAATGGCGATGGTATCTTAAGAAAGTCCAAGGGAATTCTGTAATTGGCGAGTGCTGGACCTGGCTGGTTTCTCACTGCTTCCCTTGCGATCCCAATTTCCCACGGAGGTGGATAACCTGAGCGCGAGCGATCATCAAGCGTCAAACCTCAGTAACTGGATTTTCCCCTTCAATTCCACATATTTGCTGCCACGACTGCTTCCAATAATGCTTACTTACTGCGTCTTCAATACACAAAGAGAGAGTAATTAAAACGGAGTGACGCAATTGTACTTTTCATAGACTCTTCAAACATGCAAGAAATCGACATTACAGTTGAACACAACAAAGTCCAATTATCATTTTCTCTTTATTGTAACTTAGTTCAGCGGGATTTTTGAATGGAGTAATGATCCACGGCTCTATACCGTGTCCATAATCAGCAACGTTTTGAATCGTCGGTAGATTTAGGTCAACTAACGTTCATAATACTGCGTCACAGGTAGCTTGCACATTTAGTGTAGGATAACCTTTTCGGTTGACATACTCATCACTATTTTTTAACATTTAGGTACAGCCAATTATGTCAATTGCAGTCGGAAGCATTATTTGCCATATCTGTTTCGTGTCCATAAGTACATAGAGTAATAGGAGGAGTAGGTAACGAGCCAACGAACCGCTCTCTTGGGCTCTGCTCCTTAGCCACAATCTATCAAGCAGATATACATGCAATATGCGTCTGTATTAGAAGCATAATCAAACAGAAACAGAAGAATAAACATATATCTATCTACTGCGACAACTAACAAGTTCTCAAGAGCCTCGATGTTAATATTTCTAAGGAGGCAAAAAACTGTGTAGTGCAATTTGAGAAGCTATCGATAAATAACAATGACAAACACGTGTGGGTCTTTGGACACGAAGGGATTGAAAGGTTAGCGAAAAGTACTGTCACAAATATGTTACTGGTCTCCCCAATTCTTGCATTTCATAGTTACATCAAAAGTCTAGTGGACAGATAACTTTTTGAAAAGGCGGTTGAGAATCACCTACACGCGACGAACCAAATTCTTATTCAGAGGTGAAAAAAACTGTACAGTATCATCCAAATAAAAAGGAATCAATTTAAAGCTGAGTATTGACTACGGCATAGGTATCATAATTCACTGTAGGAGACACTATAGATTGAACCCCATACCCAGTTCTTAATCAATGCCGTTCTGTTAACGTAAATTCCTGCATTTTTAGGACGGATGATAACGCATCTCTTCAACTTTCAGCATTTATTTCCAAAAATCTTCTGAAAAACTTTTTCCTCTTCAGATCGGTTTAATTATTTGTAAACAGGTGTTGATAAACGCTGCTTGTAGTGTTCAATCTCTCTCCGTTCCATAACATTTTCCATCGAAGAAAGTTTTTCCATTTAGAGTAAAGGGTGACGTTTTAATTTTTTGTCGAGGATATGCTAATACTCTATAAGGTTTTACTCGGAATATTATGAATGCGAGCTGAAAGATTTACTTCATATACTGCAGGTATAAACCTAAACTAAAATATTACGAACATATTGATTCGAAGTGCATGGGTTTTATGTCTTTATGATCGACGATTCATATATCCTTTATATCAGAGTATTGTTTTTATAAAATTCTAATCAGATTCGGAATTTTTAGAGAAGTGTAATAAATATTTATTACCTTGTTTGGGGGTAGAACAATTTCGGTCGGCATGTAGGAAATGAAGTCTTCTATGTTGTCTATCTACATGCAGGCCACCCATTTTTTAGTAATTTCCTTTAGATGGAAGTCTCTCAGAACGTCGAGTTGTGTGTAGGGGGCCCGACATTAGCCCTTCAGGGGTCCTGACAACCGTAATTAATGTGCAGGTTGCATGCGTTCTGTAGGGCACCGCCCTCTACCTTTCTATACCCCCCGTTGCCATTTCACTTTTCGATGAATATTTATATTACTTCAGACCGCAACACACCTTTTGAGGTCTTTGCGAAGGGTTCAATTCGTGAATGTATCTGTTTATAATAAATTTTACTGATTTTTTTATTTTTTTTTTAAAGCGATCACAGAATGTTTTAAAATAAATCTTGTACTGACAATATAAATTAATCTGAAAAAATACAGTGCAGAATTGGAATTGAACATATGAGGAAAGTGAGTTTTTAGATAGTGTCTTGTAGCTTTCAAATTTCACAGAATCAATTAACAAATATCGAATATTTAATATACAAACCAGAAAGTAATGCCGTTGTAAGTGGGGCAAAATACCACGGACCCTCAGCCGAAAGGGGCCCCCAGCCCGAGACGGCCGTAAGCACAGGAGGATCCCATTAATTAGAACATTTAGTGATATTTATTAGCATTATCTTCAATTAATTCAAGTTACCTAGGTGCATACAGAAGTTTCTACAAAATTTCAATGAATTTTTTAGAAAAGGTATCACTCAAAAAAAAGGGAGGCTTATCTAAAACACATGACAACAAAAAGCCGGAAGACTATGATGACTATAAGAGTGTAAGAAACGACACCAATACACTAGTAAGGCAAAAAAAGAACAGTATTGGAAAGCAATTTCAAAAAACATTGAAAATGACTTTTATGGCCACCAAAAACAGATATGGAGATTCATCAGAACTCATAAAAAAGAAGCCAGTGACTATATTAGCTTAAACCACATAACAAAAGAAACTTGGGTCCAATATCTTAAAGAATTTTATAAAAAAGAAGATACAGAGAGCATACCGGACATTTCAGAAATTACAACTAACGAAGGAGCTGAAGTAGAAGAAAGAGATGTAGAAACCGCATTAATGAAAGTTAAGAACAAAAAAAGTCCAGGACCAGACGGCAGCTAACAGCTATAAATCGCAAAATCCTATTACATCAAAAAATTCCGGATGAATGGTACCAAGTACCACAATTTTACTGTTCAAAAAGATACCCGCAAAGTATCGAGGTATAAACCTTCTAAATACAACCTTGCAGCCAGTAACAAAGATCATGACAAACAAAATAAATGAACTCTCCACATTGAGCGATGAACAGCAAGGATTCAGATCAGGAAAATCTTGTACAGATGCAACATTTGTCCTGTGACAAATAACTGAAAAATCTATCGAGTATAACAAACCGGCGTTATGTGTTTTATAGTCCTGGAAAAGGCGTTTGACCGAACACAACTGGAGAACGTGGTACACCTTCTATACAACAGACAAATCCCATGTAACATTATAAAAACCATCGAAAACATTTAAAAGAGAAACAAAATACAGACCAAAATGAATGGCATAACTACTGAAGAAATTCCTGTAAGCAATGGTATTCGACAAGGAGATTCTCTGAGCCCCGTATTGTTCAACATCGTTATGGACGAAGTAATAAAAAGCACTCGTAACCTTCTTCTTCTTACGTTAGGACTAGGTCCTGTATTTTCATCAAGGGTTTGCCAGGAGTAGTTGGGATGCTGAGGACCAGCTTTCATACCACCTTATAGGTGGTCGTCCAGGAGGTCGAGTTGTGCCTGGTTTCTTTTCCTTTGCAATTTTTGCTAACCGTTCATTTGGCATTCTGTCAACATGGTCTCGTAACCTGAAAGGGTATAAAATGGAGAACAAAGACGTCGAGAGATTACTTCCTTGACGATACATGTGAAGAGATCCACTTATGGTGAAGATAACTCCTTCGATTATTATTGTTACCGTAAGAGCTTTTCGGAAATTACGATTGGGTTATATTGATCATGTGAAGATTATGAGTGGAATGACTTCATTTTCACATCTTAACTCGCAGATTTCCTTTCAAAATAAACAAAACCTTCGAAATTACACAAAGAAAACTTTTTACTAAGAAGTAAATTATGACAATATGAGTAAATTATGACACTTTAGACAAAAATTGAGTTTGATAATCAAAAAAAGATCAAAATTTGTTAATAAATCAGTTTAACGAAAAAACAATTACAAATAGAAAGTTATTATAATGAGAAAAATGCAGTAACGAAGAAGAGCATCTGATTTTTTTCGAAAATTGATTTTTAACTACAAAAAATGAAGTTGGAGAGTTGAATGACCTCCTTTTCACATTGGAACTTTCAGATTACACTTTAAAACGAGCAAAACCTTGAAATTATACCAAGAAAATGTTTTATGTCATTATTTTTACATATTGGAGGTAAATGATGATATTTCAGACCAAAATTGAGTTTTATAATAAAAAAAGATCAAAATTTGTTCATAAATCAGTTTAGAGATGTATCAAGTACAGATAGACAATAATTACACTGAGAAAAGTGAAGTAACTAAAAAGAGTTTCTGATTTTCGTCCAAAAATGGATTCTAAAGTACAAGAATAAAGTTTAGATATCACTTTAAAACGAGCAAAACCTTCGAATTTACACAAAGAAAAACTTTTGTCATTGTTTTTGCTAAGAAGTAAATTATGACACTTTAGACAAAAATTGAGTTTGATAATCAAAAAAAGGTCAAAATTTGTTAATAAATCAGTTTAGCGAAAACACAATTACAAATAGAAAGTTATTATACTGAGAAAAATGCTGTAACGAGGAAGATTTTCTGATTCTTGTCCAGAAACTACAATAAATATGAACAAAATCTTCGAAATTACACCAAGAAAAAGTTTTATTGCAATATTTTCACATATTGGGGATGAACGATAACATTTCAGATAAAAATGAGTTCTATAATCGAAAAACGATCAAAATTTGTTTAAAAATCAGTTTGGAAGGAATCAAGAACAAATATGACATAATCACACTGAGAAAAATGGAGTAACTATCAATAGTTTCCAAATTTTGAACAAAAATTACAAAAAATAACATTTGAGAGTGGAAGAAACTTACACTAAGAAAATGTTCAATATCAACATTTCCCTTCATTGATAAATATATAAAAATTGATGTCTACATAGTGATTCCTTAACTACAGTTAAAATATTTTCATTATTACCAAATGTCCCTAAATCCGACAAACATTGTAAGTATCTAACAGACAAACAAAATTCTTCTCTTCTATTGAATTAGATTTATATTCTTTTACAATGGAATTTCTCATATTCCGCCAATATATTGAATATTATTGTAGTCCGAAATTTTCCTTTGTGACATTGTCAATTTCTTTTTCAATATTCTTCACGGTGTATACATCACATATTTATAATCGCAGCTTCCCTAAGCTTTCCTTAATACCTCATAAAGTAATAAATAAACAATAAAACCTAATTTTCAAAGGGACCCTTCTCTTTAATTCGAATTCACTAATAGCTCAAATTTACATATTTGGATGGGGCCAATTTGAAATACGTAATCTGATGCAAGGAATTTAACGTTGGGGTCATTAAAATTATTAAGATATTGTCCATATATCACGATTTACGATAATCGGACTAGTAGATATTTATTATATTACTGAACACCATGTCGATCATGCATATTAAAATGATAAAAATTGATTTGTTTGAGTGAGAACGTTAATTTAGATTAGGTTTGAATGTTTTTAATAAATTTATCTTTACTTCTGATACCTACTAGTAACAGGGACAAGTATTTAAAATACACTAATGACCAAAATAAATTACTTTGCAATAGCAAGTCACAGGTAAAAAAATCATGACATTAGCTTCAAGATAATTAGTGGTAACTTACCCTTATAAAAGGTTATCTACCTGACCTAACACTATAAATTAGCTATCAAACGGGCCTTCAGTGTTGTTTAAGTCCAGCTAGAGCTCAGAGAAGCACGTTAGGTTAGGTTAAGTCAATCGGAAACGGAAAATATGTATCTCCTCCACCTTCAAAGTACTTTTGGAGCACTAAGAAACAACCCTATATGGGCGAAAAACTTTTTGGAGTAAGTTTGGGGTGGAGCCCCACTTCTGAATATTTACCACATGAGGAATGGTAGGACAGTTAGGAAATTTGAGACAGTTAACCTTGAGTCACAGAGGCCAGCTATTGGCCTCAAATTAATTCCAGATCACCGTCTACGATTTGCCAGAGAACTGACTGGTTAATTGGACTGAATACAATGGGAGACCGTTCTCTTCTCCGACGAAAGCAGAGTGTGCCTACATGGCATCAATATAAGAGGACGAGTCTACAGAAGACCTTGAGAAAATTCGCATAGTGTTGGATAAAAGAAGACGTTGCTTTTGGGATCCTAGATGGTTGTGGCGGACATTTCAATCAAAGCAAAAACCGAGTTTTATTAAAACTGACGATGGAGCAGGGGAATTGTTGGCGAATCGATACATAGAAGAAAGTTTAGGAGATCACGTCGATCCCTATGCTAGTTTCATCGGCGAAAACTTCATTCTAATATAGGATAATGCACATACAGGTTCCGCAAAGCAGTATTTACAAAATGTCGAAATTACCGCTATTTACCTGAATCCTATCTAACATTTAAATGATGAAATTAATAGGAAAGGAAGAAAATCGAGTAAAGAAGAAGAATAAAGAAGCTGGAAGCTGTTTTAAGGAGGGAACACTAAATATCAATGGGTAAATTGTAACCTATTGTTTTCGTTTGATATATGATCTTTACCATAAAAATGACTCGATAATAACATAGAGCACTCGGTACAAAGCTAAGACTAAAATGCTAAAATCAGATGAAGAATGAAAACTAGATTTTTTGCAAGAGACTTTTGACCGCAAAAGTGCGACTTGAGTTAAAATCATCTGGACACATTCTCAAAATTATATAAAAACATTATTATAATGAAAAAATATTGTCGATTTTTCTGATAATATTATCGAATTATTGACTACAGTTGTTAATATTTAAAAATTATTTATAATATAAATCATAATAACGTGGAAGAATTTATAGACATCGACAAAAAAAATAATTTTTGGTTAGGTTAGAAAATTTTCTATTTTATGTGGATGCGCTCGATAATTCATATTGGGTTGATTATCTAATTTTATGTGTTGTTTTCAAATATATATTTATATGAACTACACCGATAATTATTAAAATATTTAATAAATACAAATTGCACATGCTCATACATATAATACATGAATTATAACGTACCTTGCAACCACGTGTTTGTTAGATGTTCCGGCAATATCATCTACACCCCTTTCTGCCATAGTTATTTGAAAATACTTTCAGTTCACTTTAACGGAACACAATGATAATAAACTTCACAATTACAGCAATATAAGTATGTCGACACTGACAAATTAGAAAGTTGCGCATCATAGGGTGCGCACCAAAAACGTAACGAGGTCATTCATCGATAGATTTTACTCCTCACATTTTTCTCATACCGGGCCCCAAATCGATTCTTAAGGAATAAACTCCAAAAAGTGTCCTATCATCCGAAGATTTTAAATTTTTGGAAAAAATACATCTTATAATAGACATAATTTGGGAAATTGAATTGAAATGAGTTATACTATACACTTCAAGTGGTGAATTACACTTTTCACCATTTAAAAAACAAGTCAAAATGGTGCCCATTACATCTCTGCCCCGATATCAAATGTGCCAATGTGTCAAAAATCTTACTAAGATTTTTCAAAAAATAGATTTTCGATGGAGAAGAGCAGAAAGTAATAGAAGATTTTTTAATACAAAAAGTGAAATAAATGCTTTGAGAATAGAATATTTGAGACAAATTATATGGACTAGAATAGGCCTACTGCATTTGTTGATAAGACTTACGGTCACAGCGGTCATATACTTTCGAAAAGTTATGCTGAAAATTCTATGAAAGGTATATTTAAAAAAGACAGCGACTGATAATTATTCTGCAAGAGATCCAATGGCATTTATTTACAATGCTTGTTTGGTATTTAAGTCATGTACCTATACAGAAGATTAACATTCTACAATAAATTGAGTGAGTTATTTTCAATTGTAACAGCTTAACAGTAATTAAATTATATGAGTATAGGTGTACAAAGTATTAATTTAGTGAAGTCATACGTAAAAATTATAGATAAAGCTTGTTTAATTGTTTCACTCGTATCAACTTAAAGAAAACTGTCTTTCTCATTCTCAACATTTTTATTACAATACTTTTTTAAAAATCACTATCTAAAATATTTATCATTCTAGAAAATACGATTTTTCACCTTTTTTATTGACGTTCATCAATATCGAGTCCGGCTCTGTTTGCGTCAAACAATTGCATATATTCCGCATTAATTTTTCTTCCGAGTGTCATCAGGAGTGGCAAAAAGAGGCGTAGGTGGTCATGCCATGTGTCGAACTAATTTCTCTTATCTTTTGTCGTCAGTCACGAGAAAGAACAAGGACCGTCTCCAGCCGTTTGGTCGACGCTAATTACTTGTTGCTAATTACCAGTTCGTGAGAAGATGTGATAACGGTCTACTTCTGGTCGTCGGCGAGCACTTGATGGAGACGTTTTATAATGTTGATGCAGACGTTAATGAGTGTGTAACAAATATCGTGGTTTAATTATACTTTTAGTCTAAAGAAGTTAAATTATATTATTCACTATATTATGCGGTATTTATCATTAGACAGAAGGTTATACTTGAATATATTCTCTTCAATGATTGGAGGTGTTGATTAATTAGTTCAAAAAATTATTTCAGATCCAGGGAAAGACAGGACAAGGCAGAAACTTTTTCAATGAAAGTATTTGATTTACTTTTCGGCATCAGGGATAAATTTATGACTTCGCCATCTTTTAAACAGCATTTTGAAAACGTCAGATTTGTAGGAGCGTATGATGAAGATCGGTGTTTATTGACTTTAAGTTATAGTATAGTCAAATTCTGTTTATTTCGGATAAATGCTGAATTAGACACTTAGTGATGTGGTCAATTAGACTTTACTATTTGAGAAGATTAATCAAGTTATGAGGTGTTCAACTACAACTGTGAAAAATGAAGGAAGCATGAATTTTACTGGCTAGAAACTTTATGGGAAAAAGGTGATAGAAATGTTTCGATTGAAATATTTACTATTTAATCTAAATTAGAATTCTAAATAGGAGAGACAAACGTTAATATATTACAATGAAACGATTCATCCTGTTACATGCTGGAAACGCATCAGGTTTCTTGTTTATTGCAATAAATGTATTTACATAGAAAAGTAAAAAAATATGTCCATCACGACAAAATAAATTGTGAAAATTTTACTCATTTATACGATTAGTAGTAGTGTAAACAGTGGGTTCAGTATGAATATCACCGCTCGCTTGTTGAGTTGAGAGTTTTTCATCGGCGAAAATCTATCTAATTTGCTAACCAATAAAAACCACAGCTTCAACTTTTCTTTCTAATAACTTTTTCCAATATCCAAAACCAGTTTTTCAAACAATTGTTCCAGTAACCCCAACTTAATGCGCAGAGGTGGCATTAACACTTTTTTCGATTAATGAATCGATTCAATTTTCATGTTTTGTTCCCCGATACAACATTCTGTTTTTACATGTCATACTAGTTGATATATTACACCGATACACTGTAAATCTGCTCTGTAGGCCCAATGAAAATTCCTTCGTTTAAAATCTCCATTCAATTGCCAGTTACAGATTCAACCAAGACTTCAACACTCGCATCATCTTCCTTAAGATATACTGAGTGAGCGGTTGGAAAACGTTGCAAATGTTTCATGCATAGTCCTCTTCAACCATGACATTGGCAAATCCAAATACCTCATTAAATCGTTAGAACCATATATGATAATAAAATGGTGTGTTGGTTATTCTGATACAGATGCGTGTCAGGATATTCCATAAACTTTGCAAGATAATATGTTGGATCGAAAATTGCTTGTTTGGAACATATCTTTTACAATAACTACGAACAACATGATTTGATTTGCTGTCGGAGAGAAAAGACAGTTTCTTTAGCAACATTTGAATTTTTTTAGGACTTAGTCCTAAAGTACGATGTGTTTGTATCAATGGTTGCCTAGCTTCAGCTGGGATGATGAAGACCAGTTTTCATACTATCTTGTAGGTGGTCGGGATGTATTCGGTTTTTTTCCTTTGCAATATTTGCCAACCTGTCATCTGACATTTTGTCCACGTCCCTTCGCCGATTTCTCGCCCATCTCACTACATTCTGGATGTCACATATCTTCCTTATTTCATCATTTCTTTTCTCTTCTTAGTTATGGTTTTCTCTGCTCTGGTCTCTATCGCGTATGTCATTACTGGTCTCACATAGATCTTGTATATTCTGACTTTGCTCCTGGTAGTCATTTATTTATTCTTTAGATTCCTATTATTTGTTATGTTAGCTCCTAGATATTTGAGTGACATCACTTGCTCTACACTCTGATCTAATATTGCGAGTTTACATCTTCTCAGTTGTCTGGATACTGGTTTGGTTTTCTTCAGGGATATTTGCATGGTAAAAGCTTTCGCTATTTGTTCAAACCTATACAGTAGCCTTTGTAAGTCTTCTAAGAAGATCACTGCGTCATTAGCATAACATAATATTTTTACTTCTTTGTTTCCTATCCGGTATCCTCTTCCAGCTTGCAGTACCTCGTTTCTAATTTCATCCGGCACTATGTGAGGCTAAAAACCGCGGTATTTTTGAATATATAAAATTATAACTATCATAAAAACAACAAAACTTTATATCAAAAACGTTGTCACAGATATTAGAAACAGACTATGTTGTTTATAATAAATTTCATGGAATTTATCAAAATAATATATTTTTCTAGTGTATAACTCATTTCATAATGATGATGAGAGAATCGTTATAACTAGTAAATAATAATGATATTCATTTAGGCAAATTTTGGAGAAAGTTTGTGAATATCAACGGCACTTTTTGAAAAGATTTACCTAATTAGTTACTTTTTCCTTTCTCCAATTTACGAAATTCATATAGATTAATTAATTATATATTATCATAAATAATATTACGAATTCCATAATTTTGAGTCATCCCTATCTTTATGAATGAATTTTAAATTGTAAAAAGCAATGATTACATTAAATACGAATATTACTAGATGGTATTATTGGCAAGAGTCGATATAAAACTGAAGAAACTTGAGACAAAAAACAGAGGAAGCAACAAGGCACTTGAAAACACAACAATGTAACTTTAACCAGATAACATCATCTAATTATTAAGGATTAACGATGGGACAAACAAACAATGAAAAAATAATGAAAGGCATTCTAGAAAAGCATCGAGCATTTTGAAGATATGGAAAAATATAAGAACTCAAGAAGTAAAATTAACAAAATACTTTGACGAGATCATTAATCGTATTTGAAGTGAAAACCAACAATAATTAAAGAGGATATGAAAAGACTACAGGAAATCAGGAGGAAGATAATTTTGGGATTGAAATTGATAGAAGCTGTTAGCATTGAATTAACATTGAAGAGAAGAAGAAGATAGCTATACCAAAAAGAGGATCTAAAAACGTTCAAGAACGTTTTACATGATGATGATGATTATTATTATATTTGTATGTATAAATGCATCGAAGAATTCTCAAGTTTAGGTTAACAATTGAGTCATAACTTCAAAAGGTTGTCTTATACATTTCAAGCCTTGTTTGATTTATCTATGTAACTACTTTTTTAGGAAAAAAGAATTGTAAATAACATCCAAAACTTACTAATTACTTTTTGTATTTATGTCTGTGTTAATTCAGAAGGTGTATGAATCGCGGTAATTAAAGTACTTTATGCAATCTCCAATATTCCTAAATTTATAATCCCAAATATAAGGGCTGATACTTGATGATTTCGCTCCTCTCCTTACCCACTAACTTCCTCTATCTCAATTAAGGTTAACAAATTCTTCCATTCCAAGTCTTGCTGTTGGCTGATAAAATAGCGAATCTATGGGAAGGTGCCTTATTTGGATGAGAATTCGTTTCGACCACTATCTTGAGCTATCGACCTTGCAATATGAAATTGTGGACTTTTTTCATAATGGATATGGGTGCTATACTTGCATGTTTGTCTATGCACCACTGTTTACCACTTTCAAACTCACCACAGCATCTTTTTTCTACGTCATACGATACTGCCGTCTCTCCTCGTTTATCCAACAAATCTTTCAACTAGATAAAATTTATTAGTTTCTAGCGCTCTGCACCTATATTTGGAAATATATTTTAAAAATGACTCTGCATCTGATTGTATATTTCTCCCAAAGGCCGCTTACCTGTCGGAAAGAGTGTAAATGTGATTTCTTGGTTTCGTTTTAAATACTGAGCAAATTTTTATTGCTAGTATCTGTACTTTGTAAAAAGTGGGGGCTTCTTCTAATGGTATGGAAAGCATCGAACCATTTGTAAACCAGAGAGATTCATTCCTAGCTCGAGTTTGTACAAAATAGGTTATAATGTGGCGCAATATGATTAGTCTTGGGTTATCAGACACTAAATTATAAAAAAACCTGAAATGAGTCTTCGTCTTAAACGTCTTATACTCCAATTAGACTACTTCAAATACAAACTAAATCAGTGTTTTTTTTTATTACTCGAATATTTCAAAGATTTAACATCAATTACCACAAAACAATAATTGGTAGTTTTTAAGGTTGAAAAAGTTTATCTAATTTTTTTCACCTATTGACTTTAGAAGGCTAATTACTCTAAATATCAACGATAAAACCGTTACAGGCTGATGAGCAAGCTCTCACTGATTCACCTCATATATATCGCCACAAAATATGTAACAAATCAGTTCTGTTATATCAAGCGTGATAAACCATATGTTAGGTTCGTTTCTTGAATCTTTCGTTACGGTTTATTAAGCACGGTCTGTATTATTTTATATTATAACTTTCACGACTAGGATGTTTGATTATATTCTAAGATCATCGACTGTTACGAGGAAGATATTGAATGTTTGTGCAATAATTCAGAAATAACTATAAAATATTCGTCACAATCTATCGAAGTGTCTTTCGGTAAAAACTGTATCCATGTATAAAGTTATTTACGAACAGTGATAATGTCAAAAAGGAGAAATTTGAAGTTCCACGTATACTGAGTCAACTTGCTTACGTTCTGCTACAGACATTTGTTGCTGGGTTCTCTATTAGATCTATGAGGGATCTTGTTCTTATGGTCGTTATCTTTGGCGATCATCAGCTAATCTGTCAGCAGCAATGTGAAAGAGTTGAGGGGAGATTTTATGGAACCAGAATCTATAGTTGTCAAGCCAGGGTGTTTTTCTTCTTCCTGAACCTCTTTCTACAAATTTTTTACCATGCTAGATGGCTTGGCATCGTTCTCTTTAAATTCTTCTCTTGTTAACCGGGTGGTGCAGGGTATTTTGTGTATTTGTCTATAAAGACACATTTCCAATGCTTCCAATGCTAGCAGTATCATTTTTTCTGTCTTGCATAAGTCTTCGCTGAATATCCGCTCTAAGTACTCTTATTATTTACTTTCTCATTTGTGTTCTATTTAGATTCTAAGGTTCGCGAATTGTTTCCAGTAGAGATTTCTACTTCTTCTCAGGTCTATAGTATCAATTTCTCTTTCTTCAACTATCATTTTTTTTATGTGAGGCTCCATATTAAGTACGGAATCTACGTGATGGGACTTATTTTCAAATGTACTGAGTATAACTTACACCACACGTCATTGATGAACATTGATATTGCCCATAAAATATTATCTATGGGTACTACTCAGACGATTCATAGCAGTACTAGAACTCTGATATTGGAATAGTCTTCAGCTTCTCCGTTAAAACTGCTAGAGTGATTTTATAATGTACCAAAATGACGCCTAGTCCAATTCAGAGAAGAGGAAAACGTCAGGAAGGATTCACTTCAGATGATTAAGGAGATTGCATCGCTACAGAATTTTCTTCTTCTCTGCAGCTGAAAGCTTTTGGCTCTAGTTTTTGGAAAATACTTTAAACCACATAAATACTTGGGATTTTGATAAAACTCTCCGTAGATCTATGTCAATCATTTTTAGAACGCACTCAACAGTTTCAGACACATTATTGAACTCAAATAGACATGCTGGTTAGACCCTGTATGATTAGATAGATAATTTTCATTGGTCCCTCGTAAGTTGATTGAAAAAAGAGAAATATTTGCTTTGTGGTACCTCCAAGGGACTATTAGAAGTTATGCGGAAATGTGAGTATTAGAAAGTATCATATAATAATTCATTATTTGTTAAAGAATTTTGATTAATGTTTTTATATCTTGAAAAGAATGTTCTATCAGAGATTTATTCTGGCTATAATGCATATATATATATAATTATTATGTTTTTATGATGGTTTTTATGAAGAAAAATAATGATTTACAAGATTCAATCACTCATCTTTATGTTTTTTAATAATTTGGTGAAGTAAAATTTGTTTTCTGATATTAAATTTCCATATCGGGCATATAATTTATGGGATTTTCTAGTGCGGAATAATTTTTTAATACATATTAATGAAACTCAATTAAAATTCAATATCAATAATCAATTTGTTTTGTAACTTTTGCGAAAAAAGTTATTTTTTAATTTCTATCCGTAAACCATATGGCCGATATCCTTTTGAAGATACACTTTCTTTCAAATTATTTTTCATTATTTTAATGAATTCTGCCATCGATCCTATGAAAATGACAAAGAAAGAAAGTTTGGAGAATCATTCTTAAGAAAATTTTAGATGAATTTAACATAATTTGATTAAAAAACTGTCTGTTTACAAAATTTATTGATCAATATATAAAATTACAGAGATTATCCACCGAGCAGCAGCAAAATTCACAATACAGTACGAGGATGGTCCGAAAAGAAAGAAAACAATAATTTCGGAAAAAATTCATTTTTTTAACGTAGTTTGATAGTCATTTTATAAGAATCTTCAAGGTCCTCAAAATAGTCATTAACTGCCGATATTACTTCTTCATTGTTGGAAAATCTTTGACCTTCATGCCATCTTTTTAAGTCTGGAAACAGATAATAATCCGAGGGGGCTAAATCTGGCAAATCGAGTACAAGGTGTAGCAATTCAAACTTTAATTCATTAATTTGGGCCATTGCAATAACGGATGTGTGAGCTGGTGCATTGTCTTCTTAGGCATATGCGGCCGTTTTTGCTTGATTTCTTCGCTTAAACGTTGCAATAAATTCGCATAAAACCCCCGTTGATAGTTGATAGTCAATGAAAATTATCTCAAACGTATTCCGAAAAACCAACGCCATTACCTGGCCAGCAGATGGAACGGTATTTGCCTTCTTTGGAGCTGGCTCTCCTTTTTTTAGCCCACGTTTCATCGATGGTTACGAAACGACTTTATTTCTGTCAAAAATTACCACGTTTTCGATGGAAACATATTCACAACGCTATTTTTGTTCTATTGTGATCAAACGCGGCACCCATTTTTCGCACAGCTTTATCATATCCAAATTTTCAGTTAATTTGCGATGTACCGCATTTTTTGAAATGCCTCCTATGTCTGCTAGCTGGCGCACGTTCAGTCGACGATCATCCATCCACGTTTTAGCACCTGAAAATTATAAGAACAATTATATACCTATTATCAGAGAATATTTAACATTGATCATATTGCATGATGACCATCGTTATGAGTTGGACTCCCATATACCACTCGCTAGTAATCAACACGATGATCAGCCTTAAGTCATTTCTTTATAGCTGGATGAGACTGTCTCCCAGTACTTCAGTGTGTCACATGTCGGTGGTTTCCAGACTGTCGAGGGACCCATAAAGGTTTCCTATAGTTGTTTGTTGACACTTTTTGAGACAGGTCGATACAGTTTTGTACAGCCTTAGAGGTCTTCTACGTTCTCGGCTTGTTGCTACAAAAAGTTGAAGTGGGGATGATGTTCACACCCTGAGACTAGAACCTCTTCGAAGTCTCTGTATCTTGGAATAGCCGCATATTCATATTCCGTTATTTTCCAGAGTCCTTTTGATTAGAACCTAATAGCAGTTTTTGCCATTAGATTTTCTGCATAAAAATTTGAAGCCTCTCTCCATTGTTACCGTGGGGATAGTTTAAATGACTTCCATAATGCTAAGCAGCGCTAAGAACTTATCAACGACATTTTCTTTTTTGCCTTTTGAAGGCAGTCATACGAATGATGCGTGGGTGCTTTATAGGACCAGTATGGTCGAATATATTAAATTAATCTCATATGGTTTTGAGCCCCATGTTTTGCCAGCTATTGTTCAGCAAACCCAAAAAGTGGCATTTGTTTTTCAATGTGGCTTCTCCAGTTGCGATAGAGATACCGCTTTTTACTAGAAAAATTAAATTTAAGCTCAAATTTTATTCAATTCTGTCAGTCTTGCAGTTAACCCTCAAGGATCTGGATGTACATCTTTCTTCAATGAGATTAAGAGCTTTTCAGATCTAATTTCCCATTGTTTCAGAATTTCACATCGCTGATTTCAGATTATTCATTATATTGTTATTAATATCCCTCGATAGGAGAATACCTACGTATTGTTATTGGAGAGAATCGTACGTCATGAATTACGTTTTATTTTTAAATATGCTTCTATGATATTGATATTGAAATATTTCTAATAGAAACTGCTAAGTTATAATTTTTTCCGAATAATTTTCCAGTCCAATACAAAAAACCATATCTAATTAAATAAAATTTAATATTTCTTTGAAGAGAATAATTCTATGATTATATAGTGTAATTTATTGATGGTATTAGCGAAAATGGTGTGGTATCAGTAGATTTATTATGTTCTAATATCCAACGCTATCTTATTTATTTTGTCTACATCATTACAAATATTGCAAATATTATGTTACTATCATCATGTTTTTACTAACGATTAATATTTAATACTGGAAAATTACAATAAAAATTTTTTTTTTAAACGAGTTCTAGCATCTGCATATTTTGGTTTCTTTCTAATCCATTTGTTAAGTACAAATTTTTTTATTGTATAATTGAATCTACCATAAGAAAAATGTGATCTATAATGAATTTATTATCATTATAATGTACAAAAATAACAAATAACATAGTAGAAAAAAACTTAACACAACTCGAATTGCAGAGGAGAAAAATTAATAACTAGAAAATTTTGACGAAGATTGTGTAACTTGAAATGATGTCAAACAATATGATGGAAAAAAATATAAGACAATGATATGAATAAAACTCAAATAGAAAGATTTAAATTTTGAGGTTTATTGAAAGACTTTGTCAGAGCGATTTCAAATTTATATTTCGCCTTCCAATTCCAACGAGCTTCAATATCTGTGCTAGCTTCAAAGAGGTTAGATTTTGGCTTCTACAAGTTTCTCATCCAAAGCATTTTTCCACATACTTGATATTATATACTAGAATCGGATAGACTAGAGTTTCATCCGTCTCCCCAAAGAATATATATTCGTCAGTTTCCGCTAGACCTTACCTCATCAGGAGCCTCGTAAAAACCTAGAAAAGTATCCAGTGATTCCATCCTAATACTTATTTGTCTACCTATAACAGAAGAACGCCGTAAAGACACTTCTTCCAAGACTTTATTACATTTTACTATACCATAGACAAAATGAGGGCATTTTAGAAGTTTTTTGTTCCCTTTCAGGCGAGTGTATCTCTTATTTAGTTTCTTTAATCCCTATCTGATCTTTGGTACTCAGTACCTGACTGAAATATCTGAAATATCTACGTTTCTATTTGAATAAAAGTACATAAGAATCCGCTTGGTATCCCAAACATAAATACTGCAAAGAGTAAGGTAATGGAATGGATGACAGAGTAATCAAAATCCAGTGCTATGCCGATATTTCCATAATATGTGCCGAAAATGAAGATGATCTTCAAATATACACCCCACAAAAACTATCGCATCACTCATTATTTTTTAAATATTTTAAATGTGTTGCCTGTTTTCCGAATTTTATTATTATTACGAATTAAAACACAAATAGATACGCCTTTTGCAACATTTATTTTATATCAGTTTAATCTACATAGGACAAAAAATATGATTTACCAAAACATAGAAAATATCAAAAAAATCGTACAAAATATCTATACAAAAAAATGAATGGTGTTTAAACTAGAACCAGCCAATGAATTTCTAATACGGTGTGTTGCCGCCCCTCGCTCTAATTACAGCTTCCAATTCTCTTGGAAGGCTTCTAAACAGGTTCTGGACGTATTCTTACGGCATATTTTCCCAGAAATTAAAAAGAATATTTTGAAGATCATCTTGTGTTGTTATTGGTGCGGGTATTGCTGAATTTGCCATCCTAGATGGTCCCAGACATGCTCTATTGGGTTAAAGTCCGGGCTACGTGTAGGTCAATTCAGCACAGAGTTGTCATCGATATGAGGCATATAGGGCACTACATGGGGTTCTAGGGTATTGATTATGTACCTGTCAGCATTTAGTCTTCCATCATTCACTGGTTCTAGCTTCGTGCGACTCTCGAAAGAAATTCCTCCCCAAACCATGATAGAGCCACCACCAAAGCTTTCAGTTTGACAAAAATTAACCTGATCGTGCCGTTCACCATATTGGACCAATCTTGAATATTCCAATTTGCGTATTCTCGAGTAAATTCTAATTTTGCTCGAGTTTGTCTGGTAAGACGTGGATCTCTAGCTGGCACTCTGGCTCGTATACCTGCTTCTCTCAGTCTATTTCGAACTGTTTGTAAGCTTATGCGTTAACCTCAAATAACGATCATCTACTACCAAAGTTACACCTTCCGCGGCCTTGTCCGGGTCTTCTGGTTAGCTGCCTGTTTCTTGGTAGCTAATAACAACTTTGGATATGGTGCTTTGTTAAACTCCAATTAACCCGGCGAAGTATTTTTGATTGTGGTCATCTTGTATGAGCACGATGATTTTAGCGGCTTCTTCATTCATCACATGTCTTGTTAAACGTTGAGGCACATCCATTATTAACAAATTTTCACTATACAATAACACAATTTGCTTAGAAAGTTCTCGAACCCAATGAATTCGCCAAGACAGAAATGATTTACTCGAGTATTTTTGCTTCCAAAAAATTTTGTAACAAATTGTGATAAACCACAGAAACCAGAAATATCTCTTAAGTTGATACATATACAGATTGTCCCAAAAAACTAAAATTAAGTATTAAAAATATTCTAAAATAAATACCAGTGATGCGATAATTTTGGTGGGGTGTTTATTATTGAATATGTGAATAGGTACCTTTAATCTCATAGAAAAACAGTATAATATGAGTCGATTGAAGAAATAATATGTATGACGACATCAAAAAACCCCATGAAAAGCAAATTAGAACTAGCAGAGGAGAAGTATCTAGAGCAAATAAGGTTACGGGATGTCTTTAGAACGTAGTATGACTAACACCTAAGACAAGAAACCTATACATCAGATACAAGACCAGAAACATCAAAAACGAAACAGCTCTTGAAGACCATTGAAATAAAATCGAGAGGATGTTGAGAAAAACACTATTAGATCGAAAGCGAAAACATAAGACGATTATGTGACGTAGATAATATTAACGAATGGGTATCAAAGCATAAAAAATAAAGGAACCAAAACATGAGTCGATGGACAGACTATAGATTGGTGAAATAAGCGAGGGATAAATCTCCAATTGGAACACGGAGTAGAGGTCGACGACGAATGAGGTGGAGCCAGGATGAGGAAAGATATCAAAGAAAAAACAGGCGTTAAACCTATTACGGAAGAACAAATAAAAAGATATTTATAAATTGTGTCCCATTGTATTTTGAAATATTGTTATTATGCAAATCTAATTTCCTTCAAGACCCGAACAAGTTGATTTCTTCATTTTAAATGTCACACGTACTGCGTGAAGCTATAAATAACGGTTCCGAAATTCTAATTAAATCACTAGAAGCTGCTAATCTCTGTTTAAATTTGTTGTTTCCGATATTCATACTATCTTCATCCCTTTAGCTCTAGACAATCTCATACAGTTATTTATTCGATTTATATCTATACGATTACATAATTTTAAAAACAAATCATCGTCCTCAACATCGGTTATTAATAATAAAAAAAAATAAGATGTTGCAAGTAGGTATTTGATTGAAAGTGATAGTGAAGCGTTTAATCCAAATGAAAGTACAAGTCGTCTGGGAACGCGTACGTTCTTCACAGCCAGTGACCGCGAAGAAAGTAAATCATTAAAAATTCTAATTTAGAGTGTGTGAGCTAGTACTGGTTTATGTCAATATTCGGACTACACGGTGAGCCGTTAAAATAACGCTCAAAAACTAGACAATAAGTTCAAGTAAATTCAATTAGCACAACAACTGAAGCCTAATGACTATACAGAGCGAAAAGAATTTGTTGAATGGATTATGGACCATCAACAAATGGATGCTGATTTTTGGATAAAAATTATCCTAATCGACGAACCATATGTTCACCAGGATGGGATTGAGAAACCAAATTTTTTTGAAAATGAGACCTGTGAAGCAGTGACTGTTACTGGTTCTCGATATAGCAATATGATAACACAGTTCGTTTTGCCGAAATTGGATGATACTGATGTGGCCAATATGTGGTTTCGACAAGACGGTGCTACATCACATAAAGCCCATAAAAAACTTATTACATGCGACATTTCCAGGTGATCAGAACTGGCGCCCTAGATCGTGTGATTTAACACCATTAGATTTCTTTTTATGGGGATATTTAAAAGCAGAGGTCTACTTCAACAAGCCCTCAATCACTTTTGCATCGAAGGAGGTGATTCAACGTTGCATCAACGAAATTCAACCACATATATGCAGAATGGTCACAAAAAATTTCGACAAACGAGTACATGTGTATAAAGCCGTGGAGGCCATTTTCCCGATGTGATATTCCATTATGTTATCGAAAAAAAATTGAAAAAGTCTTGTGGTTATTTAAAATTGAGAACTATATAGTTCAAATCTGATAAGATTAAAGCTATTGGGAGATTACGATAAAACAAAAATCACTAATTTTTAGACAAACCTAATTTCTTAATTTCATCAACAGAGCAAAAGTTAAATTTGAATAATCTAATTTATATGGTACTGTTTCACTCATAATGTTTGAAATTAGAATTTTAATGGAATAATTACCATAGCTTCCAAAAAAACTTAACGGCTCGTGAAAGTTCATTATTACTCTCTTAAGGCTATTTTTCTCCAATTACAAAGATATAAAAACGTTATCAATGGAGAAAGATGTTCGAAACGACAGACAATTTGCAAAAATGGTTTGTTCAGTAATAATGTAATAGATGGTGCCGTCTAAACAATCTTAGAATAAACAATAGGGAGAGAAAAATGATAATTTATAATTTTCAAGTACTATGACCATAAACTTTTCTATTAAACGTATCGAAATAATCAAATACACACTAGAAATGAAACTATTTACTCAAGCTAACGACCTTCAAAGGCCGATTGCTGTGGCGATCCACGAGAATCAGATATTTACTGAAGAGGAGGTTAGCAATCTGCTACTTTGGCTTAGAAAGTGACAAAGTGACTAAGGTCAAAATGATCTCGCATGACCTATACACGACTCTATATTCCTCTATCTGGTTTGGATGACTAACATTATTAAGTATTATAAAAAGATATCAGAAAATAATGTTTCTATTCGCGGTTGAATTCCCATTTTTAAGAAAGTTTATCGAGAATCATCACCAGTTGACGACAGTCAGTCCAGTTCTAGTACGAGATATGATAATACGTATGTGAATATGTCAAATCTGACAGTGCCATCAAAAAGTTTGACTTACTCATACTATTTGAGTTGTTTACAGATACTTCGTCTTGATCAAAAATAGAATTAACTCGAGAACATTTTCGTGCGATGACTTTCGACTTGGATTGAACCAACAGCAGTGCGCCGATCAACTCGTTTCGACTTCAGATGATGAGGCAACATCCCGAGCCACCGTCTTTTACTGGTCTTTCGAATTCAATTGTGATCGCACTTCGCTACAGGATTAATTACATGAAGGTCGTGCAGTTGTTGTGCTTGAAAACATTGATGTTGTGCGTAAACTGATATTGCGAGATCGTACTGTGGCATATCGTGAAGTTGAGGGATACTTGGGCATTAGTTCCACTCGGATACATTAAATATTGTATGATTAGATACCGTATAATTTGAGAAATTCAATCGATTCAATAGACGTCTATATCATAAAATCGACTGTATGGAACTTCAAAGACGAGCCAAATCCAACAAAAGTTGATCGCACGAAGCACTTCGAGGCAAATGGTCATAGAAAAAAATCAGGAAAACCAATCGCAGAAGACTAATATCGCATCGAAGAGTCATCCACCGTACCCAATGACTTCTTATTCCCGAAAATCAAAATAAACACCCGAAGGAGCTCTTTTGGACTTACCTCAATCGGAATGGAAAAAATACTTACGATATTTTTGTTTTTATTTTGCAATCTCAAAACTTAAGTAGCAACCCTCGTAATTGTACGGTCTAAGGTTTCCCTATATGGTATAAACTATTATCGCTTCGCATTATTTTTCCATAAGGCAAACGTCATTAATTAGAAGATTATGGTGACTATAGAAAAAGTATGTATCAAAACAGAATTTCATCTCATTGATGCTATGCACTGTATTAATCTTGATACGAATCTCCTCGTCGTAGAATGGTTATTATGAACGGTAATTAACCAGTACATTGACCTGTTAAAAGGAAAGAGAAGAATGAATGGAATATCACAAATAGTATAAGCAACCTTTCATATAGTCGAACCGATTCACTTTTCTAAAATCTCACACTATTTTTGAGAAGAAAGAAGAAAACCTTTCACTTGGGAAGCCCCACTTTGCTTTTAATATAAATTAAGATTCCCCTTCGTATTTCCATCAGTTTCTTGTGATTTCTTAGAAGTTCGTAACTATTATAAATCGCAACATGAGGTTCATTGTAAGTAAATCTTTTTTTGTGAATCTTGTGTTGAAAAAGTGACCCTTAGTGAGATGTGCTCTGCCTGAGGTGGTTTTTTGAAATTTCGTAAAAAAATATAAACTGTCACAGATGATTACAAAAAGATTTAGAGAAATGGTAGATGGTCCAAAAATATTCATAACACCTACCTAATTTCAATTTTTTCTTGGTATTGTTAGTTTATGCCACTAAAGAGCGTAAAAAAATGTACAATTATTCATCTTTTAAATGATTAGCGATACTAATTTGATTTTTTTCATAGATTATAATCTCTACAAAACATCAGCTGTATTAATTTGAATTACTTTCAATAGACTAGCAGTTCGTAAATATTTAATGAAACCAAACAAGGACGGTCCAGATAAAGATTCTTGAACCATATCCAAATAATGTCCTTTTATGTTTATTCACTTTCCCTAGGCCTTGCTCCTCATATTTTCTTTAATATTTCTGGGGTCGTCATTCCATTTGGTCATCAACAGCTCGTCAGGTCCCGTTCAAACTCTGCTACCCAATATTTTACTATACTAAATAAATCAATCCGAATTAGAATTCAAAATAACTGTATGACGACCAATTTTCTTCATATTAACAAATTCATGTAAGTCAAGCTGTCAAACGGATACTAAGCAACGTAGTGCCTTCAAAATTGAAGCACGAGCTTAATCGATTTGTGATATTTCAGAAATGGATTCCAAGCCAAAAAAGTTTGAAGACAGTTTTTGTAGAGAATTGTATGAGCTACAATGCTAGTTCTATCAATTTCTTTGATTAAACTTACTGTTTACCATAAAAATCTCAATTTGACTTTGACCTTGAGTAAACTCTTTAGCATAAATAGTTCTGAAAACTTGGTAATTACTGTTATTTAACCACTATTTTTTGGTTAAATTTGAGCGGGCTATGGAGAAACTATGGAAATAAAAAAGGACAATCCTCTAAATACCTGAGGTCGTCCATAAATAATTTAAACGCACATTCAAATCAAAATATCAATAAATAATAAATACATTGTAGTCAAAATATCATTTAGATTGTGTCATAGAATGGAGATATGTGGATTCTTGTACTATTCTATTTAACGACTTGAACACGTTGACCTAAAGACATCATCAAACAGGAAATTCAAGAAATGAGGTCTTTGTGCTAAAGTTCTTGGTATTCGAACAAGGTCTGAAACGGAAAGTATCTTTTGAGTTGACCAAAGAAAAAAAAAGAAAACAAAATAGTTATAATGAACATGCATTGATAAAACCGAATATTTCTCCCAGATTTTAGAGCCAACACCATATAGATATTGGGTATTATCAAAAGTTAGCTTTTCGTTTAAAAACTTAGAAGAAAACGGTTTGTTGAATATTATAATGTTTATTAGAAATCCATTTTTAAATGTCTCTTCCAAAAAAAAATATAATAATCTAGCTAATCCGCAACGAACTGTGAAAATTTAATAATCCGTTGAATATTCTAATCTGATTATAAAAATAGATACAAAACTTTCTTATAAATTACTAAATTTCACTATAATTTATTCGCGGTTTTTATAAAAAGTTGATGCCAAATCTTGTTTCGTTAATGACTACATGGATTAACCCTAATTATTTTTTATTATAAAACTTTCACGGAATATGAAACGCAATATAAAAATTACTTTCAATTTACTAAACTTATATGACTGGGTTCATATTTTGACACGTTTTTTTCAAAATTCTCAATGGAATTCATACAATTGATGAAATAATTATAAAAACGTTATTAAAACAAAGGAAAAAAAGTAAACATTTGCATAAACAAATACTAAATATTGTGAAGAATAATAATGTAATATTAGAAATAGACATCTCCGATTCACTTAAAAATCAAAACATTTCACAGCGGCTGTTACCTCAAAAGCCTTATCAACTTCGCATTAACATCGATACGAATAGATTGAAGATGAGATATTGGACAAGCAAAAGACTGAATATGAACATTATGAACAAGAAGAGCCTCCCGACTTAGCAACTAATGGACAAAAGTTTAAAGACGTCTATACATATGTGCTGTAAATTACAACACTGTTGGCAATTGCAGCAACAAAAACTATTGCAATTTGAAATTAACTAAAAACCTATGGGAAGATTTAATACACAGTTCGTAGTTGTAATAGTTGGTGGTCATGAGCCTTACATAGTACTCCTGTTAGGCCCAACACGCCCAGTAAAAACAATCAAAGACCGTCTGAAGTTAATCAGGCAGTTTTGAACCTTTAACGTTATTAGACCAGTTGCAGCTTGCCCAAAAGTGTGAGTGCTAGGTACTCATCCATGACGTGGGCTGTAATTTCCTTCTTCAATAAGCAACAGAGACATCACCCTTGATGCCTTTAGCGTGAAAATTGCGGTTTAAATGTCACATTGAAAGATCAGCCACCAGCCTTACATATAAACGAAGTAGTTAATTTGTGAGATAGGTGTCTTTCTCCGTGGAGGCTAACCAAAGAATGAGCTCTGGGGTTATACAAATCTCAATCATAGCACCCTTATCGTTGCTTGAATGACCGGGTACCCAAACTATACCTTACTAGCTCATGTAGGACATTTTTTGCATACCAGCACAGGCCAAGAGCACACCAGTTCAGGAATTTTGGTATTTTATGCTTTTTGATGATTTAATATGAATGAAAACTTAGAGAAGCCCCATTTGCTTGATTTAAATGTGAGTTAGAAAAACAGTAGTCAAATGGAAGAGGATAAGAAGCATTGCACATTTCTACAATGTTGAAGGAAAGTATTCGAAATCTCAGAAAAAGGCAAAGTCATATTCTTTAAAAAAAAATATTGAATCTGGCAATGACTGGAAGTACGCTCATGTAGGAAATGGTAGTTGATAGTAAATTAAAATGGACTGTTAAGCTAGCTAAAAAGCTAATAATAACAGAGAAAAAAAAACAGTACTTCGTCTGACATCCGACATATGATAAAGGGTGAAAATAATTGCATTAAAAACCCGGAAGAGCTATTTTCAATCGTGTAGGGTCACGTTCATAATATGGAGAATGCTTTTAAAAAAACTTTTCTCATTTATATCCACTTGTAGGTGTCGAGCATCCTCTTTGGTCTAGTGTTAGGATTTGCCAGTGCCGGCTACGAAAACGGACACCAAGACTTAGGAGGAGGCCTTGAACAAGGAGGCGGTCATGACCTTGGAGGCGGACAAAATTATGGTGGTGGTTATAATACAGGAGGAGGAAACGATCTAGGAGGTTATGGGGGTGGACACGAAAGCTGGCAGCCGGTTGCTGAGGAACATGATCATATACCAACTAAAACAATCGAACACACTCAAGCGGTACCAGTACATGTGGTGAAGAAAGTTGGCGTACCAGTACCACACCCAGTAGGAGTTCCAGTACCACAAGTAGGTTTTTTAATACCAACTCTATAGCTATTTGAATATTGTAGACATACAGACTACATCAGCTAAACATTACTTTTTCTATATAGGTTGTGAAAGTTCCCGTTCCTCAGCCTTACGCTGTCCACGTATCTGTACCACAGCCCATTGCAGTACCGATTTACAAGTTGGTACCCCAAGAAATTGAAAAGAAAGTGCCTATAACAGTGGAAAAGTTAGTACCAGTATACGTAGACAAACCATACAAAATCGAAATCGAGAAACATCATCCTGTATACGTTAATCAACCTTATCCCGTACACGTACCTGTCTACAAACATGTTTTACACACGACGAAACATGGTGGTGGCGACGAAAAACATGGATGGAATTAGGTCGTAATTTATAAATAGGTTCAAATTTATTTCATCCTTCATTTCATCAACTCGTCTTTCATTTTACTTCATTCCTTCTTCTATTGTTAATAGACTGTACCACAAACCTGTTAATATTATTGTTGATTGTTGTTGATTTTTAATAATAAAATTGTTAGTAATAAACTAAGCTTTTTTTACACACAAAGATATTTCGAAAGAAATTAAATACTCTAGAAATAGAAAATCAGAATCACAGACAGATGAAATCCAATTTCATATTTTATTTTCAGTTTAGAGTCCTTGAAGGATCTGCCGACATAAATAGGCATCAAGTTACCAAAAAAAACGAGTTTTTGTTAGTAGTGAATTGGGATTTCGGCTCTGATTTTGTAGATTCATAAGCATAGTACATTTAAAAATTATTTATTATCTATGTAATGTGCGGTGTTTGAGTTATTTCCGTCATTTCGTTCATTCCAATTACCGATTAAAATGATAATTGGTTTGGTGAACTTATGAGCATGAATATTCTGTTTCACTATGCAAATCTATTGATGTAAAACATACTGGCAAGCAAAAAATTGAGGTCACCTTAAAATTTTCATGTTCTTTGAAGCTGACTGTGATACTCTATACTAAAGAAAAATGCGTCAGCAACAAATTAACATTTTGGGCGAACTTCAACATTTTGTTGTTAGGGAAGATATGAAACGAACAAAATAAAAAAACTTGACACTAATAACGTGTATTCCCTCCTCTTGCATTGATGACTGCTTGAAGTCGGCGCGGCATATTTTGAATTAAGTTCCGGAACACATTCTGGTCGATGTTATCCCATTTCTGCAACAGCAATCTTCTCAGCTCCTGGGCGGTTCTTGGTGCTGGTGTGTGTCTGCGGATCAGTCGTCCCAACTCGTCCCAGACATGTTCTATGGGATTCATGTCTGGGCTGTCCAGCCAAACCGCCTAATTTCTACCTCATCCAGATATTCACTGACAATTCTAGCTGTATGTGGTCTCGCATATCTTGCATAAAAATGCCACGTTGTCACTTTGAAAGGCATAACATAGTCTTCTAGCACCTCCGTAATGTACCTGTGAGATGTTAGGATGCCATTTTCTATGAAGACCAGAGCTTTGGACGAGTTTGTGCAGTGATTCCTGCCCAAACCATAACTGCCCCACCGCCAAATTGAAGATGCTCGTCAATACAAACTTCAGCAAATCTTTCCCCAGATCTTCTCCACACTCGTCGACGTCCATCTGACTAAGTGAATCAAAAACCCGACTCACCTGAGAACAATACCCAGCTCCAGTCATCATCATTCGAACGAACGTGATCTCTGGCATATGCCAATCTTGGAGTCCGATGCTGGTGTTGCAACGGGGGACCTGTAGCCATTTTCTTCATGACAGTCCAAAAGTCTTCTTATAACATTTCTCACTTCTTCCAACTGATTCCGCAGTGAAACCTCAGTAGCTGTCCTATTCCGCAAACTTGTGGACATCAAAAAAAACGGTCACCACATTGAGTGGTAATTCTTTTTTGCTCAGACCCTGGTCTTCTAGTGATCAGGCCAATCTCCAGAAAGCGCTGGTACATCACAAAGACTAGCACCAACAATTCTTCGGATCTAAAGGCATTATGGGACTGTTAAATCACTACAATTTGCAATCGTTAGGTTTTACATAAAGCCTCGGAAATAATTTGCTTTAACGCCTACTAATCCTTATCAATATTGACGCTAAAATTATTCGCAATTTCTGAAGTGACCTCAATTTTTTGATCGTCAGTCTATTTACCCCACACCCAAATGAAGATTTAAATTGTTTACAAGTTATGAGCAGTACTGAATAAGAGACATGATATTTTTTTTAGAATCTCAATTAATCATTTTTGTCTGCAATGATTCATCAGAGTATACATAATTCTTACATTTTTCTAATTTTTGATAGATATTAATATAATCTGCTGAACTTATTTGTACTTTACTATTAAAATTTAAAACAGTGTGATCAGCTTGTAGGAAAATATCACAGGTTAAATTATATACTGCTGGTACGAGACCAGTTTTTTGACTAAACGTGAATATAATTGAGGAGTGTATTATCTGCACAGTGGATTTTGATGTGTTTGAAGAAACAAATAGTTCGTTGGTTATCATTTTTCCTAATTGATCTGGCTCTACCCTTAATAAACTTATTAAGAACATTGAATTATAATTGATTTTGACAAATTACCAGATGAATAGATGAGAAATATGAAGAGGTCATATACAAACAGTTGAGAGATTGTGAGCAGTGCTACAAGGAGGAAGAAGGGACATTGACAAACAGCAAGACATTATTTGGAATCTTATTTTCCAGAGTTCATATGGCTACACAATATCAGGAGAATCAACATAACTCTATAACGTCCCGTTTCCTTTGAAATCTAATTATATACTCTGTTTTTAAATAAAGTGTATTGAATTTCGAAAATACATTAGTTTGAAATAAACGATTCTATTGTACGTTTTGGTGTAAAAATATTAGATATAAATTGGGGGTTATCAAAAACCGCCAGTACTAGATTATCAAACTTGATTTAAGTATCATAATAACCTAGTTAACAACCGATTTAAATGAATTTCATTGAAATAAATCAATATGCCAATCTTTTATAACAAATGATTTAATTCAAATTTTCCATGTAAAATTATGAAAATTTCTCTATTTTTGTGGACTATAGAAGGTTTCCCATAGGTAATTTGGGTTTTCATATATGAAAATTCTTCAATTTAAACTCGCACTAACTTTTCTTTTAATCATTCTCTCTTTGTTTATTGAAAACGCTTTGCCTATTTATATAGTAGCTTATTCATCTACATACGAATATGAAGTGTGAGAAATAAAAACAAATATTTTTACTACAGTTTGTAGAAGTATGCATAATGATTTTTAATTTATTCTAAATGACGTTTGGCAGGTATAAAACTAATTGTAACATATATGTATCCGGCTTTCTCGTATTTCCACTTTCTCTTAAATTGCTTGTTTGTAAGTGAGATTGCCCCGAAGACAATTGCGAATCTAATTTAATTCCTTCGAATTCAATCTTTGGAGATTCTGATAATCATCTATAATAACAGGTATGTGCTCAAAATAAACACGTTATAAACCGGAAGTTATTTCTTAATTGAATAATTTAGGAGTATATTAGACATTTTAATTTGATAAGTCAATTTAAGGAAATTGCCAAGCTTCCATAAAATAATCAATAATTTATTTTGCTCTAGTTTATATTATTGTACGATTTCTATTGAATTTTTTCAATGTAGTATTATTTATTATCTTGTTAGTTGGTGCTTTTATACAATTTATTTTACCATATTGAAATAAAAAGCTACTGTTCAATGGTACGAAGTGACCGCAGTATTTATGCAACATGAATTTTTCTATTCGCTTCAACTCCGTTTCTAGATTATCGTCTTGTTTATTATTCTCATATTTGTGGTAAAATACTTCTACATATCCTGTCTCACTCCGATTTCCCGTACCATTGATACTTTGTACTTCACTTTTTTATTGATTACCTTCGGTGTTGACAGCTTCTGCTTGATGTTTCCTAGGGATTAAGTATATTGCGTCAACTCCTCTGTAATTACTCACATCATAATCGAGTGAAATGATTAACATCATCCCTGACTTTGAGAATATCAGTCCTACTGTGCTCCATCTGAACCTTCCATTGTATGAAACCATTCTGGAAGTCTTCGTCTATCGGCTAGCAACTTTCATACCTTCAACGAACTCAAATCTTGTTTGTTCTACTGTAGGAAACAGATGGAATTCGCACGTTGAATTTACCTTACGATCATCAATTCTAGACTTTTATTAATTGCACCATTACTTAACCGATGGTTAGATCGAAAGAATTTTGTCTAAATTATTATACGTTTTCAGTGTTGAAGGTCAAACATTCTCTTTCATACGCAACCTGCTATAAAATCCCGTCTATGGTATTTATGAGTTGTATATGAATTCTAAAAACAATTCTTTGTTCTTTCTATTGTACATTTTTTCTCGACAACACAAAAGAAACAATTCTCATGCGGTTCAACTGATTTGTTGACAGTAGCAATGGCGTTTGGATCCTGCGCACTTATTCTGTAGTATTATATAGTATGTACTTATATTTAAATGAAAATTAACTATTTTTGGTTCGAAGGGAATCATATTTCTGAATCTGTATAGAAAATACCCGATTTAATTCACTAATTTAACCATAACAAAACAATTTTTGTTGAAAAAATATCTATCGAGATGTCCGACCCTTTTTTGAGCACACCCTTTTAATTATTATTATCGAATGTAATCCATTTACATGAACAAACTTATCAATATGGTTGTTTCTTATAATGACGTGAGGAGAAAAGCTTCGGAAAATACAAAATCAAACCTTTCTAAAACTATTAATTCAGTGGTTTCTAGTTTTTCTCACTTTTCATTTAATCTATACTGGGTGAACCAGGACTTAATGCAAAAAATTTGGGAGTGAGCGATTGAAAATAATACTGTGACATGAGAAAATTTATCAAACAATATCTCGTTTCTGAGTTATAGGTCTGCAAAGCTGCGAAAGCAGAATTTATATTTGAGTATATTTCTCGAATTATACATTCGAACATTATAAATTTCAAATGGTAGATTACGTATGTCTATGTAGTGTGTTTGACGGAACAAATAATTCTACACTACTATCTGAAGGCCAGGGGCGGCTCAAGCCCAATTGTTAACAACCCGTATCTTTTACAGGTACAATTTAAATGAATTTTTCAATCTATTATTTAACAAAAAGATACTCTTTGTTTAACTCAATAAAATATATGGTTTAGAAGATATGTAGACTTTTAGATTGTTGTACATGTCAAGGAAACTGTTCGCAATAAAAAAACACTCTGAAAAAAATGATTATAAATTGTAATTATTTATGGAAAATACTTACAGGAGGTGTTAAAACACAATCAGACATTTATAATTGAATTGCATACTGTCGACATACTGTTACTTACGTATTGAAAAAATTGAAATGTATAGAAATTCAGTTGGTTAGCCTACAACTTATCAATTAAAAAAAACTGTAATAAATGTTCGCATTGGGTACTACACACTACCGGAGTCTACAAGGTATAATATTTCTTTGAACTTGAAAAAACATTCCAAGATTTTGCGTTATAGCGTCACAATGGAAGTTTATTCTATCGATCATTTCATTCTTTGTGTTCACTTTTAAGATATCTCCAAAAAATGATTCCACTGTATTTAATTCAGGGCAACGTGGTGGCCGTGCAAATGACCAATCCACCTATTAAGAAAAATGTTATTGAGATGATTTTTCACATAATTTAGGTAATGGGGAGAGACTCCATCGTGCTTGAAACACATGTCTTTGCGAATATTTAGAGGAATATCACAATACATGGGTGGGAAATCTTTTTGGAGACATTCTAAGTATCGCTGACCATTTAGGTAATTATCAAAAAAATTTGGGCCTACTAAGAGTTATTACCCAATATTACTGCCCATGCATTAACACAAAATCGACGTTGATTCTTTGAATAAATGTAAACTATGGCAACTAATGAAAGTATCTCGTGTGAAACCGGCTTCATCAGTAAACAATACTTTTCCTTACGATGTATTATCAAATCGAGCGTAGATCAGCTTGCTAGATAAACTTCTACTTCTATGGCAAGCACTTTCTGGATGTAAAAGGGGCAAAGAAGTTGGGGAATCCCATGAACAGTTGTCGTTGATATGTTATTTATTCATTGATCTTCCAAGAAATGTTTGATTGTATTTTATAACCCCTTGTAAATATTTTCAATAAATAATCACAACTTATGATAATTTTCTTCGGAATGTCTCTTTATGGCGAAGGATTCCTTTGGCATGCACAACAATTTGAAAATCTACGTATCCCAACCTATAAATTTTATCGACTTAAACAAAGAGTAATTTTTGTTCAAAAATCGATTGGAAAATTCATTTTTGCTGTCTTAAGAATGTACAGATTCTCCCTGTAAAAGTTACGGATTGTTAACCAAGTATAATTTAGAAAATATACTTAAATATAAGCTTTAGAGACCTATAACTTAGAAACGTGGGGTCGTATGAGAAAATTTTTACTATCTACTCACTCCCGATTTTTTGCATCAAGTCCCGGAGCACCCTGTAAACTGTTTTGTATTATTACAAAACCATAAAATTGTGTGACAGTTGAAATTTCCCTCTTTCACAATATTTCTTAAATCTCAATGATTCTATTCTATTGAAACGCATTTGGTCTATTTTGTGACAATAAACAATTAAATATTATTTGAAAGAACTTACTTAATCCTTCGAGTGTTTTACAATATAGCAGCATTCTTAAGAGTGGAAAGACCCTTTATACAAGTGTATAGAAACGGGTTGAAAACCTCAAATGCCTATTTAAGAGGTAAGATTCATCAATGCATGAAGTAGTAGTGTAATGTGATTGAAAAATCATAGAAAGTAAAAGAATTCACTTTGAGAGTCTTCCTTGAACACCCAAAGACGTAAAAATAGCGTCGCTTATAGATGCACTTAGTTAGAGGTTTACAAGCTCTAATTATTTATGAATATTCTCAAGCCTTATGCTTTATTGAATATTAACTGTCAATAATTACAAATAAACTGGTAGGTGTAATTCAAAAATCAACGCAATAAGCTGCTTATTTTCCCATTTGAAAATAAATATTTGGAATTTTGTATGAAAAAATTCGAATAGTTTCCCTTTAATAGCAAACATTGACCCCTGCCATTCGTACCACCATAAATCCGGACCTGGTCGTTTTCCCAGCACGAGTTTTCGTGAAAAGAGCGCGGCAGTTTTCCCTCGTGACCGTGATTTATTGCCCAAATGGATTTTGTTTGGTTTCATTTGGTTTGGTGTGTAGAATGGAACACAGCACCCTTAGAAAAAGAATTCCAATACTAACAGGACGAATAATTCTTCTCAGAATCAGTAGCGTTTTTTTCTGATACAATATATTTCACATTAATAACATCAGTTTTATTGAGGAAATGGAAATTCCACAATGAACATTTGGAAATAATAGCAAAAAATCACAATGACGAAAATGGAATTCGTAATTGAAAGACAAAATACGAAATTGTTACCAACAAAACAGAGCAGCAGACATGAAAAAAATATATCAATTAAGTATTTTCAAATTTGCCGTCACCCATTTTCTATTTCTTTACTTTGAAGCCTCAGGACAAGACAATTTTCAATAGGCCCTCTGTAAACTTTTAACTTGAACTATATTATTCTCTCAAATTATTCATCAAATCAAAAAGAAAATATGGTGTTTGAAAGACAATTTAATATGCTTTAATGTGAGCATAAATTTATGAAAACATATTTTGACTATCTATATTTAACATAGTTAAATGTATTGAGCAAATTATGCTTTTTTATCATTAACATAAATAGAGTTATGGACAATTTTTTAGACTTGATTTAGGTCTGGATTGTATGCTGGCCAATCCATAACCCGAAAACCGACTTCTGTAATGTAATCTTGCACTATTCTGGTGGTCTGCGGCCTTGCATTGTCATCCATAAAGATAAATTCGTCTCAAATGAATCTGGATATATCTAACCTCTTCTTCCGTAAACACGGTGGCCACTTGAATTAACCCAGGATCGGTTCGTGCTCTTATAGAAACAACACCCCAGATTATGAAGACAACACCTCCATAAGTACTTAGCTCTTCAAAGCAGCAATCTGCTTCTAAGTCACCGCCATGGAGGCACATTCTGGTCTCATCTGAGAACAGAACAGATCCCCATTGTTCCATCGTCCAATTTAGATGATATTGTACAAAAATTAGGCGTACCTGCCGATGAGCTGGAGTAAGTTTTGGGCCAATCGCAGGTATTTTAGGGGTTAGATTATTTTCCTGCAGTCTTCGTCTTACTATCCAATCCATTGATCAAGAGTAACTCCTCGCTCTTCACGTAGCTGTCGTTGTAATTGAACGGCATTAAGGTGACGATTTTTTAATGTTTTTGACACTATAAAGAGGTCATCACAAGCAGTTATGAGTCGCCGTCGGCCTGTTCCAGGTCGTTGCGCGGGTCATATCCAATTTTCTGGGAACAGCTCGTTGACCAAGTCGATTTTCGATTAAAGCAAAGACCAAAAATTGCAGTGACCCGATTTCTATGCACGAGAGCTTAGAAACATATTTGTTTGAGTACTTTTTTATAAAATGAAGTCTATATCTTCATTATTTTGATCTGTAGGACATTTTTATCAAATATGTCATTCTAACATCAATTCAACGTTATTCTTGAATATTGATACAACATTTTATCGAGAATTTAATGGTATTAGTCAAAGTCTTGTATGCAAAAACATCAATTTTAATACTTTAAACATTTTCTTTTCAAATATGAGTATGGAAAAATTCCAAATCCTCCTATTTTTATCATTTTATTCAGTTTCGGAAAGAATGTATCCATAAAGTTTCTTGGTATAGTTCATTTGTTATATTTTTTAATTGAGGAGTCGTTTATTTTTAGTATTACTGAGTTTTACATTTTTATAAATCGAAAATTTGAAATCCAGGCATTTTAAAATACCTCTAATTCGATTCCAAGGACCAGGAATTTGATTACGAAGCTACGTTGAAACATCAAGTTTGGACACTATTCCAATTTGGCAATGTCAACAATTAAAAGGTTCACAGAAATCGTTCAAGTATTTCGAAACGCAATTTTTGAAGATTTTTAACCCCTCCGCTCCCCATTTAACGCGCCGTGAAATTTTTCAGCACAACTCTTCTCCGTCTCTATATATTACGTAACATTAAATGACGATTTCTATTTAAAAGTCACAATTATTTTCCGCAAAGCACCTGAAAGTTGCGAAAATAACTTTTCTGCTTTTGTTTTAAAAGCTTTTGCGCCAATAATAAATACTACAAAAGATTTCTAGTTCGCGATATTTGTGTATATTATTTGATTCATTTATTCATATTTAATTATAAGCCATTTCTTTTGATGTAATAGATATTTAATTAGGTTGAAAATATGTTAAAATGGTCCCAAAGTAGTAATAAAATTTTTACTAGATACATTTTTGACTCCATCTACCATTGTTCTTTTCATACATTCCCCTATTTCAGCTTATTTTTTTACTAATGAATTATTAAAATAAAATTAAATCAATTTCAACATTTGGCTATGCAATGAGAAACAGAAACTCAAGCCAAAATAAATAATATAAAATGAGTTATAAATCAAATATTATCTTTAGACGATGCCATCTGAAAGTTGTTCGTTCTGTATTCATTTACATACCGAAAGTTGCGTTTTGAGTGTTCCATGTAGTGAAAGTGACAGTACTGCAAAACACTTTCGGAGCGCTCTGGAGTACACATCTTTAACTTCTTTAAATGTGACTCTAGCCACTTCAATGTTGACAGTTGACAGATGCCAGTTTCACTTCGATGACACAAACACATCTACAAATTGTATCGAAATCACAAACACATCTACAAAGAATCCATCAACATCTAGTAGAGATATTTTGACATTGCAAATACAATTAAGAACATTATATTGTTTAATAAATAAAACGTTTATAATTCTCTATTATTTATTTTCTTTCCTCAGTGTAATTTAGATAGTTTTGGATCTTTTGCGTCGTCTAAAAATGTTGTGTACGCCGCGGCTGAAATACTACTTTGTTGGACTCGTCTCGCAATTTTCAGACTCGTCCAACAAAGTAGCATTTTCAGTCCTTGGCATACAAATAACTATTGTTATAATGGTCATTAGAATCATGTTATAATGATTATTTTATTTGAATAAATATTATTACCTGGTTAAAATAGGTTTCTTTAAAAAACAATTCGATTGGTGTTACTGCTTCTCTGGTCACGGGTTTGCCAGTCACTCAGAATCTCTTATTATTGGCATGCGCTTAGCAGACAAAAAGGATTCCGGAATTGTCACTTGCATAAAGGTTACTGACAACGAATGCAAAATAAAAAGACACAGAATGCAGTCAATGGATTCGTAAAACATAAACGATAACTTCTACAGGTACTGCTAAATAGTAAACCGCATTTTCTATAGACTTATATGAAGTTTTTTACAAAAAGTAGTATTTCCACATTTACCAAGCTCTAGTGTCTCTAGGTAAACTGACATTTTTTCTGTAAGCCATCTATTTCAGCAATGACTATCGCTAGTACAAACTCAATTTCTCTATTTATGAATCGATATTTCGAAAACTCTTCTTTAAAATATGAGCTTATAACATCAACAAATATTCAATGAAGCTTTCATCAAAATGGATGCTCCACTACCAACGTCACAGTTGGACGAAAAACCAATCAAAATCCACCTTTTTCGGATACCCTCTCATTTTGTTGTGATTAAAATTTTTTTGTACCTTTCGTGTCGAACGATCCCCGATAATAACTAATAACTACGTCAGGTAAAGACGTAGCTAGCACGAAACAGCAGGGCTTCTTTGTTTCAGGCAATTCAATAAAATTATTAACCAGCCTTCCATATAGATTATTTCACGCTACCACTCCCTGATAATTTGTGAGAAAAAACACCATTTTGTTAATGATACGACATGCAAAATGGATTCATCAAGTATTATAACTCAAACTATAAACTTTTATTTAACACTTCTATATTTGATATGATAAATAATTTCGCGATTACTTTTACTAATTCAATCTTTTCACTACGACTATTTATATAAAAGTAAAATCACTGCGTTTACACAACTCATTTAAATATCTAAATAATATTCTACAAAATTCTAGAACAAAAAGTAATGAATAAATAGATTTCTATAGAAAATATTATTATTATTATAAGAAATGCTGTAAATAAACCACCTGCTATAATAAAACGTTCTGAAAGAAAACATCGAAGGTACGTCCGCCATTTACAAAAAGCAGATGAAAGGGCCGGTCTAAGGACTGTTTGTAACAGAATGTTGAATATTCAGTTGATTCCCTAAATTATATCGACAAACTCATTATATAAATTATATGTGCTCTAGTGGAAATCGTTGATGATGTATTTTCAAGATTTGTAAGTTTATGAGACATCTGTGATGTTGGAACTGAGGCAAATGAATTAAAGAACGTTTTAGTGGTATTGATGCATATCCATCAATGACTCTCATTAGTTTAGGTCGAAAGATGTCAGTTGAGCCCACTATTAATATACTTCCAGGTACACTCGTATGCTCTATACAAAATTTAACAGTACATCGTCATTTGTGTGGATGAAGATTTTTTGTAGATCTATTATTAGATAGCTTAGGTAAACCTGCAGATAACATACAAGATTTGCAATTTAATTATAAAATTTAGAGCAGTAATATAGTTTTCTCACAATTTTGTTCAATTTGTTTTAAACTCATACCAAAGTTTGCGGTCTCGCTGTAAAACTCATTCTTTCCAAATTCAATGTGAAGGGGAGAATAAAATAACAAAAAAACACAATACAAACAAATAATTTAATACTTAGTAAGCATGTCTTATAGTATTTTGCAATAGGAAACGGCATTCCAGTAATAGAGATGGCAACAAATAGTTACGAAGCATAGTTAAGTGTCTCGTGATTCAATTTTTCAGTGAAATAAAAGAAAAGGAAGGTATGTCGAACAAGTTACGTTTTAGAGAGGAAATCGGTTAAAAGATGGCAGTAGAATACGATTGTCGTACTGGTGCTCGCATTTACTAATCGTACCGACGCAAATGTACACGACGGCTCCCGTTCTTCGATGTTTGTGCAAGGGTTTTTGGCAAAAAAAATCCAACGATGCCGCGCCCACCATATTTTGCTCCCTGCTACTTTTTCATTCTACAAGAAATTACATCTCAAGTTAAGTCATCATGATAAAGAAGTTGTAACTGTATTTCTATACGGATTTACTTCAGATCATTACCAAGAATGCTTCATGGAAGTATCGATGGTATTGTTGTAAAACTAAGATTAGTTCCTTGTTTTTTTCACTAAATAGATTAATTGTCACATATTATGTATATCTTTAGGATCTTTTTTAAGTTAGCTTAAACATTCCTTGTTTTAAGTGACCTTATATCCCTTATATACTTTTATTAAAAAATATGACACGGCTAGAATGACATTGGATATAGGTAGTAGAGTCCATGAATTTCTGGCATAACAGAAAAAGGTCATAAATAAAAACAAACTATTTAGAACGTTTGACTAAAGTGTCTATACCTTTATAAAAATATAGTGCATCTTTACAGTCAAAATGTCTATACACCGTCTGCTTAATTTTATCGTCACTGTTGGATCTTTTACTTACGTTAACTCGGTCTCCAACGCACTAAAGATAATCGGACGGAGCCAGATCAAGTCTATATGGTGAATGTTCAATCTCTTTAAAGCTACATTCGTGTAGAGTAGCCTTGGAGAGCGATACCGTGTGGACTGGAGCATTGTCATGAGCTAACACCTCGGCCGATTTTGTCGCCCATTGCTTCGAAAATGTTTTGACAGCCGTAGTAAGTCCCAAAATACACTAAACTGTATGGCGTGGAACATTTAACGAGAAATACGACAAAAGCTAGTAGGTAAGAAACATTCTGACTGATTGGAGTACTGTAAACAGAATCCAGAACGTCGTTATGGTTACGATTGGAAAGACGTTGCAAATTATAGAAGCAAAGGAAGGACATCAAGAAATTATTGTATAGTTTTTGTGTATGCTTTTCTCATATATTATTTCACCTTTTAAGTGTTGGTAGTCTAAAATTATTAGACTTGTTCATTTTCTATCAATAATTTATTGTGGACATCCAGAAAATATAATGTTGAGATTGATGATAATCTCTATTGCCAACTATTCCTGGAATGAATTATATCAATAAGTTCCAATAACAGTTATTTCTCAACTTTCCCTCTAATTCGAGAATAAGGAACTTCTAAGAACAGAAGGTTATCCCGAGGGATTGTCCGCTGGTCCCCCGTCGTTCCTGGTCGACGCCCGGCTACGGGATTTAGAGTAACAGAAGTCAGATCATTCGGTGCTGTTGTACGGTGGCTCACTAAACATGATGGATGTCGGAGGGTAACATTCAATCAAATCTCCCGAAATAATCTACGGAGTTTGATTTGATGGCAAGTCGGATAGTTGGTGGAATTCCTTATAGGACGGGAAGAGAAAGGGGAAAGAGGAGAAACGCAATTTCGGTACATTTCGAGCATATCTCTGATTGCCTCCCCTGTATTGAAGCTGGAAGGCTAATGGGATCTCTGGGGTATGGAATTAAAGGAATCAGGAGGAATTTCTCAAAAAATTACTGTTTCTCACTACGAGAAAAAAACTGATGGTATATAAAGCGAATTATAAAACTCAGAAAGTTTGTAAGGAAATTAACTATAAGTAGTTTTGCTACTTCTCAAAACTTCTAGTCATTTTTTCAAAATTGAATAACCGTCTAAGATTTTCTTGGAATATTTTTGAAAAAAATATAAAAGTTATCAATCTTTGAGAAACTTTCATTGATTTCACCGGCTAAAATGGTAGATGGCTGAGACGACTACGACCAAGCAGGTCTTTTATTACTTTAATTTTATCGATTTTCAAAAAAATACGCACCATTTCAATTTACAAAAATGTTTTGAACAGCTTAAACAGACTCAATACTTCCGAATGAATTTGATTCAAATGCCCCACAAAATGTTGGTAGAGCAGATTAATATTAAGGAGAATTCCAATCAACTACATGTTTGATCTAGTCGTTAGGGTCGTTTTGTCACTTATAACGTTTTCTATCGAAATTGGTTTCAAATTATCACCTCAGTGTTTTGATTTTTCCTTAATTGAACTGGTATAAATAGTTGATAGATGTTTAATTTGAATGTATCATATTTGACCCGGACTGAGACATTTTAACAGCTTGGGAACGTAGATGACAACCCTACTATCATATATGCATCATTATTGATGACAAGACGTGGGTTTGTAATTATGACGCCCAGCAATCTAGCAAACGCCACTTCAACATTGAGCCGAAACCGAAAAAGATTCGTCGATATAAAATCAAAGTAATTTTTAGAATTTTATTTGTGATTCATCACATCTAAATAATGTTACGAACTCGTCCACTGATATAAACCGTGAAGCCGATCCTGTTCTAATATTTTATCGAACCAAAAGTTTGCTGGATGCGCCGATTAATCGGCGACTATTTCTTTGCATTTTGACGTGGCCCGTTTACATCATGTTGTGACTATAAAAAGGCCTTTTTGTTTGTTTGTGGCAAATTAGAGAGCTCCAATAAAGTAAGAGACGGACAGAGTCAGTTAACTATTTTATCTCATAGGGAAAATTGGTATAGAGGAAAGTAAATTAATCGTTGTTATAGTGAATAATAATAGTGAATAGTTCAGTGATAAGTGTTAGCTGATAGCCTTATTAATTTAATGGCAGGTTTTTATTCACACAAGAGGTTAATATATATATAGATTGTCTCATATTTGAAGCCTATTTGTCGATTTGTTTATAAGACCTATTATAGAATATGGAAATTTAAGATATAAAGAAGATAAACGGAAAAAAAGAATTACTATAACTGAATTAATAAAGAATAAATAAATATGTGGAAGAATTAAATTAGACTTAAAGTAAAAAATGGATAGGCTAAGTTACGTTATAAATTGAAGATGAAAATAGTATCAGCAATGGAAAAATATATTTAGAAAAGGAAACGCAAGAAAAGAATTTCGAAGATTTGAGTAAAATAATAACGAAATGAAAGGGGGAGAAAATAGGAGAAAAATAAAAAAAGTTTATCAAGATAATGGACAAATGTGGGTGAGGAGCTAAAAGAGATGACATATGAAAAAAATTAACCGATCTGAACTTATATCGACCCATAACAGATATGAATTTTCCAAAAAATTCAACTCCTGCAATATTAATCGTTTTTTGTTCTCATACATATATACAATCATTGAAAACGTTTCATTGGGGGTTACCAAAAGCAGTCAAGGGAATGGAAAATGGACGCATAACTGTCGATTTGACAGTCATTTTAGATATGTTTTCGTTAAAGTGGTACTTAATGTAACTGCATATTATTGGAACATTGCGAATCATTCACAATCTTAGATAGTCTGAAAAAACATACCAGAAATGTTACTGGAAATTAACAAAATGGATTATTATTTGAAAAAATATTGGTAAATCGACGATATACAAGATCGGTGCAGTGCGATTTGGCATTTATGTGAGTAAAGATGCTATTGATGTTTATTATGCACAGATTTTAATAAATCGATGTTACGGTGACGTAGAACAAGTGACAAATGACAGAATAAATGACAGAAGTGATGGAAAATGTAATCTAATCAAGAATGATGGGATTTGTATCGACAGGATCACTAATTAAAGTGATGAACCTGTGAATAGAGAAATTTCTGTATTATCTATTGCAACTAAAAAGGTAATTTAGCTGCTCAGTTTGTTACTGATTAATAATATTGTAGGGGACATCATCCACATCTATTTTTTCGATAGTTATGACTCCAACTGTCTTTTTTGACATTCAATATCTGTTAACGTCATTTTGTTGAATTTTTTTTAGCATTTTTTCACACATCTATTCGTTTTTTTACATCTATTATTTCACGAACAATTTTTTTGTCAAATGTCTGACGACGATGAAGATAATAAATTAAGTGATGATCAAATTCAGGAATTCCAAGAAGCTTTCGATTTATTCGACAGAGATAACGATGGTACAATCACTCTTAAAGAGTTTTGTACCATCATGCGGGCTTTCGCCCAGAAACAATACGAAATAGAATTGGAAGAAATGTTTAAAGAGGCCGATCCCGAGAACAACGGAACTATTAGTTTTGTACAGTTTTTAAGAATCATGGAAACTAATTTTCAAGAAGATAAAACCTCTGAAGGTATCTCAGAGGCTTTCAGAGCATTTGATTCTTTGAAGAAAGGGATAATACCTGCTGATGATTTGCGGGAATACATGATGACCTACGGTTAGTAACTTGAACATTATTTTATTGATTCTATCGTCTTCTTTGTTAAAATAATGGATGTGGTGATGGTTGCTACACAAGAAAAATTTGAAGCACGAAATACTTGGATTGTCTTTAAAAACAATAGGGTACGTATGGTGCGACTCAAATTTGAACGAATCTTCAAACTATAAAAGAGAGCTGTTAGATATTTACTCGGACTAATTAGCAGGGCTCACTGAAAGAACTTTTTTAAAAGATTAAAAACTCTGACTATTATTTCCTTATTCATCTTTGAATCCGTTCGCCTAATTCGTAAGCACGCACCTTCAATTTGAGAAAGGTCGGCTGTCCACTTAGGAACGCGGAGCACGACCTTTACTTACCTACTCCAGACTCGGAATTAGTTAAGGGCTCAATATTTCACAATACAAAAAAATGCACAATCACTTGCCAATTGTAATCAAATCGATATCAATTTTTCACACATTTCGTAATAATTTGAGGGCATATTTTCTGGATAGTACCTTCTACTCTGTTAACGACATCTATTCTAATAATAATGTTTAATTCCGGGCATGCTGCATATTGATTTAATTTTGCTATGGACTAATTCTAATTATTACCTATTACTGTTATTTATAATTTTGTTACTCATTGTGGTTTTCTTCGGTATATTGAAATTTTATTTCATTTGTATCTTTATTCAGTTATTTTTATGTTTGTTTTTTAGTTTTTACAAGTCTACAATTTGCTGACAAGCATTTCTCTCTCTCCCTCTCTCTCATTCTGTATCTACAATTTTTCAATCATTTTTGGCTTAAATGTGTGTTTGATGTTTAACTAAGTTGTAATTTTCTCGAACCGTTGGTGATATTCATACTGAATACACTGTTTACACCAACACTAACAATTACACTATCTGACGCGCGTTTCGGTAATCAAGTTAACGTCTTCAGAGACTGAAGGTAAGCAGTTTACCTACCTACCAGTTTGATGATGATATCGTAAGGGTGAACAAGTCATGAATCTAGCACAACACATCTGATGCTAACCAGGAATCAGAAGAGTGAGTTTCATGGGGTAAATTGGCACGTAAGATGGCCAAGAGGGGTTTGTTCTCATGGTGATGAGTTTACAAGGTATAACCAATAAATAATCGAAGAATCAATGGTTAATGAGAAAAACGACATGATGAATCTTATTTTTTTGGAATGGATAAAAAATTTAGGGGATACTTTGAAAATGAGAGTGATTTTCATTCGAAAAGTTAAATGTTTCTTGACCCTCGTATACTATATTTGATATTTTATCTTGATTTGTGTTTATACTTTCAAATTCGACTTAATTTACTTTGTACAGGAGATAAATTAACCGAAGAAGAAGCTAACCAGTTTATAAAAATGGCGGATTCGAATAAGGATGGAAAAATCATCTACGAATTTTTTGTCAGCAAAATGGCGTCTGTTTTAGACAAGCAACCGAAACGGGAACCTAGATTTAAAGAAGAAAAAAAGAAATCTAAATCTAAAAAGAAGTAACCTTTATGAATTCCACACTTCGTAAATAGCAATTTATCTTTGAATTACCACATATAATAACTTCTATGGAACATCTTGGGCTGCTAGAAGATCCGAACCCAACACAACTAGTATCAAAAAAGAATCACCAATAAAAGTTTTTAATTTGATATCGTTATTTTTTTTTCATTTGAATCAAGGCTAAGGGAATATTTTTCTTTATGTAATTATAGTTTTCATATTTTAAAATGTAGTAAATGAATCGATGGTTAAAAGAAATTATGGAATTGAGAAAGATTTGGATATGGAATCTGCCTATGGGTTTTCAATAGTTATATCAAAACTGGAGATCGGTAAATAGTTATAAAAATGGTTTAACTTTCCCTTCTTCTTCTTCTTTTAATGCTTATCCATTAATGGATGTTCGCGACCACATTTTTCATGGCTTCTCTATCTCTAGCGGTATGGATCAATGTCTGATTATCTTGTATATCCGTCCACTGCCTCACGTTCCGCAACCATGACATCCTCTTCCGTCCCAATCCTCTCTTACCTTCAATCTTGCCCTCGACTATCAGCTGAAGGAATTGAAGGAACTTTCCCTTGTATGATATTCTCAACAAGGACATCTGGAAGTAACAGAATATGAAACACAATAAAAATATATACCAAGTGAGTGGAATGGATTGGTGAATTCTAGAGCAAAAGGTTTTAAAAAGCCAAAATACTATAGTTGATAAAGGATGGTGATGGCGAGAAAAAGCATGAATAACAAATTTTGAAGTGCAATCAGTAGAAACGAAACTATAATCAGAGTAAATACAGCAAAGACAAGTATAAAACTAATTCTTGATAAGATTCAAAAAATATTATAGAAAAAAGAATTATATATATATGTTGAAATTTCATAAGCAAGATATTTTTTATCCAATATTCCGGTTCAACTGAAGCAAATTGTACTACGAATGGTTGTAGTAGTAGTCCTAGAACCTTAGGAAGTAGGGTATGAAAACCGCAGAAAAATAGCTTCCTGTGCGCCCCCAGTACGTAGAACTGGGGGATGATTACACTCGAGTAGTTCGAGTTGGGCATACCGTATTAAGATGCCTGTGGACGTTGATCTTGAACTCCTTTATGTTGTAGTGTTGGGAAATTGACGTATATTGAACTTGAGCCGCCATGTAGGGTAGTTAAAAAAATGCTGAAGAGACAAAATGTGACGTTAAGGAGTATTTCTGCTTTTATGATAAGGAAGAGTGGTTGAAACATTTCTAAACATTTTTTTTTGGGATATATAAGGTTATTATTAATTTTTTTTAGGTTTTGCAAACTTTAGGATCAATTAACATCAAGTAAAATACTATGATATGAATACAAACCTGAAGGCCACTACTGTTTCTTCAAAATTCTTGTTTAACCTGGCATCATATTTATTATATTTTTATCTAGTTTGAAATGTACTTAAATTTATTTCGAAATTTACTCAAATTTATTAACTAAAGTGTTTTCACACGGTTTAATCTATATTGTTCCTGGTTATTCTCCAGTAGATTAACCGCCAGATGGTTCTGGTATAGCTCTAGCCTGCTCACATAAGCTGCGCTGTATCTCATGATTTCTTCTTTGACTGTAGAAACTTTTAGGTCCCTAGAACACACATCGTTAGGCACATACCAAGAGGCATTTATAATCTGCCTTAATAATTTCAAATCTTTCCAGTATATAGATATTGGAGTTACATGCAGTGCCCCTTATCTATATTCCATACCACCAAATTGGTTTGATGATTACTTCGTGAAGTATGAGTGTATTACTTAGACTTAGCTTAGAGTATTTTCCCATCAACCAATACAAGTCGCGGCGCTTTAAACCGATTTGTTTTCTTTAGGTCCATATGTGTTTCTTCCATCTAAATGTGAGCTAGAGTACCTAACGACATCTGCTTGTGCTTTATATTCGTCATTGAGTCTTATTGCAGGGCAATTTTCTTTTCTCAGTATTAATGCTATATGGTTAGGCTTAGATACATTAATTTTCAAGTGTAATCTAACGTTTGAAATTTAGGTCATTCCTAATTTTCTAAGTTGGTAAATATACTCGCTCGATGGTTGAATATTGGTGTAGAAAATCAAGCTGGTGGTCCGGAAAATTTTTATTTCTAGTTAGTATGGGCATATTAATATATTAATAAACAAAAGTAATTTTCGAATACTTTAGACAAAAGTGGTAGTTAACTAATTGGTCTATGTCTTCTTTTTCTTCCTTTTTCAATAGGACCAGGTCCTGTTCAATCCTGTACGTTTGGCCCTTTTTTTGGATCTTCCTGAGAAGCTGAACTCCAGCTCTCGTATCACCTCTTTGGTGGTCTGCCTACAAATCAGCGTGTGTACGTACGCCCCGTACGCCCAATTGTTTTCTTATGTCATCATTTCCTGAGGGTGACTCCCTTGATGGTTCGCACTACTTTCATCTCTGTGGTTCTCATTATTCTTTTCGTTGTTGATGTCTCGGCTCTGGTTTCTGAGGCATATGTGAGAATAGGTATCACACATGTTTTATAGATTCTGGTCTTGCTCTGTGAGCTCATCGCTTTGTTTCTCCACACTATATCTCTCAGGCAGTCGCCGACTTTCATCGGTATCGACTGCCAATTGTTCATATTAAATTTTTCGGCAGAAATTTTCATCTTGTAAGTCGTCTTCATTTTCTGCTACGGCTGCTATGCCATCGTCTGCATAAAACAAAACCTTTATGGATAGGTGACCTATTCTGCATCCTGCATTGACTTTGTTGACATCTTCGATAATTTGATCCATTTAGATGTTGGATAGGGTTGGGCTAAGACTGTCTCCCTGCCGAACACCGGTATTAATTTGAACTTCTTCATAGAGTCCTACCTTAGGTTTAATTCTTGATCTGGTTCCGGTATAAAGTTCTTTGATGACTTGTTGGTACTTATAGTCTATGTTGTTTTTCTCAAGACTCCTAAACACGTCTCCTAAGCGTATTCTATCAAATATCATCAAAAGCTTAAGAACCGAACAATCTATGTGATGTTGATTGTTCAGAGGGCTACTTTCCATTGCGGCGGAATGTAGTTCAGTCTTAAAACACACCTGGCAGCTCTTCAAGCAGTTTATCAGTAATTTGGTCGTAGCCCTGAGCTTACCTGGGCTTTCGATTATTTTTTATTACAGATTTCATCTCGGCTATATTGAATTTTTTCACTATTATTGGGATTTTCAGTTGAATGTGGTTTGGAAACATTCTTCAGGCGGTTTGCAGATAGAGAAGCTTTCTGTGCATTTGATAGTGCCCAATCTTTATTGGGGTGTCGAATAGGCGGGTCTGATTTCATGGGCTGATTAAGTTTGGACTTTCTCTCTAGGTATTTAAGAAATTCCAAATTTTTCACATTTCTAAATAGCTCTTTCAGTTTTTCAGATAGTTTATTTATGTTACGTTTATCTTTAGGTGATTTGGTACTTTCCCAGCGTCGTCTACACTTCATCTTTTCCGAGTTATTATTAATGTGTCAGTATTTGTTGGTTCAATAACGTCTAGCAAATTGTCTGTGAATAATGATCCAGTAATAATAATCAAATTAAAATAATAATTAATAATTTTCAAACTGTTTGTGGATGATATCGATAAAAATAGTATATTGTGTCATTTTACGAAGTTCATTTTGATCACATAATTCGTTAATCTAAGTTATTCCATAAATTAATCAAAATAGTGATAAATATCAGTTTTAGGCTTTATCAAAATTAGTCCAATTACCATATTTTCGAATGTGTACTATCCAAACAACAGGAGAAGCTCTTCTATCCCGATTTAATTAGTGAATGATGGCAGGCAAGCACATCTCGCAATGCAGATAGGATCTTCTCCTTTTTCGCGGTCGCGTTGGCTGATTTATGATCACCAAATATGGCAAGAGTGCCGGCCCGTTAGCGGCCAAACGAAGGCCCAAAGGCAAGCCGTTTAATTACCAGCGCTGAACGCGAGTGACGTATGTCGGCGTACCGTCGTTTGCTCTTTTCGGAGGGATCCAGAAAAGATTTATCGAAGGTGGACGTGAGGGATAGCGTACTGGTACTCGTTTCTTTTATTAACATTTGCATACACAAAAGAGCATTCATTTCATAAATAAATTTCTATATGTGAATTTATTAATCACTGAAATGTATTAATAAAAATTTGAAATAAAAACTTGTATCTCTTATCATACTATCGAATAGACAAGTTTAACATTTAGGTTTAGGTATAGAAAATTGATCGGATGAAAAGGATATGATAGAATGTGAAATATATTCTACCCAAAAATCTACACAGAAAGTATCGAGTTTCCATTTCAGAAATATATTCAACAACGAAAGAAAATTAGTATTCAGAGCAACAAATGTAGCTTGTTTTCGTTAGCATAAACTCATCAGTCAAGTTGACGCAAGACAAGATAGTTCCTCTGGTATACACATTCACAGATGTGAAAGAAACTCGTTGAAAAAACAACCTGTGAAAATATGGAGGCGTTTTTTTGGAGTGTCATCTGACGAATTTATTAGAGACACAGCTAAAAAAATAATTTTGGTTTGATGCGAGATACCGAAACGTGTAAATATTACTTGATGTATAAGGCTGAAAATAATACTGGGAGTTATTCATAGATATGATTATTCGGTTTGTTTTTTAATTACATTAGTGGTTACAAATACATCTTGTTTAGATAACTATCACAAAAATTGACATTTATACATCTCCATTAATACGTCAATGTTTCCACCCTGAAATCAATTATTAATTGATTATTTCGATTTCATTGATTGGAATGATAATTGATAATGAAGTTTGCACAATTACTTCCAAAATTGATTGAGATTTTGCTGCTGATCATAAACGTTGGATATTTCTAGAAAAGTGGATTCCACAATTATTTCAGATATTCTGAATTGCTTGGAAGAATATGAATAGAACAATGTTTTGCTAGAAGTATCAATTTTGTTGTATTCTATACATGCTTCTGCTATGTAACATTGGCCATTGACAGAGCTTCATCTGAAACTAGCGAAACTCGAATCGAGTTGATCGGCACACTGCTGTTGGTTCAATCCAAGTCGAAAGTCATAGAAAATCTTCGCACGTAAATGTTCACGACTTAACTCCATTTTTCAAGTATATGTAAACAACTCAACTAGCACGTTCTGAGTATGTTCACCATTAAAAATGTCAAACTTTATGCTGGCAATGACATATTCACATCAGTATTGTCTTAAAATGAGTTTGTTTCGTTATCGTCAAGACAACAGTCGTTTAAAACTTATCAGGACAAAAAACCACGTCAAGTATGCAGCCCTTATCAGACAGCATAGTTTATAAGGTGCGTCTCCATTGAATAAACAAAGGGGAAACAAGTTTATCAAACAAGTTGATTAAAGTGCAGTTTTAACAAACATTTCTTATTTCAACAAACAATTGTTTGACAAACATTTTCACTAAACAATTGCGATTCGGCATTAAACTTTAGTCAGTTAGGTTTTGTCGAAGAATGGGTGATTTGAACTGCCGCCGTCGTCTGGCCTGCATTGCAGCAGCTTATATTTTAATGGAAGAACCTCGTTGTCGTCGATAGTGGCAGAGACAATTGTTTTTACGGCGTTATGAATATAGTGGTGATGATTTTCGAAATGATTTGACAGCCGGGTGTTTGTTTACAAATTTTACGAGAATGTCAAATGATGATAGGACCAGTGGAACAAAATACTAATTTTCTACGTTTTCGCCATAAACAGATTTTTCCTCTCTCTCTTTGTTCGTTCCCTCATAGCACTCTTTCATTATCATGTAAGCTTCTTCTGAAGCTTGCCTCCTGCTAGGCTTTTTATTAGAATTCGTCGACGGCATGTTACTCGTGGAGCTTTTTTCTGACGATCCCACACCGGTGTTAATGGATGGCGATCCCACTTGACTGTCGCTATTTTCCAATTGGACTGATACAACGCTGTGAAACGTTTCCCGGGGTGTTGATTTGTCAGCCAAAAAATTAAAATAAGTTGAGCCCCATCAAGGCTCCTTTTTACGCCGAAAATTCACTTCGAAATACACTAAAACAAGCCGTAGGAAAAGTCACTGACAAACAATTTTCCATCTAGGACGGGAACATTCTAGTCCATTCTTTGTCCAGTGGGGACGCGGCTTTATTAGACAAACAAAATATTTCATATAAAAACTTTGAATTAATTTTTTTGGAACATACTCGTATAAAGAAGTGAACAGAAGCAGATATGCTTGCTTTCATGTATAGAAGAACATTCTACAATAAAAAAAATCGGTTGATATCATTAGGATTCTATATAATCAATTCCACGTCCTTTAAAGTGACATATCGGTAAAAATATTTTGACATATCTTTTTTTTTTATAAGTAACCCTTGTGCGTTATTTTGTTAAAATTCCAATCTGATCTTAAGATTCACTTATAGCTAACCCAAATTACTACTGTATAACTAGCTAAGGTCTTACTCCACAGCATCCTTAGATTTCAGATATATTTGTATACTAATTAACGTACACCTCAAGTTTAAAATTTCACCATAGTATGGGTACTGGTAACCTGTCTATGTCCATATCCTTTTGGTGGCTACTATATCGAATGTAGTAATATTTGTCCTCAGTACCTTATTCTGAAATCTCTGAATGATTTGCAGACTACTTTGTAGAAACTAAAAATATAAACACCCATTAAAAAAGACACACTTCCAAGGAATCACCCTCATACAATCAAGAATTTATATGAATCTTAGTGTATGTGTTAAATTGATTCGTGTTCAAAGTAGTCCCAGTGTACCAAAAAAAAAATACATATGTCAATCGCAATCTTCGTTGACAACCATTTTGACAAAAACTACAGCTACTCAAGTCGACCAAAACGTAAATCAATGTATTTAGGAGTCGATGAAAACACAAACGTCTAACTAATAAATCTTCTCAGCAAGTTTACCGAAATAAATGACCCTGCCTTCAAACCATCAAACGGCTAGCTGCAAGAAAACTATAAATCTCACCGGGTTGACGAGATATCCGAGATATTCAGATAGAATAGAAACCGCGAGTGGAGAGAACTGAAAAATGTCCGTATTACAGATAAATCTGTATGGCGACAGGTACGTAGAAATTGTATAAAAAAGAGGAGCTTTTCATTGAACTATAAGTATAACTTTTAATTAGTAGTCTCAGTATATATGTCAATTTTGTCAATCTTTACTCCATTTTAAACTCAATATTAAATAATATTTTGATTGTCTACAATGGACGCAACATACGGAAATTGAAAGAAAAATAAATAGAGCTCAACAAGTCCATGTTTTTTTGACTTGATTAAAGCCTTTGATAAAGTTCGATTGAGCGACAAATCATGGACAGAGTCATAGAAAGCTTCAACAAGGTCAACACAGGTTATAAAATGATAAATCGATCTTTAAAAGTATATAATATGGATGAATATAATATGAGCATTTCAAATAAGAAGTTTCAATCGATAGTCATAGCCAAGATCCGATTAGATGTAAAATAGCTGTCGACGACAACAAAACAACAATCAAAATTCAATTACCGTGGAGTAGCAATATGAAATGAGAGAAATTTATTAGAGGAAACCAAGCGATGAGAGCCTCAAGGGTTAATAGATATTTGGAAATATATGAAAAAGCAATATAATGAGTACACAGAGCAAGGATTTACAAAACATGTGTGAGACCTCTGCTTACATATGCAACGAAAAGAAAAGCCGAAGCAACAAAAAGAATAACGAGATGCACTGAAATAAAATTACCAAGAAAAATTTTAGAAGTGAGTTCAGCGGCTCAAGAAGAACTCAGAAGAAGAGAAGAATATACAGAATAAAACAGGATACCGTTGAAAGATTAAGAAGTAGAAATAAATAATAAATATTAATCATAACCTCTTACAGCTTCAAACTATATTCAAAAACTGTTAGTAAAATCTTAATAACATCTTTGCCATTCTCCAAGTATCCTCCATCATTTATAAAGCAGTTTCTCCTAGAAAATATAATACTGCTGTTGGCTGTTTATTGGTTTGGTAAGGCAATCAACTATACAACAAAGTTGCTGTCATTCTTTCTTCAGTGTTGAATTTGATCACTTTAAAATCAACATTTATCTATGTCCTAGGTTTTTTTCACTTTTTAACGACTTTAATAACAGAAAAACCTCGCGTTAATGTGAATACCAAATTTCTCTTCCTTCATCTGCCAATTCTCCAAAAAACATACTAATATTTTGTATAGATATTACTATTATTATCTTTAAATTTGGCTAACGTGTAAACTCTACTATATGTGCAGAAAATTTAATGCAAGTTTTTTTTTTCAGTAGAAATATGGAAGTTAAGACGTGTTCCATTTGATATCAGTTCATTATAATTTCGATTTTTGATTTGATTCCTATAAACAAGAAAATAATCGTTGATGAATAAAAATGAATAGAACAATTATAATCGTGAACAAGAAGACATACGATGAAATTGAAGACAATACAGAAAATGTAATTAAGAGAATATGTGCAGAAGTAGACTATAAAAAAGATGATATTGACAAGAAAACTCAAAATTGTGAAGAAAGGAAAGAAAACTATTGATGGGAAGCGGAGCAGCTAGAAGATAAAATAAGTAAATGCATGAAAATGGATAAGAAAGAGCAAAAACATATCTAATAAAATGGAAATTGGCAAAAAGACAATATGAGACTAGAAAAGAAGTAATAGAAACGAGTAAAATAATAATAATTAGATTTGATGGAGATTTTAAGATAATAAAAACTATGAAAAATGTGATAGATTGGTACAAAAAAGTATATTTATATTTAATAAATAAGGAAACGTCTAAGGGATCATATGGAATATTATACGTAAATACGTCACAAAATATTATGTAACCAAAAACTACCCACCCTCTATGAATGCAATTAATGGTTACAACTGTTTAAAAATCAAAATTCAAGCACGAGATAGTTTATTATATAAATGAACAATACATTTTTGATATCATTTACAATCATATGATTTTTCATCAAATGTTTTTTGGAAATGACAAGATAGAATAGTTTCTTCTTCAGTTCCAATGAACCAAGGGCAGTAATGTTATGATTTGATGAAAATGATGGCCCATCCATACTTTTTTCCACGCTTCCTCCATTGTTAATGATCCTACGTGTCGACATTTCCGATTTGGAGACGATAGACTGTATACTTAAATGATTATTCGATGAATATCATCCACGGGGTTAGGTTTGTCTTGAAAATACTTTCAATGTCGAATAATTCCAGTAGAATTCGATCAGGTGAACGTGTTGGCAACAAGTCCTCTTCATCCAATTCTTTGATCAGGAAAGTGATTATCACCATTCAGGTTACCAAAAAGCCACCTCAAACAATTATTTTTAAATACTTTTAGATCTTATTATCAACAAATACATGTCGATTAGTTTCTCAATAATTCCTGCAATTGCATTTAACAAAAAAGTTTATTTTTTATGTAACTTTGTAAAAATCTCCAATGTCGTGATTACTTTTTTTTCTATAAATTTCCATGATTTTTATTAATTATTCTTCTATATTATTCTATTTAAATTTTTCTATTTAAATGGATATTATATCTATTATATCGAAAGGTACGGAATGGATGTGAATAAATGTAGTCTCTTCATGAAGAGAAAGCAATCAACGTAACTAGATGACTAGAAAAGTAGAAACATGAACAAAGACAAGTCACAACAACAACAAGTCATTGATGAATTTGTTGATATATATAAAAACAAGAAAATACAAATTCTGATGATTAAAATAACATGGTTAACGTTGAGAATATTTATATGAAGTACACCAATGGCACTATCAGGTAATAGTTTTGAATACACGGACACTAACGGTCTTCGCGGGAAAGATCTTGAACAACGATTCACTTAATTAAATGTCCGTTTGTTTTCTTTTGGATGGTACGAAAGAATGTCGCGTATATACCAGAAGAATTCTAGAAATGGGTAACGAAATGTTCACCTTCGATCACTTCGCCAGATAGTGTTGCTGTGACTCGAAAAAGATCTTGTTTCGATCAGATGTTAAGTTGAAATAAGAGACATTGACAGAAACATTATTTTTCATCGTATGGGTATCTCGCGCAAGATCTGTTGCTATTTTTATTGCTATACAATTATTTTATGATAAGAATTATATTAATCGACATTTTTATTGAATACCCAATTTAAATTATTTGAAGATCATCATTAAACTGTCTATTATTTATCATTAGAATGAAGATAATTACAGAAACATGTATCACTCAACGAGCGCGGAAAGTGGAATTGAAAACACGATTGGGAATGTCTGAACTGCAGTTAACTTTCCATCGAATTATGTACAATATTTTGTCCGCGATCCACACAACGTTCTATTAGAAATTCGACAATAATGAACTATATATCTAATAATAGTATGTATTTACCTAATTATTTTGATTTTGACAATACATTCGAAGGAAATTAAACATCAAATACGTTTGACAATAAATCTCTACAGCCTTACAGTCTATCGCATATGAGTTATCAAACGGCTCTACAATATTGTGCATTATATTCTCTACATACTACATCGAATGAATATCGACACTTTTTAATAGGGTTGTGTGCAAAATTCATAACCAACTAACTTCTAATTTACTAGGATGAATTTCAAAAGGAGTAGTGATAAATCACGACGATTTGGAAATATGCTTTCTTGTAGATATGTTTAGACATAGTGTGGATGCAGAAAAACTTGCTCTGTGATAACTGGTAATAGTGTAGCGAATGCTGTGAAATCAGTGTTGTTCTTCATGGCAAAATAGTAACCGCAGGTAATTTCTGGTGCTATAAACATGGCGTGGCATTCAGGATAAACGTCCTGTTCTTGTAGTTAGTGCAATAATTCTTTAAGACAATGCAAGACCACAAATTTTGATCTCGTTGGTAAAGTGGGAAATTGCGCCAACTGGTGACCCTGAATCATATATGGTGCGGCAAATACTGATGGTATGGGGGTCTTCTCAAGCCCAGGTATGTGTCATGTCAACTTTGTGTATTCCATGTTGTCATTGTCTTGTACAGTGAAGTCCATATTACCCTGTATACTACCGGAATAAATTAATGTGTTGTGATGTTTCACTACTATTTATTGTTCACACATTCTTTCGTCTGTATATGTCATATTATATCCCAACTGAATTGTTATTTTCAAAAACAAAATTATATTTGCTTCAATCCTAATACAATAATTCGAATTATCTTGTTAACAATTTTTCTTATAGTTAAGAGGATATTAAAAATTTTTTTGATAAAATACAAATTACGTTATTGGTTTTTAAAAGTTTATTTAATTCATTTGAAAGTGAAAAATTACAATCAGATTCCTTACTTTAACATCTAAAAACTTCAAATTAAATTTTACTTCACTTTGACTTCTTTCACAAAATATCTTCATATTTAAAGATAAAACTTCCCAACTTGCAAAATCTTTTACATTAATAATAATCTCAATGAAAACAACATTATTGCAAATAAAAAATGCGATCTATATAAACATTTCTAATTACGTATTAAATAAATAAAATGTAACAATGTAACTTACTTAAAAAAATAAAAAAAAAACATCTTCAAATTGATATTTGTATCTAAACGTTTCAAATAAAATTAACCGTATTTTCTTCAAATGTTTACTTCTTAGACTTTTTTTTATATATTTTACGTGATTTTTGTTTTAATTTTATGACTATTTTCTATGGAAATCAGTTTAAAATAACATGTAAAAATTGACGTTTTGACCTACTTCTCACTCATTTTTTAAAAATATGTAGCAGCCATCAATCAAATTATTCATAAAACAAACTATGAAGTATGAAAAAAACAGATATTCATTTAGAATAATCCGGAATTCGTGAAACGGAGTCAAATACACGAAAAACAACAGAATTTTTAGAAATGGTTCACATACGTAGGAACGAGAAAGTTATGAATATAAATCTAAATAATTTAAGTAAAATTTATATTTCTATTTAATAAATTTCTCAATGCAACTACCAATAATTTGATTGAAGACTGCTCCACATTTTTGAGTTGTACAAATTAAATTTATATTTTGATTGATTGATAAGCCACGTGCTTAAGATCCTATTTAAAATTATAAAAGCCGTGAGCAGCAGAGCTCCATCACGAAAGTCGAATTTTTTGTCGAATAAAGAATTTAACTAATATATAAACAAATCTTTCCATAAAATGAATTTCTTGGAAATGATATCAATTCTCAATCTTATTTCTTTATATGGAAAATTTGCTATTCCTCAATAACTTTTCATTTCACGAGTTAACTCTCTCTCGAATGAAAATTCATAATTTCACCCGGTGGGGTTTCGAAAATTTCGAAAATGGGAAAATGGGAAATAAAAAAAATCACCCTAGCAACGATCATACTCGTATTATTCATTAATTAGGAGGCGGTCCAGTTCAACAATTACAACGATCAAAATGATTTCGGGCGTTTTTTGCTAGAAGAACTGAAGAAGAAAACTTTGAACTTGAGAAAGACAATTCTTCAACATCACCCCTACTTGCATGCGAAGTTCGAACCCTCTAGTTAAACTTTTTGTGGCCAAAAAATAAGAAAATATAACAAAAATGACCATAAAATTGAGAGGGGTGGAGATGGAAAGTTTCGACCTTAGACAGGAAATCATCTCGCAACTAATTGAACCTACATGTGAAATTTCATTTTTCAGTCGCTTTTCGTTTGACTTGCAGAGGTGAGCAAAGGCCAAAAACCACTTTTTTTGCACTGCGACCCCTCGAAATATTCATTTGTTTTCAACCAAACTCTAATAACCTCAATCCGCCGCCAATAAAGCTAATTTTGAACCAAATCGGACCCATAGCAATTGCTCGAGAGACGAAAATAAGAATTGTAGCTCAAACAGATATGTAGATATATATACAGACATTCGAAAAACCATCATAATCGTGTTCAGGAGGTCTCAAAACATGGGAAAAATGATGTGCTCCACATTTTTCTTCTAGTCACGCCTACCGTAATAGTCTAATTTTTCTTTGAAAAATTCGACTAACAAGCAAGAATCTACCATAAGCCGATCAAAGCGATACCCAATTTGGATTTCACGTAGGTCTAGGAACAAAGAAATCACTAGACAGCTTATTAATACAGAAATGTCTAGACAACGAGAAAGCCTTCGATCGAGTTAATCATACCGTCCTTCTGACATTACTACAGAAAAAGACAAAGAAGACATCGAGTTTAATAGAAATCTTTTTTGGAAAAGGATGTATGACAAGGTTGTGTTTTGTCGCCAATACTGTTTTAATATGTACTCTGAGCACATATTTAACCAGGACATTAAACAACATACGTTATGCACACGACACGGTTATCATCCCAAACAATCCAGAAGTCCTTCAACGCCTAATCAACAAATTTGTTGAAGTGGGAGATCAACTTGGCATGAAAATTAATGTAACAAAATGAAAATGGCCTTAACAAGACTTCCAAAACCACAACTGAACATAAACATCTATGACACCGTAATAGAGAAAGTTGAAAATTTTAAATATCTTGACAGCTGGATAACGAAACAAGCTAGAGACATATTCCTAAAAGTAAAAATCGTATTATTTAACGCAACCTTGAACTTAAACTTATGATACCGTTTCGTAAAGGCGTACGTCCTGTATGGAACAGAAAAATGGACATTAAAAGTGGATACCATGAAAAGAGGCTTTTGAAATGTGGATCTTCCGTAGACTACTAAAGATATCGCGGACTTAACATATACCTAAAGATGAAGTGCTTAGACGTATGAGAAAGGAAAGAGAGGTACTTACAAAAATAAAGAGAAGAAAGACAGCTTATCTGGGCCACATATACCATAACAACAAGTATGATATACTGAAATTAATAATAGAAGGAAAAATCGAAGGAAAACGTGGACCTGGTCGCAGACAACATTCATGGTTGAAAAACCACTCAGGACCGAAATAGGTATGTCGAAATTGTCACCAACTTTCATGCAATGGAGATGGCATCTGAAGAAGAAGAAGATATTTTGATTTTATTTTGAAAATATTTCAATTTCAATTTCAATTTTCACGCGTTATTTAAAAATAATTGAAATGAGCCTCATTCATTCATAAAATAGCTGTAAATTCAAATTAAGTGTTATTTTTAGAACAATTAATAATTAAACTATACTCCTTTTAAAAAATGTCAGAATAAAACACTCGATCTTCGTATTATAAAGTGAGTAATTGGTGAATAACATTGTGATATTCTAGTAAAACCCAATTTTCTAACTCTGCGTCTGAAATTGTCTCCAAGCTAAACCACATCATGTAAAGTGACACCCTATAAATTGCAGCTCTGTAAATCTGTCAACTGTTCTTGGTCGATAGATGGCTTTCTTGCCATCTAGCGTGTCATGAGTCGTTAATTTTATTGTTTTCCTATAGGGAATTGCCACGAGTGGAGTTATTTATTTTTTATTTGGGGTTTTTCCACCCAAGAAATCCTCTTTATTACCGAGTAAATCATTAAAAATATACACAGGCCGTTCCAATAAAGAAAGTTTTTGTTTTCATAGTTATTAGATCGGTTAACATTGGAAATGGAAATGATAACAACGATGGAAACCTCTATTCAGTTTTTACGAAATTAATTTCTTTATTCCGTTATTTGTGAATCCTCAATCGTGCGATATACTTTCTATTTGATATTTAGAGGTAATTAAAGTTCATTTTAGCTGCAATTATTGAAATAAGCACTATAATTTTCAAGTGAACATAAATATTTTTTGTACAAATACATACTGTTGGAGGTTGATATTAATATATACCATATGTTTACGATTAGTTTCACTTCGATATCTGTATTTTGCATTACACAATAAACATAGTAGCATACAATAAGACATGTCTGACTGTCAAAAATATTGTCAGTTTCTGCTATCAATTGAAATACGCCTAAGTCATTATTATTTAATTAAAATTTAGTTTCCAGTAAATAACGATGAAAACATTTTTTTCTATATTGAAGCGAATTAGGTCCCAGAAACTCGGACTTCGGGTTGGCCAGGCAGTATTTCAAAAAAAGTTGTATATAGTCACTTTATACATCGAAATGATGAGTTGTTGGCCGCGTTTCCGTCGAACAGAAAGGAAAATATTGTACAGCAAAATCAAAATTACTGATTCGTTCGAGGTACTTTGGCTTAATCAGAGTTTTACAAAGGGGACCTACCTAGCACCTGGGGGCAATTCTATATTTAAGGGAGGCAATTCGAAAATAGACTCTAGACTAGGTCATTCAAATGCAAATGCAAAAAAGGTATAATCTGTCTTAACAATACCAAAATATCAACTGGGTGTTTGGCGTCCTCAAGTAAACTTCCCTGCGGCTGATAACAGGCTCAGCAGTAAACTTCTTCTCGCTGCAGTATTTCACAGCTTACAGTTGGTGCTAATTTGAGGTAATTGTACGAAAAACTTGTTGCAAAAACTCCTTCATTCGATAAATACATTATATAGATATAATCAGTGAGTACTTGATTTCATTTCTGTATCTTTGGAAAATCAAATATATACAGTCAAGGAATAAATAAAACTCTTGTCGATGCAAAAGCGAAGATATTTGGTATCATTACTTTCATTAAGTTGAACAGTTTCTTGGCTTAAAAATGTGAAGTAACTCATACCGTTTTACTAATCATTGTCAATCATTTGATTATTCTATCGGCTGATTTAAAAGAAAAATCTCCTCATTCAAGACAAATTGATTTATTGTCTTATATAACAAATATGTAGTATCAACAAAAAGTCATAGAATCGCAAAATGATCACTAAGTTGAAATTTTATTTAATATAAAAAGAAGGATGGTATGGCTTTGCGAGGAAACAGATAACAAATACCCAATTCAATAGAATTTGCAATGAAACTTTGACTACCGGTAAAAAAAGAAAAATGATACAACGTGAAGACTGAGCTAACGGAATTGGAACCTAATATAAAATCTCTAACAAGCATCAAGCATAAGAATCTCGGTATACTAAAACATTTTATTACTTACTGTGCTTCGAGGACACAATAGATACTCTAGCAGGCGTCAATAACGAAGTAGACTGATAATTTTTTAGCAGAATCCGGAACTAAATTTTATGTAATTGGATACTTATTAAGTGATATTTAATTTGGACATAAACTTTCATTTCTGTTTGTACTATGACGATAGTTATTTTCTTTAATAACGCATAATCAATAAATTTTCTAACAATGTAATGTTTGATAAAGTCATTTCCATATCCTACTATTTTTAATCTCTCTGCTTTATTTGAAAAGTAACAATAAAATCTATACAAAACATTGAATTAAACGATTTTTAGGGCTTCTCAACAATGGGTGAGCGTATTGGGGATTGGCGACGTTGATACCGATACCTTAAACAGCCTCACTTAATGGTAAAAAGTTTTTTTTAGAAAAACTATCAACATTCTCCCTAGACAACCATCCGATCAGAATCAGTTCTCCATATGAAATTTTATAAATTGTGTAATGAATAATTTATGTATACATAAATAAGATTTGAGAAATAATATTCTCAAAAGTTTCAAGTTATTTGTATGATGAATTTTCTATATAACTGACAATTATTCATACGATTATTAATTTGATGATACTTAATTTGTGGCTTGTGACTTTTTTCCTGTCCTGCAGTATTCCCGTGTATCAACAGTTAACTTTACATGACTGTGGAATGCCGTTTTATGATTTGAAATAATTATTTCGGCTTTTTATTTCCACTTTTCTGTCTTACAAGGACGGTTTGATGATAAAGGAAACTAACAATACAATCACCGTAGAGGATTTGTTTTCAACCTGTGAAAGATCACTATTTCATCCAAATCGCCTTATACAAAATAATAGTGATCGTTGCATCAAGTAATATGAAAGGAGGGACATACAGAGATAACATGAAACTATAGGAGCTAGGGCTGGCAACACTGTATTTTCAATTACCATCATCCTTAAACAGTTAGTTCTGTCTCTAGTTGAGTCGTTGTTATCATATATTGAATAGTGGTACAAACGATTTGCCATCGATTCAGGAAAAAGGAAAATTAGGAGAATACTGAATTGATACATGGACCTTCCTTTTGTAGTTCTAAGTAAAATCTCAAAATTCTCGATTACATACTCCGGTTAAAAATTTACTAAAGCTCAAAGATCATAATGAACGTTTTTCAAATAATCAATTACTTATTTCGTGAAAGTGCAAGGTGCCCACTTTTTTTGTTTCTATTTGTTAAGTTGTAGGCTAACCGACTGAATTTTTCTGCATATCAATTTTTTCTTTATGTTCGACAGTATGCAAGTTGAAACTAGAAATGTTGGATTGTGTTTTAATACTGTAAGTAATTTTAATAAATAATTACAATTTATGATAATTTTCTTCAGAATGTCTCTTTATGGCGAACGACTTCTTTGGCATTTACCTACAACGATTTAAAAATCTACTTATCTCATATAAATTTTATTGAGTTAAACAAAGAGAACCTTTTTGTTGAAGAATCGATTGAAAAATCTACATGGACATACGTAATCATCAATACATGGCATCCTATGTAAATAATTTTAGTTTGAGGTGGTTCCGCGTGTAAAAAATGCACGTAAAACCCTTTAGAAATCGGTTCTGATAGCTTAGACCAATAAAAATTACTACAGTATTAATTTACAGATAGTTATATTTGAAAAAATACCAATTCCCTTCACTTTTTTTCTTTATGTATGTGAAATAATCTTTTCTGAAAACTCTTTTTGTTTTATGTGCAAACCCTAAATTTGAATACCCACCACGAACGGCCTATAACACAATAAGCGTAAGTCTAATTACTATAAAGCGTAGTCAAAATGAGCCCTAATGAATTTATAGTTATCATCATCGTTGTCTCTGCATCCGACGGACCGGGCCGTTAGTGCATTAAGTCCCCCCGAATTGCTCTTCACGACCGTTAAGCGAATTTTCTTAATTATAATTACACCTGAGAGACGATTAAAACGTGAACTGTGCTTTTTAAGACACAATTTATGACAAGGGAAACATGTAATTGTTTCACTATCTGGGGTTATTACAATTTTGGAGAACGAATTTTGGAGAAGAAGAAGTTACGAGTCCGCCGATTGTATATTTTATCTTATAAAGAGGTAAATGGGAGTTTTAGTTTTGACAGTTTTACATCGTTAGTGTTGATTTATTCAAAATTTCCCCAAATTTTTATTTATCTACGTAAATTAAAATATATATCTGGTGATTTATTATTGGTCACACTTAATGTTTGATCGTTTATAGACTCCATTTGAAGAAATTCTTTATAGAAAAGTGGAAAACTGAAAAAAATTGTTTATTATTGAACAAATAATCAAAGAAGTGGAGAAGATGGAGAAGGATTTGTGAGTTTTTCGCTGAACAAATACTTGAAGAAGCTCAAAAAACTACTATAGCTTTAATGCCGTGGAAATCATAGGAGACGAAACAGAAAAGTATTTACCAGGTTTAATTATTGAAAAGAAAAAAGTGACGCAAAAGTTTGACGATATTAAAAAAATGTAGACACCTTAACATACAGCAATATGTGAAAGATTTGATTTGTATCTACAATTAAATAAAACCTTTGCCGTTTGTTTTCAATTGATTACCTCCCAGTCTTTCCAAATCCATTTCACCCAACTATATACACCTTTTCGTTTCCACCCTATGGCTACTCCACCATCATTTCTATTCCAGCTCTGGTTCTCCATTTATAATATTCTTACTTCTCACAACTTCTTCTATTTCTTTGTTATTTGCTCTTCTGTATACGTTATTTCCTTTTATCGTTTTTATAATTTTTATAATTGTACGCATAATTCCTTCTGTCTTATTCATTATCTCATTATTATTTTGCACCAAATGCTTTATTCGCTGCTTGTATATTCCCTCTAATATATTTCAATATTGTCTTCCACTTCTTCAAACACTTGCTTCTTCTTTCTTCTCTTTTTGTCAAATCTTATATACTTCTCATCTTATAAGCATTAATTGTTAGACCCACTTTCACTCCTTCTTCAACTCAATCCCTATTTATACCTCTTATTCATATTTTTTGGTACATAATAGAGGATCCTTTCGTTAACGTTGAATCAGTCCATATCCCATGCTTTATATCGGTACTTTGAGCTAGTTATTTGTCTTCTGGGAAGTATGCTGCTACCCTGCCTTGAGACCGACAACAGTGCCACTCAACTACTCCATCCATACAGAAGCACTGCAGTGATAACATTAACGAATGGACATCACAGCAAACAATAATGAAACCAATATATAAGTCGAATTAACGATGACAGACTGGTCAAAATAGCAGGGGATAAATCACACGGAAGAGAGATCGACCACGAAAGAACTGGAGTGACAAATTAAAGCCAGGACGAGGAAAGATATAGAAGAAGGGAAAGGCGATAGATCTATTATGAAAGAAAGATAAATAATGTTGCTGATAGTACATCGCCTTGCCTCACCAATTTATTTATCGTAAATTTTTTCTGTCTCACCATATTATGTTCTTACTTTAGCACCTCAAGTTTCCGGGACTTTTCTAACGCCCGTAGTGTGTATTCTGTATTTAACGTGTCATTTCCCTATGGTTCTTGCGATCTCTTAGATCTCCTTTTTGGTATTATCACTATTAACACCTCTCTCTAATCTTCTTCGTATCTTTTTTCCATATTTTTACCAGCAACTGATATAGCTCTTCGTGTATCTCTTCTCCTGCGCATATTAATACTTCTGTCCAGTGATATCTTCTGTCGTTGGTACTTCATCATTTTATTCTGATCCCACTAATAGTACTTTTTGTCTTGCACTGCCTGCCATATTTTTGTTAAAAGTGTTTCGAAGTGTTTTAACCGTGCTTCTTCAACTTGTTTGCAATTGTCTGCTATCTTCCGGCTTTTATATTTTACCATGTTTATGTTATTTGTTTTTTTGCAAGTTTAGTAAAGAAATGTCCCAACCTAAAATTTGGTATACTATTGCAAATTTTTTAAATACACTGGCGAGCAAAAAATTCTGTGAAATTTTACGTTTTAAGATAGTATTCGCAAACTGTACATCATTGCTTTTGTAAAATTGAACATTTGAAGATATGGAACGAACAAAATAAAAAAACTTGACACTAATAACGTGTATTCCCTCCTCTTGCATTGATGACTGCTTGAAGTCGGCGCGGCATACTTTGAATTAAGTTGCGGATCACATTTTGGTCGATGTTATCCCATTCCTGCAGCAGCAATATTCTCAGTTCCTGGGCGGTTCTTGGTGCTGGTGTGTGTCTGCGGATCAGTCGTCCCAACTCGTCCCAGACATGTTCTATGGGATTCTTGACAGGGCTGCGGGCTGACCAGTCAAACCGCCTAATTTCTACCTCATCCAGATACTTCCTAACAATTCTGGCTGTATGTGGTCTCGCATATCTTGCATAAAAATGCCACGTTGTCACTATGAAAGGCATAACATAGTCTTCTAGTACCTCCGTAATGTACCTGTGAGGGGCTAGGGAGCCATTTTCTATTAAGAACAACTCCATACGAGCTTGTGCAGTGATTCCCGCCCAAACCATAACTGACCCACCGCCAAATTGAAGATGCTCGTCAATGCAAACTTCAGCAAATCTTTCCCCAGATCTTCTCCACACTCGTCGACGTCCATCTGACTAAGTGAATCAAAAACGCGACTCACCTGAGAACAATACCCAGCTTCAGTCATCATCATTCCAACGAACGTGATCTCTGGCAAATGCCAATCTTGAAGTCCGATGCTGGTGTTGCAACGGGGGACCTGTAGCCATTCTTCTGCATGACAGTCCAGCAGCATGAATTCTTCTTCTAGCGGACCATTCACTAACGTTGATATTTCTCACTTCAGACCCTGGTTTTCTAGCGATCAGAAAGCGCTGGTACCCCCTTTGCACACCACAAAGTCTAGCACCAACAATTTTTGCAGTTTCACGCTGCCCCCGACCATTTGGTAACAGCGCCCCAACAATCGGATCTAAAGGCATTATGGGCTTGTTAAATCACTACACTTTGCAATCGTTAGGTTTTACATAAAGAATCAACAGTAAACTGGAAAACAGGTAAGTCTTATCAATATTGACGCTAAAATTATTCGCAATTTCTGAAGTGACATCAATTTATCAAATTATTATTTCACACAATTAATGAAACTAAGCAAAACTTTCAATATTTAAATGCGGTACAATAATATTCAGTTTTTTTTTTCTCCAAAAGTTGTGAAGAAATCTATTTCGGTAATGTTTTTAACCCTGGTAACATTTATATCGTTGTTGTATTACACAGACATATAATTTTACCTGGAAAATGTTATAGAACATATACAGTTTCGTAGTTCTAACAGCTATTAATACATAGTTCTATCCAACCGAAAATATTGCTGTAAAAATAAACGTGGCTATTTTGTTGCACTTCGTAATGGCGTTACATATTCATAGTTCTATCGTCAAGGAGTGCTAACAAAACTGACGTACCGTACGGCACAGTAATGTTATTTGATTTCACTAAAATGTAAATAAATCCGAAGAGATATCGTGACATTTTAAAATATACTGTGAACAGATATGTGTTGTTTGTTGCTCTTCTTCAACAGAGAATCTAAAACAATCTAGAGACGTCTTAAAAAACTTTTTGATAATCATAACATGATAATATACAAAATTTTCGTCCAAAAAAGGATATTTCAAAGATGTGAAGTACAAGTAAGACACTGCTTTCTGACTTCCCTGTCCAATTTGGCCCACAAGGTTGAGGTTAGGCGAAAAGTCAGAGGTTTCTTTCCATTCTTTCAAATAATTCTTTGCACATCTTCGAGGGAGACTTGGGATTGTGGATTAGACTATGAAGACTTGCGACTGATGCACGAGTTTCAACCGATTGGTCCTTGGTTTTGCCCGTTCTAAAACTCACAAGTCTGAATTTGCAAGAACGAAAACAATTCGTGTACAAACTTAACAAAAAGATGATTTGGTCCAATAATTATAAATTACAGTACGCTCTGCTCCTCACAGGGCTAAATTGGACTAAACTACGATCATAAACACCGAAGAAATAATTCACAATTAAAGAATAATAAACTAATCAGAGAAAAAGTAGGCAAGGGATTTATAAATTTTCTTCCAACAAAACACAAGCTTAAGAATTGAGGATTTCGTTATATTTCATCAGTGATCCATTCACAAAGTTTTAAACTCGTATAAACCTGTACACCCTAGGTGTGTTAACATGCGGACGCATATCTGATAGTGTTGCAATTTTTCTAGTGTTTATTTCTGGTGTTGTTGTGTTTCATCCAGAACATTTAACTACCCGGAAACGAGGATGTCGGAAGCAATTAATCAATTTTTTGAGAACAAGTAAAAAATAATTGTTTTCCAGCTTTTAGGTTGGTTATCAAAGGGTATTTATGTTAACGTTAATTACTTTGGATATAAATAAAATCGTTTTCTTAAAAATACTTGTATCTCAAAACGCATATCCTTCATAATACCAAAATCTACGAAAAGAAAGTTGAAGATAATATAAAGTTTGAACGAAAATCTACATTGTATAAAGACTGCTGCTGGATCGGCAATTGAACTGAACCATGACTCTCAGGAGTAGAGTTTTGAGGTATGACAAACACAATTGAAGGTGCACAGCTGTCATTTCTTTCATCAGTCTGTGTTTCAATTGAACCGCTAGGAATTGGCAGCCTGAACGAACAAAGTTAATTGATGTATCGCTTCAGCACACGTCCAGCATCTAGTTTTACCATGTAATGGCGTGAATCAAGGCGCTCAGTTACAACGCCAAATTGCCAACCATTCGTCTCCAAAGCCACGAATAAATTGAACCCTCAGAAAAATACAGCTACAGACACTTGCAGTCAAGTTGCTTCGGAAGCTACCTGCAAACTCTGCAAAGCGTTTTAGTCTGGTAAGTTGACAAGAAGTAATACTGTGCGACAAGATTTGGCATTTGCCAAAGAATTTTTCTGTAATTTTCAATCAAGTTTGTGCACATATCATTATTGATTGGTTCGTCAAGCTCCAAAAACGCGGAAATGTTGTTGAAATTTATCGATCCGACTTAGGTATTAAGTTACTGGGCTTGTTTCGTTGGATTACTAACATTTTTCACTTCTAAGTAATTCTCAAAACGCTAAATGTAACAAGAAAATGGTTCCTTGGATGCATCAAAGTTTTCCAAACGGGGATATTGAGTCTTGGGTTTTATGTGGCAACCATAAGACCTCTGAGAGAGCTCTTGAACTTGAAAAACTGTTTCTCATTCATTGTGGTAGTCGTGCGATCTATGAAATGAGGAAAGCTGGTTTGGTCAACGACTTAGGCTGAGACAAAGGTGCGCGCTCCACATAAAACGAATGTTCATTCGGCTTTATTCTCTTCGCCAATTTGTTACAGAAAATTGATTGGAAAAAACGAATAATAATATGACAGTGACAGAATGATTGATTCTGAATTATAGAATCCGGAGTGCCACAACAACTGTAGATACAACATTAATTCCCTGATGAAAGAGATTTTGAGTAAAGGTGAGAAAACGGTGTGTACTCCTTTAAAGTTCAAAGAGGATGCTATCATTTTCTAAGGATAGAAGTATTGAAAGAAGATTTGAAATTATATATTTGAAGAATTAAATTTCTAGAACCATTACCAACAAATATATAGGGAATTAAAGATATTGCTGAACCCGAAAAGTCATGTTCACACTCATATTCTTGCACGCAGCATATTTCTAATCAATATATTAATCGATTACGTCTAATTGTAATAATAAAACGTTTTGGTATCGCTGATATTGCCACAATAGGACGCCACCAAGACGTGTAACAAATACAAATCGACGCCGACGTCTGTAGAGCAGCGCGTGCATCTTGTAAAGCATCGCCTGGATGCCATGTTTATTTGTTCACCCACTATGGTAGTTTACTTTTCAACGGGACTTGAGCAATAAATCGTTTGACGCTTCGGCCCTTTACTTAATTTACTTGTTTATATTTAGACGACACCGATCATTTCTACTGGGAATATTTTAGACGTCTGGAACGATGAAATAATGATGTAATAATGGATAAAATATGCAGAATAATATGCACAAATCACATGAAGATACCTTTATTTTACCGAGTTGAAAAAATGAACAATTTATGCGTTTTTGTCTAATCTATGATGATATGAACCAATTTCTGATATACAAAAAAGAAAATTCGTCAATTTAAAAAGGGCACAGGCGTTTCTCTAGAAATTCTAGTCCTGAATGAATTACTAAAATGAAACTACAGGGATTAAGCAAGAAATTACAGCTTGTTATTGTTTTGCACATCATTATCGAAAAATTATCTCGTCTCGTCTCACTTTATAGAACATATATAGATAAAAACATAGTGAAAATAAAACTAATGTATGTAATTGTAACAAATTTGAATTATTCATTTATCGATATGACGGTCATATTATTATTTCTTCCTTTGCATTCTTTCAAATACTCTTTGCACAGCTAAGCGGAAGGCTTGGGGTTGTTATCTTACTGAAAGGAGCTGGCCTAGTTTCCTTTAATATTTTTATAGCAGCGTTCTAGTCAATTTCAACATCTTAAAAAAGGTTTATTCATTGTCACTATTCCAAATGGGACAGCTTCTCTCAATCTCCTTTTTACTATAGAAATATTCAAATGCAGATCGCTAGATTCACAGTTCTGCGCTGCGAACTCTTTATAGCCTTTCTTCTTCAAAATCCTTTCTATTTTTAACAGGTTTCCAGTCGCCCATTTCCATATCTTAAAAGAGGTTTCTTCATTGTCACTATTCCAAATGGGACAGCTTCTCTCAATCTCCTTTTTACTATAGAAATATTCAAATGCAGATCGCTAGATTCACAGATCTGCGCTGCGAACTCTTTATAGCCTTTCTTCTTCAAAATCCTTTCTATTTTTAACAGGTTTCCAGTCGCCCATTTCCATATCTTAAAAGAGGTTTCTTCATTGTCACTATTCCAAATGGGACAGCTTCTCTCAATCTCCTTTTTCTGTAGAAGTATTCAAATACGTTTATAATCAGCGGTTGTTGTTTTTCGAGACCACCCTGAACGTTATCTATCGCCAAAGTTTCTAGTGCATGTATATTTTTTCACTTTGTAGTCCAAGGTATGTCAAGGTTTTTTTAATTAGGCTGTAATGGTACGGTTACTTTTGTTAGTCTATGAAGACGATTCATGCACGAGTTTCAACCGATAGTTCCTTGGTGTTTCCCGTTTTAAAACTTACAAGTCTGAATTTGCAAGAACGAAAACAATTCGTGTACGAACTTAAAAAAAAGAATATTTGGTCCAAAAATTATAAATTACAGCGCGCTCTGCTCCTCACAGGGCTAAATTGGACTAAACTACAATCACAGAACCGAACCGAAGAAATAATTCACAATTAAATAATAATAAACAAATAATTCTGTGCTGGATTATGGGTTGAGGAAAAACTTTCAACGGGTAGTGTATATTAAAGAATTGGAACTTATCTACGGAAAATCGAGGTGGTTGTAGCCCTCCACTGATTTCCAAGTTGTTTGAGATGGTTATAATGTAGTAGTGCACTGATTGGGTCCTATTTTCTAGGTAAACTCCACCTAGGAGTTGTAAACAGTAACTAGCGTCACCACAATTTTACTATAATTCGTTTTGGTGGGCCTTATACAGTTGGAAGTCTACAGCAAATAAGTAAATAACGGAATATGAAAAATATTTAAAGAAAAACGTGGTAGGCCGATTAGCATGTTACATTTTCCAGATATGAAATAAACAATTATTAGTTATATAATTATTCCAAAATAAAGATTCGCCTGGTTTTTAGACGCAATGCTCACTATTTTCACATTATGTGATACCAATAATTGATTGTGGTTAATCTATACTTTATAGTTCAAACCCAAGAGCGAAACATATTTTTTATGAAATATTTTCAACGGATGCATGTTTTGGTATGAATTTTATATAAAAACTCATCGCTTTCCCAGTAAAATTAGATATTTTATTAAATATTCCAGAAACTCTCAGTTTTTGATTATTCTTTAAAACACTCAAATATTTCAGTCATCTAAATCTTCGTTTGCTTTTTATTTTCACCAGTACTGCGTTCTTTTTCATAATTTTACATTACATAATATCTATCTTCAGTTTTGTTGAATGAATTAAGTACGATCCTGATTAGTTATTACACATTTTAAAATTAAATTAACAGAGTTATGATAAAATAGTCAATATTCTACGTGTATTTCGCAGATGAAATGATAGTACCACCTGTCGTTAAAAACAACACATAGCACTTAAACGCCTTCTGCAAAACTGATATTACAATCTTCAACAACTCCTTCACTTGTTTCAATGACTTTGTTATCTGTTCGAGAGTTCAATAAATTATTTTTAATGGCTAATGGGATTAAAACGGTTTTTTGTGTCTAGATGTTTTTTTTTGTACTACAATTTGATAAATTATTCGGAAATTAGCGAAACCACACAAATACGACGCGCTTTTTATATAAAACCTCAAATGAAACGATATAGTCTAATTGACTAACCTTAGAAATGAAGCAAATAAAACTCAAAACATCATAATTAGTTTGAATTATTTCCCATTAATCACCTTATATACCTTTTTAATGAGAATATAAAGTAAAATACTAAACTGATGATTTACATTTCGTTTATTGTCACTGTTCACATTAAGAAATGTATTGTTTCACTGCAACCGTCGACCACTATTATCTTGACTTTACTTTGTATATTTTTCAAACTTGTCAAAAAGATAACTGTAAAAAAACATTATTGTAACATCTGTCTAATAGTAGAGGAGCTCATGCTGCTGATTTGGGATTAATTCGAGAGCCATGGAGAACTATTACATTATAAAAATAAATAATAGAAGAAAGGTTTTAAATTTTTTCCCCTTTGAGCGGTGATGGAAGGCTAATGTAAATACAATCCTATGGAAATATTTAAATATTGATAGTTGGGGTACTACAACGTGGAAATCAAAAAATACTTGACTATGCTATGCTTTTTCGGAGAGGTTATAGTTATTTACTTAATTAGAAATCAGAAAAGTTTTGCAAATTACGCTAAATGAATAAATAAAAAAATAAAGTGACAAAGAGGATGGAAATCCAACGGTGTAGCCGAAGAATTTCAGGAAACATTCTAGACCAAGCCCTCGGCATACATACAGCTTCAAAAGAAATTAACATTAGAAAAGAAGTTCAAGAAAATATTTACCTAGAAAATGGACTTACTTTGAATAACTATGTCTTTCCAATCGTTATAACCCTTAAAATACTATTAAAATATTATTAAATTGAGTTAATTAACAGTTTAAATAATGAAGTAATTGTCAGTTTTTACAGTAATTAATAAATTATTCTTTGAAACTTGTACAGTTACGTAAAGTTTTTACATAACTGATATATGAAGGTTGAGAAATGTGAAGTTTCCTGGTGTCAAACATTATGTTTATTTCAACTTAGTGCAGATACTCAACTTAATCAACGATTTTGACATTTCATCCGTTGTGCCTAAGAGCTATAAAGGACAAATCATGGATAGGAGTACAGATTATGGAAACGTAGCTCATGTGCTTAGCGAATAAACCAATTCATATCTGCCCCATTTATTTCGATGTGTACTCCCACGCTCCTTCCTTGAAGGGTAAAACAGTTAAACAATACATGAAGTGTACTTTCTTCAACACTTTCGCATCTCGTGTCGCCAGTGGCCAGTAATCTACCCGATAAGATGAGACTGTCCCCCAATACCTTGGATGGCCTTTAAAAGAGACGTTTGGATTGTGTCACATGGCGATGGTTTCCACTTATTCTGCAATTGTTTTGTACATGGGATTTTTGATAAAACCATCGGATACGGGAATTGGGGCCTAGTCGTTACAGCACTTCCGCTAACCCGTTTGCCCTTTTAGTTCCACGAATACCAGAATGTCCATAGACGCATACAAACTCGACAAAGTAATAACCACCGCCTGAGTATTTAGCTCAAACTCAAATCTTATATATTTCTAAGGTTTGTGGGCCTAAATTTAGGTCTCCTCCGTTCTCGAACCGTCGCTAGGTATACCCAGCGAGCCTTTTGGTTCAAGAGATTTGTTGGGGATAATTTGTTTTAATCAGTGAATGCCAATTTGTCAAAAAGTGTCATGTTATTATGAAATCGTCTGATTATTTAAAAGAACCCTTTTCAACAAGTACCTGACATGAATGAGTTCTTGCGATGATAACGTTATTTAACTGAAAGGCTTCCGTAGACGTTTACTTCTTTATGAAGGATATGTAAATCATCTGCAGCAACCGAAATATCGACCTTTATATTCACCGCAATCGAGCAAATCCCAAACTCCTAGGTTGAGCTCCCCTAGACTAAATATAAGTATTTAATTTGATAGAATTATCACTAATACTAACGATAAAATAACAGCCCTTAAATTGTGTTATCAAATCCAAAATATTAATAACGTTGTGGGTATGTTACAAATCATGAATGAATTTTAGTCCAAAATTGTACTTTCATAATTCATTTGATATTTTTTTAGCCCTTGAAGACCCCATAAGAAATATATAGAAGGATATGAAATAAAAATTAAGTTTGAATATAAAACACACTAACATATGAACGAAACTTTTAAGAAACTTTCCACAGCTGAAAAGTACATTTCACATTAAAAAAAGAAAACTAAAGTCTAACAGATATGATTATTCTAAACTACATACAACGCATAAAATTGTCTGCTCTTTTTTTCTATGAATTGCACACACACACAAACTTTTTGCAAATACCACATCTAGTGTTGACTTTTTTGTTATAGTTACATGGATACCGGTAAAACCTGGCTCATTTTCTAGCATCTCAGTCACATGTATCTTGGGGAAGATCTCAACTTGTTGTTTTTGAGCCTTGAGCCATTTATGAAACTTGAATTTGCATGTTTCTTTTGGTAAGGATCTTCCCCAGTAGTAGAAGAAATGAACGACGACGTCATCTATTTTTCTTCTGAAAAACAGGATATGTTTCCAAATGAGTTGAAGGCACTTATTCAACCATACAAAAGTAGATAACGAACAATTTTTTTGGCACATGAATAATACTTCTTATCAGTTTGTCAGCGTTATTAACTGCGCCCTTGGTTCTGTTATAATCTAAAATTATTTGTGGTTTATTTTTAGTTTCAGGACAAATTTTGTCATCCTCATGGTGTGTTCTGTTCTGTTTTTTTTAGGTCTTTGGTAAAAATTAATGGTTCTGAAGGCCTGGAAGTTACATTAAGCTGCGGAGGTGTAGCGGACTTATTTTTGCGTTTCCAAAAGAGTTCATTGTTTCGTTAACAAGTAATTTGCATGAGGGACGCTTGGAAAAAATTGTACGTTGTTATACCGCGCCAGCTGCCGTGATATGGCTAAACCAAATCTGATACAACACGATCCCCTGATTTCTTTTTGCTTTTCTAATCGACAAATTCCCGGTGTACACTTAAAGATTACAAAGATACGATGTTTTCAGGTCTGTGGTTGTCCAAATTTTCATGCCTCGGTTTTGGTTTCATAAACTAGCTAGCTGCTCATTAATTGTAACGGTTTCGTATGGCTGAAAAGACTTTTTGTTTTTATCAACGAACGTATCCCAAATTGCTCCAGTTGTCGCTAATTTGTCATTCTTGTTTCTCTTTTCTGGCGTAGATTTTTCGTCGAATCGTGAAAAGCCAATTATTTGCTCGAATCTATTCTTAGATATGGCGGCTACATTATTCGGATTGATTCTTTTCTACATCTCAGTGCCCCAGCTTTGATGAGAACGCCTATAAAACTATCTAGATCGACCTTATCCACTGATAACCATTGTTTTTGTTTGTTTGGACTCTCTGCATTCCAGTTATTGTAATATCTAAGGGTTTCTTCGTTGGTGTGAAAACAAATTAACTTTTTCATTTGAGTCGTAAAAACAAATTGAAAACATCAAAGGGTGCACTTGCATCCACACTATATACTGTAAAACCTGGACATGCGCTTATAATATTTCTTCTTTGTGGCTTAAATTGGGCAAATGGTACCATTTTAGACCAGATTTTGTGGTATATAAGGGCAACTAAGTTGGAATTTCTGCAACCGTTGGCGATCTTCATACTGAATATACTGTTTACACCACCACTACACCAACACTAACAGTTAGCGTTGGTGTAGTGGTGGTGTAAACAGTATATTCAGAATATAAAGGCAATTTCAAATCTGAAACAACGGTTTGAGGTGTTTATACGACGGAGTGAAGTAGGGATACAATAGGTTGAGGTGTGTCGGTTCTTCTATTCCTTCTATTCCTTCATAGTAAACTTCTGATTCCGATCTATTTGTATTCGGGTCTTCAAATACCTCCTTATGCTTGCGTTTTGTCAGTGACCACGTCTTCCAAAACGATCCATTCTAATCCAAATATGCAAAAAATAGTCCGGGGTCTTCACTTACTTCTAAGTGCTGAATATCGCAATAAGTTTCGTAATTTTAAGCACATAGATAGAGGCGCGGTTGCCAGTTGTAATTTTTTCAAAGCTATTAAGGAAAATATTGTGCGGGACAATTTTTGAAGGAAATTTGTATTCTAGAAGATTTTATGCTTTCTGATTGATCTTGTTATGGAATTTGTGAACTTATACATTGACATTGTAGACATACCCACTACGAAGAGTTTATTGAACTATTATAGTTTTATATTTTGAATAATTAACTGAAGCTTATTGATATGTGTAATTTATGCAAATTCTCTAGTATTTGATAGAATATAATACTAACCTTAAAACTACTACACACAGTAATCAGCTCATCTGAAAATAAATATTTTTCGTTACTTTTATTATGAAGACTTATTCTGTAATCAAACAACTATACTGATTAACAGATTAAAATTACTTTTTTTTCTTCAAGTGTTCTCATCGATTCAACATTCGTATTAGAATCAATTAGAATTGGAGAACTTCAATTCAAATACTTACTAATCTCATTGAGGAGACGCAGTATGGGAATATACCTCCGACTCCAGAATAAGCAGGCCAATTAATAGGAGTAGTCTCATAATAAAATGGGGGACAAGGAGGTTCGCAGATTGCACAACACGGTGGGACTGATCCACAGCAAGGTCCACAACAGGGTGCGCAACAGCTCATTTTTTATTAATTGAATATTTTTGTACTGGAATTTTGAAGTTACGTTTAGTTTTGAAATGTGTTTCAGTTGCTATGGAAATGCATACTTTGTTTAATCACAGAATACATAGAATGCTACTCTTCTTATTTTCTCCGGCAAAAGAAAAGTGGTAAAATATCTGTTAGATCTTAAATCAATCACTGGGAAAATTACATATGTTTTTTGAACACTTGGATTTCCATTTTTAAAAAAACAATGCCCACTAATCAATTTTCATTCTTTTTGCATTTCAATTATCAAAACTATGTATCGATCTCGGTTCACACACACAAAGTAACATAGTCAATGTAAGTATATGGTCTAAGAGTATGATTATGATGGAATTGTTATTATACTGAATGACCTATACAAAAATGACAAACAGTGATTTGATGTGATTTTTATTCACACCATATCAAAAAAGAAATAGATAGATCAAATAAAGAAAATGAGAACAAAATCAGGAAAGACATTAGAAGAATTGAAGAATGTAGAAAGGGGGCAAAATGGATCGAAAGCTATACATGCAGAAGGAAAGAAGTAATAGTCCTGGCACAATGTAATAAAAAATAATAATCAATGGTTGTACTTACATTATGGTATTTTTATCGTCGTTTTGGGCATTGACAAGCACCGGACATAGTTATATATGGATACACACATGGAACGTTCACTTGAGGTACTATCGGTGGTAATATAGGAGCACAACAAGGTATAGAGAAACCCGGATAACCCGGCATTGGTGATGTACTCATTTTTTGAATATTTTTTAACTAGAAATTTATTACTATATACTGTTGATATTTCGAAAAATTGTTTACTAGATGACTTGATTTAAAACCAAATAATGTCAAAACTGAAAGCCGTTTTCAAAAAGTGACTTGAGATTGGTTAAAGGGCGTAAATACGAATTGAAATGATGTTCGGGCACAACTCTTAACATAAGAAGTCTGTCTGAGAAACCTAGTGATTCTATTGATTTAAGGATTGAATTTTCTCCTCTTTTTTTAAAACATTGAATAATACTTCAATGTATACCATCACAATTTCGCAGTAAGTGTCAAATAGCTGTTAATTATACATAGTTTCGTTTGCGTTCATAAACACAAAAGTCGTTATTGATTTATGTTTGACGTCAAACGTCGAACTTGGGATGGAATGTTATGTTAATAGGTACTTTTATTTAGTCTATGGAAGACAATACTTCTTAGAATTCTATGGAAAGGTATTAACAGTGTTAGCTTCGGAAGTGAAGAGGTTAGGTCTTTTCTGTCGAATGGTCGCAGGATTCAATCTGATGATCGACAAGGTTTCAGAGAATTTTATGATGTAGAAAGTGTTATAAAGCACCCCTCGTTTTTAGAAAAGTGACGTTAACCTTCTTGTTAATCATTTTTTGTACAATTAATATTAAAAGTGACACATTTAATGACACAGCCATTTCACTAACTTTTAACACTTATTCTTATATTAAAAATTATTTTCAATTTTTTAGTTAGCAATATATTTTAATCCAATAGTTATTGAATTTTTAGAAAGCTGACTACTACGAAGAGCTAGTTGAGAATAAGTTGAAATTATAAATCATGAGCTGCAGGATGTCATTAAGCACAATATTTTGACAATAAAACTAATACAAATATTATTGTTTCATTTCCTATTAAGTATTTGAAACACAAATTTTGAAAATTGTTACTTAATCTATCTCTTATAGACAATAGCAAATTTTATAATGACATGACCTATACAGTTTAAAATTGTCAATAGTAGCTTCACCTGTAAGTGGATTTGTTTGTGACCTTGTTTGTTTGTATCTCTTCTTTGGACTAAGAGCAAGTGGTTTATCTGATCAAAAATCCGTTCGATAAGATTCGAACCTCGGATCTCCGTGTTGGAAATTAAGCACTTCAACAACCTTATAAATTACACCGTTACGGATCGATACAAGTTGCGACAAAATTAAGGTATATATACAGCGAGGCCATCATACGAGGGTGGTATCAATTAAATATTTATATTTTGAAAAATAAAACACGTTTTATAGCATATGAATAGTCCGAAATATGGAAATTTTAAGCTTATTTTTAACTTTTTAGTTTGATGTCCTTAAAAAGCGTGTATTTTAATTTTTTAAAACTATATTGTTTGGTCCAATAAAGACCTGAAATATTGATATTTTATTCTTTAGACTCAAACTCGAATTTGATGTTGACCCACGTAATTTTTACATAAAAGCAAATATACTAATTTATAGATATGAATAGTAAAAAATTGATATACACACAGTGTTTAGTTTGTTTCCGAAATAATCTTTTCTAGAATTATCAAAAATAAATAATAAAATTTCTCACGTGATTGGATTAACTTATATTAATTTATATATGGATTAATGAAGATCAATAATCAATATTTTTTATCAGAAAATACGTGTAATCAATTTTAAATCGGTCGTTACTTTTAGAGGAATTTAAATAATTCTTGTTGATTATAGCTCAATATTTTTCCTCATCAATTCATATATTCAAATCATAGTTTAATATACCCACTATAATGTTTTTGTAGAATTATTATTTCGATGAAAACTGATATTTTTGGAAATCAACAAATGGTTTCAAGAATAATGTAAAAACTGAACACCAATGGTTGTACTTACATTATGGTATTTTTATCGTCGTTTTGGGCATTGACAAGCACCGGACATAGTTATATATGGATACACACATGGAACGTTCACTTGAGGTACTATCGGTGGTAATATTGGAGCACAACAAGGTATAGAGAAACCCGGATAACCCGGCATTGGTGATGTACTCATTTTTTGAATATTTTTTAACTAGAAATTTATTACTATATACTGTTGATATTTCGAAAAATTGTTTACTAGATGACTTGATTTAAAACCAAATAATGTCAAAACTGAAAGCCGTTTTCAAAAAGTGACTTGAGATTGGTTAAAGGGCGTAAATACGAATTGAAATGATGTTCGGGCACAACTCTTAACATAAGAAGTCTGTCTGAGAAACCTAGTGATTCTATTGATTTAAGGATTGAATTTTCTCCTCCTCCTAACCTAACCTAACCTAACCTAACCTAACCTAACGTAACCTAACCTAACCTAACCTAACCTAACCTAACCTAACCAATTACACTGTCTGACGCGTGTTTCGATAACCAAATTATCGTCTTCAGAGACTGTTGCAAAAGGTAAAAACTGTTGTTATTTGTCAACTTTTATTACAATAAGAGTAACCATTACTATTCTTGTTGCGTGGCCAAAAATGCAGGAAATGAAGCTCCAATGACGTTTTCACTTTTATATGTGGAACATTTTTAACAGGTCAGCCAAAATGTCTTCATCATATTTACTATTTTTTCTAAAAACTCTTTGACAACCTTTTTTAATGACTTTTAAACAGTTTTTTCAATGGTAGATATTAGAAAATTTCCTTGAATATATGTATGTAATGTTTGGAATAACTTTGTAAGGAATGTAGAATAATGTCCTCTTGTTCTGGTTCTGGTTCTGGTTCTTATAGCAACCTATATTTGATGTTTATTTTGCCTGAAATATACTCGTTTCGAATAAACCATTAATTTCTTACTTATTGAAGCGTTCTGGCCCTAAAGTTCCACACACAAAAGAAACAAGAACATCCTATTGGTATAAGTAGTTCATTATTACCGTTGTGCAATGAATAAGCCTTTATACTGTTTTTAGAAGAATCAGTGAATAACCCGTTTTATTTCATTTCTTCAAAAAGTCATTTCAATTAAACGGTACTCCTTTTTCTGAATCTAGTAACTTTCATATCTGTTACTAACAAATTCCACTGAATCTAAGAAGTTCTGCCTTATATCTTCATAATTGTAAAACTCCAATGAAATCATCTAATTCAAATTCATCAATCAAATGTGGAGTATTTTCTTGATGAGATGAGTTATCCAAATCGCTAAAAATAGTTTCAACTTCATCATCATTTTCATTATCATGGGTACAAATTGAATGTGAAAGATCGTTACAATGTGAAATTGTATTGAAATAATGGCATATAGAATATTCTTTTTTCATTGTGTTCGTGATAAAAAATCATCCTCATGATTATAAGGTTCTCTCCATAACGAAATGGAAAGTTATCTCCAGCTGAGCCATGATATTAAAACAATTCTACAGCTTGTAAAAAGCACATGTAATACCCAATCTTCATCTTGATTCACAAAAGGAAATCGAAAATAACAGAATAGGCTAGTTGACAAAATTTGGAAATTAGTTTAAAACTATAGTTTAGTATCTATTTCACCCCAATAATATATTATTTTAAGAAAAACGGGTTTTTTAAGTTAGTAATTTGAGTTTTTAGAAATAAATTTGAAATTTACCGCGAAAAAGGTCAAGACTGTCATGGCGTCTTGAATGACGTCACACCTCGCGAAACAGCTGTGTCAATTTATGACAGTCAATTGTGTTTTTGTATAAATTAATAATTATTCGTATTATAAATACTGTATAGTATCCGAATATGAAAGTACAACGATAAAAACGCCAGACAAATTATTCATACTATACGTTCCAAACAATAAAGAAATACGAAGAAAGTGGTTAAAAATGGCAAGGAGGCAAGATGCTTTCACTTCATCAACTAATTCCACAAATTATTTCTGTAAAGATCATATTAAAGAAAACTTGATTTATAGTAAAAGGAAATAATTTTGCAAAAGCTACCATAATATACCACACATAACATATAAAATCTTATGACTTGATTAAGTTAAAATTATTGAAACTTTGTATTCGCTAACCTCAAAATCAGTTAAGATTTCATTCTACAGTGGGTAAATGCGACCCCCTGTTTGTTTTTTACATATAAGTTTTAATAGTGCGGACTTCCGATGAACCAAAGTAAGTGTTCATTGCAAATAATTTGTCAAGTATAACGGCGTCAATTTTGGGCAAATTACTACAGTTTGCTTTGTTAAATCCTGATTCCATGGCATATTATACCTGTCTTTCAAAATTAAACTAAAAACGAACTTTATTTATTTAACAATAATTGCTGAAAACTCGAAATAACCTGGTCACTTTATACGAAAATGAAAGCGCGAGGTGTGACGTCACGCTTTTCACGTGATTAAACGCCTCATTTTGTCGATCCAAAAATATTATTAATCTTTTATTATTTTTGTCGAAAAGTTGTTTTTTTATTTAATAATTATCATGGTTAATCAATAGAAACTCAAAGCCTATTTTGTTTACACTTTCTACTCGACTTTATTTAATTTGAAACTAGATATTGGACTCTATGCATACTTATGATATAAAACGTCAAAATGTGTACTGGTATTATGAATACCTTAAAATTTTAATGAACTAAAATGTTAACATTATGAATGACTGAAGGAATTTTGAAATTAAAGAGACGACGCCTATGAAATATCCTCATCGGTATCGGGCAACAGTAACGTGACTCCAGCAAGCCGCTTTTCCTGGATGTTCTTTCTGAAAATGAAAATAAATCGTTTAAGCCACGACAGAGACATTTGTGCGTCTCACTAATTAGAAGACGAGAAGAACGATTCACACCAGCTGAGACTAAATTCTAAAACGCTAGAGCTGTATACAGACGGTCCCTTTATTTATTCAAACGTGCATCACAAATAAATATAATTTTTCATTGATTAAAGTGTTCCAAATTCTTTGAAGGGAAAGGAATTAAACAGTGTTACTTTATATTCTTCCAGACAAACAATTGTTAATCCTGATTATACCAAATTTGAAACGTACAAATCCTAAGCTAATAAAAATAGAGGAATTATGGAACAATTTGATCTAATGAATAATAATATTTTACGAGTAATTTATTATAGATCCTTTGTCCTAGTAAATGTTATAATCTCAAAATTAATATTGTTTTAGATAAGGAAATATGTGGATGATTGAAATTGTCCGTAGTAAATACATTTTTTTAAAAATATTCCGATCGGGATTATACAATGTATTTATTGGATATAAAAATAATAATTCCTCATTAGACTGTTTAAAAATTTGATAGTCTTATGAAAATTTTGATTACGTGGAAATTTATTTTTCAAAGATTTTTTTTTCAAAATTCTCACCATAAATATAAACACCTACCAGCACGTGCTTCATCCCCAAAGCGATATCCGATCTCTTAGGGACTTTCATCACCAAATGCATGCGCATTTGAACCATTCAAGACTTTGTTGTTCACTTAAATCCACCTTGAAATCATAGTATATCATATCATAGTATATAAAACATCTTGAAGATGCAAAAATATAGTTTATACTGAAAAAAACTTTCCGCTGAATGTTCTTTTGCAAAAGTGTTACCAACCAAAGGATTCGTGGATTGCACAATTGATGAGAATAGTAAAAAATAGAGGTATTAGAGACAAATATGTTGATATTTATCTGTTGATCCAACTCTTTTGGAAAGTCCAGAATGGCTGTAACTGCCAGAGATCTACGTCTTCCATTTCATAGACTTCCAGGTGTAGTACTCTGGAGTTTCTTAGTGTTTCACGCTTCAAGAAAATGTGGATAGAGGTTTCGTCCTATGAGCAACAAAATCTGCACGCCGCATTATCTGCTAAACATAGCACCTTTGAGTGTCTGTTGAGGCGACAGGCAACTACATTCAGCAGATATTATCTCGTTATATTTTCCCAGAGGAGTCCCAGCTCCTCTAGGTTGTCTTAATAATTCGTTTTGCTCCTATCTACCTTCATTTCCGATGCTTGATCCATTGGTCTGTAGCTGATACCATAGAGTGGTGTGTTGGCCAGATTTTCAGAGAGTTTCTGCACACCATCAAGGCTTTTGTGGCTTTAGTGATTATCTCCTTTTCGTGATTGTTCCAGAGAAGTTTACTATCCAGTGTGAGTCCCAGATATTTCCCCTCTGATTTCCACTCATTGACTCATCCGTCTAGCTTGATCGGCTTGAGGTTGAGTTTTCCTTTCCAGTAAAGGAAATTAGATAGGTCTTATTCGGATTAACGTTTAGCCCCACCGAACGACACCACTTTTTCATATAGTTGAATCCTCTTCGAACTATGTTACGGATTGTATTCACACAGTTTCCTATTGCGTCTGCGGGATATGCTGAGTTCAGTAGTCGTTTGGTATATTATTGTTCTTCTGGTGTTTACAACTGACGTCGTTTTTCCGTAGGTGTCGACACAGGTGCCGTAGACGCGGGATGGTGCAGCTTGCTGGTAATTATCGAATTCCAACAAACAGACCGACCGTTGGTAGTATATACGACCAATAGTATTGAAGAGGGACACACAAGAATAAATATCGTATGTTATTATTCTTTTTACTAGCTTATTAGATAGTTTTACATTCGTTGTATCGTAAACTATTTAAATATGAGTTGAATTTAATTTTTCTTCTTTCAAAATAAAGTTTGGTATGAGACGCACTGTACATACATAAATAGAAAAGCATATGAGAGAAGGACCTACTGGAGATGGATGACGAGAATGTCAGTTGAAGGGAGTTGACGTCCCTTAATCTGAGCGTCATTTTGTCATTTTCCTGATTGCTCTAGAAATAAACGCCTAGCAGTGAGAGGAAGAGAGACAGAGAGATTAACGTTTTTGCGGTTGGAGTCCTTTGGGGAACTACGAATGACTTTGAAGTACATGTATATATATATAGATCCTTCCATTTAATAACAAAATATCACTTGTTCTAAATTGTAATAGAATTTTCAGTAAATAAATTAAATTTTGGCTATAAGATGTATTTTTAATTTATATAATTACTTTGGACAATCTAAAATGACATGAAAATATCAACATGAGGGAAAATAACTGAATAACAAGAAATAAAATTTTTTTCTCTTCCAAAAATAATCTTCTCAACAATACTTTCATCTTGTCACACTATAGAATTATAGAAATGATATAAATAACTGCAAAATAAAAATTTGTCTAAATTTCCGACCATATTTCTAAGTGAAGAATAAACATTTGGACAAATTTCAATTCTTGGTAGTTACTTTATATGAGATTTTTCCTAAAAATATCGAATTTAGTTACATAATCTTGGCAATAAAATTTCTGAGCGATCTCTAAGTTGAATAGGCAATTCCATAGAGGCTTCACGAACTCGTAAATGTTCGTAGTTCAACTGGATACTAAAGATAATTAGCCTTTTTATACAATTCATGTTTTAATCATCACTACATAGAATTATCTAAAACATTGCGAAACGCAGTCTGAAGAAAACTGCCTCTGTGTCGTTCTTGTGAAGCAATGCACTTAGGTGGCGGACATCTAGGCGACGGGCATGATATTTTAAGGTTATATGGATGGAATATTTACCAACTGAGTAAATAATTTTTCAGAATGTCGTAGTGAAGAATAAAAAGTATAGTTTCCACCCTATTAACGAAGTGTGGCTAATTTCATTATCCCTATCGATAGCTCAGAAGTCGTCCTGAATGAGCGAAGAAGAGCTTGTAGGATACCTCTTCTGAAGTGAGGTTATATGTAACATTTATAAAATGAAAAACATAATTTCCATCGAGGAAAAAGAAGCATAAGCCTTGCTAACGCATCTTAGCTCAAATCAAGCAAATTATTATTATTATTGGGAGAAGGGAAAAGCAGTATAGACGTCCAGATTAAACTTTGTTATAGATGCTTTTGATTGATGTATCTTGAAATATTTTGCATGTCGTATTGCGTTTGCCCATGCTTCCTAAAGGTATCGTTGTCTTTTTCTTCAATTTTTCTCTTGAGTGATGGTTTTCGGTCGAAGTCAATAGTTCAGGGACGGTAACGAGTCATTAAAAACCGCATTATTACTATTTTGCATGAATTGTTTATCAACTACCTTGTGTTCTGAAATCACGTGTTGTGAAATTTACCTGCCAAAGGCCTACAACTTCGCGAGATTCCCAGTACCACTCACAGGACGCCGATTTGATGACAAAGACAGAATGTAATTCCGTATACTCCAGGACTACTTCAGGAAGTGGAAGCATCAATAATAGAACGATTAAATAATCTTACTGGCCTGAAATTTCAGATAATTCGCTATTTTGAGTATAATATATAGAATATTATATATATAAAATGTGTCTACGATTATTGACGCGATTTGCTCGTAATACGACCCTGAAAAGGGTGCTGAAGGTATGAGACTCAGCAGGAGTCGCTTCCGCAATATCCGCATTCCTAAGTCTAGGAATCCCTGTTGACAACAAAGTGCTGATATTGCAACGTCAGTGGCAGCGTGCCATCGACACAAAAAATAAGCCAACTACTATATCAAAATTAGAAATTTATCTTGATTGGAACAAGAAGTCATCGTACCAGACAACAACAATGTTTTTACATTGATTCACATCTAAAAAATCAAGAAATTGATAAAGTTTAGTTCATTTCGATTTATATTTATTATTAAAACGAAGCCAGGGCTAGTCCGACTTAGCTAATTGACCAAACATTTAGAGAAAACTATCCTCTTTCAATATGGATGATTGATAAACTTTACATCACCATGTAATACCATGGTGTTAAGTGAAGTTTCAAAATTTATTTTACGGTTTTCATTTTGAAAACATGATTTAAACTAGAGACAATGACTATGGGCACTGATGAAAAAATCGAAACTATGGGCGCTAGTCTTAGTGTCTAGGGTAGTGGAGAGGTAGCCCAAAGCTACTTTAATATACTTTAATACATCAACAAAACTATATACTGGATCGAATCTACTACTTCCGCGACTTCGTTGAGTGTTTGTTTTTTCTACGTAGCTATGATCATTCGAATGGTTAAGAGTAAACGGCTGATCCAGATCGTGCGTAAAATTTCTTCAGTGAATACGCTGCCGCCGAGAGAACGTTAGTCACGCAAAAACTGGGATGGCCAAAAGTTGTAGAATGTTTTTTTTCTTGCTACGGACTCTAACGAAGGATTAATTCCTTCTTGAATTTGTTATACAGCTCGACGATCGGTGGGTTTAAAATTAAATCGTCCGTTTAGGCGTGTATTGGGTCTAATGTCACGATGGTGCGGGTGAATTTTTCATCGTCGTTCCTTATATTGTATGCTGCTAAAATTCGTCAGTGTGGTTTCGTAGTTAAGAATATCGGTAGTCGTTACGAAACAAGGCTATTTACTGGTTGTCTGACCAACGCACCCGCACAGTTCACAACGTTAATCATGTTATATTCTCGTATAATTTGCTGAATATGTTATGAGTTGAACATGCACAATAAACAAAATTCGATAACTTAAACTTACTATAATATATAAAAAAAACTATACATACAAAAATATCTACAACGAAAGAGTAGAAACCACTTCGCGCGAGCTAAGTTTCTGGAAACTTCGCTTGGATGTCGGCGTTCGAGATCTGATCGCGAATTACTCCTCGATTCCAAACGCCTCGCCTGGGTTCGTGTAAGTATGGAACATTGAGCGGGTAGCAGGTATTTCCCAAAAAATGTATCTGGTATATATATCGGAGATAATTAGTTCAATTGTATTTTATTAGAACAGTAACAAAGTTATTTCGAATTTCCCGCGTTAGATATTTGTCAGTTAGGGGTGGCCGGATAATCATTTCATGGAGGAAGTTCGTTCGTAGAATTGTATAAAATCATTAGTTTAGTACTAGAATAGACAAATAATATAAAGTACTAAGTACTTGTTAACACGATCAACGTGGGTACTCGACGATTTGATTTTCGTAGCATGTAATTCATCCCTTGAATTACTTTCATATCGTTAGAATGTGATTAGAATATTCAATTAATAAATATTTGCTTATAGGAATTATTAACAAAATGAATTTATCAATTTAATCGTCTTGATTCAACGAAAAGATTTTGTATTTAATGGGTAATATCTTTCATATCCACTTTCTTTAAACAATATTTCCTTTAATAATTTGTTTGCTATCGATAAAAACGACTTTTGATTTCAATTAATGGCTAATGCACTTACTATATCCTCCAGATCTGACCTATGATGAATTCTAAACATTTAACAATAATTAAACATAAGTATAAATGTCAATTTTGGTGCCTCCAGTCATTTATACCAACCGTTTAACGACACGTGTGCATAACAAAATTGTTTTATCAACATAGATTTTTTGTCAAGGAAAATTCCACGCGTTCCACCTATTTTTCGATTGCCCTATCAAGAACGAATGCAATAGTTTAGGAAACAATCTCTTACGATAACTGATGATTTTTGTGTCAACGGACTCAACTGATCCAGAAGCTGACAGTAAGCATAGATAACAATGCTTGTTCCTGACATTCAAAAAATCATATGCTTGTCAAAAAAAAATTGGGTAAGGTCATATCACGTAATGGTGAACTGACCACTGAGATCGTGTGTCAATTTTTAGGTGTAGGGGCTCTTAAGTCACGATTCTATTCTTCTCCGACGACTCTCATAAGCCATTAGTCAAAATCGACTAGATTTAAGTTCTAAAGATATAAAAAATTGATTATTTTCGTTGCGAGGATGTAATATTCCGTACCCAAAGGAATTAATCATTCTGTTGAGAGAATAAACTATTTCGATTATCAAATTTATATTTAGAATCAAATGAACATATTAACACAGAAAACTTTTGGAATCGTGAAAAACAAAACCCAAACATCCCGACGGACTATTTGCAGCGCCCCTTTTAGAAGCCCTGTTCTCAAATTCGTCTTTTGGTATTTGATAACGAAGCAATGAAAGGAATGTCGTTAGCTCTACCAAAAATAACGTTTAGACAACGTTATTTATGTGCTTACATGAGGGGTAAGGGACATATTAGATTATGAGAAGACGAAATCTCTCCGCTTGCCAAGGAAAAGGGGTGGATGTTACATGGGAGCTTTTCCTTTTCCGACCGACATTACTGAATTGACTTATTAAATTTCTTGTTGGTAGGAAATTATGAAGTAAATTGGTCGTCGAGGGACTAATATCATTTCTAGATCAAATAAAATCCAAATATTTATATTTAATACCACAGGAGATGTCGAGAAAGTTTTCTAAAAATTCTGCGATGAAATTTAAGGAAATAATGAACTGTGACATAGGGATGATTTATGGGTATTGGAATTGAATTTTTTGTGATCATTTGATTAGAAATTAATGGCCAATTTGTTAAAAAATTGTAAATATATTGGAGACCACTTATTTTTCACTTTCAGGCTGTTTGCAAAACTTCAACAACGTCTTTGTTAGTTCTCTAAATCAAGTAGGTGATTAAAACTGCTCAAAAATATCTTCAATCTGTTTATTTTAAAGTTTGTGGAAGCCAAGTAGATATTCGATTAAAATAAGTAGTGAATCTTTGGCTATTATGATAAGAATAAACGAGTAATGGCTTTTAAACAAAAATACTTCATAAACGCTGGCCTTTAAATCGATAAAGTACCTCCAAAGTTTCTCTAGCTGGCACGAGTAAATATTATATCGAAGTCTTTCTTAGTTACTTCCTCGAATAATAGAGACACAGACAGAGCTGGCTAATGAGTCTGGCATGAATACTGGCTAAAATACAAGCAACGAAAAATCTTACAAATGATTGTTATAACTATTAAAACAATCTATGGGTGTCAAGAAATGGACATACACTAAGATTTATTTTTTTTACCAAGTTTTAAAATGGGTAAAATCAAGAAGCTTCCGATGAAACCTGATTTTTAATCGTTTAGGCACAGGTACCATTACGGCGGAATTAAAAATACCTCGACGTACATCGTGAAAAAATAAGCAGGAGCTTTGGCGATAGAAAACGTTGAGGACGGCGTCAAAAAGCCACAACTGCTGAAGATAATCGTATTGTATTTTTTTTTTCATTTATTCAATTACTTTTCAAATTAATTCTTACAAAATATGTATTTTCACCTCAAAATATCATGAGAGCAATTTGATTTTTGTGATATTACGAACTAATAAAATAAGTGTACCGTGCTAAAACGGGGTTCTTGTTGTAAACCCATTTAAAAAAATGAAGGGTTGTCAATTGATTGATGGGGAATAGTTGACAGATAATTTTATTTTATTATCTTAAATCAAATACGCGTCTTCTATTTCAATATATATTTTTATTTTTCATATTTCTACTTTTCAAGTTTATGTATTCTATGACATGGTTTTTGGTTGGTAAAAAAATTATTGTTGCGTAATTAGTTGCAGAATATTAGGTTTTTCTGGTATATCATGAAAAAATTATTGAAATTGGTGTCAAAATATGCCAAATACAAATTATATTTTTTGTATCGTAGTGTATATATTTGAAGGAGGAAGATACGATAAAAACAAGCGTCATTTTTTTATAATTTTACTTCTAATCGAATCCTCCTGAATATTTGATTTCATTATATTGAACTTGAATTTTTGAAAAATGATTAATACTTATTATTTCTTATAATAAATCAGAAACTAATTCTATTATAGATCCGACCATTCATGAAAGTGGTTTTAATTTCATTTCAAAGCAATTTTGATTTTGAAAAAATTAGTTATCTATCATTCTAAAAATATACTTTCCACATACCAAGACCTGCAAGACTCTTACAGCAAGACCAAGACCACATATGAGGCTACAAGACCACGCATGCAAGACCAAGACCAAGACCAAGACTAAGTCGATATTGGTCTTGTTTTTGCTCATCAATAAAATCGTATTGTTTGTGTGTTATACAAGCTATAGGGTGGACAAAAACTTTGGACCGGTGGTATAAAAATATAAAAATATATCAAGATCATAGACCACCTGCCGTACATGGAAATACTATATCTAAGTTTAAATTGATATTGATTTCAGCGGTACAGTTGATTCTGGACAATTGATATAATTCAATTTTATAACAAAACCTTACACGGTACATGATCTCGAAAATTCAGACCAGATACAGATGCCAATAAAAAAGGCAATACTACAAGGAAAACATTACAAAATATAGATTGGAATTAAATTAACTGGAAGAAAATATTCAGTTGAATAATAAAATTTAAAAAATTAACAACACTGGAATAACGAAAACATCATACCTCACAAAACCAGGTAATAATGATTAATAACAGATTAACCAAAATATAGAAATATTAACAATAAAAAAGCACAGAATGTTAATTTAAACAATGAAAATTTGTAACAAATTGTTCACGAATGTGATGATATAGACGGTCATTCTAAAGTAGAGTTAGTAAAACTAATAAAACTCAAAAATAAAGAAAAAACATTAGAGATATTACAAAAAGAGCGAAACAGCTATTATGTCAGCTATTATCGATAATGTATGCCTGAATCAAAAACTAACAACGTCAGTACAACTTTTTATGTTTTTCGAAAAATGTCAATAAGTTTGTAAAACGATACATTGTAGTGAAGAAGAATTAACTTGAATTCGAAATAGAGACGATTCATAAGGAAAATCAATAAAAACGTACAGATTATATTTTTTTTCACTGCAAAGTACGTTTCATTTCTCTTCTAACGCTTTTAGTTTTTGACAAATCCCTTTTATAGGCAATTATGTCATAATCGTAAACTCATGATGAAGAAGTTCAATGCTTTTCAGTTATATCCAATAATTCAATTAGTTTTCTAGACATTACTACTAGGTACTAGGTAATTTATTATGATATGCAGTGTTTTAGATTTTTTTGAACTTTAATTTCACCAATAGGTTAATTGGAGAATATATTGTTTCATATGTGTCATAGTTTACTGCTAATCAATTAATCCTCAATAAGTTTTATTATTAAGAATCGAATAATAATTGATAAAATATATCATTTATAATACGGAAAATTTATGATCTCTCAATAAATAGGAATGTAGTATAAAAGAATGAATTTTCTCCAAATCATTCAAAACATCTTCACATGAATAGAGAGATACTTTTAAAATAAGTTAAAAATGCTGAAGCTTGTTAACGTATTGTGTCTCGCGTTTTTTGTGAGTGTTAAGTCTTACCGTAAGTCATACTTTCTTACTTACTATATTTAAATTGTACATATTGATGGAAAATGACCTCATAATTCTTCTTTCTCAAATACTTTAGCTGCTTTTTGTCATAGGATAATGGTTGCAAGTCTAGAAAGCCAATATATTGTGATATTGTCATTTTTCTAATGGCCCAGTCAAAATAAATTCCGTCTGAGGTCATTTTTTGTAAACGTAAAAGTTATTCACTGTCAAACAAGTCAAAATTTTCGAATATATTCAATTTTTTTCGGATAAGTTTAGTTTTATTGAAAATATAGTTAAAAATATACCAAAATTTTAGGACATAAAAGTATCAATAAAAATGATTATTTTATAACAATTACCGTTAGGAAGATATAGCCGTTCCACCCATAATGTAGTGCCTTTCTCCGTTAACCTATTCCACGATTTGTTAAGGAGGAATTTCATGGAGTAAATATGATATTTAATTCATAATGATAGAGGTGCAGTTCTAACTTATGTTAATATCATAATCTGATTCATACTCTTCGAATTCAACTTCAACAATTATGTCTTTTTCGATTTCTTTTTCTTCCTCTTGTTTTTTCCTCAAATTGTTCAATTGAAAATGAATTTACACAAATTATCGAATGTGTATAGGATCCAGTTAAAAATTGTATTGGTATTAAATGCACACGGCAATCCTACTCCCATATAGGATTTTTCGATGGGCCCCGTATAGGCCCAGACTTGGGCCAAGTATGTGCAACTTTGGCCCTAGCTTGGAAGCCGTTATTGGCCCAGACTTGGTGGAATGATAACATTGCCCTTCGCTTGGTTTGCAAGCCTGGACCAGGCCTGGTTGCTTGTAAAAATAGATTTTTAATATATTGTTAATAAAATTATAGTTTTATGATAAATTTCTATTAATGCAGTCTACTGATAAATGTACTTAAACGATTAGTTAAATGATCAAACATATAAAGAAGTGATACTATTTTTTATTATTCTATTTTCTATTGACTTCCATGCATAAAAGAATGTTATCCATAAAAAAATATTACTTTTAATGTTGAGGGCTAATTTTCCCAGACTTCAACCAGGCTTGGGCCATTATTGGTTTGCCAAGGCCGAATTTTCCATCGTTGGTCCAAGCTAAGCCCCGTCGTTCAAGTCTGGGGACTCCTAGATGGATTCTCATACAGCTAAATAGAGTTTAGAAATTTTTCTGTACCTGATGGAAGAATTGTTCGAATCAGATTTGAAATTATTGTAGGCCAATTGCGAACCCAGGTATACTGGATTTAGTTGATTGCCCAACCTTTTCTGAACATGATTGCTGAAGCCGATTTTGGTGAGAGACGAAATTTTTTGGGGCTGCAGAAACAGCCAGGAAATATCGAATTTTTTTTAGGTTTTCCGTTTAAGAAGAAAAGTCAATTTTCCCAAATACTTTAGCGCAATCATTTACATTTTTTTTTTAAATAATTTTAATACTGACTAACATTTTGGATAAGCAGCTGAACTTTTGATTTGTTGATTTGCTGATGAGGCGTAGCTGGTTTTGGGGCACCAACTATAATTATTGTATTTGCTGCTTTGAGTTGTTCAATTTCAATTTCTTCTAAGTATAAGTTAACTATTAAAATGATAATATCTTGGGAATAGCTAATAAACATTTTTGTGAACATAATCTATAATTTTGTTATGCACTATATTGATAAAAATTATCGTTTATGAGATTAATTAAATGCTTACTTTGACTTATCTTTTTTTCTACACATGGCTAATTTTGGGATTTTATTTTCACTAGTCTACTAACGATCTCTAGGAAAATTGGGTTCTTTTGAGAATTATTATCCATAATTTGACCGGACAAAATTGAAAATACCAATGACAAAATTTCAATTCTAAATTGAACGTCTTGGTAGTCACATTTTTACGTCTTTCGTTTTTGAAATGACTTAATGGTTATGGTTATTCATTTATAATCCAACATAGACTTTAAATTACATCAGTGATTCTTTCAACTTTCTCAATTATGATATAGTTCAATGAGAGTCTCTCAATTCTTGACCAATTCAATCCATATATTTGATCTAATCAAAATAATCCAACTTTTTCCTTTAAACTTTCTCAAGCTCAGGTTAACAGTCTCAATTTCACTTCTCATATTAAGAAAATTTATCTACAATCGCCTCCAAATTCATAGTTTCCATCGTCAACTGTATTAGTTGCTTTTCTATCGTGAATTATATATTTTCATGTGCTTATGATAATTTCTGCGTTTTAGTATGATTCTGATTACTATCATAAGTAACTATTTTGAGAAAGTCACGGAAAGGTTGTCTCGATATCCAATTTAAGTGCGGTAAACAATTTCTATGGTTTTTTTAATCCTCTTATTTAATGGAACGTTTGAACTTACTTTTGAAATTAAATAAAAAGATTTTTTTAAATTTGTTGTATCCATTTTCAGCATCCCCATGCCCACTAGGCGCTTATTTTCCTCATTTATCTGACTGTACCAAGTTTTACCAATGTGCTCCATCTGGAGCAGTGGAAATGAGTTGCGCTCCTGGAACCGCTTGGGACCAGTCTATTCTAACATGTAATCATTATAGCGAAGAGCTATGTCAACGTTATGTAACAACAGCTGCATCAGATGATGCAGAAGAAGAAACCACCACCGAAGCCGCAGAAACAACAACCAAAGCTGCTGAAACAACCACCAAAGCTGCTGAAACTACAACTGAAGCTGCTGAAACTACAACCGAAGCTGCTGAAACGACCACTGAAGCTGCTGAAACAACTACTGAAGCTGCCGAAACTACAACTGAAGCGGCTGAAACTACAACCGAAGCTGCTGAAACAACTACTGAAGCTGCCGAAACTACCACTGAAGCGGCTGAAACTACAACCGAAGCTGCCGAAACTACAACTGAAGCGGCTGAAACTACAACCGAAGCTGCTGAAACCACGACCGAAGCTGCTGAAACAACTACTGAAGCTGCCGAAACCACCACCGAAGCTGCTACAACAACCACTGAAGCTTCGGAAACCACGACTGAAGCTGCCGAAACTACAACTGAAGCGGCTGAAACAACTACTGAGGTTAGTATGAAACTCATTTGAATTAGGAGTAGAATTTTAAATCTAGCATTATTGAAGGATATGTTTAGAGATGTACTCTTCTCACGAATGGTTATGTGTTGGATTATTCTCTTGGTGTTTAGCTGGGTTCTCTCGCCCCTACTCTTATCAACTTGGTTTCTCCCAATACTAAAAATGCAATGTATAAAGAACAATGGTTCCTGTATTATAAGGTTCTGATTAAAAAAATATAATGAATGAATTCTACCTATGTTGCATATTTTAAACAGTACCCTCATATGTTGAGACAATCGGGGACACAGAAAGCGACGAGAAAACAGATGAGTGCATTTCTAAGCAACTTCGAACGCAATTCGTTCAGATTTTTCGTCCTCTCTCCATTATTTTCAACTGTTTTCAATAAGTCACATGTACCATTTTGTCCCAATTTTCATTATTTCAACTTGTTCAATTTGTTGATTTAGTTCCCGTGAAAATTTGTATTGGTATGACTTCATCGTTTGTTCCTAGGATCCCATCGACATTGCTGAGCAAATTTGTGCGGCACGAAGTACTGAAAGATTCATCACCGCTGATCCAACCTCATGCAGCAACTACATTATGTGCAATAACGGTCAAATTATGTTAATAGGCTCGTGTGCGACAGGTTCCTATTTTGACGCAAAAACATCAAGTTGTTCAACAGACGACAGCGTTTGCAGTTCTTGAATATTATTACAATATGTTTATACAATTGAATAAACTAACTATTTTATCACGTATCAACATATATTTTTGTTTTTTTTTTATACTTACCCTACAACATATCTTCAGAGTTCAATATCCTGGTACCGCAATAGCATAAACCCTTTCAAAAGTAATGAGAAGTATCCAAATTGTTTCTCTACCAAAAATATTTAACTTACTGTTTCAAACAAGCAGATTTTAGTGATATGGATAATAAGATTGGTTGATTTTTTCGATACAATGCTGGAATGGAGCACCAGAGTCAACAGTGACTTTTACCAAATGATCCAAGAACAAAAAAAGAAAGTACGAATGATCATTATCTGATTCTTTGACAATCACGGAGTGGTCTACAAGCAGTTGGATTCAGCTGGATAGTTCTATCACGAAATTCTTGATAGACTCCAAAGAACTGTGAACCAAGACATCACGTGTTGATTATTTTTTAGCTTCCAGAAGTCTCTTTTCCATAATAAAAAAGGTTGTAAGAAAACCCATTTTGAATCGATAGGATATATCCAAACAACTTTGATGAAGGTTCCAGGCTTGTTACAACTTCTGGAAATATCATTGGAGTCGGTGTATTATTGCGTAAGGGAATTACATTGAAATTAATCGTGTTTTCACCGAATAATTGCATTATAAATAATTTTTAAAGCATTATTTTAATTATTCAATTTTCATAAATGTCTACCTAATATTTTGAAGTGAAAGTTACGAGGCTACTAAACTAAAATGGCAAATGTTTTGTTATAATGTCTTCCTTACAACAAATTTAAAATTATTACTACTAAATATTTGAACCATTTTCTGTTGTCCACTATGTATATCACTACTAACTATGTTTCACCATGAATCTGGTTAAACAAAACGAAGAAGAAGAAGAATGACATCTTGACATTCAAGTGCACCGGTCGCATGCAACAATCAGCACGGTTTCCATAAATTAGAACCTTTGTTAGTCTGTTATACAGTCATTCAGCCATTCTTTGGCCTCATAGACGATAGGGTTCATTAAATCCGTTATCGCGACTCCATTTTAACCATTTCGCCGACAAAACTTTTAAATTTATTTCACTTATCGGTATTCTGACGACGGCAAAGTCAAGCGACGCGACGCTAGCGTTCATTTCTTATAAAACTGTGAAAGAAGTAACAACGTTTGTGAATTGTATGAAAATAAATTTTTCTCTTTTTTATCCACTTATAGTATTTCCAATATCAATTGCAGATTATAAAAACCTTTGCCGACCATTTTGTTTGATCTACCATAGGCGTAGATACCTCAGTTTATAAATTTATTATTTTTATAGATAATTTTGAAGATATATATCTATTATGCGAGAAAATATTCGTTAAAAGGCGATCGAATCATTATAAATTAGACGCCATTATACACCGTTATTTAGTACTACTTGGAACTCATTATTATACCTCGTTAACTTGGTACAACTGAATATTAAATTATAAAACATGAATAGACGAGTAAAATTTACCTGCCTGTAAGGAAGTTTGGTTTAAACAGAGTACCAGACATGAACTGCGCATTTTTTGTACCCCATTCGTCTATTAGAACTTCGGTAATCTTTAATTTAACGCAAATAATCTTGTCGCTATCGAACTATCCTTGACGATTCGGTTATTGCCATCCGTTTATTCAGTTTCTTGTGATTAAAACCACATTTCTCAATTTGATATGAATATCGTGCGTATTTATGAAATATTTATTGCTCCTCGCATCACTGTCTTCTGAAAATGATATTGGAAGATCTATATCACATTTTTTAGTTATTAAACTTCATAATCATCGTTATTTCTAATTTTTTGTTATATATTCAAAAGAAAGATTAAGTTTGCGTATAAATAATATCTCAGGAATGTCACCATCATCAAATTTGTTTAAATTGTTTTTGAGGTATAGGGTTCTCGATGCTACTATTCTTTTTATAGAACTACTCATGATTCACCACGTAATTGGCGGCAACAGACAAAAATTTAAATTTTTTGAACTAGTGTTATCAAAAATTGTTTGTAATTCAGTTCAACGTATTTAAATGTAGCAACCTACATCACACTCCGCAAGTTTATAAATTACAAATTTTGATTAATGAATATTGAAATCAATCGCTTGACTTGAAGCAAGACGTTGTTTGACATCACGGAAGGCTCTTGTAATTTTTTCATGGATGCCACTAACCGTGTAACTAACCCTGTTCTCTCTTGTTCATGATTGCCAACCTCTCAAACGTCACGGACAAATAAAAACAGTAAATTGACCACAAAAGTCAAAAAACTATGTTTCACAGAAGTGTTACAATCAATCAGCAGCTAATAAAGCTGACATTTAGTTTAGGTTGTTAGACCACTTTCTTCCTAGAATTGCAGGAAATAAAATACCATCAAACCCATAAATTTGTATTTGCGACATCTTACAGGAATGGATCAGCTAAATTTTAATTACGTACAGCAATGATTAAGACACATCGATACAAGTTACTACAAAGAATATATTACCTCGAGAGGACCTTAAGAGAATGGAGAATGAGAAATAGTAATGTCCACAATATATGTGGAAAAAAATTTAATGAGAATATTCAAAGAATGGTGATCCAAAGAAATAAGAAATCTTGGAAATGAAAACAAGACTACAGGACAAAAATTCCTCAAAATAAAGAGAGCGTAAGATTATAGAAGAAGATTATACAAGGAAGAGAAACAAAAAATGCAATTAATGGAAGGGTTAAAAGAGTTAAATAAAAATACAACAAAGAAACAATACTAGATATTTAAAGACTACTGGGTGAACAAAATCACAAGAAATGGAAAAAATTATAGAAAACATCAAAATACGAAAGTCTAGAGGAGAAGAGAAAACAGCATCGGAATATGTAGTGGTCAGAAAAAACAGGGTCTGGAAAACTATTCAATAATTATAAAAAAACAGAAGATGGTAACGATAGAATTATTTAATGGCACTTATCCATAAAGCAGGGACCAGAAAGAGTAACAACACAATAAATGAAAAAATAGTGGGACAGACAAAGATATTGAAGTGGAAATGATAATATACATAGCGATAATAGTGTCAATTAAAACATATACAGCAAAAAACTGGATAGTGAGGAGAAAAGATAAGACAAACATACACACAAAGGGGATAAAATAGCTAAGAAGAATAGCGGAAAGATCTTGGTGGCCTAGAATAAAAAATATTGGGACATATGAATAAAGATAGATAGATTAACGAAAAAAATAATGGATGCTGAGAACTTCATTGGAAAACGAAAAAAAAAAGACTAAAACAGAAATATACAAACAAAGGAACGAGTTAAGGCTAAGAAGAGGAATGAAAAAAAGTAAAAATACGGAAAACAATTCAGGAAATGTGTAGAATACGAAAAATATTTCCGAGGCTACTCGCAATAATAAACTTTCAAGGTGTATATATGCGCAGAAAACTCTAATATTTTAGGGGTGATTGGTACACTGTAGATTTTGTCCACAAATCTTCTTCAGTTGAAGAAATAAATTTATAAGTTCTAATGAACAGTACTGTTCTTCAACAGTGTCGAGGAGTCAGTAGCACACACGCGTGGATTATTTTGTAGAACGTTGTTTCAAATGGAGTGACCCATCTCTCGGCCAGCTCCGACCCAACCTGGTTCGCGTGGTACCGAGTTGTACTTGCAACACAGTTTCGTGGGTCGTTGGATGATACTCTTAGATAAACCATCCAGTACCAAACAGTTTTTCTTTTGACTCAAAAATTGAAAAAGATTCTACGAGAGCAGAACTTAAGGGTGATTTGTGGGAGAACATAGGAACATAATTAACTTTTACTGATGACGATATTTGTAATACTCCAACTTAGTAATATTAAATTGATGTTTACATTCCATTAATAACATTTTTAATTTACATACATAAACTAGAACATTCCTAATTACATTATTCTTAATTAACAACAACATTCTTGGAAAAATTATCCAAACTTTATGAATAGAACAAAGTAGAAGTTTAAAACAAAGTGGGTACATTCAAAAGTGCAAATTATAATAACAGTTTTACGTACCTAGTAGAATAATATTGTTGCTATTTCAAATCAATAAAATAAAACGTTGAAATATCTATATTGTTGTTTATAATTTAGCTTTTGAACCAAAGTTCAATTCTCGAAAGAAAATCTTTACCGTCTTATAATCATCATTGAATCCTGAATTTAAATCTGTGGTATCCAATTTGCGCTCAAAAGGTCTTTTGTATACCCGAAATCTAGCTGCTAATATTCTACAGCTACATTCTATTGTTTGTCTTGCTCGGGATAATCGATAATTAAAAATCTTGTTTTGAAAATTGCTAGTCAGTATCGCTCTAGGATACAGCTTTGGCAAAGCCTAAAGTTTGAAAACGGAAAAGAGCTCCATATATTTGTAAATTCAATGGTTAATTAGAAAATGTTATATCCGTAATGATTTTAGAAAGAGTTAACTATATAATTTGACAAATGGGAGCTATAAATCTTTATATAAATCTCATAAATAATGAGCTTAAGCTAGTTGAATTTTCTTTGACTTTTCTATTAAAAGTCTGCAACTTTTTTATATGCCTCTGCTAGTCATCGAAATTGGAAATAAAAATTGATTCAATTTCAAGAAATAGATAATATCAAATATTATTCGTTTGAGTAATATCTAAATATTTTCTAATTATAAACAAAGTTGAAAAACTGTTTAAAATGAACAATCAATTAACTCTCTGCAACAAAACAAAAAATATCGATTTAGAATCTCCATCTCAAGATCATGAGCCAATCTTCGAAGAGCAATCAACGTGAAATTAGGAAATCTGTAAGCGGCTCTGCCTCTCCTGGCTATGTAATTAACTCTCGCGGCCAATTCTTCTTCTTTCTCTCTCGCAATGGCCGTAAATCTCGAGTCGTGCAGCCAAAGACGCGGCCCCGATAGCAACCCTCCACGAACAGGTGGGTCGAAAAAATGATTTGTTGGATGACCTGAGTTAATGATGGAAGGAAACTATTTCGAATTATGATGAGATTTAGACACTATTTAATGATTTTGTCGAATCGCAACCATAACAATTAATTTTATCGCAATTCTCTTTGAATTATTATGTTATTCAATAATAAATTTATTCTCGAGTAAATGATGCAAACGTAGCTTAGTTTTGGGTAACAAAATATGAAAACGGATTCGTTTTTTTCTCATATAATTGTCATTTTTAAACTTATTTAAATAAATAATTTACTTCTAGAAATTGGAAATGAATCAAATGTTGATTGAATAATTTTTGTTTTTTGATTGATGTTTTAAAGAGATTGTATTAGATCTATAAAGAGCAAACTAATATATTGCAGTCTCTACGAGAGTCGTTGTGATTCATCGAAACACTTAATTTCCAAATTAAATAATTTGTTCTATAAAAATTCCAAAATTTTTCAATAAGTTCTGTCGTTTAATTAGAGATGGCTCTATCAGATACGTTGTTTTAGTGAATGGTACTGCGTTGTACTACTACCAGCAAATCGGTCGAATAATTAGAATTAGAAATAGACAAAAAAGTGGTTAAACTATTCATTATTGAACAAGACATAGATATTTGTTTCAAAATAAGCAAAATTACACATCCCCATAAAACACATTTACAGGGAAACAATTCCGAATGATATCCGGAACATGTAATCTCTATTGCGCAGATTCGTCACAGTACCAAGGACTATATTTTGATGAGTTGGAACCAACTTATTATATAAATGAATTGTATCTATAAACTATGAGATCGAGACATGAAGTGTCAATGAGGGTTTGAGCATAATCAAAGACTTTCCCAGTTCATCAGGAGGAACAAGTATGTACAAACCCCTCAGAATAAACAAGGTTGAAATAGCTCTCAAGTCGAGAATTATTTATCTAGTGGTGATCTTGATAAACTGGCAAAGAAAGGCGGAACAACTCCTTCTTTTATGGGTTCTCAAAAAAGCCATCGAGTCATTATTATAAGAAAGTGGGAAACAAAAAGAAATGAGAAACATGAAGTGAAATCCCAATATTGGAACAATCGAGGAGTTTTTTTCTTATTCTACTGATTCCAAAAAGCAAAGATGAGCTAAAAAATTGTAGCTGGTCTGTAGATTACCATCTAAAGAACATCAGAGAAAATCTCGATAGCTATTGTATTTGCAAATAACGAAAAGAAAAACCGAAGAAAAAAAAGATCAATGAATTAAGGTGTGGGAGAGGTCGGACATTCAATTTAATGGTTAGGACTTGGAGAAAATTAAGAAGAGTCTTACAACTATATAGCTTTGTCATTTTCGGAAATAATATATTGTTATATTATTTATTTAAGTGAGTGAATTAGTAATTAATTCATCATATGCTTTGAAGCATACAAAATACGTCTAACTTGGCTTAACAAGTTACATAATTAGAACTCTTTTCTCTAAATTTTGATCCGTCTATTCGTATATGCATTGTTTTATTCATCTTTCACGTCTTTCACATCTTCTACGAGAATAAACGAAGTTGCCAACGGCTCAAAAAGATTTATTGAGCGGCACTCTGCTCGGCGGCAAATAAATAATAATAAATCCGGGATGATCCACGGACAGAACGGACGTAATCCCTGTTGGCGTATATCGAACCTTTTCTATGTCGACAAAGGAAGACGTCTGCGATGGACGATACACTTAAAATGTAGGAAACGTACACTGAAAAATTACTATTATTTCTGTGTGAAATTACGAGAAATAATAAACACGCGGTATATAAGTGAGGAAAGAAATTATTATTAATTCCATTTCATCAAAAATAATTTATACAAATCAATATGGAAAGTAAAAAGGTAACAGGAAAGTATTGTAGTCCTTTTTTCACCTTTTTGGTAAGTATCGAGTTATAGTGGTCTTCAACACTACTCCCTAACTTCCCAAGTTTTTTATAATGAAGGAATATGAAGTGAAGTTGTATGAAAGCGCTATTAGTAATAAAAGATTTCTCCTGAGTGTAGAAAAGGAACAGAATCAAGGATCGAGCTCTTGATGTTTGAAAGGTAATCTGAATAGTTCCGAGAGGTTCAGTATGCGCGTTGATTGGAAAACGTATGTACGGTTGCCTACCCAATAGATTCAATTCCCAGATAAATAGATTGTAATCCAAACATTTTGAATTGTAGAGAAGAATGTTATTTGTGTGTAGTGGTCTCAATAAGACGCTTGATATTCCCTTAACTTGTATAGCGTAGAAAATTGAAAAGAATACTTAGAATATTGAGAAACTTAATATCAGATGTAAATTAAAAATATTTTGATTGGCCAACTTATTTAGACGATGTGGGGTCTATAAGTGCTATAAATGATGTATAGAATACCCCTAACGGAAAGGAAAAAAAAAATAAAAACTATTAAGAATTCGGAAAGTGTCTCAAATGCCCTATAACATTATTTAATTTGGTATATAACAATAAATAAATTTTAAATTGTAATAGATATTTACGATATAAGTGTCGTAAAGATTCATATTACGAAATGAGATGGGAAATTTGTCCCATTGAATATTGTAATATGAATTTACGATACGAATTTAGTACATTATTTTACCTACTACCAATTATGTTAACTATTTACTCAATATTAGTCAATATTCCTGAAATTGATGATATTTGAATCATGTAACAAGCAAGCGTTGCCGTTCATTGTTGATTTATTTTACGAGCTGTCAATTTTGACGCGTTTACTTCAGTTTGGTATAACTGTATCGACACGAGTTCCGACTATGAAAGTGTGGAATTCTGATGTAGAACTTGCTGCAATACAAACCCTAGTACCCGTTAAATCCCGCAATAGATACGAAAAAGAATAAAAGCGATTCGAAGACTGGTGCGGTTCAAAAAAAGTCCTTAATCGTGGGTGTGTTTGGCGTTAAAAATTCGTGATGTAGTTGACGAAGTAACGTTCATAACGATCAAAATACCAAATACTGAAACTAAAGTTCAAGCAGAATTTGCTATTATTAGAGGAAACATGGCTGGTATTGATTGCTTGATTAACGACTTCGACCTCAAAATATAGTCCATGGAAAATGTTTTTCTCAACCAATTGGTATCAATACTTTTGGGCGCATTTCAAAAGAAATAGCAACGTTTCTGGAAATCATCAGCATCCCTACTTGCTGATGCTGATGTTGATAGGCACATTGTGGATGGAAAGATGGAAATTCAGTAGTGTCGCTGAAGGATAGTATTTATTGCATGACAGTTAAAAATTGATTGAGAATTTGATTTAAAAATTACAAGTATTGCATTGCAGTCCACACATTTTTGGGTGTACAGATTTAGTGATGTCAATAATTACATAAAACGTGCAATCTAAAGAAGCCCTCGGCTTTGATTTGGATAAATTTAGGAACCGTTTGGTGTGTTATACGCACGACGAAAATGTTTTTGGTTCCAGAGATTTTGATTCTGAAATTTGTGGGTTCTGAATGTATGTTTCCTGAAGCGATTGTTGAAAAATTAATTGTAAAACTTGGTCATAAATAGAACTAAAATGAATATTTTCATTCTTGAGTACTTGAAAATCTGTTGTGAAAATCTTTGTTCAATCGCTGTCTTAATAAAATTTTTTGTAAAAATGAATTTCTGATCTTCCAACATGATTACTGAACCATAAATTAGAGTTTAACTCAAAATATCATATTAAACGATAATTCTTTGTTTGCTTGAAAAGAATGTGATCACTTTCTGCAAAGATGTTGTACTTGGAATATCTCAGCAAAGTCAGCATAAATTTATGTTTGAAATTCGGTGGTATCACTAGGAAAACCTTTATTCACCTACAAGAACGCTTCGAAATTTACAGTTTTCATTTGTGGCAAATAGAATCTTTCATAATCGATGAAGGATTCGTTGCAGAAGCTAGAAAATATGTTATGAAGTACTGGTTAAAGATGTGGAAGTATTGGTAGTCTGGTAAGTTTGTCAACACTATTGGATTTATTTGACTGAGGTCTTCGAAATAATTTCAATGGAATAATTTTTATACAATAAGAACATGGATATTGTTTCTAATTTTGAATAAAATCATCCAAATTCCGACTTTATTGAAGGAGTTTATAAATGTTTTCATTATTTATTGCTTGAAACCTAAGAACAAACAATCTTTCAAACCTCAAGTTGTTATGACATGGTTACAATAAAACAGTGGTTCCAAACAGGACCCCGAGGATCTGCAAGCCATGCCAGAGGAGTGTGCAAGATTAAATTAAAACTTAGAATACAAATGTATGTTGGTGGAGCAACAGATATTGAGTTTTTTTTGCTTTCTGAACGCTTTAGCCCGATACTAACTTTTGGATTTGATTTAATAGATCTCGTGAAACCACTCTGGTGTAAAAGTTAATGAAAATGCAGCATCTGAGGTACTCTATTCAAGAGAATTTTGGGTGGTGCAGCTGCCAAGGCAAGGTAATGTACCTTTCTCTAAAATACCATCCAAAGACAAATTACTGATATAACCAATAACATTGCTGATCAGACTTTGTATGATTGACATGTATGCTTATCAACTGGATGAAAGCACAGATATTTAAAAATAGTAATAAAATAAAGACTTGAATCACTTCACGCAACAGATAATAATTTTTTCAATAAATATGATGCCATCTGGACAAAACGTGTCTATGATTTAAGCAAAATCAATGGCTGGTGAAAAGTTTCAAGCTTGTTTAGAACAGCAAAAATCTTGCAGCCTTACTAAATAAAAGACTGCTTGAACTTTTGCAAATTATAATTGATAAAAATGTTGGTACTCTTTGCAAGAAACAAAATTAAGTGCGTAAAAGTTAGATATAAATCAATCCATATGAACATTAGAAGTATATGTAAAATAATTTCATTGAAATAGTTATCGTCACCGAAAGTTTCTGCTATTTACTTTTTATATATCTGTTTATATTTACCAGTTTCAGATTTACTAGTTTCCTATGCATAGCTCCATATCGTATTGAGTAAATAAAAATTATAACCTGCAATAATATTGTATTTATTAATAAAAATATTAGTTTTATTGGGAATTTTTAGAATGCGTCACGATTGTGTTACTTTTCGATATATATCCCCTGTCATTTCTAAGTGTCTATCTACCTGATTTAAAAATAGTTTCAAAACCATCAAATATTTCGATTAATCCACGGTTATTATTAAGCCCAAAAGCCAAAAGCTACGGCCCATTGTGCCGCCGGCTTCGCGAGGCTACACAACTTTGATACGCCCGAAAAATGACATAAATCCATTCTTCCATTATGTAAAAGATGATGGAGGACCAGCATGGGCTTCACATTCTTTTTTTTTTTCATTCAACGGTCGATCGTAAATAAAATGCCATAATGGCACCGGTTCACGGCCCACTATGAGAATTCCAGACGTCTTATATATACCACTGAAAAGATGCACATCGAAATTAACATAATATTTTTTGGAATTTGAATTTGCCTCAATAGGTACTTCTCTTTTGTGATGTTTGTATGAAGGAATTTATGACTATAATTTTGTATGAACAGGTGAAAAAAATACTCGAATTCCGAGGTTAATCAGATAATAATTTTTCTGTCGAGAGTGAAGTCTTGCATTTTTTATCATCAATTTTTATTCTCGGAAATTATTTAGAAAATTCTGAGGAAAAAGTAAGATCAAATAATGATATACCCTTTGATGAGATTTTATTTTATATAATAAATTCTATTAGTTTCTCCGTCCACACAGAATGCGAGAAAATAAGTCCATAAACGTCTGGTTCTGGGAGCATCTAAAACAGCTACGATTGATGTCTATAAAATCCATGTAAAAACAGTTTCCTCGTCGTCGGATTTGTAGATAGAACGTAAGAAGCATGTAAAATAGCTACGAGGTTATCCATAAAGAGCTGCGGACGCTAGAAAAGTGTTTGAATTTGACAAAACTGGAATGTGGCTTCGATCCCCTTCTCCCAGTTCCCACCCCGGTGAGCTGTCTACAACGTTCATTTTTGTCTAGGTAGGCGTCAAAAATAGAGCTTCCATTCTCGTGCCAGCTGTGAATTACGCTCTGCGATTTGGTTTCTTAGGTGCAAAAAACAAGGAAAAGTGTATGAGTGGTTAAGAACCTTAGCTAAATGATCCATCATTCGTAACATATTGAGAGACCACTTAGGATATGCCAAGATTTCTGCAAAAATGCTGATGGATGACGACAAACGGCAGTCCAAGTCCAATTTTTCCAAACATATAGTATTCAATGCAAATAAACATGTTTTTTGTTGTGAAAATTCGTTGGGGACATATTTCATAGACAAGCCTCGTAGTGCACTTAAAACAAATAATTATCAGCTACTTGGGTCAAATATATTTTATTATTCATTTTTTCATCCTCCACACCACGATAAATAATTTTTTAGACACTTTAGTTTGCAATAACACGCCTTCTATATATATATATATATATATATATATATATGTATGTTGTAAATTTCTGTGCCTTATGTTACTATTATTATTAATCTGTTAATGAATACACCGATTTTCGAGTAAATCAATGTCTTAATGTAACTGGTTGTCAGTACGTAGAGCCCATTATTCTATCATTTATCAGGCTAACATAAATTTATGTTACATCAAATAAATCGTTAATTTGTTGGTTGACGTTCATTTATGATGGTAGATTTATAGACGTGGCGATTGAAGAAGAGCGTCCATTCGCCGCTCAACGATTATAGTCAAAAACAATGTGATTTAGTTAATCTACACAACGTGCAATGCAATGCAAGACGCAATATTTCTTGATCAAAAGCAAGCGCAGATGAAGCTCAGCTGATTTTTTCATGCAAGATCTCGATCTTGCATTTTTGTCGATTAGGTGCCATTTTTATTGAGTCTAAGTTCCAATTTTATAGAGAAATGAGTTTCTTCACTGCTAATATTACGTTTTTTAAATGTTTTTCCATCTATTCTTAACTTTTCTTATGTTTTCTTATCTCGTTCTCTAGCTAACCTGTCCATCAGCCTCAAGCAAGTCAGAAGCAGATATAATTCAAATTTGGAATTTTGATAAGTGGCAACCATGATGTAAGAGACCTCTATGTAATATTTATTGCAATTTCTTGTACGCAATTTCTTGCATGTTGTCTTGCATCATGTGAAGCGGCCTTAAGGTTCCAGATAAATAAATATTTGCCTACTTTTACAATTTCTTGGAAGGTTTAGAAGATTTAGACACAACTAACTTAATTTATATACTGTGTTCCCATATAGGTGAAGGGACTTGTGCAAAATAAAAAATTATCGATGTAAATTTCCACTTTTCAGAGTCCTGTACCTGGTTAAAGATTTCTAACATAATTTCAGTTTTGAAATATTAAGTTTTTGGAAATTTTCTCAAACCCACAGTCTTTCCACAGTAACATGTATTTTATTTGGCAAATACGACAAAAATTTATTGAAATAAGTTGTTTGAAATCAACACTTTTCATCTACCCGAAGACTTACTGGTATTGTTCGTAGGCTTCTGTCCTACATTTCAGTCTCGAATTCTGCTTCAATCTGCTATTATACTATAATTCACAAGAAATAATATCATCTTCATATTTTTTTGAGAGTAGTTACTGTCAATAGATACAATTTTGCCCTTCGTTCTGTACCCTCACTTAAGCTAAAGCCGAAAAGTTTCAACGTCTATTAACAATGTTGGCCACATAATAATCAGCATTAAAATATTCACAGAATATCTCTCACGCTTACGTTCGATTCTTTTATATTATTTGTATATACAAACGTCCATACGCTTTTCACACAAAGCGTCAATCAGTCACCCATCAAGGGTTGTTTTCAATAAAGATACCATAGACGTAGAAACTAACATATCCGTGGAAATTAAAAAAATAAAGCCAAATATAATAATTTTTACATGTTTTAATTCTGACAATAGATGGTTTATTTATTCATCCTCATACAAATACTTTTATTTCTACACTATATAACTCACCTTTTTACCTGCAGATTTTGAATTGATTGGAGAATATTGAAGCAAAACAAGATGATGATTTGGGCACTACATTTTAAAACATTTAGTCACATAATTCTTTTATTTTTCTGTTTGCTGTCTTGGCTATTATCTATTATCTTTGGCCATTTCATTTTTCCCTATATTTTAACTTCCAAGTTTTCATTTCTACGTTCTTTTCTTTCATATTATTATCTTTATCAAAATCAGATCGGGAGACTCTGTGTTATTTTCCTAATCATTGGTGATGAATTTGTTAACCATTATTTTTGCTTCTATGAATCATATAATGTTTTAGCCCTGCGAATTATTCCCTTTTTCTTTATTAATTTCGTGTTGTCCAATGTCTTATAGTGCCTGATCCCAAAATTATTCCCGTTTAAATACCAGTCGTGGATGATAATAGTTTTATGAATATTTTTTACATTTCTGTTCACTTTTATTCGTTATTTGTTTTTGTTCATAATCTCTCCACACTATTTTTTTTTAATTTGGACGTTTTTAAACGCCTTTTCAAACTTAAAACACTTACAATGGATGTTTTTTGTTCCTAATATTCTATTTTGATTAGCTACAATAATTTACTAAAATAAGCATCGTAATTCCAGCTGGAAACTGAATTTTTTCCACACAAATACATGCATAATGTTTTAGTTTCACATTGAGGCGAAATTATTTCATTTAACTGACATCTTCAGAGAGAAGGATGTTTAAAAATTAATTTTTATTTGGTATTATCATTACTGTCTCCAAGTTGCTATTTTCCAATAACATTTTTATGATATATGAAGTTAATTTATACCTTTTAATTCGCGTTCCTGCACAATTTTCATATATGAAATTTTTGGATTGAAGAGAAAGGAAATTTTACAAACTTTTCTCCTTGTAAGTCACAGCGATTCTCGAATCATGATACTGAAGATGGAATAAGGAAAAGTATAGATTGTTTGAAACATTTAACACAAAATAGAGTTACAAAAACTACAAATCAAAATTTACACTTCTGGCGCTCAGATCAACTAATATAAACAAAAAATATAAGAGGCAGATAATAAAAATCCTGTCAGCATTAAAGTGGTTAGCCTTTTCGTAATCAACACGAAAATTGTTTGTGAATGCTTAGCAAACTAGGCGATATTAACACAATTGTGTGTGTCAGAATACACTGGAGAAGAAGGAAATCAGACTACCAAAAATGGGTATATACACACTCAAACTTTTTTGTAAAACATACAACAACAAACCGATAAATCGATATAAAAGAATGCCTCACTTAGATAATATAATCAATATAAGAAGACCAAAATAAGATAGACGCTACTAGGAAACTATGAACAGAAGAGAGGCTCTAACTAGAGCCAATTTCTCACAATTATAAAAAAAGGGTTCTAATAACGTTGCCGCCTGATTGGACACAAAATTCAAACTGGAGCGACTGGACAGAACAGGAAGACTTACTAGGTATCAGGACAGTTTCAGAGACAGACGGAGTATGAATGATATCTCATGAAACATATTTTAATATAAACATATTTTTTTGTTTCTATACTACGTAAATTATATACTAATCTATCAATAGCTTCGTTTGTTTTTGCTATAAAACTTTAGCATATGCTATAACTTATCATTGATTCACCATTACATGTTCAAGAGTGAAATACTTAATTCTCTGAAGGTAAATTTTTCTGTTTTTTAAGAATGATTATGTTTTAACAGTCCCTCACTTTCTCATAGCTATGTTAACTAATTCCAGAAAAGCGAGGGAAATCTATTAGTTCATAAAGTTGAGATTTTTGATTTTTTAAGGTAACGTTATGATTATTTATCTGTCCCAGCTGATGAGTATAAATTGCCGAAAGAAGACTTGACGTCGAAATTTAGTGGAGGAGGTGCTGTAATATAAATATAAATAATTCATACGTACGTCTATGTAGCACACCCGATAACAAGTGACGGTCGCTTGGAATCTTCCCGACCATAATAAAGCACCCTGTAGCACACCCTTTTCAAAGCCTGCTTGTAATGAATATAATAACAACAACGTTCTTCTAATAATTGCCAATTCTTATCCTTAAAAAAAGAGCAACGAAGGCGGAGGGTGAGGGGCGTCCGTTTGTGAAATTAGGTCTTTGTTAAAATGCGAACGGGATCCGATGAAAGGGGATTTTGGTTTTTAATTAAAATACTTTGGGGCTAAGGGGATGATGGACCCATATGGATGGATGGTTTCGTTGAGGTATGAATTCGTGGTTAAGCAATTAACGTACAATGTTGCATTATTCAACATTCGTAGTTAAAAAAACCTTCTATTTCTTTTCCTATTTGTTTATATAGAGTGTCACAAGAAGTTTTTACAGTCCAGTCTCAGTAAATTTGTAATTTCGGATATGAAATTTCATACTTATTGTATGAACAGATATCGAGGAATCGCACTTTCAAAACGTGGTGGACAATATTATGTATTTTGAATGGATCGAATGAATTTTTTATCTCTAATCTATCCATCTGTCATCCATTTAAACCGGATAAACTGCGATGAAAGTTCATTTCTCACCTAAAAGTTTAGATAATACTAATTAAAATTTTTATTGCGGGTAACTTTAATTGCTGCACATGTATGCAAAGAAAACGGAATGAAAGACAAGAAATGTAAGCCGTAACTCATATAAGATGGCATATTGAATCATTTCTAGCACACATTCCCGAGATGCTTGAAGGCATACTCAATTTTATAGTCTCGTTAAAATGGTGGTTCGCAACTGATTGGCTGCCGAACGGACTCAGAAAAAGGCCAGTTTGGAATAATGAGAAAATAAGAATGGGCGGCACAGGCAACCCAAAACGGCACTAACTACCAATGTGAACATCCTTGACTTAATCACAAATGCAAATTTTTTCTCGTAAAAACGTTCAACCTTTTATTGATGGCAGAGGGTTTTTAACGATCTTTTTTGCATATGTGGATTGATATTGTTGTTATTGATGTCCAATGAATATTAAACAGTTTCTTTCAAATTATCTCGAACAATTATGATAATTTTAAACATAACTACATGGTTTTTTCAAGTTGAAATCAACAGAAGCAATAAATTGAAGAAGCTAAAAATACTCATAACAAGGGCAAATTTACAAATTAAAAACCCATTTGCGTCCACATACAAAGTTTACTGCTTATTTTCGAAAATACCAATACGCCAATTCCTCTTCTCCTTTATTCTTTCTATAGCTAGCTATAGCTATAATTAGCAGCAGCCACAATATTACTTTGATATGTGAAGGAATCTGCTCCAAGAGATATCAAAACGCTTTAAGAATCTTATAAATATTTGTCTATTAGAGGAATAAGCATCTCCACAAACCCATCAAACATATTTATGGACCTCTGGATTCAAAAAATAATCTACTGCAACCCTAATTGTACGACACATCGTGTTTAAATGACGTTGTGATGGTTACTATCATCACTAACACAAACAACGTGAAATCCAATCAACTTTCAACTATTGATCTGTCAAAAGCACTTGGAATGGTGATTGAAATACAAATACTTTAATCAAATATTCAATAATCCTATTTTTTTAATGAAAAACATTTTCGAAAGTCAATGAAGCAGCACTTACACTAATGGTACTATCAATTATATGCGAAATATTTTTCTTTTTACTGACACTCTCTTCAACACAACCAGTTACCTCAATTACAAACTTGATCAACCACTTGATTGGTGCACTTCCCTTTAGCTTACCGTAAGAAAATGCGATCTGGACTTATATTTCGGGGGCGGATATCACTTCACCAAATGCACATAACTAATCCCATCGGAAACAGTAAAACGTCGAGCTTCCACTGTTTTAGATGGTCGATTAATACTAAGAAATACTTTTCCTTCTTCTTCCTCGATTTCATTTAAGCGTGAATCAAATAATTCACATTTTTTGCAAGAGTTAAAAATACCGCAAATGGCTACAACCTTCAAAATTGAAAAATTTTCTTCTTTGAATACATATGCCTTCTTGCTAATTGCCTTGAATGCAATGAATGCGTAAACTCTCACAAATTATTTTATGTCAACCTCTTTGTTTATTTTCAAGGTAAATTGCAATCTTGAAAGAATAACTTACATTGTTGATGTCTTCTGCTGCTTTGACATTTTCTGAAGGTATGCAAGTACAGCTTTGATTTTCCATCCATCGTTTTTTATACGCTAGTTTCAATTTTTTGGATATTAATCGTGATTCAGCATTACTGCTCAAATAATCAATATCGGAACTCATTTTGAAACGAAGCACAATAAATTAATCTAATTATTTTCTCATTGCCTTGACAAAGGAAGGTATAGAATTATAACGTCATGAACTCAACCATTCATTCATTATAATTCCAAATTCTACCAAAAAAGAAAATAGTCTGAAGTATCCGCGGATAAAACACTTGCTCCAAAGTCGTGCTCAAGAAATTGCAAGTGTTTTAAATACCTTAACCTTCCGTCAGGCGCATTCAATCTATGAGATGTGTAGAATGTGTTTTGGACTTCCAAGTTTCTTTGTTTTACAACCGAGAGCAGAGCCTCCAGCTATCTTCTCAACCGATTTTTCAGAGTTAGAGACTTCACTCGTCTAAAATATTAAGGAGTGATCGGCAATCCTTGGTAGAATTGAGATGTTAGGACGGGAATGGAATGAAACGGTTTCATCGTATCAATTATTAGAGAATCAAATTTCTTGTGATATGCACTCGATTTGATAATATTAACACCAAAATAGAACGAGAAAAATTAATAGCTGTCCACGATATGGTTCAATCATATGTGGATAACTAAATAAATTTTTCCCTATTATGTGAAACGGGCAATTAGAAGCATTGCTATACGAAGATGTTCCAAATATCGCGCAGCTGTTGAATTGCCGCGAAAGAAATAAGGACCAATAACTTTTCCCCTGACGACTCTTACCAAAACATAATTTTTTGGGGCGCTGGGTGTGTTTTGTTTGAATCCAGTGGGGGTTTTCCCAAGCTAAATAGCAGGAATTGTGTCGATTTACTGTACTACTAAAACAAAACGTTGACTCGTCTAAAAATACTATTTCTTTCCTAAAAGTTGAACTATGGCCAGTACGCTTTGTGGATTTATTTCTGGAGTCCTCACCTCATTTTGTCGACCACTACGATGCTGGTCTTCGCAGGTTTAAACTCTGCTACCCAAGGAGCAGTCTTACCCAGAGTTCAGCTTTTATATTAGTTTGGCTAACGCCTTTCAAATAAAATTAATGTTGCCTTATACCATATTAGATTCATCATCGTCACAGCAAATATTTTCTGGAATATTACATTGAGCATAACAGATGAATTGTGACTCGACCGTATCCTGTATATTGCTCAATTCACGGAGTACTACTCTTTTCTGTCAATCTTCGACGTATTGATTCTGTAGTAACCGCACTTGGAAAAATCTATTTTGCTCATTGTTTTTCCACTCTGTGGCGTTTTTGCTCAAATCTTCTTTGGATTCATCGAGTCTTCGATACCGTATCAGTGGAATGGAAATCGTAGATGGCATCAGACCATAGAGGCGTGTCACTTGATCTTTTGTAACACTCTTAATAATGATAGAAATCAGCAATAGAACAAACAAACCGTGATTGATAATTCAATTTTTTAGTAAATTTGTGTGCACAACATACTTTTATAATTTCGTTAGGAATTTAACATGTGAAAAGTTGGTACGATTGAAACAAACTCATCATTTTATGTGCTAGTTTTGTGTAGAAATGCTCAATCGTTAGTACAGTCAAAAGTACATGAATTTTCAATTGATTAATTTGTTTGCAGTGCTCTATTTTGGTCCAATCATTTCAAAAATAAAGTTAATTGTTCCAGAAAATTGTTCAATCTTATGAAGAATACTTGCAGCGTTGGATAAGAATTAAAATGGAGTTTAGTTGAATTTTTTAATCATTTTTCGGCAATAACAATTTGGATTTCTGTACTCTATTATAATCAATATGTCGAACCAATAATAAGTTATCGGAAAATGGATGTTTTATACACGTTTTAATTAACATTTAAATAACAAACAATAAACGCCAATAAAACTCCCTATAAATATGAATATTTATGCAAACATCATGCAAAACAGTGTAAGTAGTAATACGAAGATTGCATGTGCTTTCGTCGTAAATATTAATTAAAGCTTCTACAAAATTATTACGATAAACATTGGGACAGCTTCCACTCTTTTTAATTGCTTGTTTATTCTTTACACTTTCAATTTTTTATTTAGTGCTACTGATTCTTAAATACGTTCAAAAATAAGTACCTGCTTTTGTAATATTCTACTAAAATAACAAATCAGTGGCGTAGAATATAGTAAAGAATCCCTTTCCTACTCCTTTGATAGGCTTCGAATAAAAAGCTTTAATTCATTTGAGTGTTTAATATTTTAAGATCAAGATTTCATATGTAAAATATTCATGAATCACCCTGTTTAAATTATAGTTTTATTTTGATGTTCCTCGGTTAAGATTTGATTAACCTAACAGATGACTCTAAAAATATTCACACCTCAATTTCCCGTACATAAAGTCAAAATACTTGAGTCAATAAATCTTGAAAGCATACCTTGATAATTGAGTCTATTTATAAGTAGGAGTTGTTTTCAGGGGCCAGTAAATTATAAAGAAAATTGGTTCTCTCGAGGAATGTGTCGTCGTTTTGCGCCTGCAGTGCCCGCGTCATTTCGTTAATGAAATCACCAAAAGAAAAACAGTAAATCATAAAGAAAAAAAAATACAGACAAACAAGAAAGTAATGAATACACTGAAATTTATTTAATACTAAATATATAAGAACATTGGAGTTAATTAATATAAAACTGGGAATTTGATTCTCCTTTTTTTAATTATCATTATAATAAATACATAACTCACACAGATGGAGTGAACTATAACCATTACCGCAAGTTGAATACTGTAATTTATCTACGACTATAACAATATATACCAGACAAAAGAACAAATGTTGATAGTTACCTATAATAAGGTTCGAGTTATGAAAAATAATTATTAATTTTCGTGTTTTGTTTTATATATTATAATGCATGTCTTTACCAATATCCCTTCACGTGGTAGGATCAATACAAAATCTTAAGTTACATGATTCTAGGAGGTGATCTTAATTCGCTGAAGTATCTTTTTTTCTATGTGTGCCAGGCAGAATATATATTGTTATATTTGACTCGTCTAAAAATACTATTTCTTTCCTAAAAGTTAAACTATGGCCAGTACGCTACTTCTGGAGTCCTCACCGCATTTGGTCGACCTCTACGATGCTGATCTTCGCAGGTTTAAACTCTGCTACCCAATATTTTACTGTTGGTAACGAAGGAACAGTCTCAGCCAGAATAGAATCAAGTTCAGCTTTTATATTAGTTTGGCTCAGGCCTTTCAAATAAAATTATCGTATCACATAACAAACCATGTTTATAAATCCACTGAAAACGTTCACTTTTGATGACTGCCAAACGAATACTAAAAAACGTGGCGTTTTCAAATTTGAAACATTTTTTTCAGGCAACTATCGCCTCCTCCAGGTCAGGCCAGGTAAATCTTAAGATACATGATTCTAGGAGGTGATCTTAATTCGCCGAAGACTCTTTATTGAATCTTTTTTTGCTATGTGTGCCAGGCAGACTATATACTGCTCGCGACTTTGGATCCATAATTTTAGAAATGTTTTTCTTTAAACCTCTTCTTCGCGCTAAAATGTGGTGCGAATATCTTACGGAATTGAAATTGCTTTTGGTCCACTATAAAATTAGAATCCATCAACCATAATCGACAACTTCCGAGTATTGTGAGTTGCTTTTTCCTATATTTTTTCCTATATGTTTTCATGTTCAGTGTTCTAGCATAAAATAGATCTATGATTTTATAAATCTGTCATTTGCTTGAATGGATGTAAATTGGTCGCCAAGGTGTAATCCTTTTACCTGCATTTCGGCGTTGTCTTTAGCAACCTAACTGCATTTGAAATCTGAAATAGTTACTTGTCAATTTACTTCCATTTATTGCTGTTTTTCAATCGAGGGAGGTAAACCATAGTGATAAAGGTCGAAAAACATCGTGGAGATGCTGCCAAAGGAAGCAATGTTTCACGGTAATAGAGGGAGATGCGTACAATCGCACAAGGAAGTAAGCAAGGAAGTTGAATCAACCTAACCATTCGTTTTCCTTTTTGGTTCCGCTATAAAAATCCGACAACAAATTTTATGTTGGATTAGTGCATCTAGTCTAAGCAACGAATTTACCACCGGCTATTTACGTAGAGTTATTGTGATATTTAGTACCTTTGTCGCCATATATTTTTCATCAAGAACTTCGTTTATGACTTTATGACATGATTGCCGAACGCACTCAATTCTGAATAATATTTGTAATAATTCGATTGTAAATGTTGAAATTACTTCTTAGCGTAGATTGCGACGATATTTCATATTTAGTACTAGGCTAAAATATGTTTTTTTTTATAAACGTTGAATTAATGTTCTTACTGCTACAACAATCTTGAAAATCGTTATGTACACTTTTCTATTTCTTTCCAGGTAATAAATTCTGTATGATAATTAATAGGAGTATGAAATCCATTTACATAATTAAATGTTTCGTATGAGTATGATTGTGTGATGATTTACCCATAATAAGCAACATTTTCTTCCTTTCCAAAGAATATGATTGACTTCTCGTTCACATAAATTCGATGCGACCGCAAATAAATCAAAGTGATTCCCAAAGGACCCGATCCACGCACTATGCCACTTTCTTCCCAATATTCCCAGCGATTCCTGATAGCAATAACAGAAATAACGAACCCTTTTGACTTTATGATAGCTCTAATAGCAATTAGTGGAAGTGAGTATGATCCCGAGAGACGGGGGTCTAGCTAATTATGAGAGTTTTCGGCCTCACTGAAATCCTAAGCCGGTTTCGAGACGGTATGATGGTGTCGGATTACAAGCCGTGGCCAATTACGTGCTGGTGCGTGCCAGGAATTAGAGCAACTATAACGGCAACTGAGACACTGTATGAGAGTTTGATTGACACATGACGGATATGGGGTGAATGAGATTGAATTGTATCATGTTTTATTCAGTATGACTTTGGATAATTTGAAACGAGTCCAATATCGGTTTGATTTGCTTTAGATCTCACTTTTCTACAAGAAAGAGAGCTTATGTGAAGATACTGTCTGTCTGTACAATATTTACAGTTTAAGCTACAAGTTTCGGTAACGAAATAAGTGCATATATAAATAAGAAACTGGCCCAGACAAAAAGGGAACTTAATAGCATTGCATTTTGATTTCGATGTTATGTGAAAAAATCCATCCTTTCGTATGATTTACTATTTTACAACCGTTTCAATCGAAAAAAATATCAATAATCATCTCTGGATCCACTATCAACTCTACTGATGTAGTTTAGTTGTGGTTGTTCTTCTAGAAGGACTACATGACGTGATCGTTTATGATTCCAATGTTGATTTCTTAAACTTTCAACCAACACTATTCTATATCAGAATATCTCCATTTAAAAATCCCGTTTAAAGCTTAAAGGAGCCAGCCAAATAGATGGTATCTTCAACAATTTAAAACCAAATTCGAAAGTTTTTGACTGGTTATCATCAAGTTATTTGGACGAAATTTCATTCTGATCAATTGTAAATTTTGTAACCAAATTCAATGTTATTGTTGCAACTATTTTCTTTTATGTTTATTAAACTAATAAAAATGAATTTAACACTATAAACTATATCCTTCTTTTTACAAAAGGATAAATTATTATCAAAAATGATGATTGTTTTTCCGAACATTTCATGTATAAGTACAAATATTAAAGATACGTATGGGTTGGAAACTTTTTAATAATAGATTACGTGATTTTTGACATCTTTTATACAGGATTCGCTTCCTGTGCAGATCTTAGGTTCAGTTCAGTTACCTTTATATATAGTTGTTTCGGAGGTATATTTGTGTAGATAGCTGCTGGTGAATATTTCGTATTGTACCTTTGAGTTAAAATATGGATATAACTAGCTAAAGAACAAATATATGCATGTATATAACATCACTACGAGCAATAGCAAAATATCAATGGACAAAGGTGGAAAAATGAGGAAATGCATCTGTTTCGTCTCTTTTGGAAAGATACATGATACTAATCCTCATCATATATATTATGAATAAAAGAAATAATAACAAAATAATTATTAAAATTGCGTTCTATGAAAACGTCCACCTTATAATGCTGAAAAATGGATAATAAACAATGTGGTATCTTCAAACTTAAGAAGTATGCTTCAAAGATTGTGTATTCTTTGGAACAACTACCACTCTCTCGAAGTCAAGCCAGGTACTTATGGTTATCAATCAGGCAAACAATCAATATTTAACCTGTTTCGTCCGCGTGATTTTAAATTAATACTCCAAAATGCTCTAATGGTTTGTGATTGTAACCAAGAAAGCTTCAACTCCTTAATATTTTTTATTGTAGATAGAAGAGGGGTTTGTGATATAGGAATTACTCCTCTACAGAGTTGGGGTTGTGGTGGTTGCGTGGGGTTGCTTTGGCCTAACTTTTCTGGAAGGGAAAAGCGGAGATTGTTTATTTTGTGTTTATATCAAATTTAAAATGAGGCAGGTTATTCTCCCTATCGTCGGACATTCGGATGAGGAACCGGTTCTGCAGAGAAACCGCGGAAAATCTGCAAAACCGACGATTGTAGATACTTGCGATTCCCTCATTCTTATATGTCGTACACGAAAACACTCTTGTCAGCTATGTTTGTTATAATATTGTTCCAAGTTTAATTTTATATACTCTGCTATCAAATATATATTCATAGATAAAAACACACGTTGTATATGTTAAGCAGACTATTTTTGACACTTTACCACGTGTATCATCATCGCTCGACAAATTCCCAGAACGTACGTTGGGAATAATTGCATTGTTAGTCCACGCGCGTGTCTAAACCCACACAAACAAGTCAATTGCACCCCTTAACACCCCCTTAAGCTAATCCCGAGCTTAGAAATACTATTATTATCATTTTTGTAATTACTGACATTGTTACAAGCAGGGTAACTTCCGGTAGAGGAAAGGGAAAGAGAAAAGGGGGTTGAAATAATCTCGCGCGAATGAATAATTGTGATGGGGTGTGCGAGGAAGGATGTTTCGTGTATGGGAAAAGTGTGAAACAGGGCGGTTTCCATTTTAGTTCGGGAGTGGACGAGAGAAGCGTTTAAATAAAAGTGTATGGTTCGATTTTGTGTAGGGTGTATAAAGAAAGAAGAGTTAATAAGTTTACAACCATTTTAACAGATAGTTGTAGTATTAAATATATCCAATCACGATATTATTATATTTATCAGTTAATACCTGTGGTATTTTTTCAAAAGTAGATTGAATATATCGACAAATCTAATCAGGCTTCAGAGATACTTACAAATCGTGCGAGTTGTTTTGATAATTGATAATATATACATCAAATCAGGAAAAGTTTTTTTAAACAAAATCATTTAGAGCAGGTTCAACGTTTCATCTGTTGTGATTTGATATTCTTGAGATGAATTAAACCAAATGCCTAAAGTACGACGATTTCAAAGCAATCGCCATATTAGATGATCGGGATACTTTTATATCTTATGACGAAATTAATTGTCGTGTTAACTGTACTGAAATACACATGCGTGTCTAAGCATAAGAAGGGACATGAAGAAGACCAACTAGTCAATACAGCACCAGGTCAAAATTTGACCCGGTGCAAATAATGGCAAGTAGAACAGCGAATTATTACCATGAAGAGTGTGTTTGCTGTTGAAACACATATGCACCGGACTAAACTAATAGTTTGGAGAGCTATTTTTGGTAATAATAGATCAAATATGTATTAATTCAATATCTTGTATCAATAGGAACCCATAGGTCCTTTGTTTTACAGAAAAGGAAAGTTCACATATTGCATATTGAACTAAGGGGCTTCTCCAATTCGAATCACCCTCTACAGACTCTAGCGTTGTTAATTCACGAAGTTAAAGTTGCTTCTAACGTCACTAATTCTCGAAGGTAAAAGTTTCTTTAATTATTGAAAAAGTGTTTCGAAGATTGGAAATTAGTAATTTATAAACAAAGTCGTAAGTCTATTTAAAACAAAATATTTTGGTTAGCGGTCTGTGATTGAATAACAAACTCCATAAATAAATATCGTAATCTATATCTTGGAAAGTATTATTTGCAAATAGTCAGACATGTACGTTATCAAAGAAGATCTCGGTATATCCTTGGTAAATGTTTGATAATAAGAAAAGCATTCTACTAAGGGGTACAGATTAAATTCCATAACACTTATATTTAAGTATGATCTCGGCTAAGAGGTCGCCATGGCTGATACATATGAAGCGTAATATCAAATAGTAATTTTGAAAAACTTTTTTCAGCATATGCGGCGTTAATTTGCCTATAAATCTTAGAATGAAGATGTCCAGATATTCAGTCTGGTTTATCAACATGGGTCAGAGACTTTACATCTCCTAAATGAATATAATCCAAAGGAATCAAATCGCAGATTATTGGAGGGGCAGTCAATTGTGGCATATAGCTTATGGATTATTTCCACTTCAAATACGACAATGCGTTAATTCACGTATTCATCCAATTTAAAATGGGCTTCATCGTTTCATTGCTTCCTTGTACAGGGGCTACAGCTTCTTCAGTACGTATTCCTTAGCGTTTAACAGGATGCACAAAGTATAATTAAAAGTCTTAGCCTCTTTGGCGGGCGCTATAAAATGGTCCACAGTACATAACCATTTTTTTTTAATTTCAAAAATTTGCAAGCGTTGGTTTGAGTATAAATCTAAAAGTAATGAACGTTTAAACCCAAACTTAACAAATAGTAACTATCAGTTGTTAAATAGGTTTCAAATGAAGTAGTTTGGCCGACTCAAATCTGCGATTCTGTAAGAAAAACCTTGATGTTGTGCTGTATTACAATGTACTACGCGTTTATCTTCATGATTTTCTGCTTACTTTTGCTTAACCATAATTGTTATCGATGTGATTTCCACCATAAATTAGATGATTTTTTTACAAGATACAGATAAAAATTGATAGCTTATAATGCATATCGTTTCCAAAATTTATTCATATAACTTTCCAAAAATGATGAAATATTTCGCATTAATAAGAAATTACTTTTTCGTCTCGATACTTTTTGATCCTATTCCACAAACTTGAGCGAGTCTAAACAAACATCAACATCATTAACAGTTTTATGTTACAGCCATCCAATCGTCACGGATACCGATCATTAACTTCCATATTTACATAAGGTGTTGCTTGTAAGTCGTTCACTTATTTGTTTTTTTTTTGCTTCTTGATCTCATAACGCCGTTAAAATAAGGCCGAAACAAGCTCCTAAATCAGCAGCCCCGATTCTCGGAGAGCCCTCCCGCTGTGAAAAAGTGGCCATCATTAATTTTGAGATATAATTGGAAAAACAGTGTGTCAGATAGCCCGTATCAGCATCGGCTAAAGTTTCAATTATTTTAATGAAATAATTGGTAAAATTGTTTACGGTACATAAGGATACGCGCAAGAATAATAAGATTCGGGTAATTGTTGATTAAATCGACTAAAAAAATGTGAATGGAGCAGAAGTCATTAATAATTCGAGAGTTAATAATAAGGATAGTGCTTTGTGTGATGTACGCACATATTGATTACTAAATAGCGGAGTCAAATTCTGTTCTGTTATTAATCACGATAAGAATCATGAAATTGTAGTGGATGCATTTTTTTAATTTTATCTCAAACTTGCTTTAATATGACTTGCATCGGGGATGTCGCTGAAGGGCTTAGTCCGTCTCGTGGGATTTTTTTCCTTTGAACACCGTCGTTATAGAAAATCTAGTTCATTACAAGATAAATAGTTCTGAATTAGACTTACGCAATAAATTTAAAAAGAAAAAGATGTTCACCCAAATTGTGAAAATCGAAAAATTAGAGTATCAAGCCATCATCAAGTACTACCTGTATTTAAAAGGGTTAAGAGGTAAGCGGATTTAAGAAGTTATGATTAATACCCTTGGTGATCAATGTCCTTCGTATGCAACCGTGAAAAATTGGGCTGCAAGCTTCAAAAGAGGTAAATTTTCCATTGAAGATGATGATCGATCGGGAAGGCCAGTTTCAGGATCAATCCTCGAAAATATCGAAGCAGTTAATGACATGATTCTATCAGACCGTTGAATTGGGCTAAAACGGATATCTGCAGCACTGAATATTTCATAAGAACGCGTTCACGTCAATTTGGACATGAGAAAAATTGCTGCAAAATGGATCCCCGAATGTTTGAATGTTGACCAAAAGCGTGCAAGTGTAGAAGCATCGCGTTCGATCTGTGCTCGATTTGAAAACGATGTAGACTCCTTAAGCCGAATTGCTACTATGGATGAGACTTCTATATATTTTTACGCTCCTGAAACAAAGCAACAATCGATGGAATGGTGACACTCTGCTTATCCAAGACCTAAGAAGTTTCGTGCCAAAAATCTGCTGATAAAGTTCTTGCTTCAGTTTTTTGGGATTGCCATGGAGTAATCATGATTGATTTTTTAGATGAAGGTAGAACAATAACTGGAGATTACTATTCGACATTACTGACCACTCTACGGAAAAAATTTAAAGAGAAAAGACGCGGAAAGGTATCCAAAGGTGTTTTGTTTTTGCAAAACAACGCCCCTGCACACAAATCTCATGTTGCCATGCAAAAAATTGGGTGATTTAGGGTTTGAATTACTAGAACATCCCCCTTATTCACCAGATTTGGCCCCGTTCGACTATCATCTCTTTCTTCAACTGAAAAAAAGTTTAAAAGATCGTAAATTTTCTTCCAACGAGGAGGTAATAGAAGCTGTAGAGGTCTGATTTGCAGAGCAAGAAGAAACATTTTTTTTGAAAAGTCTAGGGACGTTGCAGGTTCACTGCATTAAGAAGAGAATATGTTGAGTAATAAAATATTTTGACATTGAAATTTTGTTTAGTTCTATAGTAAACAGAGATGTCGCAAGTATATAACAGGTAGTCCCAAAGCACTGCTTTGAGGGACCCCTACTTCAATCAGTCGAAGTTCTGAATATTTCCTTTCTTGATTGATCCTGAATTTACGGTTTTTTCCGTAGGATATAGCTGAATGTAATGAGAAGTTAACAAACTATATCAAATGCTTCTGCAATGTTTAAAAAAACAGTTGAACATGTTTTCATTTCTTCAAGAGGTCATCTATTATATTTTTTGTTATACGATGTAGGTATATAATTTATTGTAGAATGCCTATTACGAAAATCAAACTGGTGGGATAGTATAACTCAGTTTGCATACTTTTTAAAAGTAACTCTCAAGTAATTTTGCAATAACTGCTAATAATAATATTGGTAATTTGTACGTTTAGGATGAATACTGTACATAAGACCAAATCCCTGGAAATATTGCTATTTATAATACTTCTTTTACCTCATTAGGCGTATTAAGCTTAATTTTTTTTTATTCTTCACTATTTACTTCTTCATCTATATCCTCATCGTCAACGTTATCGGTTTCATCATTCTTATTTATGTTAGGAGTATAGAAATTACTGTCCAAGTACGAAGCAAGTATATTTTTGCCTTTTTTTGTTTTTTACTTGTCCACAATTCATCTTTAGTCAGTCGTTTTTAATTTTGTCTATTTCTTTCCTTAACTGCTGCGTTTCGTATGTTCCTTTTATCTGTAGTTGATGTCTTCTACTACTTTTTTCTGGCTTTCCTCTCACTTCACACTCGTTCTCTTGGGGTAGTAGTGATCTTTCGTTTTACTTGTCATTTGTCATTGTTAGATAAGGTTTGCAGCAGACCCCCTTCATACTTCAGCTTATATTTCAAGATTGAATATTGTTGGAATGGTATGCACCAAAAGATACAATACTAAATTGCGGGTCACTGTTACGCAGCGCGTTGTGTGTTTTTGGTACTTTTTCACTTGATGTTAAAGTTGAGAATGAATCTTATCATTGAAAAATTGTCTGTTATTGATTATTATGTTTATTCGTACGGAAATAGTAAGCAAAGTGGACCAAATTTGAAGTAAAGGAATATAATGCATAACTTTTTAAAGATTGCAGTTATGCATTATGGCAGTGAATTATGCCAACAGAAAGAAAGGTCTGTTAGGCCAAAAACTATGAAAATAATGAACCATGAATAAGTCGTTAATCAGGTTTTGTAATCATCGAATCAAAATCTTTCGGAGAACTGAATATCTGGATTACGTCTATGTTTCTAGGCGGATATCCAAATTCAATTTTTAAAAGCAAGATACGAGTACCAGGGTTGAGTATTGTGATCAATTTTTGGTTATAATATAAGAGGACCCAGATTTCTAAATATCTGGAATATGTCCATCAGGTTTTCGTTTATATTTGTAGGTAGATTTCCAAATTCAAGATTTTAAAACCAAGATATAAAAGCCAGGGCTGGGTATTGTGGACAATTTTTGGTTGTAATATTCGAGGAACCAGATTTCTGAATATCTGGAGTATGTCCATCAGGTTATCGTTTATATTTGTAGATGGATTTCCAAATTCAATTTTTAAAACCAAGATACGAGTACCAGGGTTGAGTATTGTGGACAATTTTTGGTTATAATATACGAGGACCCAGATTTCTAAATATCTGGAATATGTCCATCAGGTTTTCGTTTATATTTGTAGGTAGATTTCCAAATTCAAGTTTTTAAAACCAAGATATAAAAGCCAGGGCTGGGTATTGTGGACAATTTTTGGTTATAATATTCGAGGAACCAGATTTCTGAATATCTGGTTATGTCCATCAGGTTATCGTTTATATTTGTAGATGGATTTCCAAATTCAAGTTTTTAAAACCAAGATATAAAAGCCAGGGCTGGGTATTGTGGACAATTTTTGGTTATAATATTCGAGGAACCAGATTTCTGAATATCTGGAGTATGTCCATCAGGTTATCGTTTATATTTGTAGATGGATTTTCAAATTCAATTTTCAAAACCAAGATATGAGTACCTGGGTTGAGTATTGTGGACAATTTTTGGTTGTAATATTCGAGGAACCAGATTTCTGAATATCTGGAGTATGTCCATCAGGTTATCGTTTATATTTGTAGATGGATTTCCAAATTCAATTTTTAAAACCAAGATACGAGTACCAGGGTTGAGTATTGTGGACAATTTTTGGTTATAATATACGAGGACCCAGATTTCTAAATATCTGGAATATGTCCATCAGGTTTTCGTTTATATTTGTAGGTAGATTTCCAAATTCAAGCTTTTAAAACCAAGATATAAAAGCCAGGGTTGGGTAATGTGGACAATTTTTGGTTGTAATATTCGAGGAACCAGATTTCTGAATATCTGGAGTATGTCCATCAGGTTATCGTTTATATTTGTAGATGGATTTCCAAATTCAATTTTTGAGACCAAGATATGAGTACCTGGGTTGAGTATTGTGGACAATTTTTGGTTGTAATATTCGAGGAACCAGATTTATTGTATAATGTATGATTTCCGTGTGACGATAATATGTGCAGTTTCAGTCCACGGTAAAAATGATCCATATTCTATTAAAGGTTATGATGAAAAAACCGCTACTGTTATCCATGAAACTTATAGAAATGAGGTACTGACGCCCCAATTGCAGGAAATATTTTATGGAAAAATCAGTGGTTTCAACAGAATGAGGCGACAAATCATATTGATCGAGAATCGCTGGAATTGCTGCAAAACGCATTATTTCTAATATAACCAAATTTTTGTTATCTTTAACCGTCATATGCTTACCTAGGAGGTAACGTGGGTCACTATTGTTTTGACACGAAGTTAAGGAGTTTAAAAAGAGGTTATAATAATACGATATCACGTAAAAGCATTTACCGTACTATAACTGAATTTGAAGACAAAATAACATTTCTGAACCTTCCAAAAACTGGAAAACCAAGAATGTTTTCCCGATAAAGAGCAGACAGAGTCGGGGTTTCCATAGGAAATTTAGCGTGTGAATGATATACTCAAATAGTGTATCGCCGGAATTAGCAAGAACTTTTCAACAATACCGAACAAGGAGAAAGTGTCCTAAATATACCCCAAAACAATTAGGAATGATACATATTCGATTGATATGAACGATGAAAAATACTTCACACTTGTCAAGTCGGATATCAATTTTATAAAGACAACATAAAAGAATGCTTCAACAATGTGAAGTATAAAGAGAAAGCAAAATTCGTTGATAAATGTCTGAACTCGTGTGTGATTTCTTCTTATGGAAATCAAGTTATCGATTCTGAAAGGTTTATCATCAACTGCACCACCAAAATAGTTGATTTTGTACATTAACAATACGTACAAAATGGCTACTTGAAAATAACATACTTTATGTACTAAAGCAAGATAACCTCCGAATTCATCTCATACCTGCCCATCTAGAGATTTTTGGGCACTGTTTCGCCAAGTGTATAAAAAGGAAAATTACGATTTAAAATTTTTGGAAAAATACGCGAATTAGATGTCGAAGTTGTCCAATACTTAATGAGAAATATTCGTATGAAATTAATAGTCGAGGGGCTTGGGAGTTATTTAATTATGAAAAATAAGGAAAGTTTCATTAAAGATACTTATGTCATAGCTTTCTAGCAATATACAACAAATAGTACTCTCGAATATGTTGAAAAATCTACGAACAGAGCCTACAGCGCAATTATGCACATTTTGGAAATATTTTCTTTAGAAACAATAAGAACAATAATGTATAAATCATAAATAATAATATGACATTCAAAATCATGATTGGTACAATTTGTATGAGATATATAAATATTTTTTTGTACTGAAATACCACCATTTTTTACCACGTTTTGATTTATTTATTGATATTGTACTTTCGTTTCACTCCGTGTATTATAACTCATCGATTAAGTATTCCCACTAGTATATTTTCCACAAACTACGATCCCCATCTTGTGTTTCATTGAAAAAAGAATACAAGTAGTTTGTCTTTTGTCCCAAAAAAAAAAACATTTTCCCATTGTTCTTAATTACCGACTTTCATTGTCTTTGCGGTAGTTGAATCTCGTCTGACAGTTTTGTTTGTTATTCAAGCCTTTTAATCATGCTACTACTCTTTTTCGTGGACTGGATCATCAAGAAGGCGATGATTGAGAGGCGTATACACACAAAACAACAGCGAGCGTTTCACAAACCAACTTAGATATTCATAATTGATATTTTATTATTTATGATGGCGTCCGATCGCCGTATAAGATAAAGGTATGATATATGTTCGGAATTAATTCGTATCAAAAACCAGTTGCTACTTTGTGTCCTCGGTATTCGATGAGTCATATTAAATTATTTTTTATATAAATAGTTGTACGTCAAACTTAATATCAGAACAACTTTCTATTTTCATTAGATTTGTCCATCCACTGTATCTCAATTATAAACTTAGTTTAGTTAAATATTTCACCACGAGTACCGCGCATTCATAAAGTAATTTTTAGTCTAACAAACTAAAAATGAAATTTGTCAGTTACACTTTCGGTAAACAAGGGGGAACTCTGTGACATATTTCAAAGAAGACAACTAAATGTCAAACCTCTCGAGCAAAACGGACAAGCTATTGAATGGAAATACTCATACTAGACAGTGAACGTCTCTGGAACAAACACGAAAAGGAGATAATCACCAAAGCCACAAAAGGCTTGATGGTGAGCAGAAATTTCGCAGGGAGGAGTTTGTAGCCAAAAGATCGTACAATGGATGCACACGGCAATAATACCAAAAAGCTGCAGTGGAAATGATTTTGAATCTCGTATTTTCCATATAGTATTGGGAAGCGTGGCGGAAAAACGTCACTCAGAATGTTCAGAGGAGGAATTAAAGAAAAACCGTCCTTAAAAAATGACTAAACCTAGGACTCAGGACAGAATACCGTAAAATTTCAGCTTTGAGAAAAAAATCACATCAAAACTAAGTTGTAGAAGGAAGTGGAATCAAAACACCATACAAGAAATGAGCAGAAATGGAATAAAATGGTACACAGATGACACAGCAGAACAAACTGGTATAGGAATTATCGCAAACATGATATCATCATCAAAGTTTCAATATCATGAAATCCAAACTAGTTTGAGAATGCCTGACAGACTCGCTAAAGTAGGCGCAAACAAACCCTTCATAGAACTTGTGGTATCAACTAGAGATAGAGGTAAAACCAGTTATTAGGACATTCTACAAGTTTTGATGCAAGTGTTTCCTGAGATGCTTTGACCAGAGAACATCTCCTGTTGGAGCACTATCACCTCTATGGCTAGACATAGCATAGTGTGCAGATTCTGCGCAGCAGAGGAAGAAAATTTGATCTACATTCTCTGGAAGAGACACTACGGAGGTACGGAGCACTTTCTGCAGCTAGAGGCATCCCACATTCTGATCTTTCTAAGAAAAAAATCTCTTTCTATACTAACAAAAACTGATGATTTTTCGCTGGGGGTACTTGAAGGTTTATCAATCTAGAAAACTAGCTTTCCAACTGTTTTTGATATCGAACATTCACGCATATTTTGTCTCAATAGTGAATTTGTGAAACCTTATGGTACAAGCACAATTACATGATTCTTGTTGGGAATTAAGACGTTGACACGTCCACAACTCACTACCTGCATCTGTGTATTGTTTAAAAGGTCACAGAATAACTGTTTTCTACTTGTTTATCAAATTTTTTCATTGTCATTGCTTGTACTCGTTTCGTCTAGACTAACATAAGGAAATACTGGAATTATAAAAATTGTTTTCGATCCCTTCATATCTTCAATATTAGTATTTACTGAATATTTAATTGTCTAATCACATTTTTAGTTTGTTAGACTTCAGCTGTTCCAATTTCAACAAAATACAATACACGTTTTTTTCTATTTAAATAAAGAAACTCTCTGAACAAGTGAAACATAATAAAGTGTAGTAATTTCTTCTCTTCTTTATTCTACATTTACATCGTTTATGTGACGACCTCTAGTCAAACACCCAGCAATTTCGGCGGAACTTAAATGATCCAGCGAATATCAGGAATAAAAATACGAATCGAGTAGGCAGTGCCAATGATTGTATATAACGCTGCACTTTGTCTTTTGTTAAAAAAGGGAGAATTAATTCAGGGGGCGTAAGATTTGAGAAGAAAAATATTTTTGCAGGATAAACTGGATAAACTTTTTTTGGTATTTCCTTCGGTCAAATTAAAGCAAGTTACTTAAATAATCATCAATATTTCAGGACTAAAAATCGAACCAAATATCTGACTGATAATGTTTTTATTTTTGCAAAGTGGATGATGAGGAGGGTAAATCGATAATAAGGAAAAATTACGAAGTAGGATTTTTGAAAAAATACGCGAAATATATGTTCAACTTGTCCAATACCTAATGAGAAATGTTTACGGGAAATTATTCGTCGAGAAGTATGGGACCCTCCCTTTAATTTAAGTTAACTTTATTACTCACTGAGCCGTTAATTATGGAGACAATATTTAAGACATATTTTGTGCCAAAACTATTGAAGAAATTAGGTCGAAACGTGAAAAATCTTTTGTATAAAAACACGTTATTCATTAAAAGATTTAGTCGTTCAATAAATATTTAGAAATTGGTGATTTGACGTCATATTTTCAATTTAAACAATGTCAAATTATTTTTTATTTCAGTTCAACGTTTATCGACAACGTTGTTCATAGAAACGGAAACAAAAATTATGAAAATTACATGAAAAACTACTTAAACACAAAGTTAATATTTTCGAACTCACGTTGGTAGCTCCAAGTCCGTCTAAATATCTATTGAGAGTTTCCTTAAGATTAGGTTTCAAATTAAACTACTGATGGTAGCTGACAATGACAATTTTGACAGATAGGAAAACATCAAATAACCGTGAGTTAGTTTTGGTACGATTAATACGGAGTCTTCTTATTGTCGCAGCTTTTTCCTACTCAAAAATTTCAAAGAGATGCCGCGAGAAATACATGAATGGATGTTGTGAGTGTGAAAATGATTTTAATTCATTGTAGAGACGAAAGAAGATCAGTGAAGATGAGAGAAAGCTATATACTTTGCCAGTGTTAACACCACAAGTAATTATGCGACTTACACCGGAGTCCATTATGAAGGAATCAGTATAAAATATGAAATCGAAGGATTTTTATCGGTAATTTTTAGAAATGCTTTCTTTTCAATTACCAGACTCTGGTGTATTGTAGTTGTTGGTTATAGAAATATTTCTGGTTGAAAGAGATGAAGCCAGAGGAAATGAAGAAATCAAAGATATAGACACACTAATTGACATAATTTATTCTATTTGTTAATATCGATATCAATTTGAATGTTACAAGATTGTCTAGTATCGACAAGAAGTTCCCCAAAACTATTTATGTTTTAAAAACCTCAAGTTACTGAGTTTATTCCATTTAATGAAAATTCTCTTTCACGCACTGATACTTGATATATATATGCCTTCATAAATTACTCTGCAAGACCAAACGGAATCCCTTTCTGCCCTTGGGCCACGGATTATATATTGCCCTTTAATTATCCGGGGTTTTAGATACCCATCTATCTCCTGGCAAGCAGTAGGTAGTTGGTGTAGAAAAGAATAGGAACCCGATTGTTTTATTGCTAACTCACTAGAAGTTAGTGATATACAGGGGTCGCGCGACTAATTTGTAACCTATAACATACTTTCTTCAAACCAACCTCTTTAGGGTGATCGCTTCTGGAAGTTAGTGAATAGAATCAATCTCTGAAGACGATAACTTGATTATCGATACGCGCGTCAGTCAGTGTTAATGTAGTGGTAGTGTAAACAGTGTATTCAGTATCAATATTATCAACTAACGCACTTGGAAGTATTTGACCCATCGATCGGCCATAATTAGAACTGATTAAAGAATTTTGTTGTTTTATTTTATTATTGGTGGCATATTGTAATGTATTTGGTGCCACATGGCACTTAGAAGAGGTTCGGAGCTTAAACAGTCCATTTTGTACATCAAGTTCGCATTTTCTATCACAGTGGCACCGTGCAGAATGATTTTATGGAGCGTGGGCTACGTAATAGGCTGACATGGATATAGCTCAACGTGAAGCTTGGTCGTTTCCATCCCATAATCTATTGCCGTGTGGTTGTGTGTCTGTATCTTCCTGAGACTTGAAAAATGATGTTTTGTATTTCTGGGCTTGAGTCAAAGACCGAATTACCTCTTAGAGTATGTGGGAAGCATCTCTATGGCTGGATACTTGTAATGGTGTTTGAGATGCCTCTACCAATAAATCCGTCACTACTGCACTTTGGAGTTGTCTTGTTTCTCTTCGTTTACTTCTCTTCTAACTTCCAGCGAACCGTTTTTGTGGTTGTCCAGGTCCGAGCGTGTTCTGCGACGAATCTTTCTAATTTGAAAAGGGTCCTTTTAACCACCGCGCGTTCTCTTTTAAAAATTAATATGTTTTTTGTGAAACTTCATCGACTTTGTTGTGTTTTGACATATGAAAACTTGGGGTTAATATCCTTGATCTATTCTTCGGTTTAGTATTCGAATCACAAAATATTGTTTTCCAGATATTTCAAGCTTTGCGTCTAAACTGGGGAGATTCTGCAGTTGCATCTTATCAAATAAAAGTTTCTGTGTCATTATTTCGAGGTGGGAGCTACCTCTGACATAAAGTAAATAGTAATAAATTTCGAAATATATTTAAACAACTAAAAAACGTCAACTAGAATTTCCTATACTCTGAAACGTAAGTAATATCTTCAACAGTACAAAATAAGTGATTAACCTCTTTTTTTCATGAGTTCTGCTATTTTCAACTGTTCAATTATTTATTAGAATATTATACAGAGAGTTTCGGGACTTGATGCCAAAAATTCGAGAATGAATAGATGACGTGAAAATAATACTGTGACATGAAAAATTTCTCATACAATACCGCGTTTGTGAGTTATAGGCTTCTAAAGTTGCGAAAGCAGAACTTATATTTAAGTATATTTTCTAAATTATACATTCGAACATTATGAATTTTTAATAGAAGATTACGTATGTTCATGTTGTGTTTTTGACGGAACAAATAATTCTACACTACTATCTGAGGACCAAGAGCGGCTCGTGCCCAATGGAAAACAATCCGTAACTTTTACAGGGACATCCTGTACAATGTAAAAAGGTACTAAACTCGATGAACTCAATGAAATGTATGGTTTAGGTGATACGTATATTTTTAGATCGTTGTATATGTCAAGGAAACCGTTCGCCAGAGAAATTATGAAGAAAATGATCACAAATTGTAATTATTTATTCAAAATACTTGCAGGAGATATTAAAACACAAGCAAACATTTCTTGGAGAACTAATGAATCAATAAATAAACATTGGTACTACAAACAATCGAAGATCTTATTATTGGCATAAGATTAATAATTTTCACTTGAAATTTGCATGGCATGTTGTTACGTTTTGAGGTACTTTCAATCATCTTCAGTAATTTATGTTTCAAACAGCAATTTTGTTGTCTTGGAAATTTGTTGTTTAGAAGTAATTTCATCATTCAAAGCAATATTGGCATCGTTAGATATGAAAGCAACGCTGACAGTTAATTTATTTATACCCATATAATTCATCGTAATTTATTGATATAATTTTTTTACCATTTCCATCTATTTTACGATTGCCAGTTCCAACGGAGTTTTTTATACAACACCTAAATTTTTGTCATTGTGACACGTCTTATCCCTCGCTAGTTTACGATCTTTTCTTCAATCTTCATGCCCTCCGTCTTAACGCGACGTTTGAAACACTGAGAAAAAGATTGCTGAAAAAACTAAACTTCCATTGGAAATTACTCAATATTCGCACTAATAGACACAACATTTTTGTTTTTAAACACTTCGACCAGAGTGAAATTTTCACAAAAAGTTTCAATTTCGTCGGCCTTAATATCTGAGGTCCTGAAAAATTGTGAGATGTCTTTTCGTTCTGAATATTTGTATCTTCTTCAAGTAGATAAATATGATTATAATATACCCCGCATTTATTTTATATCACATTGTTTTCCAATCAAAGAATAAAAAACATCGTAGCTATAGACAATATAAAAAGAACCGCTTTCTGGGCATCATTTATATCACATTTATATGGTCAAAACAATCAAGACTAGACATATATTTTCATGATCTGCGGCGGCATTTGAAAAAGAAATCATCTTAGCTTTATTATCACCAACAGACTCTGCTCCATGTGAGCATATGAAAATATTATACTTTCGAATTCAATAATGTAGTGGTGAGACAACAATCTAAATCCTGATGATTGGGTTTGCAGAAAGAGCCCCATTCATGATGACGGTCGAGCAGCACCGAAAGAATGAAAATGTAAATTATTATTTATATCGTTTTAATTTTCTTTAAATATAAAATTATTTTTGTTTAATTCTCTAAGAGATTTTCTGCGGTTGTGAAACCAATCAATTCCGCATCTTTTATTGTAGAGGAAGATGATAGTTAATATAAGGAAGATGAATATGATGTTAATGAAATTGCTATTAATGTCGAAGAATCTGATGAAAATGAAGCTAAAATAGTTGATACTGGAAGGGTTGTTATAAAAAGTACTTGTCCTAAAGTGTCCGCACAAAAGTTATAAATTTCTTTTGAAAAAATTAATATGCCAGATATCAATCTTCTTTTGTATGTTTCAGAGATTATTTGATCATGTAAAACGATTTGAACTACATCAAGATGTAGTCGCTAAAGAAGTGGTTGGCAATACAAGTCTTTTTATGGTTAAACTGAGAAAATACCTCGACAGCACCTGTTGTTATGGAAGATGAACATGTTGATAATGAAGAAGATGTAGAAAAAATTTGAAGAGAAGAGACACATTCAGATGAAGAAGTAGAAGTAGAACAATAAGAAGGAGAAGAAGAACTAGAGGAAACTGAGTTTCTATAATTTGTATTCAAAGAATTCAAAATTTTCGAAAACAATCAGATCAAATCAGATTAGATACATTGAATGAGAATAGCATATGCGCATTATGTCACTATGTAGTGAAAACAAAGTCTCAATTAATATTTCAGTGGATAAATTATTACATAAGAGTGTGGAAAGAAAGGGCAGAAAAAATGTCAACGACTTTGTTTGATTAACATATAAATGAAGAAATTATTTAGAAAAATGAGTTTCATAACGTGAAACTGTTTCAATTTGAAATATAGATTTGTTATAAAAAAATAAAAGAAAAATTTGTTCTGCAATAGACGTTCAGGAATTAAATTAAAAAATTTATAGAGCTTGTTGATTTTTTAGTAACTACTATACCTTATTTTTATTTTAGCTGAAATATAATTTTATACTAAACAGTTTAAGATTTTTTTTCGAATCCCCCATTGAGAATTTCAAAAATACCTCTTTTCTTGGGGATTATTTTAAAACAATACTTATTCCCTCTTTAGATTCTTTAAAATCATTTTAGACGCGTGCAGTTTCTTATAAAAGCGAATTAACCACACTAATATTTCTATTGAAGCATAAATTTCCTATGTAATATTATGATTTTACGTGATTTTTTATAGAAACTTTTTTCCAAAGAATTTTTCTCAGTGTAATACATTAATACTGATTCCTACAAACCGAGAGAGAGTAAAAGAGCAAAAAGAAACAAAAGCTGTCACCCGGGGATCTCCGTCCAAGGCCTGGTGCGATCCGCCGCGTGACACCACGGCCTCCTGCGGCATAATATGTGGGTATTTGTCACCGTAAATTTCCTCAATCGGAGTGGGTCTTTTTGGAAGCGACAGACCTTGTATGTTACTACAAGAGTTTGAGTTTAAAATTATCATTTTGCTTAAAAAATTCTATTTATTTGGTATACACACGTATTTTTATAATTAGATGAAATGGTAAAATTATTCATTCTAATTGATAGAAGTAGTTATTTTAAGAAAATAAATCAATATAAAATCATGTGTGTGCCTTAACGAATTTAAGATAAATGAACAATATAGCCAGTCAAGACGTTTATAATTAATAATCTATTATAAAATTGATACAAGGTGAAGATATTATTCAAGATGATTTCAATTTAATGTTTCAGTGACGAATACGTTGTAAAACGACGTGTCAAACTTGAAATTCGTCTTCAGATTAAGCACGCGTTGAATCTTTGCCTTCACCCGCTTAGACTTGTTCGGGTTCCTCTAGGAGGCTTCTCATAAGTTTAGTAATTAGTCCCTCCTATAGTTTCTAAGCCCTCCATAATATTTATATCATTTATCTGTTGTTTGTTCCATTTTTAAAATAATCTTTATCAGAATTTAGAATGATTAAATAGAAATTTGTAGCGTAGCGCCTCTGAGAATCAGTAGGATCTCCTAGCGACATACACATATCAGGAAGGATTCTGAAGAAGCCCGAACTGGAATTAAGGTGTTCTTCCGGAGATTAGTCTCTCGCTGTATATTTTTTATTTTATTTCGGTCCGGAAATGGGATTTTGCAAGTACGTTAGCGACGACAGGATAAATCATTTCTCGGATAGAAAATGTAGGGAAACATTTGGTGATGCGAAAAGTATTTGGGGAAAAAAGTCTCCGGGAAATTAAGAACTATAATAATATGACATATTGTAAAATTAGGGTTACCTAAGAAATTATTAAAGTGAATTTGTTTGGAAGAAAGGAGGATTGATTTAGGAAAAACGATCAACAACAAATGATAGGAAACTAAAACATGCTGACCACCTGCAGTAACAAATAGAGAAAAAGGATTCGAAAGAGAAATTGATAACACAATATAAGAAAAAATAAATAATGCATTAAACAAAACTTTTATACCAGAAAACCATATTAAAAACAAAGACAAACGGCAACAATAATGACATAGCTTGGACATAAAGTTAGAGTCAACGGAAAAGAATGGACTTCTGGTCGCCTTGACGACTTCAAGTACGGAATGTATGTTACAATGTTCTAAGCAGAAATACCAACTATTAGATTCTGAAACCACCTTCATTTGGCAAGTCAAGTGGCTCTAAAGGTAATTAGTATTTAATAGATCCAGTCTAAGTTGATCTGGAAGGGATAAGCCTCAGTAATATGCTATGAAATCCACATAGGAAATGAAGAAGCTCCCAGTTAAGTCAATAAAAACAAAAAAATTGTGTGTTCGATAGTCTAACCAGACGCAAAAAGAGTTTATTTAACTTAAAAAAGATTGATACTGTATAAAAGGGTAAATTTGTTAATTAAGGAAAATAATATAAATATATAAATATATATTTATTCAATTTATTCATTTCATATATATTTATTATAACTAATCGACGAAATATTTTACATTAAACTTTTTACAATAGTCAATAATCTCGATAATTCATATTAGGTTGATTATCTAATTTTATGTGTTGTTTTCAAATATATATTTATATGAACTGCATCGATAATTATTAAAATATTTAATAAATACAAATTGCACATGCTCATACATATAATACATGAATTATAACGTACCTTGCAACCACGTGTTTGTTAGATGTTCCGGCAATATCATCTACACCTCTTTCTGCCATAATTATTTGAAAAAACTTTCAGTTCACTTTAGCAGAACACAATGATAAAAATTGAAACTTCACAATAACAATATTAATTATTGATATTTATAATAAAAACAGCAATATAAGTATGTCGACACTGACAAATTAGAACGTTGCGCATCATAGGGTGCGCACCAAAAACGTAACGATAGATTTTATTCCTCACATTTTTCTCATACCGGGCCCCTTATATATGCAAATCGATTCTCAAGGAGTAAACTCCAAAAAGGTTATAGGCAGTAGCCTTCTTAAAGTATATGTGCTAAACTATGTAGATAGAGGATACTAAACTTGGATACAATTACCAGTCAAAGCTCCCTTGTAAATATGATGACAGTAAGTCAACTTAGAACGCGTTGTACACTCAATATACATAGTACTTATATGTAAGAAGCAGATGACACATACCAGCACTATGCAGATTTAGTAGACTTCTTCCAGTGCCTGCTTCATTCTAATGAAGGTTGGCAATCATTCTTTGGAATTCCTCACGATCTTCAGTTATCCGTATTAGATTAACGGCATCACGTACATGGAACCAACCTCGAAGGTTTTTCAACCATGCGCCTGCCTTCTATCTTCCCTTCCATGATCAGCTGTAACAAGGCATATTTTTTATTTTTAAAAATGTGGCCAAAGTAGGAAGCTTTCTTTCTCTTTACAATTGTTAATAGTTCACGTTCTCTGTTCAAGATATTTTAAGTCTAAAGAGCCACACTTTAAAAGCTTCCACCTTACGCATGCTGGAGACCTTCAAAGTCTATCTGTCAACACCATATACTGGGGTAGTCAAAACATAGCATTAAGTTATTCTCCAGCGTGTTCTCAGGTTAAGGTCTTCTAGTAGATTAGTCCAAATCGTAATTTCACATGAAGTAACAACTTTCAAGACTTCTTAAAATGATGGACCTGAGCCTGATATCGGATAATCTGTAATGGTTTTGATCTAAATAATGGTCATGAAAACATAACTACTTTACTGGACGATTTGATGAAATGAAAAACCTAAGAAAACATAAATTTTAGATGAAATATCTCTAGATAGAATATCAAAATCTGTAATGCATTCATAGTTGAAAAGGTACATACATGTATATACTTGATACGGTTGGAAATTAACGAATACTCATGCCGGCAAATATGTTTACTCGTTATCGTCCTGATTGAAATCAAACAAAAGGCTCTAATTAAAATCCCAGATGTAACGAACGGCGTTTATAACAAGCAAACAACAAAACGTTCATCATGAAACGAACAGTTGAAAACAATACTGAAAGCGATTCCGAACAATTAGCAAAAAATATGATCATTTCAATCAGTGGCTCCGTTCGAACAGATAAGTTATGGAAGATAATGGATAATAAATTAACAATTGTGAGTAGATATGCGACTATATAAACTTAAATTACATTGAAATGGGTGTTTTAAAGGATGTGCAATAAGAGTGCACTATTTATAGTCATGTAATTTTTATTAGAAGCTAGAAGATCTTCAAGAAAATAAATCTCGTTTTTTAGGTGCTATATAGCTCTTCGGACCATAAGAACGTCCATTGAGACACTTGGTATTAATCAATAAGAGTGATTGACAAACTATACATCTAAATTATATCATTTGTTATAGCAATTATTATAGTCTTATAAGTATATTTCATAAAAGCGTCACGTTTTTTATTTATTTTTATTTTATTCTACTTTTTAAGCTGAAATAGAAAATAAAAAATTGAATGCTTGAATAAATGAACAATCCACCTCTAACCAAAAACCGAGTGTCATGTAATAAGCAGTAAAAGCAACATCAGGAATGGCATAGCACCCGTCACCCATTTCACGGAATATTCGTGATATTTCGGAAACAAGACAGAATTATTCGTTAAATGAGGTGCTCGGGGGTTACGAGGGATTCGGGATGCGGGGTGAGCTGTACCAGTACCATTACGATGATTACTATTATAGTAGCAGCGGCCGTGCCAGTTCTGGAAAGGGTCGCAGGGATGGAAAGCGGCGAAGGAGAGAGGGAGGAGGGAGAGAACAACGTTGAAAATGCAATAACTGTCAGTTGTTTTCTCGCCGTGCCGGTGGAATCGCGAGCAGGGTTGAATTTAGGGAATATTGATAGCATTCTTTACATATTACGTTTTATTCTAAACATTTCTAATTTAGGCCAATTTTATACAATAACCTATAATACATATCGTATGATCGGTTTTGTCGTAAGAAACCTCTATTCGAATCTACTTGATAATATTATGCCAGATCGACTTGTGTTCAAAATTTGAGAAAATCACTTTCTATTGCTATATCTACACTTGAAAAACCTTTATATTTATAAGTATTTTCACTTAAACTGCAAAGAATTTTGTAAATGAATTATGAAAAACAAAAACATAAATCAAATTATATCTGATAGCAGTACCGATAGTAACAAACCATGTAGAAGAAATAGCATTCCACCTTCGATTAGTCAGAACCTGCTGAAAACAATTAAAAGGTTTATAAATAGTCAACACTAGAAAATAGCTAGCAAATAAAAATAATGAAGGAACAACCCAGGCAGCAAAGTAATTAGAATTTTTCATTTGTATTTATTGCTTTAGGACAGTGGCGGTTCGTGGTACAAAACTCTGGATATTTTCAAAAAAAATTACCTTGCGGGAAGTTTGTCGTCTTTGACACTCGGTCATTAAATTTTCGGCGGGTGTAATTTGGGCGCTAACAATCATTCTTTACCTGTCTGACCAAGAAGGGTAGATAATCCGATATGTATTTTCGGCGCTCTGAAGTGCGGGTAGGTCGAGTCATAAAATAACCCAATAGAGGGAAAGTTGATAGATTTTTAAGTAGGTTAGGTTAGGTTAGGTTATGTAAATCTCTTATTTTATATGTAATATGTACTTAAGTATTAAATAAAAATATAAAGAAATATAAAATTTACTTTATTCTGTAGAGTGTTACAAAAATGTTGTGAGGAAACTTTATTAAGTGCAGATTTAAAAAAAGTGCAAAGTAGCCCCCTCTAACGGTAAATTTTTTCAGACCTTAAGTGATAATAGGTCATTTCTCTTATAGAAAAATCTAAAAATACAAAAATATATCTTATTATAAATGTCGGTGATTTAATAAATAACTGTATTTCATAAATCATGTACTTCAGTCGGTTAGCGCCCAAAATACACATAGGATTAGAATGACCCTTCGGTCTTGGCGCCTAGTTTACATGTTGTAAAAAGTACATTAGTCCTTTAGCGCCCAAATTACATCCGCCCTAAATTTTATATCGATAGATAAAATGTGAAGAGTTGTTAGACTATCTTCGGCTAATTAATTTCTAAGAAACTTTTTGATTCGATGCCCTCTAATATTCTCATGGGAGTAGAGACAATTTCTAACAACAGTTCAGTTTCTTTTCAGTGTATCTGCTAATTAGTTTTTCGTTATAAATTTTAGAAGCGATATTGCTCCATTCAATATTTTGCAATCATTTTATGAATAAATAATTAGGAAATTTTCCGCAACACTCTCCAAGTTTTTCAAATAGGAAGATGTTAGATGCTCTTTGTAATCGGGTTGATCGTTTGCACTATTAAAAATAACATCAGATACCTCTAAATTTCCAAAAATTATTGAACCTTGAGGCATGACGTAATTAACACGTTATCATTAAGACATTTAATTCTGATTGAAAATATCAACAAAAAACATTTATCAATAAGAGAGATTCAATACCTTCATAGATATTAGACGTCTGACATTGAAACTGAGTTAAGTTGGATTGAAAAAGAGTTTCTAAAGGCCCAACTAGATTTTTTCATCGATTGAAGATATTGAAGAGTTTCTAGAATATGAGTAACTTTCAAAAATTATAAGACACAATGAACCTCTTAGAGTGGATGGAAAAATGTAAAATATCAATTTGTTCATTTTTCACCTGCATAATCGCATAGGAATATTCTTCATTATTCCAATTTTTCCATAATAAATATTTCATCTAAAAAATTTATGGAAAAAATGATTGTACACAAAAGTATGCTTATTTATTTTTGCTTGAAGCACTATAAAGAGTATCAATGAAAACTTACTGACACTACAAAAGTAGGAATTTCACTTTTTTTAGTAATACAGGTAAGAAATTGAAGTATCGCCAAAGAAACTGATAAAAATTATCAAAACATGATACCAATTTTGTAACAACATTCGACATTATTCAGACCAGAGTTCATACGTATGTTCATAATGAATTCAATTATATTAAGTGTGTTTTCAGAGTTTGGTTTCAAACAAAGAAGCCATAATGGTTAAGATGATGATAATTATAAAAGTTACTGTTGACTGGGAAAACAAGTAATTATTCTTCAAGCTTGCATTCAATATAATTTTATACCAAATGCATTGCTTTTATCCATTAGGAACATTCCCATTCCCATGCATATTACCACACCAAATCATGACGGCGACATTATTTGAAAATTGATCAACTAAAAAAAATTACGCCAAATGTATTGATGACTACATTTGGCGTAACACCTATATTAACGTTCCCAAATTTTAAAAAAGATTCCTATATGATCAATCATGCACACTGAAAAGATTTCGACTGAAAAAAAGTTGCTTCAAATTATAGAAAGTAATCAATAGCATTTGAAAACCCAAAGACATACCTCAAATCCCCCATATTATTATAAGTTTCATACTATAGAAATAGTTTAAAGTACATTAAAAGTAAAATCGCAGAAATTGAATCGTTTACGTACTTGGAGTGATTAGAAACATTGTTATATGGAAATTGGACAATGATGAATAGAAAAATTGTTTAATTAGTAGAAAGTAAGTAAGAACGAGCAAGATATTGTACAATTACTTCATTTATTGTACATCTAAGGTTGTGGATTAATAAAACTTCAAGGCAGTTATCCAATAAAAACTATAAATGATTTTTTTCTTCATAACCAAAACAAATTGTAGGTTCAAAAAAAACAAGTATGTTTTCAAAATTTTTCAAGTAATTTTCTATAATAAAAATTGTCCAATATAATACAACTTAATTATTATAAAAATTGAACGCCGCTGAAAATTGCGGAAACCTTTTTTATTATTTTCTTTCGTCGTATTTTTTGCTTCGCCAATTAAGAAAATTACAACTATACTTCTCTTTGTTCTGTTAATTTTTTCTATTTGTATTTTTCATTTCTTCAAAATTGGTTTTGATTGTTGGGTTCGCAATACGTCTCATCTATTTCTAAGCATCAAATTGAACAACGTAAGCACTAGGACAAGTGAATATTGAGAGTTTGCTAATGTAGCAAGTGGTTGAAGCTGCATTCACTTGGAAAATCGTACATGACAAGCTCGCGTACGGATCCATGGCAACTCTGCCAGACATGAATATTTCATGGAATACATTTTCATACTTTATTGAACGTGTCACTTCCTATTAGGAACAATACACCTGTCCGCCGCCCCCTCACCTTACCGTCGTTTGTGTATGACGAGAACTAGGATTCTCGCCGCCGTAGAACGGAGGCGGTTGTCGAGAAAATATCAATATGTAGATTATTTCTACAAAAACACCACCCATTTTCCCGTTTATAAGTGAGTTAATTATAAGATTATATATGTTTTTTTTTGTGATGGGGTCACTATAAGTTCTTGCGTTCACATAATTCAGCGGGAGGTAATCAAACATTTCTTAATTAGTATAAATATATATCTATGGAAATCCTGTTTCTTATGTGTGTCAGAAAGAATATATATGTTGTTATTTCGCTGTGTCATCGTCCCAGTTATTAACTGCTAGCAATAATAAACAGTATAAATATGTAATACTTGATACAAAGGTCGAATGATTATGTTAAGCAAATAGATATGAGGATGGTCCCAGAAGTACCTGACCCAACGAAGAACGTGATCTCCTTTTAGCTCCATACACTTTTTCCAGCAATGTTCAATAAGTTCGATACATTTTTTCGACAAGTTCTTCAAAATAACCAACATCACCTTTTGATTATTGAAAAATCTTTGACCACCAAGCCATTTTTTCAAGTCTGGAAACAGAAAATAATCTGTGAGGGCTAAATCAGGTGGATAGGGTGCATGAGTTACCAAAACTTTAATTCATTGATTTTGATAATTGCAATAACGGATGTGTGAGCTGGTGCATTGTCTTTATGAAACAACACTTTCTTCTTAGCCATATGCGACCGTTTTTGCTTGATTTATTCACATAAACATTTCAATAAATTCGCATTATATTCGGTGTTAATAGTTTTTCCTTTTTGAAGCTAGTCAATGAAAATTATCCCACGCGCATCCCGAAAACCGACGTCATGAAGATAGAACGGTGTCTGCCTTCTTTTAGACCCGGTTTTTTCTTTTTCAGTGCATTCTTGTGATTGGTCATCTGCCTCAGGTGTGAAGTGGTTATGAAGCGGCACAAAAATTCGGCTTTATTTCTGTGATTGCCAAAAACTTGGAAACTTCTTCACGACGCTGTTTTTGTTCAATTGTGAGCAAACGCGGCACCTATCTTGCGCACATCTTTTTCATATCCAAATTCTCTGTTAACTATTGATGGCAGTCAAACAAATACTAGCAACAAATACTCAGAAATTCCATATCAAAACTTGAATTTAAAAAAAAAAATAAATTACAATTCCAATATAATTTTATTAAGCAAAGTTAGAGCGAATAATGAATTTTGGTTAGGTTTTATTATCAATATTCCCTTTAATGTTAATATCATTCCCGTTATCTATATTCGAAAGTCTGTTAATTATTACATCAATATCAATCATGATAATCAATTGTTCGCCATGAACAGAATTTAACTATCTTCACCAAAATACTCATACTTATAAAGGCGAAAAAGGAAAAGGACCTACAAATTGGTCTTCATCTCGATCGCTCTGCTTACCCGGTCTTTTTCGTGATTTTTGCCTTCTGATACGAAAGATTTCAAGCTCGTAATACGCACTTAGGGTATAGAAATTAGAAGGACCTGAATTTCAATTTCGGTACAATGTGAAACTTTTTACTTTCGAAGCCCGTACGTATCCTACTGACTGCGCCACTTATGTATCAAATCTTCAAATTTGGATTTAAAAAAAGAGTTTTATTATAAGCCCTCAGCTGTTTCTTCATATCTAACTCACAATATACAATCACTGCCATTGCAATAAATTATATGTTCCAGTTTAAATGGAATTTCACGAAAAATCGCTGCTTATTTATTTACCGTAGCGAGAGGCCCTGCATTCTTAATAGCTATCAGTTGCTGTAGCATCGGTAGTCTATTTAATAGCCGTACCTCGTACACGTACTATTTCAAAATGATATAAGTACATTTTGTGGATGAGACCTGTATCCTATTACATCGATTCTCAAAAGTAAATGATAATTCTATTCGATACTATTCTACTAATGAAGAAATAGAGACATCTTTGCACACCTACCCCAGGTGGGTAATAAACTGTGTAGTTAGCACCGGGAGCATTTCTTTTTCTGATTTACTCCATCATTGTATTTCTCTGCATGTTTCCTTTATTGTAGTAACACCGACAGCGAGACATTTTTCTTATATAAAAAAATGTGCTAATCATGCTCTAACTAGTACCTACTATGATGTTTCAATTTTACAATACTCTAATGACTTGCTGGATTTTATTCCTATTGATCATCGAATAATCAGTGCATGATTTAATATTGTAACGTTTTTCGTATTCTTTCTATTCGTGGGGTGAATTAATAAACACTTACGTTCTTAATTTATTTACACACTATACAATACACTTCACTTGTAATAATTTATTTATATACTTGAACAATTTCTGCGGTTACTTTTACTACTTGGCTTTATTCACTACAAATATTTATTTAAAGCTAAACTAACTAATCATTTACATACCTACATAAAATTCTACAAAGTTCTACTATAAAAAGAAATAAATAAATAGACTTTCCTAGAAATTTGGAAGAAATACTGTAAATAAACCATCTGCTACTAAAAAAATTATATACAAATAAACATCAAACGAGTTCCACCATTTACAAGAAATGTGAAAGAGGCCCCCAAAAAGCGCCGCGCGAATTCAGCGAATTTTTAAAATGCAATAGTAGCTGCACAGGGCAGTCTAGGGAAAAATTTTGCGAACAATATTATCCTCGCGTTATTTTATTATTGTGAATACATTACTTCAGCCTAAGCCTCTCTAATTAAAAAAAAAAGTGGCTCAAATTGCTTTGTAATGAGGGTTGAGATAGACAAATAAAAACAAATATTTATAACTGGATATTTATTGTTTTTCAAAATATTGATCATGCGTTCGAACCAATTATCGAAGCATTTTTTCCATTCTGATTGAGATACCTCTGAAGCATTTGATTTGAACGCATCAACCGCTTCTTTAGGTGTATAAAACCGTTGACCTTGTAATTTATTTTTGATCTGGAGGAATAAGAAAAAATCATTCGTTGCGAAATAAGGACTGTACGGCGGATGACCCATCAATTCGATGTTTTGACTGATCAAAAATGTTTTTGTTTGGACTGATATGAGAGAGCTCACATTTCGTGGTAGAGAATGATTCGCGAGAATGATGCGAGAGGAACTAGCGACTCAATCTTCCGGTATGTCACATGACAATCTTGCACAATCGGTTTACGCACAGCATAGATGTTTTCTGGCGCCCGATTTTGGACAACCATCACGAGAATAATCCTGTAGCGAAGTACGATAATGATTGGTTTAATCAACGTCGAAAATCAACGAAAATAATAGCACGAAAGATGAATGTTTCAAGTATCTGTGAATAACTCAAATAACACTCGTATGTCAGATTTGACATATTCACACCAGTGTTGCCATACCTCAAAACAGTAGCTCGAATGACAACATGTTTTGAGTACGTTCACCATTGAATAACATGTGAAACTTTATGATTGACCATATCCGAAAACTTAAGTAACAACCCTAGTAAAAGATACTTTGTACCTATGTAGTTTTATCAGTTAGATTTAATTGGTTAAAAATTCACATAAACTGTGTACTAATGTACATAAACTTTACGATTACAGACCAGTTATATAAAAAAACAGGTTGTAGGTTGAAGTTATATTGATAATCCGTGCCCTAACAGTGATCCTAATATATAGGTGACACTATATATATTGAAATACAAGAAAATGCACTCTGAGGTATACTCATCATCGACCATTAGGTTTTGTAGTATCACACTGTTGCACTAAAATGACTAAGATATCTTTAAGAGCTCAATCCACTTGAGTCTTCTTTTTAACCACGTATGGATGTGGATGGCTTCGACATTGACATGATTATGGCTGATTACTTGTTAATCTGGTAGATAGTATCCATGTCCTGATCCTTATTTTAATATTTTACTCGGTGCTTTGTTTTGAAATCTTAGGATGATTGTTTGGCTGCTTGATTTAGTACATTCCCAAAATTTGATACTCTAAGTCTGTACAAGACTTAGTATTTGCTTATAAAGCGTAAACTTGTTATGAAGAGACAAAGTGTTACTTCAAAGTTACCATTACATTGAAATTTCGCATCTTAGGTGATACAAAAGTATTTTACTGTGTTCGAGTTTGGAATTAGTTATTCTGAATGGAATATTATTTATTTTTGGTCAACTGAATGCAACCATTAAGTTTAATTTTTTCAATTTCTTCGTCCAGTCGTAGATATGTTGGATAGCCGATTGTAGCTTGTTAATTGCTTCTTCATTGCTCTTTCCTATTACTAGAATGGCAGTGTCTTCTGAGAAAGTGTCTATTGTTTCTTATAAATGAAACTTTTCCTCACTATTACCCCCGCTAGAAAAGTTATTTACATATCGTGCGAAATATCGTTCCTCGAACATGTTGAAATTGAAACGTAAGTTTTTTTGTAGATCATGAACTGTACGTTCAACTATTCATTCAGTAGTGTCTTAAGTGAATGAATGAAGCTAGTTTCAATCTATTCTAGCCACCCAAATTTCAAAAACATTATCCTATCATCCAATTATCAGATAACCGTCCTTATTTTTCGATCATTTTCTCCCCTCGACACCCAGCTACTTCTCCGAGTTCATTTTTTAGACAGACCCGGCTGGAAAATAGAGAACATCGCCTCCTGGGGAATAAACAGGCCTCGGGCCGGGTCCCGTGACGTTTCGACCGCCGCTTGCGTCCCCAGGGAGTCAGCGGGCGTTTGATTGATGGATCGAGGATGCCGCGGGAGCTTCTAATTGTTTTCTAATTATTTTCGTCAAATGTTTCGACTAACGTCCAATAAAAGCTTCAGTAAGGTTATATTAGGATTTTATGTTTGGTAAAAAATTATTTTAAGTACGTTTTCATGGATGAACTGATAAAATACTTGTTTTATGCAAAATTTTATATATTTTTCGTTGTAATTCGTCTTGATTTCACGAAAAAAAAAAGTTCACACCAGAATTTTTATAAGCGATTTATTTAAATAACATTTAGATATTTTACGTTAGAAAAGTAGTATTTTATGTGTAAATTAGAATAGAAAAGTACAACGAATGTTTGGCAAAAAAGGTAAACGTATAAAATAAAAGTAAAAAATATTGTGGTTCTTTTTAATAATGTTTATGTGAAGTGCGTGAGGAATTCTTTTTCTTTTCACGTTCGTAAATTCTATTTTGAATAGTAATAGTTGTTTGCCCAATATATAATTTCAGGACTAAACTGATTTCAGCTTTATTTTTGCTTAACATAACGTTAAAATATGTTGCGGTTGCTAAAGAAGAAATATGAGTATATCGGTTTCCGTATCCCTGTTGTATATAAATTTTATCACTCATCATTTTTCTTATAAACACCTTTTCGACATCCCCCTACCCATATGCCGAGCGTGACTGAATCCCACACCGAAAATATAAAATAAAATATGGCTGTTTCGCCTAATTATTTCAAGGCTCGCAAATCTCCATTATTAATTAGAAACAAGCTCGAAGAAGGGTTGAAACTTTGAAGAAAGTCCTTCTTATTTAATTAGGGGTAGCGTAGGGGGGTCGGGACGTTAAGGGTAGCAAATGTTTATTTTATGTAGTAGAGCTTTCTCTTCTTGATTTAGAGTACAATCTCTGGATATTCCGCGGCACTTTAATGGAAATGGATAATTGGTTTAAATGCTTCCTTTTCGGAATTTAAATTTCATGCCAAGGAGTCGCTTATATATAAGAGCGCGGCAGCGCACGGATATACCTTAGGGCTAGATGGGAATTTTAACGAAAACATTTACAAGAGATTAGGAAATTAGAAATGTAAGGAATGGGCGTGTGAAGATTGTTGGGAAAAATCCATTGGGAACTTTGTTTTCGTGAATACGGGAATTCTAATTAAGAGTTGGTGTAGTTTTTTAGTAAATGGAAGAAAACCTGATTTGTAATTTAATCCACGTAGAATTTTGTATAAAATTTGTCGAGAAACCTTATAATCTAGTCCTTACAGAAACTATCTTCTTTATGAATTCTATGTTATGTCTTTGATAGTTCCTAAGGAAAAATAATTGAGATGATGAAGATCAGCTTTTACACCATTTTATAAGTAATCGTCACGTCTAGTATTTTTTGTGAGGACCTTTTCAAGTAATTCCGCAACCTAGTGAGGTATGGGTCAGGATAACCTAACAAGGATTTGATGAGGTTTCATATTTTCACTCTCAAATAAATATGAAAATCAGTAACGTCATACAACTGGATGTAAATCAATGATAAAGAACGTTCGTTAGATCCGAACGCTTCCAATATAAATACTAATAAAATAAAAGAAGCGATATATTATATAAATTATGATGTTAACTTTATTCAGAAATTGCGATTCACGCAAAGATTTAGATTCCAATTTAACGGCCAAACGAATAAGCAATTTCTAGAAGTAGAATCAGGGTACTGTTGAATTGGCATTTATAGGATGCTCCAATTAGATAGTACAAACGATTTGATAATAGATATAATCGGTAAGAATGACTTATCCAAATTTCTTGAAGAAATATTATTTGCCCGATAAGGTTAACCTGAGAGATTCCTCGTATGAACCTGAGAATAATTGAACTACCCCTATAGAGTCCCGATCTAGTGCCAAGCGATTTCCAATTGCTTCTGCACTTCGAAACTCATCTTAGCCCAGTCAAAAATTCGCATTGCGCTGAAAATTTGTGGAGGTTAAATACTACTACATCCATTATGATGTGTGGATCTGCGATAAACAATACATTCTTTAAACACAAACCCCAACACAAAATCACATGGCAGAACTCTAGGGGACAAAACTCAACGATAGACTACATACGATATGACCATTTCCTAGTTGTTTGTAGTAAAAAAATCGAAGCAAACAATATTAAAGACCAGGACGATACAGAAACGTGCTCGCAAAACATAAAAACGAATATTACCGATGCAGATGATGCATATGAATAATTTATTTTAAAAAAGAAAAACTCCTAGAGTGGACCTCATCAATATTCATCATCAACATCATCATAAATATTTTTCCTTTCAATGAGGTGTTACTGAGAGATTCCTTTTAATGGACAAGATCATAGAAACCTGATGGAAAATCAATTTATTTTAAATAGCGTGGACTTCGTTAGTCGGCTTCTCGGTGGTTGAGGTCTGTCTAGTCGTATTTCTTTAGGAATTTTTCTACCAGTCATTTTCACTCACATATTTCCTCCAGTATCCTATATATTGATCTTATTAATATTTCTGTTGTTCTTAGAAGCAGCCTTTGACTATCATAAATTCATTTCTTCAAATTATATCCTCCATATACCTTTAGGAATGGAGCTTCAGCTTCCTAATTCAAATTCCTTATTGTCATCTATTATAAACTATCATAGATCGATAAATCTGGGCTCTTCAGATAATGTAAGAGATGAATAGGCTCAACCAACCAATTATGAAGCCTTACATCTATTAATGTTATCGAAACAATGATATTTTCACGAACAATTATAGATAATACCTAGATTGCGAGTTCTAGGTTTTGTTGATAATGTGAGGGATGAATAAGCAAAATCAAGCTAAATGATATGAAGCCTGGCATCCATTTATGTTATTGAAATAATGATATTTTTACAAATAACGATAAATAGATCGATAGTTCTAGCAAAAATGATCCACAAAGAGCGTTCCAAACTCTTTTTGCGTACTGCAGATGAACTTCCACACTCATCATATTTTCTTCAATGAAATGTGAATCTATTGCTAATGTGCCGATGTGGTATTCTATCCACAGGTTATTATTGATGATACCAGCTCATTTTCTATTCAGTAGATACCAAAAGTGTCACAAAAATTCATAATTATCCATGGTAAACCAGTGTTATATATTTCCATTAAAAGACAAGTCAATCAGAGTTGAAAATCAAAGTTAATATTATTGATAACATCGAAGTAACCGTAGAATTTTACATGGAGGTTTTTGGAATGATGTATGAAGAAGAAAAAGAACTGAAGGATAGACCAACAGGTTTCTCTTCATCTTATAAACGCTCGGTGCCACCAAAAGTCATTTTTAACTTATCAGTCTTTTTGATATTATTCAAAACCCAAAACACATACACACACAAACACACACACACACACACTCGGTATAATTAACGCAATCGGAAAAGTTTTTAAACCAAAAGACGAAGAAGGAGACAGTGAGAAAGGAACAGAACGAGTAAGGCATACAGGAGCGGCGGCATCCGTATCGGTGATTAATGAATGCTAGAAGATTGGAAGTAATTAAAGTGAGAGAATGAATGGCAACCGAGACCCGTTGCCTTCGCCGCTCCCGTTCCGTTCCACTGTTCCAACATCGCCAACGGCGGCTCCGTTCCATTCTGTGGTTCCAACCCCGCATCGTCTGTCCGACAATGCTTTGCCGCTACCAACCCATCCATTTATCCGGCTCGAAGGACCACAAACATTGCATACACGCTTCCATTGTAACTAAATACACTGTAAAAAGTAATTTTAAACTGTGGGACAATGAATTTCTTTTTATAGTTAAAATAAGGGTAGGCTTTTATTTTTCTTATTAAAAAAAAATGTGCTGTCAAGATTTTATCTTTATTTCTCCAGTCCTCTCAGTTTCCATTAAGTTAATATCTGTTACGACATTCTGCCTCTCTAATATTATCTTTTAATGTTTTTTGGCGGTAGAGAAGCCAATTTTCGACTAAGAAAACCTAATTTTCAACTACATTGGCATTAGGAAACCAATTTTTTAACCATATTGAGCTTGAGAAAACATAAGTTTGACCACTATGAAAATCAAGAATCTATTCTTCAAATAAATTAACTTTTTGACATATTCAAACTTATTAAATATAATTTTGGCAGAATTGGAGAAAGAAAATCCACTTTTCCATCAAATTTAGTAAATTTTCTATCAAACTGAATGTGGAAAACGACTTTCCGTCCAAATTAATTTCAAGGAAGCCAAATAAATTTCAGAAAAGTCCACTAAATGTGAAAAAAATCATGTTTTGACAAAAAATCAATAAAAAAAAGACAATTTTCAAGCAAATAAAATTTAGAGAAGTAAAATAATTTAAGAAATATCAATTTTGTCTATAAAAGTTAAAAAAACAACCAACTTTGGACCAAATTACTAGAGAAACTAATTTTTGTCCAAGCTAAACGTGGAAAATTATATTTTGAACAAACTAAGTGCAAAAAAACAATTTTGGAATAAATAAAATTTGGAAAAGTGAATATCTGCGTCAAATAGAAAAATTAAATTTAAAAAAGCCAACTTTTGACAAAACTAAAAGTAGAAAAACGAAAGCCTTGGTCCAGTTACGAATAAAATAATCAAATTCATCAGAAAAGGCACATGAATCACATGAAAGCCAATTTTTGATCAGAACAATACAGCATAACCGAAGTTCAACCAAAAAAGCTAATTTTTAATGATACAAAAGTTTAAAAATTTATTTTTTCTATGAATTCATAATTGTATTTTAATTTCTTCATCAAATTGAACTTGGATAAGCGGTTTTTCACATTTGAAAAATCATTTTATCGCCTATTTAAACTTCAAAAACTCAAGTTTTTGCCCATATCAATAATGACCTACTGACTATTTAGATGTCGGTCATTCATCTTCTGCGAAGCGACTCGACGCTCCAGTAGGTCAACTTATTCCAACTAACGCAAATATGATCTATAAGTTTGAATGCGATATCCAACAAATCCTTTTGTTCTTTTTTGAAGTCTACTACAATCAATAATATAAAGGATCCAAATATACAGGGTGTTTCTAAATCCATGCGACAAAATTCAAGAGGTATTTAATCGTATGAAATTAAGATGGGTTTTTCTTATAACGAAATCCCTCTCCGAAATATCATCCTTAAAAGGTGGTGACTAACATTGAGTTTTATTTCTAAAATTTCAGAAAAGCTAGAAACTAAACTTGAAATTCTATAATTTTCGTGCACTTTATATCCAAACTTAAATTGATTAGATTGCAAAGTACCGGATCAAATTAGAATCTATCACATTCCAAATAAATAAATTGTAAGTGATGATAAAACCACAATGTGTCTTATTATCCATTTCGTGATCTTAGAAAAGCTTTTGGATCAATATCTCTTATGGCTTTCGATAGCTGGTCATTTATAACAATATCACACATATGCATACACTTTGAAAATAATAAATAAATAATTTGAAAATAAAATAAAAGACAAGTCCCTTGGAATTGACAAAACGATACCCAGATTTATAATGAACTATAGATCAGAAACAATACCATAAACATCAAAAACGAAACAGTTCTTCAATCCCACAGAATTCTCAAGAGGATTTCGGAATAACCACTATGGGTATCACAACTTAAAAAGCAATGGAACCAACAAATAAGTCGAAAGACAGACGATAGACTGGTGAAAATAATGGAGTGACAATCTAGAGCCAGGATGAGAAAAGACTTCGAAGAAGGAACAGGAAATATTAATCCTTTGTGTGTCCTCTAAAATTTCTTTATACATCCTATCAGAAGCATATTTTTATTCATGCCATATATCTACGCAAAGTAAGTTGTACGTATTTAAACAAAAATAAATCATTGCTCTTTCGGAAAATTATTCGATGTCAAGTGTAATATGGCGTTTTCACTTTTAAAATCCATTACCAGTCATCTCCATCATAAAAGAATGTACGTAAATTATTAGACACACCCCGTATGATGCTGTTTACTGAAAAAATACGAAAACAAACAAAATGATAACAACGTTATTCAAGGTTTTTTGCATTAAAATATTTTTACGCCATTAAAAATTATGACTCTATATATATTGTGTGTTGTTTAAGATCCGCCTTAGTGCCATAAAATATAGATAAAAACAAATATTATCGTATAAATGATAAATGAATAAAATACCTCAAGAGAGGTTATAGAGATGTAATATTCGCAATTGGAAAGCTGTCAATACGTAAATACATCACTTACTGTATCGTCCAGGAAGTAAGGAATATTTTGAAATTAAAAAAAAAACAGAACAATAATTGTCAATTAACATATAGAAAAGCATTTAAAACTAAACATCCTACATAGTCATTAAATAAACTGAAAAACTTCTTAATCATAGAATTCTTTCCCTAGTTTTTACGTGTCAAAATCCGTACGTACAAGATCGGGAGTATAAGGCGGATCATACCTCATTTAAATGAATTTTGATTGCGTTGGCGGTGTATAGTCGTAAAAATTTTCTTCTGCACCAGTTTTGAGTAGCATAAAATTTATTGTATTACCTCATTCGCAAAAGTTAAACCAATTTCACACCGTTTTTATTTTTCTAAAAGAGAATAACTATGATTTTCCTTAGTAATAAGGTTTGCAAATAAGTTTTTTTGGCATCTTGTGTGACAACGACAGAGATGCTTCTTCTTCTAATGCAATCCTATGATGATGTTCACGATGACATTTTTTGGATCTAGGAACAGCATGAAAAGGAGAGAAAAATTATCAAATTTTTCCCCTGCTTAACGATGGTCAATTGAGCCACAAATCAGTCACATTGGGCAACAGAAAAATTAGAGCACTTTACAACGTTATTAGTCACGAACTCTAAATGAGCATTGAGTACAGTTATGATTACAAAAAAAGATCCGGCTTCCTCCGAGATGTGTAAGGTCACTTTTTAAACTAAACGTGTTAAAGTAAAGATAAGAATAAGAATCATCAGCTTTTATCTGACTTTGTTTGTTGTTGTACTACCTTAGTTATTCTTAAAAGAAACACCAGAAGTATCCATGGTACTACATACCATCCACGGTGCAGACAATTTTGTTGAATGGTGCTGAAATCTTGGAAAAGTCGAATCTTCTAGTCGGAATATTGTCGGTAGAGGCACAAGAAAGTATGAATAATGACTCGTATATCTATTAACGAAGACATATTCCATAAACTACTGGACACTTAGTATCCTTTTATTATGAACATGAGACCACAATCAAAGAAAAAGCACCTGGAAATGAATGATGGGAACTGTTAATCTAATTTCCTTGAAATTGAAATCGTTTCTTTTCAAATTGAACAGCTTTTGACTTTGAAGCTTGATTGAATTTTCAAATGCAAGTATTACTGAATTCAAACACATACTACAACTTATCACGAAAATTTCAGAATTTTTTATCTTGCCAATAGTCTTTCAGTTCCTCATCAGTTCTTCAATTCTCTTCGAAATTCCAATAAAGACATTTCAACTTGATGTATTTTTTCGCTCTGTCTCGAATGAGACTAGGCTCAGGTTTCTAATTTCTCGAGACATTGAATTTTTTTGCTATTTGGCCATCTAATTTCTGATATTTCGCTGCCAAGACATTTTCCTTCTTCCGATCCCTCCCGGCCTCCGGTATTCTAATTTATATGCCGTTTTCCCCTGTTTAATAATAAACAAAATACATGTCTCAGTACCTCTTCATTTGTAAGTCTAGCTGTCCAAGGTTTAAACTCTGCTACAAAATATTTTGCTGTTGATAACGAAGGAGCAGCCCCACCCAGAGTAGAATCAAGTTCAGCTTTTATATTTGTTGGGTTAATGCCTTTCAAATTTCAAAAAGTATTGGATCAATTTACGATAACCAATTCTTTCTTTCTTATAGAGTGGTATTTTCTCTTAATACGTATATACGGGTATTGTATAAACATAATTGATGTTCAAGATATTAATTCCATATCGACAATCGAATATCGGGCGATGCACAATTAAATACAACTTATTTGAACATTCTATCTAGGAATTATCAGTATACTTCGTTATTAACGCTTGTCGAAGCATCTTTCTAAAGTACATCGAACGGAACAAGGAAGAAAAAATAGAAAGAAATGCTTATATCGGAGAAGAATGAAAACACGAGAATAAAAAACTGACTTAAATAAACAAGAGGAGAGATTGGAATGTGTATAAAGAGAAATGGCGACTAAATGGACTTAAAATTAAAAAATGGGTAAAAAAATTAGACATAATTGAACAGGGTGATATTTGGAATGACGATGATTGTTCGGAAAAGAAAAGTACTTAAGTAAAATGAATCTTAAACATATGATATGATATCAAATGTCAAAAGTATGTAGGTGCGCATAAAGTACACGTGGAAAGTACAGTGCTACCTTTAATTTATTATTATGACCAGAGGGAACTTTTATAATCAAAATAGAATATTGGAAACATAAAATATACCCACTTTAAGTAAGTGTCTTAAGTTTGTTTAGGATTTGTCGTATTTAAGTAACTTAAAATTTTAAGCGAACTCACTCACAAACAAACCAACCAAAATAAGGTGAAGTAAAGTGGAATAAAGAATGGAATAAAGAGCAAAGGATCAATTGAAGTACTTTATACGGTAGCATCAATATCACCGAATATAAACACTATAAAATTTGATTTACCTCGTTTTGCTATAACGTACGAATTACATTTAAATGACAAAAAAATCGTATGAGATATAAAATTTTGTATTGAAGTATAAACTAGGAAGTAATTTCGATCCTGCCTGCTGTTAATTAACATTGAATATTAATTGTTAGTAACACGCATCTTGTGTTTCAAATGATGGAATGTGAACCAGGCACGCGATAAGAAATGACATTTTGTCTGAGGGTGGTCCACAGGTCGAAATTTTATCGTAGGACGGTAGCTTGTACTATAGTGAATTTATTCGGGAAATCACGTGGGTGGTTGTATTATACCCTTCAGATATGTTAATTTGGTTGATATTAAATGATTGAAAATTATCAGTTAAGATTAACAATATTGATTAATATTTATTCCTATTACGATTAATGTATCACAAGTCTCGGAAAGTTAATCATAATTTATTGTATATCCTGTCGATGGTAATAAACCGCTTGACGTGTATTGCATGATAGTCCAAAGCAATAAAGATGATGGAAAGTTAGTAAATGTGAAAGAACAAGAGATTAATTGAAATTAAAGCTTGGACTATATGGACTGCAATTCTTCCAATACTCACTAGCAAAAGAAAAATTCAAGAAGATCTATTAGGTCAACTAGTGGGACTTGAGTCCTTCTTCATTAAAAAGGGAAACACATCGAAAGATATTATTTGGTTTTTTAGAAATAGATAAACGATTCTTTGAAAAGAATTGGTACTGTTTTTGATTCTCCTAAACAATTTAAATTGTTTTCGATTTTTCCACACAAAATTAGAAGAAGTTTTTGAACCATAAAAAACATAAAAAACGCTTTTGGAGTCATTAACAGCAGCCAAGTGAATATAAAATCGTGTAAGCTCGTTTTGACGTTAATCGTTTCAGATGATACATACCATGGGATTACAACGTGAAATAATATGCATCCACCAGGAACTTTGATGACAACTCACGGGGTTTATAGATAGCAGCTCAGATCAATGAATCTAGGGATGTGTCTTTGAGTATTTCGACAGTGAAAAGATGGTGTTTTTGGGATGGTAGCAGTGAGGGAAACTCTTTTAAGACGTCAAAATAAAACTAAGAGGTTGCAGTGGGCTAAAGAACACAACAGTTAGACGCATGAAGGGTGGGAGGGAGGAAAATATGATTGCAAGTTCGATCTCTGAAGAAGGATGACTAAAATATGGAAACGCGCGTTAGAAATTGATTTTAGAAACACTAACGGTATTATTCACGTACGGATTTTCTTCACAACATTTATGAAATTTGTCATCATACAGTCCCTAGTCAATCTATTAGTTGTGATGGTAGAAATGAGAAAAATTAAAGGTAAAAGTTAAAATTTTGTTAAGCTGCATTCAACCGCTATTGAAGCTTTGATTTCGCACGGTGTGTCATCATTTTCTCCTGCAATTGAGAATGGTGATTTCACACATGAAGAATTTTTCCTAGGATCTAGGTTTTGTGGATCAACTCTTTAGCTACTTCTCTTTTAATCGCATCCCACACATGGGGATATTTACTTCTCCCAAAGGAGCTTTGACGGACCAATGACTGTGACAGGGAGCTGCATCTTTCCACATTTGGAAGCTAATCATAGCTAAGGAATCAACAGATTTTGTAATACTTTTACTTAAAACGTAATCTTGTCTTATTCTTTTTTTACGACGTACAGACGTCCGGCTCCCACCAAATAATCACTTTGGTGGGATGTTTAACCGTTGGAAAGTCACAGCCAGGATCATTTTTTTTCATACTGAATGGTGCATATTTCTCAAAAATTGAAGAAATATACAGACTAGTATGATTCTGTGCTTTATTTATCTGAAAATCATAATAATGTATCAATTTTTTTGCTTTGCTTTCATTGCAACTGTTAAGTTGGTGTTCCTGGCAGATCGATAAGCCTTAAAATCTAATTCTTCCGATTTTCTTCAGTGTGCTCAGAAGACTTTACATGGAGATGCGATTTTATCACATTTGTGGTATCAAATCTATCTATCTAAACAAAGTTTTTTCTCTGAGCAGGGACTAGTTTTTTTATGCACAATATACTAGCTTCAGAAACCTTCAATCTTCGTGATATTTACCGGAGTGTAAATGCTTTCGCATATACACTTCACCTTTTTCACTTGGTGAAAGATCTACTTCTTTAACCCATAATGAAAATACTCCAATTATTCTTTTGAATACGCTGCATACAAAATAAACCAATAACTGTCAAACGAACAATGACAGTCCATCAAGCCATAGAAACAGGTCCGTAGGTAGCTGATGCGATTCCGATACAGGTGTTGCTAGGTATATGTTGAAAATAAATAATAATGGGTAGCTTACAACAAATATATTGAATAAAATTTAAAGATATTATAGACCAAGTACACATTTAGGAAATAAAATTATCAAAAAAATACATTACGCCAAGTAATTTGGCCAGGGACCGTAAGTCTAGTAAATCATCATTTTAAACCCTCGACAATGGGTGTATAGCTCACAACCCTAACCCTTAACAAGAAGAGAAGACCTCCCGGAATTTCGAAATATTCCAGGAAGACTATGCGCGAAACCGCGACACGATGAGGACCTGTCGGAATTGTCCAATTGTCCAATTGTGGACATAGATGTCTTTTGGGACGTGCGCATGTTTATGTGTGTATTATAATTGAACTTGTTGTTGAAATGATACTAATGAATGAGATATAAATATGAAAAGAATTACAGAACTCATTGTGTTCAATATGTTTCAATTTTTTCGCCTAGTTCGGTGTTTCAAACTTGATTCGATAATTTACTGATAAAATTTCAAGTGAATTACAATTTGCCTGGTAATTAACACGGGTACCATCCACTCTTTGAAGAGACACAGCTAGAGAACACAACAATCGATTAAATACGAATTTATTAGTACTTATTATACGATCAAAATTTTTTGTTGGAGACCAATAACACAAACAAATTGAAATTCACAAGATTTTCCTGTCAATTTGAGTTATTATAGTTCAGAAGACTGAACAATTGAGGGGTGTAAAAAAACACGCACTACGGTGGAGAATCAGGATCAGTTGGACGAACGACTCTTTCCTCAAAACCCCGATCTCAATTTTGAGATTTCACAAATAGATTTGGAAACCCCAATTCCTTATGCAAATGTAGAAATGATATTCTAAATCTTGTAAGTAGTCGAAATTCTGTTGATACATCTAATCCTACTCTCTCAAAGTTATAAAAAAACGTGCATATTTTGTCCAGTTATGAATAACTATAACAAAAAAATAACACTTATGCCCCTATCAACCAAATTCAGTACCACGTGACAAAATAATAATACAAAATATAAATATTTACAATATAAACTCAACTTTTGATCGTAATTTCATTAAATTATACAAATTGACTCATCAATCTTCCCAATTAACCACTAAACTTCGAACAAACTGTATAAATAACACGAAACCTCCCCCAATATGACATAAAGACTCATTGATACATCCCAATCGATATATTTCCCCTCCCGCCTCGTCGTCATTCATCTTTTTCATCACCTGTTCAGACAAACAGAAAGCGCCGCGACATGTTTACAATTTTTTTTTTCTATGGACGTTACTATATGATTTTCGATGTTTATCGAGCATTTATCAAAAGTCGTGACGTCATAACGAGAACACGTGAAAAGTCACATGTTGCTACAAATAGAGGTGGGAAATAATTGAGGGAACTGATATTTTGGATCGAGTCCTTTAAAACGTCCAAAGAAAGAGAAATGTACGTTTATTTTCCATAAAATAAATTCAAATGAAACAGAGAATAAGAAATTATTCAATAAAAAAAATCAGAGAAACAAACTTCATATCTTACAATAACTAAAGTACATAAAACGAAGTTTTGATGATAAAAATAGGATAGGAACTTAAGTAAAAAAGTTTAAAATCACGTTATATTAGTGATAAAATTTGAAATGTGAGTCCTGTAAGTATTATTCCCGCCAAATTTAGCTGTTATATTCCACTTTTAATGTTTCACCTCTACATCGTAGCCAAAACATATAACAAAGAAGGCGTTGTTGTGTACACCGTCACTCGTCGAGCGGTAAGTAGGCGTTTACGTTTAACCAATCCGAATCGTCGCCATATTGCTACGAGGGTGTGTCTAAAGAAATTTAACCCTTTAGCTGCCGGTAAATGCATTGCGTCACGAAACATACATAGGTGCCACGATTTAACAGGTATACACGTGGTATGAAGAGGTGTGAGTTGTATGAACGACAGTTGGTGTAATAGGGGGCTTAAGACGAGCAAGGTTGGGTTTTGAAATTGATACAGTACATAAGTAGGTAGGTATGTACGTAATTTTTTAGAGGAGGGGAAAGTATGGAAAAAATTCGAAAACTTGGTAATATAGGGTACGTTATCATAGTTTACGTAAGTGTTACGAAATTTATACACGGTGGTTTGAAAATATGTTTTGCTAATTTCTACATTTTTAAAGCAAATTAATATATTTGGTCATAAAGAATCGAAAAATTAATATTTTTAATACTTTTTCATTTTGTTTATTTCTTCAGCGCATTTGAGATAAAAATGAAAACCCAAAAAAACTAATTCCTCGATTTGTTTTTGTAAAAGTTTTATAAACTGTAACAATTTTTTTTTTCGAAGAAAATCTTTTTGTTTTTTTTGGAAGTACGTATAGAAACGAACTGTTTGAAAAAAAATTAAGTGAATATCATAATTTAAAGATATTCTACAAATTATTGAAAATTTTAAAAAAGTTAAATCGAATTAATGTAAAGAAAAGAAGGCTGTGTGACCCGAGGAACGTATGGTAGAAGAAGTTCGAAATGGAGAAAACGTTGAATGTGAAATTTGGAAATCTAAAGAAAATTTTACGAAACCATAAGGGTTCTAGAAGTGATGCACTTTTAATTGCTCGATCTTGTATTTAAACTATGGACTAAGCTGCTTTATATTAGCATGCCCTCAACTTATGAGGACCCTAGAAGATATAACATTAAGCACATAGAAAAGTTTGTTCAATGACCCACATGGTACAGCATTCGCTTTCTCGAAGATACCAGCCAGACTAGCAGTAGACAATGATAACACAGTAAATGAAGATTATGAAGGAAAATACTAGGTACTACTTACATATTACCGATCCAAAATTATGCTTCGTTATTTTACCCTAACCTAACCTAAAAAATTTCTTATAATTTGTAAAAATTATTCAAATTATTTCTTGTTTTTATATATTCTTTCCGAAAAAATACAACTTTCTGTGATTAAATGTTTAAATACAGTTTTCGGAGAGGAAAACAAAAAAAATTTTGAAATTTTAGTCACCAGGTCTGATTTTTATTTTAAATACCATTGAAAAATAAAAAAAAATATGAATAAAACTATAAACAAAAATATTATTGTTTTGACCAAATATAGGGTGGACAACACACAAATAATAATCTAATTAGATATAATGAAACCTAAGATAACAAATTAGATAGGAAAGTACCAGGTAATAACAATAACTGAACTACTGAGAATTTAATAAACAATTATAACTTGTTTATACTCATATAGAGGGTGAAAAATATCCTAATAACTTTTGTTGTTGATCGCTTTAAAAAATTGTGGCATATCCTTTTGAAGTTTACGTTGGAAACAATAATAAATGGAAAGAACTGAATTTGGTATTTGATACGATGCAGCCTCAACGTCACATGAGACGGAATACAGCGACACTTCAAAAAAATCGTTTCCGGCTTGTTTTTTAATGTCATCAACATCATCAACTGGCATTAAGTGACCGCTACTAAATGTAGACCTTCCTTAAAACTTTCCACGCTTCTCGATTCTGTTCCAATTGGATCCATTTTGCCTGAAACCTTTGTGGTACATCCACATTTTGGGGAAGTACCTACAGTAAGTAAAATGAAGACAATAAAGGAAAAACTGCCGAAAAACCAATAAACTACTCTTAGTAAAGATATCGAAATAAATGTATGTCCAAGATATTCCTAAGATCTTAAACAAGATGATTTTGATTTGATGATATTTTTTGGGAAACATTCGTGTAAAAACGTTCGTGTTTATAGATTTAAATTACCAACAGATCGATCCTTCAAATTTGTTTTACGTACTTATTTAAAGAGTAAAGACGTAAATAAGAAAGGATTGTAGATTATTATTATTAAGTACTTACCTAATACACTTGACACTACTTATTACACTTTCACTACACTACACTTTCTTACCACACTTTCATTTACTGTCCTTAGTAGAATGAGAATGATAATTACACAGTAAACAAAAGAATTTCTGCTAGCAAAGAAAGAAACAAGAAATATGGAAGAATTGATCACGGAGATCAGCGAAGAAAAATAGGTAATAGAAATGCCCAATACCTAGATATACCTATTACATACCTGGGTACGTAAAAGTTGGTTTTTACTGGATAGGTTCATGTTAAATAGTAAAGAACAAAAATTTGATATTTGCTTTTATGTTCAGCTTTACGTACTCTATAAAAACAGTCCGATTACCATTTAACAAAATGGATAATGAAATTTTGGGATCTCTCATCTGGACTGACGAAAAAAATAATTTTACGTATTTTAATACTCAATACTCATTTCAAGCATGGCAAAAATAGAGAGACAGAGTTGAATCTGGTGAATTATACTGAGCAATGACTCTCGTTTCTTGTGTCGCAAAAAAATCAGTCATGATCATGTTGGAATGTGAGGGTACATCTTTAAGGTGATAAACCATTGAATTGTTCGCACAAAAATCTGGAATTGCTTCACATAGAAGCTGCAAAATGGCCAAATAATAACCGTTTCACCTTCTGGCGAACCTGCGACGGTAATCAAAGAAAATGATGGGCATCACCTTGATTATAGACTGACTTTGACGTGGTTTTATCGGTTCTGGAGCGGTGTTCACTAGATTAATTTCAATAAAGAACAATTGGATCGAAATAGTATTAGTGTCCACTTTCTATTTTAATCATTTTTATTTTCCCAGCTTTCATTTCCTTGATCAAATTCCAAATAGTAAGATGTTTGAGGACTTGGAATGAACCAAAAAGAGGAGTGGATATATTAAAGCCATGGAATCGAATCATTTCTTATCAATGAACGAATGAGTACACAAACAACTTTCTCTTGGGAACCGAAACGTCGAGAATTTACAAATTGACATAGGACAGATATCTCAGTGCTTGGAGAAAAGATTAAAAGGTCATCAATACGAACAAAAAAATTAGCAAACTATGAAATATTAAAAGAAATACATTCAATCAATTAAAAACTTTTTTGACACAGAACCAACTTCAAGAAAAATAATCAAATTTACCACACAGAAGCTCTCCCGAGGGTATTAACAATAACTATCCCCACCATGTTTCTTTGTGAACATATTTTCGCATGTTCGTTAATTTCCACAGTTATCAGATTGAACGTAGCTTCTACGCATTTAAAAAATTTTTATTATGCATTTGATTAAGATAAGAATGTTTTAATAGCATCCAAGAAATATATAGCTTACTGTTCATAATGATCTGAATACGTTGAAATTATATTTGTAAGGAAAATATTTGTTCTATTTCGATGCCTGATAATGCCAAAAATTCTATACAGTTATTTCATTTTATTTTCCGCTTGTCGTTAGAAAAATTAAAACAAATTTTGCTTCAAATATGTAGTTTCTTTTTATCCTAAATTTGGATGTGAAAGACTCGAGGTAATTTTAAAATTAAGAAAGAATACTGTTATTTGATATCCTTTGAGCCTGTGATGTAAATATATAAGTATATACTTTTTGTATGATTTGGAAGAGTCTCTAAGTACTAAAAAAACCACCTGTACACCATAGTACAGATAAAGGTAGTCAGGTGGATGTTTTTTTTAATCTAGTTTGGACATTGTATCCATCATACGTCTCAATTCTGTCTAAGCAGGGCCGGATTAAGCTAGCGGCTTGGGGGGGCTATAGCCCCGGGCCCCAGGTCCAAGAGGGCCACATCATTTGGAAATCATTCTGTATTTTTTGATGTGTTGATACCACAAATCTAACGTATTGATATTATTTTGTGAGTTTTTCCGGGTGTTCGAATTCCTTAAGGGGGCCCCGTCAGTATCCGGCCCTGTGTCTAAGGAACCAAACGATAAATTCTGATGTTTACTGTCAACAATTAATGAAACTGGATGAAGCAATTGATGAAAAACGGGCAAAATTATCAAATCGGGAAAGTTTAGTGTTCCACCGTGATAATGGAAGGCCTCACACACTCGTGGGAAACTATTGGAGCTTGACTGAGAAGTGATGCCACATTCTTCATACGGACAAATCCGTTTCTTTTGCTCTAAGATGAGTAAAAATATATTGAAGTTACGAAAATTATTCACAAATTCCTCAATTTCTTCAAGTATCTTCATTTGTTATAAATTACCTCACATCTAGTTTTTTTTTTGGTAGTAATATGCTTACTTAAACAGGATTTAATTATGTTTAAACATTTTTTTATTTACATTCCCATAAGGTACCAGTACCAAGCAAGCACGTATCTTAAAACTAATTTTATAGTAACTGGTTATAAAGTAAATACGTAAAAGGTAGGTACATGAGTAAACAAAGTTATACAGAAGCAAAAATAAAGGCAGTTTTTTTTGTTTGTTAGTGTACTGCGTATTTGAATGGAGCGCTGGGACCAGTTATCAATAAAATTTATTACGTCTACTTAATAAAAACAGAAATAGATATCTTATCAAAACAAACTAGAAAAATAATAAACGTAAAACAAATTTTAAACGTATATTGAAGATAATGAAGCGTAAGCTACAAGCACACAACGTTATAACTTCAATTTATAAACAATATTGTTCTATTAGGTGGTGTATTTTGCTATTGCAATTAAGTTGTAGAGGAGCCCCATCGATTTCACTCTATCAATATTAAATCTGCTCCAACAATAAGTTCTAATCATATTTCCAACTTTAGTACACTACGCATGACTTGCTATAGGGTATTTTGGGGGAAAATGGTCCTAGTAATTTCAGTACTCTATTTTTTACTCTATTTTTAGAATATTAGCCAAAATATTGCTTCAACTCTTGATACAGGGAAAGATAGGGAGAAGGAGATTGGGCAGAAATAAGATATCGTTTGGGCAGGGATAAGAACCACAGAAGAATTAGTTCATATCACCACAGACAGGATAACAGAAGAAGATTGACATATTGGTAATATTCTGACGTGATATCATATTCAAAGTTCTGTATTAAGAATATTTTTACTAATACAATATTTCTGTTTCGTGCCTTAATTTTTGAATTTCGTCATTCTTATATTTAATCTGTAATTATTCAGTTTAGCGGTCGGCATGCATAAGTTTCCACACCTTGGTATCTACATTAAGTTTGTCATAGCAGTGTCAACGTTAAAAAGATACTAATGAACGATCACTCATGTCTTACTAATGTCATAATTTCTAATACTTAAGTATATGAAGAAAATTGAGTTGAAATGATCGCAAACACATTCATTATAAACACCTATTAAATTTAATTGTTTTTACCGGTAAATTATGAATGATGTTTGGTGAACTTTTAAAAATTGCTTTATCCTAATGCAATTTAGTTGAAAAATGGCTTTAAGAATTTCAATTATAGACACGAAAATCCTTTCTTAATTTGGTTCATATAATATAATTTAGTCAAATTGGCTTTTTTGGTTCAGTTTAGCTGGAAATTGGGCTCAATAGGGTCAAAAATTGATCGTTCTTAATTCAGTTTAATCAAAAATCAATTGTGATCTTAATTTGATAAAAAATGTGCTTGTCCCAGATAAAATTTTTGAGAAATTATACTAAATTCACACCATCATTACACCAACACTTACGATTATGGTCTGACGCGCGTTTCGATAACCAAGTTATCGTCTTCAGAGGCACGTCAGACAGTGTAATCGTGAGTGTTGGTGTGGAGGTGGAGTAAACAGTCTATTCAGTAGGAATATCGTCAACAGTTGCAGAAATTCCAGCTTATTTTTGAAAAATTGGCCTTAATAGGGTCAAAAATTGGTCGTTCTCAGTTTAATTTAGTCAAAAACAAATTTTCTAATTATTTCTTTGTCAGAAATTTGGTTTTCTAGGCTTAGTTTAAATATAAATTACTCAAATTTGTTCAAAATTTGGTGAAAAAATGGTTTTTCTCTGTTGAAATATGTTGTTCTTACTTTAATTTAGTCAGAATCAGCTTTTTATACTTTCCTCAGTTTATTTTGATGAAAAATTCAGTTTACTTTTTATCTTAATTTGATCAAAAATGTGCTTATTTTTCCAGTTTAACTTTTTGAAAATTGGGCTCAATAGGTTTTCCAAGTTCAATTCAATCACAAACGCATTTTTTCAAATTTAATTTGGTCTAAAACTGACTTTTCTTGGTTTAAAAATGGTTGTAGTTCAAGTTCGTCAGAATCAGCTTTTATTAGTTCATTTATAAGTTTAATTTGGTGGAAAATTCGGTTTTCAAAGAAAATGTTTTTTATAGCTTTTGCAAAAATTAGCCTTAATAGGATCAAAACTTTGTCGTTCTCAGATTAATTTGATTAAAATGAATTTTTTGAGTGCAGTTGATAGGAAATGTTATTTCCGCAGATAAATTATGTAAAAAATTTGGTTTTCTAAGCTCAAAAATGTTGTTCTTAATTTGATTTAAGCAGAATCATGTTTTTCTTAAACTGGCCAAAAATTTGATTCCCTCAGTTTAATTTGGTAAAAAATTTGCTTTTATAAAGTTTAGTTTAAGTTTTAGTTTCTTCAAAAATGAAAATTTGAGTGCTTCAGTTTTCCAATTTGGTCAAAATTTTGGTTTCTAAGCTCAATATAATCAAAATTTGATTTTTGTACAGTACAAATATTATTTTGAGTGATATATATGTAGGGATGTCTGCGCAGTATTCGTCTATTTATATAAAACTTCACAGAAGTGCATATTGATTCAATTTATATAAAAATCGGCTTGAGTTTTCCAAGTTTAATTCGGATCAAAATAGTTTTTCATCGAAATTTCCCTCAGTTTCAATTAGTCAAAAATTTGCCTCAATAGAATAAACATGGCTAAAAATTGATTCATCTTAGTTAAATTCAAACAAAAACTAGCTTTTTAATGGTTACTTACACCGTGGAGTTAATAATGGTTTGAATTTTAACACTGGCTCATTTCTGTTTTTTGAATTGCACCGTGTACTAAATCAAGTTTAAAAGTCCTTAAACTATCAATAAAATAAACCGCCGAAATCGGCGGCTTGAATTGATTAAATCTTTAGTTAAACAGTTTCTAACACATTCTTTTGCTTTACTGTGTAAAAAGAATTCAAAAAGTGACTGCAGTAAAAGCTGCACATATATGAAGATGATCTTAATATTCTGGATATTGTAGATATGAAATATCTCAGTAGAGTGTATCATGGAACGGACGATTTTACAAATATGGATAATTTTTATTCAAATTCAAAACCTTAAAAATGAACAATTAACATTTTGGAGCAAATTGAGGATGGTCGCGAGTTTTCTAATGACTTATTATAAGTTTCTGTTGGATATATGTATCCACAAAACAATTGCATTTTCTAATTAGCTGGTTTCCATTTATCCAATTTCTAATAATTTGCTGCCGCCTACATTATGTAGGTTTTTGGTTTTACTCTCCCACGTCGAGTTTTTTCTTGATTTATATGTTTGTCAGTTTCTTTGGTTTCGATAACATTTTTGAATTTTGCAGTGATATCAATTAGATGTATATTTTCATCAGAAGAAAAAATTTATGATCTTACGCGTTATGTGAGTTTCACTTGAAACTTTTAAAATAGAAAAAAAAAATACGAAAAACTTCTATAACCTTAAAATGCTTGATTTGAAGATATGTATTTGTTCCATTCCATTTAAATTCGAAGAAAATTTCGGTGATAAAACTTAACTTGAATCGAAAGTGATTGTGATTTAAACCGATGTTTGAATTTCAACAGCCTGTTATTTTAAACAGTGGGCATAAGTGTGATTTAACAAAAAATTTGGCTTTCATGAATTAGATTTGATTTTATCGGTTTAAATAATCAAAAAGAGTGTTCTTCAAAATCGAATCATGAAAAACAAATTTGAGAAAAAAATAAATATATTAACCTAAGATAGATAATAGATTTCCATTTTTCCAAGCTAAAACAATTAATAGTTTTTTATATCGAAGCTTTAATGGATTTTATAAGAGCTTAAAGCGGCAGTTATTAGTAACGGACATAAAAAATACCGCTAATATAACATTCCTGGTTGATTTGACGTCAGCACTTGAATTGTACCCAATTTTGAATAAAATAAATTTGAAATTAATACATAAAAAACCTCTTAACCTATAGAAAAAGTTGATTATCCGTTATTCATTCCGTCACAATAACGTTTAATCGAAAGCAGATTTCTAGTTCCCAATACTTAATTACACAATTAGAAAATAGATATCTATAGCCAATCTATGCTAAGAATATTGTTTCTTCATGTTAGGGTCAATTTCATGGTCCTTTTCTCTTCTTTTAGAGCTGTTTAATAGTTTTATTCAATTATATTCTCACTTTTGTATTGGCAGCGATTCTATTTAAAGAATAGTAGGAAGCCCACCATGTGAAATTAGTCCAGAAGATATTAGATTATCTATTAGTCTTTCGATACTAATCTTCGTCTTGAAAACAACAAAACCAAGTTTGGCTGAAGATTTGTTTACGTTGCATAAAGATACATTTTAAGCTTTATCTACTTATTTATATTTTTTATCTTTATAAGACGTTTGTTATTGTTGAAATAATTAAATAGAATAAAAGAAATAATCGGTTTTTTGTGTACAAATTACTAGTATTTAGCAAAAACCACCAAAACAAAAACAAATCCGATCTTGTTCCGCTCATCACTAAATGCATCGGTTGTTTCTAGATTTTGAAACAGACTTGGAAGTCGAGGAGTCTGTTCATTTTCCAATCGTCATAAAAATAGTCGAAGAAACCGAGTTAAGCTATCTCAATACTCCTGCATAGTCCTGATATGTTTGGGAGTGTGTTATATTTTAGATTGCATCCTCCACGTTGGGTGGTACTGTTGTATTATCCTCTAAGCTAACTTGTGTAGATACCGTGATGATGGTTGAAAGATACTAGGGGAATAGTTGTAGATCTTACCTTTATAACAGTGGCTCTTGTTGAATTGAAATAAACTAATAAGTAGAAAATAAGAAAACGCAGATTATCCAAAGCAGTAAAATAGATTCTCATGAAAAAATCATGTCCTATACTTGCATTACATACATTTTTTATGTTAAAGACAGCTTAGTTAGTTATAAAAATAGCATATAAAAATAATTTTCAAGCAGGATGCTACTAATAGCATTCTCTTTTAAATAATGTCTTTTTCCTTGGATAAAATATGAGTGGTGAATGACTTGATAATCCGATGACATTAGAAATTCTTGGTCTTTTATTTTTTTGTTTACTCCTTGACAAAACTATTGAGTTTATAAGCAACTATTTAATATGGAAAACATTCTAGTTTCGGAGATTATTATTATAATTCTAATATATTCGAATATTTTACTATTCATTTTAATAGTGTCCTTTCCCCTGAAAATTTTTAATTACTTGATTAATTTCATTGATTGGCACTAATTTTCATTTCGTATTATTTTTTCTAATCAACGGATGAAAATAATTTTCTATTATAGCAAATTATTAATTATTAACAATTTTTTTATTTATAAAAAGCAAGCCCAAGGAGATATACCATATCACACTCGAGTAGTTTGAGAATTTAGACATGGGGTTGCTGATTTCAGAAGCTTGCACATCTCCAAAGAAAGTAGTCTGGGAGTCTTCAAGCAAACTCGAAAACGCTGCTGTAGGAGGTATTATGATGAACAGCTCGGAAGAGTCAGGACAACGGCCTTTCTTCTGTTATCTAAAGTGTCCAAGTTTCTAGATCGCCTATCGTCGAATTGCTCCAAATGTGTGAGCAATACTCCAAAGATGGACAAGTCTGGGCCTTGTAGATGATTAGGAACTATTGCGGAGTATACAGCTTTTTGGTCTTGACGAGGGTTCCAAGTTTTTATGGAGCTGCCTTAGCTAATTCGGCCATGTGACTATGCCGGGACATATTGCTTCCAACCTCAACACTCGACAGGCAAATTTGCGAAGCTGGTGATATTTTATGCTCAGACAGGACCAAATCCTGAGTCGCAGTGCCTTCTTTGAAAAAAGGGTAGCTTGAGTCTTTGCTGCATTAAACTCAATCAGATTGCTTCCATCCAATTCCAGAATGTTTTCAAGATCGATTTTAGATTAGATGAGTTACTGCGTAAAGAACTTCCTATCACTTTGACCTATTGATCTATTTTCATTTGATTCCTGCAGAATCAACAAAATGTGTCCGGAGTTTCTTCGACATTCTTTAGATGGTAATTCACTGGATAATGTCCAATGAGTGTACTAGTAACTCTACTCAGCTCATCTTTGTTCAATGAAAGGGTCTTTTGGCAACAGTTGGGTTTTACTCCATGTTTCTTATGTTATGTTTTCTAGTTTTTAGAACCATGATTTGATAACTTTTGGGTTGTGATCCTATGGAAGAAGTTGTTTGGCATTTATTGGGCAGCTTGTTCATTACCATGCATACAGATGTGGTCGGATACTTACATTAAAGTAAAATACTTACTCTGCTAATTGATAGAATAGTTAAAAAAGAGTATATAAAACTTTTAATGCCTAAAATAAGTATAATTGTCAATATCTACATCAAATCACTTTTGTAACCAAAACTTCCGAAAGTTAACAGCTTCAGGCCAGTCATCTTTTTAAATACTCACAAAAAGTTGAACTAGAATATTAACCTATTGACTCAAAGCTGCAGGTCAACATTTGTTGGTGGATCAATTTCAAACTTAATTACTAATTTTATACTATGAAAGAAAATGCGTGCATATCTTATATCTTTCTTGATAGATCTTTGCTTTTTCGCAATTCTTGGTGTTGGTGAATCTTCATGAGCCCACTAACGGTTTTCCTGGCGGGTGAAATAACATAGAAGGGTTTGTATGCTTCTCGACTTAAGACTATTACTAATTCAGAAAGCATAAAAGAAAAGTAAAACTACAAATGGTAGTGAACCAAAGAAATTGTGTCTGTACTATTGGAAGCTGTACAGCAAATTAGTTGCAGCATGCGTCGGGCTTTATTATTTAATGCGCTGAACAAGGAAAACGACTTCATCAAGAACCTTGAGGGAATGAAACAAAAGCAGATGAGTTATCTAACTTGAATTTATGAAAATCTTCAAAAACATCGGGTAGTTGATATCGGAAATTATAATAGTGTCAAGCTTTGTGAATATCAATCATCTCTTTTTTCACTATTCATAGTGAAAAAATGGATTTGAGTTTATTCAAGAGGGAGTTGAGTCTCTTTCTTGGTTATTCATGAGTCAGATGGAGTAATCATCATCAAATTACAGATCTTCTAAATGTTCAATCCAATTATCATATTTTGAAATTTATTATAAATATTATAATTGATACCAAATCGCGATAAACTTTTTGTAGTAATCAGAATAATGTTATAAAATATAAATTATGCCATATTGAGGTCAATTCTATAATTGAGTTTGATTTTTCATTACATTTTTGTGGAGTTAATGTTCGTATTTTATGTCAATAGCTTTTATTGGATTCAGTAACATTTGCAACATGTAAATTTATATGTTTAGGTACATAATACATATATATGTTCGTTTATAAATGGTTTTAATTTATGTGCCTTTGAATAAATAATAGATTCCGGTTTTTATCAAATAATAAGTAGATAAAATCAAGACTATTTACATAATGTATTAACAAATGAGTTATTTCTCTCAAAACATACGAGGCTAGTGCCTGAAGTACTTGGCCCAACAAAGAAAACACAAAACTTTTGGGAAAAATATATTTTTTCAACTTTTTCCATCGATTTTCAATAAGTTCGATACTATTTTTATAATAATCCGACGCCATCACCTTACCTGCAGATGGAACGGTCTTTGCCTTCTTTGGAGCCGGTTCTTTCTTTTCAGTTAATTGTTTTGATTGTTCTTTTGTTACAGGCTTCAAGTGAGGAACCCACAATTCATCCACGGTTATGAAAAGGTGCCAAAATGTGGCTTTATTTCTGTGAAATATTGTAAAACACTAAAAAAAATTTAGCGTCGCTGCTTTTGTTCCTTAGTGATAAAACGCGGCACCCATCTTGTGCACAGCTTTCTCATGTTCAAATTTTCAGTTAATACGCGATGCTCCTCACTTTTTGTATTGCTTACTATGTCAGCTATTTCCTGTTGACGATAATCCAGTACCACGTTGTGAATTTTCCTCAACAGTCCTTTCCTTTTCCTTATTTGGTCGACCACTGAGATGCTGATCTCGTTTCAATCTTGCTACCCAATATTTTACTGTTGATAACGAAGGAGCTAGTTCAGCTTTTACATTGGTTGGTTTAACGCCTTTCAAATAGAAGTATTGTATCACATAACGATGACCAATTTTTTCCATGATCAAGGTAATATCAGACGATTCACTTTTTAATCATTTCTGTGTTTCATTCAGCATCTTTCATTAAGAATGAAACGTCTAGGCAATAAATGAATCAAAAGTGATGAATGCATATAATAGTGAACCAATCCAGTGGCGATGTTGGATTTCGGCATTCGGCATCAATCACTCGCACTTGGAATGAACGAAAAATGAAACGTATGAATACGAAGAGAACGTTTACTCGAGTTCGTTTGAGGAAATGAGCGAATAAAGTTCATTTTTTTGTCACTTTGTGTGTGTCTTGTGAGCGTCGAAAGAAGAAAAAAGGAAACATTCACTTAGGTAAATGAAAAGTGAACCGTCTGATGTCACCTTTACAAATTAAGTGAAAACGTTTACTATTGATGACGAATATAACGTGGCGTCTTCAAACTTGGAATATATACTGTATAAATTGTGTACTTTCAAATACACATTCAAGCAACTATCGCCATTTCTAGATCAGACAAGGTACTTCTGGGACCATCCTCGTACAATAGAACTTGATTCATTCTCAGTAAGTGGCTATCGTACTTTTTCTGTCCTTCTCAAGCTTTCGTTATACAAGACAGATTAAAATAAACATTGTTTACACTAATTATATAGCATGTCTCGAGTTGTTTAGCGACATGTTCCAAGGGATCGATTTTTGATCTATCTCTTCGTTTTTCTCGTATTCCCTTCTGAGCGACAGATTATTGGAGCTTTAATTTTCATTCTCTTTTTGTCTATTTTCCCATTTTCCCGATCATGTACTACTTTATTCACTTGTATTGTTTTTCCTGCTTTTTCTCTTTCATGTGCTACTTATTGTAACCAAATTTTCGTGTTCCATCCATTCCTTCTGCCATTTTTATGCTTTGTAGTATTCATATTCGGTAAATCAATGTCAATTTTTTGTATCTTCATTACAAATCTTCTACTTCCATTCTTAGATCTTCATCCATCTACCATCTACCTTCTCTTCCATTTTCTTAAATGTATCTGCCACTTTTACTATATCGTTTGCATATACTTACTAATCCGTCTATTATCACCGGTTTCTGTAGCCAGTTATTTTCTCCAGTTTATAGTTCTTCATCATCATTTCTATAAGTAAGAATAGAAAAGGAGTTGTTTTACTTCCATCTCCATCCCAAACTCCATCGATCCTCTAGCTTTTTATATATTCCTTTCTTTATATTTATTATTTCTCTGGGGATTTTTATTTTGTTAATTCCATCTTATACCATTTTTCTGTCTATTCCATTGAAAGCAGCTTTTTGATTTGAAAATATTTAATTCGATTTCATATATTTTGAGTACGATTTGTTCATCTGGTGTGGGATTTGTTTCAGTATGTCTCGAGTAAATCTTTTCATATGGTGCAGGACTTCGTGTATTTCCATGAGTTGCAGGGTTTGATTTGGAATGTATTGAGTGGAATCTTTCCATATCGTGCTATTCAGCTAGGTTATACTGAAAATGTCTCGTGGTGTGTTGTATTTTCGCAGTTGTATGACGAAACACTAAAATAAAACAGAGAGACTAGAAAAAGTTACAGCCACAACTGTATTTTTCCCTGCTGACGGTAGATTGATGAACAACTGCTCCAGATTACAGGTAAACTTAAAGAAATCTGACTAAGGTATAATAATATGGTTCACACGATTATTATTATGTTTTGTAATTTATACAGGATACTTAATAACTCTGAATAACTATTGAAAAAATTAACGATAGATCGAAAATGAATTCAATTAATTGCACTCTAGGCTAAATTTATTTAATTTAGTGAATAAATTAAAATTTCCAGCGGGTGGCGAATTGATGTCGGACGTAAATATTTATATTCTTCTATTATAGAGGATAAAGGCCGAGTTATTACCACAAAACTTTTGTTTCGCTAATAAAACAAAAGCCAACCTAAACCGACAAAACTCACATAGCAGTCTGGCAAACATCATGAAGGAGTTTAAAAGATCCTAATTACGATAATAACTTGAAATATGTCGCAAGTTGAACAACATTTTCCTTGTGAGTGAACTTTCGCAATACGTAGGGGAAATACGAGCAATATACTCGAAAAAATATTTTGGAGTAAAGATAATGTGCTTTTTCATACAATTCCAACTTCATCATAATGCAATCTTTATAATTTGTAATAACCCCATTTTAAAGTCTATTGGAAATGACCAAAACTCATCGAAAAGGACAATATCATTAGAAAGTTCATGGTTCATATATTGAATAAGATAATAAGTATAAATGTATGAGCTCGAAAGAAAGTCTGTCGTATTATTTAATACCCACACATCGTACAATAAACAAATCAAACGATAATTTCCTAGAGCCATTCAAATACATCAGCAATTTATTTCTGTAGTTAAATTGGGATAGTGAATTCACAATGAGCGAATTAGACAAATATTTCGATTACCTACGATTTTTTATATCGTATTACTATTCAACTGAAGTTATAAATTTTTCTTTGTCGAAAACTCGGAATGCCTCGCGACTTTCCATTTCGCTATCGGGATCTTTCATCAGAAAAGTGGATTGTTCATTTACCGACAATATCTACTTCATAAATCATATTATAAAATTGTGATAATTCTATTTAATTAAGTGGGTACAGTTGTAGCAAAATGTTTTGTTGATTAGAACATATTCGAATTACAGTGGATTCAACTAATTGTTATCGCTAGGGATTCGGATAATCGAATGTATTAAGAAAACACTTGTGAGATAAAAGAAGTTTAATAATAGTAATATTGATTAATAAATAATAATATTATTAATCGAAAATAATAATTAATTTAATAATAAGTTTAATTTTGCTTAAAATATTTGGCAATTGGCATTTTATGTAAGCTTCTTTTTCTCTTCATTGCTGCTATATCACGAATTCGTTTCAGCTGTACTAAACTCACAGTATCAGTTCCTGTTTGTTTTTCAAACCATTTGAGAGCTGAAGTGCTTCATCATGAGATGGTCCTACATCATTTTCCACACGTCTAGATTTTCTTCTGTATCATCTTATAGCATTTCCTCTTGTTAATTTATCTGCAATATGTTTTCTACGATTTCTTCAGCCGACTTAATCTGAAAACCTTGATCATTACTGTCAAAAGTGACCCACTTTTTGATATCATCATCATCACTATCCTGGCATATTTGTATCTTTTACATTAACTCGTAGCTTGGCTCAATATCACTTAAATATTTAATTGGTAGTCCGGATAATCGCGAATCCGTATAAATGAGGGCCGGATAATCGAGTTTCTACCGTATACAGATCCAATTGAACTTTTAGTTTATAATATGTAAACTTGATAAACTCTTCATAAAACTACCGGATTTTTTTAATCGAGATGGTAGTAATAGGTTTAGCTCACATCAATTGAAATGAGCCGTAAACTCATAGATGCTCTGATTGAGGTAGCTCCACACGTAAAAGTCCATTCGAGATAAATAGGAGGAAATTTCGGCCAATCCAAGGACCGGGAAAGTAACTAGCCTTTTTAATAAATGGAAATAAAACTATTTTTTCAGTGTTTATTCTTCGGTTGTGCTTATAACTGATCTTTGGTTGGATTTTTTTTTATATAAGAAATTGTTCTTATGCATATATTGAATAAAAACTCTATTAGTAGTTAACGCGTACTCGCCCGAGTAGATATTTTCGAGAGAATCTTAATATTAGCGATATTTATTATATGACCACAAATGAAGCTTATTACTGTTTTCTACTGGTTTGAAGCTATAGACATCAAATTATGTTTGTAATTCATCCAGATCTACAAATTCAAATATACTCTGATCTCAATCTTTCGAAAGTACGAGGGCTGCTACTTGTTTTGAGATATGGCAACACTGACATGAATATGTCAAATCTGATTCTACCATCATGAAGATTGACATTTTTAATGGTGAAAGCACGCAGAACGTGTTCTCATACGAGTACTATTCGATTTGTTTACATATACTTGAAACATTCATTCAAAAAATGGAATGAAATCCCGTAAACTGATATTGCAAGATCCATATATCGTGAGATAGAGGCTTACTTAAGTCCAAAGATATCTTCGCGTTTAATTTGACGCTCAAAAAAAGCTCGTGTCGATTGGTACGTCTATAAGATCATGACAGGTGACGAATCATATCATTTCCTGTTTTTCGAAATAACCGGATATGTCGCAATCATTCTATCGAAGCAAACTAGAACGTTCAATTTCGAGAAATGTTCGAAAAAATCAGGGAAACCAATCGTAGAAGACGAATCATTCTTCATCACTACAGTGCGAGCTCTCACAGATAAGTTCAAACAAAAACGTTTTTGAACAGTCTAAACATCGAATTGTTTCTTTTTATTCCCGCAGATCAAAAATATATTGCGAGGTCAACGTTTTTGTACACGTGAAAAAGCTGTTGATGTCTTCAAATCGTATGCCTTGAAGGTACCTCAATCGGAATGGTTCAAGTGGATACAAAAGTGTATTGGTCTTAATAGGGAATAGAAAACTTAAGCAGCAACACTCGTTTATGCAGTCATCAATTCCACAAAGTAATCATACTGTCCTAATCAACAATGTTATTATGAATATTATAGTTTGAGACCTAAGCTAATAATATGTTTATTAAATGCTCTATTCTATCACTATTTTAATTGTCATCAATAACAAAAATGTGGTGAACGAGGAAAAAGACAAAGTTGAAGTCAAAGTAGACGATATAGAAGATAGAGGAAATAGAACAAAGTGAAGAGTAAATTGGAGGAAAGACGCGAAAAAAGATATGATAGAAGTCGTGGAGGCCTAAAAAATGCAGAAGGGTGAAACTATCAACTATATTTTATAATTTATCATTATTACCTCACACTTTTCGAAGATGGAATATTGACAATGTGGTATGCTATGAGCAACGAAAATTTCATATGAGGTTAATACAATTTATACGTCTTTCTATGATGAATTTTAAACTTTTCAATCGGTTTTTATTTCTACTAGTATTATTATTATTATTGAGCTAGCATACGTTGAAAACAGTGTATTGAATACAATACTCCCTATGGGGCAGTGTTACTCCAGGTTCCCCTATAGACACGGGTACGTGCGACTTAAGATTCCCTCAACTGTATCGTGAAAAATTTGAACATCGAACGAACAACAGGGGTCGAAAGCAACATTTAAATAATTCCAAATCAACATGGAATATCAAAAAGTGATTAAGAACATAACATCGAGACCCATTAAATATTCATGGGCTTGGGTATAAATAAAAATATATCTATTTCGTCTGCTAGTAGGTACACTGTAAAATGTGTTGATGAAACAATCAATGAATAACAGACAGAAAAGCTCTTTTTTTCAAAATTAGAAATTCTTAATGAATATTATTTATCTATCTACAATATTTTATGAAGTATATTTTCGGAAATTCATATTTCAATTGGAAAATATTTAATTTTTGGATTTCATCTTTTTAGAAAATTGCTTAAAGTTAAACTTCTCATATGATCTCAATTCTTATGGAAAAGCAGCTTTAATGAAGTTGGTGGTTTTATTAAGATCCATCACAATGTTCAGCCTCATCTAAAACTCATGCATCTGATGCTTGGTTATCTTTTTGGTTCCTTCTAGTCATATTTGCATTGGCATCATGCTTGTTATAGTCCTACTATGTTTTCTCAGTAGTTCAATCACTCTTTTTCCCTATTTATTTGAATATTTCATCTGATTTTTCACTTGTTTATCAGCTCTCTCTTTTCCTTCTACTCCAGAGTGGCCTGTTATTCCGGTATGGTACAATCAAAACAAAGAATATTAGAAATTGTATTGATAGAATTTAACATTTCTATAAGCTTATACCTTAGTTTGACTTCTGATTTTAAAAAATTATGAAATATGAATTAGCAAATAAATAAGAAGAGAATATTATACAAAGAAAAAGTCATAAAGTAACTCGATTTATCAGTTAGTAGACAAATAAGATAAAGACGAATATTTCCAAGTACAATTTGAGACTTTAAAGCGTTTCAAAGGAGGTAAATTCTTAAAATTATTATGAAAATTAAGAAAAAAATAAATTTGGTTGTTCTCATTGTAAAATAGCTGAAAGAAAGTAAATAAACCAAGACATTTTTATTGTTTGGAACAGAGCTCTTGGGGATTTGGGAGAAACGTTTTCCCAGTCCCCGTCTGCTAGAACCTGACCTCAAGACTTACTTTAAAACGAAACCAGTGTAGAATGAGGTACCACATCTATTCTGTAGTGATGCATATTGTAGATATATGAGGAAATATGTCATAAAAAAAATTTAAATTATTCTTAAAGACAATATTTGCGATTTTCTATTACATTCTAGCTATAGTGTATATTTTAAAAAACTTTTCACTCTTAATTTTTTGATGGGGCACGAAGGGCGCACATTTAGAAAACATTTCGTGCCTCTAGCGCACACAACCTGTGTCAAATAAATCCGAAAGATCGTTCGAAGAGCCCTCAATAATTATTACGATCGAGAGAAAACGAAAAGCCATCATCAAAATCTAAGATTTTCTAAATTGAGCAAATGTTCAATATTATATAAAATTTATGAACAAAAACTGATAGAAAAACTTTTGCATTTTTGGTTCAAAATAATTAAAAAATTGCGTATTCCGAATTTTCCACCAAAAAGCCTTTTAATTTAAGAATGGTTAGGTTGGGTTAGGTTATGTTAGGTTAGATTAGGAGACGAAGGCCCAGTGGACAAAAACATTGATTAAAGACATAAGAAGCTGGGTCATGTGTAAACACAGAACCACTTCTTACTACATCACGCAGGTTCTGACGGGGCATGGTTCGTTCGGAACCTTCACTAAAAGAATCCGTAAAACCGAGGATGACACATGTAAAACATGTGGGTAAAGGGACGACCCGGCCCATGTCCTCTACGAATGTGCGAGATGGGGTGAGGAGAGAACCAGACTGAAAGAACAACTAGGAAGTGACTTGCCTACGGCAACCGAGATCATAGGGAAAATGTTGGAGGACAAAGCAACCTGGAACGCGGTAACGACGTACATGACCGTAGTAATGAACAGAAAGGAAAAAGAGGATAGAAACTCTCAGGGATAGTAATAGAATAAGGAAAGGGATTTTCAAAGGGGATGTGCGCTGATGTAATGACAACTTGTTGTCCTCCCGGCGCACGCAAATCCCCAGGGATGCGTAAACAAGGAGGGTGGTTTAGTGGGTGAGAGTCCCACACAAACTCACAGCATTGCACCCGCCCGCATTAGCAGCTTCCACCCTACCTTGGGGGCAAAAAAAAAAGGTTAGGAGACTATGACTATAATCGCATTGATGAGAAAGTATTAACTCTTTGTAACTCTGATGTTAACTCTTTTATAATTTTATTTATTTTTCTTGAGGTAATAAACTTTTCAAGCTTAAGACAGGGATTGAAGATACCGTCTTTATACCCGCAAATGTTCGCTCGCATCCAATTTTTTTACAGCGTAGTTCATCGTAATTAATAAAATATTGCCATTAAAATGTAATTCATTAGCATTTATATATTTGTGTTTATCTGTAGATTTAACATATGATGCCAGTCATTGTTGTTTAATTGGATAGAATTTCGGATCGTACAATCGTTAGCAAGTTTGAAAAAACGTCGGACATTATGAAAATTATGTAAAGATCGACCAGATTGATAGTATCACTTCGAAAACAAAAAAAGATAAAATTTTTGTTTTGTTACGCCATGTCTTTGTTTTCCAACCATACAACTTCCTCGCCCTGTTGAAATCTACTTAATGACTCAATTTGAAAAAGAGCAATGATGGTGGGAAAATGTAAATTTTTTACTTGAAACAAAGATTCTATTTGAATACAACGCAATCTCAAACATACCACCGACAACATGATATGATATTTTTATATTAATTTTTTAACGTACTACTGAAAATCGGTATAAATCTCATACGACAAAAGAAATCTTCATCTTTCACTTATTAGTATTCTGGTAACAACCCAAAATTCCATAAATTCCATACGGTACCTGAATGCCGGTACCAATCTACAGCGAAATTCTAACCCTCGTCGTCTTCTGACACCAAGTAATATAATAAAAAAAATCATCTCGGTGTTCCATCACCGAGAGCGGTTTCGGCGACTTTTTTAATTGTTAAGTAAGTTCACTTTTCAATCCTACTTCTGACACATGTCATGTAGCGGAGATGGCCAGCAGAGGTAATACGTGTTACGTAAACGTTGGCCGCGGCAATAGGCCGGTTATGGATAATGTTTTTTTTTTGTTTTCTCTCAATGTTGTCAGGAAATCGTTCGAAAAAAAGACAAGGAATTAGTTATAAATATTTCTTGGTTTCGTGTATCAATAACTACGGAGAGAAACTGTTGATCACACCCAGGACGGATCCTAGAATGTTGACCGCACGCGTGCAAAGACTTTCTTCCTATTTGTTTCAATATTATATTAGTGTTGATTTCACATACAGTTTCTAGTACCCAAGAACATATTCTAGCACCTTTTTTACTAGTTCATCCTCTCTCTACCTAATTCTCTAATAATTTCTAAATATAAATATTCCACAAGTTTATAGAGTAATGAAATTAATAAATATTTTTAATTTCAATGGAATTTTATTCGGGCAATCAATTGTCTCTTGTTTATTAAACTAGACACAAGACTTCACATACCCTAAAGAAAATAATCCAAATGGTTCAAATTACGCGATTTTGTGGCCAATTAATTGGACCATCATGAGAAATTATTTCTTCGAGTAGGTAAATTTGATATTAACTAATTGGACAAACCGAAATAAACAAGAAGCAGCCACCAGCTGCTAAATGTATCAATAAATAAAGCAGTATTCCTAACTTAAACCTATGAGTCTCTATAAAAAATGTTGTATATATATATATATATATATATATATATATCTTCTTATTTATGTAAAAAGTAAGGACAAGAGGGTGAACCCTTGATAGCTGATTCCACAGGTTTGCACTTCTCCAAAGAAATTAAGTTCTGGGCGTCTGCAGACGAACTCGGTATTCGTGATCCATGTCTGTCTTTCGATTAGGATCTGTAAAAATTTCTCTAGGCGTGATTATGTTGGACATATCGTTTCCCATGGTACTATCAGTAAAACAGATCCAGGTCGTCGACCTTTCTTCTATGCTCTAAGCAGTCCAAGTTTCTGGTCAACTCTGAATCGCCTATAAGTCAAACTTCTCTCTTCTGTATTGAATCCAGAATCTTCAGGACATCCTTGAGAGTAAAGTTCCAAATGTGCGAGCAATAATCCAAAGATGGATAAATCTGAGCCTTGTAGATAATTAGAAAGTGCTGTGGAATATACAGCTTGGTCTTATAGAGAGTTCCGGGTTGTTGTGGAGCTGCCTTAGCTAATTCGGCCACGTGACTATATTACGCCCAACTTCAATACTCAATACTGGACTAAATCTTGAGTAAGCAATCGGACGATAGTTATTAGGAACCGTTTTTTCTAATGCTTTTGGTTGAATCCGAACAATTTCCAAATCTGCAGGGAAGAGATCTCTTTTAAATGATAGAGAAAAGAATTTGAATAGCGGACTTGTTAGTTCAGCTACGCAGTTCCTCAAAACGATTGTTGGCATTCCATCTGGGCCAGTCGCTTTATTGGTGTTCAAGCTTTTGAGAAGATTTACCACAATTTGGGATCGAAGTTCTATTTCTGGCATATATGCATCAGCTTTTTTACGTTCACTGCGATTGACCCATATTTTCCATTCAATGGTGGGATTTTTGGCTGCTTTGTTACAAACCAGAAAGATCTTGATTCATTTGGGCAATTCAGAAGTTTTTCACTTCCTCATTATATTGTGCAGCTATTTCTCGAGACAACAAAGCTTATACGATTTTCGGCACTATGATTTGAGCGCCATTTGCGATAATCAGCTTTTTGTTGTTGACTACTCAACTGCAGTTGTTATCTTTTCATCTATGATTTCCTTCTAGTATATAAGGGTTAAGTGTTTTTAACCAAGACATTTTCTATATTCTATCAGTGCGTTATTTTTCCTATTTTAACTTTATGATCAATGCCGGCGGCAGGTCAAAAAGGATAACTTTCCGCAGCCAATCACTCCTACTAACACGCAGAGCGCTTGGACTAGAACTGAGTGTTGGATAGGATTGGCTACAGTAGCCTGCAGCCTGTAATATTTTCCGGACAAATCTTCTACTAAGTTTATTTCTATTTATTGGGCGAAAAGTTCATTTTTATTTTCACTATCTTCATACTGCGAATTTCTTTTACTTCAGCTTAGTTCTCCAAGTGGTCTGTTTCAATCCCCGTATAGTATTTATTTATTAAAGTATTTAATACTATTAAAACAACATTTTTCGTCTTAGTTCCGATAAATTTGAAAGTTTTACTATTTTTCAAACGATAGTTTTTTTCATTTTACTTCAATATATACTAGGTATACAAAAAAGCATTTCTATTGAATATTCCATCATAAATCGTCTTAAAACTCCAATTTTTTCGTGAAACTAATGTGTCTAAATACGCTTAAATACTTTTATATGACCAAACTATAAACATTTCCGACATGTTCTCGTCATCGCGACTCCTCGTCATTCGTCAATTCGAGCGACCAAACACAACGACATTCACCAACAGAAAACAAAAGACACTTCCTACTACTTCGTGGTTTGACCTATAACCGAAACAATTGAATGAGAAACGGTTGAGTATGAGAATTTTTCGGCACCTGACTGAAGTCGTAGGGTTAGATGAAGAAGGCAGGTTTTTTAACATGTATATGCCATATGGCTGGTACTTACGGGGGTGATAGTTCGCCCTTAAACCAAAATGTGTACACAAAGCTCGGCGATTGAATATAGAAGTTAACGGACATATTAATTGGTTAAAATAATATTGATTTATTCGATTATTATTTCGAATTCCTATCAATTATTATTATTAATAACAACCCTTTATTATATATATATATATATATATATATATATATATATATATATATATATATATATATATATAACAATCTTTTATTTATGCCAAATTTTATAATATATATTTAGTCTATTTTACATTATCAATTGTTGAATCCAACTGAACTTATCCACCGAGATTTCTATACAAGTTTATATATAAATATAGATTCTCGCAGTTTTTCCCGAAATTCAGTTTCTAAAACCCATAATTACCCATAAAAAGGAAACTTGTTAATTCAAAATTTGGAGCGCCATCCTTTGACTTTATTTTCTGTGTTTCAATTACTATATTTTTCTAATCCCTTACCGTAGCTTAAACTCGATTATAAATTACATACTATACAGGAATACTACCTTTTTTCATGATTTTATCACAAACGTTTGATTTTCAGATTGTTCTCCACAATTTTAGTAAAAGACTATTAGTTCATGAAGGCGTTAACTCACTTTTCTACCATAGGTGGTACAGGCCCGAGGCCCCGAAGAAGTTGAAAGCTGTATTATGTCATCCCTATAAAACATTCATTTCCAAAGTGACCATTTAGTAGCCTGGATCGATTCTGCAGGACAAAATAATAACTTTCATATAGTTTGTTTATAGCATTATCTTGTACGCCATGGAATTCTTAGGACTGTTTCCCATAAATTGCCAGTTTGCCACAACTTTATTCATATTGACAGAGAGTTTGGATCAGGCAGGAAAGTTATATGAAAAGCTCAAAATATTTATACAGTTGATCAATACACGCCGTTAATAAAGGAAGATGAAAAAAATTCAGTTGTATAACTAGAATGAAACATAAATTTATTGATCTAAAAGAATTGCCTTGAAAGCTCAGTTTTCTTGAAAAAGAGAAAAATAGCGCGAGAGAAAAGTCTTTCTCATAATGTAAGATGGATTGGAGCTTATATCGATCTGAAAGTATTACCTATTTTTTTATAAATAAATCAACTTTGACTTCAGTTTGACTAGAAAAAATCGCAAAATTGTTGAAAAGTAACCTAACACCTTCATGCATTAAATCCTTCATCAGTTTCAGTCCAACGGAAATTTTGAATTTCTTGAGAGATCTTACTCAATTTAGAATTTCGATTTTTTTAAAGTTTCAGTGAACTGTAGACCCGAGTAAATGATTCTGATTGATTCTTCCACGCATTCCCGAGATAAAGGATCTGGGAGAAACCTTGGAGAAACAAAGCCAGTGATTGAATCTACGTAGCATGAGTCGCATTCCCATGAGATCGTTGTCCCTTCTTGTCATAAATAAACACTGGACATCGCTACAACAATAATCTACTAGCTGACTCCTTCAATCTTCTCTCTGAGACCAAAGATGTTTTCTTTGATTTTTACATCACTTAATATTGAAATAATTTCTCTCGATAGTTTGAAAACTTATCAAGGGTTTGGTTTGTATCTAAAAAAGTTAACTATAACTTTGATGCTACAATTTTTGCTTTTATTTGTGAGAAATTAAGATCGCAAACCTCAATTGGTTCAATATAGTTGATATCAAAAGTTGATAGCTTCTTCTTTTTCTTCTACACTATAGTCTATTACAGAGAGGTATAGAATAATAAAATGGGGAATTCCGTCCAGTTCGGCTCAACTTCGGTCTCGGTCATAAATGTAGGTCTTGAAATAGTATTGTTTGCAATATTAAAATTTCAATTAATCGCGTAGGAGAATTGGGAAAGTATGTTTTCCGGCCTGAAGTGTTTAACCGTTTAACCTTCTATTAGTGCCTCTGCCTAATTTCAACCCTATTTCATAAAATTCTTTCCTTTTTACGAGTATCCTACCGGCACACTATTTTCAGTGTTTGTGAATGGATAACAATATGCTAAACCCATAAATTGACCCCAACCTGTACTTGATAAAAAGAACGAATTTTACAATGAAATCAATGCCAAACTATAAAAGTGGCTTCAATATTCGTTGGGTCACTTTGCGTACCTAATGAGATTTTATTACTCTACACCTTTCTAAAATAAACTATAGTTAAACCGTTTTCGTTGTTCAATATCAACTAATGTAAATATGGAGCAGGAACATCTTTTTTGAATTTTCATTTATTCTCGTTACGCAATATAGATTACTTATATTTTGAGGCAATGGCTTATCCTGGTTTTTCAAAAACCAAATTAACGATGACAGAAAAATCATCCTATATCTTTCAAAGTAGAGCTACTCGTAACTTATATATAAAATTTTTTCTTATTTACGCCATTTTCTTAACAGCGCGTATTGTACAATTATTTTCTTAATAGAAATTGGGTATTTCGTACAAAAAGGACATATGAATCTGCTGAAGTCGATAACAGAAAATATTGAACGAATTATATCTAAAAATAATTTCGAACCAACACTTATGTTTGATTTGACTCAGCACTTTAGATCAGAAATAAATAATATCTTGATCAAAATACGAATTAACGGACCACTAAGATCCCTCATTTTATATTATATTTTCCTAACTAAAGCTACATCGTTGGTGGATCGTCGATCTCAGATTACTTACAGATAAACGGACCAGTCGCATTCGGATAAACACGCGGTGTCTTGACATGAATATCATTCTTTAATCGCGGATGCATCGTTTTGTGATGCGAGAATTATGGGGGGCTCTGATCACGATACGATGAGCCTTAGGAGACAGTGTCGGTAGGTTTCATTTTTATGACCGGGATGTGACGATTTTTCGAATATCAACTAATTAGAAAACACTAATAGATGTTTATATTATTTTGTTGTAAAGATTTATCCTTCAATACCTATACACAAATAAAAGATACAATTTCTATTCATCTTTTGCCATAGTTTCCATTTTAGTCTATCATTAAGTATGTCTCTTCATTCCTTCGCTCCTTTCTTCTTAAAATCCATTGTAACAGCACCTAATCGTCCTTCGCTTTTTTATTTTCTCTGTAATGGTATGTCTTCCTACTGTAATTCTTCTTCATTATTCAGTTTTCTAGATTCTCTATCGTTCAGTTTTCCATTTTTGGTTTCATTAAATGATGACTAATCTGTTACGTTATACTTATTATCAATTTTTTCTCTAAGCTATCAAAACTATTGACTCTCTCAGTTTCTTGCCAGGCTGTTTGTTTTATTCTATCCTCTTGATTGTTTCTTGTTCCTTCATAAAAACTTTAACTGTAGTCTAGTTTTCTGTATCATCGCGAAAGCTCTGAATCTTTCCACTAGGTGTTTGTAGAGAATACTGTTCACATAAAAGCACAGCCTCATACCAACTAACCAAGTTTTCTATTTTGGTGTTTCCTGTCTGTTAAGTAGGAATGGAAGAATCTTCAAGAGGTCCACCGCTTTCCCACTCCAGCAATTGGGAATGACTTATAGTGTCAAAGGCGTTTGCTAGATAAAATAAGATACAGAGTTAGGGTTTACCTTTTTCAAACAAGTCACAAGTTACTTATATAGCTTCTTTTTTAAAATAGACCCTTATACCGAACGGTATATTGGTATAATCTGTGAAGAACGAAGACTTGTCTCTTGTAGAGAATTCAAAAAACCCAAGTGTATAGGCATGCACTAATTTTATTGGAAGCGTTGATGACTTGGAAGAGCCTACTCTTATCTGATTTACGTATATTATCGTGCATATATTAAAGCCGAATGGGTTTTACCCTAATAGGGGTGAATAGGGTCCGGATTATGAATCTCTCTCTCCGTAAAACATTTCACTACAATTGTGCTACTTATTGTCTAGACCGATACCAACTTGGCAAATCAATACTCCAGCCTGTATCATCCTCAACAAATACTCTAACATTATCAAATTTACGCTGATTAGCATACTCGAAGTGCCCCAATTACCTTCACATTTACATTGTCACTTTAAAAAGTCGCAGTAGCTGTAGTGACAACAACCTCGACAGCAGAAGTATATTAAGCCTTAATCCTCATAAATGCATTTGACACAAATAGCTACTTCATTGTTTCGGATTCCCTCAGCGCCCTAAAAGATAAACAAACCACGTTACCTGCGTTAACTATAAATCGACGAGACCAAGTACTCGACTACACATTGGCCACATCCGGTTATCTCATCATCAAGGATTCTAAACTGAAATGCAGCTACTGCAATGAAATACTTTCTTTGAAGCACTTACTTACAGGCCTAACTTTCTCCTGGCGAACTACTAGACCTTCCAGGATCCTCATGTGAAGTGCGTAAGTGTAGGAGTGTTTAAAAATCGATGGGTGCTCCAAGATTCGTATAAATTTGAATTAATCGTAAGTCCAAAACATTATTTGTAAATATCAATGAAGCTAATGTCTCCACGCGGTCCAAATAACAAAAAAAACATTCTAGAGGTATTTTATGGATAGGTTCTCATAGGCTTCAGTTGAAAAATGTTTTATCAACTCGTACATAAAGACAAGAATAATTTTTTCTACAACTCAAAATCCACATCCTGAATATTATTAATGTATTTAACAACTATCATTTTAAAAAGTCTAATTACTAATTTACTATTACCTATTTTATAGTGGAATTTTTCGCAAGAATTGGGTAACATAATTTGAATAATTCGTTTTCCAAACTGTTACTATAGTTAATATTATTTATATCAGCTGTCTAGGATTATTTCAAAAGACATATAAAATTTCGTCTTTAAGAAAGACAAATTTCCTAGCGAATGTCAACATTTCCGTTATATTATAATGTTATATCAAAACCTATTAAATTCATGAAAATTTACATACGTAATTTATAAGACAACATTACTTTACATTATTATCTGTTCAGTCGTTGTCATTAAAATCATTAGTTGAAAACTGAATGATTTATGAACGGTTGTTAATTTGGTTGATTTTTTCTTTGATTCTACCAGCCAACTTTCCTAGTTACATTAATTAAATTGTTCCAATATGTGAAATACATTTTTTCAAGACGTCTATTAATATTCAGTGTCATTTTTGTTAATATAGAAAACAATTAATCATATGGTGTGTAGAGGTGTAAGCTTGAAACATTATTAAATAATTGAGGACGTTTTTAAGAGCTTGTTAAGCTAAAGAATATTAAATTATCGCCTAGTCGTTAAGATTATTTTAGAATATTAATAAATTTCATCGACCTTTCGACTGATTATTTGGATATTGAACATAAACTGTGTAAAACGACAGAATGCCAGCTTGTTTGGTTGGGAAGCCAGCTCACAATCATCCACATCATTCCACGTCACTGCCAATAAGATGTAAATGTCTAAGGATCTTTACTTAAAACCTGACACCAATTCACATATTTATATAATAAATTACAAGAGTTATAATTCGGAATAAAGTCAATAGTTCTTACTAATGTTCAAACTGTCTTTTTCATTTCAGTGTTCACAGTTTATTTCGCTTCAGAGTGTGTCAAGATACAGCGAAGGAAATACTTGAATATTGGTTATTTGTTCTACGTATTTAAATAATTTTCCTTATCAAAATATCTGATGATCTTTTGCTGAATGGTTTCCCTAACGTAAACCATTTAGACGCAGTATTACGTTTGTTTACCACTTTTTTGTTATTTTCGGGGAAAAAAATGGGGTTTTAGTCTTGAATACGACTTCTATTTGTATCGTAATTGTCGAATTTATAAACCTAGGACATTGATAATTGTTCGAAAAAATTTTATAACAGATTTTGGAAGCTTGTGGCTTAAATATATGCCTAGAAGGAACAAGCTTAAGAAGGTTGTCATAAAATTGAACATTTATCAATGTTTATTTGTATAGAAAATTTTTTGCTTATCATAGAAAAAATACAGAGCAATACAATTCATTTAAAAAACAAAATAACAATTAGAAAAGTTGAGTGAGGATCCAGACGTGTTAGTTTCTATAAATGATATATTTCCAATACGTATACTGTTAATAATTTGTTTAACATGTTCTTCGTCAATATCCAAGTAGGGTTTTGTAGAGTTGGCATTGTTGTGTTCTGGTTCTTGTACACAACTTTTGGGCAATCAACTAACCGCGGTCGATCTATTGGAGTGATAAGTAATTTTGTTTCCTTGGTATTCAAACCAATCATTTCGGTAGACGATTTTGTCCAATATTTTTTCCAAAGGTATATTATCATATCAGTAATCATTTTCCAGTGACGATTTATTCGTAGGAATAATTTATTGATTTCAATATATGGGCCCATTTTGACATCAATTTTTTCAATAATCTGACAGGACAAACAGTGCTGTCGTTTTTTTCTATTTAAAATCTACTTCCAGTACACATTCTTGAATCATCTTGGCAAGTTTTGTTGAATATAGGGTTATATTCAACTCGGTTTGTTACAGAACCATCGTTGTTTGATTCGATACAAAAAAATCAGTCAAGCAGGCTTCCCCACTTTGCCAAGCTAATTCTACCACAGTTATGTGCTGGAATTTCCGTTCCAGTCCTTCAGGGTAATTATCATTCCTTAAATTTATCATTTCTGTTATTTCTACGGAACTTGATGGTGTCGTACTTTGTTTCCTTTCACATGGATCTGATTGCAGTTTTCGTCGTATAGAATTGCGGACAGCTCGCGCTTGTTGAAATACAACATTTTTTCTTGTGGCAGTTTATTTGTTAGGTTCGACTTGCTTTTGACCGTAGTTTCTTTAAGCTCTGTACTATCTCTTCTTCTCATGTTCACAGTCCAATTGTTTCTACTGTGAATGGTATTGTTTCGTATGATGGATTCCATATCTTTATATATTAAAAAAATTGATGATTTCCATTCCGAGTCCGTTCAGGCGTTCTACCCAACCGATTTGCTTAATTTTTTTTTCAATGAAAGGTATTGATGCACAGATCAGCCATCAACCATCGGATTTCATCTAATTTTCACCATTCTGAAGTTATACTCAAATGCGATTTCCCCCTTTACATTACTTATGGGAGTTTTTCACATACGCACGTTCTATCCTCAATATCTCAGGTTCTATTCAAGATAGAGACTTCGTTTTGGTTTAAAAACACTCACTAAAACACCTTCTTTCTTTTGAGTTTTTGAACACTTAAATCGGTTGAGTTGGAGAGGAGGTAGGCGCGGACACTCAATGTGGAGTTATGGATTTTTGTAGGTTTTTGGCAATTTTTCTACAATCAAAGATCTATATCTCAGGTTCTAATATAGCTACAGAGTTCGTTCTTTTCTATTATAATGATTTCTGATACTTATTTAATGGATTCGAGCGAAGCCGCGGGTAAAAGCTAGTTTCATTAATATTTTCGTCAGTATTATAACCAAACCGTGCCATTTGGAAATATTGATTATTTGGAATGTCAAAATTAAAATAAATCAATATGTTTCCATGGTAAGATGATAAAGTGAAAACAGCCCATGGGATCTATTTTCATTATAAAGTTATCTTCAATTAGATGACTTCAAATTTTGTTATTGATTTCATTGTTTGTAAACGTTTTATAACATATTTCGAAAACTTGCTGCTAGGTAATTTTTTTCCCATTTGAAGTAGTTGGGATTTAAATGAATTTACTTTCCTATTGAATTTCTACTAAAACTTTTTTTGTACAAGCTGAATAAACATTTTTCAAATTGTTTCAACTAAGAAATCTTCGTGTTATAAGAGGAAATTATTTGATATGAGCAAATTACTTTGAAAAAACTGATAAATTGCTTCATATATTTCATAATCCATCGTGAAACATCGACAACGTGAATGTTTCTTTGTTTGGAATAACCAGAAATCATACATGATCAAATCTTGTGAATATGTGGCATGTTTAATGAATGTTATATTTTTTTCATGTCAAAATCCAGCTTTTAGCTGAGTAGTGTGTCTAAAGTTTCTGATAAACATATATCTTGATCTTGATATATTTTTGATGTTTCAGCTTTTCGAAATTAGCAATCACCTATTTTCTATTCCTTCACTTTGAAGCCCCGTATCTCGGACATAAATACTTTCAGGATTCTCACATTAGTGTTCATAAAGAATCATAATTTTGTATTTCTCATATTAAAAAGCCCAAATTTTGATTATATTGATTGGATTTTTATTAAAAGTGTGAGTTCAAAAAAATTGTAACTCTGAAATTTTTTATCGAAAAATGTTAGTCGACTTCTCGTACATAAACATTATTTTCTATTTTTCAATTTTCTGCTTCAGAAGAAATTTAAGTACTGAACTATCTGCGGAGTGTATATTCCATCATCTGTTTTTGTTTTAGATGTACATAATTATTGAATATTTCTTACGTTTCCCGCGCGATTCTCACTCGCTCTATTTTTTGAAAATCGTTAACCTTCTTTTCTTTCTCAATGCTTGCAACAAGAATTCGAGAACCAGCACCAATATGGGCCTCGTCACCAAAAGATATCCGTACTTTTTTAGTATACCACCGAGTTTGTTTTCTTCACAAATTCCTATTTCGATGGCAAATCGTATATACCGCCAATAAAAGGGCAATCAGTAAGGATGGTGGTAATCAAAAATAGAGTGTTGACAGATCTAATATATAGAGGTCCTCCTACATTTCATCAAATTTGTTTGTCCTCATCTCCAAGCTCTAGTCCGATATTGACCGATTTTGATGTCACTAAAACTATAAAAAAGTAAGATAGTACCTACAAGATAAAAGTAGGAATCTATTGAGTTTATTATAATTTAATAGCTGCGTTTGTCCAGTTTTGTATATTCCTAAGATCCAATAACCCAAACGACTCTTCATACTCACTTTTATTGATTACTTTGATATGTGCAGGTATTGGTTTTTAATATTTATTCTGAACAATAAACTGAGGACCTACGAACTGTCAAACAAATTTTCATCCCTTATTTAAACCCGTTGAGTATGAAAAATCTAGAATTATGTTTTGGAAAGTAGAAAGAAGCCTACTTTCCCATTTCCCGGGTTTTAATTACAATACATAGTGAACAATTACATTGGCACCAGATTATTGATTAGATATAAGGATTACCAAAATTAATATAACTTAACATTATATTGAGTCATTTTTATATAAAATTATTTTCTGTTGCATCCAAAAGCGAAGAAACTCATTCAAACTGAGTATAATATCTACTATTTAATACTGAGAGGTAATTTGAACCATCTGCTTACCTTTCTGGTTAGACAATTATCATATTTCTTAAAACAATTTAAGAAAATGTTTGTTTCAAATTGTCTCGGTATTTTGTAACCGCAACGAATGCTGTTAACTTTGACTCGTTACGGCACATCTACTATCCGTTATTCTTTAATTTTGTTCATGTGAGATTATCTGCATCTAATGACAGGTTGACGAACTCTCTCATTAGAATGAAAAATTCTTGGAAATGTTAATTATGTTCGTAATGTGAAGTGTCCGCGTTTCAGAGTGCCCGTTTCAAGATGTAATATAACTAGATAAATGTTGAAGACAACTTACTTGAAAAGGTCTTAGATAATATTAGTGCAGTTCAATCAGCTCTACAAGAGAAACAGATAATATGAAACAACTAAGTGCTCGATTTCGACTTATTTCTAAGCACAGAGGAGTTAAGAAGTCTCGACAGACGCAGCTAGTGCAAAAGCGCTTCAGTGCTGTAGGACTTAGGGACTACAAACTTGATGATGGAATAATACAAATAAGAATCTAAAATAAACATATATAAGAGGAAATTATCAATACAAGTCGATTAGTTGAATAATCCACGTGGGATATACGAACGTGTTCCACGCTCTCTTTCCCAGACCAACGATGACCTTCATTATAGGCGCTATAATCTCAAACAATGGCGTGATTTAACTGGAGAAGAAAATATGTTTTCAATACAACGTAACCCTTAATATAGTGGTTAGATTCCAAGTAAATAGCTTTTTTCGTAAATATCCGCTATCAAAGTTAGGTAGTAAGTAATTAATATTTAAACTTATGTGAAATAAATGCAAAACTTGATGTTTTGTCAACACTACTTCAGTTTAGATGTTGACTTGACTGCTCGAGTCAGAATAACCAGATATAAAATGAGAAACATATTTTATCGGAAGGGCCAGGACTATGGTTAAGAATGCACAAACAATTTGGGCCTTTACCATCTACCAAATATTATTAAAGAACCGGTGTGAGTAGCAGAAGGTACACAACTGAATTTCAACTGAAAAAATAATAAATAAAGCTTGATCAGAAATTGGAATGATCGATCTCCTAGCTCGTCAGTTTACCCAAGAAAAGTTTTGTAGCGAATTTTCCTAGAATAAACTCACATCTGCATATAATCTCACACTTGATTCAGAAAAATTACGATCTGAGCTGTCTGTTATCTATTCAAGAAATCATTACAGGGCAATAAATGACCCACTATCGGTCCTAGAGACTAGAAAATTATGTAGCAACTCACATGACAAAAATAGAGACCAAACGTAAGCGAATCAAAGCAACTCTTAGAAATTCATGTGAAAGTGGGTTATCACACTCCCCAAGAAAATGCTTTGGTACACAAAGGCTTACAAACACCTGGACGGGGTGCTCTATATTCCACGTTAAGGGTCTCCGTCTTTTTCTGCGCTTTCCTCATCTTTGGTAGTTGGGCAGCTTTCTGCGGCTAGGATGAAATTTTTCATTGAGGTATTTCGCTATTTTTGTGGCCTTCGTTTACCTCGCCGCGAAATTCTCCGAATTATTAGACTTTAGCCACGGAGAAATCGACTTGGCTCGAAACAGCGGAGTGACTCTACCTAACGGAAATTAACAACGTTCGGAGATCCTTTTGCTGTGTCACCTGAGTCTAGTGACGTAAAATTAGGTTGTTTTGGTAATTGCTTGTTTTGTTTAATTGGAAGGTTTGAAATTATTTGCCGAATACGTAAACAACTTGGTATGATATGAGATTCATCTGGCTTGGTTAAGCAAATACCTGACACTGCACATTTACAAATTCTATATTTAGGATTTATTACGCGCAAAAGAATTGATTTCTCCTTATTTTTTCAATAATTCTCTTGTAGGTGCTTGGTTTTATCTTAGTTTTATTCAGCAAAATTTATAATATTAAACACATTACTTTTTTGAGTGTATCAACATCACACTTGGTATTTATTGTGATATTTACGAAACATTATATAGTATAAATAGATTTTTTATTGGAATTTCACATTAAATTTAAAAGAACTCAACATTTTAGACGGGTTTGTTGAATATTTATGAGAAAAAATGATATTCCTAGCATTCAAAATGTCCTGATATATATCCAACTCCGAACTTGTTCCCTGTGGAAAACAAGAGTTGTTGCTGAATAATCTGAAATCTGTGCATACCTAAACTGGTGAATCTCATTAAGGTAGTAACGTTATGCCATGTTTGTACAAGTCGGCTTATATCAAAGCTTGGCAAAAAAAATTAAATGAGAATCTGATCGCTTCTTATGCGAAAAAATAATAAAAAAAATTCTAAACCTGTAATTGCCAGACTAGATTTTTAGCAATGATAACAGAGGAACAATTTGTTGTAGATTTACATACTAGTTATGTAAATTTTAAACGTATTTATTTTGAATAAATCTTTGTCGTGGCAAAATTCGATTTTGCGATATAAACTCGGAAAATATGATTTTTATTCACTTCCAAAATTGTTTTCACTGATTTCTAGTTTCGTATACAGTAACGGATTTACATATTTGTAGCCCCGTAGTACTTTTGGTGGCTTTGTCTGCAGTTAAATACTCATTGCTTTATAATTACCATTAAATCTTAATTAAAAAAAAATGGTTTCGTAAAATGTTTTCGACGATCTATCGATAATAACAACTTGATGATAGAAAAATCATAATAACTTTTATAGAGTAACGACTAAATAGTTTTTCTCTGGTTTTAAAAGAATAAATTTATTGGAAATTCCTTTTGGGGAACCCCAGGACCTTAGAGCATCTGGCACTTGCAACATATACCATATGGTAAAGGTAAATCCGCACTTTGTCGTACAAAAGATAATTATTAAGTTGAAGTTCGATATTTTTTTCCACCATCACAGACTGCGACTAACCACTTTCCTAAACTGAAGCTAATAGATGAAGGTTTATGCTCTACGCACGTGCTGAATCATGGATGATATATTTTTTCAAATAACATCGTTAAAAGGCAAAAAAGCACATATAAATCAATGAATCAGTAAGATCAAATTTGTATTCCTCTGTGACTATTTCTGTTCTTGGTCTAAAAATAGCGATTAGTGACTGTTTGGCTATATCTAGAGAATATGATTGAGAGGGGGCAGTTCAAAGATCAGTTGAGTTAAGCCATCGACCCACCAAAGCAAGGCGAGAGTGTATCTTCCGTATTCAAGCCACGGTTTGAGTACACCAAAAGTCCCACCAAGGCACAACCAAGTTGTTTATCAGTTTCTTCTCACTGAGCGACGGGACATGACAGTTATGGAGCGATATTCATGCTGTCTGTATGGTAATATTTTCCGATTATGCCACAAAAATATGAACAAGAATTTATTGGAAAATTAGTAATTGCTTTTGAAAAAAATCATTGTTAAACTAGCGGAATATTTTCGAATAGATGTGTCCAGACATCAGTAGCCGAATAAGTATTGCCTCTATAGGCAATCTTTAATTTATTTATAAAAAAACTGGTTTTAGAAACAACATAAAAAATTAATGATGGTACAATTTCATTGTCAAAATATTCGTGTTGATGTTGCTGCTGGTGACATAATCCGATACCTTGGTAAAACATAATTCATTTCTTCCTTATATGGAGCACTTTTTTTCTTTAATCGGTCAAATAATGTACTGTAATAGTCATTTATTCTTCTCTTTCCCATATAATAACAATATACCGTATTTCTCCCAATATACAGGGAGGCTATAAACTTACCAGTGGCGTAGTCAGAAAATTAATTCGGAGTGAAATTGAAGACTGAGTAGTTTGGTTGGTTTGTTTGGAGTTTTGAAAAAGTGAGAAACAAATAAATGATACATATTTGAATACAGTATGTACTAAAATTTTGTGAACGTGTATGTGAAAGACTTGAAAATGGAATCAATAAAGTTTAAATATGTAAGAATGGACTATAATTGTTGTACTCATTTCTACTGAACAGATTGAATTTCTTATTGTCATATTCTGTTTATGCCTACTGTATTTTTTTGTAATAGTTCAATCCCACTGTAAATATGGTTGTCAACTCTTTTTTTATTTCTTGATGGCCGTAACTTGCTTGTTTTTTTTTCGGTATACATATATTCTGGCATATTTAGATTTACATTCAGTCCTTATTCTTCCACTAACTAGTCACGTAATTATTTCATGTCTGCTCTTGCGTGTTCTAAATATATTCTTAAGAGTCTCACTATGAAATTAATTGAAAATTTTTTTCTTAATCTAATATATGTATGTATTTCTGACAAAATTTTTGGTTGCTACTATATTTTTTACGTTACGTGCCAAATTATGTACATGTTTGAAATTTAAATATATATACCCAATCTAAATGTCAAGAAAAACACCTTGCTGGCGAGACTAATATGAATAATATTCACAGAAATAAACTAAAAATACTCTAAAAAATTGGTATAAAAATAGATGTTCTTATAACGAATACGAACAAACGCACTCCTTGTAGATCCTTATCACAAAACTCTCCATGGAAACTCCAAATTTATTTCGTTTCAAATGGCGAATTTTGTATATATAATTTTATCATGATAACGCCTTGGAATTCACCTTACTGAAAGTTTTCATGTTTTGGTGTAATTTGTACGATCGTATCGAATATAGAAAATTGTTGAATGTAGATTAACATTTCTCGCAGGGCGCAAAAAATGTCTCAAATTAATAAAAAAAAAATCCGTTCAGATTACATATTTTGAGAATATAATTACGATGATATATCTAGTGAGGGACCAAGAATTTCCCAGTTAAGTCGATTTCACGCATTTATTCCAAATTAAATCCTACAGTTGAATCTGTATAATGTCATCAACTCTAACTTATGCTTATTTATCTGTTAAGCTTTGGAATGTTCTTACCACATTTCATATAATGATCGATATTTTATTAGAAAGTATAAAAACAATTAATTGTATTGCCATACTGTGTAATTTTTACACTTTTAGGTTATGTATAATAATTGTTTCCTTCATATTCTCAGTAGTACCGGACAGATTTTCAATTCACTATCTGCTATTTTTGTTCATAATCTTTGACAGTAAGAAACGCGATTTCAAAGAAAAAGTGTTAGGAGCTACGTGATAAAATGGAAAACTATCCATAGAGAGGCATGAATTAACAGCGGATATGAAGATGGAAGAAAAAATTATTTCCTCCTCATAAAATCGTAGATTTTTGCAGGTACGATACTAGTAGAGAATAAGGTAACAAATAAGGATGAAACGAGAGCAGTGATGAAGAAGGAAGGAAGATGATACCCTCTATGGTTATCGAATTAGACTGAAAAATACACCTAGGTAACAATCGATCCGTAAAATTATCAGAATCATGGTGAAAGGACGAATATAGACGTAAACTTTAACCTAACGCAGTATCTTGCGTAACAAGAGTGTTTCCTTCCAGAGCTTTATTCCTGACACCATCATCGAAAAGATGATTGAAAGGAATACCAAGAAATGTGAAGTACCTTGAGCTATATACAGAAAAGTCAACAGAGATTGGTTGGGGATAAACTAGAGAGCTTCCACAAAACTCAACCGAGAAGCCAGAGCTAGGGAAAGAGAAATGTTAATAGCGGGAACCGTACCGAACTGGTTTTTAAGCAGGAACGTCAGAAGAAAAGAAAACTAGAGGTTTAGTCAGTAGATCTGGGAATTTCGCACTTATTTCATTTTACTTTGAAGCCATGAAATGAGTTAAAAAAATAAGGTGAATTATTATAGCAGATTGTTGAACCCGGAGCAATCTCAAACTTGTCATAACTAAGCTGAGTATCTTAAGATATGAGACATAACATCAATTTCTGGTAATATTTTAGTCACATCTCTTATAATGACAATTGCGAGGAAATGTGTAACTCAATTCTAAGATTGATTTTTCAAAATTATTATTCTACTAATAGTACTTTATTATTATTACTGTTATTAAAATTTTTCATCATATTTTGTAGAAATTCTTGTTTTTTTTTAATTAGATTGCTATATTACGCTTAATTCAGCCAACTTTTAATACAGTGCAGCCTAGTAGGACATTAATAGTTATTTATACTATTGATGTAAGTGGGTGTCGCTGGTGCATTGAGCTGGAAGAAACTGCAGGCCACGCCATATGCTCTTGTCTCACAGGAGCCCGGCTCAAACATTTGGGCCATCCTCTCAATTTTTATAGAGACATGAAAAGAGTCAAAATGCCTAATCGGCTTCACAAATGTAATCACCCTGTTAATTTCAAGAAGGGTATCAGAAGACCTATGTACTTAACGGTACTTTGCCGTCCACTATCCTACTATGAATTATCCCTTCAAGCATAAGAGATTTTTTTTAGTTTTTGCAAATGGATATAGAAGAATTACCAAATATTGTTTGTCAGAAAAATCTAGTTTGCAAATAACTTTATAGGTACCGAAACCAGAATTCTGCAGTACTTCAAGAGGAACTTGGTTAGAGAAGGAAAAATTATAAAATTTCATATGAATAAAGAGAAAAAAAGGAAACATTCGAAAGTATATGATTTCATATTCCTAATAATTGAACTATTAATATTAATATCATTAAATATGATGAAATAAACATTAAAATGAATTTGAAAATTTTACGAATATGAGGCGTTTCTTTAAGTAAGATACACATATGAGATATGACATAAGTTATTACCACCTAAGAGTGGTAATTGGTACTTACCTTCTTCGAAACAATGTCAAAATGCGTTGCCACTAGTCTAAATAAAGTTAACATCAACCGTAATGCCATATCATTAAAAAAAAGTTTTTTAAAGCATTTTACGTCACTAATCAGTAAAGATATCTTCAAACTGCATCGAATTTGATAAGCCTAAGTACGGAATTAACTGATCCATAGAAAATTTCAATTAAACGTTTCTATGACTTAGGTAAAATATTCTGTAACCCAAATAAATCGAGTATAAACCATATTTTCAATAATACAATTTGCTTAATTATTCTTCGTAGTTTATTTCTTCTCCGGTCGTTTCAATATTCAAAAAATATCCTTACAGTTAAAATGGTAGTTCAAATGGACCGACATTATAAAAAAATAAATAAAAAAACAAGAAAAACAAAATCTCTCCGAGCATTTTGGATACGTCGTAGCCGTCTTCGATGATCCCACGACATGATTCACAGACTACTACATGTTAAATTGATCGACTCAACTCTGGTCGCACCTGCTGAGATTTTGTATCACGGATATCATGCTGATGTTCTCTTGTTTCTTTTTTTTTTTTGTTTTGTTTTGGGTGTCTTACCGGTATCTCGGAGATCGAAACTCGCTTTTTGGAGATAAATCAAAGAAGACTTGATTTCACGGAATTGTTTGAATTGCGTCCAGTTGGTTGGTTTTTCTTTTTTAATTTGATATGATGCTTTGATAGGAAGCGTACGTTTGTTTATTCTTACTTTTCATCTGATACAGGCTATAGTCGTGAATAATTTGAATTTGAATTTCAAACGTTTTTTTTTTTTAATTAACAATATTATCATTATGACATATACGTAGAGAAATAGATATACGGATTGTTTGTGCAGACGAAATGATGAAGCCAAGCTTCTACCCTGTCAACTATATTTTTGTAACACCGAAGAAGTTTGAAACCATACATTGAAATATCGACAAAAATAGAAGTAAATAGCGCAGTTTCTATCAAAACAAATCATTTACAAAGTTTCTTGCAGCTGAACTTTATTTCAGGCTGAGTAAATAATGAAAAATATGAAAAAACTTTACATTCAAGTGGTTAAATCTTCTTTCTCAAGGTTGATATGATACAATTATTATCCAATGATTCGTTATCTTTTTCCACCGTTACCAACCAAGCTAGCCAAAAGTTTTGTTGAAAAAGCAATCGGTCATCTTCATTCTAATCTGGTCCATAATGTTCTCACATCTCGAAGTTTTAAGGGCTTTATCACAATACCTGTAGCTACGTTTTTGAGCCCGCTGCACATATTATACCATTAATATTTCTGGCTCCAAGCCAATTCTGTGAAATACCTCCACTTGCATTAACGCTCTATTATCGCTTCTTTATTTTAAAAATCTTTTCGTCGCATTGAATTTGGAATATCATTGTTCATGTGGTTTTCTCTTCCCAATTCGAGTCAAACAATCCTAGTTGTAGGATGGACAGGAATGGTGAACTTGTTTATGTAAGTCTCTTTAAGAGAGCATGAGATGAATACCAACATTGAAGTTTCAGGCTTCCAGTAAAGCAGTATCTGTATCAAAACACGTGAAAAATATACAACCATACAACAATACACAACACCTAACAAAACTCAAATGGATATAAAAAAGCCAATACGAATTAAAATATTTATGTATATACCTTGAAATTTTTCATAGTTTCGCTTGGCAATTAAAGATGTAAACAACATTATCGTCAAGATGTGATATGATGAGCGAAAAGACAGAAGCTACCTGATGGATTTGGGGATGAGTAGTGACCGAGCACTGGCGAGTAGATGAGGTCGATTTTGCAGTACATTGGAGTTTTCCAATTTCCAAATTAGACAGGTTTTGCTATGACTTCTAATTAAAACAGCGATTGTCCAAAAATTGAGGAGCTACATGTTGTTTATTCAATGCTCATTAACTTCATTAACATATTCTGAATGAGAGATATGAAATATCATTTGTCCATCAAAATCGTATTCCACCAGGGCCGGATTAAGATTTATAATGCCCGGGGCTAAAATAATGACGGGGCCCCCTTAAGGAATTCTAAAATCCGGAAAAATTCACAAAATAATATCAATACGTTAGATTTGTGGTATCAACACATCAAAAAATACAGAATGATTTCCAAATGATGGGGCCGTCTTGGACCTGGGGCCCAGGGCTATAGCCCCCCAAGCCCCTAGCTTAATCCGGCCCTGTATACCACACGATGAAACCAATATTTTAACTCTCCCGCTATTGAACAGTTTTGTAACTTTCATTACTTACCTTACCTAACATCAGCGATACGTCTCCACACTGGATAAAATTAATTTTTCTGCAATATATATTTATCTGACCATCCCTGGTAGTTTAAGGTAATTTAATTTACGAACGTTTCCAGTACCAAGTATTTCGCTAACAATCCTGTTTGAATTGATTTTAAAGTAGAAACTATACCAAAACAATCATGTCATTCATAATTATTATTAAAGTATTGATACAATTGAAGTACTTCCGCAAATAATGATTCATATAACTGGACAGTACTGAATATTCCTGCAAATTACTTTTCTCCTTATACATAATCATTGACTTATTTAATGGCGTCGTGTCTCTAGAAAAACTCACAGAATTCAACCTATCCGTGAGATTCGATCCATGAAATGCATCGTAATAGGTTTAAGCTCGAAATAAATTCAAAATATGTTAATTATGTTAAATAAATAACTCTGAGAACGTTGCAAAACAGATGTGTGTTGTACAACCACTAAGTAAAAGACCTCCATTCGTTCTAAGAAGGTTTTAAACCTTTCCAATCGGGCAAATTTAATGATTTTTAATCTGGTGATTTATTATCACCGGATCATATTGGAAAGAAAGCAAGGTTATAATCATTAAAAATTCAAATCAGTTCCTATTATTAACAAATTATAATTGGTTTACATTTTTAGAAGTAAAAAATTTAGTAATAAAAATGATTGCTAAGCATAAATGATGATCATTATCAATGTTTATGTCCATATTCAAGTCAGTCAATAAACGAATATATAGGGTATGTTTTTCATATATCTCAAAAATTAATCTGAAGAATATTAATCCGAAGATTTGGTTGATTTTTCCTTACTTCTTAAGTAATTTTATGTTACTATGAATATGGTATTTTTCCAATATCTGCAATTCTGTCAATAACTTGTATCATTTAACATAAAAGTGGCTAGAAAAAGACTATCTTAGTTGTAATACGAGGGTTTGTATATAAATTTTGCATTGAAGTTTCAGAAGAATCCATTCCGCAGTTATAATATTCAATTTTGATTATTCTGGAACTGTATGAAACTCTTAAATCGTAGATTTTCCATCAAGCGTACTACTTACTTACTAGTTCCGCTGTGCCATCAACACTTTTAAATATTGATCTGTAAATTAATTAGAGTAAACTCTATTACACTCAAGTTTTAGTATTCGAGAAAGACGTTCCTCTTCAGCAGATTCCACAAGCTTGAACTCCTCCAAAGAAAGCAGTTCAGATAAATCCACGTTCTGGACGTCAACAGTCAAACTCGATGTTTCTGAGTCACGTCTGCCTGAAGAGTAAGTCTTGAAAATACTGCTCTAAGTAGGATTATGTTGGACAGCTCGGAAGACCATCTGTCGTTGTAGTATCGGTAAAACAGAGTCAGGTCAGAGACAATTCTTCTGTGCTCTATTAATGTTCTGCCCTAATTGTTAAAGCACAGACTTTTTTGAGTTTAAGCGGCCCTTCTAAATTTTCAGTGGAATTTGTTAGGGAGAGAAATAAAACAATTTTTTGACAAAAATATTATAATGCGACTATGTTATCTTTAATATATAAGGCTTAAGGCTTGGGCTCGAAAACTTGTGATTAATCTGGTGAAATTTGTCTTGCTGTCTTGTTTAGTTTTAGTTTCATCTGCATAGCTCCTTGATACGTCTTATCAACATTTGCTTGCACCAATCGACTCGAGCTTTTTTGAGCGTTTATCAAATTATGCGGTATCCAACGCGGAATAGTTATTTTCAAAGTGCGGAGAGTGATACTTTACCGCACGCGACAAAAAAGTATAACAACCCATTTTTCAAAAATTATTTTATTCCAACAAACATAATAATATACAAAACATTAACCAAAAACTACTAATTATTATAAATATTAATATTGAAAACACAATTTGTTGTTTTCTGTAGACTAGTGAGAATTGCCGGTCCAGTGGAGTTATTTGGTTTCAACTGGAAGGTAGATGACGTCGATGAGGATGGCATCGGTTGCAGGTCACGATGACGGTCACGGCAACGGTTTTAAATCGTTTGGCAGGTAACAGCTCGGAATTAGTTTCATTTGCAGCCTTCAAAATGGCTTCGGGAAGTTCTTCGTCGGATGAATCCGTTAATATTATTGTATCGGATTCGGTTTAATTTAGAAGAAGATTGCACTTATTCGGTCACTTCCAAGACGTTTTGAACAACTTTGACGTTTTAGTAACAATTACAAGGTTATATAAAAAATATCTGTTTTATTTTATATTTTCAAAAAATTAAAAATGCTACAAAAAGCTCGAAAAGGTTTAGATTTTATTTGAAGGACTATTTCGTAAATATTTATTTACCTTTAGTAACAATAGTTATAATCGCAAAAGTAAAAAACTATCTAATAAGGTCAAAATTTTCATAATTTCACGGGTTAAAACGCACGGTCGTAGAAAAAAATCTTTTTTACAGCCATATATTCATACAAGATTGAATGTATGCGAGTAGAGTTAATGCCCAAATATGCCACAATCTCCCGGTTTGACGTGACGATCTTGCATTATCATTTTACGCTCAGCAATAATGTTTTCTGGCACAACAGCTAATTTCGGAACACCTTTACGAAGTTCATCCTGTCTCGAATAACGATCACGATTGGTTTAATCCACGTGGAAAACCTTAGAAAAACATTTCACAAAATTGAAAATTAGTTCCGTTTTTTCACCAAGATGAATGTTTCAAGTATTTGTAAACAACTCAAATAGCACTAGTATGACAAAACATTCAAAATGTCAGACTCTATGATGGTAATGTCAGATTTGACACATTCACATCAGTGTTGCCATATCTGAAATAGCAGAGCTCTCTCATATTCTAATTGTCCTTATAGAATATTGATATCAAAGAAAGGGGCTCTACCTACACCATACTTCGTAGTCATGATTAGAATTATATTTTTATTTTTTATTAACTATTAAAACACTTACTAGACCTTGAATATGAAGTAAGTACCAAATTAAATTTGATTTTACACTATGTCGTATATTAATTTTTTAAACGCATGTCATCTGTCGTTAAATACATAACAAACATCGTCATTAATATGCACGGTATTATATTATAGTGAGTACGTATTATCTGTAATTGTACATGATGTACAGGATAATTTTGAAATTATTAGACAAGCCATTATTTTAACTCAATTTCATATAATGTGTATGTAATGATACCTTGGTGTATAACTCATACGAATTTAATTTTATTCAAACATTTCGAAATCATAATGAGGTAATAGTGAACAAAATACGTCAAGTTGCATTATTTACGCTAGTTACGGATAATAATGAATTTCATTTTGGATACTAGAATATTTGTGCTTTAAATTTTCAATTTGATTGCTAAGCAAATGTTCGTGTTTGGAGATTTTCTTTTAGATTTGGATAAGCTAGACCGCGATATAACTTAACCATTTGAACTTCCAGTGCAACTTCCTATTTTAAGAATAAAGGATATAAGTAGCGTGGTCTTTGTAGATGGACACTTCGCTCTTATAGGCTGTTGTTTCTCTTGTCGATATTTTTCAGGTATTAATTCACCTCCTCCTCTAAGCATACCAGTAGCTAGTACTTCCTCAACGAAAGGGCTTTTTGGTTCCAATTAAAAAAATTAGGAAGAAATATCTTATTGTTTCTGATTTCCTTTTATTTTCTCACTTTCTTATGATCGCGATTTGATGACTTTCAGAGAAAGTATTATAAAAGAAGTTGCCCTGTTCTTCTTCACAAACTGTTCAACTTGTTCATTTCCGTGCACTCCCGTGTAGCCGGGTAACCATAGTGTGTGTTCAGATCGCAGTCTCTGCATTCCTACACCAGATTTGACTCAATTTTACAAGTGCTTGGAGCACTGTTCTGTTGAGTAATGAAATAAATATATTTGCATTACAGTGGTTCCGCCTGGAAAATGGTTCTGAGCCCATTGGGATAGCGAGCTAGGCTCTCGTGCCAAATATTCCTACCCTTACTGGTACATTGCTCAACTCTATAGTTTCTAATAAAATCTCACACTCTTTTAGAATATTCATATGACCACTCAGGTCGCTAAACTCCATGTTGCATAGCATCCTTTGTATCTAACCTAATGTTTTTAATCAAAACTGGTTCTTGCTCTTAGCTACAATAAAAAGGGGACATAATGGATGTATACATCAAGTTCGTTTTGGGTTTTATGCCTCTGACCATTGTTCAGCAATAGTATAAATCACTATGACTTACTTCTTCCCGATTCTGACTCCTTGTCAGTCTCTTGTCGAAGGTCACCCCGGGATATATAAGCTGTTTCGGAGCATACTTGCTTCTCCAAGTTAATAGTACTATAGTAGTGTTTGACGGATTGCTGCTCAGGCCTTCATCTCAGAGCAATTGCTAGAGAAGATTGCATACGGTATGGCAATGCTTACCTAGCATTATTATTGCCAATGTCATCGGTGTATTTGCAGATATTATTTTTCGCGTTGATCAGCTCTGCAATCCGACTATTTGCGAAAGGCAGGTGTCTTGTGGGCATCCATCTTCCGTTGTTGGGGCTTGAAAAGCTTTATTTTATTCCACGATTCAAAAATATATTGAACAAGTGTGGTGTTTTCGATTTCATCATTCTAATAAGCATATTTTGAAAATTATATGTAGATCAACGATTATTATTTCTTCTCCTCAAGTTCTTCAGAAGACTGAAACTAAATATGATACTTAAAAAGCTACAAAAACTCTACTGCTTTTGTTCTATTGAAGGGCATTACTCATACGTTAAAGAAATAGTTTAAAAGGAAAAAATTCATTCAAATTAGTGTTTTGTAGTGTTGATTGAAACACGCAAACTATCTATTACATTCTTCTCTCTAGTCTATGTGCTCAAGTCCGAAGCTTGTCTATTTTCACAGCTTTGGATGCTTCATAATGAGCAATTTTATTCAAACTTAATTTCTTTGTATTTTGTTGTTAGGTTGGGTATGCTCAGCAAGTTCACGCTGATGGGTTGTCACTAAACTTAATATAACTAATGAATTGCTTCAAAAACTTTCACCCAACTAACGCAAATGGTTTGGTCCTTTTAAATCTTCTTTATTCTCCTGTGATCTCTAGCAACTGGATATGATAGCTTGTATGAGTGGAGTTTGTTCTTATAATCTTATATACGTTTTTTTTTATATCTAATTCAAAGTTATTTTCTTTTATTTTCAATATGAGCTTTCCACTGAAGCTTTGCTTCGAGCATAATACCTACGTATATTTCTGTGCTCAAAATTGGAAGTGTGACATTATTATTATTATGTTCTAGTTCATATTTATACTTTATTGGTGAAGTTAACATGCATATATTTCGTTTTATTCAGCATGATTTTCCATTTTCCAATTTGAGGTGTAGTTATTTGCTTCTTCATCATTTTTCTAGCTCTAATATAGCTGTATCGTCAGAAAAAGTATCAATAGTATTATTTTCCTGTTGTCAAATGTGTATAGATTCAATTGAATTCCCTTTGTCTCATTTGCTTGTATTGATTTTAGCGCTAAATATGTTTTCTTTGTTTTATTCTTGGAGTTGTATGATTGTAAAATTTCAAAATACTATTTTGGTGAAGTTTAGTTTAACCCCTTGTACCATATATTGTCACATGCTTCGGCTACATGTAAGAATATTGTAGATTACATTATTTTTCACGTGATTCCGGAGCATTACTTGATAATTTTATAGCATTTTAAGAATCCTTTTTTTTTTTCTTTACTTATAAGGTGTTACCACAATATTGCAGTTACTTAAGGATATCGCCAATTTGTGGTGATGACATGTCTGTTTCGTTTTGTAGATGAAATTGGCCGCAAAACGCATTTTACGATGACACAAAATTGACTTAATTATAGTTTTTTTTTTCAAATTATCAGTAATTTTGTAAAGGAAACGTATAATTAAATGAGTTATGAACATAAATTATTTTAATGCGATAATTTTACTAGGAAATTGGTCCTGTTATATTAAAAAGGACTTGTGCGTGGACGTAACAAAACAATAAAATAGAATAAATCGTATGACATTTGTTGTTCAGTTCCCAATTTATCAACGAAGCATGAAATTTTCATTCCAATTTTTGGTAGACAATGTGGAACGAGGTTATTATACGTAAACTACTTACATATATTATCGGATAGATAAAAAATAGAAAAAAGAAGCAATCATGTCACCAGTCAAATACTTATTTCATTGCTTATACAATTGATATTGAACTACCAATGGCAAAAAGACATCAAAAATATTGATTTGATCTACTCAAATCAATATTGTAATGTGAAGGGTTATTCTAAGCTTCTCTCTTTCTTAACAAACACAATTTCACTTTTAAATCGTACATATCACTTGTTAAAACTTTTTAACTTGTAATCATAGACCAAGATTAATTTTTAGCAAACTTCTTCAGTACTTTTTTTCAGTTTTATGTCAATGTGTTGCTCAAAATTCATGTTCCACGATAGCTCTGCAAAGATGCTCTAACTACAAGCTCTAAAATATTGTGATAAAAAACACTTTTCTAAATCTATGTTGGTGCACATACTTTCGAGTGTATTGCTTCTTATTATTTTCCAAATAAGTATATTAATACTATTTAAAACAATTTCTTTGTTTGCTGAACAAATGATCTTGATAACCAAAATGAATAGCATCTAAACGTTGATGGATACGCAAGAATGGATCTCAAATAGTATAATTAAAATCATATTTTGATTCAAAGGGTATTAATAGCTAGTTGATATCAAAAAGACGTTTTACTCGATCAATTTTCATTTTTTTATTAGAAGCAACGTCTAAAAACGGAGAAGACCAAAGTTATCATCGAAAAAAAGTTCACCGACGACCGTTGGATTAAGGTTAGAAGGATATAAGAAGCCATATACCTATGCAAAAGCTATCCGCGTGTCCTAGGCCTTATTGACGCGGTTTAAGCAAAATAATTCGAATTTTTACATCGATTCTTAACCTGGAGCTACCGCTTACCCCTGAAATAAAAGAAAACGGCCAGGATATTGGATTGCAAAGGGCTAATTTTCTTCGGAAAAGGTAGAGACGGTTTCATCGGCCGAAAAAGTGATGGCGACCGTTCTATGAGATAGTCTTTAGATTCTGTTCATCGACTATCTTCAAAAAGGTCAACCAATAATAGAGGAGTATCGTTGACATAAGACACCTTCTCACACTTCCGTGATATCCATGACTAAAATTCACGAATTTTACTTTGGTTGACCACTCACCTTGTTGATCAGATTTGGTTTCCAAAGACAAAGGTTAGAGCAAAATTGGAAGGTTTATAAAAAAATAATCGTTATAATATAAAATAATGGTAACTTAAATGTATATTATATTTGGAAAACCATAAATTCATAACTTCTCTAATTGCTATTTAAGAAGATCACTTTCCATAATCTGAGTTGTAGAAATGATCTCAAACTGGTCAATCCATTAATTCTAAATAAATGTAGGTATTTGCCTTGTATTGGCAGATTACGGACACCAATTAATTCATTCGAAGTACTTGAGAAGAAATGACGAATCCTCTATGGGATTATTTTGATTTATATTCTAGTTATTAAGAGATCATTTTGCCTTACGAATTTTTTATAAAAAGCTTCCTTAAAACCGTTGTAATAATTAATTTTTATAATATTTACATTCGGCAGCGAAAAAAATTGATTTATATATAATCTTAAAGTTGTTTGAGAAAAAAAGAACTTTGTGTCTTTTTGGTAATAAAAACCTCAAAAATCACCTTTTTATGTGTAACAGTAAAAATTTTACTACACACTTTTATAGTCACTACTCATGTTGTAATAAAGAATGAATGCCATTCTTGAACAGAACATAATAAAACTCGAAAAGTTTATTTTGGTTATCTATAAAAACAATTAATTATCACTCATTTCATGGTTTTTTTCATTCTACCATTCAGATACTTGATTATTATTATAACTATGATAGCAAAACTTGGAATATTAGATATTTATTAGTATTAAAACTGCCCAAAAGGTTGGATTTTGAAGAGCTTTAAATTGTGGTGATTCAGTTTGAATAACAACAAATAAAGGTCAAAAAGAAAGTCAAAAGAGAGAGAAAAAAATGGATTGAAATAGAGATCAATAAAAAAATACCCCAAAAGCAGCTAAAATGAAATTATTAAAACTACTTGTACTCACAGAAACATATGAATAATGATACAATTGGAGAAAAAATTGTTTATTTGAAACTGCCAGATCAAAGAATTCAATAAAGTGGAAGTCAGTAATAAACGAAATAAATTGAAGTGAAAAACCCATTCAACAACATCCATAAAGCTTCTTCTTCCACTTATTTTAGGGCTTGCTCTGTATTCTCCAAATTCTTCAGCCTCGATCTAGGGATATCGATGTCCATAATTTCGCCCTTCTTCTTGAAGGTCTGCCAGCTGATCTGCTGTTGGTTGGCTTTGCCTCGAATGCTTGTTTCGCCAGCCGATCCTCTCGACTTGGGCCTTCCATTTTCGTCTTTTTCTCTATACCCATATGACTATATCTGTTATCTGGTCGTGAGTCTGTCTAATGTTGGACCTGCGTTTTCTCTCCCCCAAAGGGTTACTCCAAATATCAATCTGACGGTTTTCAACTTTGTTTTTTGGAGAAATTGTTTTGTCCTGCTTGTATCCGCTCTCATTTCAGCTGAATAGTTTAATATGGCGGCTTTGTTAGCTTGTATGTGTGCTATCTTCGTAAGCGAATATCTAAGTTAACAGTGAAAGCTAACAGTCGAAATCTGCGTCTTTCCATCTCCAATTTTTTTATGGTGAAGTATTAGTAATCCACTTTAATTTATGTTCAAAACTTCACCTTCTCTAAATCAATACATTGAGTTTTGTTTGTTACTATTAGATTTATACTTGTTAATATTTGATAATAGATAAATTCTGATTCAAAATAACAAAATAATTCTGAATTTAATTTGGACAAACGGAGTCCCATTATGGGAATTGGCAGCTAATTCAATACAAGACTTATAAATGCTCCATGAGTTGTGCTAAACATTATTTTTAAGACCTCCAAGTGTCAAGTAACTCCAGAGAACTGTTATGACTTCTGTCAATCACGCCTGTGTGTATTGATATCTAATGTTCAATTTTTTAATACGCAGAGTTTAGTTTTTTGGTACCTCGGCGTTTCTTAGCTTTCTTAAGAGTTTTGATAGCTATAAGGGAAGCAGAATAAGCCTACCGAAAGACGCAAGTGTTCTTAACACTTCACTGTCTTAACCATGGAACCAGTACAAAATCAATAAACACAATCTATCACTCTGACTTAGTTAGACATAGATACCGTGATTTTTGTATACTCTCTTCGAAGATGTTGATAAGTTTGATTGGTTCAACATTTGTCGATGTACTAATCGAATTTCATTAGAGGCTAAATTTCCAGTTTCAGTCAATCATTTCAATCAATCTCATGACGTATAAACAACCAAGAGGACGTCACGTTCTGTTTTATTCTGCCGCAGACTGCCATGGATTATAAATGACTTGTGGTGGTAGAAATGTTTTGAAACGCATCGTTACTATGCTTGCAGATAAATATTAGTGAGTTTCAGTGTTTTGGTCAACAAAAATAGTTCAAATGACAGCGCACAGTTTCAATTTTATTATTGATGAACTGGCGGAAAATGCATTTGATCAGCGAGCTGCGTCAAACGGAAACATCTCTTAATTTCTGACATATCACATAATTATAAACTCATTCAAAAACTTTACACTCGATAATAAAATGTTTGTTTAATGATGAATGAATAAAACCAGTATTAGCGCAATTGATTGACGCAAAGTATATTTATTATATTCTTTATTGAATTAAACTTTAAAATATTACAATTCCATTTTTTTTCCTTGTGGTGTTACACTCGTTTGGTGGTCGTCGTCACATTTCCTATTTTAATTTTAGTGAAGTTTATTACATCTTTAAGCTATTAGAATTTTTATTGCCACGCATAAATTAACAAGATAATCGCTATTTTGCTAAACGAAAGTAACTGTTACTGTAAGTGAATATTCTTTGAATGATGTTAACTAACTTTTAGAAAAATCCAAATAATACAGTTACTTTGACAATTACAATTCTTGGAACTGCAACAGTATTATTATATGCAGATGATTCTAACATCACCATGAATTTTACATTTTACTGGTTACACAATAACACAAATCAAATGAGAAATGACAAGTAGCCTGCGAGACTAGTAGTGATTCACCCAAGAGACAAAATTTAAAAATTTTTGGATCAAGATATAAGTTAAAGCAAAATCAACTTAACCAGTTAACATGAACCAAAATGATACAAGTTACATCTGTTTCAATAATGGAAGAAACTTCTTCAGCAGAAACATTTGTAATAGATCAACACCTATATCAATATCGAAGATGTACTGAAGAAGCTGTTGAAGTAAATAAAATTACAGAAAATACACAATCGAAGGACCATTATGGATAACGTAGAAAGAGAAAGAAAAATTAAGGATATGTACGCACACAAATGATTGTCAAATAAACCAGTTAACATTCTAGTGATAGAAAAATTAAGAAAATTATGTAATGGAACAACTTTTCAGATATAGTAATTGTACTCTTCATAGAATTAAAGACTAGTATTAACACGTGCCGACATGTTTAAATTGAGGCATAACCTGAGAATGTATTGGAGATAACAAGAAAATTTTTGAATCGAAAGTGAAAAATCTATCTATCTATTACTATATTTTACATTTGAAAAATTGGAGGGTTTTACCTGTCCAGGAGAATGAAGGTATCGCGTTGCCTTTGACTCACTGTATATGTATCTCATGCTAATTAAGAATCATAATGTTTGTCACTAGAGTCAAATTTTTCATCAAAGCTAAGAAATCTCGATAGTTTGCTTTGATTTTACCTAAATAATTTATTGTATAAGAGGAATTCGAGACTTGTAAAAAGAACGAAACATGCAATATCAAAGGATAAAATTTTTCAATTCAAATAAAAAAATGTTAAAAGTAACAGTGATCATCAGTTTAATTTACCAACGACAGCAACTTTAGAGAATTAAATCAGATATGCATATTATTAAGAAAACCATCTCAGAATCATCTAAATAACCATTAAATCATACTTCTCACAATCTCGCACACGCAGTCGAATGAAAGAGCAGGACAGAGAGCGACTTCTCGGGCGAATATGAAGCCGCGGGGTTCCGAGGGGGACAAGGGGAGTCCCACCTAATGAAGCGGACTCACCTTGCCTATAAATTACGAGCGACTCCATGCTATAACGGTCTGATATGGCCAAGATAAGCACCGGCAACGCAGCGGGGGGCTCAGCCCCCCGCTGGCCCCACGGTCGTACACTCTAATCAACTTTAAAACCGAATAAAATATATGCGGCCCCGATGGAAAGAATATCACGGAAAAATGAGACGGAATAGAGGGGATCGAGTAGGTTGTCGAAATAATTTGAATAATTCACTTCGCGTATCAATTTTAAATAGAACAGTAGCGGTTATCTCAAATAACAACACGCCAATGATTGATTACGATAAATTTCACAATGGAATTAATTACATTATACAAACAATAATCATATGCACGTGGAACTAGAATGGAAAAGATTCTGTCGATAACAATTTTGCTCATAGTTTTATCTCCTTCAATAGGAAAGCTGTAAAATTACTTGTTACTTTATACAAACAATCTAATCGGAATCTTTGGTTATTAATAATTCTCATTCTTTTTTGTAGTGTGTAGTATATATGTAATACATAATAATCAAGTAAAATCCTGGATATTATTTAAAGTACTTAATACAACAACACAATAACCTAAACAACAGATTCCAATGGAGTGTAATGAAAATACGGGGTAAGTATACAAAAAGGATTTTATAACTGAAAGTGAGGTACGAAACAGTTTATTTCTCTACATAATCACCTTGACGATTAAGATATTTGTCATAATATTTGTGAACAAACTGGGCAATTTTGGAAGCCACTGCTTCAGTTTAGGAAAAAGATGAAAATCACTTGGTAGGTGAGGACTGTATGGTGTAGTGGATCAGAAATCAGCATGCCCCTTCGTAAGTTTCGCAAAGTTTCACAACATGAATCTACATTAATTGTTGTTCCAGGATATTTAAATTTCCTAAGCAATACAAGTTTTTGGTTCAAAGTTGTCATTATCTTTCGACTGTAGAAGGTTCGTTCGAATTTTGTGAGTCTCGTTAGAGGATTTGCATCCATTGCGTTCGGGCTTGTGATACAGAATCAGCATTATAACGGCTAGAAACCCCAGTTGTTGTCAGTTAACATCATTGCAACCAAACGATTGTCAGCTTTTCTGTAACTATTCAGTAATGGCCAGATCTTGAAATGGAAATTGCATCAATAATTCACTTATAGTGAACCTTCGAGTTTCCCTAACCGCTTTCTCAATTCGCTGAACAATGTCGTCAGTAGCAACAGAGCTGCTTCCTTGATCCCTCCTATTATGAAGATAGAAGATTCGGCCGTCTTCAAATTTTAGACGCAATTCACGAATACACCATCATTCATAAAGATGTCAGCTCACACTTGGTGGCTCAATCAATATCGACAGCCATATTTATGTGACTGTGATTCAGTAACAGCGGGGAAGATACGCAGTTGCCAACTGCGCACACCAATTACTTGCCGCATTTCTGGCTATCATACTGTATGATCTGAAGTTGAGAAGAAATAACCCTCATACATATTCCTTAGGCATAAAATTGTTATCAGAAATCTAACCTAACCTAAATTAAAAACTAAGCATGAATACTTACTAGTAACCATGCTAAATTCGATTTGAAAGACGTTTAAATACATTTACAAAAAAAATTGCAGTACCATATGAATTTTGATTTTTCACGATGATAAATTTGTAGTTTGTAGTTGCAAATAGATTGAAAAATCAGAGCATACCACTCCTTCAAATGAATAATTATCAATTCGACTCCAAATGCGACTCTCTTGGTCGGTTTTCCTGATTCCAAGTTTCCCAGAAATATCATTAGACTTTTTTTGTTTAATCGAATGGTTAGATGATAGTATGTAGGAACAGTGTCAAAATAATAAACAAATATTGCGCTTTGGTACAATTTTAATTGATACACATTTTTGTAGTGAGGTAAATGTAAGATCAAGACCTAGTTACTCTTAGTTGGTTGTCCTTTTTGCTTTTTCTGCAAGACCAATATTGCACAACAAATACCAGTCTCGCTTTTCATTACATTTTTAGTGCAAGTAAAATTTACGAATTAATCATTTAAAAACTTTTTTGCTTCCATATTTTCATACTTTAGGCAAGTTTTTAAAGTACGAACCATTTTAAAATGACAAAAATAAGTCATTTTTTCATAATAGTCTTCACTTCAATCAACTAATCGAAAATAATTATTAAGACATTATTAAGACACTATTAAATTCTGTTTTCAAAAAATCCTCCATTTGTTTTGAAAATCATTCCACACATTCGTTATCACATCGTTATCGTTATTGTGGTGCGTCATCACCCAGGTGTTTCTTTGTAAGGAGAAACATGTACCACAGATCGGAAATTTAATGATAATAATGAAATTGTTATTTCTCAAGTAAATAATGTAATCAGATCTTTGGATAGATTAACACAATGTGGAATAACATTATCATTAAACAAAATATTCAGTTAGTCACACCTTGTTCAAACTTTTAATGCTCCAGAGCCATATCGAACGTCATTATTCAAGATTTGTCATTATCTAGTTCATCAAAATCATCTCCCAAAGTACGACACGACTAAATCGACTAAATCTCTCATTGGTTGTTGCTAATCGCTGATACGTTTTGTACAAACATTGCTAATCGCGGGTGGATTTTGTCTCCCTGGGCACTATTGCCAATAGGAGAAAGGATTTGCCTCGACGTTGCTAATCAGTGGTATGTTTATATATACCCAAGAAGTATTTGTTTCGGCAGAAAATTCTGACACCAACTGAGTACATTCTTCACAAGACTTAATGTCAGCCCCATAACATTGTTTTTTTCTGTCGATTGATTTACCACTTCATGGCGAAAATTTGTTGGAAATTTCAAATCAGTATTCATATTGGATTAGCAACGTCAAGGCAAATCCTTCCTCCTATTGGCAATAGTGCGCATAGTATTCCCAGGGAGACAAAATCTATCTCTTATCAATGGTAGATTCCGCCTAAATGCATCCGGGAATACGTGATATTATAACTTTAAGACGCTTTTCAGGCTAATTGGTTGTTCTTCAATTCATATTCTGCTTCTCCAACGACAAGTTTTGTAACAAAAAAATTACACACTTGACATTTTTCTCAATCGGGAACTAACATACTATAGATCCAGAATCTTTGCTTACGCATTCCATTATAGTACAGGCCTAAGCTATCATAATATTTTCTTTAGAATCAGAAGAATTTGAACTAGTCATTTTTATGGTTTCTTACTCTATATTTGAACACGCTTGAAGGACTACAGTCGTATCTACCTATACCTGTCGATTCAGTGCGTGTTCTGCTCTTATTTTCCGCAAAAGGAGAATGAAAGTACCACTTTTGGGTTTTTGAACTTTTTTTGATACTGAACTTGATTCAATACAGTTTGAGTAAACTTTTTGTAATGACGAAAATATAAAGTATCTTTCCAATATTATAGTTAAATGAAATGAAATCGTAGGGAGAATTGAGATTTTTGTTTCTATTTGAAGAATTAGTCTGAAACATTGTTTCTCTAATTGATAATAAGTACTTATCTAATTAGAAATAATACATGAAGCACCAACATGATATCTAGTGTCATGAATATAATGGGAGGGAATTCATATACGATGAATTAGTTGCCGTAGATTTGCTTGAGCAATTATGAACAGAAATATTAATTAAGTAATTTGAAAATAAAAAAGTCTTAGAATATAATAGCTTCTAGTACAAAGAATACCGACATGTATTTAAATAAGTAAGAACTGTATATTATAGTAATTTTAAGGAAAATTCAATTGAATAGCCCTAAGTAAAATATTTGTCTACATGCATAATAGAAACCGTTTAACCATTCACATCCACAAAGACCAGTTCTCTGTAGTAATTATAATGAATTTCTAAAAGACATAAGTGCCCATCCCAGAAAAAATTTAATCAGCTAAAACAATGCTATCAATTATCTATATTATTCTCTGCTCAGCGTACAATGTAAAAAAAAACAGTAAAAATAACAGAAGTGAGAATTGAGTCTCCTTTTGTATTCACTTATTTCATTCTCTTATTTTTGTATAGTTGTAAATATTAGCGTGTCAAACTAGTAAATAATTATATAGGAAAATTCAAGCCGTGTTTCTGACTTAAAAAATAACGTTGCTGGAAACGTAGGCATTCATGATAATTTGACTAAATAGTCACGATTGCGGGCATGGAGGACTAATAGGCGGATACGGACTAAAATTAAATTTAAAATAAAATATCCGAATACTTATTTAAAAGTTGTATCATTTCTTCCATTCACTTTGAAGGAATTCAAGAAATTAGTAATATGGAGTAGATTATTACGTAGTAATTATGGATACAACTGAATATTGATAGATAGGCAATTGAAACATACCAGGAAGAAGACAATAAGTAAGTACAAAATTTAAGTATTCATATTTGAAAATTATATTTGGCAATATAATACCAAAATATACCAAAAATACCAAATATTTATATATTTAGTGAAAAATCCCATAGTTGATTGATTAAAAACAGATCTCCGTTCAATGTTAACCGTAGTTCTTGAACAAGCAATTATATGCATCATCTGAATTCAGAGTTTAGCAAGAAAAGTTATGAGTAAAAGATGATGTTCCCAATATAGAAATTTTCTTACGTCAAAACGGGACAAAGCGGTCAATAAGTCAAGGCTAGTTCTTTAGGACACATAACTGCAAATCTGTGGAAATATGCTTGTCATAAGAATAATCTTTTGTGTAATTCGAAATGTCCTTAATATTTAAAGTAAGTAATTCTATGACGTGGAATTTTACTACATGTCAACCTCGACCTTTTTAAATTGATTTTTCTTCAGTTGATTTGATCTGTTATATACACCCCACAAAAATTATCGCATCACTCATTTTTTTTTTAATTATTTTAAATGTGTTGCCTATTTTTCGAATCTTATTATTATGACGAATTAAAACACCTATAGATACGCCTTTTGCAACATTTATTTTATATCAGTTTAATCTACAGAGGACAGACATAAAAATATCAAAAAAAATTGTACAAAATGCCAATGAATTTCTAATAGCGTTTGTTGCCGCCTCTCGCTCTAATTACAGCTTCCAATTCTCTTGGAAGGCTTCTAAACAGGTTCTGGACGTATCCTTGTGCCATGTTTTCCCAGAAGCTGAAAAGAACATTTTGAAGATCATCTTGTGTTTTTATTGGTGCCGGATGTTGCTGAATTTGCCATCCTAGATGGCCCCAGACATGCTCTATTGGGTTAAGGTCCGGGCTACGTGCAGGCCAATTCAGAGTGGGTATCTGGGTACCTCTTCTAAGTACTGCTAGAAGTGTGTGGACGAGCATTATCGTGCATTAGCACAGAGTTGTCACCGATATGAGGCAAATAGGGCACTACATGGGGTTCTAGGATATTGGTTATGTACCTGCCATCAATCACTGGTACTAACTCCGTGGGACCGTCGAAATAAATTCTTCCCCAAACCATGATAGAATCACCACCAAAGCTTTCAGATTAACAAAAATTAAACTGATCGTGCCGTTCACCACGTCGCCTATATACTGGTACACGCCTATTTGATGAATACAGACAAAATATTGATTCATCCGTGTATAAAATATTGGACCAATCTTGAATATTTCAATTTGCGAGTTCTCGAGTAAATTCCAATCTTGCTACTCGATGTTCTCTGATAAGACGTGGACCTGTAGCTGGCACTCTGGCTCGTATACCTGCTTCTCTCAGCCTCGATCAGTTTGTAGACTTTTTCGGACATTAAGAGCAACCAACAGATCTGTTTGCAGCCTTCGAGCGGTGGTATCCCTAATTCTCAACGCCGTTAACCTCAAATAACGATCATCTACTACCGAAGTTACCCTTCCGCGGCCTTGTCCGGGTCTTCTGGTCAGCTGCCCTGCTTCTCGGTAGCGAATAACACTTCTGGATATGGTGCTTTGTTAAACTCCAATTACCCCGGCGACGTATCTTTGACTGCGGCCATCTTGTATGGACGCGATGGTTCCAGCGGCTTCTTCATTCGTCACATGTCTTGTTAAACGTTGAGAAACATCCATTATTAACAAAATAAATTCAAATTTTCACTATACAATAACACAATTTGCTTAGAAAGTTCTCCAAAACAGAAATGATTTACTAGAGTATTTTCGCTTCCAAAAAAATTGTAAGATATCGTGATATTTGTTTGCCCATGATAAGAAACCAGAAATATCTATTAAATTGATACATATACAGATTCTCCCCAAAAAATTAAGTATTAAAATACCAGTGACGCGATAATTTTTGTGGGGTGTGTATGTTATTACTGCAGATAACATAGGTGTTGTGCATATTATGTAGTTGATGTGAGAATTGATTCAATTTTTTCCACTTCAACTAACTGAGCCCGATAATCGAAGACCAATATATTCTCGAGGGAATTGGACCACTCCTTATAGCTCTTCGATTATTTTTTTCGGCGAATGGCTTCTTTTTCTATCTTTTCATAAGTTTTAATGCCTGTTTTCTTCAGTTATTCTGGTCCACTATCTCTTGATCATGGGTCTAACTCATTGAGTATTCAATTTTTTAACGTCTTCTCTCGCTTGGGCTTCCCACCTTCTATTGGTCTCCAATTTATCACTTTTTTTTATCACGAAATTCGTCAACCGTCTCGCTAAGTGTCTCTACCATTGCAGCATTTGGGTTTTTAAAACTCTCTAATTATGAGTTGTCTTTATATTCCCAGTTCCTTATTCACTTGCCTCAATATTCATTTACTTTGGCTTCGAATATTCTTCTTTCTTCATGAGACACATACTTTCTGTAGCGTATGACACATGAGATCTAATCGCTACTTTGCACATTTTTTTGATCTGTAATTTCTTTAAATTACTAAAGTATTTAGAACCCTTCACAACTGTTTTCTCTGTTTTTTGATGGTTTCTTCATCATGTATTTTCTTTTTTGTTTCGTTTGCTTATAATCTTCTTTTTTTGCTTCTCCTAATATCCTGAATATCGTTTCTTTTTTTTTTATTTCCTGCAACTAGTATTATATCATCTGCACGATTGTTTGCGGTAGGTTCCTTTCGAGTGCAACCTCTGGACAAAACTTCATACTGATAAAAATGAAATGTAATAGATATCATATGAGAAAGAGGCAAAAAGCAAGAAATTACTATAAGTATTAGAACGAAAAGGAAAAGAATAATACGAATAAGAAGAGAGAGAGATAAGAATTCAATAGTAGTAATTATAATATGTATGTAATAATGGAATAATAAGATCTTTCAAGCAGAAATGCCGTTGTCAAACCTCGAAACTTAACAAAAGTTTTTGCCTTTTTTATATCAGAAGGTAGCTGAATGAATTTTTTCGCACTGACGATAATGAAATTTTTCACCAGATCATAAGTAGGTATAGTCATGTAAATGTCCAACTTCTTTCTTCTAGTAGGGTAGGTATGCATGGGTGTCTCTCAGTTGAGTAGCGAACCAAACAGATTCTAAAATGAAGAGAGCGGGGAGAGTTAGAATTTTGCGATTTCTAAAATGGAATTCGCAAACCATAATTATGAGAAATAGCTCTTTTTTGTAATTTCAAGATAAAATTGAAGAGGTGCAAACTACAAGACCCCCAGAAAGGCAAACCATACCAAAGATAATGAGTAGTAAGTTGTTAAAGCAGACACAGATTCAATGAAAGAAAGCATAGGTTAATTTTTTTGTTAGGTTTTCTATATGTACAGACCATTGAAAGGTAGAAACTTTCATGTGAGGCTTTATCAAAATAAAGGTAAATATTATTCTATTGAAAACAAAGTAGAAAGTTAGAAAATAGAATTCATCTCCATCAAAGTATTGCCTCTGTCTAGAAAAGCAGTTATCGCAAAGTTGTTTCCATCTATTATATCGTTTTTTATCGAAAAAACTGACAGGGAAACTAGTGATCTTAATATTCAATTGAAAAAATAAACCTCTATAGTTATTACGAAATTAAAAAATAATTTAGGACAATTTCGAATATAAATAATAAATTTTCCAATTTGTTTGTTTTCTTTGCGCTACCTAGAAATTAGTTACCTTTAGTTACAACAAAGGTAACTAATGGTTGTATCATGAGAAATACAAAATTCTAGAAACCTCATAAAATGCTTTACGGAAATTGTATAAGAATAAAAAGAAAAGAATATTGTTTTCATTGAATGACTTTATTGCGAATAACCATATTCCAAACATTGCAAGAGTGATAGAGATAGTGAAAGAATTATTTTGTTATTTTATTTTTAACCAGAAATATTCCCATTAGTGCAATTGAATAACTAAACATAAACATTACCGAAGCACTGAATTCCATTATTTACTAGGGTATTTATTGTCACAAAATTGAATTGATTGACGCATGATTGGCAGTTTATAAGTAGAGGTTACATTGCTACCCTTTCATTTTTCCTGATCTACTATTTGTCCAAGTAATGGTATTGCAAATAAAGGAACATATGTCCTATCAGTCTAATAGATATTAAGTGGATTTTTACGATTAGTGGTTGTAATAATCCCTCTAATAATAGTTAGGGTGTATTGACAATATCAAAATGTTATAAAAACATCACAAATCTGTACGCAAACCAATTGTTAGTACACAACTTGTTGAGCGATTAAGGATGTTGTAATAAATCGAAAATGAAATTAGAATAAAAAACACGGGTAAACCTAATAACAACTTTTCAACTTTATCTAAATACGATAGACAATAATGGGCTGAAATGAAGTCATCCTCATCATCATTTAGCAGCCCGTTTCTTTTACTGCTGGACATAAGTCTCTCGCAACCTAGACCATTTAGATCGGTCTTAGGTATCTTGAAACTAATTGAAAGATATCCTTTTCAAATCGATCGTCCTTCCATCAAATTCTCTATGCTGATACCTGGAAGGCCATTTTAGTAATCCATTTGTCTATCTAATAAACTCACAATTTTGCGACATAGCGAGTCCAGTTCGATTTTAAGTGAGTGATTCAATTTCATCCGTAACTTTTGTTCTTTTATGCAGCTCTTCGTTGGCTTTTATTATTCTCATTTTATTTACAGTTTTCGTTTGAGTTATGACAGTAAATATGACTTGTATATATGTCTCACATCTTGCCAAAAGCAGCTCTATCCTTCTATTTAGTTCGCAGATTTTTCTTCTAACAATAGGTTACAACTGGGGACTAAGTTTGTTATAAATTGGGTCGTGGCAATGTTTTTATTTGAGTCTACTTTTTGGGAAGCTCTAGGTAGTTCTGGGATCATTTTATTTACCTCGTCTAGTTGGTCTAGGATCAGCAAAATTTCGTCGATCAAACACAGATTAGCTTTTCTCCATTCACGTTTATGCCTATACTTATTTCAAGAGAGTTGTGAAAATCTGGGGAGAAGTTGTGAAACGATCTGTTTCTGTATATATTTTGAGCTTTGCTGTTACCTGCTGATATATGTTCCCTAATATAGAAATATAGCGGTAGACTATACAGTTGGCAATAGTTTTAAGCAATTCATGGAGTCAAATGACTTTTCATAGTCGACGAATACTAATTTTATGCGCTCCTTGTATTCAACGCAGTTTTCTATTAACGATTTTACCATTTGAAGATGGTCTTTTTTTCTATTTCTAGCTTGGAAGCTTGCTTGTTTGCTAGGCTGATAAAGGTCAAGTTTGTTAGTCAACTATGCAGATGATTTTGGTATCAGTTGGCTTATCACTCTATTATTCTGTAGGTCTGTGAAGCTACCTTTCCAGTACATAGTGAAAATTATTCCATAATTGTGGGATCGTTTCTTCCTCCAAGCATTTGTTGAAGAGTTTGGTTGCAGCTTTGAGGAGCTCATTTTCTCCCAGTTCTTTGGGAAGGGTTGGTTTATATTTTCTTGAAAAGGATTATATGTAGTTTGTTTGGTATATTGAGTCCTCAATAATTTTTAATATTTCTTTTCTATTGTTTGTCGATATAACTATAAATAAATAGGTAAGGAAGGCCACCACGTGAAGAATCGGGTCAACGAAGCAAATAATTATACGACTTCATTGTCAGAAGAAAATTGTTCATTACGCAAATCTTTTTTTGGATACAGTCGGTAATCGCTGGATAATATAGCGTATGCTTGATTAAATCGAAGCTTACCTGAGCCTGAGTGTATTATCCTAGTGAAAGAGAACGCATTTGCACAAACTCCTCTGGCGTTTGTCATTTATTGCCTTACTCAATTTGGGAACTACCTCTTTGTTTCCATTCCTCTCTCTGACTACCGCAAAGGTCTTTTCGAATTTGCTTGTATTATTTAAAACAAATAATATAGATAACATTAGTGCCGTGTTATAGCATTTGTTTGTGGTATTTTTTCAAATATTATCGTATATCTATGACGAGAAATAACCAAAATTAAAAATTATGTTTTGACTTGTCGAAAAACGGTATACTGAATCTTTAACAGATGACAAGTAATTATCTTCAACTGGCAGTCATCTTGGACGTATTACATGCGGCTATTGATGTTTTTTTTACTTTGATATCAAGTTTCCTATAGTCCGTTGTGTCCAATTGGTTTTCCTATAGTCGAGTGACCGTTTTATGAAAAAAATTATCCATCACACTCCTAACGCAACGTAAAATAATGACCATATGGAGAAGAGAAGACGAATTTCACGATTAAACAGTCTGAAATATTGGATAGTTATTGAAAACTCCGGTCAGAGGCTCGATCATTTATTTTACTTAAAAACTAACAAATACATTGTATTTTACGTAGAAGAAAACGATTTTTCATTCATTACGTGACTAATCTTGCTTGTTTAAGTTAATTCTAGTTACGGTGGGCTGAAATTGTTCGAAATAATGATGATCCATCACACCTTCAGGTAGAATGGGATTAAAAGTAGTTGGTTCTTCTTTACTCAATCTTGCCCGGAAACTTTTTATACGCTTTTTATCTTTCTGTATGGTTTTCTTTGTAGAAGATTCCATACGTTCTTCGATTAATTTACGTATGCGCCTGATTTTTTTAATATTAGAGCCGCATTCGGTGGTTAAACTTTTCAGCTGCTCTTTAAGTATATTCACTTCTTGTGAACAACGCTCCATATCTTTGAGTAATACTCGTTCTGTTAGTAGACCTGAGTCTTCTTGTAATTTAACGAGCATTGTACGATACGCGTCTCTTTCTTTTTTTGAATGCATTAGACGCGATCTTACTTCTTCCACATTGGATTCGACAGATTTTAGGAGATCTTTCAAGTCCATTATGTCTGAATCGAAAGCTGCAATTTTTTCTTTGAGGTGAGCAAGGATTTGTATAGTATCGTTATTTCTACATCTCAATGCAGTCAGCTCGGCTAATTTCTCTTCAATTTTGTCGGAAAATATTTTATTGTCGTCTCTCAATTTCTCGAAATCGTGTAAACGATGCTCTTCATCAACTGTATTTATAGATTGTATTGCAGATTCTTTTTCTGTAACCAATCGTTTCAGTTGTAAAAATATTAATCTCATAGAAGTTAATTTTTCCATGTTTGTTTTTTGTCGATTCAGATATTGTAGAACGAGTTTTTCGGGAATTTCAGTACCTGTTTTATTATAAATTAGACCAAGGCCTACATCTTTTTCTTTTTTTTGAAAATCGTGGAATAATTCTTCCAAAAATTTACTTCTACGCTCTATTGCATCTCTAAGAGTTTGCATTTGTGTATCTGTTGTGTTTCGTTTGGTATAATCGTGTTTAATAACATTTGAATACTCTTCTAAACGTTGGTGGTATTGGTTTTTGTTTTCGAAACCATGTCCAGAATCTTTCCAAGCATAATCCATATTTTTTCTTCTGAAATATATGGCGATTTTTCTTTGGAGAATGTTATTTTCTATTGTACGTGCCGAAATTTCTTGTTTAAGTTTCGCATGTTTTTCGTAATATTCGTATCTAGATATCTGTTCTCCTATTTCTTTTTTGGGCTCTTCTTCTTCCAATTTTTCTTCCTCTTCTTCCGACTCATCAGTGTCTGTATATTCTAAAAGACTTAACCATGCAGTTTTATCTTCGACTATGCTACTTTCTTTAAAATCACCACTAACTCTCTTTGTACCCTCAATTCCTAATCTCGGAAAGGCGTCATAATTGACACTACTTCTGAATATTTTATTACCTTTACCTTCTGGAATTAATGAAAAACGAAAAGAAATACTTTTCCTGTTCGAAAAACTTTTCCTCTTATCATCAACCAGAGTTACTCTTCTACTACTGACCTTAATATTATCTGGTAAGTTTATTTTTTCTGTTTTCTCTGATTTTTCAGATGCACGGGTGATTTTTTCCTCTTTTTCAACTACTTCAACGGCTAAATCTGTTAATTCTTCTTCAATTATTGCTGCGTCAACTTTATTTATCAAAGGTTCCGCATCGTCGAAAAAATCGCCATAAGGTAAAGGTTCGGATTTCTCAGTTATGAATTCGGAATATATTTCAGTTTTGTCCTGTAGTGTCGATTTTGGCTCAGTTTGTGTGTCAAATTCTGAATCTAACATACTTTTTCGCTCATTTTCATCATCTTGTGTATCGATTTTTTCACCCGACAGAGTTTCTTGCTCATTTGATGTTTCAATTTTTGTATCCGGCACAGGTTCTTGTTCGTTTGCAGTACCAATTTTTGAATCCGATATAGGTTCTACCTCATTTAGATCACCAGCTTTTGAATCTTTCGTAGTTTCTTGCTCATTCGGATCACCTATTTTTGAATCTGTAGTTTCCTCCTCATTTGGTGTACCGATTTTCGAAACCGACTCGGTTTCTTGCTCATTTGGCGTATCAATTTTCGAATCCGATTTAGTTTCTTCCGCATTTGGATTATCGAGTTTTTGATCGGACATTATCGAACAGAAAAAAATATATATTTATAAATACAAAAATTAAAGATTGATGTAAATATCGGCGTATAAATGTCATGAATGACTTAAGATCAAAGAATATATATATATGATTAGAGAAGTCAGTCAAAAATTACAAACAGTAATATACTTATTACAGTCATCCTTAGATGTAAGGATGGGTATCGGTAGACAAAACATCGATGTTTGCCATCGATGTTTTTTCATTTAATGAATATCGATGGTTGATAATCATCGAAAGAAAAGAATCGATTTTTTGAAACATCGATGTTTTCCTAAAACAACAAAAAAGGAATAAAAAAACAAATATGAAAGAAATGTTGGAAATTAACTGATTTTTCTGTTTGTAAATTAATTGATTTTGCGTAACAGCTGATAGGTAAATACAAGTTTTTGTTTCTCTAAAATTCATTGGTAAAGAAAATCCTGAAATTAATTTTTAAAGTCGAAAACGAAACCTAGTTATTTTTAATGTGTATTTAGCTGTTTTACCAAATTATTACTCATTATAACACAAAAATAATTAGGAGAAAAACAAGGTTATGAACTTCAAAACAAACTTTATTAAAAAGCAATAAATTTTACAATTAAGTTGTAATAATAATTAAAAAAACAATTGATCAATTAATATTAAAAAGATAAAAACGCTCAGATGGAACGGAAGTGGCATATATTTGAATACTACTTGAAAAATAGTAGGGTAAGTGTCCTTCCTCATTTTCCAGGAAGCCAGAGGGATCTGCTGAATATTTTCGTTTGGGGAATTTAAGTATAACGACAGTTCTTCGGGCATTGATTTATCTATCGATTGTTTATTTTTTTGCCATGCGCTCTGAACAACTAGGAATTATTGAAATTACCAAAACATCGATAACTGCAAAACATCGAATGAAAATCATCGATTGACGAAACATCGATCTTTTCGTGAAACCATCGATGTTTAGATAACATCGAACCATCGATACCCATACCCAATGAAACTTTCATTGAACTTTTATCTCGATACATTGGTAAATCAACAACTATATTAATACTACGTGAAGGCTTTTTTCGATTAGTATATTCTTGATATAATATTCGTATGTTTTATAAAATGTTTAATACCCAAATTAAATTTTAAATATTAATATTAATTAAATATTAATGAGTGTTATAGAGCGATTATGAATTCATATTTGGACAAGGTTAGGTTAGATGAAACAAAGAGGTTAGGTTAATCATTAAAACTCTATAGCGCCATGTGACATTCCTGTCACAAGCCATTTGAAATTTAAATATTATTTCAAAATCCATTTCGGGTGAGATAACTATAACAAACCGACTAAGTTTAAAACAAATCATGTAGATGACGTTAGTGCCATGTGAAAGTACTTGTTTGTCAATGACGTGGTCCACACTACCTACTTGCTACCTACAAATGAATAAAACTCTGTGGAAAAGAGAAAAAAACGATGAATAATGTATACAAACATATAATTTTTGATGTATTATACATTTTTATTTATATTAATGCATTTTAAGAGTTTGACGGTCTGGCTTGTTTGTACCAGAAATGTCACATTGGCTAATAAAAGTACTTTTTTTAGAGCGGCTCATTATATGGTTCATTTTCTTACTTCTAGACTTTTCGACTTTTTCGGGTTGGCAAAAAAGCCAAAAAAGTAAACCCTGACTGGCTTACATAATGTAGTACGTACCAATCTGATCATCGTATCCAGAGTCTTTGTACAAACAAATAAATTTCCAGAAAAGAGGGTATTCTGTTGTTGATGTCAACGGTATGGATGTGGCAACCGTAGCTTGGAAATATGAGAATATAAAAGGCTTGAATATGGCAAAAGCATGGCTTCTTCACACAAGAATTCATAAAGCTAATGGTTTGCAGGAAAAACATTTAAACTCGACTGATGTTTGGCTTGACATTGCTACAATTTGAAGATGAAGAACCGTAGATATATCGAAATCAACCTTCAATTAAAATTACATAAGAGACCAGCACTACACGTTCCTCAAGTTGCAATCGGACAAGATCAGACCGGACACTGGTCTTTTTGGAAAAAAAATACGCTGCAAATTTCCCAAATACTTTGATGTCTTGCAAACAATTTACGAAAAGTAACGCGTTTATTTAATTTATTTTTTTTCATTTGACATTTTTCTCTCCTTATTTTTAAAATTTGATATCTTGCGCTACAGAAGGTTGATATAAAAATATTCCAATTTCAATAAATGTGAAGGCGGTTTGATGGTTCAGTGACTTACCAGAAGTTGACAGCCCTGGATTTATATATTTATTTATACATAGTTAAAATTCCTTCTTAAATTTTTGGTAATTTGCTAAGATTAGTCTCTAATTCTATGAAGAGTGTGTGCTAATATTTAAACATTCTCATTGACATTGACAGCAAGAAAAATATTGAAAATTGAAGAAGAAAACAAAGATAATGAGCGAACGACACAATGGAACTTTGACATTCAGGTCAAGCACCTGGGGAAGCACTAAAAAATCAAATTAGTACCAGCCGTTTATCGAACTCCCTTGGACCTTCATACATCGCTATTCAAAATCGGGTAAGATTGATAAAATTTGTCGAATAGTGCCACAAGAATTGTTACTTGCGATTGAAAATAGATTGATCTAACACCCCAGACATGGAAAATCAGTAGATAGATAAAATATAACTACCAGAAACCGTCGCAAAGAGTGTCGATTCGAAACAAAAGTCTTGTTGTGTGTCTGGTGAAAATACCGAGGTTTAGTGTACTTACTGTATATAGTGGGCAGCTGATGATATCCACATTTAATTAACTGAATGCTAAACCACATACTATGGATGTTAAGTGGAAGAAATTGGTGGTATTGAATTTTTACCAACACTTGCCTTGCACCGTTAGATAACTATTTATTCAGATCCATCGCGAAATTATTGCGTGGGAAAAAATTTGAATCAAAACGAGATGTTGAAATTGCAGTCTTAAGAATGGTTTTACTAAGGTCTCGAGGAGATTGCTGAACGTCGAGTTAGCACCATAGAATTCGATAGGATATATTTCAATATATTATCTGGAAAATTATCCCACTCATGGATTGATTTGTAAATAGATTCGTTGTGGGTTATTTTCATTTACATCTAGTCGTGCTATGAGCATGAAAAAATAAATTCAATCACAGACGAAGCTAACAGATTGAACAATTTAACAGTACTGACCAATATCTCAGCTTTTCCTCGTTTTTGTTCCATATAATTAATACTCCGAGAAGGAGACATTGAAATCGAATACTTAGATATAATTCATATATTTAATAACCTGCAGGTCTTCTGAACGTCCTCATACGAACGAGAGAGGACTGGGAAGAGAACCCAAGAACAGTAAGTAACTCGATCTTCACGGACGGGTCCGTAGAGGACGAACGGACGGTAGCGGAAGTATACTCTGAAGTTCTAGGAATAAGGGAATCCTTGAGGCTAAGAAATGGCTGCAACATAATGCAAGCCGAGCTGCGGGCAATAAAACGAGCCGCGGAACTAATCCGATGCAGAGATGAAACGGTGGGTGACATCACAATCTACACGGATAGCCAAGCGGCTCTGAGATCACTATTGTCTACGGCAGTGAGATATAGGTCAGTGGTGAGCTACCGCGAAATCCTGTCATGGATTCGTGACCGAGAGGTTAGACTCTGCTGGATACCTGGACACAGCAATGTAGAAGGGAATCAAATGACAGACAAACTAGCCAAATTGGTAACGACCAGGAGCGGGGACGAAGCTAGGCTATGGGAAAGCCTCGATCCCAAGGGTCATAGCAGTGATTACCGGTAACTGCACAGTAGGCTCAGTGAAGAGGAAGAAACAATAGAACACCTAACGTCTCACTGCACAGCAATGGCGTCGAAACGACTACGAAGCATGGGGAGTGAAACATTGGAATGTCTGGAAGAAGCAGCAGAGCTGGGTGTTAAGGACCTGAATCACTTCATTGCAAAATGGAAAAGCTTGGGAAGGGGGCAAGGACCTGGCAACTTAAGAGATAGGGAAGGGAAATGAAATGGGGCTGAAGGAAAAGTCAGCAAGAGCATCACAATGGGTCTATGGCCTCCGAGTAAATTTCGACTGAAAATTGGAGATCACCCTGTTAACCTAACTAACCTAACCTAACCTGCAGGTCTTAAAAATTATTTAGGGGCTGCAGGGTTGAAGTGAAGGGATTTGATTTGCAGTCAAATTGGTCTGTTTATCTACTCGTATTTAAAAAATTATAATTATTAGGCAAGCAGGCAAGTCATACTAATAATACATTTATATGCAATGGTACAAATGAAATAAGAAGAGTAAAGCAGAATATTTCTATTGATAATGCATTAGAATATAACATTTACAAAATGTTTTTGGAATATTTTTTATAACAATATTTTATCAATGTTCATATATTTAAATGGTCATGTCTACCTATTTTGAAACAACCATAGGGATCAATTAAATGATGCCTCTACTGAAATTTTGTGCTTTCGTATATCATTGATACCCAATGCATTCTCTATCAACATCTTGCAATTTATCTATGATACTATAAAACTGTACAATGCCTCTATTACTTTGAGGAAATCCGCATACGTCATTTACAATACAAATCGGTAAATGATCTAGCTTGCAATTATCGGCCGGCACAACTTTAACTCTTTTATTAAACAACAAATTATATAATTTATTTAAACAAGGACATATCCATGGATTGCGACTGAGTGAAATTTCTTTAAGTTTCAACTTTCCAAAAATATCAATTGGTATATCGTTAAAGCGATTGGAAGCCAAATTCATACTGTTTATCGATATTCTATCACCAAAAACATCGACATTAATTGTTGTTAAAACATTACTGCGCAAATTTAAAACTTGTAGCGACGATAATTTTCTAAAAGCACCGGAACCTATGGCGGATATTTTGTTATGTTCGAAGTTAAGTTCTTTCAGTACAGGCATTCCGTCAAATGCTCGTTTCGGTACAGCTGTAATGACGTTGAAAGAAAAATCCAGTTTCTCGATGTAAGGTGAATGAGCGAACCAAACGCTTTTCCATATTGAGAAATTGTTGTGACTAAAATTTACTTCGGTTACCGTCATATTTGATAGAGCTTCATCGGTAATGTAACTTATTTGGTTGTTGTTCAGTCTTAGAACCTTGATTGTGTCAAATACGTCAAATATACCTGCAACAATGGAAAAAATACTCTTCCTAAAAATATGTTTCCAGAAAACCACTAACATTTCAGCACGGAAACGAACGAACGGTATACTCGTGTGAAAAGAAAAATCTGAGAAATCTCATTGGCCGATGCGACGGATGTGTGTTTTTATTTTACATAAGAAGTGTCTATTTGTCCGCTAAACGGATGAATAACATAAATTAGTCGTCCGCATGAAGGGTGGAAAGAAATTATGACAATATGTGACAAAAAAGGCTACTGGAATATTGCAAATTAAATTTTATTAAATTGTTAATAATGACACCTATAAAGTTAATGTGATTATTTCTTTGAGTGGTAGCATTTAAAATGTGCTGAAAAAGAAACCAAAAGGAAAGTTAAGGATGTGCACTGATTGTAGAAAGAAGATAAAAGAAAATTGAATATTTATAATTAAATTAGCTCATCTATTTATATTTAACTGTTTGCTGAGAATTACCTTGCATAAGACATCGTACTTAGTTCTTGTTGACTATGTTAATCCCTGTCCGGGAAGTGATTCAGTACGGTACGAGATAGTATTTATGGACGAGGCAACGAAGGAGCCGAGTCAAGAATATCTAATAATAACGTATATCGTATGGTCTAAATACTCGATGGTCAAATCAATGATTATGGTTAATGAGAAAGTTAACATTTCCCGTTATAGCTTTTTCTAAAAAATAAAGTGTAGTCTACCATCCAAACCAGTCGAAGGTGCTAACAGACACAAACACACACACACTTGCACGTGAGAAAGCCCGTCTCTCTAAGTATCCACCCTCGGATAAATCCACGAGTGGGTGCGAAGAAAGACATTCCACCACCCCCCGTCATTTCGACAGGTCCTCATCGTCTTTCGCGTCGCAGATTCGCGCGTAGACTCCTTCCTCTCCCCTGAGTTCTATGGGAGATTCTGGGATGTCTTATCTTTTTGTTAAGAGATTAGCCTGTTGGCTATACACTCTTGGCTTCTTGTTCTGGACGTCTTAATGTGTGTGTGTGTGTTTCGCTGCCTCGGGTAAACCTCTTCCAACCTTCTTCGGCAAGAAAAGATCTAATCCGAGTGGGACTTCGCCTTCTCTATAGCTGTCCCCGATGTATAACTCTACACTTGCTTATGAAATGCGGAGTTACCGTGTCGGGGGGGGGGGTGTCCTCTTGTGGATTGACTCTGAAAACCTGAAAACCTAGGATCGTGAATTTTTTTGGGGTTTTTCTTGTTAGTTAGTAGTTGTTAGTGGTTCGTATAAATTACACAAAAACACATGTTCGACAGGTTTTTACTGTGAAAATATAAAAATTTGCGAAAACACCTTTCACTAAAAGCACTTTTGGTAGGCCAAAGCCAACACAGTGGCTGAAAAATAAATGGAAGAATCCGTCGAGAGTACAAAGAAAGTAGCAAGAATGATACAAGGGGGTGAAACTTTTGTAAAAGTGTTGAACCAAAACCACACATCTTCGGGTATAATTGAAAGTAAAGAAGTACATCTAGTGATTCGTACAATAAATGTTTCTTGTAACAGTAGTTGCATCATTACTATTAATATTCAAAAATTAGAATGAAAGTTTAGTTATTGATTTGTTATTTCTAATTATTTCAAACGGGTTTGGGAGAATTTAAGAGTACGAATATAAAGTAGACTTTGCAATACATTACGAAAAAATTATATTTCTAAATTAGGTTATGTTAGGTTAGCTTATTCAGCTTATACAGCAGTATAATTTAAAGCATTTGCCAATTTCACAAAGTTTTGATATCTAGATATAACAAATCAACTTTCAGGGAAATTATTTGAAACCTGCGTAACTGGAATGTATTCTTCGGTATCAAAATCGGTTGTAATCTGTTATACTCACCTCCAGTAATTTTTTTGATAGGATTGTGCGTAATTTCAACATGTCTGATGACTGGTAAATTTCTTAGAGCTCCTTGTGCTATTGACTCGATTTGACAATCTTCAAATACCAAAGTATCCAATTTAATCAAATGCTTCACGTAATCTTTGCCCAATTTGGAAATGTTTTGATGTCTAATACGAATCTCCTTGACTGTTATACCATTAAGATTTGATCTTTGTATGCATCCATTCAAAGTTATATTAGACCTGAACAAAGAGAGACAAGTAAATGCCCAAAAGTCACTTTTGTTGGTAGTATATAACTCAAAGGTGTGTATATGTCACACAAAACTTGCAAAATTCTCTTTTTATTTCCTGTTGAGCATTGGTACTTTTTTTTTCTGGAGGATTGAAGTAGTTTTCTTATTTAAGAAGTGAAATGGTTGTTTTCTTGGCTTTTCAACTGAGACGTCAAATTCTACGACACAATAGGTTGTCTTGAAGAAATAGCAGAATAAAAAACTTTATTATGGGTTGTAATTGCTTGTAAGGAATTATTAAAGGGAAAAAAGAAGAGAAATAGTTGGTAATGAGTACTAGGAGTATCCAGATTTTGATCATCAAAAGGTAACACAATGGATTAGTGTACCAAAACTTTAAATACCAAAAAATTACGGTGACGAGGGAGAAGATCTGGATTCAACGATATCAAAGGGAAGTGAACAATTTTAAGTACTGAATCTGTATAAAAAAACAAAACCAACAGCGAAGTACCGAAGCGAAACGAGAATTCTTATCAAAGCTGAGTAAAGGACGTTCGATATAATTGGATAAGGAGTATACTAGGGGCTGAAAATGAGGGTGAATTATGGCTGACAAGAACAACTAACACTAAATGAAATTTATGATAAAATATAAAAGAATAGAGTGGTAACACACAGAGAATGCCAGATTTTAGAGCAACAAAAAAAAATGATAAACATAGAAGAAAAAAATCAGACCAGGGAAAAGGTGGTTCGCAGACATTGTAGAAGATCTAAAAGAGAGAGGAACCATGCACTGGAAACGAACGCAGAAAATAAGAAAGAGTAGAAGGGAAATGATTTGAGGCAGTATTTAAAGGAGATAGATTTATAAATTGGGAAAAGAAACATGAATAAATATCTATAATTTCTAAATAGTAAATGGCTGATATAGGTTTGTCAGATTTTTTTCATATTTATTAAGTATATTCATCAAGCAGTAGGTTAAAAATTGTATTTGGAATATCTAAAAAATACTTTTCAATACCGATGGGATGATATTTTTCACCACAACATGGTAGGCACTCAGAGTATTTACTTCATTTCAGTTATTTCTGACATAAAATGAATAATTCCTGTAACTACACAGATAATAAGAAAAAGAAATCCTTCTCATATTATGTCCCCAAATAAAATTGGACATGTCTTATACATTTTAAAACAAAATTTTATTCAAGTTACAGAATTTGTACCAACTAAACTTCCAACTAAGTTTAAAATTTATTATTTCACCTTCATTTTCAAGAATTGTCATAGTTTATAGTATCTACCAATTAAAAAAACATTCTCTTGAAAATCATCTCATGTTAATCATCTCAAATTAGGGTATAATGTTTATTATTATTTCCTCTTCCACCTACTTACCACTCTCCATCTTTATCTTCCACTTCAATAGACACATTTTGTATAATTTCACTACAAGCCAAACTATAACTGAACAATGTTCCCAAACATATCGTAAAAACCAGAAAAACTGTATAAGAAGTCATGTTTATCAATCGAACAGAAGATACAAATGCAGAACGAAGTCTAATATACGGTTTAATCGGCCGTACAACTTGTTTTTATCAACTGAGGTCAGTTCAATTAGCGGGAAATTTTATGATTTCATTATTTGTATTTTTATTGCATACTACTGTATTATGGAAAACACAGTTAGATACGGAATTTGTATTTTAATTAATACCAAATCAGTTTTATTATCTATTAGAATAAATTCCGAGTAATGAAAAATAATTTTACGATTATCAGGCTCTAAACTAGAGCTCTAAAGCAGCTAATAAATTTTACAAAAACAAAATAAATTTGGTTTGTATTTTAAATACACCTTGTATTATATAAACTTCTATCACCAACTGTTTAGTCGAGAATACGTTCATATAGAGAAATTTATTTCCATTCTCTTATTTAAAGGAGCTGCTTTTATCTAATATGAATAAAATATAGCTCCTACCAAGATATTTCCTTTTGGTTCACTACATGTAAACCGAAAATACTTTATATATATACAAATATAAACCGGAATTTTTGAATAATCGCGCGAAAAATTTAATGTCGTAATAGTGGCTGCACTGGATATTAGAATGGTGTGATATGAGGCATACAGAACAGACGGGACCGCGTAACCTCAACGCATCATTATACGTTTTTTGATCAAAGATAATGAAAATTCATTGAAAATTGCTCGAGGAATTCAGCGATGTTGTCTCTCCAAGACTCGGGTGAATAAATGTTATTCAGCTTTCTTAAAAGGCCGATGAAAAACTCATTTTGGAGGGCTGACGCAGTACCGTACACGATGGAGAATGATGATGATGAAGAATTGGTCATCAGCCTAGGTAGTATCGACCAAATACTTTCAGCCAGTTGGCTTCAATTTAGTTCATAATGTAGCCATAATTGTACTAGCCACAAACTATGCTATTCTAATTCCAACATATCAAATACAATACACTTTAGAGCAAAACTTTTTAATTTTGCGATCTGCGATATTCTAATTATTCTAGTGTGAAAGCTAGATGAAATATGCACCCAATAATTAAATATGAAAAAAATATCTGCATGTTGGATTTGAATCTAAATTCAACGAACATTAAAGATTTTTTTATATTGGCATGAGAAACCTTCAACGAATTCCGGGTCTCACTGGTATGGAAAATGAGCAGTAGACAGACATGCTTAAGTAGTGTTATCAAAACCTTTTGTAGAACCTGAAACCTTCTGAGAAATTAACTGTAGGATAATAGAGAAAACACTAGTTGTTATCGAAAAAATCAGTTAGTGGAACAATACACACGACGTACAATCCACGAATATAGACAGAGGTGTGGTGTGAGAATTTTCACCTTTGCTGAATAAAGGATGAAACCTCTAACCACATTTCTTAGAAGTGTGGGAGACTAAGGAGCTCCTGAGCATTAGATATGGGAGCTTATGAAATAGTAGAGGAAGATCTGCTGTGAACATTGAGCTTACCCAGTGCCACAGCAATAAAAGGGAATCCAATATATCCTTTGAATCGTAGTTGCACACACACTTTAAAAACTAGACATACATATATACAAGGTCAAATAAAAAAATTTAATGTTTGGACCACATTTGTTACTATACCCACCACTGTATTTCATAATAATTCTCGACAATTTCATACGATTTTAAATAATGCAAGATCGCATAATGCACGATCCGACAAGGCACCGGTATCAGCACCGGTGTTGTTACCGGCAGTCCCGTATCCCGTATATCGGGCCAATGCCAGCACGGCATGCAAATGACCTAATCCGAGACGTACACGAAGGAAGAGGAACTTGCAAGTGCAAAGGTACATTACAAATAAACGTCATACTAAGCTAGTCCTTCGAATTCTTAGCAAGGTTTGTTCGTGTTTCGCGAATTTCAGAATAATGTTATGCAGACAATAAGATCATTTATGAAATTATTGAAACTAACGTGTGTTATGCGGATTTTTTCAATATTTAGATGAAAGTAATCTTTTTTATCCAATGTTGTTCAAATATTTTTGTTTATGCTAAAGTAAATGATATATACATAGTTAAAGTTTGATAATTGTAATGATAATATTTGCATCTGCCATTCAATTCTGATTTCCATGAATATCTCCAACCAGAGATATGTTTGCAGCAAGAGGTTTACAGATCTGTTGGCCTACAAACTGTCCGAGGCTGAGAGAAGCAGGTATACGAGCCAGAGTACCAGCTAGAGGTCCACGTCTTAACATAGAACATCGAGTAGCAAGATTGGAATTTGCTCCTGAACACGCGAATTCGAATATTCAAGATTAGTCCATTATTTTATTCACGGATGAATTAAGATTTTGTCTGTATTCATCAGATAGGCGTGTAACAGTATATAGGCGACGTGGTGAACGGCACGATCAGGCTAATTTTTATGAAACTGAAAGCTTTGGTGGTGATTCTATCATGGTTTGGGGAAGAATTTATTTCGAGAGTCGCACGGAGTTAGTACCAGTGATTGAAGGAAGACTAAATGCTGACAGGTTGGCTTGGAGCTGGCACTGCCAAAGACGGAGATTGTCCTTCTAACGAGAAAGAGGATTCCCACATTAGTGACCATCCACGTCAACCAGGAGGAAATACAAACAAAAAGTACCGCCAAGTACCTCGGAGTTACCCTGGACACGAAGCTGTGTTACTGGGAACATATAAGAAGAGTCACCGACAAGGCAGCCGAAAGGACTAACTCGCTCGGTAGGTTGATGAGTAACTTGGGAGGACCCTCGTATGAAAGGCGAAAGTTGCTGATGGCCACGACCCAATCCATCCTCCTGTACGGAGCAGAGATATGGGCAGATGCACTCCTGGTGAAGAAGTACAGAAAGCGGATGGCCAGCGTCCAACGCAGGGGTGCCCTAAGGATATGTTCCTCATATTGCACGGTGTCAGAGGCAGCAGTGCTCGCAGTAGCTGGAGTAATCCCAATCGACCTTCTCGCTATCGAACGTAAGCGAGTGTACGAGAGGAGCGGCGAGGTGGGAAGAACACAGGCCGCCAAGGAGGAGAGAATCCGCACAATGGCAGCATGGCAGGAACGCTGGGACAATGAGCGAAATGGGAGGTGGACCCACAGGCTGATAGGGCAGGTCGCTCCCTGGATCGAACGAGCCCATGGTAATGTCGATTTCTACCTGACACAGTTCCTCACAGGGCACGGCTACTTCAGACGATACCTGTACCGAATGGGGAAGCTGGAGACGCCGAACTGCAAGTACTGCGGAGTTCCAGATGATGCAGAGCACACCTTCTTTGCTTGTGGGCGATTTGAGGAGGAAAGAGTGGCAGTAGTCAGGACACTGGGTCCAGTCACACCAGAAAACGTGATCCGGCTCATGCTCATGGGCACACAACAGTGGGGTGTCGTTGCTGCGTACACCACATCAGTACTGCAGCAAAAGAAGTCGGACGGCTGCCTGGAAAACGACTAACAACTGAATATCCGAACTCCTAATCTCTGTCTCAACAGAGGAAGGGAGAGGTAGGAAACAAGAAAAACGAGATGAAGAAAAGACAGCCCGTCACCGGCGAAGATTATGTGTTAAACGGTTCCACGGTGACAATAGGGCGGTTCAGGGGGGCCACTTGTCCTAGTGTGTGCACTGGCTACGCCCCCGAGGAAAAAAAAATAAAAAATGCTGACAGGTACATAACCAATATCCTAGAACCCCATGTAGTGCCCTATATGCCTCATATCGGTGACAACTCTATGCTAATGCACAATAATGCTCGCCCACACTCTGCTAGAGTGATTCGGCAGTACTTAGAGCATGTCTGGGCACCAATAAAAACACTAGATGATGTTCAAAATGTTCTTATCAACTTCTGGGAAAACATACCGCAAGGATACGTCCAGAATCTGTTTAGAAGCTTTCCAAGAGAATTGGAAGCTGTAATTAGAGCGAGAGGCGGCAACACATTGATTAGAAATTCATTGGCTGGTTTTAGTTTAAGCACCGTTCAATTTTTGGTATGGATGTTTTGTACAATTCTTTTGATATTTTCTAAGTTTTGGTAAATCAAAGTTTTTGTCCTCTGTAGATTAAACTGATATGAAATAAATGTTGCAAAAGGCGTTTCTATTTGTGGTTTAATTCGTAATAATAATAAAATTCGAAAAACAGGCAACACATTTAAAATATTTAAATAATAATGACTGATGCGATAATTTTTGTTGGGTGTTTAATTTTGGATCGATCTATATATATTATGGAAATGTGGCTAAATATGGTGCCTCTTTTTTCTGATTCGTTCGTTTCTCTATATTCTACAGAATTTTCTAAATGCTTTGTTTGTGCATTTTTTTAACGTCTTCCAATGGTACCAAAAGATCATTACTACTTCCACTTTTTCAATTTAGAAACGTCTTTAGATCATGCTGAAGTGATTTTCTAAATTACATTCCATAGTAACCCACTTAATGACTACATTTAATTTTCCTTTGTTACATTCTTAAGTTGCGACTCCTCACGTCTCACCCCTATTCAATACTGTTCAGCGTCACGGTTTTTAAACTGTTAATTTGAAAAAAAAAATGTTCAGATGTAATTTTCATTGAATGATTCTATTACATAATTGTACACAAAGAATTTCTGTGAAGGTAAAATCACTTTAAATATTGATCCTTTCAATCAATTTGAAGTAAAAGCGGCCGAATCAATCAGAAATTGAACACCGTGGAAGTTTAATTTTTCCCTTCGCTTGATTGTGACAGGAAGAATATCCGTTTGAAGGACCGTATTTCGTTGTTCGATTCAATTTTTTTCTATAACTATAACATAATTATTTATTATTAGCTCCTGCAGTATTCGTTACTTAAATTATGCTCCTAGAAACCCATTTATCAAAAACATTTGGAAAAACCAGAATCAGGGTCATGAAGATTATGAACTAGCTGTACATGAGTATACGAATTTTTTAATTCGGGGGCATGCAAATATGTACAGGTCATCATTACACTGCATTTTGCATGAATATCTAAAATTACTTTCATACAAACTTCATTGTCACTTGAATTAAAATACTAGAATGCCTGTCATAGACTTAATTCCATAAATCACGCACTTATCGTTATTCAACGTCTTATTTCACCTTATAATCGACTGACAAAGAGAAGAACAGAGAAAACCTGAAAATAATGAGCTTCTGAGGAAGGTTACAAATAATTATAAAAGTATAATCACGTAGATCCAGATTTGTAAGGCAAATAATTAGATAACAGAAAACTACCTTAATAATAATAATATTGCATTCTAATTTTTTAATAGTTGTCCCGGATACAAAATATCAAAGAGATTAGGCACAGTTTACATAATCAATTTGTGCGAACTTTGTAGCAAGTAATCAATGGATATCGGCGAAAGTGGCAATCCCAGTTTGGTGATGCTAGCGTCCAAGGTCTTAGGTGCAAGACAGTTGGTGACATAATACTGTTCCATGAGTGCGTTGTACTAGATCTACTAGATCCACGTACTTGGCCACTTTCTCCTTATGTTTTTTGACACTGTTATTAATGTACGGTATGACTACCTAGACGTGAAGGACTAAATTGGTTTTTCTATCAACCTAGGCCTGTTATTCGTCACCTGTCTATCGCTGATATTGGACCTATTGTAGTAGAGTCTAAAATTGTTATTTTCGAACACCTTCTGCAGTTGTTACGTTGGTATTGATAACTTGGATAACCATCATGAATCCCTAGTCCCACTAGTAAACCATATTTTCGAATTTTCTCTCAATATACGGATGATTGAGGTCGTATGATGTATAACGTTCTAGGTTCTTGGTATCTAATACCAACTTATAATCAGTTGTGGCGAGGTTACGTTCAGAGTTGAATAATCCTTATCTGCCTTGGATATTATCCGATGTAAGGCTGAGGTTTCCAATTTCCTGTATAAGAATTAACGTTGTTTCAATAATAATTCTAGTAGTGGATGACATCAAGTAATAGTTGTTGTTATTTACCATCAGGATTTTAAGTAGACTACAGTTGGCAATGAATACATGTTTTCTTCCATTTCTGTCAAAAAATATAAAAGGTCGTGAAGAAGTTGGATGTTAGAACTTCTGGATACTGAATCCACTTATTGTCACTACCAAAACATCAACACTCACAATTATACGTTTGACTCTTCAGAGAACGAAAGTTTATCTAGTAACTATAATTGTGGGTATCAAAAATATTATATTGGTAGATAGATATGTCATATCCAGCTATTTTTTTTTGACGAGATAAAATATACTAATATACCAAATAAGTGAATTTTTTAATGAGGTGCCTAAAAGTCCTTATATAGATCAATTAATAGGCGATGATAAGAAAATAAGTTGTCGAGTTCGGTTCTGAAACTTCTTGTAAATATTTAACATTTCCATTAAAAATATCTATTAAGCATAATTAGAAACATCGAAGTTCGTTGCAATTTTAATATCTTAAAAGCGCCCTATCGGTTAATATTTAATCAACGGTTATTTTTAACTGACAGTGACGTTATTAGAGTAAAAAGATGAGAACGATGGAAATAAAAAGAATAAAAGAAATATTCACAGGTACCTGGTCAGTTGGGAAAGCATTGGTATGTTTCCTGAATACAACGGAATTCGATTAAAAGTTTCATAATTTATTGGATGCAACAACCAAACAACTATGTTTAGCTTCTTTATGATCACTTATTTTTTTTCCATAATCGGCCTATAGCTCATTCCTTCATCGATTTTTCTAGGTTATCACTCCACCTCTTTCGTGGTTGACCTCTACTCCGTACGTTCCAATTGGAGATTTATCCCTCGCTAACTTCACCAGTTTATCGTCAGTCATTCAACTTATATGTTGGTTCCATTGTTTTTTATGTTAATCCTAACCCTTTCAATGATGCTATTTACGTCACACGATCGTCAGATATTTCCGCTTCTTTCTATATGGTCTCCAAGAGTTGTTTCGTTTGTAATATTTCTGGCCTTGTTTTTGATGTATAGGTCTGATTGATACTTCCCACAACTTTATTTGCTCTGGCTACATGTGCTCTTACCTCGTCTTCTACGTCCCCATAACTGCTTATGTCAATTCCAAGATACTTGATTGACTGGATTTCTTAACCAGTTAAACACTGCATCTACCCGGGATCTTCCTGATCCTTATCCTTACTGCTTGCTGTTAACTTGTAGACCAATATTTGTAGGCTTTCAGCTGCTACTCCGAAATACATTTTGTTGAAACAAACAATGATTTGCTTGAATTCGTTCTGTTTTGTTATATCGTGTTAAAAGTGTCCGTGGGATCTTCAAGTTTCTTTAGTGGGTGCCAAAAAATATGAAAAAACCTTGAAATTTAAAGATTTCTACAAGTGGTATGAGCGATTTGAAAATGAATATAAGTTATTTGATGCCCGAGACCACAAAAAGAGATAGAAATGTTCAAAAAAGGAATAAATTTGTGCATGGTGTGTCACAAGTCCCTTTTGAATTGAAAGCTTCATTTTTTCTTTGTATATCCCAGGCCAGATTTAATACCATGTAATTTTTATTACGAGAGAAACCAAAAAGTCCTGAATTTAAAGCTGCGCATTAATTTTTAAACGATTCTTTCAATTTTTTCCCTTTTTTGGTTAAAATTAATCAATAGTATATTTTGATTCAACGTTATTTTAATTTTTTAAGTTTTAAAGCTTTTAAACTATTACCAGAAGTCTTGGCTATCTTCAAAAACTATATCTATAAACCTCTTCTCCAGAATTTCAGCGTTTCAACAAAGAATAATCAATTGAAAATCTCATTTTCTCGAAGAATATTAATAAAACAGTTTCTACAACAATTTATTTACACTTTTAATACAAATTTATATTTTTGGTTTACGTGTACTTTTATTTACTCACCTTTTAATACAGAACATTATACAGATGATATATTAGAGATATATCCTTATTTAAGGTGGATTTATAAATAAAATACAGTTCGCGCCCGTGCTAAAGCTGTCGTTGATCGACTACACGTTTTTGACCAGGGAAAAAGTCTTTGAAAATGACGAGAAATGAATAAAAATTATGTTGGCATGAAACCCACAGGAAAAAGAGAAGAATATGGACGATTTGAGGTCTTCAAGGGGAATTGGGTGAGTTTTTAAGGGTTTATCTCAATTTCCGGCGAAATTAGAAGCACTATAGAAACTATAGAAAGTCAAATAGCGAAGTTGTATGTATTAAAAAGTTCTGCAACTTTTATATCTACACTTTTTTCACATAACCTCAAAATATATGTGAAAAATTCAAATAACCACGTTTGTATTTTTTTATCTTATTTTATCTTTAACAAAAAACATATTAATTTCAAGAAATTTGATGAACACTTACCTCTTTATATCGCAAACACACTGTAATGTATTTGATTCGAAATATTTATTTTTTAACCTTATGTTGACTTAATATTAGAAAATTCTCCCCTCAAAATATCAGCTCTTTTAAAAAGTCGGTGAGTTTATTGTACGTTGAAATCTCTACTTTCTGATGGTATCGGAAAATATTAACCATAACCATTGTATTCTCTCAGAAAAAGTAAAAAAAAATAAAAAAAAAACTTGCATCCACAGTTTTTTGTAGGTTTTTGTATAATTTTTAGATCTTTATTATTTATGTTTATCAATGTAACAAGAAATCTCCTCCTTTTCATCTAATTAAAGTGTAAAATTTCAATAAAAAAAGTTTTCGGATACGTTCTTCTCGTTTTTTGTGCCTTTTCTGAGAAAATTTATATGGTCAGGGTGATATTTTTTTACACCAATAGAAAGTAGAGATTTCAGCGAACTAATAATTCACCTACTTTTGAAAAAAAGCTATTATTTTGACGGGAGAATTTTAAATTGCGTTTTTTCGATACTAAGTGAATATACGGTTAAAAAATAAATAGTTCAAATCAAATAAATTACAGTATATTTTGAGGTTATATAAAAATAGTGTGAATAAAAAAGCTGTAGTTCTTTTTATCACCTACAACTTCGCTATTTGACTTATTTCCACAGGGTTTGTAGCTTTGCCGGAAATCTAGGTAAACCGTTTTTTACCCTTAAAAACTAGACCCTGTTGAATTTATGCTCAACGCGAATAAATGCGCCAACGCGGGCGCAAGCGTAGAAGTTTGTATATTGACGGTTCCCAACATCCACTGACCGATCCCAGCCATTGCGAAGATCATGGAGAAAATCGTTAACACAGGCTGCTGTTTTTACAGAGAAAGCTAGCACTGCAGTTCAGGATTTCGTCTTCTCTGGACTATCACTATCGCCGCAAATTCCCTTGTTGGCATAGTGACGTGGCCGAATTAGTTAAGGCAGCTTCAAAAGAACTTGATCAATCAGAGGATTGGCTCAAGTTGTTGAAGCTTTGGTGACAAAAGTGAAGGTAAATAAAATGATCGTAAACTTGTATCTCTTCCATTTACTTCGCTGTTTGCAATCTATTATTGGCATAAAATATATGAGTTAAAAGCTTAAGCCAGATGTGTCAGATTCATCTTTTTGATTATTATCTCTCTCTATCTCTATCCATTTTGTAAAGGATAAAAGTTTATGTATGGTTCCTCATGTGATAGGCAATTAATAAGATCTATAATTAAAAACCAAAACAATTGTGTTCCTCGAAAGAAACTATTTTCTGCTCTTCTTTAACAATTTAAATTATGTCCCACCAAGGATATATTCAGGAAAACTAAATGTAAATACCTTTGTCCCGACCTTCGACCTTTCTTGACCATTCTATGGTCCTCGTAACGACCTTCATATGTCATCCACACCCAGAAATTTGTTGTGAAACACACTGAGAAATATGGTTTGGAGAATAATATATAAAAAAGACAAAACTTCCAATTTGGTTAAGAAAAACTTGTCGACGAAGTATCAATAAAAATATGATGGAATATAATAAGTATATCTCTATCAGTTCAGACTTTATAAAATTGGAAAAAGCATTGTGATAAAGAAAAAAGTAGACAATAAAACAGACTTTACCTGACATTCTTTATCGGAATTATTTACCAAAAGGATATATCCAATCAACAAGCCTTCAAAAGTTTTAAATCAAAAAAAGTCTTCAATTACTGTTTGATTTTGATACAACTTTAGAAACTTAAAATAAGCTTGTTTTTCAGTGTAGATTGGCCATTACTTCTAAATAACGACCATTAAAGACGTCTGTCACATCGTCTATCAACCCTTCACAGGTTTCACAATTAGGGATGATGGCGCTCACAGTTATTTGTACGAGATTCATGCTTTCAATTTACTAGAGATGGACTTAATAACCATATACGAGTTACTCTTGGACTTGGACTTTAAAAGTTTATTTTTTGGTGAAATGAAATTTGAAAGCTTAGGTGTTGAAATTTTATTCCTTATCATAACTATACGTGATTTTATGTCTAGATACAATTTATATGAAGCGCTGTCTGTTTGTCTGTGTTTTAGTGTTACGAGAGTTGTTCATTAAGTGGAGTTTCCAAGAAGCCGCAGAGATATTTTGCGAGACTGTTGTCTCCTTTTCCCCAAGGTCCCACTGTCTGCAACATCAATTTATGTCTTGGTAGCCTTGAAATATGGAGTTTCCATTTGATTCTCACACAAGGCGCGAATTCTGTTCTGTGAATCGTTTTTTTTTTTGTGGGCAAAAACGTTTTTCCCATGGACATTCATTCCCAAATGTATGACGTGTATGAGAAAATTTATCTGCGCAAATGGTACAGAGAAATCACAGATTTCGATGGAAAACTTTACAGCCTAGAATTGGTAACTACATCTCTTCCTGAATTAAAGATACCGCTTGGGAGGACGCATTTCACAACTGACGAAGAGCTAAACGAAGAGATTCTAAGCTATCTTCGCAACGGCAGACCTCTACGACACAGGCATAAAGAAGATGGCACACTGCAAACAAAAATACATCGATCTAAACAACAAGTATATAGTAAAATAGAAGGAAGTTTAAGCTTTCCAAGCATGTATTATTCAATACCAATAAACATATTTTTCATAGCGAAAATTCGTTGGGAATTTCATTTGAAAAGTGGATTTAAGGACAAGGAATGGTAGGTACGTCCTTTAAGAAATTTGTTCGTTCAAAAAAGTGTCCAAAGAAAGAGTCTTGAAAATAGGCCAACAATGTTCATAAAAACGTTAATGATTCGTGAGTTTAATCGGCATCATACGATTTTTTTTTCTAAACTAAAAATGTGTTTTTTGACACAATTCGTGATATTGAAAAGGCCACGTTAAAGTAGAAATCCATTCGGAAAGAAGCCTGTCAAAATTATTTGGATCATGGATTTCACATTAAGATAAAAGTATTTCTAACCAAGGGTAGTATTTTATAGAAGATTGATTCAAATTTTTAAGCTATTTCATTTAATTAACCGTATTGATTATGGGGGCGGTTTGAACAAAGAGCGAGTTTTCATTTTCCACTGCAATACGATTGCTTTACCAACCATATACCTCTAATCTGATTTCCCCGATCATTTTCTGTTTCAAGAATTTACAAAAATGGATAATGTCAAGTGAATAAAGATATGATGAAAAAGACACACGTGTATTTTGTAAAATTTCCACAACAACCTCTTACAACTCGTATTCGTTGATATGCTGGAAATTGTTGAAAGTGTCTTATTTTTCACTATTACTATTCGTATACCAAAGAAAACTTTTTATTCTACCTCTGTTAGTCTTATCAGTATAGGGGGTCGGTGATATGATGAAATTGCTCTTAAAAAATCATTACATAAATTTCCGTGTAAGTAAACAATCAACCACTTTATTTTCCGTGTTGTATTATATACACTTAATTTAATTAGGTAACTGCTATCTTGTTAGTTTTCCATTAAGGGTTTAATAGATTTTGTTTCAAAATATGGTATTCTATTAGGGGATTACGGGAAAATAATATTTGAATAGTATTTTATCATTAAACCATCGTAAATTTTCGTAATAAGTTATCAGATCCCATAATTTAGAATTATGAAAATTAAGACAAAATTATCTAATGGCAGTATTTAGTATTCAAAAACATATTTTGTATTAATACTTACCCTAGGATTGGTATTAATGTATTTTTCCCAAGTAAATCGATATAAACATGCCTTTATTGAAAGTTAGAGTTAAATCGACTTTCACCATGTATATAAGTCAAAAAATTATTAGTAATTTATAAGTCTAACCAACTAGTCGCATCGCTGAAACTCTAGGATCTCCCTTATACATTTTACAACTAATTATTTATCATAACTCAATTTTTTACATTCAATATCTATTTATAACACTGTTGCTACCCAAGTAAAAACAATTTCCTACAATTTTTGATACCAATGTTTATAAAATTGTTCATATATAAATCGAGTTTTTCTTTGCAATAGTACTCATCAGAATAGTGCGTTTGTACATGAAAATTAACAACAACGTTGAATTGAGACGTGGAACTGAGCGTCCTATGGCAACTAATGTAAAAAAAGATCAGTATGTAGTAGGTTATATACGTCGAAATGAAACTATAACACCCTAATCTACTCAAGCTCATTTTAGAAGAACATATGTTTGATTCATTTGCAGTACCACAATTCACCAGAGTCTTGTTGGAGCCAGTTACTGCGGGCACAAGAACACAGAGACTTTAACTCAGTGCTGTCTGCAGACAAAACCTGATTTGGTTTTGTCAAATATAGTTGGAGGAAATGAGGTTGGAGAAAATCGTGGCGACTGGAGAGACTATCTTTTGGCAAAGATGTTCCATGCCATGGATGTCGTACGCAGCTTATTCTCATTCCAGCCGTTATGACAGGGGATAGATATTGTCATGAGAAAAATCTAGCATAGATTCTGTTTTCACTGATATGCGGGATTTGAAAGATAACGCATTCGAAAGCTTTCGGGCAAGGCATGGAGCTAGGAAACTTCAACCCTATGAGTTTATTAGAAATATAAAACGTTAATGGATTCCCTGTGTAGCAAATTTATTATATAGTACGTGGTTCATAGGCCTTTAATTTGTTATTCAATTCAAAGAATCCAATTTACTTTTGTTTAACATTATGTTCAACATAATATTGAACCCATTATTCATCGTCTCGTGAATGAAACATAAGAGGATCCAAAAATTTTGGCTGTGATTGCAACAATCACGAATTCACCAAAAGCAACCACTCGACATTAAAAACCCTGGGCAAATATCTACTTAGCATGGTTGATTCATTTATAAATAACATCTGTGGTTCAAAATCTATTATACAATTTAGGACTAGAGCTTGGTGATTAGTAACCCTACTGTCAAATATATGTCTATCTATACCAAATACTAATTTTATTCTCTTAAATCTGCTAAACGCTTCGTATTACGCAGTCCATCAACAAATCTATCAGCAACAATATCAAAAGCTTTTTCCAATATTACAACAATGTTTGCCGTCAACTCTATAGATGTCTAAAACACGACAAATCTGGTATTTCCGGCATAAAGATCAAATTCTATAGACGCTCCTTCGTATTTTTTTAAAAAAACCATGGATCTATAATACTTCGGACAAACAAAATTAAAATTGAGAAAACTGAAAAGCAAAAAATATTGACATACCGAATGTTTTCTTAACGAGGGACAAACAAATGTCTCTAAACTAGAAATTTTGCCTTTTTTTGAAAATTGGATGGTTCACAGGAATCACTAATCGTAACTAAATTATATATGGAAGATATTAGTGACCTCATTAACCTACCAATTTACAGACAAAAATGTTAATTGAATCTATCAGAATGTCTAAAAAATCAAGCCAAATCATATGATTACATTTGAGTCCCAAATATACAAGTATTCCTCCAAACGCTCTGGAGTTAATATCCTAGAGAATCATCAACATCAAGTGATTTCAACAACATCAGATGTTTGGTGGTGTTTTTAGATAATTAAGATCATCGACACGACCTAATAAAACTAAGTCTTCCGATCATTTACATCAACGAACTGTTTAGATGACATAGAGTATGCTCTAACTGGTTGTGACGATATTTATTAGAGTATTTATTGTAAACAACTTGTTAGTACGAGTTTAACGGTAAGTTATATTTTGCATTGCTAATATTTGGGAGGATTGGAAGCAGCTATTCAATATCTATGAGTTAGTTTCTTGTTGCATTGCCTACTAGTCGTATATGGAACGTCTTATCCTAATTATTATTTCACGTATTTATAGTCACTGAGGAGGTTAGCTGTCGGCTTCTTTTGAAGATTGATCCGAAAGTACTTTGTCAAGGATTCCTAAGTAAGATTATCCTGAATAATAGGATGTAGTACGTGAAACTAAATCTACAATTTTTCCAACGATAGTAGATGAAACGTGGGGGCTCCAAAAATACATTAGAAACAATTGGAAACTCGCTAAATTGAATTGAATTGAATTAAAAGATATTAAGTTGTAAAATAAAATAATGAAAGCCTATCAAATCCACTAATAACTAAGAACATGTCGATAAAACACATAATATTTGATTTAGGAGAGCACCCAAATCTTAAAATCATGATCTTGTTTAATAAAATCTAATTGTACATTATATTAATATGATATTATATTGTGAGATAAAAAAAGCAGTTATTAATACTCGTATAGAAGTGTCAGTGGACTGTATTTTCGAGACTCTCTAATTTCAATAAAAAGTAAATAAATAAAACCCGAACGAAGAATACGTATCTGTAGAACCAACCACCCAAATAAGTACCAGGTATTTTTCATTAAATTATACGACACTATAAAATATAATATGATAAACTTGGCAAAACAACCTTTATTAAAAATATGAGTGTAAAGTTTATCTTTTATTGTGGTCGTAAAACAGTATCAAGCGACAAAAGAGTATCTATTAAAATGGATTCCAACGCAGTATAAGCAGGCCATGAGAGAGGCAACAGGTGTGCCAACTTTTATTTAAATAATTGATGTTGCAATCGTGTATACTATCACCGAGCGTGACTCCGTGATAAACTAGATTATTTTTGTTTCTTCATTTGGATATACTAGTTAGATGTAATTGAAATGTAATGTACATATTAAAATAAATATTTAGAAAGGTAGCGTAGTGTAAACGTGGACAAAGACACATCAGCGAGGCCCCTTTTCTTTCGTTCCCAAGATCTGTCTAAAAAATTTATATTCCCAAACATGCTTTTATATAAATGAGTGATAAAGCATACAGATTGGAAAACAAAAATTATTTCATAACTTTTCTATTTCAATTTTCTACAAATGTAATGTTCTTCGGTTTTACCTTTTGTAATTAATTTTAGCTGCTAAATCTGCTTGGATTTGCAGTATTGCTAAGCCATTTAGTCGATCCTTCTTCATATTGTTTCCATATTTCTATGTAGTTTTTAATAATTTTGAACTAGAAAAAAATTTATTTCTCTTGAAGCTGTAGTTACAACATAATTATAAAAACATTAGGATAGATATCTCCCAGTTCTTCTGTAATTATGTTTTGAATCATCTGACTGGCGATTTTAATGGAGTTTGGTAGATTGTACACTAAAACTTGTAGCTCATAAGATTCTATGTCTTCGCTTTCTCCTTCTTGAACTCATCATCAACATCATCATCATCAAGCAAGCCTTCCAATCCCATGTGGATAATGGCTATCACTTTCGTTGCTTTAAATCCTTTTTTGCGGTGGATTACTCCCCGTTTTCTAATTTTTATTTTCTTTATAGTTTGTCGTTTGTTTTGGCCGCTTTTGTTATTATTTTCCATTCTTTTCGGTTCCGGCATTTTGCTCTCCAGTTTTCTATATTGAGTCCTCTTATGTTCTCTATTTCGTTTCTTCAAGTTTTTCTCGGCTTGCCTTTTCTCCTTGGCCACAATGAGGTCCATTACGTTATTCTTTTGATCATTTCAATTGGTTTTCTTCTCATTATGTGCTTTTATGTATCTCCCTATATTCTCCTTCCCCAGTTCTCTTTCTATTTCTTCGTTTTTCTTTCTCCTTCCTGGGTCTGTTTTAGTTTTCATTATCTTTAAATGGGTTCTGTCAAGTTCTTGTTCTTCTCTTTTGTTTATTACTGTTGTTGTTATTAGGGTTTTGTACATTTTTATATTGTTTTGTTTGATTATGTTTTTGTTTTTCAGTAGGTTTTTGTTTCTTTCATAAGCTTGATAGCCTTTTTGTATCCTATCATTTATCCTCTCTCTGGTTGTTTGTCCCAACGTTTTACTTCAATTGGTTTGCTCTCTGTTCTGGTTTTCCTCCTATTTTCATATATTTTGTTTTTACTGCATTTATTTCCAGTTCGTAGTTTCTTGCTTCTTCTTCTAATTTGTTGATCGATTTTATTAATTCCCTCTGTCCATTTGCTATGGACTACTCTTGAACTACTAGACCTAAATCATAACAGTGCTTCAAAAGCTCGATATTTTGCATAGATTTTAATTTTAGTTACTGCAGCAAATCTTGTGTTACGGCATCAACTATTGTAATGAAAAAATCAATTCTCAATCTACTTTCAGCGGAATCAATAGTTTTATCTACTATACATTCTCTTTTTCTTGTGAAACCTTTTTTCATTAAAAGTTATTTGAATCACATAATTGCTATTTTTTATGAATTAGTAGGCTTTCACAGTACATTCATTAAAGACCTCGCGAGGCACCTTTAACTGCGAGGGCGTTGGTGAGGACCCATTTTGCCCACGCCTAGCTACGCCACTTCAAACTAATAAAATATAATCAACATCCGTAGCTCTTACAAGAGAAACGCGCTCAAGGGTACGTCTTCAACTTTTAATTAGTTATAGTTGGAAATTTGGATATTAGATTTCAAATGAAACAATATAATGCGATAGAAGACATTATACTCAATATAATAATAGTGAAACTAAAAAGTTCAATGAAAAAGGAGAAAACTGATAAAATGCTTATTTTCAAGAAACAAGAATCCAGGTGTCTAAGCTTATTTTCCTTCACGATTACAAAGCAGGTGCTCATCAATCTCAAATGCTTCTAGAAGCATCGAGAACGAGTAATGCCCCGTCTTCACTCGACTAGGAGTGCAATGATTCAGCCTGTCTCCTACCTTTAATCATTTGTCAGGATGTAATTCTTCTCTATATTTCCCTTTTCTTAGCTTCAATCACTTGATAGCTGATTAGGTAAACGCAGCAAAGCAATGACCAAGTACCGAAGCTTTTCTGAGAATGTCGACATCTAGTATTCCCTTCATTCCAAGTATTTGTTGATTTGCTATCAGATATTATATCTTTTTGTCTTCTTCTTCTTCTTCTTCTTATTTTAAGACTATGTCTTGTGTTTTCAAAGAGGCAGCCTAAGTTGTGACTCCGAGGACCAGCACTCATACCAGCGCTTTGGTGGTCTTCCAGGCGGTCTACTTGTATTGGGTCTCTCTTCCTTTGCGATTTTCGCCAGTCGATCGTCGTCCATTCTATTGACATGATCTCTCCATGCTCTTCTTCTAGTTCTGGCCCATCTCACTATATCCGGAACGTCACACATTCTTCTGATTTCATTGCTCCTTATTCTGTCTCTTAGTGTTTTCCCTGTGATTGAGCGAAATGTCTTCATCTCGGTCGTTCTAAGAATCCGCTTAGTAGTTGCAGTCTCCGCCTTCGTTTCTATGGCGTATGTCATTACTGGTCTGACACAAGTTTTATATATCCGTGTTTTGCTTTCGATACTTAAAAATTTATTCCTCCATATCACGGTTCGAAGGAATCCTGATATCCTAGATGCTGCTGTTGTTTGTTTTTGTCCTGTACCTATACTTCGTACTACTAGATGTTTAAAGTACTGGTCCGTTCTCAGTTTCTGAATCCTCAATGGAAAACGCCATAGAAAATGAAATAGTTGTTCTGAAAGATATATTCTAATGCAACCGCGAGCTTTCAGCTCTTGCTCTTTAACTAGAAGCTCATCTAGTTGTCTCACATCCTACGAATAGCAAAGACAAATGTAGAATAATCTAACGGCCCCCGGGCAGGAGCCAGATGATTCTGTTAATGAGTATACATAATGGCATTTTTTTCTTTCTTCTGTCTTCTTTAATATCCATTCATATTTCGTGTTTTTCGATGCTTTTATAATATTTTTCCATTTTTCATATGTTTCATTGTCATTTTCTTTGATAACGACTGCAGAATCTTTGAAATTTATTCGTTATTCCCAAAATCTTTTTCTACTTCATTTTATCTTGCTTCATGTCAAGTACCGAATGAATGTATCATCACAAATAACTTAGATGAACGTTTTATCTATTTTATAGTATTTTTAGAATTGGGACTATATGTCTTTTTAACAGAAAACCTTGTGAAACTCACCCATCCATGTTACGCCATTTTCCGTGTTTTCTAAATCAATTTGATCATTTCAATTATTTCGAAAGGAATACTTGGTACATCAATGTATCATAATACATTTGATTCTGTTTAATTACAGGAGCTAACAAAAAATGTAAGAATTACTGAGAATTGATAAAAATATCTTGTAAACTATCCAATAGAATAGCTTATTCTCCATTTATAAATAGGTAATATGTCTAGATTTCCTAGTAGCACAAATCTACATACACCTACCACGTTTGTACAGTGAAGTAATTTACCTTTGAATGATTTAGTAGTAAAGCATTGAGCGAAGCTACTGAAGAAGAAAAATCTTCTTCATGTAATTAATAACAATGTCGTAAACACAAGCTACCTTTAATTTATGGCCATGTCTAATAAACGAATTGAGATATACTTCGTTAACGAGCTGCGAGATATTATTATCATACACAAGCCGTATTTACCTATTTCAGAATGCGTCTTACTTTTTATTTTTGTGGAATTTTAATGACAATGATGACATTTAAGTCCTTATACATAAATAATGGAATATACAAATATTCAATTAGATATTATATGTTAACCTCACAGTTTCTTTACATCTGCCCGAATTTGGAGTATACAAAAAATGTAACATAGTGTTCATTGTTATATTTATTTAATTAATATTAATTAAGCAATAGGAAGATTTTCTTCGTATCACTATTAGCATACAACGTCAGTCACAAACTCAATACTTCTTTATGGCGTTGAGTTTTAAGAAGAAACTACGCAGATACAGATCCATATAAAGAAAGTAGCTAGGGTCCAACGCAGAGCCGCTCTTAGAGTATGCAGTGCATACCGCTCTGTATCAGAATCAGCAGTAGTACCCGTTGCGGGAACCATCCAAGTAGACCTGTTAGAGCTTGAACGCAGGAGAATATACGAAAAAATACGCAACGAGGAAAAGGCCAACGGAATCATTGCCAAAGTCGGAGTCGCGAAGGAAGACAGATTCGTGACAATGGACTAATGGTAGTAGAGGTATGATACGGATCAACGAGGTAGATGGACCTGTTCAAACAAAGAAAAGTAGTGAATTTCACTTGTCTCGCTTATGGACCAGCCATAGACAACGCAGAACACACATTCTTCATATGCCGTCATTGGGAATTACAACGTGGAATACTGCAAAAATAGATCGCGAAGATTATGATCGCGACAGTTTGGTCGATGACTAGATAACAGCTAAAGATATTATAGAACAACAAATGAACAGACCAAACGCAAAGCGAAAACACTCATTTTTGGAATCCTAACGCGGGTCCAGGATGGGAACCTCAGAGAGGTTTAGATTAAAGAGGAAGGGTTTTGGTAAGTCGTACAAGTACAGCCGCACACACCGGTAGGTCTCGTATGGCCACTGATGATGGTATCATTGCGTTTGAAGATTAATATACAAATGTCTCAAATTATTATTATCTTATATTTTACTATATTATACTCTACTGTATTAGTTAATGCCAACTAAGTATCTGGAAGGTTCCTGTGCTGATAATTTAAGTAAAAATCCTTTTTCCAACCAATCAATCGGTAGAAGAGCAACATTTTTTATATAAAGCGTATTTTTCGTAACAGAGCAGCTTGAGTTCCATGAGGTGTTAGTTCGAATCTCTCTTAACACCCTCAATGGAAATTTGCTGTAGTTATTTTTATTTAACTTTTGGTCGTAGTTTCCCAGTAATTTCCGTACTTCTCTCAAATCTACTTTTGTTTTCTGGTATTCGAATATCTTCGTTTTTTCATGAATTTCTTTCGGATTCTATAAAAGGGCTCTGATCCCGAAGATGTTTGATTCCCATTTGCGAGATATCTCATCCCGTGTTCCCTAGTACCTACAAAATGGTAAATACACTACATAGTTTAGTCCCAGTTAGCCCTGTAAGACGCGAGAACGTGAGTTTTAAAATGGGTGAAACCAAAGAACTATCGAATAAAACTCATTCATCAATCGCAAGTCTTCATAGTCCAGGCATAAGTAACCGTACCATTGCCACCGAATTGAAAATACCTCCACGTACTATAAACCACCAGGAGCTGTAGCGATAGAAAACGTTCGAGGCGGCCTCGAAAAACTACAACCGCTGACTTATTATTAACTCGCAGGCCAACAGATAGCAACATCTGAATGCAAGTACTTCTACAGTGAAAAGAAGATTGAGAGAAGCTGGTCTCTTTGGAACGGTGATAACGAAAAATCTCTTTTAAGACGTCAAAACAACATTGAGAGCTTGCAGTGTGTTGAAGATCATAACAATTGGACACAGGAAGAGTCAAAGTTTGTGGTTTGCGCGAGCCAAAGGAATAACTGATGTTAGATCCACGTGTAATTCCGACTATAAAACACGGCTAAGGCTCGGTGAAAGCTTGGGGATGTTTTGGAGGAAGGGCGACACATGACCTGGTCACAGTGGCCAGACCTCAAGCCGATTTAGTTATTGTAGGAGAAATTGGACATCTATATATGTTTTTCAAAATATAACAAACGAGCTAATAGTAAAATTTCGAGTAATTTGCCAGTTGGTAGTGGTGTGCTCCAGGGCTTAGTTTTAGGTTAAATTTTTTTTGGTATTCATTAATGATGTCACAGAAGATATAATGATAAATTGTCTCTGTTTGCGCAGAATGTAGCCTGGAGTGGTCCAGATATACCAGCTCTACATTCTACTGCTGAACATAGAAAGCCTTAGCGATGACGCCACAAAATACCTCTACCAGCAAAGACTAAGAAAGACAATAAATGAAAACAAGATCTTGAAAGATGATACCGTAGAACTAGCATGGAAAAGATTAAGTACTAATATAAGGACAGCTGCAGAAGAGGCATTAGGCAAACGAAAGATGAACCTAAACGGAAAGCCCAACACGAAGCCATGGTTCACACACGAAATCAAATCACTTGCGGAAGAAAAAAGAAAAGCATATCTTCAATATAGAAATCAAACAATTACATATGCTGATTACAAAGTCGTGAGGAATAGGACAAATATGGAAATACAAACGATTAAGAGACATGGAAAACGACTTATATAGGGGACAAAAAAAGATCTGGAATATGATAAGGAACATCAAAAGACCAATCAATGAATACATCCACACGAATACAATAACGTTAAAAGAATGGGAAAGGTATTTCCATGAACTCTACGGTGACACAATAACAAGCCAACCCACAGAACAGAAACAAGAAAGTATATCTGGGGAAGGAGAAGACATCCAACAACAATTGATATCAAAAGACAAAATTGAAGCAACAATGCGCAAGATGAAAAACAGGAAATCACCAGGGCTGGATAACATTAATAACGAGCTTCTTAAATATGGTGGCAATGAATTAATAGACCAAATGCATGTCATGTTCAACAAGATATACGACCAGAGAAAAGTACCAGAGGAATGGAAAGTAAGCATAACGATCCTCGTCTTTAAAAAAGGGGAAAAGAAAGATCCAAATAATTATAGAGGGATCAGCCTCCTAAGCACGACTTCAAAATTACTAAATTACTAACAAAAATTATTGCAGAAGAAATCTCAAGTAGCGGCATGAGCGAAGAACAACAGGGATTTAGACAAAATAGATCAACCATAGACGCTATACTCATCTTAAGACAGATTGCCGAAAAGGCAATAGAGTACAATAAAACCGCGTTTATGTGCTTCATAGACTTAACAAAAGCGTTTGACACATTGAGATTACATGACACCATTGAGCTACTAAAAGAACGAGGCGTAAGCGAAAGGATAATAGACATCATTCGGGACATGAACAACGGAAATAGCACATATGTAAGAGCGAACAACGAACTCTCCAATAAAATGCCAGTATCAACAGGGATCAGACAAGGAGGATAGTCTCAGCCCAATACTCTTCAACATTATAATGGACGAAATCATAAAAGAAGTCAAAACGGCAGGCAGAGGATACAGAATGGGAAAACATGAGTTTAAGATAGTTTGCTACGCTGATGACGCGGTTGTGATATCCGAAGATGAGGATAATCTGCAAAAACTGCTACACAGATTTGAAACAGTTGCAGGAATAATCAATATGATCATATCGACAGAAAAGACACAATCATTGACAATAGCGAGAGAACCAAGAAGATGCAAACTGGCAATTTATAATAAAAGTGTAGAGCAGGTTATGTCTTTCAAATATTTAGGGGTTAACATCACGAGCAATAGGAACTTGAAACAAGAAGTCAAAACGCAAACAACAGCAGCATCTAGGATATCAGGATTCCTTCGAACCGTGATATCGAGGAATAAATTTTTAAGTATCGAAAGCAAAACACGGGTATATAAAACTTGTGTCAGACCAGTAATGACATACGCCATAGAAACAAGAGCGGAGACTGCAAATACTAAGCGGATTCTTAGAACGACCGAGATGAAGACATTACGCTCAATCACAGGGAATCCGGATATAGTGAGATGGGCCAGAACTAGAAGAAGAGCATGGAGAGATCATGTCAATAGAATGGACGACGATCGACTGACGAAAATCGCAAAGGAAGAGAGACCCAATACAAGTAGACCGCCTGGAAGACCACCAAAGCGCTGGTATGAGAGCTGGTCCTCGGAGTCACAACTTAGTCTGCCTCTTTGAAAACACAAGACATAGTCTTGAAATAAGAAGAAGAAGAAGACATTCTACATTCTCTCAAATACTGAGAAAACATTAGTTCCATCCAACAAAGGAGTTTTATATCCTGTAAAACTGTACAATGACTTAATACGATCCTCAAGTTCGATCAAGTTTCTTGGTCTACAATATTGACGGTACTCTTTAATGGTCCGTACAAGTAAAAACCTTGACAAAAAAATTATCCTCTGCTTGTTTTGCCATTAAATCTGTGACTAAACTACTTTAACAATTTACTACTCGTTGTTCTAATCGCATAATCGCTATGGGGGGTCTTTTAGTTTGTATCTCCTCATATCTTTTTTCAAATTACATTCTATTCGTTACATTTATGGCTTAAGTAGTAGAACGCATTGCGAATTCTGTTTTAAAAAATAAAAAAAATTTACTTTCTCTGCTCTTTTCATATTATAATCCGTTTGTTTTGTTCGCAAACACTTTCACAACTCAACTACTAGAAGGAAAAATTTAGACATTTACTCGCTTCTGAGCTGGTAAAAAATTTCAATAATTTCAGTGTCAAAAAATTATTCATACAGCTATCTTCAGAATTAATTTCACAAAAGTATTTCTACTTGAAAGACCTTATTATTCTGTAGCAAAATTCTACAATCTACGCTAGACTCAATGCATAATTCAATTCAGTTTGAAGTAAGATATATGTATTATAAGTATCATTGAGCCGAATTGCCTATACTTATTATCTAATATGAAATTGTGTCGCTTTGTCGATAAAATGGTAAAATTTTTTTATCTCTCCCCCCCTCTCTTTATATTATATTCCTGCCTGGTTCGTTAAGGATGCCTAATAATTCCTGAATAATTTTGGAACGAATTATAGTATGGCCCATTTAAAATACTATATTAGCTGCCTTCTATATTTCTCATTAATATCTCTCAATGTCTCTAAATTTTTTGCTACGAATGTGCTTTGATTGTTTTGGCCAAGACCACACACCCATTTTCGAATCGTCTGTATACCAATCAGTGCTAATCTTTCCCTGTCTAGTCATAGTATTTAAATCGAAAACTCCAAGCAACAACTGAAATATGTAAATGGAAGTTTTCTGAAACTATTATAAGCCCATGGACATGGAAAAAATCTTTTTTTTTTTTATTGAATAGAATAAAAAAATTATTAATAACCAGATAAAAGTCGAGAATCGTGAAATTACCATTCGCCGAAATAAAATATTTATGAGATGAAATGTGAAGGCAGGTTCGGCCTGTGGCAAGTATGTAGTAATGTGCTCGAGGCTGATGGAGACCTCCTGTTGAGTCACATCTACATATGACATTCCTCACTGCGGGTTTGATTGTGAGAAAACGAAACAATCAAACGAGGATTATAACATCTGATACGAACATGGACGGTACTATAGGGAATATTTTCAAAAAATACCGATCATTTCTTATAAACATCATGGTTGGGCAGGAAACTTTTTTTTTACAAAGTAAATATATCAGAGTCAAATAAATACTTCAATGATAGAGCTCATGTATAGATATCACTGGAAGGACTACATTTAGAATCATTTTTGACCCTTGATCCTTGGAGATATAAAATGAGGCTGTAACTGCTAATTGTACTATTTCTATAATCATCCCTTATAACAAAATTTCTCATCAAATAATTAGTGAATTAAATGGAAAAAGTTCAGAACTGTATCGAAAACCAAGATACGATAATGTATTGTAATGACTAGGATCTGAATATATTTTCTGGGTTTTCTTCCATGTATGAGGTCTCTTTATTCCGTCATTTAAATAAACATGGACTAATTTATACCTAAAAAGCTTATCTGTTTCATTAAATGTTCTAACTTTTAAATGGTTTTGATTGTCTTGATTTTATTTGTTATATCAGCTGGGAAAACCTGATAATACCATATTTTGTTGCATTTTCCCAACTATCAATGCCACTACAATTTATTTTTATTCTAAAAATAATCATATTTTCGATGCAAGTTTCAAAAACTGAGTAGTAAACTTGAAATTAACGCTTCAAAATTTAGTTTTGTATTAAGGGAAGATCAGAGTGGATGAAATTATGGGTGAAGCTACATAACTTTGAGACCCGTTTTCTCGAAATCTACTCGAACAATTTTGATCAAATTTTGAATTCATTGCATTGTACTTACGAGTTATGGTAAAAAGTTTTTGTCTATGATATCATCTCTCATTTTTTTAAACTAATTTTTTTAGAACGGTTTGCGTACTTTACCATGCTAATTCTACCATCAGGTTGGAAGTTGTTTTTGTACCATTTCTGTCTGTTTCTCGTCTTGAGGTTACCTGATTGACTATTGTGTTACTGCTTTTCATAATACAACTAAATAACATGGAAAGTTCACTTCTTCATGAGAAAATAAAACAGTATCAACTTACAGAAATGGTTGAATAAATTGTCATATCAAATTATTTGATATTTTACGATCTGTTTCTCTACTTAAACAGTATTTCTGAAGCTCTTTTCTGATGCAAAATTAGATTACTGACGTAGAACTCAACAATGAATCTTGAATACTCTAATGCTCTGATTCCATTTTTTGACACCCTTAATTAGTTGTATTTTCTTACTAAGTATTTGATTCATTGAATCATTGCCACTATGTTTAAATAGCCAACTATTTTTTGCGTTTAAATTTGAATGTTTTATATCCTGAAAATGATAAAAATTGTAGTTGCAACCAAAGTTATAAGAAATAGAAATTTCTCTTTTCTGACTATGAAGTTGACTACTTCATTTAAATGAATACCTTTCCCGTGCTCATAGGGCCACCTTTAGAAGTATATAACCAGTTGTAAATCATTCCGTGGGGAAGAGAGCTTCCAGGATAATATTTACCTAACTTTTCGTTGTTTTTTTCAATTATTTTCATTAAGTGGAACATAACGGAGAATCGGAATTATATTTTACTCAAATTAACCCAACAAAGAAAATAGTTTATAATAATATATAAACTAATCTAGTCAGATTTATATAAAATTTGAATAGAAATAAAGGAACGTCACAACATTTTCGTAAATACATATTGTACCTACACGAAGAACTTATGATCATCATCATTTGATCGCCTCACACAGATTTCTTTCCCAGGGAATGTTTTTGACTGAATAAGAAAATTCCAGCGCTTTTTTAATTTTTTTTATATATATAAATAAGGAACGGAGATGGATGGTGATTAAAATAAAAGGAATTTCAGTGATTTATATCTTTTTTTGTTCTACGAATTTATGCGTTAAATGATTTTTATCTAAACGAAAACAAGTTTTGGATATCTCGAATGGAAATTAGATACTTGTGCGTCTATAATGGACAAGGTATTGTTGTGTTACTATTAGTTAGTGAAGTTAAGATTGGATCAACCGTTTGGATATTAAAAAACATCGTTCTTTAGTAGTAGTTCCAATTCTTAAAATACTTCACTCTTACCATTTAGAAACAAGATATTCTAATCAGAGTAACATAGAAAGAACTAAAATATAAAGAAGATATGGTAGTAAATTCACTAATAAGCTCTGTATATACGAGCACTACTCTGTATATTTTGAGATGTCACGTAACTAGATGTATTTGAGCTTTAGTAGCAATTTCTGAGTGCAGTTAAGTCGCTAAGTCGCCGATTGGATAGTGGTACATACGATTTGCCATCGATATAGAAATTTTCACGTGATCTATTATGGTAGCTTTAAGTTGATACAGTGAAACCTCTCAAGTTGTACACCTCGCTATGTTGTACGCATTTTGATAGAACCAAATGAAATACATCGACCTCTTTATCTTGTATGTTGTACAATTTCTTCGCTACAAAAATGATTCGTTTGACCTCTCAAGTTGTACAAATTACCGTAAAACATGACAAAATCCGTAATTACGCTGAACGCAGCCAAAATTTTCATAATCTTCCTATCACTATTTTCAAATCTTTTTACTTTGATGTATTATCAAATATTTGGCTCATAAATACGATGAGACGCTCACGCTCAGTGTAGTGTGAGCTGTTGTATCATCGTACGCTTGTCTCTCCGTAATTTGTTGTCAATATTTCACTGTCTATAATCGTTCGTTGTACTGCATAACAACGATTGTCGCTGATCCACGTAAGAATTGAAATTTTTTATTGACATGGTTCATATATAATTAGAAAGTATGAGCGATTATGACGTTTGAAAAATCTGTATATTTTTTACAGGTCATTACATACCCGCCGTGAAGTACAATCAAACCAGTAGTCGCGAAAGTTTGTTTATACTTTAAGGTCTGTGTCTAATCATTTGCCATAAAGTACATATTACGAAGATTTATCAAGGTGCTTATTGATTCTGTTTTTCGCTTCAACTATACAGCAACTGCAATATGAGTGCAAAGCGTAAAGTCGAGACCGATTTGAGCAGCAAGCACATTAAACGAAAGGCTCCGAATGAATTAACTGTCGACAAGAAAAATCAAATTATCGACTTGGTTGACTTAGAGTCAACTGAGACTGAGAATTTTGGCATTGCAGCTGCTACTGTAACCAATATTGTGAAAAATCGAGCGAGCTTTATAAAGTTATGGCAAGATAATTGCTCGGATGCGTCAAAATGAGAACGACGAGATAAATTAAAAAGTTTTGGAATTTTTCACGAAATGCCGGGCAGCTGATTTCATTGTAACCGGACCCATGTTAAAAGACAAAGCAAAAGAAATTGCTGCTAGATTGAATAACACAAAATTTCAAGCAAGTAATGGATGGTTGCACCGTTTTTTAGATAGAAACCATATTACATTTCGAGTTCTTTGTGGAGAGGCTGCAGGTATTGACCTCGAGGAAGCAAATGATTGGAAAAAAAAATTTCCTGATTTGTTGAAAGATTATCATCCAAAACACAGTTTCAATGCTGATGAGACAGCTTTTATTATATCGGCAGTCTCTGCGGAAGTCTTACATGAAGAATAACGACTCATGCAAAGGAAGCAAGTTATCGAAAGAACGATTGAGCGTTCCGTTTTGCTGCAGCTCGACAGGCGAGAAGTTGAAACCACTTGTGATCAAAAATTCCAACAAACCAAGGGTATTTAAGAAAGAAGGTATCACAAACCTTCCTGTTAATTGGAAATTTAATAAAAAGCCCTGGATGACTTCTCAGATCTCAAAAATGTTACAGCATATGATTTTTCACGCAGAAACCGAGTCCACTTCGCAAGCTTTAGTCAAATCTATAATAATTCGATGGGTTTTCGCTGCTTGTGAACAAGTAAAATGTTTCATACATGCAGGATTTGAAAAGCTTGATGATAAATTGACAGAACCACATAGTCTGCACCTGGGTCTGCCCGAGAACAAGATTTATTTTCTCTCGATGAAGTTGTGAGAGCTGAGATGAACTTTGCTGTGCATGAAAGTCAATATGCGTCTATTGACATGACGCCAGTTTTACAAAACAATGATAGTACTGACGGCGAAAGCGAAGGTGCGATTGACCAAAAAGATGACAATAAGATACCAGAAGTGCCTGCGTCTGTAAAATTCGAAAAGGCACTTCCTCTCATCAGACAACTTGAAAAACTTGCTTTTGATACACAGCCTTCTTGGATGCCGTATATTTATAAATTGAACAGTGAATGTGAGGATGGTATATTTAGAAAGAACATGATACAAGCAAATGTTAATTATTTTTTTTTAACTGTTAATTAATTATTTATCTGTTGGAAATTTAATTTTTTTGTAACTATAAATTTATGTTTTGTTGCATTGATCTTTCAATTATTTTTATAAATATGTGCAAGTAACTATGTATTCAATAAATAACTATTGAAGATAAAAACATGTCGAAATAACTTTAATGATTGCATGGTCTCCCCCCATCCTTATCCATCTAAGTTGTACACAAATATTTGGAACCAAAGGTGTACAAGATAGAGAGGTTTCACTGTAACAAGTTCTTGAACAACGCAACATGCATTTGGGGACAGTAGTCCCTCACGACGAACTGTGTGTTGTATCGCATTTATAGGAAATCGCTTGGTGATGCGGCACGTGCAGATCGGCTGTGTTCTTCAGTTTGGAAACATTGACAAATTACTAAATCACATGCAGAGGTGTCTCATAAGAAAAGTTTGTTTTCGTAGGAGAAATTTCCTAAACTTAAACAAGACGTAACTTGTTAAGACTATTATCTAATCTAATACGGTTAAGCCGCGTTTACACCGGAGTTAATAACACGAGTTTTTAACGAAAAGTTATTAACTTAGCTGAATCGCCAAAAAATTTCTCTTAACAAAAGTTAATAACTCGTGTTTTCAACAGAAAATTCCATGTTATTAACAAGATTTATGTTATCCATCCAGAGTCGGTAAAGATCAAAGGAAATGTGTTATGTTTTAAACATAACATATGTTAATGACTTTTGTTATTAACATCAGTTAATAACAAAAATGTTAAAAACTTGTGTTATTAACTCCGGTGTAAACGCGGCTTTAATGCGGCTCAGCGCGAGCGTTGATTTAATCGTTCTAAAGGCATGTTTGCGTCCCGGTCGTGGCGACTCCTCAATTTCATTTACATTAAAAGTTATTTGTTTCTAGTTATCCCCGAAATCCTGTTTTTTTAAAAATCCCGAGTCATATTAAAGTGAACCTTATAAAGATATAACTTGATTATAAAATGTATTTTGTACTAAAAAAACAGTTGTTTAAAGTTTAAAAAATCGTTTCCAATTACCCACATTGACAATAAAACTCTTTCTCTGTGAAGTCTAATTTTCATCAAACTGGGCTTTCAACTACTTCTTGATAATTTTTATTAAAGGATGAAAACTTAAGTCTTGAAAAATTAATACTTAGAATACAGCAAAAAGAAGTTAAGTTCTTTTTTGACTTTATAAAAAATTCTTACATCACAATTTCTTGTTAATAGATTACTTATTGAGTGTCTTTTGCAATGAAATTTAAAAACATATGGGGCTTCAATTTTAAAACGAGCAATAAACATCAGCGCTCAAAAGTAAACTTTATGGATTTTTTTTTATATAAAAATACCTAAATCACAATCTTGTCTTAGTGTATTGCTTTTTGAGTGTCCTTGGCTATAGTTAAAGAAAATTTTACAAAATTTTGGAGCTTTCATTTCAAAACAAACAGTGCTAGTCAGTCAGGGCCGGACTAAGATTTATAAGGCCCGGGGCTAACATAATGACGGGGTCCCCTTAAGGAATTCGAAAACCCGGAAAAATTCACAAAATAATATCAATACGTTAGATTTGTGGTATCAAAAAATACAGAATGATTTCCAAATGATGGGGCCCTTTTGGACCTGCCTGAGGCTATGGCCCCCCAAGCCCCTAGCTTAATCCAGCCCTGTAGTCAGTGCTCAAACGTAAACTTGTATAACTTTTATTTGACGTTATAAAAAATACTTAAAAAACAATTTTTTGTTAATAGGTTCCTTATTGAGTGTTCTTTGCAATATAGTTGAAGAAAATTTGTGGAAATTTATCTTCTAATGTTTTTGGTAGTAAAATTTTGTAACATATTTCAAACATACATCCAGACATGACAGTTTTTTGGTTGGTTACGATAATGATAAAGTTACTTATTTGATTTCAATACTAGCTGCTCTCAACTAACGATAATTAAGGAATATGTATACATTATAATTGTTGAAGGTGTCCATATTACATATAAACAAGAAAATTCATATGATATTGATATTTGGGGAAGAAAAATATGTGATCCACTTTCAAATTTCTTGATTGTTTTCAAGTGTATGGTTTTGGTGTTTGAATTGAAAACTGAAATTAGGGACGTAAATAAAATGATCAAAATGTTGAATCTCTTCATTTTTCGAATAAGGTATTTTAAAAGAATATTTATTAGCTTTTGCAAAATGGAAGAAAAACTGTTGAAGAACTGATTTTTTATTTATTTCCATTTATTTTTAATTTTTATTTGACCCCAATATTCTGGTTTAATTCTGAAAGTGTTATATTTTTCAATTTGAATCATATCAAACTATGGAATATGATGTACTGTTTTTAATAATTGTAACGAAGCAAAGCGGAGAAAGAAGCTGTGGGCAGCGTTTTTGTCGCGGAGTCCTAAAAACGCTCACAAAAGCGTTTTCAAAGTCAGTCTCGATTGCTGGTCGCAATAATGGCAACCTACGTAACAATCACTGTGACCTAATCAAATATAATTATTTTATTTGACGCAATGAAAATGTATTCATCCAAATAACCAAAACATGGAAAATCAATAGATATGTAAAGGAAAATTCCTCTAAATGAGACATCCTACATTATTTATAAGACACCCTCTTTGTTTCTGTGGTAGATAACACGACTACTAGAAAAAATGTAAAGCTGATAAACTTTGATTCATTCAATAGCTTTACCAGAATTGGAAACATAGGTTATATCCCAATTTAAAAGTCCTGTGTTATCTCCAAGGGTTTTCTAAGAACAGTTAGGGTAACGAGCAGCTTCTAAGCTATCTTATATATGTTTATGGACGGTTCTTTCCAGAATTATTCACATATTCTCTACGTGGTCTCGCTCTACTCTCTTTTCCTTTTCCTTGTCCATCTCGTATTTCAGAATTTCTTATATTCCTTGACTTCTTTTCGGTTAAATGGTAATGAGTATTCTGTAATATTGTTATTTCAGCTTTTCTTAAAAAGAGATATTTATATATTAAACGGTTTTTTCATTTGTTGGAACTCATGTAGGCGTTATCTTCGTCTTCAGATATAATTATTGCATCGTCAGCACAGCATATTATTATCCTTTTTTCGTTATCTAATCGAAATCTTCCCCCCGAATCTAGCACATAGCTGAATTTTTACGTGATAAAAATATTGAACATCTATCCTATTGGCCTGATTTGGCGATGTGTGGTTTCTGGTTATTATTTAACAATGTTTCACAGGGGAGGATGAGATAGATGAAGCAGTTAAGAAATTTTTTCAGACTACTGCCTGAAATGTTTTAAATTGCGAAGGCTTTAATTAAAAAATGCATTCATCAATAATAATTGTATTAAGGATGATTTTAAAATGAAAAAAAAATAAAAGAAAACGCTGCGAACAGGATTCGAACCTGTGCGGGCAGAGCCCATTTGATTTCGAGTCAAACTCCTTAACCACTCGGACATCGCAGCTTGTATTATTTTGATGCAGTAGAGGTATTTAAGCGCAGTAATACAGTTTTTATTATATGCATGTTTTTTTTATTAGGTACAGATAATTTATTTCTAGATTTCTAAAATTCTTTTGGTTATATAAACTTGTTTATGAAGTATCCAAATAAAATAAAATGATAAAAAAGCTTTCGAAACTTCTGATTTTTTTTATTTTCGCATTTTTTTTAATCACTAAATTTATTTCAGATAGTTAATTCTGATTTTCTCCTTATTTTTTTTTCCTCTTTTTATGGTTCTCCTTGATTATTGCTTCTGTTTCCCGTTATTTCTATTAAAATTGTAATAAATACTCAAATAACTTTTTTTCGTATTGAAAAAAATGTTTTTGATATCTCATTCTATAGTATCTAAAATCTTCTGCAGAAACAGCTACAAAACAATAGAGAAAACACTCGAGGAACGACTAGGATACTAACTAAGTGAAAACAATCTAAGAAATATCACCAATAGTCTTTTGTCTTAGAATTTATGTCGTAGTGTGGAAGAATATTGATCTCCAAAGGATTATTATACCTGGTGTCGTATGGAAAAGAAAATGAAGATAAAATTAAGCCATCGTACAACCTGAACTTTCTGAAAGGAGCCGAATTAATAGAACACCTGAATATCTCCAGTGTCACATCAAGAAAAGGTAATACAATAGATCCTCTAGGTCGCAGTGTATATGACATCCTGGACTGTACATCATCAGATTCTGAGAAAAAGATCATTCCGACTGAACATGAATTGTGTCCAATCATAGGATAGAATATTTTGATGTATGAAATCAATGGGAATAGTAAAATAAGAATATTTTAGCATTTCGCGAGACATTTTTCATATAACTTTCATAAAGCTGTAAAACAACTTGAAGACAATAATCATAGATGCGTATATTATGTCAACTCCCAAATCGAGAATAGAACAACGTAAAACGATCACTATTTTTAGTATTAAAACCAAAAAAAACCTTCAAAATTAAACCGCCAGAAAGGTGAGTAGAATTTTTTGGTATGTATTGATATCTAAATGTTTGATTTATCATGATAATGGTAGAGGATGCCAGCCACAAAATACTCCACAATTCTAAAACAGTCTGTTGTCAATACCTGAGACAAAGAAAAACCGTCTTTGAGGTTATGCTCACCAAAAGTTATTTCCCTAAGTTTCATGACTATAATAATTCAAGTTCAAGAATATACGTGAAGAAAGGAAAAAATGAGATAATCGAAGAATGGTATGCGTGTTACAGCAAATTGTTTGGCTATTTTTGCTCCTGCTAAAATGGTTGCAGATGTATAAAACAAAATTGGGGAAACCTTGGCAAAGTATCATTATCACAGCCAAAGTCGACGCGGCAGTTAGTTGGTGGTAATCTATGGTAATTCAATTTTCTGCAACCTTCGTGCTGTGTATGTAGAAGAATCAAATAATATTATTTTGTGCGAGTGAATATGCTGTAGGGAATAAAAGTATATACGGAGATACTGTTCAATACAACATCAAACAACATCAATCCCATCTGATACGAAGAAGGAACCTATGGTACACAAAACCATAACGAACTATGAAACTGATTAACATTTCCAATTTATAGAGCTCAGTTTTGACTAGATTGTACTGTTTATCATATAGAACGGGTAGAAAATTTAAATATCTAGGAACATGGCTCTATGAAGAATGGTCGTCGGACGGTGAAATAAAATGCCGAATTGAGCAAGCTAAAATTTAAAAATGTATTTACATGTACCGACTTTGATCTTGATCTTAGACTGAGACTTGTGCGGTGCTACGTTTGGTCAGTACTTCTTTACGGGATGGAGAGTTGGACCTTTAAGATAAAAAACATCAACAAATTAGAGGCATTCGAAATGTATGTATATCGTAGAATCCTGAAGATACCATGGTCTGCCAAATTGAGGAATGAGGATATTCTCAGGCGTATAAATAAAGACCGTGAACTCTTTAACATCGTGACGAAACGAAAGATCACATATCTTGGCCATATAATGCGAGGCCATAAATATCAATTCCTTCAGCTGATAGTCGAGGGCAAGATTGAAGGTAAGAGAGGATTGGGACGGAAGAGGATGTCATGGTTGCGGAACGTGAGGCAGTGGACGGGTATACAAGATATTCAGACATTGATCCATACCGCTAGAGATAGAGAAGCCATGAAAAATGTTGTCGCGAACATCCATTAATGGATAAGCATTAAAAGAAGAAGAAGATCATTTTGACCACGTTAATTATGTCTTCTTTTTCTGTCTAGGAAAAGGTAACAAGTCATATTTTTTCGGAAATTAAAAATTATTATGCCTTCTTTGTCTATTCTTTACGAACTACTATGGTTTCTATATTTATAAAAAAATACACTTGTGAAGGAGTCGTATGCGATTTTATAGACGTGTCTATATTTTAGACTTGCTTTTGGTTGTTAGTTCACGATACGTCATGATATTATGATCGGGTTTCATGTGTTAATAAAACCTATCGGATCCATTTTATCGTTAGCAAAAATAAAACCAACATTTGTCACTTTGTAGTTTGGAACACCATTCCAACAATATTTCAATCCTTTAATCTTTTTTAACGTAGAACTGCTTACTCAAAATTATTCCAGCATGAAGTGGCGATGTTCGAAATCCGTTTTTAAAATAATTTAATTAATCATTTTGATAAAGTTTTTAGTATCTATATTACTTTCCAACAAATTTCCTGCAATGTTTTTCTTTTCGCGTCTTATAGCAGAACCAATATTTTATTAATTAAATATTTAATTGGCTATAAATCAGGCGAGCGAAATGGAAGTTATTTTATGTTTTAATTCCGCTGATACTCTACGAGCAAACTGTCATTGTAAAATTTTTTATGGTGCAATTTTATCGGCCGATTTAATTTTTAATTGCGTTGATAATTTCACGAATCCGCTTTTATGTGTTTAAAATTTTAATTAACTAATGAGTAATTATTATTCATTTACAATAAATTTGAATAATTATTGTTGCAGTGATGATCAGAGAACAGTAACACCGAAGGAGAAGAATTTGACAAAGAAGAATTGAATAGGGAAAGACATAGTGAAAAAAGATCGAGAAATCAAATGTATCAAGCACGTATTACAGCAAAGATTAAAAATAATACGAGTTATATTGATAAAAATAGGAAGAAGAAGGCATGGAAGACCTATATCAAAGACATCGGCAGAGATAGAAGATGAAAATTAATTGCAGTTTGATTATAAGAGGGAGTAATTCGAAAACGGACTCGACAGGAGTTTAACCCTTTTGCTCTGAGCCATTTAAATATAATGCTAGATTTCGATGAATAATTAAAAGTAAAAGCAAATTCTTAAATAATTGCGGCCAATAAATATTATAAGTTCATTGACGAGACAAAAATATCAATTGGATTTTTGACGTTGGCAAGTTTACTTTCCTGGGACAGACGGCAGTTTCTGCGTGAACCCCTAGATGCTTTAAAATTTCGCTAAACAACATAGTGGTTCGCAAATGAATCAAAGAACTTCAATTTATAAAGAAGTTAAGCTGTGGTCCGATGATGCCTGAGGAAAAAAACCACCCGACTCGGCAACAGTTGAGTCAAACAAGTGGCACTGTAGACCAAGATCAGTCTCAAATGTCACGAGTCATTTGACCAACGCCAACTGAATTTGAGAAGCATTTTATCTCTTCACAACCATGTAGATTTCACATAAATTTTTTTCAATTATTGTTATCATTTTTGACAGAGCTTAAATCTTTAATAAAATTATATTGAAATTGAATTTTAGGTTTTTATTATATGTTTTGAAAATTGACTTACTGTGTTAACAATTTTCATGTGATTACCTCCTAAACCCTATTATTTAATTGAACAATTCAATTTTTTGATATTAATAATTATGTATACGTTACACAAGGCGGCTGAAGAATTTTAAAAGAGCTTGGGTGGGGCATAATACAAAGAGGTTGGGAAACAGTGTGTTAGAAGGATGGGAACTTATCCACATCAATAAATTGATCTAGAAAACAAAAACGGCGCTATTTAAGTTTTGTTTTGTTGTAAATTATGTCCTATTATATACAGGTTGTTTCTAAATTCATGTGGCAAAATTCAGGACGTGATTCCTCGGTTTTTTCTATAACAAAATTTCCTCAGCCGACCCCTTTCCGTGATACCACCCTTAAAAAGTGGAACTACGAAAAGTTTTCATATTTTATTATTACAGAGATGAAACAACCAGTATAAATTTTTAATTGTTTGTAAACACTTTCAAATTTTCGATCGTTCTAGGAAGTGTCATGGATTGTGCTACATCATTTTAACATTTGTCCGAAGTCATCTATCATACTCATGTATATACATCACTTACGTGACCTACGAAGTCAGTGCCTGTATTGCTTGATTGTGACATGATATATAGTGTTTACTCATCAAATTTTTACAGTGTCGTACATAAATTCTTTTAACAATAAGTATTACCATCAAGCACAATCGCTAGTCACATCATATTGATTTGGATTGTTGACAATTGCGAGCCGCAGTATTAAATGCTATGCATTTTCAGTTATTTTTATGTTGGTTGTTCTGTCTAAAAAACAGGATCTTTTTGATGTTTTGTTTTGTCTTTTTATGTCATTCACAGAAATTTTTAAAAAGTTTCAACTTTTGCGTAGCTCTGGTTGAAATGAAAGAAGTCTTGAAGAAATTTCCAGCTTGTGAAGTGAATGCGTGCATCAAGCGCACGGGAGTTCGAGCGCACATTTGCAGATATAAAGACGATATCTTCGATACCTGTATTTAGCTCGAAATGTTTATTACCGTAAATAAAAGAAGAAAAATTATAAAAGAGTTAAAAATAGAGTAACAACGAGTTGATACTCATTCTCATCAATGCGATTATAATCGTAATCTGTGAGCATTCTGGAAAATCCTAGATGTTGCTGATCGTTTCAATTTTTGTCTGAATGATAATAATTATTAAAAAGTTCGTATGTTTGCCCATCTCTAGTACTTACTTTGGCGGATCAAACTTTCTGGTGTGCTCGTCGAACGATCTTTCGGATTCGACACGCTACACGAGATGTTTTTTTAAATGTGCCCTTGCGCTCGATGAAATTCCTTTATTTTGCAGCTTAAGCTACGTTATGGGTTAAAAGTAATATACTGGTATCAAATCGAAGATTCACTTATCGTGATAGAAATGGATAACTCACTAATCGATAATCAGAATATTACAAACATTAATTACAAATTTGATCAAAAAGTTTGGAAGTTTTTGGTATAGCATATCAAGTAACTATATGATTAGTTCTTAATCAAATGAAACACTTACAATGGACACTTCACTTTTGATGAGTACGCAGTTATGCATTTAATCTAATTGCAACTGTTTAGGCCGTGAGTTTTTTTGTTAAAAATTTCCAAACAGATCATTACTATATAGACAAATAGTTGAACGTATTGATTTGAGGATTCAAGAAACATGTATGGATAGGTGGATGTGACTACAGGTTGTATAAAACAGAAGTTTCAGGAAGTGTAGTGGAGAAGGCTTAGCACGAAGTAAGAACAGTGACGAAATTGAACAGGATTTATCAATTACAGTAGATAGTGATTATAGACTATAACGTCACAAAATCAGTTTTTGATCGGTTTCTAAAAGAACAACTGTTGTATTATTTTTATATACAAAAAGTTCATAACAGTCAGTGGTTTCTGCGATAAAAAAAGTAGACGATACTTTTATTCCTTTTTAGGGTGACTAGGATTCACATCTAAACGAGCAACCAGCATGGATTTCTGGTAATTGTTATGGCGATCATTGAACAGGGCCATACTTTATTGACGGTACATCGAAAAATATTTGTATTTTTAACAAAACAAGTTCTTGAACCTGTTTAATGATATACCACTAAAAACTCGAATGAATTTATGGTTCAAGTTTAACCTTCTTCATTTCAGTTTATATGTACAACAATATTTGAACATATTAAATAGATGTATTGTTGCAGGAGGTCTTTTTGAGTGACCACCTCGATCAGGAAATGTGGATCCTATGAAGTTTTTGGTGTTATCTCAAAAATAAGTTGTACACTACACGTAAAGCTGGACAGCATTCCGTTAGACTGCAATTCTAGTAGGCATAACATGTGATTGCTCTTTCAAGTGCAAAGAAACAACTTTTCGAAAATTTCTTACAGAATTTATCATGCCTCCAAAACTTTTCAATCAATAACTATTACGAGTAGGCTTCAAGGCCATACAATTAGATTATTTTGACTCATACTATAAGCTCCCGAATGTTCCTTGTTAGTCTCAAAACATCCATATCATATTTTATTGATCTCGTACAACTTTTGCATAAAGTATTCCAAATTTTCAATTGCTTTTCGTTTTAAAGTTTATACATAGGTACATTCAATTTTCTACCGATATTTCCTCATATTGTTTTTTTATTTAAATTCTCTTAATCACTTCCATATGCTAGTTAATTTCCCGCGGTTACGCCACTGGTAAATCGATGGTCTAGTACGATAAGTGTGAAACTAACTAGAGAAAATTATATCTCGACCCGTATCTTTAGCGTGGCTTACGGGTTATATCACAACTTGTTATTATTTTGAATCTACATGAGATTTATTTATGACAATGTGATGGACACTACTGCTGATTAATTGTTCGGAACGGATTTAATATTACATAAAAAACAGCGATTGAAGATATGTAGAAAGATAAAAGATCGAGTACTAGGAAAGTAAACAAAAAAAAAATACCTTATGTCAGAAACAATTTCTAATTAAATAGTTCAAATTTACGATAAACTCAAACATTTATTTATGTGAAATGTATAAAAGAATTGGCGATTTCTTGAAAGTTTAATATCGTTTTTCATTATTTTTTCAATCAAACACCGTATTTGAACATTTGTATTTCTTTGCGAAGGTGACATCCACCAAGAGCGATTTTAAATAAGTGCCATTATCCTTTCCCCGGTTGTTACTTTCCAGAACGGTTTTGTTTAACTTTGTAAATTGTTATCATCAGTAACAAGAGGCAAGGTACGCAAGTGGTTAGAGAAAGTTAAGTTTTTCGTTCCCCCAAGGGCAATATGGCTGACGGGTAAGGGCTCTAAGGGCTGGTGAACTGCGATATGCAGACAGGACAGACTGCCAAGAGGGCTGAGAGAAAGAGAGCCTGCTGGCTGGCATGCCATTCTTCTTCAACGCTGACAGCCGTGCAAATGTTTATGCAGATGTGGAGACTTCGGTCGTTTCACAAAAGACCACGGGAATTTCATACGAGGGATATGAAAAAAATCAACAATATTTAGAGAACCTCATAATAAAATCAAATTTATTTTAACAAATAATTTAATATTATTAATTATTTAATCGCAGGATTATTATTTTTATAATATTTATTGTTAAGTTCACATGTTTTGATAGGAAATTTGCTCGAAAACTTCATATTATATTCTCATAAAAACAAATTTATTGTTGTGCTATGGGAGGATTTTTAACAAGTATCGCACAATTAATAATATTGAGGAAACTGTGTCTAGCAAACTTAACACAATTATTTTTTTCTTTATATAGATAACTGCTTTACTGCTACACCAAAAATTAGAATAAGAAAAAATTTAATTCTCATAAAAACTTCTTCGCTATAATAAAATTTTCTTGATGTTATATTATATAAAATTAACAATAACATAAAAACAGAATTGTATAAAAAAACCAATTAACTTGGTCTTCAAGTTATTCCAAATTAATGAGGACATAATACATTATCGAAATCTATAGCACCTTAAAACAAAAGAAGAAATAAATCAACTAACTTGTAATGATTGTGGCGCTGTTCACATGGGACAAACGTCTCACTATATGGAAAATAGATTTGAAACTCATCAATACGATAAAGAATTTTTGAAACGAAATTAAATAGAAAAAAAAAAAAGAATTCCGAATAGTGTACAAACATCTATGAAAAAAGCAATTTGAGTGTGATTTATAGTTCTATATATTTTGATAAAGACCGGAATAAGTCAAAATGCTGATGTTTTCACTTATTTCAGAAACAAATTTCCACCCTACATCAAGACGATTTACCTTTATTTGATTAGAGAAATGAGATCTACTATTTTTTGGATCTGAATTAGTGATTTTTCTAGTTAAATATTGTAAATAGCACGCTCCAATGTAAAAAGCAGATATTTTATATTTCAATAGGAGTGTCCAACGAAATAATCAATTGGTTATGAATAAGTTCTATAATAGATGTCTAATATATTTCACAATATATATTACTATATATAATTTTCTTTATATGTAAAAATCTTATTTTCTATCATAATACTGATACTAATAATTCAAAATCCAGTCTGATAACGTTGAGATATTAATATACAAATGTTGTAGCATGAAACAAATACTAAAGATAAATTTTTTGCGTGTCACTCGTATACTAAATGGATATGGTGCGCTATCAATCAACACCTTACGGTTTCGACCCATTTAACATTCACCGTCTTGAAAAATGTGGGGTTTCTTGATCTCTAGGATTTAGCAGAAGTTCTTTTTAGTGAATTACATTTTATAGGGTGATTCTAATAATCAGTAAAAATAAGTACAGTAAAAGCTTCTTATTCTCGCTTCTTTGCAGAGTATATTAACAGCAAACTATTAGACGTTACGTCCTTTGTTGTTTTATTGTTTCATATTTTAATTCGTTACTAGAATTGTAATCGAATAACTCGTCTCTACCGGTGTCTACTTAATTTATAATGTTCAATAAAAAAAAAATGATAAAAGTAAAAATAGAAAAGCTTCATCGTTTAAGTCCTGAAGAGTCGTTTGCATCCATATCACATTCATTGAATGTAAACGAATCAACAATAAGATCGATAAGGAAAGATTCGTCTGTGGCTTCAATTCACAAGAAAAAATGGAAGTGGTGGTGTCATTATGGATCGAAGACCGCAACCAAAAAAGGGTACATCTGAGTGGTCCAATAGTCCGGGAGAAGACAAAGTGTCTTCACATACATATTAAAGAACCTGGTGGTAGTTCTGGTAATGAAGGTCTAATTGAAGGAAGGTTAGTTCAATAAATATAAAATCATAGCATTAAAATCATTGGAGAAGCTGTATCTACAGTCATTGCTGCAGTAGAAAGAAATGCAGAAGAATTTGCAAACGTAGTAGCTGATGGATGATACAACCCTGAGCAAGTATTCAATGCAGATGAAACTTTGGAAGAGAATGCAAAGCAAAAGTTTGCCATTGGAAAGGAAAAATTCAATTAAGTAATTTCGGACAGTAAGTGGTGTTGTACTATCCTGCTAGACAGTAGATGAGTTGGAAAAAATAGGAAGAATAAACCATGGAAAAACTGAATGTACAATGTAGATATATTAATGAAGGAAACGTTCTATGAAGAAGCTACCTACGATGGGTATTGAATTACATTCTTCCGTTTATAGCGGATTCGCACTAGGTTTGTTCCAACCTGCTGGTCGGGATCGTATTTGGAACGGTTGTCGGAAGCGCTTATAGATATTTTCTGCGCAATCTGCGGCTATGCACGGGCTGTTGTAACAGTACTTGCTGTCAACCAAGTATCGAAAAGACAGTCCCGGAAACGGTTCACAAACGATACCTAAGTCGTTTGGAATACAACATAGAATCATTCCTATAACACAGGGGTCTTCAAACTTTTCAGCCTTAGGGCCATTCTGATTACTTAAACCTCAAAACTGAACAAGAGGCTGCAACTCGTGCCAGTTTTCGTGTGGCTCTTGAAATTGCAAAAGGTGGAAAACCATTCACCGATGGAGAAAGGATCAAAGAATGCATGATTGCAGTAGTCGAAGAAATGTGCCCTGAAAAGGTAAATTTATTAAAAACTGTCAGTATGTCAGCAAACACTGTGACTCGAAGGGTAGAAACCATCGCTGAAAACTGTTCGACAAAAATGGACATGTTGAGTGGTTTTCTTTGGCCTTGGATGAGTCAACGGATGTGTCAGATACTGCTCAAGTGTTGATTTATATTCGAGGAGTAGATAAAAGCTAAGAAGTGCATGAAGAACTTCTTGAAATGTATAGTATTCATGGCACAACTACTAGTACAGATATTTTTAAAGGAGTTGAAATGGCCATTAATCAAAAGAACCTTCGATGGAAAAACTTGAATTGTAGGAGTGGTCGTTCTTGTGTCAAAGGCTGTAGAAAATGACGGTGGTTCAAAACCATTAGTCTTACATTGTATCATTCATCAACAGTCTTTGTGCGGAAAATGTTTGGATATGTCTGAAGTTCTGAAATCAGTCATATCAACTGTCACTGATAATTCCGACAATATATTGAAGAAATTGGAGAAAATGACTTACCTTATCATACTGCCGTACGTTGGCTTAGTTGTGGGAAAGTTCTTCAGCGCTTTTTTGAACTTCGAGCAGTCATCAAAATTTTTTTGAATGAAAAACATCGCCCTCGTACTGAGTCTTCTTCCACTGACACAATATGATAATTTGCATAAATTTGCTCGTTTCTGCTTTTGATATTATTTATTTATATGAGAAAACCTTCTCCAAAATGAAGTACACAAAAATGTTTACAGATCTAAATTAACTCTTTTAATAATTGGTACAAGTAAAATTAGTCCACAACTACAAACTATTGTCAGTGGAAAATCTCAATTACATAAATCTCATTAGTATTTCATATGTCATTATGCTTGTTATAAGTTTTTATTATTTTTATTTAAAATTTATAAAATGTTAGTTGGATTCATTTCAATAATGTTAAATTTTCTGCATATTATACATGCCTTTACTACATACTACAATTCTTTGTTTCTTTATCCAACTTATCACAAAAACACTAACAATAAGCCTACAACAATGATATGAGTAGTTAACCCATGACCATATCAATGTAGATGTCATATTAATAATTATTCAACATAAAACTAGAATACTTTAGTAAACTAAATTTAATTTGCTATGCTAGCTCTCCGCGGGCCGGACAAAATCGGTTCGCGGGCCAGATGTGGCCCTCGGGCCGTAGTTTGGAGACCCCTGCTATAACGGAATTGCCCGGTTGGAGTACTTAATCTCTATTGCGCAGAATCGTCAACGAACCAACGACGGTTTTTTGATAGGTTGGAACTAACCTACTATCACATTTTGGTTAGTATTTTAATAGAAAATAACATAACTGTCTGGCTTTTAATGTATAATAATTAGTCGATATATTTTTTACATTGTTTTTTCCAAGAGAATAATTTATTGTCAACAATTTCATAGAACAGGAATAAAACAAAACTATAGCCGATTTAATCATTCACAATAATCTTCATCTAAACGATAAGTTTCTGATTGTAAAATATCAACTTCTGAGTAAGCTGCAAATAAATTAAACGATATTCATACATAACTGTAGCCTTACTATGTATTATTACTAACTTTTATTCCCATGATCAGTTGTTTCTGCATTTTCCATAATAATATCGGATTTACTGTAATTTTCTTGTAAGTACGGTATACATTGATATGATATATCGTATGTTGACAAATAGTGATCATCGAGGTATTTTTTCTTGAACGACGAACCACCGTTTCTAAATTGTTTACTTATTCCATTTTCTTTTGATAATCTTCTGATTTGTGGCATCAATTTCGTGCTAAATTGTCGTTGGTACTCGGTTTGGCAATGATGATCGCGATTCTTGAGAATGTTAGTTTCTTCATACCAATTACCAATCAATACTCTTGGATTATACTTCGGAGTTCTCTGGAAAATTGTCTTTGTAATATTTAGTCGTTAAATGATATATGTTTAGCCAACCTTATAAAAATTGTAATCAAACCTCGGGCTGATGTTTATGTCATTGTGGGATTTTCGATATTTTTTGCTTGCTTTGAATTTTTGTACTTCCATTTTTCAAATAGATCCTCGAATCCCCCCCAAGAAAAAATATCAGTTTAGTAAACCACTCCTTAGAATGTCTATTATGACAATATAGACGTCAAAGTCAGATCCAGCGCAAAAACGGTACCCAACCCGACATCTCTATTTATTAGAGTTGGAGATATACAAGTCAAATCGTTCCCAGCATTTATCCAATTATTAAAGTGAGAATTTTCAGACGAAGCACCCTCTAAATCCAATATTAAAAAAGTCGTATGAAATGAAAATGAAATTTCATTGGAATAACTTTAAGTGTAGAAATACAGGGGTCGGTATAAGACAGGTAACGCTTCTCAGATAGGTATTCATGCGGGAGGTTTCGTGGCTCCGTACTTTTTTGAAAATCACTTGATGGAACTTCACCGCACACTTTGGAGGCTGAGAATATTAGATAGGAAGGCATTCAGGAAGAAAGAAATTTAATTTATCTAGATAGGATGTAATTCTAGCACAGAAAAGTTTGGCGGTTCTGGGTTTATGTGGAAAAAGATTTCAGAATTCTAAGACAAGCAATTTCGGAGTGCAGGATTGGATTTTAATTTGGCTGCATCTGTAAGATTGAAATAGAGTCTTCTACTCCTTAAGGATGGTTTTCTTGAAAGACAGTACAGACCTTCCACTGATTTTATTTTTAATGCACTGGTTATCAAAGCTTGGATTGTGGGATCCGTGCATCGAGCACATGGTGGCTCGAGCGCACTTTTGCAGATATAAAGACGGTATCTTCAATTTTATATTATCCTCTTAATTAGGTAAACTCGATATATTATACAGGTAGCTCTGGGGATTTTCAACTGCATCCAGAGAGTAAACATTATTGGTGCGCTGATATATTATATCTAATAATATTCTTGCGTCGTCGATATTGTTGTTTTGTAACCAAACCTAACCTAACATAATTTTCTTGTGCGCGCGTCGAACGATCTTTCGGATTCGACATATGCGCTAGATGCTCGAAATGTTTTCTAAATGTGCCTGTGCGCTCGATGCACGTGCGCTACTCGCACTCCATAGGATTGTGGAAGCTATCGAGTTTTTTTAGAAGAGGTTTTGATCTTTTCTATTTTCATAATTCAAAAGCTGTAGTAGATAACATTACTGCAATTCTTTTTTTAAGCAAACGTATTATTGAGTAAAATTTTAATACTGATTTCGGGATTTTCCCTTTTTTAGGTACAATATCCAATTTTTTTGTCCTTTTTGTGTTTCACCATTTACTTGGTATAATAAAAATAAATTGAGTGACTAGTTATTTTAAACAACGAGTGGAATAAGAAACTATTATTTATTTATAAACCTACAAAATAAGAGATCAGTGGCAAACAGACTTAATACATTAACAAAATAGCTATTTAGTAAACCACGGGGGTATTTTTCCCCTTATGTGACTGTATTTGATCTGCATTTAAATTCGACGATCTTCTTTGCGAGCAGTTAATATTCCCTCAGTTGAAATCTAAAGGGTTGCTGGGGGTTTGTATCCTATAAATTTTAACTTTTTAATCTCTTAATCCTGGCTGGTCAGCTTGTGTTTAATTCCCCGAAATTGTCGTTTAAACGTCCCTTTTCGAGTCTCTTCATTTGAATATAAAGTGCCTACTGGAACAATTTCTAATTTTCTAATGAGATTTTCCTCAATAAAACATAGAGAAAAATTAAAATATTTGTAGCTGGTACGTGAAAAGGTACCAAAAGAAATAAATTGCAGGGATGAAGTGGGATAATTAAGCTCGGTGTTAAGTTAAATATTTCTTCCTATTTTGTGTAATATATAAAGAGGGAAACGACATCAAGCTTAGGTATCTATAAAATCAATGGTTTGTATAACTCCCCCGACATAATTTGAGGACACGACAAACACTAAGTTTATTTCCAGTTAAGACAATAGTTAAAGATATTGAAGAAAAAGGTAGAAATATTAAAAGAATCTACAGATAGTTCATTCATAGTGTCAGTTCATAGTTTTCGAACTATCATAGGCGTATGAAAGAAATAAGAGAAATAATTGATGATGATATCAAACTAAAAAGTAATATTATAATGAGGCTATATATAAATCGAACCATAGAACTAACAAATTTTAGTGAAAGAATTAGAGAAAGACCAAGAAATACTTCGATTAAATGAAGAACAAAAGTGTGCAGTACGCAATGAGATATGGAAGGAATGAGGATAATGGGAAGTAGTTCACAAAAATAATACATGATAATCTGGTTTCCTCCTTTGTTACAGTGAAAAAGAAGAAAATAGTAATCCCCAAATATAATTTTTTTGTAATCTATTACTGTTTTATCCTATTTATGATTTTTCGATCTATTTTCAACATGTAGTGATGTTTGCCGTATTTAAACAGCATCCAATGATTACCGCAACACCGTCAACCATAATAAACTAATTAAAAAACTATATATAATTGTAAACTTAACAGTGTTTTCTATAAAACACCCGTTTCTATGCGTATGCCTACTTAATGATAAAAAAAAGCAGGTGGCGGAAGCAGAAAAAGACCTGCCTCAGGTGTGAGTACTGGCTCTAAACCTCCAAGCACTTCATATACGGTGATGATACTGCTATTGCTGTCCAAGACAGTTTTTTTAATGGGGTTGAACCAAAAAATTGCCGTGGGAGTCCTCATTCATAACTACTAACCTAAAATATCTGGGAGGCACACTGGATTGATCTCCAAGAAACACAGCGAAACCACAAAAATATTTCTTGGCGTAACAACATAAAAGGAGCGATGGTATGGATTTGTGAAATACGGAAATGTGTAAGAAAATTATTGTCACTGTTTCCACATACCATTTAAGTATCTTGAAGCAATTTTTTATTATTAAAAATTATGTATGCTACATAGGGAAGGATTGATCTAGACGGTTGTTACCTTCAATTTCAGAAAATTTTTATATAATTAACTATTTATCTGAATTTGATCTAAAATCTAAAACAACTTGATACCTCAATCTATTAAACATAATCCTATTACCTAATACATTAAAAATATTTCGTGCGAGTTCATGCCTTGCCACATTATAACTATTTTACATTCATATTTGATTTTGTTCAATTCGAAAATTCAATTGAATATCAACTTTCACACTAATCGCTGTTATTTTATCCCTGTTCGTTTATTGAAAAAAAAAATCCAACTAAATAACTTTCTTGGCTTAGCTACTCGATTTAGCGAACACACTCGAAGATCACTTGTATATTTTAATCTTTATTGCACTTTGTCATTACCACTGACAGTGCCCAACCCAAGCTAGATTATTTTTTTCTTCTTCTTTTTCTTCACCATGTTTTTCTCGTATTGCTTGTAACAATATTTTTACTGATTTTAATGCGTATTCACTGCAAAACATGAACAACCCATTTTATGATAATGAGCTGTAAAAGGCAACCAAAGTGATGTTCTTTAACATCAAACCTGTTTTGTTCGATTGTAATAACGCTAAAGATGGGTATTTTCAGCCAACAAGATGGCTCTTCAATTGTTCTATTACATTAGACAGAATAATAATATAATATAGTGTCGAACGGATACTTTGTACATTTTGAACGGATACGATCACGAAATTGTGGCAGAGGCGGGTCTTGAATATACTAGTAGTAGTTTGTTCAATGAAAATATATTTTTTTAGTAACAAAAATTCGGTTTCTTATTATTTACATTCTTAATAATTGGTTTAAAATATCACTAAAACACAGAACCTCGACATACTTATAAGGCAAACATTTCTAAAGTGATTAACATCGACTCCTTGGAGTTTCCCAGGAGCTCTGAATATGTACATTTATTATGATGGCTACTTTCTATTTTTCGAAAAGATACAAAACTGATGAATCAAAATAATATCGGCTGAAAATAGTAATTAAAAATAAATAAACAAGAAAATTTCAAAGCAAAAACATTGAATAAAAAGTACAGACAAGATTTTGAATATGATTATTTTAATCTATGTAACAGAAGGTTGTTTTGCATAAAAAATCTTACAAATATTGAACATCTTCCAAGAATGTTTCCAATTTATAATTTTCTATTATTTTACAATATTATTTTAATATTTATAAATATTCAAAACGATCTTTAATAAACTTTGAAACAAAACAAATTCTCGACAAATAAAATGTGTGTTGAATAGTAATTTCGAAACCATTTCATGTCGATATACAAGTAACAAATTTTCCCTTCTCTGAACGATCGACGTTTTGTAAATAATGAAAGACCTCATCAGAGACTATTTTCCGTCTATTTCCTATCAGTTTTCATTTTAAATATTTAACGAAGATGCGTGTTACGTCAAACTGACATAAAACCACAGCACGTGTTGATATTTATATTGAATTCTTCATGAGTGCGATTGATTTTAAAATGCGGGGTCGTATCTCAGAATAAACTACGGTTCTGAATTTCTACTAATACTAAAGGTAACGAAATCAATATAAAATTCATTAAATGTATTATTATTGTGTTTCAAAATGTTCATGAAAAAAAGGAGGAAACAACAATTATTAGCTCTGTTATTTTTTTCCTCTAGCTACTCTGTCTTCATCTATCTCTTTCAGATTGTTTACGAGGATGGTGCCAGAAGTATTGATAAAGACAGAGCAATCTCACCCAGAGTACAATTTAGGTAAGTTTTTATATTGGTTGCCAAACGAATACTAAACAACTTGACGTCTTCAAACTTGAAATATATGCTCTGTATAGATTGTGTACTTTCTAATACAGCTCTAATACACCTCTAGGTGCGGCCAGGTACTTCTGGGATCATCCTCGTAAACTTTTCACATAAATAGCTCCTCATTTCTGGTGGGTTCATCAAATTGCCCAACAATTTAGCAAATGGCGATCTAAAAGTGAGCTAAAACTAAAAAAAAAAACCATATCAAAGTCAGTCAAAAATGAGGTTATTTTCGATTAACGTGATGCAGTTTAGAAAGAATTAGTTCCAGACTGTCACTAATGTTTAGTTCTAGGGCATTTTGAGAATTTCGGGGAAGCCATAAAAAGTAATTCGTTTAAAGTACTGAACTCAGAATGGCTGATGCTTACAACAAATGTATGAAAAAATTCTATTGTGTTGGCTCGGAAAGAGGCAGGTGGTAATTCAGATTTGTATGAAAATACATAAATATGTAGTTTTTTGTATCAGCTCGTGTCAAATTTGATCATTTGTTCGTATAACAGAATAAAAATGGAATTAGCTACATTACCGATACGAATGTTATAAAAAGATATTCGATCTGAATCCGAATTTGTAAAGTCAAGATCCAAGTAACGAAAGCAACTATGAGATTGTAGTTTTTATCCGAGGCTACTTTCTTCGTTCTCTAAGCAAATGGCTGTTTTACATGAGGTAGGTAGCTAACCTTGCCTCACAACCCTCCTATTTTATCTGGGCTTGGGACCGGCAACATGGTCGCTGAGCTACTCAATCCGCCCAACGGCCATACTGGCAGAATGGGAAAACATGATAGTTTGCTACGCTGATGACGCGGTTGTGATATCCGAAGATGAGGATAATCTGCAAAAACTGCTACACAGATTTGAAACAGTTGCAGGAATAATCAATATGATCATATCGACACAAAAGACACAATCCTTGACAATAACAAGAGAACCAAGAAGATGCAAACTGGCAATTTATAATAAAAGTATAGAGCAGGTTATGTCTTTTAAATATTTAGGAGTTAACATCACGAGCAATAGGAACTTGAAACAAGAACGCAAACAACAGCAGCATCTAGGATATCAGGATTCCTTCGAACCGTGATATGGAGGAATAAATTTTTCAGTATCGAAAGCAAAACACGGATATATAAAACTTGTGTCAGACCAGTAATGACATACGTCATAGAAAAAAGGGCGGAGACTGCAACTACTAAGCGGATTCTTAGAACGACCGAGATGAAGACATTACGCTCAATCACAGGGAATCCGGATATAGTGAGATGGGCCAGAACTAGAAGAAGAGCATGGAGAGATCATGTCAATAGAATGGACGATGATCTACTGACGAAAATCGCAAAGGAAGAGAGACCCAATACAAGTAGACCGCCTGGAAGACCACCAAAGCGCTGGTATGAGAGCTGGTCCTCGGAGTCACAACTTAGGCTGCCTCTTTGAAAACACAAGACATAGTCATAAAATAAGAAGAAGAAGAAGATTGTAGTTTTTGAAGGACATTACCTGGATGAATGAAAATAATATGTCAATTATGAGAAAAGTAAGTGTGATATGAATGATGGAGGAATTATTATTATGTCATATTTTACTGAATCTGTAGGGGATAAAGACACAAGACAAATTTGCGAAGTGGAAGATGTCATGAGACATAGAGATTGGAAACATTATGTAGACAGATTGGTTGACGATTGGATAGCCGAAAAAGGACACGACCATGTCCTAAAAAAATATAGTATTGGTATATGCTGTATATACCATATGAACACGCCAGCAGGCTATTTTGGTAAGTATATAGACCTGTTATAAGTACCAATAGACGAAGGACGCCTACTCATAGTAATTCGTACAGTTTCAATCGTTTTATTGTATGATGTTTCTAAAAACTGGCGACTATCCAATGCAAACTTCCTTCTTAGTCGAATGAAAGAACGCATTGCCACTTCAAACATTCGAGCTGAAATGCTGCGTGCAAACGAGATTGCACAAGATTATGGTGCAATTGAAGCTCGTAGACGCTAACTTTTTATGACTCCCAGCGTGGTTTTTGGGTACAGATAAAGAATTCAGAGCGTGATGAGGAAACATATAGAATTGTACACCTGGAGCGTTGGCTATATATTACGATATATGAAGTTACCACTTTATTGAGATACTTTAAATCATACCGTGAATTTTATTAAACTATAATGAATAATTTCAATTAGCTTGCTCTTATTGTAGCTGTAGTTTCATTTTTAGGATGTTAAACTATAGTTTTGAGTTACCTTTTAAATAAAACAAGCGAATTAAAAACCTGTGATTCGAATATTTGCAATGCTAGGCATCGCCAGCTCTGATCGATGCCTAAAACATCGCTTTGGACCCCTCTATAAAATCCAATTCAATTGTTTTCATTATAAACATACGGTCCATGCAAAAACACGCTTTGAATTGTAAATGCCGGGTGTTACGGGTGGCAAGGGGGTAAAAAGAAAACAAATATAGCAATGAAACGTGGTTAAGGGATGTTAAATTGCTAGTAGACTTATTGGCTTACACGTCGGGGGAACATTTGATATGTAATTTTGGATAAGGATTAATGAAATATCAAGTTTTTTAGTAAAATCCGATGTATTACTTCGGAATTTTGATAATTATTTTGATATAAAATTTCCTTTTCTTTTATTGATCGGTAAACTTTTATTTCATTTATCAAACAATATACCAACTACAATTCTATTTTCTACATCAAATGAATTTTTCAACGGTAGATTTATTAATAAAAGAAGGTTTGATTTATCTACGGAGATCTTGTGTGATATATGTTTTTTTAATGAAATACAATACGCCCATAAATATATTTTTTAATTGATTCCTATACTTTGATATCAGTACCCAGAACATCAAAAAGTAGTATTTGATTTCAATGATAAAAAACTCGTTGAACGTTTTCATTTTGTTTAAATGCCACCCAGAAAGTTTAGTTTACCTAAATTTTTGGACTTTCATTGTTTTAGAATAACATTCATCTATTAGTAAAAATATTAGACTAATATTTCTGATGTTTATATCATCTTTTCATTATTATTACGTTTTCCTTAATATGAAACTAAATTGGTTTTAATCTATACTAACTCCGATAATTCGAACACCGATAATTCGAATTCCTCGTTAATTCGAACTTTTGCGTCGGTCCCTTGACATTCCTATACTAACACATGTAAAAAAACCTCGATAATTCGAACTTTTGAAGTTCGAATTATCAAAAAAATTCGTATTTTCTGTGTTAAAATTACCGAAAAATTCGAATTTTTGGCGTTTAAATAATTGAAAAGTTCGAATTTTTCTTGTATAAATTATGTATGTACATATGTATTAAAAAATTCCAACTGTTAGTGTTGAAAAAAATTGAAAAATTCGAATCTTCAGATTCTAGGTAAGACGACGATATTTTGTCGAATCACTCGATTTGCTTCAAAGGAAAAATCGTCAGCATGAAGCAATCTAGCATAGCTGATTTCTTTACAAAAAAATAAATATATGTATTCTTTTTTTATTTTAAGATAAATAATCGGTCCTTTTTAGGACCAAAAATTCTTCAAACGTATACAAATTATTATTTTAAATAAATAAATAAACGTGTTATATACCCATAACATATTTATTTATTTATTTATTTATAAAATGGAAAGATGCATCGAAATGCATACATATATGTATGTAAATGTGCACAACTCCGATAATTCGAACACCTCGATAATGCGAACTTTTACTACGGTCCCTTGCAGTTCGAATTATTGGAGTTCGACTCATAAAGCTGAAGAGTTTGTTTATTTGAACGCGCTAATCTCACGAACTACTGGTTCGAATTGAAAAATTCTTTTTTTGTTGGATAGTCCACTTATCGAAAAAGGCTTTAGACTATATAACGTAGCGATGTGACCGATAGGAGCGTCAACAATCCTTCTTTAACGACACTTGCGTTCTTTGATCTTTGCAAAAGAGACTAGATGTTCGGGAACCAATGTCGTTTGACCATCTATGGATCGTGAATGGTGTTATTTTCCAAATTTATCAAGGCGCTTGCAAGGAATTATGTTTACTGGAGAGAGTTTAACATTGGTAAAATACTAAATGCTGCCATGTCCGAGCCAGCCACAAAATTAAGCTAATTATTTACCATCATCCTCATATTTTGCCAGCCATCCGTGTTCTTATTGATTCTCATTGATTGACATTGGGCTTCAAGCATCAAAAAGGGATAATTTGGATTCGTTTGTAGTATGAAACAAAATTAGTTGAAAACCAGGTGATGGTGTACAATCGTGTTATGCATAGTGTTCGTTTTAATGCTCCAGGCGCAACCGGCAAGACTGATGTGATATTAGCAGAAGTAAGGTCTGATGGAAAACTAGCTTTGGCAGTAGCGTCGCTGGAATCGCTGCAACTTTATTAGCAGGTGAACGCACTGCTCATTCCACAATTGAACTGCCTTTAACCGTTTTTTTTTACAGAAAGATAGCGATATCCCTTTGGAAAAAGATTTGCAAGACGTCACTTCAATAATCTGGGACGAATGTACCATGATCCATAGAGCTCATGTAGATGCTCTAGATAGGACACTTAGAGATATTAGAAGCTGTGATAAAGTCATGGGGATTACTGTTGTGTTTGCTGGGGATTTTTGACAAACTTTACCGGTAATAGGAAGGGGAGCTAGAGCAGACATTGCAAAGTCTTGCCTTGAAAATTCCCCATTATGGAAGTTGGTTCATACCTTAAAACCTATTCTCCTTCTTCTTCTTCTTCTTTCGTGTATAAGGCGTAGTCGCCTGCTTTATCTTCGATATCCTTCCTATCCTGCTTCAAGGTTGTCGCTCCATCTTTTTCTGGGTCGGCCCAATGGGGATTTTTCTCGCGCTATCTTCACCAGTCTTTTGTTGTCCATACGACTCATTCCTTTCTTCCTTTCAGAACCCAATCGTTGACGTCATCTATTTTGCAAAATCTTCTGATTTCTCACTTCTTTCCCTGTTCTGTAGGGTTTTCCCGGTTATTCTGAGTAACACTTTCAGAAAAGAAGTCAATGAGCTCTTCGAGACATACCAATCACCAAGGGAAACATGGGTCAAGTACCTCCAAGAACTGTACGGAAATGAAGACGAAAATAGAAACAATATAACTAACACGCCTGAAATAACTACAGACGAAGATCTACAGTTTGAATTTGATAGAGGGTATCAAACAGCTCAAAAACAGAAAAAGCCCAGGTCAAGAAGGCATAACTAACGAACTACTCAAATACGGGGGAGAAAGCCTTGCCAAGCAACTAACAACTCTCATTAACAAGATCGTGTCCCATCAAAAAAACCCAGGCGATTGGAGAACGAGTACTACGATTCTCAAGTTCAAAAAAGGAGATAAAAAAATACCATCTAATTATAGAGGAATCCATTTGCTGGGTAGCAGTCTGAAACTCACAACAACAGTCATCAAAAACAAAATAAACAGTCTTATCACGTTAACAGATGAGCAACAGGGATTTATATTGAGAAGGTCATGCACAGATGCGATCTTCCATTAGGCAGATCACAAAAAAATCGATTGAGCACAACAGACCAGCATTTATGTGCTTTATGGATCTACAAAAAACCTTCGATCGAGTACAATTAAAAGACGTAGTATATCTACTATACGATAAACAAGTCCCTTATGACTTAATAAAAACCGAACGGAGTGCTAACGGAACAAATAGCAGTATCCAAAGGGATTAACCAGGGAGACTTCTTAAGCCCTTTGCTTTTCAATATCATTATAGATGAAATAATCAAGAAAGTAAGAAAGCTAAGAGGCTACCAGATGGAGGACCGAAATATTATAATATTATGTTACGCTGATAATGCTGTTCTAGTCGCAAAAAATGAGGATAAACTTCAAAGGCTTTTACATGTGTTTAACTATATAAGAATATTGGAGCACTTTTGGGAAGAGGTGGTATAAATTTTCCTTCAAAGCTGCTTTTAATATAAGACGGAAAAGTACCTCATTTTGAAAATGAAATTGAAATTAATCGCCATATAAGAGAAAGAGTAACTGGCATTGGATGTTTAATATCGACAGTCAAAGAGCAATATTGGCGGCGATTATCAGTAACGTAACGTTGATAAAATTAACGACCTAATTGTAACTAAACTAATATAATGGATCAAGAAGATGCCGGAGTTTCTTAATTCTTTAAGCCCGAGTAAGCCTTCCCCCAGATTCCCTCAATTAAATATAGGTGCCCCCTTAGAAATCTTAAACCACCAAATTGACTTCAAGTCAAATCTCTTGGCAGTAACGTGATTATTACAATAGATTTGATTGGTCCAGCAGTTGGTCAAACAGTGCTTATATCTCGCATCCCAATGTTTCCGAATGATTTTAATTTTAAAACAATTCAATTTTGCATGAAGTTATCTTCTGCTGTAACCATCCATAAATCAAAGGGGAAACATTTAAACACGTAGGAATCGATATACGTCACGATTGCTTTTGACACAGCCAACTATATGTCGCGTTGACAAGATCGGATTGTGGAGAAAGTCAGTATATTCTTCTACCACAAGAAAATGAAACTAAAAATATAATTCACACAGAAAAACTTTAATAGTTATTTGTATGCCAAGGACTCTGTTGGACGAGTCCGAAAATTACGAGACCTGCGAAGCGAGGCGAGTAACAGACGAGTCCAACAAAGTACTATTTTAGCCTAGACGTACACAACATTTTTTAGACGACGCATAAACTTCGGATAAAACAAAAAATTTCAGAAAATTAAAAATTTAAGGTTATTCAAAATCAGTGAAACTGTCAACTGTCAACATTGAAGTGGCTAGAGCCACTCCTGAGTCACTCCAGAGCGTCCCGAAAGTTTTCTGCAGTACTGTCACTTTCACTACATGGAACACACAAAACGCAACTTTCGGTATGTAAATGAATACAGAACGAACAATTTTCAGATGACGTCGTCTAAAAAATACACTCTTTTAAAAATCTCTTAATCGCGATCTTAATAACAGAAATTGAAGTGGACGAAGCTAGTCAAAATATATTACAGATAGAAGAAGTAACGCAGAGCAACAAAAAATGAAGCCTCTGCATCACTTCATAATTTAGTTTCTACAGATAAATTTATTCGCTCAGACTTGGTCTTGCTCTGCCGGGGCTTGGTCTTGGTCCCTCAGACGTAAAGCTACTCATGCGGACGAAGCAATACTAAGTCCGAGGCTGCAAGACCAAGACCAGTCTCGCTCATTATTCTTTTCAATATTTAAAAGCTTTGCAATAATTTTTTTCAAAGACAGACATCATCCGATATTTCGGATAAGGTATAGTAAAATTAAACAAACTTTCCTAAGTTCGAATCCGCTAAACAGAAATAGAATACAGAGAAAGATACAATAGGACTTGATGCGGCTTGTTTCCATTGAACATAAGTAACAGATGGATTAAATAATATTTTTTCGATGAATGTGTGTTGAAAATATCATTCGATTAGAGATTTTTTCATTGTAATTCTGATTCTAAACCAATAATAAACCGACTGTCAACAGAAATTATTTTTCCTTCGTTTATTTTCGCGAAACGGAACGTCTTGATGTAATTCTTTTTATCTCTCTCATACGACGAGTTATTCGAAGTTTCACAAATTTTCCAAAACACGTTCATATGTCAAGAAAGAATCTATTTTCTCTAAGTGATGTTGTGATTATAGATAATTGTGATAATATTAATATTTTACCTATGTGTCAATGAAGTATGAGTACATCTCTGGTATATCACTAGATTTTCAACGTAAGCTCCTATCATATAAAATATAAGTTCCTAGCACTATCATTAATAAATATTTGACAGGTGGTAGTGTCACATGGTACCTACTTGATTAAGTAGAGATTTACAAGCATCAATAAATGATATCATATCAATATCAGTGGCTCCTCTTCTACAATATAGGTTCATAAAGGGTCTTTAAGACCGCTCGTAAAACTTTATGACCCGTTACTTTCACACTTTCACTTTTTTTATATGATTTGTGTAACACGCTATAGTTTTTAGATTTGGAATTCACAAAATTCAATCCGACACAAAATAATTAAGAAAGAAATATGTCAACCAATACTTTCAATACCATCTGCAATAGCCGTAGGTTTTAAAAGATAAAAAACAATTTCATGATATTAATGACTTTCAGTAAACAGAAAAAATAGTTTTTGTTCAGTTCAATATAAGACCCGATCAGTGTTCTTGTAAAAAGAAAAAAAACGGAAAGATTCCAGAGAACAATGGGAATAAATCACCAGAACTATCAAGGATTAATAACTGGTAGTCAGACTAACGAAAACAACGATTGTTTAGAAGATACTAGAAGACGATTTAAGCTGTATACAGATCTTAACCAGAGACAAGAAGTTTTGGTTGTACAAGAGTACCCATCATGACTAACCAGAGCTACACCATAAGACTCAAAATATCAACGACGACACTGCCAGTAGATTTTCGTAACTGAGGAATTACGGTAGAGAAAACAACCTACTAGAGGACCTGCTTATGCGTAGAAGTTTAGAAAGTTTTAGCAAGTAGATCGATTGGAGTTTTTAGTCTTAATCAGTTTTATATTATAACTAGCTTTTACCCGCGGCTTCGCTCGCATTGAAGCCATTATTTAAGTATCATTATCATAAAAATAAATCAATCAATATGATAACTATCTTTTATTGCTTGACTGAGATTATCAATTTTCGAAAATTACAACATACAATGAAGTTACAAAAACTAAATAAATAATATTGAATTTTTACAATTTCGAAAGATATAAGTTTTTCCGTCGAGTGCAAATATGTTTGAAGTCCGGACAATAGACACATGCGAACTGGCTACATACAATTGTCAATGAGAGTATCGGAGCTTTTCTAAATGCACTCCCGATACCTGTAATATCACCCTTGTGCTTTGCTTTGTTTTGAATTGGAATGGAAGGTCATTGGGAATAATTGGAATCATAATGAATAGCAACCAACCAAAAAATGACACCTAAACTCAAAAATTCAAATTGATTTTTTCGCGAAAATTACGAAGTGTTGGTATTCAAGACTATTCCTCCCGTACTTACATGAACAAATGCATTTTCAATATTTAACCACATCAATCAGATAAATTGTGATCTCATGAGGCTGGGAAGTTAGACCTGACGTCTGCAGACACACAAACTTTTAATAATTTTTGAATTTGCTCCTTCCTGTCCACATAATACTAAGTATATGTCCAACTTCAAAAACCGCTTCACCTTCTTTCAGTGGTCTGCTTATGACTCTAAAATGTCTCATAATCTTAGCGAGGGTTACTTCTATTTTCGTCATTTTTAGACCGATTCTTAAACACAAGTTGTTGTTCTAACCACACAAACACGTTTAGGAAATAACGAAAATAATAAAAATAAAGAAAATCCTACCCAAATCATTAAAAATACTTTAAAAAACTGAACAGCGGAGAAAAATAAAAATTCCAATCATCTAAAACTATAGTCAATTGGATTGGATATTGACGTGACCGTCGGTATTATAGTACTAAGGGTTGGATCTTTGAGACATTTTGACAAATAATTTTTTCATCTTTCGTGAAAAATTATTAATTTTCATAAAAAGTATCCTATGTTATTTCTAATACCTCCAAGAATATATATACAAAGTTTCATGATGATCGGTTAAGTAGTTATCGCTTGAAATTATTATAATATTAGAAAGGATTTGCCCCTTTTATACACTGCGAAATACAGAAATTCAATAAGAATGTCTAAGCTATTGATTCACAAAGTGGCCGAGCTAAACCTCAAGGTCTAGTGGTGAATTTCGATTGCTGGATCTGATCTCCAGACTTTTCAACACATAATATCGGGAATCTTTGGTCTTAACCAAAGAGAAAGGTAATGAACTTAAAAACGGAAGAGAAATAGAGAAGGAATTGGAAAGAAAAATGATGATCCATTCTGATGAGATACATGGTTCTTTTTGGAAGGGTATGTGTCTATTGGATATATTGGAATCTAGTCTAAATAATTCGTATCTGCCAAGATAGGTCATTGGAAAATAAAACGACGAAACAACCACATAATTTAAAACCATTAAATTGATTATTAAAGTTACCAAAGACCTTCTGGCGAACTATATAAGTATACAAGAAACGTCTAGCCAAAATGAAAAAATAAACTTCCAAGTGTGTTTCTACTGCGGGACTGAATAAATAGGGGTTCAGTGTAATATTTTTTATATGATATTTCGAAAGAATAACCAAGCTGTATATGTATTTCAAAAGAACTAGTGTCTGGTGATGGCCTATATAAAAATAATGTAAAAGCGAGCTTTTAAGAAAATTTGTGTTTACATTTCACAAGTGGCTAGTGACGATAACGTCTCGAGATATTTAAGGAAACGTTTTGTATGCTGAATGTTATTTATTATATTCATGTTGTTTAACACGCATTATATACAAGATATGTCGAAAGAAACTTATTCATTTTAAATTTTAGCCAGCATTTCTTGTGGTTTTGATTGTTTGCAGCTAAAATTTGTCTCGCGTCTCTCAAAGTAGAAAATAAATGAATGAAGAAATTTATTTGGTGGAACAAACTTATGTAAATTTATACCAAGTAAATTTGATAAATGCAAAACAATTAAAAACTCATATTGCCCACCATTCCTACAGATACCTAACATACCTCTGCGACAAATTGTCTCAAGTATGTACAAGTAAAAATCTTTTTATCTCTTTTAGAAGCAATGATTTCGGAATTAGATATATTTCATTCCTTCTTCGTTTTTCATTTCTATCAATCTTTTTCCAAATATATGATATGAAGTTGAAGCTAAACAATATTTCATCATATATGGAATTCTCATCATAAAAAAAGCAAAAACTAGAAAAAACCTGCACTTAATCGTGAATTGAAAATTCGAGTACTTATAAAGTAGGCAACATACTTTTAAGTACCAAATATTGTACTCAAAATAATGTCGGACGGTAAACAACTTTCAGTTGAATGTGATGTTTTTAATAATACTTTGACTTTATACAACATCATATGCATCTAGCGGTCTTTTCATTCTTTAATTTTATCTAAGAGGTGAATAATTAAATCTATAAGTTGTCGTTTCATTACGGAATTCTGTGATTTATGCAGGTATCATGTCGGCAACCGCCAATTCGACATTTCTTACTGATATTTCAATTAGAAATTGGAACTTTGGTGTTTGTAACAGTGTACTCAGGAGTCATGAAACGATAATTGGATATAATTATCGATCAGAAATAATAAAAGAAATATGAAAAAATGGAACACTATAATCAATTAACTGGCTAAACAAATTCCAACCATAGAACCTTTCCGCTTTACCATATGCAGAAGGCGCGTTTCCAATTTATAATATTAAAATGTCATTTTCAAATTTTTTCTAATTAATTCTAAGCCGAATTAACGTGAAGTGGCTTCTGACATATATTTTTTTCTCCACGCCTTTCTATCTTTAGTTTACTCTTTTATTCTTTCCCATTTTATAATCTTTGTCTTCTTTAACATTTTTTCTTGGTTTTCCTCTATAACTTTTACAAATAAGTAATACTCTCAAAATATTTTTGTATTCCGAAACACGTTCTTTAAAAACAATATTATTCAAACAAATGTAAATTGGAGTAAATTTCTTCCAGAAAACATAAATAAAAAGTGGAACTATAAAATCAAACATATTATTGCATTTAACTTTAACACGGAAATTCTTATTTTGATATATATATACACGATAATAATTCAACATTTTCCTTGTTAATCATGCTTTGTGCTTTGCCTTCTAGTAGTGTCAATGATTTCATAGAAGTTGCTTTAGGGTTTGATTTGAAACATCACTAATTTGATTCCATCAACCACAGAAAAGCAGCTGCAATAAGTGCTCTTTTAAATGTAAATGTTAGTGATGATTAAAATATATCATAATGGTCAATCCCATCTTGATAATATCGATTTATTGGCAAATAATCGGAAAAATCCATCACCTAACTCATATTGGCAAGGTTATAGAAGAAATTTTGTCCATTGCAAGATTTTTGCCCATAAACGAAAGCTCTTGTATTCTTGTATACATAAAAATATGATGAAACTAATAAAATATCAGACTTTTGCTACTGGTCGTATGGTTATTCTTCCAAAAAGAATAAATGAATTGCAAAATGTTTGAAAATGCATTCAAATAGACGAAGAACTAGTAGATAGAGCACTAAATATCAAAGTATCAAAGTCTTCAACTTTAATATGATATGATACAAAATGTAATTTTGCTGTTTTTTCTAGTTGAAAAAGAAATTGTACAAAGCATATAGTAATTTCGAAGTTCCCGTGTTAGTCCCTAATGGTTTGAATACCATAATAGTTGTTCTAAGCCAAACCAACTAAATAAACAAAACATCCAACATAAACAAATGGAATGCACAGCTGACACTTGATTTATTTACAAATAAATACGTTTTTGATTTAACATTTCGGCCAGTAATTTAACAGCTGAAAGATATGTGATGAAATTTATCGTTAACGAGGATTGTAAAAACATTTACTTTCGTTTTTTGTTATGACAAATTGAATTTTATCATCGGTGATGAGAAGGGCAATTATATATACATAATGTTTCAAAAGACAAGCGCAATGTCCAGAAAAAAACTAGTACTAAGTTGATTATGTTAATTTAATCATTGTCCTAGAAGATGTAATTGAAGACAATTCGCACGACAATCATATCTAGAAACCGGACCTATTGGGTCAACATTCTTTTTGTTTGTATACGAGAATGGTCTCAAAAGTACCTGGCCTGACCTAGAGATGACGGTAGTTGCTTGAAAAATACCACTGTATTAGAAAGTACACAATCTATATAGCATTTGTTTCAAGTTTGAAGACGCCACATTCAATAGTGAAAGTATTCAGTGAGTTTAAAAACATGGAAAAAATTAACCTACCTAGTCAAAATGGGTGTTATCCCCGTGGACGAGCGTAGGTGGGTATACAAAAGCAGCTCACATCGAGCAATACAGACATGGCAGCAACGAAGGACAGAACACAAATCAGGTGAATGGACTAATACTGGACCTTAGACCGCGAACATGATTTTTTTGGCAGCCTCTGATAATATCATCCAGGTAATGCTGTATGAGATAGAATAGTGGCAATTGGTTGCTACCTATATAGAGACAATTCTAAGACAAAAGAATGCAGATGGCTGTCTGATATGATAATACAACGAATGGACGTAGCTATCAGACATACTCGGACAGACTCGCCCAACTAGAAATAATATCATCATAGTTCCTGTTTAGACGGAGTTGAGAGAAGATGGCGGTTTAGTGGGTAGGCTAAGTGATTTCCACATATCTATCAGCGGTGGATTCCGCATCTTAAAAAAAATTATTCATTATTATGTTCCAAATGGGAGGATGTCGTGTAATTTCTGACATCTGAAGACAGAATTGATTAAGTAGAACGAACTATTCTTTCTAGAAGAGACCTTTGCAAAGCTGTGTGAATAGAAATGTGAACCAGAATTAAATTGAGAATTTGTATAATCTACTCGTATTAGTATAAATCAATGTTTTTGATATATTATAATTTTTTTTTAAACAAACCAACGAAACCTTCCTAGAAATTAGTTCTAAAAAATAAACAACGATAAGCGTGTTATTTATAAAAAAGTATTTCAAAGGCGCCGTGAATTTGCCAAATTATGAGAATTCCATTATAATCGGGCAGGATCGGCTCCACGGTCCATGTCGTGGACGGATATATTCACCTTTATTTAACATGTACCTTTTATTTGGACATTAAATCTGTCTTTCACAAACAGTTATTTTGACATATGATAAAATAATTTATACTTTTCTGGGTGTCTGTAGAATTCCTTAGCAGCAACAACATTTTTGCTTTCTTGTTATAAAAGGTTGCACCCACCAGTTTGTTTTAGATTTTTTTATATTTCCACCCAGACATGGTAATGACATCGTCGTCTTAACTTGAAGACATTGTTTACTGAACTGAAAGTAGAAAATACGTTGCTTTTGAGGGACATGTTGCCTGCTTCAGTAATGTCAAAATCATGTCGCTTTTTTTGATTGTACGGTGGTCTAACTATTGGTGAAACTTAAGTAGAAAATTTTGAAGGCGAATTCACCATTTATATCGATTTTATCCCATATTTCAATCTTCATCTTACACATTTCTTTCCTCGTTGTTGTGAGGCAATTTCTAAGAATTTTTTCAAAGTTCTTGAGCTATAAAAACAAACACTTTGAATGTTATTCAAACCTCGAAATCGTATAGATTTAAATACTTTCTATAAAGATTAAAATAGTTTAGTTTCTACTTTTGACAACTGAAGGCTCAATTAAGGTCTATATGGTCATTCAATGTTGGAGATTAGTGAAATCGGTTACTATAAGTCAATTTCTTAATCTCCTTTTGCGGATCTCAGCTCACTAGGTATCTGATAATAATCATTCACGTCACGAACGAAGGGTTTTTGAAGGCTTATAACCAGAGGCGGGCGATAATAATTTGCAATGTCGCAAAACCCTATCCACGTATTATTACAATTTGTTTTAAATTTAAAATTTTTGAACAAACAGGAGATAAAACTCAATGCTAAAAAGATGAGGTTTTTGTACAAATTTGTGAACGAAAACTAAGAAACATAAAATAAAAAATCAAGAATATAACAATTCAAATAAATGAGAATATAGAAATGTATAAAAAATCATGAAGAATTTCAGCTCCTCGCCTAAGTAGAAAGATTTCCTGTATTCTAGCAAATTTGTTTGATAAGTTCTTGGTCTAAGTCTAAGTTTCTTATATAATGAAACCATAAGCAAATGTTGCCATATCACAATATCTTCAGTTCTTGTCCATATAAACAAAGATACACGTCCATGTTCAATAGGAGAAAGAGCACCCCTTAAACAATCTATTTTAGTCAAAATTGATCAATCAATCTGTTTCCATTTGCCCATAATATATTTTCCCATCCTTTCCTGTTTACAACTTTTTCTTTCTAACTTTGAATGTTTTTTTTTATTTTCAATATAATAGTTATAATATGTCTATCTCCCATTCGTTTTTGGCTTTTCGGTTTTTTCTTCAGTAATATTTTGGGCATCCGGTTACAGTTATTCTCTAGCCCTGACCTACTTCATGCGTAGATTCCAATTAGTATCCTAGTTATTAGTCATATTACAGATTTCTAAACTCTTCTTGATACGTATTTTGATTTCATTAGTGCTCTGATGCTCCCCAAATTTTCAATTTTCAAACGTGACTCTTCTACTTCCCGTTCTTTTATTATTATACGTAACTAAACAACTCTCTTAAATTTAACTTTGCTCTTTCTGTTAACATAAAAGATAACTGATCTTCTAAACATTGACGATTACCATATAGTATTTAATAGTACATTGAATCCAACTAGTAATCGGACGCTGCCATCTAAGACGCCATCTCAACACCATGGGCACCACGGATGGTCCGTAGTGCCGTTGATGCATAGAGGGGGACGAAACCACACACCACGACATCTATAAGAGCCCTGATTTCATGCGATCGCGGCTCAAACACTTGCCTAATGACATCAAAGCTCCTGATCGGCTTTTCAAAGGAGATCGGCCTTTGGTAAAGTCATGTGGAGCATAGCGGGCTTATCTGAAGGTCTTCGTGCTCAACGGCTCCTTTCTACCCTCTATACTAAATTTTATATATGCTTAAGATATTTTTTTTAGTGTTAAGGTGTAAAAACTACTCCTTATCCTTAAAAAGTGAAACCGTAAAAATTAATGTTATGTTTATGGAAGTAATATTTGGTTATGTTTTTATCATATAATATTTTAAGCTTTAAAAGTAAGTTTGTCGGGATTTTTGAGGTTAAAGAGCTCCAACTTCAATATCGATCTTGAAATTTGTCGTTCTCAATTCATTGCCTTCTTTTTTTTGAAGTACTTCCAAATGTTTACATCAGATATAAGAAATATGTCGATATTTAGCAGCTCTTTGTGTGAAGTTATACATTCATTCAATTCTAAATAATTGAATATCAAACTTTTTTTATGCCTTTTATGTTTATCTAAATGACCCTCGTGAATGCATTAGATTGATCTCTATGTTTAGACCAGATAATTTTCATCTCTCTGACTCCCACCCATCAGACAGACCAACAGCAGACGACGACATACTGAAACAGAATTGGAAGCTACCTTGGTTGAGCCTCTAAGCAAATATTTGGTGCCTCCATAATCTGCCCGAAGAGAACATAGTCAATCAATCCACGAGCGTTCAATTGCTTGAACGGCACTATCCAGAACCGTTTTTTGATCGCTTGAGCACCGAAGACAAAAATTCAAAAATAATTGGTTCTCAACAAATATGTATGTTTAGAGCAGTACACGCGGAATGGTTCATGTTGCTGAAACACTATTAAATTTGATTGGAATGGATCAAGTGAACCAATCTTCATTTGAATAGTATGCGGTGTTTGTCAAAAAAAGCCTTACTCTGCAACCCGACAAAGCAAAACCGCACTACGTGAAACGAAACTTGTGAAAAAAAAATTGGATTATGTGCAGAATAGCATATTTACATATATTTCACTCAAAAACCAATTTAGGGTCCGGTAGTGAAAATTTCCAGACTACTGAGATGGAAGAATGTTGACAGAGGTGTTGAAAATTTCTTGGTTTGAATTTAAATTCAAGAAAGCGACATTAATTTCCAGCCTTCCTTTTATTTCCGTTTTAAACAGAAATTAAAAATATATAGATGAAACAATTTTTCTTTTTTTCATTTTTTTAAATGCTTCATATTTTAGAATGTCAAATTCCAACTTTTTTGGTGAAAATCATTAAAAATACTGGTGTTGTTATTTAAAAAAGGAAATTTAATATAATTTGAGTATTTATTTTTTATTTAGAAATAGATTCGTCGTTTTTAATATTTAACATTTTCTCCCGTTTATACAAGCAACCTGTTTGTTATTCGACATTTTTTCTGTTATCAGGACCGTACTCAAATAATTTGTCATGTCGCTACTAGCGTTGTCGCTTGGCACATTGGACAAACAGAAAAGGGGAAATTTCGATGACATTAATATTTATGAGACCGCCAAGGCCTGAGCTCGAATAAATTGTTCATGTTTTCATAAAATATTTGCCAAATTAATATCGAATCAATGGGGATAGTGCCGTCGTGCATAATATTTGGAAAATGGGCTGCTAACGGCGATACTGCGTATAAAGGGGGTAAATGGGTGATTTTAGTGGAGCTCGAATTAATGTTGTTGATACGTTTTAATACAGGATGTTAGTGTAAAGTATGAATTGAAGCATTACACTGCTTCCAGCTGAAGTTGCCCAACTTTAAATGATGAATTTGATTCATAGAATGGCCACGAATAAAAATATATCAGTTGCACCTAACTTACTCATGTTGAATAAGTCTTCCCAACGTTGCATTCAATATAGGGACTGCTATGCTACAGAAAAATATACTTGAAATTATGGTCACTAAATTATATTGGTAGATATTTAGAGAATTCAATACATAAATGTGAAATAAGAAGCTAAATTTCAAGTAAAAGCGTCAAGTCAAATATCAGTTGTCATATGTCAAATGATACTTGTTCGATTTAATCAATGACAATCGAGCAATCTAACGAATTTTCCAAATCACTTAATACCCATTTAAAAATGGCCGCTGTGGGTAAAAAAAAACTTTTCTAATAAGTTTTTGTTTGGTTTGTGAAGGTTTTCGTTGGATTTTCAAATTTTAAAGAATTTTTACTTAAAAGAGTGTGAAATTGCTTCCCGGAAACGTGGCTTTGTCGTTAATTTCCGTTATGCAGTGTTGTGATGTTTTCATCTAATGAAGTTTGCCCTTGTACCTTTCATCTATTACTGGATTTTCGCAACCTTAGAAATTGATGTATAAAATACTAATTTGAGAACAAAATAAGTACAAGTATTGCAAATGTTGTAATTTGTTGGTGGAAGAACTACAAAAATACTTGGTTTTAGCTGTATAAGTTCCACTAAAACAGATCTAAAAGGTATCTATGGAACTCTCTTGACGTTATAAAACCAAAAAAAAAAACTTCACTAGGCCACTCTCAGTATTGGAAAAATCGAGAAAAGCTCACACTGGTACATAAGAGAAAATCAATTGTTCACCCCACGGCTGCCATTTTGACGTAGATCAGCTATATTTTTAGATTGCCTGATTGGTGTCGGACAAGACCATGATGTCTATTGGACATATTTGAGGTTAGTTCGATTAATTTATTTATAATTCAAAACTAATAACTTACAAAATTCATGTTCAATATCTCATTAAACGAATTTTTCGCAGATAAAATTGTTTCTCACTTGAATATTTAGGAGCCTGTATGGATGTGACGTCTTATTATCAACATTAAAAATGAAAAAACATCAAATTTACAATTTAGAAAGCTTGTGATTACGCACGCTTCACCAATTTAATATAATATGCACCCATAATTTACTTTAATATGATTTTAATATACTTTGCATGTTTATGCATCGTATAAAACATTAATTTAAATACCTACATCGTCGATTAATTATATGTGGCACATATTACAACAAACGTTGTTTATTTTAGTTGCCATTGCGTAACTTGGAGTTATATACACCGCGAATTAAATGGAAAATAAATATATTCTCCAATATTAATTGCTTGTTTATTTGAGTAACACTCCATAGAAAGAAAACTACGTAAGTTCATTTTTTTATCAGAGAGAAGTTTAGGAATTCAGGTATTTTTAGAGACAGGTTGTTACGTAAACTACTATCAAAAGAAATCGTATGATAGAGTTTCACATTTATGGAAAGTAAACCGAAATTATGAAGATCTGTACAAATCTAATTCGATATAAATAAAACAACACCTAACTCTTTTATGAGAAAACATTAGGATTCTTAAGGAAAGTACATGTAATAAATTTTAAAATCACTAACGACAGAATTCATAATAGTTCAATTTGACAAAGCTTTATGAGAATTAACCTAACCAAACCTAACCTTACCGATTATCGGGGTTTTAGATTACTTACCTAATTAATAACCTTCATTTTATGTAGGTTGTTGTAATGTTGAATTCCCGGCTAGGATTTCAAAAAAAAAAAAATAACCACCTATTGTAGGATTTCGAATCTTGATTAGTAATTTGTTTATTAGTATTATTTTTTGTCCTCTCATCCTTAATGTACATTCAAATTGATTCACAATGTCAGGGGGTAAATATTATACATTATATAAGTGCAGCCATTTTATCTGACGCCATAATTTTGATTTAGATATTTTCTAAATTTTGTAGAGTAAATTTTTTTTGAATTGCAACTTTGTTATCTGCTATCGTAGAATATATGAGATGCATTGACCATCACAATGAGCCTTCTCATCCAACCAACTTAATACTACCAATCTTCAAAAACCTTTGCTTCAATAAAACGATCGACTACGTTATAATTTATTTCTTTTAACAGTTTCGTTCTCAAATAAAAAAAAATAAACAATAAAAACATCTGTTCACTTATTAACAATTTCGTTGACACGTCATTCTTAAAGAAACAACGGAATATGATTATCCTTACAGAAGTTTCTACTTCATTCGTTGTCTTCATTTCTTCAATCCGAAACCAAATGAATTTATAATATGTATGATCAATAGACTGACAATTGGCTGGTATTTAAAGTATTTAGGAGGATAGTCCCAGATGTACCTGGCCCAACAACTGTCGACATTACCTCTTCATTTTTGACAACATTTTTTCAAGTCTAGGAACAGAATCCCAGAAGGCTAAATCTGGCGTATAGGGTACATGAGGTAGCAATACAAACTTTAATTCACTCATTTTGGACATGCAATAACGGTGCATTGTCTTGATGAAACAACACTTTCTTCTTAGCCAAATGCTTGATTTCTTCACTCAACCGTTGCAATAAGTTCGCTTTTGATAGTTTTTCCTTTTTCAAGATAGACAATGAAAATTATCCCACGAGTATCCCCCATGACCTTGCCTGCAGATGAAACAATCTTTGCCTTTTTTGGAGTTGGTTATTACCGCTATCCTTAGGTCAGGCCAGGTACTTCTGTGACCATCCTCGTGGTATATCTCGTCCTCTACTCGTTCCACGAGTTTAAAATAATTTTAGAACGCTTTTAGATTTGATGATTGTTCCTATTTTATCCGGTACGCTCCCAGCTCACCAGAGTTCTGTAGAGCCTTCCAATCAGTAAGTACGTAGATGGATGTTTCCCCTTCTAATCTTCTGAATGGCCGTAGTCTCTTTCGTCAGTCTGAGATTCTTAAGGATGTGGGAGCTGGTGCATTGTCTTGATGAAACAACACTTTCTTCTTAGCCAAATGCTTGATTTCTTCACTCAAACGTTGCAATAAGTTCGCTTTTGATAGTTTTTCCTTTTTAAAGATAGACAATGAAAATTATCTCACGAGTATCCCCCATGACCTTCCCTGCAGATGAAACAATCTTTGCCTTTTTTGGAGTTGGTTATTACCGCTATCCTTACGTCAGGCCGGGTACTTCTGTGACCATCCTCGTGGTATATCTCGTCCTCTACTCGTTCCACGAGTTTAAAATAATTTTAGAATGCTTTTAGATTTGATGATTGTTCTTATTTTATCCGGTACGCTCCCCGCTCACCAGAGTTCTGTAGAGCCTTCCAATCAGTAAGTACGTAGATGGATGTTTCCTCTTCTAATCTCCGTATTCTCTTAGAAACTGTTCCAGATAATGCATTCTTCCAAACTCTTCTAGCTTTTGTTTATCAGTAGTATCTCAGTCCCACCAAGTTCTTCATATAGTCAATTTTAGAGTAAATTGGAGAACAAAAAAACAAAAAAAAGTGATCGGGAGAAATAAAAGAAAATTTAGTAGGTAATTAAAAAACAGGAAAACTTTACGATTATTATAGAAGCTTATTTCTACCTGATTTCTCAAAAAAAATATGTAATAATCTATTTTAAAAACATTTCTGGGAAAAATTTCGATTAAACCACACACTATATTATATCTAAGTTGTTTATTTGTGAAACATAAATCGTATCAGATCATGAAAATCATTCACGTCAGTAGATAAGTTACACTTTTAGGTTCAATTAATGTTTTGTTTTCCTAAAAGTATTTGCCACCCGAAAAGTGAATGGTGAACTATAAATCTGTTTTGGAATGAGAGTTACGAAACAAACCAAAATAACAATGGCCCATATGAGTGACACAAATAACCTTTCTCGAAGATAGAGAGAGATAGGAAAAGAAATAAACAGTGGTGGGACTTATTTTATTTTCAAATTATCTTAACCTAAAATGAATAATATGAAACATTTATTGAATTATAATATATATCTTATAAATTTTGAGAATTTCGCTTTTTAAAAATCAACTTATTAAAAACAAATCACCACTACGTTATATTGCCTTTTTGTTTTAATACTGCCTTCACTAGTCTTGGCATACCAACAACTGACGTTTGGCAGTCGTCTGTTGTAAAACTATTGGAAATGTCTTAAAGGGGTTCGCGGGATTTGAAATAAGATTTTCCTTCATGATATATCAAAAGATTTAAATAGGCGAGAGATCTTGACTTTTGGAATATTGTTTTCAATTTCAATCTATCACTATGTACCCATATATTCACTATTATTTGAACACATGTCTTCAATTTGAGGTTATGGAGCACATAAATGTACTTATTCATATTAACTTCGGCGAAATGTAAGTTTCCTACTCAACTAGCCAAAACGTTCTTAGGCAGTTATTCTGAAACACTTCTTCAGTTTTCTTATGACTCAAATTTTACTAATGACTCTTTTAGAATCAGGAAGACAAAGTTAGGCAGTGTGTGGTGAGACAGAGGACTGTCAAAAATGCTTGGCTAGAGGTGTGAACAGTAAGGAAAAGAAAATTGAGTTAAAATAGGTGAAATGTTGCCGGAGAATGAAGAGAAATGATAAGTAGAGTAAGAAACAGTTGAAATATGATAAGCGAAGGAAAAAAAGGTAAATTGGGAATAAAAATATATAAAATGTGACTAGAAAATGGCAAAGAAGTCAGAAGTAGAACTAAAAATGGATAACATGTGGTAAAGTATTGAGAAGACGAATAAAGCAAAGTCAAGAATCGTTGAAATGTAGTAAAAAGATGAGAAAACGTGTTAAAAAGAATTAAAAATGGCTGAAATGTTGCTATTGGACTAGAAAGAAGACGAGTAAGATTTAGAATTGAATGAAATTTGGTTGGCGGACGAAAAAAGTGTAAATTGGAATCAAAAAGACAAAAAGAGATGAAACTAAAATAACTACGAGGTAATAAGGAAGTCAAAATACAATCAAAAAAGTTGCTAAGAAATCAGGAATAAAGCAAAACAGAATTAAAAGAAACTAAAACGTGGTTAGAAGACAGATTTTTATGGAGTTCCATTATTTTTTCATGAATTTTCGTCTGTATGGACTCTTCTGCGAATAATATACAAATTTAAAATATATTCGTGCTTTGTAAAAACTGTTAAAACCCAATTTTCTTTCGATCTGTTACAAATTGAACTTAAACAATTCTTAGTGGTTGTATTTTTCCATGTTATTTTGAATTTGATGTAACTTCTGCTTGACAATAAGTTGATTTTGGAATAATGCAGTTGACTTGTTTTTCAAGCCACCCTTATTTGTTACAATTAAATGATTTTCCAAACGGTGCATCTTGACTCATTGACACATTCGTAAGAAACTTCAATGCATAGAAAACGAATTAAAATGTCAAAATCAGCTTCTCGGCAACATCAAATATTATTATCTTTTTTACAAAGACCTACTTTACTTTTATTGAAGCCGATAAACAGACCATTGAATTCAATTTGTCTTTCATATTTGTTTTGCTTAACAGTAACTCTTCACAAAGGAGAACATTCTAACAAAAAACTTTTTGAAAAAAGTCTTGTTGGTTCGTTTGTTTTTCGATGAAAATTTGAAGTTCACAAATACTCTTTTTGGAATTCCGGCCAACTTAAATGATATAGGGTTTGTGTATCTGAAGTTTTCTAACAAATCCTTTTGGTTATTAGATCAGTTCATTGTTGTCCTTATTCAGTGTGTTAGTATCATATCCCAATACTACAAATTGGAACAGGAAACATTATTCGACACTTGAAAATATAAACCAGTTAAGAAGAATGAGGTTTTTTTATTTATAGTCTTTCCTATTTCAATTTTTGTTATTTTCAAATATGAATTCCCTAAGTAATATGTTTATCTATAGTTTATTTTCCTATTTATCATATTCTAAGCTTAATATTCTCAAATACTTTTTCTGTTTCAATGTCTTCTCTCAAATCCTGCTGGTTCTACAGTAGAGCAACGGGAATATTACAAAACTTTGTTTTCACTATTCAATGACGTTTATCATTCTCCTTTTCCACATCATCACTTACTATTAAGTAGGGTATCCATGAAATAATCCAGTATTGGAATTCGCCTTTAGTAGTGACTATCAAGTGTCATCATCCAGTATTCATACCAATAACTATTTTTCTTAAATTAAAACTAGTACGCCTATGTGGTATTAGATGTCCATGCTCATCTAAGAACCAAGCTAAGTGATTTATGCCGTACGGTCCTTAAAGAAAAGCCCAAGAATCTCCACTTTTTGTTCGTATATTCGAAAGTGTCATGCCATAAATTGTCACAGCACAAAAGAGGTACACCAGCTATTGAGTCTTAGCATCTTGGATGCCATGAAGCTAAACCAAAGAACGATGACTCTCAATAGATATCAATGCAAATCATCCTGGCTATTCAAATAAGGAACAGTGATACCTCATTACTTGCGCGAAATACATTGAAAAAAAAAATGTGATGCCACTATATTTTTATATGATTAAGCGGTAGACGTCAGATCAGGAATTTATAATAGTTATTTATATCTTACTAATTGGCTGTAGAATGTTGGTATCTCTTTTGTGAAATATATATATATATATATATATATATATATATATATATATAGGTATACGAGGGGGTACCCAAAAATAACCGGAATTATTTTTTAAATGCTATATATTTACATTACAAGTGATACATTTGTTCAGCGGTGCATCCAGTACTCGAAACATTGTTTGAAATCATCTTTAAAGATGGCTGCAAGCTCCTGTCTCGTTCTTTTCTTGATGTCTTCAACGTTTTTAAATCGCCGTCCTTTCATGCCCCTTTTCATGCGTGGAAACAAGAAAAAGTCACACGGAGCCAGGTGAAGCGAGTAAGATGCGTGGGGCAGCGGAACCATGTTTTTTTTTAACCAAAAACTAGCTAACATTGATGGCTAAACCGAGCTCCAAGATATTCCACTGATTTCAGACAGTTGATCAATTGTCTGTCGACGGTCTGTGCGCACAAGCTCTCGAATTCTATCAACATTTTCATCGATTCGGGCAGTTGATCGACGACCAGAGCGAGGTTTGTCATCAATCGACATATCGCCATTTTTAAATCGAGAAAATCACTCATACACTTGAGTTTTCCCCATAGCATCTTCTTTGTAAGCAGTTTTCAGCATTAAAACAGTTTCAGCAGCGTTTTACCGAGTAGAAAATAAAATTTCACAGCAGTACGTTCTTCACTTAAATTTGCCATTACAAAAAAACGAAGTAGCAGTGAAACAGCACTAGCAAAAACGGTCACTAGTGGTGAACAGAACGAGGCAGGTAACAGCCCGCGCGGCACTGAACTGGCAGAAATCAGTACTACAAAAGCTCCACCCATGGAAATGCTATTCCAGTTACTTTTGGGTACCCCCTCGTATATATATATACATTTATATAAAACATAATATCTATTTACAACTATTATTTAGATTTTCATGATTCGAAATGCTGGCTTGTCGTTCTTTAAAGAAGAAAACAACTACTTTCCTGGCTAATACCACAAAGAATATTGAATTACATCTCCTCCGAAGAACGTGATGTCATCGACAATCCGCCGAAATTGGCATCCGACGGAAGAGATCTACTTGAATAATGGTTCGCAGTTGGAAATGAAGATGTCACCAAAAGAAGTCTACTGAGAAACTTTTAACTACATGAATCAGTTCGGATTAGAGACTCCGAACGGCAGGTCGTTACGCCATTCTGGAGAGACGCAACAACGTCGAAACTAGTCAGTGGTTACGGCCTTCTCCTTGTAATTGTGAGCTATTAGAGATGCCAATTTCGGCGGATTGTCGATGACATCACGCTCTTCGGAGGAGATGTAAATTCAATATGCTCCGTGGTATTAGCGAGGTAAGTAGTTGTTTTCTCCTTTAAAGAACGGCAAGCCAACATTTCGAATCATGAAATCCAAAATAATAGGTTGATATAATGATAGTTTATATCGTTGGTTCCCAAACTTTTTTGTTCCATAGATCACTTTCAAAATTTTGCTGGATCCGGTGGACACTTGCAGCTACATTACTACCAATTTCCGAATCTCGAAAAAAAAAGGAGGATAGATTTATGTAGAAACATGCGTTTTGGTTGTTTCAATGACGAATTACTAGTTTTCGTAAACAAAAGATTAGAATTGATTGCATCAAATCACAGAACCAATCAATTCTCATAAATTTTATTTAGAAAACTTTCCACTCGGTGTGGTAAAAAGAAATATATTTTCTTGTGTTGCAAGTATTTATTCAAATATATAAATTATATTATACTACAAATAATTATTGTTATTACAGTCGTATAGAATCAAAATTAAAAAATAATAACCTAATGTAATTTCTGAAATGGTAATTGCAAAAAAATATGTAATTTCAATGGAAGGAATGTACTTGATGAATTGACAGCAAATTATTAATATTTGACTTGAATCTTTGACTCTTCATAAAGGAGAATATTCTAACAAAAAACTTTTTGAAAAAAGTCTTGTTGGTTCGTTTGTTTTTCGATGAAAATTTGAAGAAATCAAAAATATTATACAAACAAACAAAATTTCAATGGGCTTGGAAATAAGTTCACAAATACTCTTTTTGGAATTCCGGCCAACTTAAATAATGTAGGGCTTGTGTATCTGAAGTTTTCTAACAAATAATTTTGGTTATTAGATCAGATTATTGTTGTCCTTATTCAGTATATATAGTAGTACTTTAATTAGATTGAATTTGCAATCTTTGTTTTTATTAAATTGTGAAATGGGGTTTTTACTTTCCAGAAATTTTAAAACTGAGTCAAAAAGTGAATAGAACATCGAAAACATGCATCTTTCGGCTTACTTCGGTATGTAACAGCAATCGTTGAAAGTCTTAATCATTTTGCTCCTTATTTTGTTAACTGCACTAATGAAATTGATGTAATCTATCACTCAAATTTCTCGCTACTAGATGTCTTTTCAATATACCTCTGGTATAATTCTTTTAAGAAGGCTTATAAACCGACGATATCGCTCGAACATGACAGGAGCTCCATCTGCTGCAAGTTTTCACAAGTGAGTCGATGAGATATTATATGCCTATATTGAAAGAAGAGTCAAGTCAACATTTTAGTTCTTCATTATCGAAATTAAATAAATTTTCTAGGACCCCCGCTTACAATTGTGGAGCCCAATTTTTGGTCACGCCCAACGTAGACCCCCTTCGAGTCTCCCGTGGATCAATCGTGATCACCTGGACCACTTTGGGAATTACGGGCTTAGATAATATTTAGAGATTTAAAGAAAACGACATAAGAAAGAGCTCGTTTTTGGACTAATAAAAACGATAGAGCTTATTTTTAAAAATTGGCTTCAATAACGTTGTTCATGTTAGATGTAATTTCTCTTCTAGTTATGCTCAAATCGAATATCATGTTTTGTTTCCCGACTCTTACAGGTCATGATAGTTGAATACATTACATTGTATTTTCACCCTGTATCTCACAATTTTAAATCGCCTCCTGTCAATAATACTAGTGATACTTCGCAGATCCAATAGTTTCTGCTAGCAACGGTCTACGAAGACCTCCTTGAACCCCATTTATTCGTATGAATAGAGCTGTTATCTAATGACATTTTTGTTTTATTCGGTTATAACATCGATAATCTAAGTTGAAGTTGTTTTTTTTTTGAGCAATTTAACTCTCCTCATATACTGCGTTTTGTGTAAGTGAGAAGCCAAAAACTGCTTTATTTTTTTGTGAAATTAAATATTATAAGAAAATAAATAAAAAGGCATGGTCTTTCGATTGTTCTGTGAAAGTAAAAATCCCTTATCTTAATGACTTTTGTAAGAACTAAGAAGAGCTTTTTAGAAATAGTTTCTGCTAGCAACGGTCTACGAAGACCTCATTGAATACCATTTATTCGAATGAATAGAGCTGTTATTAAATGACATTTTTGTTTTATTCGGTTATAACATCGATAATCTAAGTTGAAATTGTTTTTTTGGAGCAATTCAACTCTCCTCATATACTGAGTTTATTCTAATTAATTATAGATTTGTACAAGATATTTCGTGACCCGAATATCAGAAGTCAAAATATACGTGGTTTTGTGTCAGGGACAAGAGCGTACCCGATGAAATAATACACTGTATGTGATATTGTAACACAATGTTTCCCCCTTCACGAATTTTTGGATTCGTTACGCCTGACAATTGTATTCCCCTTGTTCAAAATTCATTTCTTCGCTATGACAAATAGCATTCAGGTCTATAAGGGATGAAGGACGAATTCATAGACGTATATTGTGGATGGCTTTAGGGTATATATTCAAGATTCAATAAAGTAAATAAATGTGTAATAAGTATATAAATATTTTTATATAAAATACAAAAATAGTTAGTTTCTTATGGTTTACGAAAAATTACCATAGGTAATATTATAGAATCGAATAATAGGCGCCATTTAATGTTTCTGGAGTCGTAAAACTCGCCATAAAACACTAAAAATTTCGTAGTTTGAACGACTTCAGAGGTAAAAAAGTGAAGCTCAGATGAAATGTGGTGGACTTAATTCCCTAAACTCTATCTGGAACTTACCAAGAACAAAGCTGACACATATTAAAAATAAATGCAATAAAAATTAATATATTTTATTGTTGATTCTGTATTATTAAACAGAATAATTCTGTTCAAAGTACACATAGAATTGCTGTACAAGGAATTAATCTTCTACATAAACTAAAATATCAAGTATGTAAGTTTTGAGAAAAAATTCAAATAAAAACTGTATAGCGAAATTCCGGGTTCGCTCACAGCAGAGAGAAGAAGGGTGGGAAAAAATAATAGGTCATAAAGATACGAACAGCAAAAATATCTGACGAAAATCACAGAAAAATGATGTCAATTGGCTGCAGTGTGTAAATTATTTATCTTCGATCTCTGAAGACGACGAATTTGTTATCGAAACGTGAATCGGACAGGTATTTTTAAATCTTGTAGTGCTAGTATAAAATTGTAAGTTCACTATGAATGTCACTAATAGTTCTAAATACCAAATAGAGAAAATAACGGAATTTGATGATGTAGAAAATGATGAGATATATCAACTAGAAGGAGATTATTCCTAAATTGAATCTTGGTAGAAAGGAAAAGTGATGAGAAGATACGATTTAACCATGACTTCTAGTTATGTAAATCATGCGTGATTAAAAATGTATAGAATGACATATTACGCAACATCACAGCTGCTAAAATCATGATAACAGCAACATAACATAACAGCAACTAATTTGTAATTTTTCTGGACATTTTGGTACAGGATACAGGATATAGATTTGGACTCTCGTATACACTGCTACCCAAAGGATCTATTGCTGCAATACTGGTGAACCCAGTGTTTACAGCTGATCCATTAATCCCACTCCTCCTAGCAGAGATCTTCGTCTTAGCTTTCAAGCGCTTCCAAGTGTAGTGCTGTGGAGTTCCTTAGTGTTACACACTTCGAAAGAATGTGGATAGAGGTTTCGTCCTCTGTGCACTATCCGCATTATCTGCTAGATCCAGCGTCGTCAGGTAGATAAAACTCCTGTTAGTATTCGTAGATTGTTCTTATTTAGGTTGGTACATTCAGCAGATGTACTCTGGTTATAGTTTCCCAGAAGAGTCTTTGCCTGGCTCGGCCCCTGTAGGTTGTCCATTGTTCCATTGTTCTGTAGCTAAAACGACAGAAGGGTTCAGGTCCCATGAAGGGCTTACCATTCTAATAGTGTTATTTTACTGAAATTTGAAGTCATTTTTGTCAAAAATATATTTAAAAAACAAGCATTATTAAATACGCAATATCAAAATTCGTCTCGGTGATAATTTAGTAATATAATAATGGACGTGATGTTTCTTTTGCTGCGCCTATGAAATAAGAAAAGAAACAGGAAGGGCGCAAGGACAAGCACCCTATGTATATTAAATGCAATATTCTTATGAATAATGCTCGTCCGAAAAAGTGACAAATGGAGAAATTTTTAATACATTTCGCGATATGTGCTAGTAGTGGATTTATTTTTTAATGCATAACGAGAGAATATCATAGAAGATATAGAGAAATGTTGAATTAAAATACAAGAATATTCTCGTAAATAGAAAGAAATTAATAAAAATCGAAATGAGATTGTTACTGGACTAAACTCCTTTATGAAAGGTGGTTTGATTTATGTCAAAGAGCGATTTTTGACGAGTAACAAACATATTTTCTCTAAAATACATTTTTATCTACCCTATCTTCAAAGTACCTTGTATATCACCGGTTTGTAGCGGTTGAGGTGGTTGTTTATGGTTAGAGCGTTAAAAAAGTGCCTAAACGTTAACTTTGACTGTAATCAGTAATTCGATTTTTCTTAATTTAATACTTGCCTTCTATTATTATTATTGTTAAGATGGAAAGTGAAGATTCGAAGTTTGAATTATATACTACCAAATTATCAGTAAAAGATTTGACCATACACGAAGAAAACTTTGCCTCAAATAGTCAAAATGGAAATTGTACAAAACAACCTGTAAGAATGAATAAAGTTGACACCATGATGAAAAATGTATACGATAAACGATAATTTTTGAAAAAATAGTAGTAGGATGAGTTTTTAAGGGTAAAAACGGTTTATCTCGATTTGTGGCAAAGCTACAAATCCTACGAAAAAGAGTTAAATAGCAAAGTTGTAGGTAATAAAAAGATCTACAGCTTTTGTATCCACACTTATCTCAAATAACTTCAAAATTTATGAGAAAAATTCAGAGTTTTTGGTTTTTTATTTCTATCTTTTATAAAAAACATTTTTAATCTAGAAATTTGATAGAAAACTTAGCTTTCCATGTCTCAAATACACTGTAATTTATTTGATTATTTATTTTTCAACCGTATTTTCACAAAATATCTAAAAAGCGCCCTAAGTTTCAATCAAAAATTCTCCCCTCAAATGATTTTTTTTTCGTTGAAATCTCTACTTGCTAAAAATATTACTATCAATAAAGAAAATTTTCTCTGAAAAGACAAATAAAACGAAAAAAAAATCACATCTCAAGATTTTTAATTGTACTTTCTATTATTAATCAAAATTTTACACCCCAATTACTCGAAAATTGTGAGATTCAACATAACATTGATATACATAATTAATTAGAGTCTAAAATTATAAAGAATACTTAAAAATTGTACATAAAGATTAAAAAAATGTTGGGATTCGACTTTTTTCCATTTTTTGTGCCTTTTCTGAAAAAATTTATCATGATGATGATAATATTTTTTCACACTATCAGAAAGTATATTTCAACGAAGACTTTTAAAAAAAGCTGAAATTTTTCCAGGAGAATTTTTCGATTGAAAATTGGGTTGCTTTCTCAGTATTAAGTCAATATAAAATGAAAAATTAATATTTCAAATCAAATAAATTACAGTGTATTTGGGACATAAAAAGGTAAATTTTCATCAATTTTGTAAAAGATAAAAAAAGCCAAAAACTTTCAAATATATATATTTCAAATTTTTACTTGAATTTTGAAGTTATGTGAGAAAAGTATCAGTGACAAAAGTTGTAGATCTTTTTATTACTTACAACATTGTTGTGTACTTTCCATGTAGTTTATCGATCGAGATAAACCGTTTTTAACCCTTAAAAACTCACCCCCTTCCGTCCCGACATCAAATCTCCCATAAATTATTTTTCACGATGGTTAACCAAACAAATTATTTAATTTCTGAGGGAAATCTAGAAACATTAAGTAAAAAAAAAATTAACTTTTAGAGATCCTTACATTCCATATTTACGTAATAAACTGATTGCACAAAGTTATGATGAAGCTGCAGTGATGAGTGTCCAGCGTACAAGTCAACCATTAAAATTTGATTATGTCTAATCGTGCAAAATATTGATTGAATTTAGTGGCTGCATCATTTTTCTATTAAAAAAACTTTGTAGGGTATTACGGCAAATGTATAGAGAAAAATTCAGTGAATAGTGCACTATCTCTTCTATAATTTTTACTATGGAACCAAACAGTAAATCAAATATTCCGTAAATTATTTTTCCTTCCATTTTTATGATATTCTTCTCCTTTTCCATAGAATGTATACCCTGGTCCACAGTTATTACAATTGTTTCTTCTTCTTTGATCCATTTAGTGCAGACCCATATTTTCTAACCGTAAAACACCATAGGTGCTGGAAATTCAATAATATTGCTAATATATCGATGACTTTATAGCTTGATAAAAATGGAAATATCGAAAAGTTCAATGGAGTTTATTTATCCTTTATCCAATAATGTCACCTTGACTTATTGGTAAGATGTGCAGCATCTTGGCACACTTCTCATGAATTTCTCCAAGTAATATCTATAGAAAATTTCCCATTCCGTCATTAACAACTCTTCTAGCTGTTGAAGGTTAGGTGGTATCAAATCTGTGGATCTCATCCTTGTTCAAATATTGTCTAACACATGCTCAGTGTGAGACCGTGTTTCGTGCGTCATAGATACGAACGTTATCATACATTAATACAGTCATATCAATACAAAAACTCTGTATAGTACCAATGGTATGTTAAACCTTCCTCTTATGTTGCAAATAAAAAACCTCTCACTCTTCTATAAACAGGAATTCTCGAATCTGAAGTACATAAAGAAAATGTGGACTCGTCGTGAATATTACATTACACCAATCCGAAACATTCCAGTTCCCATGTTCTCGTGTAAATCTTAACCTAGTTTCCTGGTCAGTTGAGAAACAGTATGCACCATTTGTGAAGTTATTCTTTCATTTCGAGTTTCAGCTAACTTTTATTGAGGCTTTCTTGCCGTTAAATGTCTTCTTCGTAAAGCTTGCAGTTTCAAAAAGGTGTGGATGCCGACGGCCGACTCTGCACTAATGTATCATATTCTTCGGGCTCTCAATATCAAGGGACAAAGTTGACTCATTAATTTTCAACTATATTGGCAACATAGCTGTGACCTCACCCGTCTTCAGTACCACCAATTATTCTAACAATTTTCTTCACTTGTTAAATTTAAATTTCGAATGAATGCTGATGAGCTAAATTCAATTAACATTTCTTCAAAATCAAACTAACGGATAATTCTCTCGACTTGTTTTTGTATTTTTTTATCATAAAATAATAAAATCCACTAATACTGATTTACAAGCAATGTTGCCAGATATAGTTGAATAGAAAAGAAACTAATTAACAATAAAAAACAAGTGTTATTTACAGCAATGTTTTATTGGTGAGAGATAAAAATAAATTAAATAAAAATATTTTGTAATTCAGCTGTGACTCTTATTTACCTCTTCCTTTTTTTTTTAAATTATTTGCTACCAAAAATACACGTATCTACGCTCCCCGAACAACAAAGGTATATTTTATCCTAAGCTCTACACGGAACCCGCTGACATAAAACAAAAACCTTTTGTTCATTTTCTATCTAATGGAAAATCTTATTCTCCACGGCGCGAGGCATGGAGAGAGTAGGTATCGTCGTTGCTAGAGCAAACAAAACCAAACAAAATAATGCTTTAAAACGCTGTTAGCTGCTGTTATCAATGCACGTAGAAAGGGCCGGCTAATAGCGGATCGATCACACCCCTTTTAAACCCCCGAGGGTATGCTTGCCGAGCGTTCCCCCCTTTTGTTTCCCCAACGTTCTCCCGCATTACAATCACTATTCTTAATATTGCTCTATTCTAATATGTTGTACTAACACAATTATTTCTCTATTCAGGATAATTAGAAAAGCCCTCCGATATTTTTGAATTCAATTAAGTACTTTTAGTCAAATAAATTCAAATATAAAGATTTAAGAATTGAGGGAAATATTAATTTTATGCTTTTTTGTATTTAAATAAGACGAGACATAGATGTGACTTGAAGAAAGAAAAATAAATATAAAAATAAATTTGTACATACGAATTTATAACATGAAAAATTCTTATCTATTTTACCTAGTTATAATTCTATATCACTTTTGTGTTTTTTTTTTAATTTCTTTAATTGCTTCCTTAGGTATAGTGAAAATATTTACTAAATTTTCATTCCCTTTCGATTCTTTTCTATTTTCCTATCGGATACTTCCATTAACTGTAGACTCACATTCCGAAAACGGTGCATCGATTTCTTTATATGACAGTTTACAACAGTATTAAAAAGATAAAGTATTTGATGATCCCCAATTGTCTCAATTTTAAGCTTGTAGATACTGTAATCTAACATATTTACAATTTCCCATCAACCTTCTCCCAATTCAATTCGCGGCATTCTTTCTCTTCAATATTATCTAATTCTTCGTAAATTCACAATATAGATAAATTGGACTAAGTTATAGGTCTTCTTGAGATCGCCATAACTTTAGATTTTCAATTATTTTCAATTTGTATTGTTCATGTGCTATTTCAATTCTAGTGACAATCAATAAATGTAATTTGACATTATATATGATGTTGAATTAATATTATTTATAGAAGTGGTTTTTCTACTGTAGAACAGATAAATTATGATTATGATTGTTGTTATTTATTCTCTGTTTTACATTTTTCTCGTCACTTTACTTCGTTTTCGTTTTTTACTTGAAATGATTGTATTTTTGTTTCTAACATTCTATTTTCATTAAAAAATCTAACTTTAACCAAAATAACTAATTATTATTATTAATTCATACAATTTCTACGTGAAAATGATTATTTTTTTTTTCAAAAATACATACTCTTATTGGAGTTTACTCCTTAAGAATCGATTTGCATATATAAGGGGCCCGGTATGAGAAAAATGTGAGGAGTAAAATCTATCGATGAATGACCTCGTTACGTTTTTGGTGCGCACCCTATGATGCGCAACTTTCTAATTTGTCAGTGTTAACATACTTATATTGCTGTCATTGTGAAGTTTTATTATCATTGTGTTCCGCTAAAGTAAACTGAAAGTATTTTCAAATAACTATGGCAGAAAGAGGTGTAGATGATATTGCCGGAACATCTAACAAACACGTGGTTGCAAGGTACGTTATAATTCATGTATTATATGTATGAGCATGTGCAATTTGTATTTATTAAAAATTTTAATAATTATCGATGTAGTTCATATAAATATATGTTTGAAAAAAACACATAAAATTAGATAATCAACCTAATATGAATTATCGAGCGCATCCACATAAAATAGAAAATTTCTAACCTAACCAAAAATTAATTTTTTTGTCGATGTCTATAAATATTTTTTCATTATAATAATGTTTTTATATGATTTTCTTTCGAAAAGTTATTTTTTAGCTTATTTAAATAATATTCATGTACTATTTATTATTGTATGTAAAAGATTTAGTGAGATAATTATCTTTTTATAACCATTTTTGTTAATTATTAAGATAATATTATATTTTAAATAAAAAATTAATTATAATAATTTTAAAAAAATGTTTATTAAACCTTTTTTCATCAATTTTCTTAAAGTCGGTTAAAATTTTTATAATTATGCATTTATAAATTTTCTAATTCTTTTTTTATATTTTTTGACTAGGAAAAACTCCAGCCGAGAGACAGCGAGCTTACAGATTAAAAAAAAATTAATGAAGTAAGCCCAAAATATTCTGGCAATCAACCAATATTTTTTAAGTTAAATAAACTCTTTTTGCGTCTGGTTAGACTATCGAACTTAAGGAGTAAACTCCAGTCGTGCGTCGGAGCTGACACACACAAACACACACACACACACACACACACACACACACACACACAAACACACAATTTTTAGTAGCTTTATATTAAGCCTTTTATATTTAACATTCAATGAATGTTTAGGACAAATTTTCCTTGAGAACAATATTTGAAAACTCATTTTTAATTTGTTCAAGAATCAAAATTTTGCTTTTCAGTTACTATAATTTTAATCCCAGAGAGGAAATAATTTCAAGCAGTACCAGTTGGCTTAAATCCATTAAGTCATTAGCAATATTGGAATTAATATAATGGGAAATGTTTTTTAAAAATGGGTGAGAAATGATTACAATTTTTTGCACGTTTCGCAAAAAGGATTAGTACTGAGATGTAACAGTAAGTAATTACTTCAACTCTACGATCCCACATAAGTCTTTTTTAGAAATGATAGTCATCCCGCCCGAGTTAGTTTTCTCTAAGCTAATTTTTGATAATTTTATTCAGTTTTTTATAAGAAAAAAGGATATTCTCTTCCTCTCATACACCTATAAGTAAAAAAAAAACACCACAAAGTTAGTTTTCAGTAGTAATAATCGAAGGGCATTGAGATTGTTCGAAAAAATTTTATAACAGATTTCGAAAGCTTATTGCTTAGAAACAGACCGATGCCGTAGGAGAAAAAGTGCTAATTATAGAAAATTATAAAAAAATTAACAAAAAAATAATTAGAAATGTTAAGTGAAGATCCAGACGTGTTAATTTCTATAACTGATGAGGATGATAGGGAGAGAAAAATGCTTTATTACTATTGTTACAATTTGTAGACAAAATATTATAAAAACTAAAAAATAAACTTAAAAATAACTAAATAAAGATACAAGTAAAATAAAATTTCAATATACATACGAAAGCCACAATAAATAACAAAATTATAGGTAATAGTAATAGGTAATAATTAGTATATAAGTCCATAGCAAAATTTGACCAATATACAGCATGCCCGGATACAAATATCACTATTAAAATAGGAATCGTTTACAGAGTAGAAGGCACTTTCCAGTGAATATGTCCTCAAATTATTGCGAAATGCAAAAAAAGATGATATCGATTTGATTTCAATTGGCAAGTGATTGTGCATTTTTTTGCATTGTAAAATATTGAGCTCCTAACTAATTCTGAACGTGGAGTAGGTAGTAGGTAGTGAATAGCCGTGCAACGATATTTCTAAGAAGTGTGCTTAAGAATTAGACAAACGTATTCAAATATGAATAAGGAAGGAAGAGTCAGAATTTTTAATCTTTTAAAGAAGTCCCTGCAGTGAGACCTAATGTTTAGTCCGAGTAAATATCTAACAGCTTTCTTTTGTAGTTTGAAGATTCGTTCAAATTTAGTATAAAAAATTGTTAAGGAGGGGGATAAGTTCAGTTATTTGGTAAGTAATTTTACCGCAAAATAATTTGATTATGATGTTCAGTATGTTTGATTCTATAATTTCATTAATATTCTCGTCAGTATTACAACCAAATTGTGACATTTTGAAATATCAAATATTTGAACATTTGAAACAGCCCCTGGGATCTGTTTTCTGTAAAATGTTGTACTAATTGGTTGTCTACAATCAGATGATTTCAAATTATTTCATTTCATTGGATTTCTGAAGCAAAACATTCTCTTGGTAACAGCTAATTATTTACAACAAGCCATTGTTGATATTATTGTCCTTGCTAGTATTCAATTTCGAATGGTGTTGCGGGTTGAGGACTCAAAATAAAACTGTCCACCAGTTTTTTAAAATTCCAACGTTTCGATCTTTTATTCGATCTTCATCAAGGCTAAAAATACATAGTTTATTTAAATAACTTTTACATTGTTCTTCTGTTGTATACAACAGTATTCTTATTTTTTATGTTATATAGTTTGTCTTAGATGCAGTGTGTCCTATTCATTTATATACACATGTACAGATATTTATATTGTTACACTCTTAGTATTTTTTTACCTCTAATTTCATTATTTACTTGCTTATCTTCATCAATGTTTGAGTACCGGGTATTTTAATTCTTGATAAAAGATCGAACCGTTGGCATTTTAAAAAACTCTTGGACGGTTTCACTTCGAGTCCACAATCCGCAACACCATTCGAAATTATAAACATAATTTTACGTTATATATGGTGGTGGTTTTTCGATTATAAACTTGATGAAATTTAGATTAATTATCGTTAAATATTCTTCTTTTTCTTCGCGTCATCAATTTGTCTATGTTCTATTTTCCTTTTTCTTACCAACTCATAGATAATTGGTACATCAAGTTTTCAATTATAAGTTCAGTTACAATATTTTTCTCAGTTTAATGATTTCCATATCTACTTAATAATTGAATTAATGCAAATATATATGAAAACTGGTCGTTTCGAGACATATAGAGACAGACATTTGAAATTTCATAGTCGAGAATAGCGTAACAGGCATTATTCAGGCAGGCATTTTCCGGCCGTCTACACTGACGGTGCTTTTCTTTGTTCATCAATACTCGGCCCATTGTGCAACTCGAAAAGAGTGACAGATACTCGTCAGTGCGCTCCCATTCAACTGTTTTTCTCATTTTGTTATTCGAAAAATGCTCACAATATCGAATAGAACCGCTCGGCATGAACAAAGCGACGGTATGTGGAAAATTTCAATATCAACTTTGTTGTTTTTTGGAGAGTTTGTAATAAGAAAAACTTTGTTGATGTCGAGTGAATCTTTTCAATAATAAAATAAGTAATTTGAACTAGTTATATTGAAAAAAAATATATTTAATAGTGACAAAACATAAGACAACAGTGGTGGATTTTCCGAGAGGCTGGGGCTTAGGTAGGCACATTTGGGATCAAAAAATTTTTGAAATGAAAAAGATTCATGACTGATATCAATGATACATATACATAGTTCTCTTTGAAGTTCGGAGTAAATGATAAAACCTTGCATTTAATTTATGGGCCGTAAATTGCAATTAATTACTTAAGTTAGTTTCGTCTTAACCGCAAAATGTCCCTAACTTCATCTGTATTTCCATTTTTTGTAGGGAATCGGTAAAATTTTATAGATTTGTTGGAAAAAAATTAGAAAGAGTGTAAGTGATACTTCTAGAATTAATACATTTCTTATCGTTGATAGAATCGTATCCGGATTAGAAAAATGACAGGAAATCCAAAACAGGTTCACTGAAAAGTTTTCATTTTTGGATTAAAAAGAGTGAATTATCATACTTTTGCGTTCCACCTTTTCTCTGAATGGTCTGAACAAGTTTTAGTAAAGATATTTATCCCAACTTTCTTATTTCATTTGGTATAGCTCTATGTATACCAATTAAAAATGTTTTAGATGAAAGAAGCGTTTGTTTAAAACTAGTAAAAATTATATAATTGAAACTCATAAAAAACTAAACGCTTCAGCTCCTTTAGGAACGTATTCGAAGCTAATGAACTGTCCTGCATCAATATATTCCGTTATAATACTTAGAATAAACAACCAGTGAAGTAAAAAATATTCTGACATCAGAGGTTTATCATCTGTAGAATTATTTGAGATCTTTATGTGGCTGTAGATCTTCAGTACGAAATTTAATACTACTATTTCATCAACTCCCTCGTTAGTGGTACTGCTCTTATAGAGATCTCATTATTGTGACAAATTGTCGGCTAAATTAAATGCAACTCTAAGTGAGTACCTCAAAAACTACAGAACGATCTGTTACCGTACATGATTTTTCTTTTTTGGCGCTCATGGTGGATGAAACCACAGACGTTGCTGAAAAAATTCAACTAATTGTTATTTGTTAATATCTTCGCGATGGTTAACCTAACGAAATACTTAATTCCTTAGAGAAATGTTGTAGAAACACTAAGTGAAAGAATTTCAACTTTTAGAAATCCTTACATTCCATTTTTACCATTAAAATGTGATTATGTCTAATCGTGCAAAATATCGATTAAATTTAGTGTGCATCTAGTGGCTGCATCATTTTTCTATTGGAAAAACTTTGGAGGGTATTATGGCAAATGAATCGAGAAAAATTGTGGACCGAGAAGAATGTTGGATAGACTTAGCATACCCTAATTTAGTTAACAATCTCTCTGCATGGTTACAGTAGATGACGTGAAAATAATACTGCGATATAAAAATATTTCTGCAAAATCAGAACTTATATTCAAGTATATTTTTTAAATTATACATTCGAACATTATCAATTTTTAATGGATGATAACGTATATCCGTGTAGTGTATTTGAAGGAATAAATAATTCTTCACTAATATCTAAAGGCCAGGGGCAGCATTAGTTTCACGTCCTCTACTCACTGTCCAATTTTTTGTACCCAATCCCACACATCCTGTATAGTAGAGACGTAAAGTTGTGCATGGTAATTAATATTTTCCTTAGATAGCTATAAAATCAACTGTAAAACCAACTTTCTACAAGGTAAGAATCGATACAATTTACAAATGTTTCATTTAGACCGGAATTTTTGGATGACCACCATCTATTATTTCAACCACATTACTTGAAAGCCATTGTTTGTGCTTCCCATAGGCCACTTCACCCCATAAAAATGTTTTATAATAGGTACCATAAATTATCAAATACATTTTAATATTAAGAGAAACTTTGAACAATTTAATCTGTTTGTTAACTAATTAGCTTTACGGTTTAGCTATTTAGCGTTTCTGCTTACCACACTTGGTTAATACCTAGTTTATGAACAGGTAAAGATATTCTTTTACCTGACGGAGGAAAGATTTGTTGTAGAGAGTTAACTTCATACCCCATTTGTAACATTAAAAAGTAATAAAAGATAAAGAAAATTTATAGTGTTTTTATTTTATTGCTACATTTAAGACAAAAATATAATTTCTGAGCTACCAGATGAATTTATCAAAATTATTACATTGTAAACTCTGATTTACAAGGTTGACGAAAACACTGAAGAAATCATGATCAACTATACATCATAATTGATGATACGGTTTCCAGAATAACGAAACTTGACAAATAATTTTCAAGATTATTTTTTCTAAGATGGAAGAGCGCTTTTTTAATGATCGGATATTCCGTTCCCCTGTAAGTTGTTTGTAATTTTAGAAAACTTGGTGCATATATTCCACTACCATAAGCTCAATTAAACCTTAAAAGGGTTATCTGAAAAATTTTCGATCTTAACCTGAAGATACAACACCTGAAGATTTTGAAAGGCAATACGCACATGAAAGAAGAGTTAGATACTTTACAGAGGCTATGCAGTAAAATTGTGGTCAGCTGAATGCAAATGTAGCAACATCAGATTGATTGACGTCGGCCAAAAACTGCAACAACCAGCGATATAATACTGGACTACCGATGGACTGGGGTTAGAGAGATTGGAAAGGCTATCGTCAAATAAAAAAAAACGCATTGGCCATACACTAACTTAGGAATTTTGCATGCGTAAACTACTAACGCGTTGGTTGCCGCTTTTAGTGCAAAGTCAGAAAAGCGCCTTGAAATGAACATATCCAAGGCTTTATCGACGCGATTTAAACAAGTTGAGTCGAATTTTTTGCATCAATTTAGAATAATCGATGAAGTTTGGATCTGCCACTACCCTCCAAAACGAAAAACCACTTAAGACAGTGCATTACAAAGGGTGAACCTGCTCCAAAGAAGGCAAAGTCGTTTTCATCGTCCAGGAAAAAGATGGCTGTTAATACTGATTCTACCGAACCTAATAATGTGTGTTATATCTAAATTTACTTGGCGTCAACACTATATAAATATATAAGAATAACACAGTGATATGTAATTTTCATGAAGATTGTACGAATTGAACTAGCAGCCCAATCATGTGGATCAATCTGCTATTAATTATCTCTCAATAGTCGGCAAGCACCTTTACTATTCGTGTATGTTTCTTTTTCTCTAGTGGTCAACAATCAAATAATGGACTTACGTACTTACGCTGTATCTAATCGTATTTCAAGTTATGTATCTCATATATTCATGTATTGAAACATGCAGTTTATACCTGCTGTCACTCTGCGACTATAAAGTTGCAATGAGATGTATTTGTGCACTGTCGTGTCTTGAATAATGATACATCAAATTTTATTGGAATTTGAAAAAAATGTGCCATAATAGTACTCTTAAAGTTAAATCTGTGTACGTGAAAATGTTTATAATGTCGATGATTGATTTAAGAGTAGAAATCGCTCGCGATCTCAAAAGCAAATGTTTTTCGTACAAAGAGAAACGTTTGCTGAAGGGCTTCCTGTCTGTATATATTTTACCAAAATGATAATCGAAGATACAAAAACGAAGAAAAAGGCAAAGCATAGGTTATCAAAATGTTTTCCGACCAACACAGGGTTAAAACAGGAAAATTCGTTATCCACTAAACTGGCTGTTCAATATAGTATCAGAATTGATGTAGTTAGAATGGGATTGAGCAGAAAAGAAACACTAAAAACAAAGACAACACAATTACTGGTATACACAGAAGACAGAAGAAAACGTCATGAGCTTAGTTCAAAGTTATGTATATCTTCGGGTGGTTAACAAGGAAGACGTAAACAATTGGGACACTGAAAAATCTGTATACATCAAATTAATGATTAGATTCAAGATCATGCGGCTTCTGGTTCCGAAAATAAAATATATGCTAAGAAAAACGTTTTGGCAATATGCTTGACTTGTAGATAGCCAAGACAGAACATTGATAAGCTACCTTTTTATTTAGTTTTTAATTAACTAATGAACTAATAAAACAAAAAAGCCTTTAGGCTGTGGTCACGACTGATGTTTACTGAAAGAAGCAGCAGTTTTGTATCAGTCTAAAGATTTTTAGTGAATTATTGTTTTATTCAAAAATATCGATATTAAATGAAATTAGTTGACGGTCTATTAGTTATAATGTCGAATGTTATTGTACAAATCAATGAAGTACACAATTTAATTAGATTTTGTTTCTAGGTAATAATTTTCATTATTAAATTAAAGCGAAATAATATTGTTTCAATGATATGTAAGTTATTTGGATTATTCAAATGTTTTTTCGGTTTAGTCGAAAAACATTTTTATGTGTCTGTCCCATATCAAAAGTCAACATATTTCCTTCAGCAGGCGCTCTATTATTAACTTGAGGCAACCAGCTAGAAATGACAAGTTTTACCAAGGAATCGCTACAAATACGATACGTTCTAATAAATTTTTCTTGCCTGCCCATATTTCTTAGAAAATGACATGTTTTGAGAACCTGTTAACGAATGTTTTAAAATCAGATGTGTACGAATTTAAACTACTGATGAGTGTTTAAGGAATACAGAAATAATTGGAATTTCTTCAAAAATTCAAATAGGAAAATTTTATTGTGAAAAGGCAATAAGCAATTGAATTTCAACAAATACTCCGATTCAAATCTACAGAAAAAAGCAATTACGAAAACAAAATGAAGCTAGTTCTTTCTGGATGGTAATATACAGGTTATTTCATTAAGAATTATTGTCCGTATCCACATCTAGAACACTTTTCATAATTCCGGTCTTTACAATTCTTACAATTATGAAATTACTTTTTGAAAATATTATCAACTTTACAATGCTAATTATGACTTTGGCGTATTTTCTAAAGGAGGAATGTATCTATATCTTCAGTATACCTCTTTAAATACACTTATAACTTTCGCAAATCATCCTAAAGTATATGAAGATTAATATTTGTTATAAAACATTCCGCATTTATATGTTGTGGGTTAAATCTTCGTATTTAGTTTCTGCATTTACTATATGAACAATTCTTAGTGGAACACCTTGTATATATAAGAATAATCAAAAGGGTATAGAGAATAAGTTTAACAAATTAATAAAAAACTCGTATTTCGACTCACAATAGGAGTTTACTTATACGATAACGACCACGCCTGATGAAAATCTTTTTCAAACTTTAAGGTAAGGAAACAGAAAAATGTCAATGGAGGACAGATCTGGTGAATACAGTGGTTGGTAAAACAATTCGAAATGAGATTCACTCATTTTGCTTAAATCGAGTCGATATTACATGGGAATTGTTAATTCGAATTCGCTTTTGGACTAATATTAATAAGTGGTGACATCTTCAGGTTAAGGTCGGGAGCTTTTCAAACCATCCTAGTATATCTAAGTGTGCTTATATTATATAATATAGTATCAAACCACTCTAAAAAGAGGAAAATGGAATCAAATATGAGAAAATATGTTACTAAATAAATATTTATATCTATTACCGAAATATCGTATAATTTTTTTAGCTTTTCACTTGTTTTTCTTTCAAAACCATATCTATAAAAGTTTTAATCCAAATGAAATACTATAGATTTTGGCTTTGTTATACCCCATTAGTATAATATACATACTTGTAGACAGCCTCTAACCTCAATAGAAGACAACATACTGTTACAGTAGCTACAGATTTGAGTAATGCATACAAAATCATCATCAAAACATCGGGAATGGATCACCTTTTCATACAGCTGTACGAGGAAGGTCCCAGAAGTAACTGAAAACGGCGATGATACCACTATATCAGAAAGTACACAATCTATACAGCATATAGTTTAAGTTTGAAGAAGCCACCTTGTTGAGTATTCGTTTGGCAACCATCAATAGTGAACGTTTTCATTGAATTTGTAAATATGGGCATCACTATGTGACACATTACTTTTATTTAAAAAGCCTTAGACCAACCAATATAAAAACACAACTGGATTCTACTCTGGATGAGACTTCTCCTTCGTTATCAACAGTAAAATAATGAGAAGCAGAGTTTAAACGAGGCCGTACGACCTGCGAATACCAGCATCTCTGTGGTCGACCAAATGAGGAAAATGTTGAAGAGAATCCACAAAGCGATGGTTGATCGTCCACAGAAAGTGTGTGAGCTGGCAGATGTAGTAGACATTTCATTGTTTGCCAACAATGAAACAAGAACAGCGTCGTGAAAATATTTCCATCGAGTGTTTGACATTGTTCATTGGCTCAAAGACAAGAAAATCCACCTAGTTACACTGGATGATAGCCGACTGAAAGTGGTCAAACTATTAGGCATTTCAAAAAGTGCATATTAACTGGAGATTTGGACATGAGAAAGCTCTGCGTGAGATGGGTGCCGTTTCCTAACAATGGAACAAAAACATCGGCAAAGACCGTTCCTTCTGCAAGCAAGGTCATGGCGTCGGTTTATTGGGATGCGCGTAAGAAAATTTTCATTGATCATCTTGAAAAAGGAAAAACTATCAACGGCGAGTATTATGCGAACTTATTGTAGCGAATAAATCAAGCAAAAACGGCCGCATTTGGCTAAGAAGAAAAAGTTGTTTCATCGAGACAATGCACCAACTCACTCATCCGTTATTTTAATGGCCAAAATTGATGAATTAGAGTTTGAACTGGTACCATACCCTAGTCGCCGGATCTAGATTATTTTCTGTTCTTAGAGTTGAAAAAGATTTTCCAATAATGTAGAGGTGATGTCGGCAGTTAATGGCTACTTTGAGGAGCTTGCCGATTCTTATTATAAAAAGGGCTTTAATATTATTGAAGATCGCTGGGGAAAGTGTAAGGAGCTACTAGAAGATTACATTGAAATATAAATATATTTTCTTACAAAATTTGTGTGTTTTTTTCGTTGACCCAGGAACTTCTGGGACCATTCTCGTATATCAAATACATTTCCTAACAAATTACCATTTAAACTTCATTAAAAAATTCCCAATAAAGGTAAAATAAAGATTATCTTTTGGATAAATAGATATGACCACAAACTGAACTGAACTCAAATATGTATACTCTTCAATAACATCAATATTTGATTTATCTTTGGCAACATCATCTAATTTTTTATTTATAGAGAATCAACATCCCCAGAAATTAACTCTTCTCATTCGATAAATCGCCAACGCGTCACTTTCTATAGACCCAAAAAAAAACCATCCAACTTCCGACATATCTTTCTCGACGTAGTCGTCGGCCGTCATTTTAACCGTCACTTGTGACAGCGACGCTCGCAAGACGACGGCCGCCTTTAACCGAGCGGCGTCGTACGATCACTTGTTCGTGTCAAAAACGACTCGTTCACGAGAGATTTAATCTAGGCCAGTCAAAACGCCAATAATAAAACATATAGTGTATTTTTGAAAGCTTAATTTCATATCAAACTAGAAAAGAGACAAAAACAAATTAAATACTGTTAATAAAACGAGTATTGTACGGCGGACAACAATTCTACTATTATTATGAGACAAAAAATAATAACTAATACAACTACTAGTAGACTACTACCTGACACAGGTCCTAACAGGACATGGCGTCTTTCGATGTTATGCCAAAAGGTTCAGAAAAGACACCACGGATAGATGTATATACTGTGCCGCCGTAGACACTGCCGAACATACCATCTTCGTATGCTACAAGTGGAGAGAGGTCAGAGACAGAACTTGCAGACAGCTGGAATGCGAGCTCACTCCAGACAACATTGTAGAGAAGATGCTTGACAGCTCAGAGAACTGGAAATCGGTGCAGAACATGGCTAAGAGTATTCTCAGCAACGAGGAAAAAGATGAAAGACAAAGACAGCAGAGAGAAAGGAACCCGAACTCCTAATCCCTAGAGGGGAAGGGAGACGTAGGGTAGAAGGAAACCACTGATAGCCAAAAGGGGCCGTAGACGACTAGAAGGACACTCCAACCGTCCGAGCCCCTCTGCTGAGCAAGACTCCGCAGAAGTGGTGAATGTTTCCCAGCAAATTGCTGAGGAAGTGTGAGGAAGTCGTTTAAAAAAAAATACAACTATGTACTAGGCCTGGGATGGGGAAATTACAGCCCGCGGGCCGAAGACGGCCCGCGACCATCAAAAAAAATCAAGTACAGCTTTCTTATTATCAGAAATTACATTCTCTTCAATTGGCAGTAATGGCTGTGCGCGACGCACATAAAACAATATGGATATGAGCGAAAACCGAAAATGAATCTCGAGTAGGTGCGTCTGTCGTCGAAGGCGCTACCCATTTGAAGCAACTATTTTTGAACACCAGCAAATTGGAATTTTATAAGTCTTTATCTAAGACACAATACCCAAATATAGTTGCTCATGCCCAGAAAATAATGGCTGCGTTTGGTACAAGCTATTTGTGCGAACAAACGTTTTCAATAATGAAACTAAGCAAAAATTGTTTTCGTAATAGGCTTTTGGATGACCTCTTTTTTTCATTGTTAGCAATTCAGCATCACAAATGGAGCCGGCTTATGATGAAGTCATACAGAAACAAAAACAGTTCCACATGTCACATGTTGCCACATGCCACAAAGACCAGCGCTCCTCAAACTTTTACTTCGCGGCTAACTTGAGTTCATTTAATTGCAATTGAAAATGTTATTTTTCAATATTTCACAATAATTTAGTGTTCCAGAAAAATTAAAACAATCTTTCTATTTTACTAAATATGTAGTGCTACTTGGCCCGCCATATATTTCGTTAGCAAAAATTGGTACGCGAAGAAAAAAGTTTCCCCATCCCTGTACTAAGCTAAAAGTACTTCGTGTAATTGCAGGCAGCATGTTTCTGCGCCGTTCTCCTGCTGCAACTGTCGCTAGGACTGGTTCCTACTCCTCGGCCATCGTAGAGCTACAGGCTAATGCGATGGTCGTTAAAATCGATCCCTTTCATATCTGGTTAAGCACGCAAATCTGCAGCTACTACAATTTAACGTGACTACGTTATGTTATCCGGAAGAAATGGATAGACCAAGAGGGAATCAAGATTTAGGGTACTGTCGGGATTGTACATGCAATTCGCATAATTAGTTCAGCCAAACCGAGTGTTACGCTTCACATTTTTCTACCGCCAAACTTTGGTGAACTTCGACGCCAAAACAGGTGAATTCGAGATTCACTCCATGGATTTTTTTGGATGCTGCTTCCGTGATATATTGTTTATAGAGGCCTAAACTAAGAATATAGTACTTTGGTAGACGCTCAGAGTCGATATTAAAAGAGTTAGATGACTTGAAAATGAAAAAGAGAAAACTAAAAAACTCAATTTTGCCCGGGATATTCCAATTTTGGGATGAGCTATCTAACTCAGGACGGCTAGCGGCGTAACGGCAGGAACTATCGTCTCAAAGGTGAACTCGGTAGTGCAGTTCTCAGCTTTCACATTTTTAGCCATGTTGGTGTGTCTTCAACAGATAATGCACGTACTACTTGGCCTGGTACACCTAGTTGGACGCGTGTCAAATACAGCCCCGACAGAAAGATTGTGAATATCAAGTTGAGGAAACCAGTTGTTTACCTAGAATTAAACGAGGACTAGAAAATGAAACGAATGGCATTAGTACTAACGAGTACCAATAAGTTTTTTACATACTATTGTTACAGGAGATAAATGTTAGGTCCTCTACGAAAATCTAGAGATCAAAGAACAGCTAAAGCAATATTTTTTTGGTTGTTGGAATAACCAAAAGTCACACATGGCTAATACTACTTGGGAGACATTTTTTGTCCTTCTATTGGTATATATAAGGCAACCAATGAGTAATACTTTGTTGCACATGTGTATCCAACACCAAGAATTTTTTCAATCGCATCCTGGATTTTCTATTAAAATCTATTGACAACCAACAGTTTTTAACAAATTTCTATAATTTATTATTATTAATTATTTATTTATATTTATTAATAATTATAATTGTCAAATCTTGTACATACATGCACGCATAAATATAATTATAATAATCGCTACTGTTACTAAAATTGACAGCCTCAATATCAAAGTTGAAAATATTCTCTTAATACCATCAAAGGTACAAAAAACCAAAGAACAGATGTCAAAATAGAAAGTGTCGTACATTCAAAAATTGCTATAGAAAGAATAGTTTTAATTGAAGATTTATGAGGGTTCTTTTCAAAGATACCCATTTTCAAAAAGTTATTTTGTGAACTTATCAAGGATAAACAATTCACTGATACATATCATGACTTTTTACTGAAACGCCGACATTTCTGTTAACAAAATCTCTAATGCCGTCACATATTCGAATATGTCTTGTTGGTAATTAATAAATAATGGATTATATGTTTAAATTATTACAACGTGAAATATTTTATAAATAAATTCATATAAAAATCTAAACATAATCTAAATAAAAGTATTTCTCGTAACTGGCCTAAAATATGTCAAAGGCGACTTGCATTTGAAAGATTTATTCGGTTTTCGCCATCATTTTTCATATGACGGCTGGAAGTTGATTGGCGATGACGGACTTCGTGGGAGATTTTTAAAAGAAGTTTGTCTCGATATGCAATGTACGTTTCTTTAAAATATCGGTGTATACTTTTCAAAGTCAATTTATTGAAATTAAAATGATAGATGCATACGGATACGGATAATCTAGCTTGTTATTCAGTTTTGTCGTCGGCCTATCTTGTATCATTCTTATTCTTATAAACTTACTGCCCGATATACTATTTAACACCGAAAAGACAACTTCACAACTTTCTTGTAAAAGCTCACATATTTAGTAACAAAATTTTTTCTTGACTTGAGGTGCATTTAGTAATTTCCTACACACAATAGGTGGGCAATAAAAACAAATTGTACGTTTTTTCTCGTGAAGATCCACAATATCATCTATCGTATCAACCTTGAGTATCTTGCAAATATTTTGGTGAAGATTTGGACACAAACTTGGAATGCTTATTCTGTGCACCAAAGGGAATTTGAATAGTGTCTTTTCCAGTTACAACTCATATTAGACGAAAGTGTCCACCCCTCCTTTGATTATAATTACCATTTTTTTCTGAAATTTCTGCTTCCTTATGCAATGTGGAAATAGCAATAATATTCATTTATTTTTTCTTGACACGTACAAGACCAAAGTTTTATTTTGAAGAAAACAAAACATTGAAGATTCAGTATACCCACCTTTCCTTCCTAATTACTCTGGAGGTATCTCCCTCTTATTTTTCTTATTTCTATTCCTAAGATTGTAAGTCGCTTTTCTTAAGGTCACACCGACTTGCCGACGATACTGTTATAGTTACATTTCTATTGTTACTATGAACAGATTTTGTCAGTTCTGTGACAAAATATTTTTCTACTGGTAGATCATTTGTTTTTGTTCCTTTGCCTAATTATAGACAGCCGTGAACTAGGAATTTGATGAAGAATCGTATAGCAACACAATTTTTTTGCCATACTAGATGGCTTGCTAGCCATTTACATTTTAAATAGACACCTGCCACGGAATCCTAGAAGCTGCTCGTCCACGACGTTCTGCAGGTGTCACTGAATATTTCCCGTATTTTACGTAATCTTAGACAAGCTTTATGAAATGAACCTAACGTGGTAGGATCGGACATGCGTTTGGCGTTGGTATGATTATCTTTTTTTACCGCAGAAAAGAATTTTGCGTATATCGAGCTCCCGGTGTTTGCATACTTGACACAATGTCTGGTAATTTCTTTATTGGTATGTTCGAGTATAGTAGCGACCACGTCATCAGCAATGAAATGCAAGAAATGATCCTAAAAAGTTATACACTCTTTAGCTCATCCTTTACTGCCTGTCAGAAAATGATTAATATTTTTATTTGCATTTTTTTCAGACACAAACTACTGTCAGTCTCTTGTGCAGCGCTTTGTATTCAAATGCGCGCCTCAGCAGCATCTTTGGCGAAATTTGAGAAGGTGTTTCATCTTCGTCAAGCTCTTCGACTTCTAAAATATCTTCTACCTGGTTCTGAAATACTTTATTCCTCATTAATTATTCGTTCAACTTATCTTTGCAACTCAAGTCATCTGGCCGTCATTTTACTATATAAAAGATTGATTATTACTACAAAATAATAGATTTTTACAAAAAATTCTCGAAAATAATTATACCCCTCCCCCTACGTTCTCGTATAGGTTAGGAACGACTGTGAACTAGACATGACGATCTGAAATCGATTAATCGAGGAATCGATTCCTTGGACCGAATAAATTGCTCTAAATCGATTCAGAGAACCTCTCGGATTCCAGTAGACTTGTTATTATCGAATTCCCTGAACTATGAAATCCCAAATTTTACTTATAAGACATTGCAGGGATTGTTTATCATGATGCTTTCCTTGTTTTATCATAAAATGGATTCATTTATGAATCGATTCATCGGGTTGCGATTCGAATCGATTAAAAAATCGATATTTTTTGGAAAGAATTCCTATTGAGAACCTTGGAACGTCTAGTGCGTCGATAGGAGACGAAAATTAGTGAAAATGATCGACTCTGCTAAATAATATGAGCAGCTTCAATACAAACTGCAAAAATTGGAACAAGTATATTAAAATGTCTTTCTAAGTGTATTGTTTTCATCTTAAAAATATGTACACTCTTTTCATTGCTCTGTCACCCATGATCCGTATAACTACTCCTATTTATATGTTACTTCTCTTCAAATGTATGTACATTTTATATAAATTCGTTGTCTAGATGCGCGAACCACACTAGTAAAGGATCTGGCGGAAATAAGGTGAGGTAAAGTCCGTATTACTTCATCAAATATTAAAAGTGTAAGAGCCTGTCTTGCTGGTGTCAAAGAAAATTTATATTTATAACTGCGCAGTCAGAAAAGGATATTATTTCGTAATGAAAGTGTAAGATCTTGAAAGTTAACGTCGTAAACTACAATCACATACGAAAATTATGGATATGCACTTCGGGTGTACATGAATGCAAACTAAGGAAAAATTAAGAGAAAAAGAATTCAATTACAAATACAAAATACTGTTATTGGATTAAATCTTGATATCATTTAAAGAATTTTGTTTTAAATTGTTTTAATTTTCAAATTTCATCTTATCATGTTATCCTTGTTATGTAGTATCTTGTTTTATTCTCTACTCTTTTTATAAATCTCATTCTTGTACTGTGCAAGTGTCAGTGTTTATGATCCAAATGTCAATTTGGGAATTGCTAGTATTTTTATATCTTTCTGTTCCTATTTATTTCAGTATTTTTATTTTGAATAGGAACTGTCTTAATTGCGTTGAATAATCCTTCACCTGCTCTAGTCTTTTATTTCCTATTCTCGACATTTTGTGTTAATTCCATGCCGGAGCATTTATTTTTGGTTCGCTATATTTTTGATGCTTTTAATTTTATCTTGTATCTTCTCATTTTGGATTATTATCATCGCCTTGTGTTCGTTTATTTTCTTATTTATTATCTGTAGACTGTCCTTGTATATTTTTGAGTTCAAAGTTTTCTCATCTACTACTATAATCATATACCATCTAAGTGTCCAGCTTTCTACTGCTTTATTTCATTTTTTTGTTCTTTTTATACCTTCATCTAACACCATGGTAAAAAATGATGGGCATCGTATATATACATTGTTGCTTCAGTAATTTTGTTGCTTCAAACATATTTTACACCTCTTGCTTAAATCTGGAATAATTTTTTTTTGTTTTTTGTTTGTTTTTTGCCTCGTTTCCTTTTGCCTGTTTTATTTTTATGAATGAGTTTTTATTATGATTAATTGTTTTTTATTTTTCTTGTAGATGTTTCACATCTTCTCCCCAAATTCTGGTTATTACTTTTGTTTTGGTCTTAATCTTTCAGTTTCTGTTTTTTCCTTTGTATTTTTTTCGTAGTCTGATTTGTTCTGATGCGTTGCGTGCTAACTATTCTTGTCGTTTCACCTAATTTTTTTGCTATATTTATCTTCATATTTCTAAATTTTGTCCATATTTCTTCCATTGTATCATCTATATTGATGTAGGTAATTTTTTCTTTCATAATTTATTGATATCTCCTTTTATTCGTACTTTCCCTGTGTTTATAACTTCTAATTCTTGATATAATTCACTGTTTTTCTTTTATGTCTTTCTATTATTATTAAGAATCAACATTCTCAATCAATAAACATGTGTTGCAAAGTACTTTTCATACATTTAAGTACAATGCAGGAAGTCTGCATTATTATTACGAGGATGGTTGCAGAAGACCCAGATCTAAAGATGGAGAGAATTGCTGGAAAAATACAACTGTATTAGAAAGTACAGAATCTATACAGCATATGTTTCAAGTTTGAAGATGCCACGTTGTTCAATATTTGTTTGGCAGCTATTTATAGTGAACGTTTTCATGGGATTTGGGAATCGTGGAAAAAATTGGTCAACGTTATGTGATACGATACTTTTATATGAAAGTTTTCATCCCAACCAACATGAAAACTGAACTAGATTTTACTATGAGATAGACTGCCCGGTATCAACAGTACGACTTGTGAAGACCAGCATCGCAGTGGTTAACAAAATGAGTTGACAACACATAGTTGCAATGAATGATCGCCGACTGAATTTGGTCGAACTATTAGACACAATAGGCATTTCAAAAAGTGCACTAAATCGCATATTAACTGGAGATTTGGACACGAGAAAGCTGTGCGCGAGATTGGTGCCATTTGCTCACAATCACATCTGCAGGCAATGTCATGGCGTCGGTTCTGGGATGCGCGTGAAATTATTTGCATTGACTATCTTGAAAAAGGAAAAACTATCGACTAGCGAGTATTACACAACCTTATTGGAACGTTTGAGCGAGAGAATCAAGCAACGCTTAATCAAATTCTCCATATACTTCTAGCTCCGTGGTTAAGAAATCAGTCACAATCATTCTGGAATCTAACGGTGCGTTATTTTTGTCAGAAATCTATGAATTTCTTCGCGTAGATGGTTAAAAATACCCAACTAGTAATCTTTATTGACTGTTTTATCCTGTAGAATGAGCTCTTGATGAACCCTCTGACGAAAATTTGAGAAAACAACCGACTTTTCCCTTTTTTTCGGCTAAATTTGTGGGCAGTTTCTTGATCAATTTGAGGTACTCATTTACGTTGTTAAGCATCCTTTGAGACCTCTACATGACGTTATTTTAGCAAAAGGTTCAAATTTTCTTCACCAGCTTTTGTACCCAAAACATTGACCAAAATAAGTTGAGTCGATCAATCAGAAATGTTTAGAGCTTTTACTATATCTTTCTGTCACCATTTTCCCAACTTTCATTGAATACTTTGTGCCACTCAATCACTTTTGCAACATTCGTAACAATTCCATAGCTGTAAATCCATCGGACGTGCAAAATTTCAAGTGAACACGTCATACAGAATTTTATGCATTAAACAAAAACTCTTCCACGAAGAATTATTTCAAGACAAGGCACCAGCTCACACATACGTTAATGCAATGGCTAAAATTATTGAATTAAAGTTGGGATTGTTACCTCATGCACCCTATTCAACAGATTTTGCCCCCTCGGATTATTTTCTGCTCTCAGACTCGGTGGTCAAAGATTTTCCAACAATGAAGAGATATTATCTGCATTTAATGGCCATTGTGAGGAGCACGAGGATTCTTATTATAAAAAGGGTATCGAACATATTGAACATCGCTGGGAAAAGAAGAATACGTAAACAAATAAATATATTTTTGTGTTTTCGTTGTTGGGCGAGGTACTTCTAGAACCATCCTCGACTTTTCTTATGTCAACTACATACAACTACACGTTAGAATTGAATATTCTTATCAGAAGTGTTGACAAATTGTCGAAGCTGAATGTACCAGCGTTTACAAAGTACATTATTAAGGTTACAAGGCTCAAGTGGTAGATCTTTCTGCGAAAAGAAAAGTTAAACGTAATGAGAATTGAAGAGAATTTATTCGCCGACAGATTTATGATTCATACAACACCATTAGAGTTCTTACTCTGGATTTTTCTTCAAGCAAACCATATCCTATTTATAAACTTTAAGGCTTAAATATAAAAAAATAGACATGCTAACGACCATGATGTCATATAACCTCCACGGATTATGCATTAAAGAGTTGAGGAATCAATGAGATATATAATTTATATCGATGAAACAGTCCGATCTAGTAGACGATTCAAAGAACTGTACTTGTTCTTAAGGTAAGCACTTGATAATAGTGAGTGTAAGTATCGAGAATGTGCATTGATGGTATTAGCTGAAGAAAAAAAAATTACTCAGTTAATAGGACAAGAATGCTTCATTATTCGCGATTTGAAGTGAAAAGTCCCAATAATTCCCTAATAATACCTATAAAAAATAATTTAAATACTTAAATCAAATGAATTGAATTCTGGTACGGTACGACACTGTTCGAATCGGCAAATTGCAATAAACTATTCCTTTTTGATTTTTATTTTACTTTCGTCATCTAACTTCAAAGAAACTATATGTATATCTTGGAGGAAATGGATATTTTTCTCTTCATAATTATTTAAAAATTACATTAATGAATAAAATTAGACTACCAATGGCTCTAATGGAAGCTTTTTTATGTTTGCCACAATTTTTTGTAATTGCTACTGGTTCTACACTACCGCAAAAACTTTTATTCCATACCTGTGTTTGAACATTTATTTACAAACGTGGCGTTGGATCGGATATTTCATGAAAATGATTTAAAATAGACTTAAAATGAGTTTAAAAATGATAGTGTGTGATTTAACATATTGATCAGTGAAGAGATTGGTAGGTGAGGAGATATTTTAATTTTTTATCATAACTTTTTATATACTGACGTCATTTGAAGGGTCAAAATAAGTACTTTTACTAGAAATTATAGATTACAAGGTCATTATGACCCAGGGTTTCCAACTTCTGGCCAATTAAATCCGGGACACGCAACATCTATCAAGCCCTTATCTTGTTTAAAATTAGACAAAAATCAGAGCAACTCATCTCTAAATTATGAAAACTTCGGCTCTTATCAAATCCACGCTGAAGTGGCTTCTGGACTTCGTTCATTTGAACTATATGTGAGAAAATAACCACTCGACATAGACGTTGGATGGAAAGACAATAAGTACGCAGGACACAAAGGTTTTTAGTGCAACCAAATTCACTTCTTTAGGACTAGGAAGAAATTGGTTTTATAATATTTTTTTGTACTGCTTAGCTTCCTAGCACGGGATAATCCATGTTCCGGGTGCATACAAGGTGGGACACGGGAAAAACGAATGGATACCGTGTTATGAACTATATATTAAATAGACAAGAAATATTTCTTCTAAAAAGTAATGAAAATACCTACCTAGTCATATTACTGATATAATAAAATCAATATTTAAATCACCATCCAAAAGGTAAGCCAGTATTCAGAAATTTAGTTTCATTTACTACACATTCAGAGAAGTATTTAGTCATTTATAAATAATAATTAAATTCTAATAAAAAGTATTTCAATAACAATAAATTGAAATTTCCTATCAAATTGGATCAAGATATTGTATTAAACAATCCAAATTCCTAGCTCAGAAGCGTAGATTATTGAAAATTTATTAAACAATCCAGAATTGTTAATGTTTTTATATTTATTCAAATATACGACACTCAATAAATGGAATCAATGATATAATAATTTATTTAAAAGTAAGAAATATTTATATTATTAAAAATATTGAAATCTCAGGTTTTTAAAGAGTACAAACATAGTTTATTGTAGGGAGTCGCTTCAAACAAAATTATTTGTAGCAACTTTAGGTCCCAAATAACATTTTTTTAAACCAAAATAATAACAAAAAAACACAATAATACTTAGACCTCCCCCATTTTTATTTGCTTTTAATGTTATTTCAAATGAACACATATTTTTTTAATTGAGCTGACGCACAAATATGAGTTAAAAGATAATCTGAGACCCGAATATGAATATAAATATAATATATACCACAATCTGTTTTAATTATAAAAAAATTTTCGTACCTCTATGGTAAAAATTCATAGTCCACTATACGAAATCAAGCAATTATTAACGATTATATTTAAATTTAGAAAAATCATTTTAAAATTGGCCTAAAAATTTTAAATTATTGATAAATTTTACAGTTTCACATATCTATATTAATGTCACTCATAATCTAACCAATGAAAATTCAAAACGATCTGAATATCAACCAGAATCAATAAACTTAATATCTATGTCAAGCGTCAATGCGAATATTGGTTTTTGAATCCTATGAATTTTTCAAATGATAAAATTAAACAAAATTCCAGACACCAAAATTCTCAATTAATTAATGTAAGTAATGTTTAGTATTGTTATAGTTTTAATACATATTCAGTACCAAAATATTTTTCTTTATGATCTATTTTAATTTCATTTTTTTATACCAAAATAATTACTGTTTAGAAAGTACAGAGTATCAAAGTGGAAATATATTTCAATGGATTTGGTTTCTTTATATAAAAATAGTCCGGTTAGAATTGTGTGAAAGATGTTTTGAAAAAGAAATAGTGAAAGTATGAAGAAATTCAAAAATAAACGTCACAACATATTCATGAAATTTGTATAGAAATTTATTTTTGTGCTTTGAGGGCAACTATATCAAATGTTTCAGCAAAATTATTGATGGAAGATCTTGAGAATTTGTCAAAAGCACGCTTAGAATTATTTTCTGTCATATGAATGTGAAATTCGAAAATATTCACTTCTTTTTTCAAAAAAAAACTATATATCACAATAAATTGAACTAAATGAATGATATATAACAAAGTACTAAACACGATACTAAATATACATATACAATTATTGAAATAACACAAAATATATTAAAGAAAATAATTGTTCCGTACAACTTAAAAATCATATAATCAAAAAAAGATAAACGGATACTATAATTAATTAATCTAAGCTCCAAAACATTAGGAATTAAAAGTAATAATGCCTTATTATGTCACCATCTTTCTAATTATTGTCATGTTTACATAGGACAAACATCTAATTATTTATAAAATAGATTAAGAAATCATAAATACAATAAAAAGTAAAACTACATCAACAAATCGTGGAATATGAAGAAAAGTTACAACTAATTTTAGTCAAATATAAAAAAATTTGAATTCTTGGAAATAGTTCATGTAAATAAATTGTTGTTTCTTGGTCGTATACTGAAATATGAATTCTGACAATTGAGGACATAAAATATTTGTATGGTTAAAACGAATGTTATTTCTAAATTTGTCAAAGGCAGGTAATATTTTCATAGTCACCGTTGAAATACCAAACCTTCTATAAAAACAACATAGCCCTAAAATATATAATCAGAAATGTTTGTGCATTCAGAATTATGAAAAAAAAACTACGAACACGAGTTCAACTATTTGGAAATTTGAAATTTTTTCTATTGCAATTTTGGAGCCGTAATTAGGGATTATGGTGATTGTTTGTTTATTAATATAAAAAGTGATGCGAGGTCTTAACCTGCTTACTTCAGGCTACAGATGACGTCTTTCCGCTGATTCTGAAGCATCAATCTACCTACTCATTTAGAGAATGGAAGCTATAAAAACAAAAATCATGATACAAATGAAAACAAAACAAAATATGCTTATCACCTAGAGCCACATAGATAACTTAAAGTGGAATCAAACTGTTTTAGAAACGACAGTCGTGATTTCAATTCTCTTCAAGGAATCGAGATTGATTCTTCTTAAAAAAAAAAATTGTGTGTGTGTGTCAGCTCCGACGCACGACTGGAGTTTACTCCTTAAGTTCTTTAGTCTAACCAGACGCAAAAAGAGTTTATTTAACTTAAAAAAGATTGGTTGATTGCCAGAATATTTTGGGCTTCCTTCATTAATTTTTTTTTAATCTGTAAGCTCGCTGTCTCTCGGCTGGAGTTTTTGGAGGTTTAGATTTTTTCCTAGTCAAAAAATATAAAAAAAAACTTATAAATACATAATTATGAAAACTTTAACCGACTTTAAGAAAATTGATAAAAAAAGGTTTTTATAAACATTTTTTTTTAATTATTATAATTAATTTTTTATTTAAAATATAATATTATCTTAATAATTAACAAAAATGGTTATAAAAAGATAATTATGTCACTAAATCTTTTACATACAATAATAAATAGTACATGAATATTATTTAAATAAGCTAAAAAATAACTTTTCGAAAGAAAATCATATAAAAACATTATTATAATGAAAAAATATTGTCGATTTTTCTGATATTATTATCGAATTATTGACTACAGTTGTTAATATTTAAAAATTATTTATAAAATAAATCATAATAACGTGGAAGAATTTATAGACATCGACAAAAAAATTAATTTTTGGTTATGTTAGAAATTTACTATTTTATGTTGATGCGCTCGATAATTCATATTGAGTTGATTATCTAATTTTATGTGTTGTTTTCAAATATATATTTATATGAACTACATCGATAATTATTAAAATATTTAATAAATACAAATTGCACATGCTCATACATATAATACATGAATTATAACGTACCTTGCAACCACGTGTTTGTTAAATGTTCCGGCAATATCATTTACACCTCTTGCTGCCATAGTTATTTGAAAATACTTTCAGTTCATTTTAGCGGAACACAATGATAATAAAACTTCACAATGACAGCAATATAAGTATGTTGACACTGACAAATTAGAAAGTTGCGCATCGTAGGATGCGCACCAAAAACGTAACGAGGTCATTCATCGATAGATTTTACTCCTCACATTTTTCTCATACCGGGCCCCTTATATATGCAAATCGATTCTTAAGGATTAAACTCCAAAAAGAATCATGTTGTTTTGATCATTGAAATGCATAAATTGGAATCTAGTTTTAGAGAATCGACTTGACTTTTTTAAGAAAAACAAAAAGAAAATCCTTATTGATTGTTGTTAGTTCTAATAGATGTTTTCTCTACTTTCTTATTAATGGAGAATACAGGAGAAGTAACAGTCCGTGTAACTGTGTTCTAAGGCTATTATCTTTGAGGCGAGAGATTACTTTTGTGAACGTTTTCGAAATTTCTAGGGGCGGATTATATTATTACCATCATTTTTCCATTTTCAAGAAGTAGTATTAAAAGATTTAATCTAATTATAGTTATCATATTTATAACATGCAAATATATATATATTATACTGGTCAATAAATTGTACGTACTGCTCGTTGACACTTGAACAAATTTGTTGAAAATAAATTCAAAATTCTTGTTAGCGTTCATGTTGCTCGAAAAACGACCCCCATCAACCCATTAAAAATCTACATTTTTAACATAACCACCGAGGATAAAAAGCTGCAGGTAAATTGACGATAATCGATTTAAATTGCAAAAAGACGAGATACCTATCCATCAAAGCAAGTGTTACCGCCAGCATCGTAATTCGAGATAAATGTGCTTATTTAAATTTATATAAGTATTAGTTATCTGAAAGATTATCGTCAAGGACACTGCTACAAATTCCCTATGAAATGATTCCAATAATCTTTAGATTATAAGTCAAAAAAATTTCAGATTGGTATTGAAAAAAGGTAGAAATGCTCTACAATAGAGACATTTGGAAAACTTCCCAACCTGCTGACGAAGAAGCAACAAAAGAAGACTAGATAGAGAATATACTTAATATACTGATCTACCTTCTTTTGGAACCATATTCAAAACATAAGGAATAGTTGTACCAATATACACAAAAAATACTGATGCTTTAGCATAGAATAAAACAGGATCAGAAATAGAAAAAATGTGAAAGATTCTCTACAAGTGGCTAGATAGAAAAACACAGCAATAAACTTGAATAAAAGTTTCGCGGGAAGATCAATCAATCAGAAGGATCTGTAACAAATAATGCCACGTATTTGTCCTTAAACATTAACAAAGTGCAATACTTGAGTTGAGAATTGTAGTTACTGATAATATTTAGATGAAAATAAAACAAAGTCTTAAGTACATTCCAACTGGATAAGATCACGAAACATACAACCTGTCTGATTTGTCTCACACCTAGATCCAGGTGCAAACGTAGATAATGGTGTTATTTTATTCAACGTCTAAAATTCCTTTTAGCTTCTTATCCAACACATCTTTCGCATACGCTTGCAATGGCAAGCTAGGTAAACCAGAATTTATTCCTCCTCAACAAAAATTACAATCGCGAGCTTCTACTAGATTTAATCTCATCAATTGCTTCCCAACGTGGTAGTGCTTTATAAAAAAGCTGGCGAGGAGGTGTATCTTCGTTTCACTGAGATACAAATACTTTTGGTAGCTTAAGGAATCATAAGGAATGGGAAGACATCTCCAGTGTACTGTTTTTATTTATTCATTTCTAATCTATTCACTATATTAGAAAGTCTCAATTCTTGCTAAATTTCTGGTGCTGGTATTGACCTTTTGATTTAATTTAATTCCTGTATGAATAGAAACAAAGGGGACTATCATACTCAGCTTTGAATCATGAACATGGAAGCAGAAAATTGCAATTGAAAGTGAAGGAGAAGCCTAATAGTTCCTTTCAAAAGTCTTCGAATAATAATATTTGATTAGCAGTGAATATCTCATCTTTAATATAAAATTATTTACCACTAATATAAGCTAGAAAACGAAAAATGAGAACAAATCATTCTTGTTTTATATAGAAACAATGAGCTATTGAAGAAATTAACAATGAAGTATATGAAGTATTCGATGAGATAGATTGAGATTCAAACCCACTAAATTCAATTCTACATTGGCAATTAGTTAAATTAAATAAGAATTACCTTAATAAGAAAAGCACAAGTTCAGCGATATCGTTGTTGTTAATAATAATGAGAATTAGAATTAATTTATACGAGGACTATTCAGAAAATAAGAAATTTTTCGTGCGTCGACGCTAGATGTGCGTCCTGATATCGTATATTTCACATCCGAATGTGTGGATTTAGGTTTAAAGCGGTTATATTAACGTTCAATATAAAGAGAAAAGTGTATGCCCCTGCATTGTACCTGGCAAACTAGAATTTTGACAATGCCGAAGCTTTCACTTTATACATTTCATGGATTTTGCTGTTTGAAAATATAAAACACACATATTTACTTATAGAATAACATAAATGTGAGTGAATAGAGACAGTTCCGACATTTCAGAAAGCCTTTCAGTAGTCATGATGATTCACTGTTGGGTCGAATGGTGACGAGACATCAATTGGGAGACAAAATTAAAGTCTATAGAGTGAAGACACACAAATTTTTCCAAAAAAAACCTTCTAAGGCTGATAGTGGAAGCTGTATTTTGAGAGAGACTCGCGTCCAAAATATTATTTTTGTATGACAATGTCCCTCATCACACGGTAAAAGAAATCCTAAAGTCCTGATCTTAAATCTAGTGATTTTCACTTGATTGCAATACAATATATCTGGCTAATAATACCTAGAAAGAGCAGTTGTGGTTGCTGATATTCTAGGTAGCATGTAGAAGAAACGTTAAAGCTTGTTTATTACTTCAATAAATTCTTTTATTTGATTTGAATTTATTTCTGAATAACCCTCGTATTTTCAAATTGTGATTAGTTGTAAGAATTAAAATTTTTCTTTTCAATTTTCAGGATTTCCTCTATAATCCAGTTATTGTTTTGGACATGTTTGTATCTTATGAATATGATGACTTCAGATCTCCCATAGCTGCAATGGAATACATGTTTGATAATTATGAGGTAACAGTCAAGTTTTCTTTTAAAAATATTTCAAATCCCTACCAAAAAAATCGTCCTTCGATCAGGTAATTATTTGAATATTTTCTAGACTTAAAATATTCTTCAATGTTTCATAATAATTTATTGGATATTAATAACAAAAGAAATTTTGGTATTCTAAATATTGTTGTGCACAAAAACCTTTTTGTTGGATTTGGTATTGCGTCGTCAAAATATTCAATTATGTACCAAGTAACTTATAAAAAACCTCGTATAAGACACGTCACTAGAAGTTTAGTTGTTGATATTTCTTGTGACATGCAATAACTTTTAAATTAAACTAAATCAATAGAAAATTAAATAAATGCATTTTTTTGCAAATATATAAAAAATTTGCGCTTTGCAACACGAATAAATCAAAATGTTGCCAATTTTCAAATGACAAATTTTTTCATAATGTACATCTTCGTTGTTTCGGAATAATAAATTTATAGGAGATTTTAAAGTGTATTTTCCCATCGCCGAGTAGATTCTACACTTAAATGGATTACCATTTGAATGGAGACTCAACAAAGAACCCATAATTTATATGGGATGCCCTTCTACGAGCAGGTGACACCACATTTTCAACAATAAGGACATAATATAGATTAATCTGGCATTTCTGAAGGTAATAAGGAACTTATATCATAGAATTAATTTTTTTTATGTCAAGAACTTTTTTTTTAATATTCTCGAACGTTAATAACCACTAAATCTTTCAAAAACGAAAATAGAAACTATTAAAATTGAACATATTTTCAAAGTAGCAGATGAGTGTTTATAAGACATTGCATTTTAATAAAAAATAGAAATAAAACGTTATTTTGGTACTTTTTCGTTAAACAATCTTAAAGAATTAGTTTTCAATGGAAATTTGTTATATTATTTACGAGTAAATTATATAGAAGTGCTAGCTGTAAGGTGGGTGCCCCGATTGCTTGATGTTGATCAAAAACTCTCCCACATTGCTTCAGTACAACGCTTTACCCCAGGAACAAAAATACAAAAACGTTTTTTCGGACAATAAGGGTCGTAGCCTCAGTTCCAAAGCTGTAAACATTATTTGTTATATAGAAATTAATAATACCCCAATTGTGCGCTAATTTTTTATACACATTTTGATGCATAACTTAAGATAACCATAATATCGAAGGAATTGTTGCAGAAAAATTCCTTTTGTTTATTTTCTGTTCATGAAAATATGGTTTGTTGGAAAGCAAAAGCAAAAGTCAAAATTTTTGTAACACTATTCTTTCCATATATAATCAATTTATCGGGGGATGTGAATTCAGTCAAATTAATGACCCGACCAAGGTCGTTCACTGTCCAAAAAGTGTCAAAGGTTAGGTTAGGTTTCAATTCGTAAAATAGTTCGCTTGGTTTTTGGCTCGGTAAATACTTTGTTATGTACTGTACAATCTTTGCTTTTATGTTTTACATTTCTTTCATTATTATTAAACTTTTCAAATTTTGTTGCATTTGTACAGTTTTGAAAATATAAATCTACATATACCTATAGGACAATCGACTCAATTGAAATATTTTTATTATATTTAATTCAGGTTTTTTTGGCTCGAAAATAGTACTCTTAAGTCTAACCGAGTTTAAAAGAAAAATTCTCTAGTCGAATCTACCACTCCAAAATATCATCCACCAGCTATCTGGCCGGATTAACTACCACCCCAATTGATACTGGTAGTAGGTAGTAAAAAATTGGAAAAACAATATGTAGAGAAGTTTTTTTTTATCGCACTCTATATATATTTCACACACCAAATTGAAATTACTACTTAGGTGGACATAAGGCCGCAATGTCTTGAAGTATTACTGGGCGAGGAAGCCACATAAATTCACACAAATAACTGTCCAATACTGGTAACCGAAACGATGAGGAAAACTGAACCAAGTACAACAGCATCTTCACTCAATCTCAACAGGACTCAAATGGAATATTCTGGATTGTCGTGAAACTATTTCTTTTCTAATTCAACAAAACGGATTTGTGTTTTTTCCATTTTTAATTAACAAAAACGCGATGAAGTATCAACAGGGAGTTGTGCATTAAAATTCAATTTGTATTCTAGTCGAAAAATCTGGGACAATCTGGGGCCATTGTATAAAACATAAGTACTTTACATCTTTATTGAACATTCTCTTTTGTCAAACTAACCCAACATAACTATAAGATAACTAATACTTTTACCAATGATATTTTGCTACAAAGAGTCTCAATCTTATATATCTACTCTTATTTTCAAGTATTTCACACGATCTTGCCTTGAATTGCTACCTATCGAGGTTTGTTTGTTGGTGTACTTGGTAATCACACATCTTTAAAAAATGTATTTGAACTCAGTTTTGGATTTACCAGCAGGCTAAGGAGTGAGATGTAGCTTAGGGCGTGAGATTTATAAAGACAGTAAATTTTGTACGAAAATTTTTTGTTCGCAAGGAAGAGCTCTGAAATACAGAAATAGTAATTAATATAGGCGGAGAATTGGTAAATCGGCCACTGTTTGGATTCCATCGATCTCACCTACTTAGTTAGAAGTAATATCAATTTTTTAGTCTCGCTATTTTATTATTATACATATCAGTATTTATTCCTTGGAAAGTCCTGACTACCTATTGTAATATATGATAATTTGATTGACTCCTTATACGTTTAGTTTGGTTGGCCTAAGGCTTTCCTGAGCTTCCTCATCTTTAATGGTTTGTAAAGTGAAGATATATCGAATCAAATTTTTGAAACAATGGGAATTTTATATGTAACCCAAACGACATTTTTATTTATTTCAAAAAAAATCCATGAGAAATGTGGAAACAACAATTTAATGCATCTAAAAACCGTGGTACGTTTTTGTATAACCTCGATTAAAGTGTTGATATTAATTAACTTCGATTGTTATTTAACACCACTTTTACCACGATTATCCTTTCAAAAACGTTTTGAAATGTATCCAATTTGATATAAAAACAAACGGTAAATAGGATTACATTCAACCGAATGTATTTCCGAACACTTATTTTTGACAGTTCAGATTAATTCGCTTCCAATTTTCAAAATGATATAAGTAACTGACCTAATTCAATCGTTGAAAGATAAAGATCAAAAAGCTGAGAAGACTGGTAATCAAATATTTGAGATGAAGCAGTTTATAGCAATATCGTATGCAGTTATTGAATTTCATCGGTATTTCCCATATACACCCCCATGTATAATTAAAAAAAATATATATATATTCTTGGCAGGATGCCCTGCGCCGTCGGATTCATCGAGTCGGTGTGCGTCGCGGATCCGTCTTCTGTATCCATCCCCGAAAAAGCCGACGCTGATGCAACTCGCCCTTTCGTCAAGTTACGCTTCGATTCGGCGGGAGCACGTAGTGCATCGCCGCGCCACTAGAGTGCGCGCGCCGATTCGTCTGCCGGCCGCCATTGGTAGGTAGGCGTGTCATAGCTGACAGATCATTCATCTGGACCCCACTCTACCCTTCGAGCCGCGTGATTGACAGTTGGCAGACGACTGCGGTACGCGCAGCACCTTCGTACGCGCTCCGGAACATCAAGACGGCGCTGACGACAGCTGAAAACAACTGACGAACGACGACCCCATGAACAGCGCGGTGGAAATTTTGTGACAGTGCAGTGGATCGGGTAGTGGCAGAAATATTGAATAAGTGTTAATATAGTGCGCGACAAAGTGTAGGGAAAACTTGAAAACTGCAGTGTGCAGTACATGGCTCAGCCACGGGTACGAGTTATTAAAAAGTTATGAAACACCAGGAGACGGCATTGGAGCACGTACGACGCGAAATCGACATATCGTCATCAATCACCCGGCACATGGGTTTCGGGGATGTTCCCCGACATCATCAATCATACCCGCATCGTTACACTCTCAAGTGACAGCTGACCGAAAGAGAGCGATATCAAAGCACGCCCTCTTCCATAAATCCCGCCAAGTAGTTGCAATAATTTAAAACGAAACATGTCACTTCATTTTTTATAATCCTACGGACAAACTTCTAGCACATTTGAAATATAAACAATTGCACTTCAGTAACTATAATATATTATTGTGTATTTATAAACTTAACTGATGAATTAAGTACCGTCAAAATATGTAAAAATATAAACAACCCCAACGCATTTCGGTACAAACGTACGATATTATACTACTTCAATTAAATAAATTAATTATTATTAAATTAAACGTAATAAATATAGTTAACGGGTTATAAATATGTAATCGCAAAGTAAATGTGTAGTTAATAATATTTAATTATATTTTTCAATATTTATGAGACTGGAATCAATATGGAAATCCGTTTTTCGCATCTCTCCTTGTCCGTGCAATTACACAAACTTCATGTAGGCTACAAATACAATTATTATCGATTAGAATAGAATCACCGTCGGATGTTATCAGGTTCTTTCCACCTCTAAATAACATCTGTCCATCAATTTCCTCACAATTTTTAGAAAAAATACATTTTTTGTCCGTAATTACTTTTGTACGGCATTCACTACATGCGAGTATTTTTCCGTCGGATATTTCTTTTATAAAAATCACGGGATTTTTATATTGCTACCAAGACCTTCGAAATTCATTAGTACTCAATGAGAATATTGATACTGTCCATCATTAAGCGTCCCAAGAATATCAAACAACTCATTATAAATATCGATACTCATAATGGCTTCTAAAATCAAAATCCTTTTTATAAAACGAACATGTTAGCGACGGACCTGATTTTTTTTATCTCTTTTCAATTTTAATTTTCTCTTTTGTTTTTTGATATGGTTTAACTGTTTTTCTTTGTATATTCCCATTCTTATCTCGATATCTTCATTATTAAATCTGTTTTTATATTGATCAATACCAAATCAAAATCTTAACTCAAACTTTGATGAGTTTTTTTAATAAATTATCAACTATTTTTAATTCAACAATTTCTTTTAGAACATTCCATTCATTCATATATATTTTGAATAATTTCAAAATGAATCTCCAGTTTTCACTATAGTAAATTAATATCTCACATTTTATCTGCCAATCATTTACAAAATACCATTTATGATCGTTGTTTCCATTCTTTTTTCAATTGTGCTTTTCTTCTAGTACATTTTTTGTGTTCGATCAAATCATCCAACATTATTAATTTAGATCTTTTCAACTCCGATTTTATTATCTATTACTTATTGTTATATTCGTCTTAATATCCAACTGTAACTATATATAACTGATGAAATAGTACGACTTTTCATTTATCCACTTTCATCCATTGTCTATTAGTTATATAAACAAAACTATTCATTTATATCTTTATCAATTTCTTATAAATACTTTGGTTGCTTGGTTTTTTAGCGAACTTTTCTTGTCGACCGTCTCAAAGTATTTCAGTTTTGCGAATTTCCTTCTCTCGTCATTTTTGCTGTCTTCAGAACTTCAAATTAGTAATCATGTGATTTATAAATGATTCAAAGACGTTTTTTTTTCATATTTTTTTGATACAAGTGCAACTGTAGATAAATTCTAATAACTTGGATATTACTCTTAAAAATTATAATCTTCTCTTGGCACAAATGATATAATGATTACTTTGGGAAACATTAATCTAGATTTTGTTGAGAAATTAACGCCTTATATGATAAATTAAATGGACCCCATATTCCAGAGTCCTAACATAACAGTTTTAAATCTTTATCTACCTGAATTTTTTTAGAAGACTTTCTTCTACAAATATTCTTTGTTAGTAGGTTTCAAGCTACCTGGAAGTTTATATAATAGAATTTTAGAAATATTTCCAAAGCATTTACCTTGAATAGTTCAATTTTTCCGAATGACATTGGACTTAGGAATATTCAATTGAACACCATCAAATGTGAGAACGCTTAGAATAATTAAACCAACTTCAATTAAATGTCAATAGCTGCTGTACAAAGATACGAGGACGTCTTTTCAAATTCAATAATTTCGTTAGGTATTTGAAAAATAAATTGATATTTTCATCTTAATAAAAACAGACAAAACCATTAAATATAATAATCAGAAACTGCTGTTGGCTTTACGTACTTAGTTAACAACAAAAAATTTCTATTTATAATTCATATGCGGAAATTTCTTCAATGTTAATTTTATAAAGTTATAAAATCCTAAAAAAAGCTTGATAAATAATAAAATATATAGATAAAGACTGAATTTAAGTCGAAACGTCAATTTTTTATCAATCTTTCGAAAATTATTAAAAAGAACTGTTTTTAAAATAAAATAGACTTGAAATCAAGAACATTTAAAAGCATTAGTAATAAAAGTACATATCAACTTTTAGTTTATAATAAACGAATATATAAAATCCATTAAATCAAAAAAATTAATAATATAGACAGACACACAACTTCTCTGTTCCTACGCGAAAATGAAGAAAAGTTACTTAATTTGTTCATCAAGCCCCCATCTTACAACAAACAAATTTAGTCGATTTCTACAATTTTCTTCTAATCATTCTTGTTTCTTGATTGTTTTATAATAAATTTGTACCAAACTGTACCATTTGTCACATACTGTATAATGTAAATAAGTTATATATTAATCTTAGTGGTCTTAATACATTGTCCACCAAATCACATATATTCTTATTTCCAATTTTTACGTAAATGATTACAATCTGATGAATCTTCCATTTTTATATCGCTTTTCTATTCTTTTCATTTCTTATTTTCGTTGGTAACATCCTGGTACTAAAAGTCTTCAATTTTGCAAGATTTTTCTACTATTTAATAGTCGTATCTTATGACATTATTCCCGATATCCCTTTTTTATAAATAAAAAAATAAATGAATGATGAAATTTTTCAAAAAATAATTTGATTTAAATTGTAAATCTATTGGTACGATTAAAAGTTGTTAATAATATGAAGTGGGAATTAAATTTAAGGAGAAAATATGGAATATGGTGAGTAAAATATATTTTTAAAATATCAAAGTGCTTGAATTAATGCTGGGATCACTGATTAACATTAATTTAATATTAGCGTGAGCAAAATTTTGATAAACAAATTAATCTTTGTAACAGAATAAATTTTTTATTTTGATTTATTGATTAGGTGTTTAAAAAAGTGTTTATTCATTCATATATTCCAAATATGACAAAACTACAAACAATTATGATTATTACCATAATATAAACAATCTAAACGAATACTATTAGACACTAACTTTGTCTGGAAATATTTCAAACACCAATTGTCTAACGCCATTCGGCTTGTTACGTTTTTCTTCAAACATTTTGAATATTCCTTTGTTTACGTATTGTGGCACAGTAGTCACTTCGGATTTATTTATTCCAACTTTCGAGTTTTTGAAGAAATTAATTTGTTATCGACCTCTATCCAAGAAATTCAATATCAATCCAAATTGATTCGAATTCTTCCTTTACCTATCTACACCTCAAGTAAAAGTAGATTTCAATAAATTTGTTGTGATTTTATCCTTTATATTCGCTGGTAAGTTTTTCTTTGCCTTTTTTTATTGTGCCCAGAAAAATTTCAGTTATCTCTCTGGATTCTCTTTTGTTTTAAGCAAATTTTGTATAATAGTTTTAATGTGAATTCGTATTTTTTATTTATTTAAGGACAAAAACGATTAGCACAGATTCCTGTTTGGATAGTTTATTCCATATGTTAGAGCACAAGCTCCTTTTGTTCAAATCTGTTCTTCCTACTCCTTCTGTTTCTCAAATAAATAGAAAATACGAATTCATATGAAAACTTTTACAAAAAATAAATCTAGAAAGATAACTGAAATTTTTGTGAGCATAATAAAAATCTAACCAGCGAATATAAAGAATAAAATCACCACAAATTTATTAAAATTCACTTTTGCTTGAAGTGTAGTTAAGTAGAGGAAGAATTCGAATTAATTTCGAGGTTTTATTGAAATAATCGAATAGAGTCGGAAGTCGATAACAAACTAATTTCTTCAAAAACTCGATTGTAAGAATAAATAAAAGCGAAGTGACTACTGTGCCACAATACGTGCACAAAATAATATTCAAAATGTTTGGAGAAAAACGTAACAAGCCGAATATCATGTTGTAAATGAATTTGAAAACTTTTGTAAAGTAATAATTATGTTCTAATAATGTTTAGACAAGAAAAACAATTGAATCAATGAAAAATTTTACTAATTTTCACATTAGATTCAGTATAGGGAAAGAAAACAACTGTATTTGAATAAATAATCAGTGGATTAAAACTATAAAATATAAACGATAACAATATTAACTAATAGTATGGCTATGAAATAAAATAAAAAAATGTGTGCTATTTAAAATGTGATAAAATCAAAAGTATTGGAAACTATGACATAATATGCTTACGTAAAAACAATCTGGGATTTTATAAAAAAAATCATCAAGTCGCGAGTGTATTTTAGCAAAAGCTAATGGATAATGGACAGAATTGATAATGGGTATAAGTGAATAGACACAATTAAAAGCTCTAGCTCAATAATTATAGTTTAGCCACTCGAGATATTTCTCTTAAAAGCAATGATCCAGCACTTCGTTGATCGCCGATATTTTTTCCCGTGTATTCGACTGCCTGACTATCTTTAAAAAAAAAGAAGCTAGTCACCGTGATTCTGGATTATCATCGAAGAATGCCGTGAAGAATTCCAGTCCACAAAGAAGTTGTCGAGGTCGACTTGATCTGGGCAAGGCGTTCTACCCGCCGTCGCTTACTAAGATATCCCGCGCTACGTCTTTTGGTAAAAAAGCGAGCATCAAGTCGTTTGTTCGCGAAAAAACGAAGAATGGCGGTTTTCTGGGAACTCGGACTAAAGAATTTTTCGATAATTAAACGGAATTAGGAATGTACTTTTACTCGATTGCACACTAAAGACTTTGCGCTCTACGTGACGGTTATTGTTTCATCGTTAATTTAAACTTGACAGTAAGTAAACAGCGAAAACAAAAATATATATATATATATATATATATATATATATATATAAACAAACTATTATTGGATTTGCTATGCAATATTTTTCATGAATTCCAAATAGAAAACTATATTATACTGTCACAAAATAAGTTAATAACTTCAATTGATATGAATACATATTTCAAAAGCTCTAGATTCTTCCATATTCTCCATATTTAATTTTTCTGTTGAAGATGTTTATTTTATAAAGCATTAAAATACCCCCCGTCATTCACTTTTAGTTTCAAAAGTTTTAAATTGCTGTTATGACAATATATTCAACGATTTTTTTTGGTGACTTCAAAGGAAACGTTTTACAACGAATAGTTTCCAGCTTCAACTTCATATTCTATCACTACAACACCAGATACTGTTCAAAGTAATATTATACAGATTATTTTATGAGGTTTTTGGCCTTATTGATGAATCTAATCTCCTCTAATTTCATTTCTTCTTATTCCAAATTCTCTTTTCTTTATTTTTCAATACTAGATCTAAATTTGGATTGTCTTTTATTAGGAGAAAATGTTTATACTCCGATATTATCTAAATGTTAATATTTATGAACGCTCATTAATATCATTCTAGGATTAATTGTAACCTACAATATAAATTTAGAATTTATTGGGGACTGAAACCTCAAATTAAAAATTCTTCACGTTTTATAAATCGCCTTAGCGTTTTATTTAGTTCGCTATTGGTAGTTGTAACCCAACAAAAGCTGTAAAATAAGTCGAGAATGATCTCTTAGTGCCGTTTTCTACAAAAGTGTAGCATTCTGAATCCAGAAGTGAAATCGGAAGCGGAAAACAAGCGGAAAAGTCGTGTAAAGTGCGGGAAAACTGGAAAAGTGTGCTCGCGCGCCGTCGGACCCCAATCCTAATGGAGCTGAATCTGGCGAAAGGGCCTTAAAACGAAATTTGTTCGACGGAAACTTAATCGGAATTTGAATACAGTGATTTTATTGAACTATTTGCTGTTTTTTGCTCTGGTTTTCTCGATTTTCAAACTAACAAGATAAATAAACACAAAAGCGACTTTGTTCTTTTCATGAAATTAACTATTAAATTATCAATATTGGAAAATTGGATTTCAATTAGTTTTTTATTTAGAGAACATTAATTAGAGCACCTTAAGTTTGATTAAAAATCTCAGGGAAAATCCTGGTAAAGACAATAGTACCTAAAATTTAGAATAAAAGTTAAACTGTAACTAAAGTACTGGAGTATTGGTACTGTCATTTCTCTAAAGAATAAACGGAAGGTTAGATTACATAAAATAATAATTTATTTGAGGAAATTCCAAGATTGCTGTAATCAAATCTCTGTATAGTCTCAATCATTAAATTTTTGAACATAGCCCTTCATTCTTCCCTATAAATCCGTATAAATCCAAAATTATCAGCATCAATTGATTCAACTACAAAATCTGCGTATTCGCATTGGCAATTTCTGAAAAGTTTGCTTGAAATTTTGAGTGACACTCGTCGAAACTTACTTCATGTATCAACGATGATAATATAAAAAAGCTTGAGGAAATTGTGCTGGAAAATCGTTATACGAGAGATGGCAGAGGCATTCAACATCTCTTATGGATTGATTCAACATATTTTGCTGAATTTTTCGGGTATGAATCTTATCAATATTAGACTCGTATCAAAAGAACTGAAGCTTTTACGAAACCAACGTCGAGAAGAAGTCAAGACAACGTAGCTGAGGACCTTACATGCACAAACGTATCGTTACTAGTGGATTTATGAATATGAAACTGCCTAACAATCTTATCTAAAAAAACTAAAAAGCCACGTCAAAATGAATCGAAAATCAATGTAATGTTCATCGTTTTCTTCAATTTCATGGTGTCCAACAGTCAATAAAGAGTACTACTAGGCCATTTTGAGGTATCTACTTGTAGCAATTCGTCCTAAACCATCGGATTTGTAGGCAGACAATTCATTGATACCACGATAATGCACCAGCATGATTTTGACAAATTTTTTGACCAAACACGAAGTAAGAGTCTTCGCTTGGCCACCGTATTCGAGAGAATAAACTTTATTTCTATAATTATGTTAAGAATATGTGCAGACTCGGTCACGACACAAAATTTGCGTGGTCTACGAATTCTTGTCAACAACGCTAAATCGACTTCAATGTTTTCGGCAGATTTCACGTTTCGTTAACGTACACGTTTTAGTTGATTGTTTACTAATTCATTGGATTCAAATTTATTTATCACACCAAGAACACTTCTCGGTAGTACGATTATGGCCACCGTAAAATAGGCTAAACGTTTTTTTTTGCACGTGATGTAATGCGCTATTTTCGTCCACGGCGATTATATGATATGAATATATGGATAACGAAATAAGGCAAAAATCAGAGAGAGAGACATAAAAATAGATAGATACAAACTATCTAGACTAATAGTACGGATACTTATTAAAATATTTATTTAGAATTGCAGTTAGTAAAGTAAAAATTGCATTAATGACCCAAACTCCGATGGGAGACTATGTTGAGACGCTTAAACACTTAACAATTCTCTATTTTCAATAGTTGATACACGTCCATCGATGTTCTATTATGAGTTACCTGATCCAAAGTTTTATTATTGGCAAAGATAGTTTTACGTTTATTAGTTATTTTTACCACATACGTACAATCATAATAATACTTGTCACTATTTTATAATATTATAATAATATTATTAATTCACAAGATACAATTAATTATTTTCCAATTTTATATAATGTATCCAAAAAGAGTATCTGAACACCGCGAGGAAGATATCGTGAAATCTGTCATCTTCTAAAGCTTTAAGGCCGATTCATAAACTTGACTTTCGTTTGCCATTGCCGTTGAAGTTTGTTGTTACAAAATCAAAAACATTGAAATGCATTCATAGTTGCCGTTTGACGTCGACGTTTGCCTTTGGGTCTGTTTCCGTCGGCCGTTCGTAGCAACTTTTTATAATATCGTCCATAGATACCGGACTACAAACAAAAACAGAAAAATATCACGAAAACAAAAATTAGTTCACACGTCAAGAGGAATAACAAAATTTTTAGGTTAACAGCAGCAACGTCAAGTTTATGAATAAGGTTGATAGACGTTAAACGACAAACGTCATTCGCGAATGGCAACGGAAACGGAAAGTCAATTTTATGAATCGGCCTTTAGTTGCCATACGATGATGGTCGAAAAGAGCGACGGAAACAATCATAGAAGTAAACAGATAAGTTTGTCAAAATCCGTCTTTATTAATTCGAAAGCGAAACTAAGCAATGAACATTCAATTTTACATTTAGAAGCGTACAAAATTGTTCCTACAGCATTTTCGACAATTTAACAACTTTGAAAACGTACTTTCAGTGAACGGTTATGATAAAGCAGAATTTTTTATACTGGAGAGAGGAGAATCTTACATAAAAGCATGAACGACATCTACATAGTCAAAAGGTTGTTTGTGGGCCTCTAAGTCTACTGTAATCCTTATTTTCATCTACAAAACCGACCTCTCGTTTAGAATATTGATCCTTGTGGCCGTATACTACGAAAATTTATGAATCCAGAGCTGCAGAATTTCCAAGCTCCTACTCAAGATGTTGATTTCAAAAAACTCGTAATTTTGACAAGTCAAAACTTTTTCTGTTGTTCTGTAAAGCTACGGTTATTAAAGTCCAACAGTACATTTATTTTAATTTTGGATTAGTAGGTTTCATTACTCTTTCGTACATAAAAATGAACCACAATTGAACCTTAATAAGATCATTTTACGTATTGGTAACACCAACTGACCTTCCAGAAGTCCCGATATTAGCCGGTTTGACTATTTAGTAGAGAAATAACTTGAATGCGAAGTGTATGAGAATATAACGCAATAGAACAAAATATCAGGTCAGAAATGGCAACAATGTCGAGTGCGTGCTACCACAAATCTTGGTTTCAGATCATAAGAATGCGAGAAGCTTAATGGTCTTCATTTGGATATTACCTTTTCGAAATAATGCGCGATATGTTTCTTGGGCAATTTATAATGTATTAACAAAAATATTTCAAATAAATAGTAATAGACTTCTTCGGGAAACAATTTTTTGTGCGTCTAATATCAATAACTATTAAAAAACTATTTTTATTACATCGACACTTTACATGAACTGCTTCTAGTCAGTTTTATTCATGAATTTCCATATCCATCAGCGTAATCTTTTTACCCTTATTCAGTATTCGTTCTATCGCAAATTTTTCTATCTTTCATTTATTCTTGATTATTTTTAATCACTATATTCTTTATGCTAATATCGTTTTTTCTATTCCTACTATCTTTGTTTTATATATTCTTATACAATTATTTTCGTATCTTTAGATATTTACGAGATATTCTTGTAGACTATGTCTTGTATCTATCCACTTCTTTTATTGACATTCACGATATTATAATTATTCAAAAATATTTTTTGCAGCTTGTCACAAGTGTCTCATTCATGAATAAATTCTTAATAATTTGACTTGTCCTGTTTACTTCGGTATAATTACAAAAAAATGGGTTTTCCATTAAAAAAAGGTCAATCAAATTAAACACGATTATTAATTTTTAAATATTTGTATCTTGTTATAATGTATGCTGTTATTAATCTAATAATATGTTATTTATTTTTTGAAACCTCTCTGAGCACGTCCAATCTAACAATATTTTTTTCTGTCCGTCAAATGATCTTCTCAAATTTGATGTGTATCCACTTTGTCATAAAATTATTCTATCAATGGATATTGCATCATCGCTCAGTATTATAACTTCAAACTTGATGCTTTAACTAATTTATTAATTCACATGTCCGGCTTCTCAATTTTGCAATCTACATTATTAACTAACTTAACTATAAAAGGTAATTTGGATTTGGATTCGTGAGTTATATTCCATCACAATACTTTCTGAAACTGCTCTTTGTTAAAATCTAAATTTTTTTCATTAACTCACTTTTGATAGATATCTTATCAAACACGAGAGAAAGAGAGATTCGTTGGGTATATTTTGGGTGAGTTGAGGAAGTCTAATAGAGTGGAAAGTTAACTGGATCTGGTCCTGATTTAGGAGTAGCTCCTCCGCAGAGCTGGGGTTGTGGTGATAGGTTTGTGATTGCTCTCTTCAGTCTTAAAAAAAAACAAGAAAAGAAAGCTGCAGCCTAAAAAGTAAACGGTTCCTTCCAGGTTTAGGGACATATTTTCAAGTTTTTTTTGTTATTTTTTACCTTTTTTGTTTACTATTGGAAGCTAGTAATGAAGATGTGCAGCAGCGGGTGTATAATTCCCTATCGTCAGCGATTTGATTGGTGAACCGGTTCACCAGGTAACAGGAAAACCGCAGAAAACCTGCAACACCGACAAGGCATTCTCGTTCATCTTATAGAATTTTAGAACTTTTTCTGTGTATTTTTCATTTTTATGTAAACACAGTGTGTATAAATTAAAAGTATATGGTGGGAGAAGTGAGAAAGTTGATGAAATATTTGCTGTTGACGTTTATTTTACATTTTCATTTAATTGTTGACAATTAAAAATGCGATACTAAATGTCGTTAATTTGTTTAATAATCTAAAGAATCTATTGATACAATAATTACCGTAATTGGTTGAATGAAATGTAATAAAAAATAATTCTGATTGACGTAAGTTTATATTACAAGCGGTGACGTACACTCAACATAGTTGTGATACTTTGAAAGCCGTTCTTTTATCATTCGTTCTTCCCTTCAATATTTTGCTCATAATTTCGTTTTTATTGAAATAATTCATCATATTTTAAACCAATAACAGATTAAAATCGGCTCAACATTTAAATAATCACCTGAATACAAACAAGCTGCATTTGCTTGATATTTCAAAAATTTTGTTACGTCCGTACTTTTCACATTGTTAATTTATACATTTTTTATAATCCTCTTAATGGAATGTTTCAAGTTTATGATAAAATCTTCTGAAACGTCTTTGCCCCACCAAGTTTTATTGTTTTAATCCATGTATAAAATCAAAATTCAAATTAGTCGCAGTAAAAAATTTACAACTGAGCAGACGATTGAAGAGACGTTGGGAAATCATTTCTCGGGCATGTGAAAATAAAAAGTAAGGCCATATAACACACACACACACACATACTGTGTTTAGTAGAAGGCATGAAATTTTACGACGTCACCCATCTCATTCCAACAAGTTTTCTGATTTAAAGGCACTAAAACTCAGAATAACATTTATCTATTGCTAATGTTATTTTATTTTCATATTTGTATAAAAAGTATGTCAATAATAAAATGGATTAGCAGGATAAATATATATCAATTAAAAAATATGTTTTTTTATACATTTAACTGGAAAAGATTAGTACGAAATTGCAATAATTTATATAATTTCAAAAACAACTTTAGTTCAATTAATATTATCGCGTGCTTATTCTTCCACTGCCATTTTCTGTCTACTTCTAATTATTTTTCTTTAACCGTTACTATGTTTCTTTTATTTATTATTCCATTTTTAAAAAATTACGATTTTAGAGGTTATCAATAAGACGCGTTAATTAGCAATTCTTAGCCTAATTCAGAATTTTTGTCATGCAAACTCTGCATCCTTCCATAGATCTGGTGCAAAAATCATTTTGTTGGCAGTATGTGGTCAAAAATCATATTTCGTGCCTCTTTTAAAACTATCTATAAAAGTATTTCAAGAAAAATGTCTTCTACCAACACTTTTTCTCCACTATTTTATGTTTAATCCTTTCTGTATTTCTTTGTTAAATTGAAGTATCTTAGTTTAGTTAGTTAGTATTCTCCATATTATTTGACAAAACTGGCTGCTCTAATAAGATCATGCCAAACGTTTTTAGATACTCTAACACAATATTTCCAAAAATTCGAAACACTCCGTCAATCATTAAAATCAACAGTTAAATTTTCCTTACTGTCGGATATAAAAAATTCACTGTAGTCAAATCTGAGGAATGAGTAGGATGGGATAACAATTCAACTACCTACATGACGAAAAAATCTATATTTCTTATAACTGAGAAAGAAAATGTATTAAAATTATGCCAGTCAATCCCTCGCAAAACTATTTTTGGAAGTGGTTCTACAAACAAAATTAGAGAAGTTAGGCACTATTTTCATTTTTTTCTGGTTTCAGTTTCACTTCATCATATTTCCTTACTTTTGTTAGCTTTAACACACCCAACTTCCATCTTTTAGTTTGATTATTGGTTTATGCAATAACAGAATTCAAAATGTATTCGCTGTTTTTGTTGCTTAATATTTCCGACACACCACCCCATTTTTTTCAATGCAGATTTAGCTTCTAGGAACTTTTTTATTATATAATGAATCATATTCTTTTAAATTTTTATTTCTATTAAACGAAAATAATCAGACTTCAGTTGGAAACTTCGGCAGGTTATTTCGGAAGAAGCAAGTTCATAAAAAGGAAATTTCTACTGATAAAATGCGTGAAAAGTTTGTGGAAGTCAGGAAAGTTATTTCACTCACGAAAAGCGACCCCATTTTATTGCACTTTAATAAAATATTATCGACATCCTGAAGGATCACAAAATAATAATTGAATCTTTACAACTGAATTCATTTTACGTGTTTCGAAAAGAAAAACGAATCGGTATCAATTTTTTATCGCTTTTTTATTACGGACAAATAAAACGATAATTTTGACAACGATTTCTACTTGTAATTAAAGTTTCAATTAAGAAATGTTTTATCATAAAAATAAACCGTCAATACAGTGTGAATTTAGATAATTTGAACTAACAGTTTATTTTGAAGAAACAAGTTTTTACGTTCCGTATGTTCGATGTGTGTGTCTTGCCAAGTGTGAACTCCTTTGATCTCCCAACAACATTCCTACTAATAACCATGAAATTTTTTTTCTAGTTACCTATATATTTATTTACTTTTTCGATTTTATATCCAATTTTTTCTATTATTTTTCTATGCTTTACCTATCTCCAATCATCTTAACAAAGAAACCATCACGCTATTTTAAAAATTGCTTACCCAGCTTATAATTATGTTTGATAAAGCATCAGTTTTCATCAAATCAAACAATCAATCTCCTAAAAGAGCATCCAATAAAGCCTCAATTCTCTTCTTTACATTTTTGTTGAGAAATTAAATTATATTTAATCCCAAAAATGTCCATAATTATCTTTATTTTCTTGTTCCTTTTTCGGTATGCGCCTTCCTTAAAATTATTTGCAAAATTCTGCTACAACAAAACGTTTGCAACTTTTTTTTTATTTAACAAATGAGGCCTTCATGGTGAACATTTTTGATATGTATACGTATGGAAGACATACTGCAATATATAATTTAATTAAATATACACCAGACTGACGCTGTGAAATATTTTAATCAGAATTCACGTATCAGCATTAATATATACTCCTCTATACTCACAAACCTTTCATTGTTAGAAACAGTACTGGAGGTGTTATTTTTTCAGGATATATCACATTTTGAACGCGCTCAAAACTTGTTCTTTTTAATGTAAATAGAAATTGTGTAGCGTAAGATCCGGTAAATATGGTGGATGGTATAATACTGATATACTAAATATAGATTAAAACCTCTTGAGAGAAAATACGGTACGTTAATGTACTAGTTTGATCTACAGAAACCTAGTACACAATCCCATCAATATCGAAAAAAACAAGTTGACACACATGCAGACTTTAAAATTATCAAATAAAATTCATCTTTACTTTTTTAGATTGAATCAAATTACCGATTTTTTTGTTATTGTTATCCGTCAATCTTGTTCTTACTTGGTACGAGTATTGCCCTGTAATATCTGTTGAATAATCTGAAAATAGGACTGAAATAATCAAATTTACTATTTTTCGTCAATAACATCAAATAATTCCGATAATTCAAAAACGTAATCATATATCTGTCCAAAAACATTTTATTGTGTTTTTCATTATGTATAAATTTAGAGGAAAGTGGAATTTTTTATATATTACAATTGTTTTGATTTCAACGTACATTGAACTTCCAACTAGATTAATATATATTTTTTTCATTTGGCTCAGATTCAGAGGTAATTTTAGTTAGACATTTAAGAATAATTTTACATTTTCAGTTTCACAGTTAATTGGCAAGGCATTACTGAAATTAATTTTCTCAATTATCAGACTATAAATTATGTTTCAAGAAGAATCTAAAAATAAATGTCTGGATAAAATGGTAATGGAGATAATGTCCAACATATAGTTTATTTATTAACTATATATATATATATAAACTGAATTCTTATAGAGAGAAAAAATCTCTTGCACGAGAACAATTAGCAATACGAAATACAAGTAAATTTCCCGTTCAACTTTCTTTTGATACTATCTTGGTAGATGTCGTTCAATATTGAAAGAGCACTTCATAAATTTGGACATTTTTTAAGTATATTCCCACTGTTTATGGCATATTTATTGATATCTTGAATCCCTTAACAAATAATAAAGATAGTGACCCGTAAAAGCGCTTAAAGCTTTATAAACCCCGAATTCCGAAAGATACGGAGTCGTGAAAGCGCTTCAAACTTGATAAATCATCGTCTCGAGGTGATCAATAATAGTATTCCGAAATATAGTGACCCGTAAAAGCGCTTGAAGCTTTAACAACCTTAAGGTTATCGAGATTCGTATTCTGAAAGATTAGAGGTCGTGAAAGCGCTTCAAGCTTGTGAAATCATCTTCTTAAGGTGATGAGAATCGTATTCCAAGTGATAATGAAGCGTGAAAGCAATGAAGCTCCATAAAAAATCTTCTCAAGGTGATCAATAATAGTATTCCGATATATAGTGACCCTTAAAAGCGCTTTAAGCTTTATAAACTTTAAGGTTATCCAGACTCGTATTCAAAAAGATACGTGGTCATAAAAGCGCTTCAAGCTTAAGAAATCATCTTAAGATGATTGAGAATCGTATTCCGAATGATAATGAATCGTTTTCCGAATGATAATGAATCGTAAAATCATATGAATCATGTAAAACATCTTCTTAAGTTCTATAAGTTATCCGTAAAAGCGTTTAAAGCTTTATAAATGTTAAGGTTGTCCAAACTCGTATTCCGAAAGGTACGGAATCGTGAAAGTGGTTCAAGCTTAATCAATAATCTACTTAAGGTGATGAGAATCGTATTCCGAATGATAATGAAGCGTGAAAGCAATGAAGCTCCATAAAAAATCTTCTCAATTTGATCAATAATAGTATTCCGATATATAGTGACCCTTAAAAGCGCTTTAAGCTTTATAAACTTTAAGGTTATCCAGACTCGTATTCAAAAAGATACGTGGTCATAAAAGCGCTTCAAGCTTAAGAAATCATCTTAAGATGATTGAGAATCGTATTCCGAATGATAATGAATCGTTTTCCGAATGATAATGAATCGTAAAATCATATGAATCATGTAAAACATCTTCTTAAGTTCTATAAGTTATCCGTAAAAGCGTTTAAAGCTTTATAAATGTTAAGGTTGTCCAAACTCGTATTCCGAAAGGTACGGAATCGTGAAAGTGGTTCAAGCTTAATCAATAATCTTCTTAAGGTGATTTAGAATTGTATTCCGAATGATAATGAGTCGTGAAAGCATATGAAGACTTATATTTCGAAAAATATGGAGTCGTGAAAGCGCTTCAAGCTGGATACATCATCTTCTTAAAGTGATGAAGAACAGTATTTCGAAATATAGTGAGTCGTACAAGCGCTTCGTGCTTTATTTCAATTTTCTTGAGTCACAAAATCACATGGAATCAGCTCCTGACTAATTTGTATCGATGAAATATTTTTTGAAATATCCACTTTGTAGAAATAGTAGACAATGCTTCACTACAGAGCTTACTTTAGAAGTACATACTTTCTCTCTAGACAATTTGTCCAAAAATTTGTTTTTGGTTAATATAGTATCGAAGTTTTTGTCGCATTGTATGAAATCCTATCCAAAAGCGTAAACATTTTACAACATAATTAATTTCAAAATGAGTTGGCATGTCGATGATCAAGTCATAAATTTTGTTTTGGCATGGATTAAATAAACGCGGTGATAAACCGTCAATAAAATACAGTAGTAATTGCTATCTGTTTTTCTATTCGACGTGTATTTCTTTTTTCTATATTTTTATAGAATAAATTCCTATTTGGCAATGGACTAGATAAAGAGTAGTCGATTAGATACCTGAGTGATATCATCAGATCTATAATATTATTGAGAGATAGTAAATTTTATTGATATTTATATAATTTACGTTAGAATTAGAATATCTTACAATCTAAGAAATATTTATTTTATACGTTTCTTGTTGTTCTACAAAATTTCCTCAGCCCACCCCGTTCCGAGCTATCACCTTTAAAAGGTAATAATAAAATTGAGTTTCTATTTTTTTTTTCTAAAATTTCGATCAAGCTAGAAACTTTCCGTTATTTTCGAGCACTCAAAAAGGACTAACTAAAGGTATTTTTTCGATATTCCTGTTAAATTATACGGGGTAGAATTAGCAACCCTTATTTTATGTCATATCAAAACTTTTTTTAAGATTATATTTCATGAAATAAAATTATAACCTAAAATCCTTGTTTTATTTAAAAACATTTTTATTGTTAAATTGTAGAAAAAAAACACCATAATTAATATTTTTTTAAATAAATTGAGTGAAAAACAATAAAGACGTAAAATGTAATCCGATTCATGAAAAATGCTAGAAATAACCATCTCTAGCCAATATACATGAACGTAGCCTACATGTCATGGTGTCACACGCTATTTGAATACATTTCTTCAAATCGTTGATATTAACTAATGATTTAAGGTAACTCCATTACCATAAATCACAAGGATTTAACTCTGGAGAACGAGGAAGCCAATGTTGGGATCTCGACCAATCCAAAGGCTGGGAAATGCTGCATCTAAATTTGCCTAGCAGCTCGACTGAAGTGTACAGGAGTACTATCGTGCAAGAACCACATGTTTTGTCTGATGTTGAGCGCGATGTCTTCAAGTAGTTCAAGGAGATAATTTCCGACAAAACTCCATTTAGTAGTAGCTGAAGCATCGAAATGTAGCCCAATAAAGTGATTCCCTAACCAATCTATACATTTTGAAAATGGTGTTCTAAAATTTCATGGGGATTCTCGTCTGCCCATATGTGAATATTGTGAAAAATGTGCTTTATCCGTAAACAATACATTATTTAAAAATTCAAGATTTTGTTGCATTCACAAATTCTAACTCGTTGAGGAAAATTACAAGGTAAAAGAACCTGTTGAAATCGGGATATTATTCACTGTTTTCCACTGCATTTTTTTTAAATATAAATTTTGGCGTTTATTTGTTTTCTCTGCAGCTATTGGTTTTGGGAAAAAATTTTTAAATAAAACAAGGATATTAATTTTGAATGTCGAAACAACCAGTATTTCAAAATAGAGCAACTCGTTTTCAAACTCCATTTAAATTTAGCTATTTGATTTATTTATTTTATCACAAGATACATGAATAAACTATGGAAAAGAATTTAACAAGACAGTTCAAAAGTTTGTATTAAAAAACAGAGAATTTACAAATATGTATTTCATGAATTAATCTTATTGAGTTCTCAAACTGAAATTTAGGTTTCGTCATATTCATTCATTCATTGGGTCGCGTCACGTCTTTCTCATCATGTTCATAACTATTTATCGTATATTTCATATGTTCGACCACAATGTTAACTGCTGAGGATGCTTGACATACTCGAAGTGTGTGTGCTTTCCTCAAACTCAAGCCTCACATCGAATTAGATATGTTATGTATCTTCGTAACCAATAATTTGTGATAAATACTGTATTTCATGTTTTGTTAATTTAACCATTTGCTTGGAGGATATTTCAGCCAATTTTTTGTAATCGGATACCTGGAAACGAAACACCTTAAAGAAGGAACAATGAACTACATCTATGCTAGTTTTTTATTATTATATGATAATTCTGGTTTTTAGGAATATTTCGAAACAATCAAATCCATCTTAAATACAAAGGGGATTATCGTTTCATAATATTCAATAGTTTGTACACTTTTCTATATCTGTTAAATCGGATTATTTCAGATAAAACATAACGATTTTCTATAGTAAGTTGTAATTGTTGTAGAAAGTAACGTCAAAACCTTTGCATTTTACTAATGGATAAGTTTGGCTACTTAATTGTCTCTGTAGGTTTTTTTTCTCTATACTAGTTGTTGCCATATTTTCCATGATCAACTTCGATATTCTAGTCAACTTTTCCATATGTAGGTGATTGTTTGACCTCTACCAGGATAACACTAGTTAAGTTTAGAGGTGTAGATGCTTTATCCTTAGCATAACCAGTCACAAATCACATCAGTTCTTTATTCAATCCTTTTTAAACAACTTCCGACACATTTTTTTCGACATAGTCACTTTAACCCTCGCTTTTAACGTCATGAGAAATTTCATCAAGGCCAGTCGAAACGATAGTAAGAAAATATTTGCAACATTTGAGCGAATAAATCCAGCCAAAACGACCGCATGTTGTTTGATCAAGACAATGCATCATCTCAAATATCCGTTATTACAATGGCTAAAATTCATGATTTCGAATTACTACCTCATGCACCCTATTCAACAGATTTAATCCCCTCGGATTATTTTCTGTTCCCATATTTAAAAAAATGGCTCGGTGGTCAAAGATTTTCCAACAATGAAGTGTATGCAGCTAAAAGGACAAAAAAATATATTTTTTTCAAAATGTTTATTCACGGAATCAGGTTTATATTTATGAAACCTATTTTTATTTTTAAAAGTGACGTTTGTATCAAATTTTTGCAGTAAGATTGTTCCAATTCCGATACTCTGTTTTAGCTAGATTAGATGTTATATTTTGAAGTCTGAAGACATTTTAAACGTTCTATTATATTGGTCATCATCATTGGTTATAATTTATATTGTTACAAATGAAATCTAGCCTTCATTTTTTAAGTATAAATTGAGTTCGATATCAACATTTCTATTGATTATATGCTGAAATTTCATCAGTTTTAATCGTTGGGATTAGCCTAATATTAAAAAATGCTTTATATTGATAAGCAACTACCAATTTTCTTATCTAATCTAAAAATATCATTTCGTTGAAAAGGAAAAAATTAATATCTCTACAAAAATATCTATTGAATAGAAATCTTAATGAATTCCATTGTTAAGTCCTGACTGAATTTGCATTTGAAAAATCTAGCTTGTCAAAAACTATATTCTCTATGCTTCATTAAAAAAGTTTCTGCCTCCAAATTTTTCCCTTCATTTGTGTTTCAATTAATTCGTTTTTTCTCTGGTTGTATATTTATAGGCTAAAAAAAACGTTTATAGATGCGGAAAATTATTTTTGGAAACTATTCAACTTTGAGATTCATTTGAATTATTTCTACGTTGTGGTAAGAATCAAATTTAACTATGCGACGCACGTCATCAAAAACAGTTACGTAATTGAGTTTTGTTGGCTAAAAATCATTAATCTTTTAAATTTGGTGGGTGTACGTGTGTTTAGATCAAAGTATATCACTACAAGCGACTATATTTTCTCTCTATAACGAAATGTTAACCAAATTTAAATAATAAAACATTTTGAACAATTTTCATAAGCTTTTCTGCAAAAAATCTGTACAAATCGAAGATTCAAGTTATCTGGCTCCGTACATAATTAGCATTAATAATAATACTGAAGAAGTAGAGCAATTGGTTATGAAATCAAACAAAAATTTTTATCATTTTTATGTGCATATATAAAATTATAACCATAGATCGAAACGTATTTATGTTAATTCTTGTCAATTAAATGTAATTTTAAACTTATAAACGGTATAAGATTTGAATAAGAGATTCTACTCCCACACAGTATCTTAATATCGGTTAACTTGTTTGGTGACATTAGAAATCAAACTACGTTACATAAATGCAAATTATTAACGTTCGATTGAGCAAATATGCATAATATTATGCAATAGCCGTTATCAAACATAATAATAAACAACCAAAACCATTATAAATATGATTGGACTTGACCTATCGTCAGAAATATTTAATTAGTACACTATTCTGTCATTTTATAAGTGAGACAAGAATAAATCATATGAGACAGTTTCAAAATATTGATATTTATTATAATGTATAAATTCTTACTTCTCTGATAGATATTTCGGTATCTGGTTAATTTTTCGATCCAGAATCCGACACATTAGCTCCAAATTAACCATTTAGTGAGTATTTCAGTATCTCAGCCTTGAATGGAATCTTTTTTCTTCTCCTTCCATACAATCATCCAACTACCTATGTGAGTGTGGAGGTAGTGAACATTTACGTATTTGTACAACCGAAAATATAAAATATGAAAGCACTACATCTACTTTATATATAACAAGAAAAATTTTGTTAAATAAATTAATAAAAATCATTAAATTCAATTTCGTGAAATGATGTGGGTAGTGGGTCTACCCCAAGTTGCCTAATTAGAGCACTACTGAATATATCAATTTAGTTTCCCCGTTTTTTTCACATACATTCAGACATAGTCCACAATCCTGTCTTCCAGAATGTACATCTCAAAAACGATACCTCACCCCTATCTTATCCGACATAGTGGTCAGTTTAATTTTCTGCTTGTTCATTTTCCTACTTCTATAAATGTAATGACTGTCTAAATTGTTTCTTTGGCCATAAATGCATGACATATTTTCAGTTTTACCACGTGTTATATTCCACGTGAAGCAATTCGAATTTTCTCCTGGTGATGTCATCTGTTGTGTCCTGGATATTCAGAATGGGTAGCTATTAAAAAGAACATATTGTATTCTAACGAATAGTTATTTGAAGTAAAGGAATATCATGGAACATTGTTTCTGGAAAACAGTACTTTTCAAATGAAACTCGGCACTTAGATATTTGAAAACTCTTCGACGCCCATTACTTGACGAATGTTTCAAATGGAGTATTGATCTTGAATTATTAAAAAAAACTCATAAAAAGAAATCAGTTGGAGATATGTCAATGTTTTTTCTACAAGAAATCAATTTATTGAGAACATTTTTTAATTGGATGTATAACCATTTCGCTGCTTCCATGATCTTCTAGCTTTTTTACATATTCTGCAAAGTTAAAAGGTACTGAAGCCCCGGGTGCCTTCTCAATAAGATACGGGCCAAACTACATCTCTACAATTTTGATTATTGACATGCCAATTAAGATAAAAGTGTGTCTCGTACAAGAAAAAAAATATTATTAAAGTTTCTAAAACGTTCGAAAATCGTATTAAAGAGTTTCTTTTCAACTCTTACACTAGCTGTTTCCTAAAAAGATGCAATTTTTAGACTACCTTGGATCGTCCCGCACAGACTAGTTTATTTAGCTACAGTCTTTTCGCTTTTCCTGATCCGTAGTCGCCCAGATTGTTTATTATTAATGGATAAGCCGATTTTTTCAAATATTCCAATCCATGATTTAATTCTCAAGAAGCGAGAGCAGCCCCAACCTCCCCTTCCGCGCGTTCCAGACGCTAGATCAATTACAAAAGCTGAAAAATTGATGGTCCTCCCTGTACCAACGAGATAATTACTCTCTCCACTGTGTACTCATGCTGTAGGAGCATACACCATGATAGGAATGAGGATAAATGTGACGAGCTTGAGCTTAGTTCCAAAGTTCTTCCGGTAAATCCCAGGCAATTTATCTGACAAATATCGAAAGCAGCATTTAATTTAATATAAAGGGGTGGCTCTTGAATTCTAATTTTTGTATTCGTTTTTACGTCTGCTGTGCCTAAGGCGTAAAAAATCTGTACATATTATATATATTTATCTATTGATACAAATTGTTTATAAATCTTTACCTTTTTTAAATTAGTATTTCTGCTTTATTGTAAAAGAATGACCAACAACAAATTCTTTAGTTTACATCTCTTATTCCATACTATAAAATTTATCGAAAATAATAACATAACCTCACTTGGGATTACTCATTAATACACTTAATTGATGATGACCAAGGAACGATGTACCTGGATTTAAAATTAATGGTAATGAAGACGAAATGAAAGTAAAGGGTCACAGGCCATTCCAAGGAAGTACGGGAAGTTTGTTCAGACTTAAATTACTTAATTATTACTACAAGTGCTACTCTTTTTTAAGTTTTCTCCTCTTGTTAACTCACATTTTTTGTATAAGTATAAAAATTACTGAAAGTGCATTTATTTTAATTTTATAAATGTATAGCGAAGTGACCGAAAACAATGTATTTGGTGCTACAAATGATAGAAGCTGCTATGCCCAGTGCCGTCTCCTGATGTTGGTTTTTAGCACCTCTTTTTAACACCACCATCGTTTTTAGGTGTAACTTTTTTTAATAAGGCCCAACAGTGATCAAAATTCGAGTCATGGATGTTCTTCAAAAAAACGTAATTATAAACTATTTTTTAATATGTAAATTTTTGTTTTAATCTATCAAATTGTATAACAAATCGATATGCATCCCAATCAATAGTAGATTTTAGTTATTTTGTAGTAGTTTTTTTTAGTATTTGTATTTAATTGGATTTTTGAAAAATGGTTATTTAATTTCGTTTTTTTTTTTAATTTTATTGGCAATACCAAACTAGATTGTAATTCAAACAAATCTTACTACATAAGTCGATGCCCTAAATTTGCTTAAAAATTAGTTTTAATTTGATTTTAATTTTTTTCCAATTATTATATCTTAATATTATGCAGAATCAGAAACTTGGATCATGGGAATTATTCATATTGTTTCATATCCATTGAAAACGAGACATTTATGAGATGTTTATTTCCAATTAAACATTGATAATAACAATAATATGTAAATTATCATAATACGGTCTCGAACGGTGCCTCTGGGATACCTGGTGACCTCCCGGAGTATCTAACCTCGCCGGACATCTACTCGTCCCCACTCGTGGTAACAAATATCACAAATTAATAAAGATACAAAAAAAGGAAAATAGGTAATAGATCCGAGAAGGATAACCTTTCGCAGCTCCTAGAGCTGGATCTTGCAAAAAAGCATAAAACAGATGACGAGGAAATGATAAAGGATAATGAGAAAAAAAGAAAAAATAGAGAAAGAGTATGAGGTTAGGGGGAAATTTAAAGCAGAGCTGATTATGAAATACAAACAAATGGTTGATGAATCGTTCTCTTCTGATGTCAGACTAACAAAGAACAGAAGAGAAAGAAAAAGAAAGCATGGAGGGAAAAGAAGAGAGTACAATACAGTCAATCAGGAGAAAGCTTACTGAGATAGGTGATGTCCTTGAAAAATCACAAATAAATGATCCCGAAATTAAAATAAGACTGGGAGAAATCGATTCTCTCATTAGAAAATGTATAGGTCAACTAATCTAAGTAACGACTGAAGTAGCATAAAATTTGCGTGCCGTAGACTAGAATCGGGAAAGAATAAGAAGGTCGACATGACCAAGGCAATACGAGGTTAGTCTACGCGTTCTAATCCGTACGTGTGAGTGATGCAGAACCTTTCCCAAACCAAGAGTTTGTTTCTAGAATAATGCTTAACAGTGAAAAAATACAAAATTTTTTAACAATTCTCTCATATATAGTATAAAAATCTACCTTTACTGGTGAGAAACCAATGGAATGGATGAGCGATTGGTTAAAACTGTACAAAAACATGTGTTATAGCAAAACAGGTAATGTAGAATTGTCAACAATATAATTCGATACCAGTCCATTATTCCAGAAACACGTTGAGTTTTTTGAGCCTTCCCAAAATAACAGATTGTTCACTATAATTACTGAAAAAGAAAAACATTAAGCTGAATCAAAACCATTACACTAAAGAAAAAGTAAAATTTTGTTCCAATTGATGATTCAGGGGTAGTCACCAATCTGCTCAAACAGTTTTTGTGTGCATGTACGGATTGTACTCAATTTTAAAAATGTTACGTTAGAATTTGCCATCGTTTAGAAACCAATCGCGAACGGTCACAAAATTAGACGGACCTCTTTCGAAACTGTTCCAGAAATTCCAATTAAATTGTCAGCTAGAGTCATTTTTAGTTTTGTAGTTTTTAGTATTACGTTTCGGAATGATCTTCGATGAAATTGGAAGAAACTTCTTTTTGTTTTTTAACAAAATTCACAGGAAAAGCAAGGTAGAGGACATAAAGTGCGTCTACTGGTTTAGAATAGAGATTTTTTTATTCAATAGCTCCAAACTAATAATAAATATAGATATGAGGCAAACCTATTTTCGTAAACATTAATTTATTGTTGGGAAAATGTTTTAACAATTATTCTTTGTACTAAAGTGAAAACGAATATTTATTTTTAACACTAATTAATCATTAAAAAAATTCATCTCGTTGCTCCACAGTAGATAATAATAATATTTAGTTTTTCTTTATTTCCAATGGATATGGTAAATTTTCCATTAATTGTATACGTTTCTGAGAAGTAAGCGTCCTGCTTTATGCTATACAAATTGTCCAACTACGAAAATTGTAATTTAAAATGTTTTATTAACCTGAAACCTTTCCTTAGTCCATTCGTTTGAACGTAACTCAGGATAACCTACGAATTAATTTATTATTTATTATACTGAAAAACAGTTGATTTGTTTTATAATTAGAAATAATTTTGCTAATTGTATTCAAATTATATACAAAAATAAATTAGTAAGAATTTTCTGCTACCATTATATTATCAGATTACCACAATATTCTCACTATAATAAAAGTAGAATAAATGAAATTTTTATGTTAATTCACCTTATAGACCTTTATTTACATGAATGAATATATAATTTAATGATGATATGATGTGTAGTGACATTTTTTAGTTGTTACATCAGAATACGATTAAAGTTCGTTGCGACATTTAATTTGTAATTTCGAATTGAAAAAGTTAACGAAACACTTACCTACATTTTTGTGTGGTCAACATTTTAAATATCTAAAACTGAAAGTTTATTAAATGTTTGTGAAATCAATATTTAAATCGCAAGGGCAATACAAGAATAATTTCAGCTAATTTGCCACAAAAACTTCCTTTGATTTGAATAAAATAAAGAGACTAAAATAAATTTAAACTGTAAGAACAAGTCACAAGTAATAGGACCAAAAGACATAGTTTTTGCTAGACCCATTATCTAATATCTAAGAAAACACTGGTCAGGTGTACAATGTCAAAAATTTAGGCTTATTGTAGTACATCAAGCTACCTCAAATTATTGGCCATGAAGGCAAACGGCAGATCACTTGACTCACATGTCTAGTGTGACTGCAGAGATTCGTCCTCTGATGTTGTCTTTCCTCTCATAAAAATTGATTACAGTTACTCGATTGCCAAAAGATTTAATCAAATATTAATGACATTCCTCTTGCTCAAGTTCGTGTTTAAATTCATATTAAACAATATGATGGAGTTTTACGCACAAAATTACACCATAATAAAATTGAATCCTCAAACAGTAGCATAGAGTCGTATATTTAGTCGATCATCTTCAGGGTATGCTTGGGAGCCGAGCTCCAAATGTGCGAGCAATATATTAAAGATGGACGAATCTGGGCCTTGCGGGGTATGTAGCTTTTTGTCTTAAATAGAATAGAATAAAGACTCAGTTAGGATTTTAATAAAAAAACTTGATAAAATACAGAAATAATTTATTTTATAACAATATTGGGCTGTAAAACGATTATTCCCGATAAGTTGACAATCACTCGATTAAACCCTAAAATGGATTCCTTATAGATGATTCGAAATGACTGTTCACAACCTTTGACCCAATATTTTCCAGCTAAAGCTTAGAATAGATGTAGTTCACGATTGAGACCTACAAATGGTTCAGCTTTCTCCAGATAAAATTCTTTTTTCTTATTGTTCATATTAATTTGTAAGAAGCGTTCGTTTTTAGGAAGGTGCCTCTAGTTTCCACAACTTCTTTATATCTAAAGTGGATTTAGTTGAAAACTTTATGCCGTTCAATTTAATTTTAATTGTTTATTATCGTCTGAGTACCATTTATATATATACCTTAATTGAATATATCAGAAAGAGTCTCAAGTCGGGGTCTTTAAGGCTTTTCTATCGATTTTTCTGTTATGTTATTTCACACCAATTGTAACGATGTCCACCTTTTAGGCACTAATAAAACAACATCTATCGTAGCGGTCGTTCTTACAGTGCAAAAATTAATGTGATCAGTCACTTCTTTTGCCATCTTCGACTCCACGATATGACTCCATGTTCACAAATTGCTTTATATTTGAATACTTGGAATCACTTTTTCTTTCTTCTACTTCATCTCGATATGACTTCATCTTCACGAAACAAATTCGATTCTTTTTCTAAACCTCTGAAATAACTTTTTATCTCCTCGAAACGACTCAAACTTGACTGAAATTTTTATTCTCTACTCAATCCTTGGAATAATTCCTCACAAATTACTTATTAGTTTAAGAAGATCTAGCCTCACAGTACAGAATTCTATATCGTAAAATATTAAATAACTAACTGGAAATTAGTTATACTTTAAAATAGAATATAAAAGTTGAAACAATCTAAATTTATTGTCGTGCTCTGTGCACATTTACTGTTAGTGTTGATGACTATAACACCAAAAGTACATGATTTTTTACAATTTTTAATTCAATAAAGGAATTTGGACTGTCACTAAAATATTCACCGCTATCAAAGCAAATGACATTGGTCCCAATAAAAGTCGTGAAATTTCTGGAAACAAATACACAGATTTATCTACAACTTTACTAAGCATAACAGGAAATTTATATTGATAGAAAGACATATAATAATCACCTAAAGACGAACCACCCCTGGAAAATGATAGAACAATAAAAAAAAATAGACGAGACTTGAGTGAATGCGAGTTGAAAAGTATGGGTTGACACAACCATCACAAACAAAGCGCTATAGTAGATTAGGTTGTTTCGGAAGTCGTTTAGGCTTTTTAGACGCTCTGCAACTAGTTTTGTACATGACTTTGCATCTCATTCTTTTGCATCAAAAGTACATAGACACCTAATGAGCAGGATATTCGCAAAATAGATAGTCTGCTGTCTGTATAGCTTCCTCGTAGAATCTTCAGTTTTCCTCTATTACGCCTTTCATCTTAAAATAGTATTCGACGAGGAAGTTCTTCAGACTTGTGGACATCAATATTTTGGATGGTCTTGAGTCTGGAATACTCCTCCAGTGAGCTATCCAGGTGAAAGGTTTATCAGAGCCTCTAAGACTGCAGCAGGACATATTTGCATGTCCCCTGTAATACTTGATTAGATCGAGGACTGAAATTTATGAAAAACTGGCGGTTTTCACGTAGATAGCGTTGAGCTATGAATTGATACCTTCATATTATTGGAGACGTTTCAAAAAGTCAAAAAACAAAAAAGAAAAACATAGTATTAGCGTTTGAATTTAGTTGTTATTATAAATCTACGTAGCTCACTAATTTCGTTTCCTAACAATTAGTTTGTTAGAGTAAGATTTATTTTGATGAAAAGTAACACAATTGAAATTTTTGCTTAGCAAAGATATTATATACATATAGAACTAGAGGATTTTCCAGGATGTATAATAATAGAAATGAACTAAAAAAAACGTGCGTGGAATAATTTAAATTAATTCTGTAAAATTGGTGATATATGTAAATTCTTCGCAGTGTGTGGTACCTAATGAGTGACGACTTCACTATCGATAAATACGACTGTTAATTATAAACAATCTACATATATGTAAATAATATCCTGGATTGGATATTTCCCAAGATAATGTGTGAACCGTTGAGCATAAAAATGTTAATTATAAGGTTACAAGTTATGAATATAATATTGAAAACGACATGCCTAAAAGTGCGTGAATTTAAAATTAATTCAGGAACGAAATAAAATTAAATGTTGCCAATGAAGTTATCGGAATTATTATTATTAAAACCTCACGGCAAAAAACACGCTGTTGGATTATATTCAACAAATTAATCACTTCATAAATCCATTTATAACTAGTTTAATTCATGAAGGGTGCGACAGCATTTCAATTTCTTATATTATATATTTCATTTTAGGAATTTTTGGCTCTAATTTACGATGTTATGTTGTAGTTTATCTTTTGGGTCCTTAAAATTGTTTTATAATTAATTTTTTAAATGACTTTTTACTTGGTATTGCCAATTCAACACTATTTTAACAAAAATCACCCACAACCCGTTGTTGTTTTAAATGACATCATCAGACACTTTTATAAATTCAAAAAATTTGTTACAGTACGACGATGGTATCCATCCGGGGTACATGGACGGCGCGGCGGGGGGCATGTACGAACCACACGTTGCCCATCGACCTAGTTTACCAGGTCTTCATCACTCCCCCCATTTGAATCACGCTATGCACCCTTATCACTCGAACCATGTTAACCCCACGGCGAACCACGTCATGGGTGGAGCCGTACCTGATGTCGGGAAAAGAGACAAGGACGCGATCTACGGGTAAGTAAAATACTAACATTATATTTAATCAATGTTCATTTTATGCGATGAAATTATTTTTCTCAAATTTATTTAGATTGTCTTATTCTGTCGTGGTTTTTTGTCCATTGATTGATTCTCGTGCTACTCAGGTCGCTCTCTACTTGATTTAACCCCTTTGATCTGGATCTACCTTCTAGATCTCATCTTGGCATTGATAAAGTAACTGCTCTACACAGATGCCCTAACTATCTTTTTATTTTTGTTTTTCTCTTTTTAACTATATCTACTTCTTCAAATTTCTCTTTTATTTCGTAACTTATATGTTGCCTCCCTATCTAGTATCGGTCTTATCATTGTTTTTTAAATATTCTTCTGTTTTTCTTTGCTCTTTCAATTGCTAATACTCTTTCTTCCGCCATTACTATCAATCATTATTCCTTGTTATTTGGAACTTCTTTCAATTCATAATTCCCATCAAATACGAATAAGTATTCCGGTACAAGACAAATATTACGTCTAGTATTATCACAAAGGTAGCAGGCAGTAGTCAAACTAAATTTAACGACCAAAATATGTGCTCTCATTTTGAAAAGTCACTACCCTACAAATTTATGATTTCAAAAACTTATTCTTCCCAATTGACTACTCTATCGTCACGTTCTCAAGATCAAGAGTGGTATCAAAATGTTTCCTATCTGGCACATTTTATTTTCGGGAAAATTTTGAAGTGGCATGATCAGGACGTTGAAGCTGGTCTGGCATTGGATCATAGTCATGGTCCCACATTTCAACCCCAGTATCAATTGTAGAAATTACATTCGAACATGCATGAACTTAGACGACAGACACTATTTAGCAGGCTACAACGGGTCCAAATTTATCAATGATAGAACTTGACGCGTTGTGACTAATTTCAGCTATAAAATCCATTTACCATATTCTTTTGATAAACCTAGTAGATATACTGTCTTGTATTTGGAAAATAGTATGCTCTGCAGATAAAAAAAAACAAATCAACTTTCAATAAATACCCAACAGCGGTATATCCACTTCAACAAAAGTATGAATGGATTGTCTATCAAACATCGTAGTTGCTGCATTCATAAACTTTCCAATATATTTACGACGTGCCATTTTGTAGATAATTTACGGGTCAGAGCAATCGCCGCTTGCCGCACTCACTTGTTTGCGAGCGATAATTTTTTATTAGCTTGCGCACTCGCGCCGTACATATGGTACCCAGTTAATAATCTTTCGAAAAATTTTACGATACAAAAGGTCGAGTGTCATCTAGAGAAAATGAGCTTTTTGTTAATGATTTCTCATTTAATAATAAGATAAAACCCATTCACTTGTATGAGTCTTACAACTATAAACGCGATAAATAGTTATGTAGATTAACTAAAAAAATCGTTAAGAACTTCGTTCTTCCCTACTCTTTTCGTTATTCCTTGTTATAACTTGTCTATTTCTTGAATTTTGTCATTTTTCTATTATTCCTATATTCTACAACAAATTGTGAATAATTCCATAATATTCGTTTCTTTAGGCTTCGCTCTTTTGAAGATAAATCGTAGCGAAAATAATAGCATCGTTAAATCTCAAATCAATATTTGCAGCCAGCTCTTTCGAAAGAGTTGTAGTTTCTGACAAGCTTAGTCATAAATACGCGCAATAATCTGAAATTCAGTTCGAAAAATAGAAAGTATCTACTTCTATATGAAATATTATCACTATCTAATGGTTGATGATAACTTATGATGATAACTAAAGTACTATTTTTAGTTGGAATGACCCAGATAATCTGGATGACTGTTTTGTTCGTGTTTCAGTCCGATGTCTGCGTTGGGTAAAATAAATCATTGTTTTTTTGACTGATTAAAAAGTTCACCAGGTGAAGGAAACCACAGACAACCTTCAACACTGACTAAAATTTGGGGTTTGGGATTTGGGCTCTACATAATGGCGATGGCAAGTTTTTCTTTGGGTCTAGAGGACAGGGACTCACCCAAAGGGTCAGAAGGGAGTGTTTCGCTGAAGTATTCCACGATAACATAGCACGTAACGGGCTTTTAAATCGTGGACATGGCTGTGTATTGGAGTTATATCTATATTGACATGAATAGGCTTGTTACTACAGAATAGGTACTTATATGGGAAGTATCTGAGAATTGAAGTGTTATGTACATATTGAATCGACAAGTAAAATCATCATCATTATCTCAAGATTTTACTTAATGACTAAAAGCTTTATTAGTATCAAATTTATTCAATCGTTTAGCACAATTCCATTGTAAGATATTTAATAATTAAGTTGTACTGGAAAGATCTGTAAACACATACAAAAGAATGTCGATCTAACAAGTCAGATTCCTTTTTCAATTGCGGTATTAAAAATATTTTTATTCGAAACAAAAAGCTAGTATGTAATATATTGCATATGACTTTATTAGAAGTCATTAGTCATATTTGAATTATTTATGTAATTCATTTAATATAGAGGTAATTTTTTTGGAGTTTTGTTTATATTTCACAATAATCTTTGCCGCTAATTAGTATAACTAAAATGCGGCTCTTAACATTAAACAAACTATGTACGCTGATTTGTGATATGTTGAGAAATTATTATTATTAATTATGTAAAATTCACTACATTTAATTTCTTCGTTCGTTATCGATATACATAATTTGCAGCATTCCTATCAAACTTTATATGTGAGAAACATCACGGTCAATGTATTTAAGAATGTAAGTAGATAAATCGAATAAGTGTTTAATTCGTATTATTTGTTGAACGTTGTGACATGATTTAAAAACATATTGAATCTCGTCTGGAGGTCTGAGAAATTTTAAAAATATAACGAAAAAAGAAAATACACCAACTGGAAGTGACCCAAAAGGACCCATGTGCCGCTAAATAAGGCCTCATCTGTGGTTCAGATATTAATTTACTCACAAAAAGCCGAACACCCAGACCAAATTCCCCAAATGGATAACAGGGCTTATGTTTTTGTTCAAATGGGACGTCACTACACAGTGGCGGAGCATTTCCGTTGAAATTACTACATTATTCAATTTAGTGATGCAATGATTTAATTGATATTAGGCTTAATTTCATTTACTCGACTCATTCATAAAATTTTCCTTAAGCTTGGTAAGCAAATATAGTTAAAAACTATTCAAAACAACAACTTGGGTGGTTTAGGCACCTATATATAATTGATATTGATAGACCTGCTGATAAGGAGTAGCAAGTAGCTAAGAAGACGGTCGAAGAAATAAATAATAAATAAAATCTATCACATTCTACAGGCAAATAGCATGGAGAGTTGCTAAAAAATTAAATCATTTATTTTGAATTATCCTTTTATCAATTTATCCACATTTGTTTACTAAAATGTTCATTACCAAACTTCTTCTATTTCAGTAAATTATTCAACTATGTAATGAGTTTATTGTTGATTTGTTTGTCTTTTTCTATAAAAGAGTGGGTACAAAAAATCATTCCTACTGTTTGTTGTAAGTTGATTATTTGTATTATACACTATGAAACAATTTTAACTACAATAAAATTACAAACATTTTATATAACTGAATCAACATCCAGTCGTTTCGGTTTCCTAATTTTTGTTTTTAAATGTTGCATTAAATTACGAAATACTCAATCTGGCGTTTATCGGAGTTTGTTTAAAATTATCTTATTTAATTCCTTATATGTAGTTACTTCCCAACCTTCAGAATACACATTTTGTTTCATATTGGTCTTTGCATAATGAGTAGTTACCATTTCTGGCCAAAACACAAAAGTTCCTTCAGGAATTGCCTCAATCTACACAATTTTTTCATATATTTTGGCGGTTACAGAATTTCCAAAAGAAATTGGTATGCCGAAGAACGACCACGAGAAGATATCGCCAACACTTTCGAGTTAAACTTTTTTGTTTTTGAAATATACATCTGAATATTTAATTTGTCGCCTTTTTGATATGACTCTTCGTCGATAATGATTTACTAACATTTAACGTGCGAAAACTCGTTGAGACTTGGACTTTTGTTTTAATTTTTATTTGTTCTCAAAATATTTGTATGCCGATTTTTGAACCACATTCCGTTCCTTTAGAATGTTGCTTATAGATTTTGAATTTTCTACCCAATTTTCCCACACCGACTCCCAGTTTTCCGTGAGCCGCTTCAACCAGAGCTTCTCTCTTCTGTGGCAGTTTTTTAACTTTTCTTTCTGCTACTGACATTTTTTTAATCAAAATACCTGTCTCAACACGCCGACAGATATCGTAAATCGTTTGTGTGGCTATTCCCATTTTTACAAAATGATTAACTGTAAACGATTTCTTTAACTAGCGATTTTGTTCATAAAATAATTATCAATATCGTTCTCAATATAGAAATCTCATAAAATAAAAATTTATGGATATTTACGGGATATTTGAAATAGACTTTTGTAGTATCTTTTCAAAAATACTGACTTTTCGAAATATATATACCTACTTAGTGAATAGATTCAATCCGGAATTTACCCTTTCTTATGCATCTTCACTAATTGCTTTGTGTCGTATTTTACTTGAAGGATTTTCCTCTTATTACCGATTATTGTCATTTATTCTTTCCTCTATGTGACAGTCAGTTTATGAATACATTTTGTAAGCTAAGCCACCACGTACATACTCGAATGAACAATGGTCGCGATATAACTGGCTATTAAGATAATTTTTATACTTTATTGGTTTGTAAACACCACATTTACTGACCTATTATTCACATTTTCAAAACATATTAAATCTGTTTGACACATTCAATTAGAAATTTGATTTAATGCTTACATTATTTCCTCAAGTTTTGACTATAATGCTTTTGTAATGTTTATGTTATGTTTTTGTAATCAACACGACCAAAACGTGATCGCTGCCATTCATTCGTTTTATGGAGTTTCAGTACGGATTTATCAATTATAGTACTTGTTACTACAGCTAATTTTTGTTGTTCAAATCACGGTTTTATTATTTTTTTTTCTTTAAGTCAACATGGTCCACTGTGGGTGGGACGACCTACATGAAGTTATCATCGTTTTTATTATTTTTATGATACTCATTCAAAAGTAAACGTGATTAGTCGATGTTGAAATATGTCTGTTTATGATCGAAATAATTAGAATATGTAGTTTCTAATAAAATGAAATATATGGAAGCGAAATAAATAATTTCAATACGAAATTGTAAAAAATTAATAAATATTATTTTCTCATATCATAAGACATAAGATACGTTCCAAAATAACCAATAGATTTATAAATGAAAGATCTAAAAAAAGCATTCTGCATTCACAGAATAATTCTCGTCATAGTACAAACATAATTACTGTCCAAGGAATCATTTTCAATCCAAATTAAAATATAAGGTATTATTTAAATATAATTTACTAATTATGCAATTACTTATAACTTAATTGCGTGTCCTAAATAAAAATTATCAGTCTGCTTCCTTCTTGACGCCCGCCGAAGCATCTAGCCGAAGTATCCTACAATGTTAGTTGTACAATCTTGTGCACGAAAATTTTTGCACGTTTGACAGTTACACTTGAAAGAACTTGATTGTATGCTATTGTCTCAAATATGTTTGAGTACTTAAAAACTTGCAATAAATAGAAATAGAACCAAAGTAAGAGATAAATATATGTTCATCAAAAATAGGAATGGATTGTGCCGATATGAAACAAGCGAAAAAATCCTAAAAAAGGAATTAACTAAACAGGAACAAAATGAATTTGGAATAAACCGACTATTAGAGAAAAGGACGAAATCTCGATTAGTTTACATTATTTTATCAATAAAAAGGGAGTTTGTTAAATAACTTACAGTCCAATTTGACATTTAGTTTTTTATAGATAAAAGATAGATTGAATAACAAATGTGGAAATTAAAGAAGATTTTGAAGTCCAACCATATTAGCATAATATGGTGTATGTCAAACAATATTGTTCTGTTTATGATGATAATTTTTTCACAGTGATAATTACGTTAAAACCAAGTAATTAGCAGGAAATAAGAACAAAAATATCGTAAATAAAAGAAGAAAAATTATAAAAGAGTTAACATCAGAGTACCAAAAACTTAATACTTTCTCACCAATGCGATTATAGTCATAGTGCTAATCTAACATAACCTAACCTAATCTAAACTAACCTAACCTAACCTAACCTAACCTAACCTAACCATTCTTGAATTAAACTTGCTCATTTTGGAAAATCTTAGATGTTGCTAATGGTTTGTCGTTTTGTCTTCATGATAATAATTATTAAAAAGTTTGTATGTTTGCCCATCTCTAGGACTCACGGCAGATTAAATATTCTTGTGCGCTCGTCGAAAGACCTTTCACATTCGATACAGATAGTGTGCGCTCGATGCACGTGCACTCCTCGCACTCCACCAAAATAATTTGTTGATTTTGAAATCGTATTTTAGAAGAAAAATTGATGTGTGAGTGAGAAGAAGAAAATTAGTAGAGAAAGACAATAATACAATTGAAATTTGAATGAAGTACAATTCGGAAAAAGTTAGCAAAAGAAGAATTGAGCACTAACCCACCTTCAATTTAGAAGAATTAAGAACAATAGTTAAAAAAAATAGAATTAGAAATACAATGTAAAATATGAAAAATGGAACATTTGGAATGGAATTAGGGACGTAAAAATAATAGAGAATAAACAAAAAGTACGATAACAGCAAATATGAGATAAGACGATAGGAATATAAAATTTGTGAAAAAACAGACATTGTTGAAATTTTTAGTAGTTTGTTTATAATAGGGAAGAAATAGTGATGGAGTCAAAACTTTCCAAATATGCAGATTTTCATTTTCTCCAAATTGAAACCTCTCAAAAATCACTATTCTCAGAACTTAATATGAAAAAAATACAATGAGGAATAAATATAAAAGATACTCGTGCTGGTGTCATAAATTTAACGACATTCTTAATTTTATATTCTTTTTATTACCAGCCAACAAGCATATTCGTAAACGAAATCCATTTCCGAAATTGTTACAAAATATGCCCTACTTTTAAATTTAGATCGTTTCGACCAAACCAGAATATTAGAATGAAATATTACTAAGTTATAATGAAAGGAAAACTGAATCAATTATGCCCTCTTATCTGTCGTAAACTTTATGGACTATCATCTTGATTTTTATTCAGCTTTTATTGCCTCAATATCAAACTTAGTCATACCAAAAGTGTTTAATACTTCATAAAAATGATAATATTGCGGCAGTAAGTGAATAAATTTGATATTTGCATAGTATTTTCGATTTTTTAAGTGGTCTTTTCAAAATATATGTTAAATCTTAACAGTATTGGGCCTAATATCATTAATACGAAAATTTTGGTTATAAATATTGGAAAACGTCATATTTATATATAGAGTAAATTGAAACTTCATTTAACTTTGCACGAATGCAATTTATAAACAAAACACATGTGAAAAAATGGAAAATATTCAACGTTTGTGTTGACACGAATATAAATAGAAATTTCTTTTTTGCTTGTCGAGTTATTTCAGTAAAAACGTCATTCGAGATTGTTTAAATAAAAATATTGAACCTAACTGTCGATCATATTTACAACAATAATATATTGATGGAAAAATTGATAACAACATAGTTATATATTAATTGATGAAACCTTTTCGGAGCTGGTTCGCCTCTTGGAATCTATTATCTTGAATGTACGTTTCAGAAGTGTTTCATATACAGCTACGATTCCATGCATCGACTAATTTTGTTAAAACTGCATCAATAAGGCATCAGAAATGTTTATTTGAAAGCACTTTTGGTCCTAAGTATCCTCAATGCGCGGATAGTTTACACCTGCATCATTATTAGTTTATTATATAGTAAATGGATTCTTGGGAATCATTTTTGAAGGAAAACTATTTATATCTATAAAAGCACTATTAGATCGCATAAAAACAGAAATAATAATGAATATAAATAGTAATATGTGCGTTCCCAACAACATTCAAAGATAGAGTATACAACCTGATCCACATTTATTTATAGAGCCCGACAGTTTTCTTTGTTTTATTCCTAACTACCTATATAACAAAAAAATGTCTCGTAATTCATTTCAAACAGGCACACTATCTACACTGATTCACTCAGCAGCAAACGATCAATTCAACAGATATATGCGAGCTATTTTATAGCACAGCAAAAACAACAATTGTTTTACCAACTGTCTACGCTAGGAGTAAACGGATACAGGCTAGAGCTATAATTCATACATTAAAATATCAAAACTCATCTTCGGCTGAAGTCTAATTAAGCATGGATATACAATGTTCAAAGAATACCATCGCAAATGTAGCAAGAGTCTTAAACAGTGAAAATGTGTAGCGAATGTTTGAAGAGAAACAAAATAATATCAATCAATAATCAAATGTAAAGTGCTAATAACCCTTAGCGATTGAAGCACACAAAAAAAATATGCATCTTTCCTCTCTATGCTTAATCCGAAGGTAGCCAGTACATTTTGGAAAACGATGATAGCGCTGGTTATAGCAGTTTTTGACCATCCTCAACAATCATAGTCAGTCAAGGAGATTAGAATCAAATTCTTAACATTGCCATGATTGTGGTAGTGCCTCTGTATACAGTGTTTAACTCCTCTTTCAAAAACAAATATTTAATGACAATTCGTTACTCAATTTTTTCTATTTTTAGAAACATTTTCAACCAGTCTCAGTTATACGATTGTCAGACAGAAACTAAATATTCAATATGACTGATATTCTAAAATATATTTCCTATTTTGTTTATATCGGAATTTACTTAGTTTCCCGATAACTCTCGTATAATCTGCGTAGAATAAACCACGGTCTTACGAAACGTTATGGAATATTCTGTATACATTAATTATGTAAATGATAATTTAATATTTTAAATACATGAATAAATTCAATTATTAGGAAAATAAAATAATAATAAATTAAAACCGAATGAAGACCTTTTTTTCTAAATTTGATTAATACTACAAAAAAAATTAATATTCTAAATACCATTAGAGTAGTTTTGAGATTTATGATCTTTTGTTTTTTAATATTTTTTTATATGAGTCTCATAACATAATTCTTTAGTTAATTTTCTAACCGTTAGATAACTCAATTTTCACTTAAGCGCTAAATAATTCACTGTATAATAACGCAAAGCGCATTATAAAGAATGATCAATCTGTCGATAAGGAGTCATTAAAAAACATTATATTATAAAAACGTGATATGCATTTGGTAGTAACAACTACAAGCCGAAGACTTACAACCTACCAAGTTATTAATAATCATGAATATATTAAATAATTAATCGTCATTTTCCTATGTTGTTAATTAAAATTGCAGTGTCACAGTGAAGTTTAATTCATTCAAATTGACATCCTTGTTATAACAGCAACTTTAGAATATTTAAAAATCGTGTCCTTTCATCAACAATCACGTGTATATAAAAGTGAAGCTGATTTTTGTTTTACAAAAAGACTGGAAAGTAATCATCTTAATCAACAACCTATTGCCGATTTTTGAGAAAAATCGAGATGGTATTTGGGATAAAATTTCAAATTTTTAGCCACAAGACAGTTTTATAGCAATCGGTATAAAAGAAAATATAGATGGTGCGAAATTGGGTTTTAACGATTTCCTCATTTCTGATTGATTCAGTCAATCCAATCGTTCATAATAGAGATATCTTCAATAAAAGTGATTAGGCTTTAGCACTTCAATATGAACAATTCCATGCGCTTAAAGTGTCTTTCTGGATGTAAAAACCTTGCTACTTTGTAGTGAATCATTAAATTTATCAAAAGTCGCTTCCTTTTCGTTTTGAATTATCATATAGGACCCATTTTTCGTCACCAGTTATCAAGCTTTCGAAAAACCAATTCTGTGTGGTGCCTTTAAACAATATGTTACATGGGATGGATCTATTTTTTTTTTTTATTTCTAGACAAATTATGAAGGATCAATATAATTGCTCTGCTTTTTTTTCAAACTACTGGATAGTCGACCAGTTGATTAAAGACGCTGGAGCGTTCCTCGTTTTTCCGGCAAGGATTTGCTTCAACTTCTGCTGGTATTTGGTTGTGCATTTCAACCCAAATTTCAAACAAGTTGTGAGAAACGACATTAGTTTCATGTCCCCTTAATTTATTTAAGCCTTAAGCAAACTAGACGTGAATTTTTAAGGTAAATAAACATGTACCATTTCGGAGATTGGCTACCATCATAGCCATCTTGTATTTGTAAATCCTTTTGTTAATCCTTTTGAACGTTCCTATTCCAACATATTTGTATACTTCCTATAGATCTCTTTCCTATAACTTTTGCCTGTATTATAGGCTGTGTAGGATCTTCTGTATTTGTACGTCGCGATGTTTTAATGTTCTTAAAATCATTGTGCTTTTTATAGCGCCGATTCGTACCTCAGATCTTCTGCTAGTGTTTTCTGCATGTCTAAATTACTCTTCATTTTCACCTATTTCTATCTCATTTATTAATTATTGGTGTTTATATTTTAATTGTTCGTGTATAATTCTATGTGAATTCATTTTTCCTTATATTTAACTCAAATATTTCAATGTTACTTTGATATTTTTATCACTTTGTACGGCACTGTCTTGGTTACCAAAACACTAAATAATTTTTAACAGGCCCCACTTAGACACATTTTTTTATTTCTCTTAAATTCCTCTTTAAACAGAAACATATGACTACCAAGTTTTGTGTTTGTGTCGTTTTTTTTTTAAATGAACGTTAATAAACTAAACTCTGTGGACATTTGAAATAAATGCCAATTACTCACACCTTAAAACAAATATTATTTGTTTAAATATTGAAGTTGCGTGCAGGTAACCCAACGATCGCATGTTTTAGGATTTTTTACCTGAAGCAATAGTGATACAAGATTATGATTCGGTTGTAGGCAATAGTGTGTTTGTATGCCTACCGACAGTTAATATTCATTCATTCATATCATGTATTCGTTCGTAATCGACCAGCACTTACATACATATTTTTTTAATTATTAATCAAATTTTATCTAATAAATAGACTATCGTTGGGAATATTAGTTTGGGAAACCATCTGGGAGTAATCATAGAAAATGTGAAGAGAAAACAACGTTGACAGGGCCTGCGAATATTTCTACACTGAAAATGCCGTCTCTACTAGTGTACTAAATGCTCATTTTGGTCTAAAAATGACTTAAAATAAGCCTATCAAACATTTTAGAGTATCAAAAATAACAGTGACTTGAATTTACTAATAAGTCAGCTAATATTTAAGGAAATATACATCGAAGAAGTCATTATAACTACATATTATATCATTTATATACCTAAATAAAATTCTACAAAGTTCTAGAACAAAAAGAGACACAACAAATAAATAAATAGATTTCCCTTGGAAGTATTTGTTAAAAAATCGCCTGCTATAATAAAAAGGCGCACGAAAACGCCGAATTTTAAAATTCCATTGTAGCAGGACAGGTTTGGCTTAAGGACCCATTTCGCAAGCCTGTACATAACAATAAGAAATATAGAACAGCAGCTAGCGGTTAAACCTAACAAATTTTGGTCCTATCTTCAATACCAATAGAAAAACTACTAGCACACCTAATAGAACGTTCTATAATGAATGTTTTTGCAGATTATTTTCAATCGGGATATATTAACTTTTCAAATATAAATTCATCTGCATTTCTACTACGAGACTGCGTCTCACGTCTTGCAAAACCATTGTGTTATTCACTGGATCTCGCGTTACAATCTGGTACACTTCCTGTGATATGAAAAACTTTGAAAAACTATGAAAAAATAAACATAAATTCTCCCTCTTCTTCAAATTTCCCCAGTAAATTATTAAGCTTTTGCAATTTAAGTAAATTTAGAAGCTAAAAAAAATTAAGTTTCATATCTATACTTTCCGAAAAAGTGTTTTTAGTATGCTTATCACCAACGCTTCGGTAAATTGCAATCTCAATGTGATTTTTTTGTTTCAGACATCCGTTATTTCCTTTATTGGCTTTAATTTTCGAAAAATGTGAATTAGCAACATGTACGCCTAGAGAACCTGGTGTTGCGGGGGGTGACGTGTGCTCCTCTGAATCGTTTAATGAAGATATAGCTGTTTTTTCTAAACAGGTAAGTCATCTTTTATATGAAATTTATTGTAATGATTTAGATTTATATTGTTATACATCATAAATTGGGGAATATTTTACTTTAAATTAATGCTACAATTGTCTTTGCAAGAAGTAGTTCCGAGTTTGTCCAATGTAACTGAATTTAATCATCAGACGTACCTAATACTTCTAGCTTGTATTATCCAAGTCAAAAAATATTTTTTTTTAATGTAAATATTTTCTAAAGTTCGAATGATCAACAAAAGGCTTTTTAATATATTTTAAATAATCTCGTTAGACTTATGACGATTATAAATTTTTCCTTCGAGCTGATTAAACCGAAACGAAATTCATTTATATTCACTAAAATTATTCAAAAATAACTATTATTATGTTATAGAACAACTTATTATACTTGTTTTCCTATATATCAACAACTTCGTTTATTTATTTAAAACATTTATAATAGAAATTCTTCCAAGGGCTGTAGACATCAGACATTTAGTTGTAAACAAACTTCAGTTGCTTCTTCTAACATAAACCGTTCCAACACTCGAAACGTTATCTCCCAGTTTTAGAGTAGGATAGGCACACATTCTAAAGATGTTTTACATGTGTTTTTGTACGATAAGGTAATCAAACTGATAAGCTGTTGGATATCAAAAATAAATAATATATAATAAAACATACTGCCTACTCTCTGATACTTACATAATATACCTGTACAGTTTTTTTAAACATTCACCTATGATTTACTTTACGTTACGAGCATTAACAATGACAACTGTTTAGCTGCTGTAAGCAAATCCAGGATAACAATAAAAAAAAGATAAACAAATATTTCATGCTCATACTCTTGAATAAAACACTTTATATTCGATAATAAGAATATATAATGAAATAAAATAAAAAATTAGTATGCTTTGTCAAGCTCACAAGTTTAATTAATATGTGAAATTATAAAGAATAATAAGGGAGAAAAAAAAAGAATAAAGCACTTGATAAGCCCACCAAACCGATACAAGATAAATATACCGAATAAGTGGGAATAGTTACTCAATGACAAATATGTATATAAGAATAAAATAAAGACAAGGAAAATTTTAAAATAATTGAGAGTAAACCGTGAAAATGTAGTAATGAAAAAAAAATAATGAGAATTAAATTAGAAGAAGTAGTTTAACACAATATAGAAGATTTTTCAGTTCAATCAAAGTTTTAGTATTTTTTAAATTAATACTACTATCATTTTAGTAGGGTTTTCAAGTTAATTTCACCCACTCGCCAATTTTGTTACTATAAGACATAGGTGGGGAACCTTTTTACCATTAGAGGCCACATTTAAATTAGGCAGCAATAAGAGAGGCCGCATAAGCTGATTGACCTAAGAAAGTGACTTTTATGAAATTATTACAGTTTTTCTATAGATTTAACATTTTATTGGATTATATAGAAAAAATAAAATACAATACTACAAAATTTTAAATAATAATAATACACAAAAATAATAAATATACAAATGAAATAAAATAAAAATATTATAGAAGAATACAATAAAAAATATTTTTTTTTTCACTAAGTTACTTATTGGTGACTTATTTGGCTTTGTTTTTTGTTTGACAGTAATTGTATATTTGGATCAAGCTTCGTAACACACAGCTTTAATTGATCCTCTAAATGTGCATCTGTAATTTGCTTTCTTAAATTTGTTTTTATTTTTGACATGAGAGAAAATGTTGTCGCGCAACAGTAGGTACTTCCGAAGCAGGAGCGAGCATGTTCTCGAAGGCATGGATATTCAACAGCATTTTTTCAGATTTCTATGGGATCCTTTTTAGCGTTAAAAAGGGATTTGATGATACTATCTTCCCCTAAATCAATGAGGAGCCTCGGATATATCTATTGAATGTGATTCAAATGCCAGTTTCATAGCAGGATTGTGCTCGTCAAAATCAAAAAATCTATTAGCAACTTGGGGGCGCTGAAAATTGTGTCCAAGTCTGAAACGGATGGTCTGTGGGCCAGAGCCTCGCTCATGTGTGCTAGGATCCGTTTCAGACTAATATTCTGACGTCATGTTACAATATGACTGTATTTGGCGGGATTTTTCGCGCAACTGTCATGGCGTTGATGTACAATAATTGTTTGAAACGAACTCTACCATTTTGTACTAGGTGGCAAAGGGCCGCACAAGAACCTCGCGGAGGCCGCAGGTTCTCCACCTATGCTATAAGATATACAATCAAATGTTTATAACAAACAAATAATTCAGAAACTGGACTGCGCTTGCTTCAAAAGTGAATATCAGACTATTCTGAAGAGATCCAACTAACGAATTATAAATTGCTTCTCAGTTATTAAAAATGTCGACCAAAAAGTCTTTTGGCGCAACTTTTTTTTATGAAAAGATGCAATTCAATATTCGCCGCGACCTTAGCGAGAAATATGGTCTGTTTTTCTTTAAGAAAGAGCTACGCCACGTTTTAGAGTTGCTAAAGAATCAGAGGGAAAAGTGGAAATTATATATTTTTCTTTAATTTCATTATTCTAAACCTATGATTTTATATTTAATTTTCAATAAACAATATTTTTGATATTCCGATCTAATTTCGGTATCAATATAAAAATAGATTAGAAACATAGAATAGATTACATATCACATGAATAATGAAAAAAAAAATATTTTTAATGTAGCAAAGATTGTCAATATTAATTAATAGTCAAATTTCAAATCTAATATAATAACTGTGATGCTATTTATATAAGACATACATCCAAATATTTAGAAAATAGATTGAAACATTACGAATATGATAAAAAAAATAAAACTTCTTGAACTAATCTTACATAGCAAGAACATTTGATTATAAAAGTTCGAACGAGATTTAAATACAACAGAAAAAAAAGAGTCTCATATACATGAAAAAAAGAAATATATCAATAATAAAAACACAATTTAAAAAAAATTAACCATTTCTTGTATAAATTTTGATGTAACTATAATTTTTTCAAATTAATTTTTTTTTCTGTAAAAAATTTGTCATGTGACAATTGAGGATAAGAAGCTTTAGTTTTCTAATGTTATTTTGAATAAATTTAGTTAAAGATGGGTCAATTTATAGTTTGCAACCCGCTATATTCACTAAGTCCATTTCAGTTTTCTATGAGCTCAAGAGCAGATGAAATCTAGTAACGCAGCCCTTTGAATTTTTCCAAAATGAACTATAATGTTTGTTGCAAAACGATGTTCTTTGTCTTTGCTCCTTGACTAAATCATCAAATATTGTTACGGGGGAGTATTGTTTTTCAAGTTTTGGCAAGAGCCATTAATCGCTGAGGGCAAAATTTGAACATAATTTCATATGCTTAACTAAGCAGTTTTCTGTAGTAGCGACAATGATATTTCTAATTATTACTTTGCATTTTAGTCTCTTTATCATGGTGATGTACTTTGCTTGTCCATACTGTAATAAAAGTCGACTGCAAATATATTTTCGAGTATGTTTGTGCGTGGAGAAAATACTATAATCAACTATTATTCTAATAGTTACACGAGGAAATTGCAACACGAAGTCGTGGATTTAACGTTTTCAATTTTAGTTCAAGTTGTGCACCTGCATATTCGTCTGTACACGACATTTAACATCACGATACTACATTTCAAAGTCTAAGTATCCACTAAATCGACACAATTCAATTTGATACTGAAAGATAATACTCTCAAATTGTACTTCTTCTACTGTAAGCACGCTGTAACAGGTTAAATCTTGTCGGTTACTTCACATGGTAGGTTACAATCTGATAATGAGGATTTGTAAATGGATCAAGTATTCCTCTTCAGGTATAAACATTATTTCACGCTTATTCCAATTGTGTTCGAGTAGCTTCAGTGAAATTTCGATTCTTTTGATTGGTATAACCTCGTCTGAACTTTAGATGATGTCACCAGATTTTCATTAGCTTATCATTAGTCTATTATTTGCAGAGATAAAAATGGTGGTTAATCTGTTTCTTGTTTCTAATTATCCATTCCTTCTTCTTTCTGAACCTTATGAATCACTGATCATATTATCATATAAATAGTTTTCTCATTTCAAATCTAGATATATTTTTCTAATTTGAATAAATTATTTGACAAATTTCACACGCCTTTCTACATAATCCTAAATAATGTATGCCTCCTATCAATAATTGTATTAATGAATATGCGCATTCGTTTAATTCAATGTTGTATAATTTTTTTCGAGTTGAAAATTAAGTGGATAAGAAAGCATTAGTGCAAATTAATTTGTAAGAATTTAATTATGTCCGGTGTGGCTTTATATTTGTAGCCTTTGATGCATCGCAACGTCAGATAATGCGTATGAACCATCAACTTACAGTGTCCATTTGGTTGTAGGTATATATAACAGATTTGATGTAAAAAAATTATCTTCGTAATTTGAATTTTTATACTTTAGTTGTATATAATTGATACAAATCATCAGTATTTAGTAACTTATTAAGTAAAGTGGCATGTTTAATAAAATTAAAATATAACCTAGAATGTAGCGCTGTTTTCTAAGTATACTTTAATGACAAGTATTTAATTAAACGTAATTACATTTAATGGAACTAATGTGGTACTAATCATAGAATTCTATCAGTAAACGTCAACTAGTTATCGAATGGAAGTATACACAGTGTTTAACATGAAATGAAAGGTTTCAATTAGAAGCAAACCGCGATGAGAAGAAAATAATAATACTTATATCTAAATTCATATACAATCGTTTACCATATATCTATTTTTTTTTTATTAGACCACTCTATATATGACAACTTCCAAGTTGTATTGAATTAAAAGTATTGTTGAAAATAGAGTTTAGAAAATCGAAAATTGGGAAATGTGAAACAGAATCAATATTTAACTGGGGGACGCCGATTATGTTTCATTATTTTTCTTGTGTTGGTATAATATACTTTCCACGAAAAAAGTCTGAAAATCATCACCACTTCGGTCTTGATGTTGATTTTAAGTTGATTTTATTAGAGTTGTTGAACAAAATCAACTAAACCTCAATAAAACATCAAATAAAGTATGTAAAGAGGGAAATTGGACCCTGGTTGAGTCGTAAGCTCATCAAATGAGCCATTTTGCCTAAGTCCTATAAAGGACAATTTATAGTTTGAAGTACTAATTATGGAGACCTACTTCGAGTGATAAGTGAAGGAATATAACGTCTTAATTTCAATGTGTTCTCCCGCTTATTTTTCTGAATGTCTTCTAGAAGACTCCGGAGTGCAGTTGAACAATATGTGAAGTGGAGTCTCGTATTTTGGATATTACATCTTGAGGTCCAACAATCAACCTAGTATCTTAGATGGCTTTATGAAAAGGAGTTTTGATATGTTCCTGCCACCTGTTCAGAAAACCATCTCCCACTCTTAGCCTATTAAACTTTTGATAAAACAATCGGGTTTTAGAATTGGGAAGCTCGTTAGGGTATATATGCCGGAGTTTTTCACTAACCCGTCTGCTCTTTCATTTTTCCAAACAACAGAATATCCAAAAATTCCCTCAAGCTAAAGTTTTGTCCAACCTTAAAGGTGATTAGCACCGTCTAAAGTTACACTGCCTGATGCGCGTTTCGATAACCAACTTATAGGAAAGGTAAACATAAACTTGGTTATCGAAACGCGCGTCAGACAGTGTAATCGTGAGTGTTGGTGTAGTGGTGGTGTAAACAGTGTGTTCAGTAGAATATCGCCAACGGTTTCAGAAATTCTAACTTAGTAAAAGAATAAAACTATTCAGAAGATCATAAAACAGAATTAGTAGATAATGTGGTGTGAAATAAATTGTATCTAATGGATTTGTTTCATTTTCTATCTCGATACTTCAATGAAGTTTTTAATGATTACAAATTTTTCATAAAAAAGTATCAAAAATCGTTTCCAACGGTGTTAAGCCCGCATCATGAATTGTCGTAAAGTCCAAAACATTATTTGGTAAGGCTTCTTCTTGTAGCCAAATTATTTGTTGCTCGCAAAATTGAGCTAACTCAGACAGGCCCTTTTTGAAAACGTTAATACACTTTATGTCTTCGATTTGTGTTTCACCATATCTTTTTTGTGATAACTGTGATAACTCTACTGGGGAAAACGATTGTTTTTTCAATATAAAATTTATGGAATTTTTCTCCAATATTTGCAGTACATGTAGAAATAATTCAAAGCATTTTCATTTTTGAACTCATGTGTTGGTAGGAAACTATAAATCCTTGAATAACTTATAACAAGTTCATGTGGTGGTCCTTTAACCAATTTTAGTGGCTTTCTAAAACAAGTTTTCTAAAGTTGATATTTTTTATTCAAATAAACGTTTAATAATGGTGATATCAGTTTAAATAAAGCACTCCCTATTTCGAGTTTTGACTTTCTTTCTTTAAAACGATATGGTGGCCGTTTTTTAAAACTTTTCAAAATTCACACGCGGTTTTAAATGTACTCGACTAGGAGGTCCAATATTTGGGTAAAACTTTACATATTCTTCATAATTTTCGGCCAAAATAAGAGAGCTAATAAAAATAGACAAATATATTGAGTGAATAATAAAAATTGCATTTAATACGATGTCCACTTTGGTTTTGTTAACTTTTTCGTATCTTCTTTCATTATTTTACGTCACTTTGTATATTATCGATAAAATTAAATCATCGCTAGTGGTGTGAGAGTAATAATAAAATTTTGAAAATATTGTAATTGAAATAAACAAAAATTGGAGATTTATATCCTTCCCAATATTTTGACAATGTATCTTAAACTCAGTTAAGTGTTAAAAGAAACTACCTTCTGAAATGAAAAATGACATTTTCTATAGTATCCATTATCAGAGTCGAGAAAAAAAGCCGTCGATAAAAGCCTTCTAGATAATACCACCCGAATCAGATACATAAAATACAATAGTGAATACGGTGTAATTTGGTCCCATTCACTGGAAATAGTGACAGATGTAAAAAATTGGTCTTTTGAAGTTCAGGTGACTTTCAGTCATTGTGATGTAGATGATCTCGGAATTGTCAGTCAGTTTGAACATTTAAAATCATAAGTGATGCGTGAAGTTAGCAACACATTTATCGGGGATGAGAGAGAAAGAGAAACGAGTAAGGGATAGTCACCCAAGCACGTTGGATCTGTTAAAATTGTACTTTGTGAAAGCTTTGTATGAGACTACCCTCCGTGTATGCCTTTCAGGGGCGTTCATTTCATAACCAGAAACTATTTCGAAAGGGGACGAACAAAACACAAAATTACATTTTGTATAATATAATAAGATATATTTTGAGTTTGAATACGTTATAAGGGAAGAAATTTGGAAAATAGGAACCTTTATTTTAAAATTCGGTAGAATGAACAACTATAATATAGCAGCTGATAGATAATTTCAAATAATTTAATAGTAAGTTTCCAACATTGGAAAATATTATTTCTGTTCAATTTAATTTTATTCTAAGTCCTACACAATACCTCTGAAGAACCTTTTCTCTGGATTAAACGTTATCCTGTTTCAAGATATCCCTTAGGAAAACGAAGCACTAGAAAAATTTGGATAGAAGAAATAGATAAAGTGCAAATGGAAATTAACATAGCAAATGCAAAAGTCTAACAGCAAATAGAAGTTACAAAAAGAATAAGAAACGCGACGATTATATACTAGGCATTAAATGAAACTGTTCAATAAGAAGGAGTTACCATAGAAAGTAAAACAGAGCGTATAAAATAAAATAACAATTCCAATATTGATATATGAAAGTGAAAAGTGGTAATTAACGATAAAGTACATAGTGAAGTAGACGCAATCGAGATAAAGTACCTACGAAATGTAGGAGAAAAACTAAGATGGTTAGAATAAGGAATGAAATTATAAAAAAACGATAATAACAGATAGGCAGTCAACAATTTATCTACAATAAATTTAAACAAAAATAACCTAGAACCTAGAAATAAATGCTGATAAAGTAGTAATGAAATATAATCTTTTCACGTTTTAATTTTTAAATATTTTTCAGATCCTGCCTTCTTTTTTCAATTTCGAATTCTTCTTTCTTCTTTTCTTCAATATTCTTAAAAATCTTCCTTTGAATTCTTGAAGTAACGAAAATATTAAAATCACTATATAAATTATTATTATTATAGGAAATAATCCAATTGTCGTATAACTTTGTGGATTTCCTATTTCTTTAAATGGTTTCATACTTTTGGAATTTTATCGATTTCGTCAAGTTTTCCAAAATCTATTTCACTCAAATTTGGTGACTTATGTCTATATTTGACTGTTTAAAAATTTAAAATCCAACTTTGGCAAAATTATTGACTTTCCTTTTATAATTTGTATATTTTTTCAAAAGATTTTGTTTTCTACTCGAATTTTACTATGCCCTGATAATTGATGGGTTTTCTATTCCAAAATAAAGGTCTGGAGCACATTTAGAAAACACTAGTTTCTAAATTTGGAATCACTGAAATTCAATTATTATTCACTTGTTCGATTAGAGTCTCCTGGAGGTTTATAACAAAAATGTTTGTAGGAAAAGGGCCTTTTAACGGTTCTATGGTTCAATTGACCAAGAAAAAAATGAAACGAACAAATAGCAGATAAAGGAAAACAAAGGCGACAGACAATAAATCAAATGATGATAGTGGTAAAGGACAGATAGAGGAAATGTTTGAATGGATAATAAATACATTTCCGACGCCTTTAAAAAGGATAAAAGAAAAAACGTGAGGACGAGAGGAAAATTGGGAAAAGACGACACAAGTCATGATTTTATAATCTGCTAATAATGAATTGATATTATTGGTTGTCTAGTTAACCCATCTTTATCCCATTAAACCCTTCCAAATTCTTCTTTCAAACATACATTTATATGTACCGATTCACTCGCCTCTATTCAATATATAAAAGTATCACCCGTTAAGGCGTCTTTGGATATATGGATTCCTGGCAATGAAATTGATGTTGACTCTAATTTAACTTTAACAGAAACTTATGGCTAGAATATTAAAATACAAACATTTTAAAATTCATGCAGATAAAAGAGATAAAATAATAAGAATATTGAGGATTACGATAATAAACTCCATAGCAAACTGAAGGAACGTCCACAATTTGCTTCCAAAGATGTTATAATAACCAACCTGAGTGACGTGCTGTACAAAGTTACGTAAACGTAAATTGATTCATCTGTAGTCTCTATACATAAATACATTATAAGTTTTTTTCCGAAAATATACAAACATTATAAAGTAGTTTACACAGAACGACAGATCTTTTTGTAATTTATATATAACAGCTTACGCAAATAGAACAAGGATTATCTGGTCATCTATTCCTGCCAAAATTTGAAAATATATACATCGTTAAGCCTGTCGACCTATTGAATAAACCCACGATTCATTTCCAGCTTGATTTTTTAATTTTCATTTAGTTTATTTAACTTAGTCATTTAGATTTATCTATGTCTCGCGATAAGATGTTGATTACAAATTGTTTCTCCCTGTATACGTTACGGAATTCTAATCGGAGAACGGTAAGCACAACCAGATGAATAAGGCGAATACTAAAAGCGCATTGAATTTGAGAAACAAACAGCAAACATTGGCATCTCATAAATGGTTTTATGTATGTCGAGAATCTTTATGGCTGCCATTAGTTCAATTACAAAATCTTTACAGGGCATTAGATGTTTTCGCAGTAATGTAACCATCCACTCCATAGAGGATTCTTAGCTAAACGACTGTTTTAACGGATAATTATGATATAACGATTATATTTTAGGGATGACTTGATAATATTTTGGCACAAGCATAAACAAACTTATATGGAGATTTATAATATAAAGTAAGCTCTCAAAATGGAAGTATCATTTTATTTATTTACTTTAGAAATTTGCAATGAATATTTAAAATTTTATTGTTCACTTTATTTTTAATAAGTTGAGTTCTAAATCTACCAATTTACTTTTCATATACAAGAAATTTCTGCTTGGTTATTTTCTGTTTTTTTTTCTTTCTTAAACTTGCTTCTCGTCCATATATGCAAGCATCTTTTTGCTTTAGCAAGTTGGCATGTTGGATGTCCACCAACTCCTCTTGAGAATCGTCCGCAAAAAACTTTTAGAGCATGGTAATTTAGTATTTTTGGTAATTGTAGTATGTTAATCTCAGAGTCTTAAATTTTTATTACATGATAATACATTACCTTTTAGTTACTCAACTTATCTTTTTCCTAGATGTTGATGGTTTATATTCGGCATCAATTACCTACCCAAAATCTATTTAATTGAGGTTACATATCAACATATTCCGATGGAAATTGATTTCAATATTCAATGATATTGATTGAGGGTTATGCCATATACTTTTTCATCTGTGCCTTTCCATTTTTTGGTGGTTCTTTTATTCCTTCCTATTTCAACCCTTATTTTGGATTCGAACGTTCTTTGTGGCGTATGTTTCCAAACCGTCTCAGCTGTGCTTCATATATTTGATTTTATATTTTTCTCTATTTGTGTCATTTCTTATTTAATCTAATTCTCCTTCTCAAGTCTGTCATTTCTATTCTTGGATCTAAATATTATAGTCAAATATATGTTTTTAAAATATTGTAGACTCACATGCTTAATTTTCTACATCTAATTACATATTATTTATATTTAATTTATAGTATTGTTAAATTTATAAATGATATCTTCAAAAATTCTATTCGAAACCAATAAAAAAAAGTATGGAAGTTTAGAATATTTGTCATGCCATCTCCAGACGCAAATGCTTTCTGTTTAACTTTCCATATCTCGTTTAAAACAAGCATTAGATTTCTGTTCAAATTCCTTCCATATAACTTTTTTTTTCCAAGATTGTGAATTGTAATTCTAACATAATCTACCAACATTTCCACAAGCATGTTAATTTCAATACCTTTAATCGTTTTCGACCATTTCCTTTCTTCTTTTGTATCCATTATTATTTTTTGAAATAAAATATGGTAAAATAGATGGAAGCGAATTGTTTTTATGTAAATTCAATTCATTTGAACTAGCGACTAATTAAGATTAACCTTAACCAATCACGTAAAGTTTAGAATATTTGTCATGCTACCTCCAGACGCAAATGCTTTCTGTTTAACTTGGCCCAATTTTTTTCCATATCTCGTTTAAAACAAGCATTAGATTTCTGTTCAAATTCCTTCCATATAACTTTTTTTTTCCAACATTTTGAATTGTAATTCTAACATAATCTACCAATATTTCCGCAAGCATGTTAATTTCAATATCTTTAATCGTTTTCGACCATTTACTTTCTTCTTTTGTATCCATTATTATTTTTTGAATTAAAATATAGTAAAATAGATGGAAGTGAATTGTTTTTATGTAAACTATTAAGTTTAAATAAACTCAATTCATTTGAACTAGCGACTAATTAAGATTAATCTTAACCAATCACGTAAATCGCTAAAGACGACTCATACACAGATTATTGTCACAAACACATATTTCTTCTTAATCAACGCATGGGCTATTGCTAAGTAGTCATCTCTCAGAACATTATCAATGATAATATTTTAATCAGATTATAATAATATGTCAAATACTCCTTAATTGGTTCATGTAATCAAGTAAAGTTAAGAAATAGTTCCTAAAATTGTTGTATAGATCACAATTATTGGACATTTTATTAGAACATGAAAAAGATTGTTGATACAAATTTAATAGCTTACCAATGATCAATTTTGAATGATACTCATTCTGAAAAACTCACAAATAGGTTTTCTGCATGTTATTTAGTGTTTGAGTTCGAAGATAAAAGCATTTTTATAGCAATATGCTATTTTATTATAAAGAAACTGTAAAGTATCCCAAACATTTAGAATAATTTTATTAAAAAATTGAGTAAGAATCTGAAAATACTCCCTAGATTGTACTATATATATACAAGGCTATACATTATATTTGTAGTTGCTCAGATTGAGTGCTTTTGACTCTGTATTTTGTGGAAGGTCGTCTCACATTTTCTCCATTTCTTTCTGTTTGTTCCAGTTCTGTACTCCTACACTTTCTTGTGCGATTTGAACTTACCATCTGTATTTTGGTCACTCTGGCAAAGTTAGCTCGTTTGGTATCCATTATCAAGAAGAGAGTATTTGAAAATCGTACAAATTTGATCTTACTACATTAAACGTAAAGTTTAGTGATAGAATTACGAAAAAGATTAGTGACAAAAGAAGCAGCAAAATCAAGATGATGTTATTTGTCATAATTAGAAAACAATAAAAAATTAATGAATAGAAGACCATAAGGTTCACCTTGGTATGGTATATAATCGTTTATAATAAGAATCCCATGAATGTTAAATAATGGTTATCGTCTCTTTATGTATATTTTACCTCCATATATTTTCAAGAGGATCAAGTCTAGTCTTCCCGATGTGTCAAAGTTTATCCACTCACCATTACGTCTTTTAAATCAGTTCGTAAGCATTGCCATAAAGTCCTTTCTTATTTAGAGTTGTTGTGGATATCTGAGTACTAACAATTATCTGCAAATTTTGTTGTATCATGATGTACGTCACTAGAAAATGGTCCAATAGGATATGGTATTTTCGTTCTACATAATTCACTTATCAATAATAATTTATGGGTGATTAAACTGTATCTCATCCGAAATAATTTTTTATATCCTACATTGCCATTAAGCGTATTTAAGCTAAACGATTACCTGGATTTTGGATAAGAATTGAACATAAAATAAGCCATCATTAACACATTAAAAAAAATTTTAGTGTGGGCTACGGTTTAAATAATTGTAATAAAGATACAGTAAGTCCGTCCACTTCTTTTTTTGCCAATTAAAAATGTCTTGTTTGAGTTAATGTCAATTCTTGCAGTTGTTTTTATGACCTTACCCAGAAACGCATAATAAATTTAAATTATGTCCTTTCCCAGTTGCAACCTTAAGAATTGGATTGAATACTTAACTACATTTTATTTTTAAGTATTCACAACAACGCATTTTACAATATTGCGGATTAAGACTTCGTTGTGAGTAACTGAATTTATTTTGTTCTCTTTTAAATAACTAAATAAAATAAGGCTAAACATCTCTACAAACATAGCAAGTCTTATTTTTGGGCGCTAATATTTGAAAAATCTTTAATTCAAGTCGACAAGCTAATTTTTTTTTATTGAACAATCTTGTGTACGAATTAGCACATACCAAAATATAATTACACAAAAAGTCAATTAATCAACCATAGAGATACCTAATTTGAATATCATTATATCGGTGCTCGTTATCAGCGAACATAAATATGTAAATTTCAAAAAAGAAACACGGAATTTTATTTGAAACCTCCGATCGAAATATGCAAATATATCTTCAGAATATTCAACTAAGAAACTTGACGCTACAGAAAAAATAAAAAAGAATGACCAAATATATATGTGAAATAACATTTCATTGATATACGAGGTACGTTCAATATATATTTTCTGATTTTGTCTCATTTAAAACGTGGTCTGGCTAATTGATGAGACTGTGAATCAAGAGGACTTGGAAATAAATATACGATATAAATAAAATTTTCTTTTTAATATCTTGCTTTCAATTCTTCGCTCGTAATATTTTGTTTGCTAAAATTTTACCTCTTATTTTTTGTTATTGTTTTGTTAAACTTTCAAATCATCTACCGGAATTTTAGTCAAAACTGATTCAGTTAAAATCGTTATATCAAAGTCTTCTTCTTGGGAATTGAAACTATGTGCCTAATCAGAAAATACGGTGCCGAACTGTTATAAAAAAAACGATTGAGTGCACCATACTAATATCGTTAACTAGCAGCTATTTAAATTTGAGAAAAAATTCGAAACGACCAAAATTCCTCAACAGCTTGTTAGGAATAATACATATTTTACGAATAACTTCACATTTTCGGAGATTTAATGTTCTATGTGTTTCTTATACTTTTAAATTATTGAGCTGTATTAACGATGATCCTATTTACAGTTCTGGAATGTTAATATAACACACGTTAATTAAAACAAAAACATTTTAGAGAATTATTTCAATAAGCTCGCGACACAACTAGTCGCTAGGGTGTAATCGGAGCTTAATGTCGTTATTGTGTATTATCATTGCATTTCACGTGCAAAATTGCCATTGTTTAGCTGGTTTTGTGGTCAATGGCATTATCCTAAAGCACGTTTAATACGAATGCGTGCATCGAACCCCCTAACCCAATATAACCCAACTTAACTTCACCTAACCTAACTTAAACTAACCATTCTTAAATTAAAAGGCTTTTTTGTGGAAAATATTCAAAATACGCAATGTTACAACTATTTTGAACCTAATACGAAAAATGCACTCATACTTAGAAAAAATAATTTTTTTCTATCAATTTTTGTTCAATATTTTATATAATATTGAACATTTGCTTATTTTGGATAATCTAAGATATTGCTGATGGTTTTTCGTTTTGTCTTAATGATAATAATTATCAAAAAATTTGTATGTTTGCCCATCTCTAGGACTCACTTCGGCAGATCAAATTTTCTTTGGCGCTCGTCCAACGATCTTCCGGATTCGAAATGCACGAAATGCTTTCTAAATGTGCCTGTGCGCTTGATGTACGTGCGCTCTTCGCACCCCACCTTTCATCCAGCTTCAGTCCATCCAATTCCGTTATCCATGTTAGCGAACATCTCCATCTACATCTTCTACAGGTAACTGTAGAAGAAGTACGATCCCATGATGCCGCTAGCCCATAATTCGCACCAGCAATCACTCTTTGTAGATGTGCTCTTTAGCAATGGTCGATTTTCATCCGCCCAAATGCTTCTTATTAACGAATTAATTCATCACTAGATCAGGTTAAGTTAGTAGAGCGATCTTGACATAGATTTTTCTGTGACAATAGCATCTTTTAAGTCCATCCATCCTCTCCCCTCGTCCGTTTTTTACAAATCTATCTACTTTAGAATTCCCTACCACTTCATAGTGTATCCTGCAGGCTTGTGTGTTGAATCCAGAAGAGTACCTCACGACAGCTCGTTATCACTTTTGATTTCGTTGTTTGAAATCTTCGGCAACTACGATTTAAGTAGTAAAGCCCGTATCTACTTCTGTCTGTTCAACCAACCAAATGACTCTTGAAAGGGCTAGTAGGCTTCCACTTTTGTAAATTGAACCTTGTAGGTGTTCGTTTAATAATCAAAGTCAGCTCTTCTGCTACATTATGGGGAACAGCAACAGTTTTTGTTACAATTTTAGATATATTAGAAGTTTTTCCCGAAAATTCGATGTCTATAATATATAACGCAATCCTGCAATTTATGATTCAAATTATAAATTTGGTTCGGTTTCACATGATTCATCAGTTTTGTTTAATTGAAAAATCAAAACTCCTAAATATTTGACGTTATGCCAATAGCATGAATTTTCTCATATTGAAAAGTTCTTAATTCTGATTCTAAATCTATACCTCATGTCATCCAAATTTCAAAATTATGCTATTCCCTAAAACGTTCGACTAACAAACTTTATAATTGAATTTTGGAGCCTTTCAGTTATAGACCGACCAGTCATTTTTAAAACAAGTTGTACAACATCGATTAGATAGAAACCCATCAACCGGTGACAGAAAGCAATGAAAAGTCAGTAAATCCTAATATTTTACCTGAGCTCACAACAGTCCGGCCGAATGCTTTAGGCAGGCTTGCTTTTGATGATTTACGGTTTTAAAATGATAAATTTTCTAACTTTGTAATTGAGAGTTTAAATATAGATATTATATAGTTATAAAGTAACAATTTTCTAAAGGGGATAAACGGAATTCTTGATGTAGTGTGGTTGTTCTGAGGTTATCTTGTTAATTTTTATTCTTTTTGCTGTCATTTTTCATTTGGATTTATAGGTTATTTTCATCTTCGACGTTTCTAATATATAAAGAATGTATTTTACTACATTTGGGAATGAATATTACATTTTTTGGCATTTCTCAATAACTAACCTCGTTCAGGAAACTAAAAATAAAAAAAAAATTACTGACATGATTATTTTGGACTAGATACAAATTAATAAAAGTCTCGACAGTGTAGTTAGATGATTATTGTATTTAGTTTCTTTCATATCCTTCAAATTAGATGAAAAATAAATAGAACTATAATAAATCACAAAACTCACGGGAAATATTACTAAAAAACGTATCAAACGAAATCAACTAAAGAATAAATGACGCGAAAGAAATATTTACAAAAAAGAGTTTTTATTTGTTTAAGTTTGAATTATTGGAATTTAGCCACTTCTAGATCTAGAATCTAGAAGTGGCTAATGTGCTCAAATGTTTTCTATTTTCCTTAATAGTGTTTTTTATATGAATAAAAAACAAATCTCCCTGTCAAATTTATGTAGAATGTTGACAAACTACATCAAATAAATTGTGGAGTACTGTTTACTGACCCTCGTATACAGTAGATTGAACCCTGTAAAACTACATCGTGTACTAGACTCAGTTATTGAAGCTGACGTACTGTTTTCGTTTTTCAAATCGCATTCAAATAATTCACTCTCTTAGGGTTTCTATCATTTTCCATATTTTTACGTACCTCCATCTTTTATTTGAATTTTTTTCTGGTAATTCAATCTTTCATTTTCCGTTCAAACATTAATGTGCAGTTAATGTCTTTGAAATGAATATAGTGTCTCTAGAAACAAAGTTCGTTTTATAATTTTAATGAACAAGGAAACAATCAAATTTAAATCGAAGCGAAACTGGTTTATCACATGTTTATTCCGGTAGCTGTATCCCCGTTATGAATGATTCAAAGAATGTTTAAAAATGACTATAACTTAAACATAAAATTAACAAAAAATCCAGAATCTAGACTCGCGAAGATAATCTAAGAATGTTAAGTACCCCAACGACTGACGGTGATTTTAAAGATGCCAAACCCATCAAAATTCATGTCAATACTTTAGAACGCTTGTAGTCCTGACTTCGGAGTCTTATTTCGAATATAAATTACTAAAAGTGAATCGATTACTTTTTATCTTGTATCGTTAATAATATTAATTACTAGCAATATTTGACATTTGATGTACGTGATTATTTATGGTTATTGTCTTTATTAACATCAATAAAGCTTGACAAAATCTTTATTTTGTTGGATTTCTTTATAGTATTTTATTGTAATAAAAATGGAATTATAAAAATCTGAAATGAAACAACTTTATTTGTTATATTTTTTGTATCGGTGGCGCTACAATTTACTATATACTTTTTATTTTATTTATTAATAATAAATCAATTTCATTCACCACATTACTACAAAATATTAATATTAACAAGATTTATATACTTTTACTGCTTCTAAATTCATGTGCAAATTTCAAACAGAAGTACTAGGAAATATTCAAATTTCGAATTTAATCACATAAAAGACATAATTGCAAATGAGAAATGATTAATGTAGCAAGAATGTAATCAGTTGTGAACGTAAAGTACCTCATGCGATAAAAACGAATTAAACATAATAAAAGTAGAAGCTAGAAACTTATTTTTATATAATAAAAACCTTCCCTAAAATTTTTCCCTCAAAATGAGAAAATCCCGTATTCAAACACACGCAAAATATGTAAATGTTTTCAACCATTTCACGAAATTGATTATTCTCAAACATAAGAAAACTAGACTTCTTAAGAGAACTAATTTCAGTAGAAATAAGGCTTTGGTCATCAGATCAGCAGCCGGTTTACTGCATTCGACTTTCTGAACCTCAATTTCGTCAATCAAATGTGCGAATTTGTGAAATTCTGGATATTTAAAGGAACATACCACATATCTTCCATTCTGTATTTACAAGTTTTTCCATTTAGACAAGATTCTGCTACCTCTACTACCTAACATTACCATTTGCAGGAGTGAGTGACTGATCTTTATTGAACAACTGAAATTCGAAAAAATTATTAGTTGCATAATAGTCAACGTATCAGTGATCATAACTAATTGTAGTAGTTGCATTCCAAGAATGATACATTTTATTTTTGTAACATCAAATATCACCATCGGCTGATATTTTGATATTTCCTCTACAAGACTTATAATAAGTTTGGAAGCTTTAGATATATTTTTATTTTGAAAACATAATCGTTATAATGAAACACGAGCACTGTATAGGACGTAAACGCGCTGGCCAATATATTTAAGATCAAATCATCGTATGACAAACAAATCAACCAATTTTGTTTTAACTAAGTATTGATCGACTGTTTTCTTTACGACCCTCTACCTTCCTAAACATTCCATAAGAAATGATAAAAATATAAGAATAAAAACTTATAATTAGTCGAAACGTCATTTATCTTTTGAAACTTATATTTAGAAACATAAACAAATCAAAAGGTCTAAGAAATATGAAATTGAAGATATTTATATGCTAGAAGGGCATAAATAATAGGGTAAATATTCCCGCATGTTTTCAACGAGCTTTTCAAATTGATATATCAGATATTATTAATCCGAAATCTGCTTCCACTCTCCTGTTTCTGTACTGATTTTTCAAAAAATAATAGTAGAGAAGATAGATATAGAGGAATTGGATCATATTCATTTCCGAAGTCACAATCGACTGATATTTATATTAGTTGAGTGTCTTCTTCCGCCGCAAAACCAATAATATTTTCCATTAAACAAATGCGTGGATTCCAAATCCATTTATATCTCTTTTGTGTAAAGATTTTTTTGAACATTGTATCCAGAATTCGAGAAATCTTGAAAGGAGACATGGGAATTTTAACAGAATTTAAAGATAGACATTTTCGGTGGCCTTAAAGGGGTTTATCTTCTCCATTTGGAAGTTGACACTTCTTGATGCTCGAGAATTATTTTGTGAAAGACAGAATCTATAATATTTGACTCCTATATTCATAATATTCACTTTAGTTTTACGTATCGTAATAGTTTTGTTTATTTATTCTCCATTCCAATCACTTGAGTCTTATGAACACAACATGACTCGGTTTCCTTGCTTTGCCTTCATTATTATACAAATGTTTAAGATTTGCAAAAAAATCTACGTTGCTCTTTTTCAAAACCGGTAACTTTCTATTCAACTATGGATACACCTTCTTCTTGTAAATTTATAAATCTACATAACCTGTCTTTAAAGTTGAAGAAAAGAAACACAAACCTAGCTGGTTTCTAAGAAAGCTCACACTTTAAGAGACAATTAATTTCATTAAATGAACATAAGACATTTAAAATTGATTCCAACCAACCCTTTGTATGATGGCATTCAAAAATAATTACACTTTTCACCTTTCCAGCCCTTTGGGCATAACAATTAACGTTGCTAGGCCTATTGTGGTCTTTTAATCATTTTTATTTTAATTGTTAGTCGGATTCCTGTAATAACAAGTTGTGTTTTAGTGATTTATGTCTTTTAAGATTAGTAAAATTGTTTGTTCTCTGCTGATTGCCTCAAGTGAAGTTGTTTAAATGAACACCGTGAAATGTGTATAGGTCAAGAAAAAACATGAAATGTTTTATGTACAATAAGAAAAAATTTCAACAAACACAAATATAAATTGAAGAGTTCGAGTGTTAAAATGTATATGGATAAAAATATTTAAAATATCACTATCCTTTTTAATGGGAATTTTAACGCTATACGCACATTTTGAAAGGTAAAATAATATTCCTGACAGAAAGTTACTTATGAAAATTCATATTTATATTTAAACTTTGTTCATTTACCTGCCTTATTCCGCAGCTTTGTGTTAATCCCCTAGGATTAGGCGAAAGCAGTCAGTTTGACAATTACCACAATAGTTACCACCTATGTGGAGCTTAAAAGACTGGCGAATTGCTCTTTTTTCTGACGGTCTCCCAACGGGACGTCGAAAATCGCAGGCCAAAAAAATTACCAACAATAACAACAAGTCAGTTATCGGTCTTGCATCTAATGAACAAAAGAACGCACATAGGGGGTGCATGTGCACAAAGAGTACAACTTAAACAGATCAAGAACAGGGTACGATCATAGTCGGGGTATGATATTATTCGTTTATTTGAACAGGGTTGATATACACCTAAAAATTAATTTTAAATGAAAATTATTTATATAAATAAGTGAACCCATATTTTGGGGTACTAATATTATTTAAAAAAAAAACATATTTTTTCAAAATTAAATGCTAATTTTAAACAAGTTTTAGAAGCAACTTATGAAGCAGATATTTCAAATCTAATTGACTGAATTGGAAAAAGTTGTTCATCCGAATAAGTGTCATCAATATTTTTCTTTTGTTGACATTCTTATAAATGAGAATAGTGATTATTTTAATCTTACATAGCACATCTTGTTATTGCTGAAAACATAATGAAATTGAAACATATTAATACCAAAGTAAAGGGGTTACTGTAATCAGTTTGCAATTAGAGCCGATTGCATGAGGAATTTGCATGATTTGTTATAAAACCTTCATCTTAAATGACGCATTCACAATAACCTGGAAAAAAATTACAAAAGAAAATCTGGAAATATTGAATTTGTCTATGGTGAAAATGGTGATAACGTACCAACTTTCGACGTCAAAACAGATGAAAATGTGAACAAAGAAGTGAGAACTTAACGAAGAAACAGCCTATAAAATGAGTCAACGGCTTTCTTCTTCATCATGGTAACCAATCATTTTAGCACCATTCGACTTTTGGCATTTCACGATAATAAAAGATGTGCTAAAGAGGAAACGTTTTGACATTATTGGTAAATCAAGAACAAGACGAGTGGAAGTATTCCAGAAAAATAATAGGGCTGTAGTTTGAAAGAGATTAGTCGAAGTACGAACCTTTCCACTATTTGATAAAGCAAGTTTAAATATTAACTATGAAATTATTTTACTTACAGAAATAAATTTACTTGCTTTTCTTTTTAGGCGACACTCAACCTCAGTATCTAATATCTTTTCCACATCTCTTGTTACTCATGCTTGCTTCGTAGTTTCCGTTTTGATGTTTTTCCTTCGTTCTCATATCTACAGATTGTTGCTATTATGTCCAACAACAAAGTATCATTTCAATTTACTTGCTTTCAAATTACCAAAAGAAATTCAAATTTTATTTAATTGTTTGATTACCAACTCCGTATATAATCAGATTTATTCCATTTTTTTTGTATGGATCATCTCCTACTTCTATTAAACATATTTAATATTGAAAAACTACAAATTCTATTCGAAGAATTTCTTCTGGCTCGATGTAAATCATCAACGTCGTTATGGTCAATATTTCAAACTGTGTGTATATCGATTACACCATTAGTGTAAGCCTTAATGTACCTATAAAAACGCATATATCATAAACGTTTTCAACGGTGTCACCCAATAATTTGCAGACCCTAATTTATATTTTCTTTTTCTGACAGTATTGTGACAAATTAGTGGATTCTGTTAGTTCCGGTAATTTTTTTCCATAGATTTCCTGTTTATAAAAGGCAATTTTACGTCTATCAATTATCTAATCAATAAACTTTCTGTTGGATACAATATTTTCATTCTTTATCATGTTGCAACTCTTTAAGTATCTGCTTTTTAAAAATCTTGTTGATAAATAGGAAGCTAATTTTGCTTCTCTATGATTTTTTTTTAAAAAAACAAGCACAAGAAGGTGAACCCTTTTACTCTTCGGTAGGTTGTAGTGCTCAGGAAAGACGTGCCTTGGTAGCTGATTCCACATGTTTGCAATTAGTTCCGAAGTTCGGTACGTTGCTCTAGTCGGGATTATGTTGGACAGCTCGGAAGAGCATTTGCCATGGTAGTATCGGTAAAACAGAGTCGGGTCGCGGACCTTTCTTCTATGATCTAAGCAATCCGAGGTTCTGGTTATTTCTGGATCGTTTATAAGTCGAAGTGTTATCTCCTGTATTGAGTCAAACATATGCTTGGGAACCGAGCTCCAAATGTGAGAACAATATTCTGAAGATGGACGAATTTGGGCCTTGTAGAAGATTGCTGTTGCTGCGGAGTTACAGCATTGTGGTCTTTAAGAAGGCTTCAAATTTTTGTGAAGCTGCTTTGGCTGAATCGGCCACGTGACTATGCCAGAACGTATTGCTTCCAACCTCAACACCCAACAAGTGAATTTGCGTCCAGACAGGACCAAATCCTGAGCTGCAGTTCCAGTCTTTTTTTGAGAAAGAGCTGCCTATGTCTCTACTGTATTAAACTCAAACAGATTGCTACCACCCAATAGAATATTTTTAAGATCGGTATTGATGGTGGTGATTTGTTGCTGCCTAAGCAATTGGGTAGTAGACGAGTTTATTGGAGTGGTTGATTTGACATACTTCTACCTGCAAAAAACAACTAGAGATTTTCAAGAACCTAAAACGTAATACTGCCTTCTTGAAATGAAACACCTTGTTTAGTAGCCATTACTGGGACTTGGAGAACGTGAGGTGAAGCAGAAATCAGTGCAATTTTGGTTTCATTAGCGATCACAACGTTATTTAGGTAGTTTACTTCTTGTGTCCAACGTAAACTTGTATTTTTTCCATAAGTAGCTTGGTAATCTGCTAATTACCTCCACTGAGTTTCGGTCGCACTGTTTGTCAATAAACGTTTACTCTTTCGAGTGGGAGAACTTCCTGGATGTGCCATTTACCCACTTATTGTTATCAGATTGCTTTCTTTCGGAGTTTTTCTTGAAAATTACTATTAATTTAAAAAAAAACATCTTCATTGACGCTTTTTTCCGCCGTTCCAAGGTATTTTAAATCTTGTTATAATGAAGTTATAATTCTTCTAAAATGAGATTTTTTGCAAGCATCTTATACGGGCTCAGATTGAAAATTTAAAATGCAATATGTACGTTTTAGTAGCAGTATTGAACAAATTTGACAAAATCCAGTTCCTTGTTATACTTTTTTGTTTATGACTTTTGAATAAGGGTCTAAAATAAATATTTCGAACTCTCCGCCATATGCGTATATTCGCTTTGTCCGAAACTTTTTCTTATTTTTGTTTTGCACTAGAACCTCATTTATTCATAGTTGCTTGTTTTTTCTTGCATTATATTTTCATTATAAGGTATCAGTGGTATATTCAAAATGTTTTGAGTAATGATCCGATAGAAAACATAAACTGTGAAAATATGTACAAAGGCATAAATAATACTTTTTACATATCATATCTTTGCTCATCATTAATATCTGAACAATACACTGAATAAATGAACATTTCTCTCAGTTAAGATATTTTTGTCTCGATTATTTTTCAAAGCATAATATATATTCTGTACCCCCAACTGTCAAATCTTAGTTGAAAAGGGATTTGAACCACCACATGTTCAGACAAGAAATTCGATACCAAGTTTCGTTAGTGACGTTATTTCGAGAATTAAAAAAACAGCTTCCAAAAATCCATGTAACCATACACAAGTAATTTGATCTGTGTGTGTAGATCTGAAATCGAGCACTGATTTCAAGTATTTTAATTTTGGGGGGATATAAAACAGGTTAAATTACTTTATAGCTTATATATACATATAAATGATCTAAATTACTAAAAACTTGTTTTATTCTATGAGATATTATCGTGAGAAACACAGAAGGTATTAATATATTCATTTAATTTCGTAGGGAATGGGAAAATTATTACAAAATTGTGTTAGTACACTACTCTAAACTAATTAGAAAGTAAATAAAGTTTCTATAGAACAAGAGTTCATAAATCATCAAAGCATTATTTAATTCACCCACAAAATCTTCACTATTATTTTCCTTTATTATATTTGGTTTGATAATTTTTTTATGCCCTCTACAAAACAATTTCCTAGCTCTATTAATGGTTTTTGTACATTATTTCAACTAACTTTATATATTTAAATATTTATTAATTTCAACAACTTAATATACGATGTGCCACGTCCGCTTTTTCTATTCATATATTTATAATTCAATTTCCTCCGTTCGATACATTTGCAATTTCGCAACGGTTAGGAATTGTTAAATAGGAAACTAGTAAAGTAAGCAAACCGATTATCAAAAATGTTATTTTAAACCTCAGAAAGACAAAACAAATACCAGTAACGATGCTCAAAACAGACAGCATCTTAAACAAACACGACAGGAATATAAATAATGAATAATTCAAAGCTTTCTACTACCTAAATAAGAGTTGTTAACATTATTCTCTTGTATATTAGAAACATTGAATAATATTATGAATTTGCTCTTTTAGAAAAAGAATTTCAGTAACATCTTTGACTATAGTTTGGTAAGTCCTCTGTCTCTATTCAGTATATTCCTAGGTATCGAATTTTAAGGTTCTATGGTATATTTCCACTAAGTCAAGTTCCACAAGATGTTCGTTTAGATGACAATGTCATGTTAAAACCTCTATTCAAATTCTTAAGACAAACTTTCTCTGGTTAAAGCATTTACAGACTTCTTGCATTGTTACTTCCTTTTCTAAGTCTTCCATAATTATATCGGTGTTGATTCCACAAATGCAATTACCTTTGTTATTGTAGTGACTGCCTTTGTTTGAGTATTACCTCTCATTCAGCTTATCTGCATGTTCTATTTTTCATTTCCAGTGAATTTGTGATGTAAAAGGACATTGAATTAAAATCAGGAAATTATTCATTGCCACCGAACATCAATAACTTCAGTTTAAGCTGAAATAGATGATTGAAAAGCTTGAAGTTGTGAGTCGCACGAATTGAGTTATTTTTAACGATCATTTGGGCGCTTCTATGTTGTGAAATAATTGGGAAGAATCCCACTATTTCCATGACTGGGCTCCACTAGACTTCCAAAATTCAAATATCACTTTGAAACTTTCATTCGATAGAAGACTGAAAATTTTTCGTTCAAGTTACAATAATATTAAATGAATAGTTCTATGACTTCAGCTTATCACTATTGAGGCATACTTGATTTTAAGAAATATGATAATATGCTAGAAATTAATCTTTTGCCAAGCAGGGTTAAATCTGGAAAAATCAAAAATGGAATATAGAATTTTTGTTTCTTACAAGAGTTGTTTCGATACTTATTATATTAGATAGGAGCAAAACCATTTAATGAGACAACCTTACAAGGACTGAGGCAGGCGAAGACTCTTTTGGGAAACTATAACCAGAATATATCATCAGAATGTATCAACCTAAGTAGGCGTACAGGTTTTGTTGCACAGAGGACGAAACCTCTATTTAGATTCTCTCAAAGTGTGAAACTCCAAGTACTACACCTGGGAGCGCTTGAAATAGAAGACGAAGACATCTGGCAATTAAAGCCATCCCACATCCTAGACTTTTGGAAGGAGTGGGATTAATTGATCAGATGTGTTCACATAGTATATTCTGAATTATTTTATGTATTTCCATTCCTAATAGTATATAAGTTTGATATCTAGTATGTCGTGTATTCAAAGTTTTTTATTATTCTTCTATCGTTCCTATAATTGTTACGTTTCTTCTCTAAAATGGTAAGGGGTAGCAATTCTTTGCTATTCCTTTTATCTTCAGCAAGAATTTTTACTTCAGGTCATAAGATCCCGCCAACGCGAGCTTCAAATCTGTCTCCATTCCGTTCTTTCCCCGAACTTTCTATTATCCACGTAGGTACCTTTAAGCCAGATTCTTGGTATACTTCTATTATGGAATCCGGAGTACTCCAATCCAATTTCTAGTAACTTATCTAATTGAACGATTTTTGACGTATTGGATTTTACTATTTGTCCAAACTAAGAAGTTCTGTCTATCACTACGTTAATAAATGTTGTAAAACTCAGAATTTAGCGAAGGCCTGTGTTATGGGTTATAACAATGATAATGACTTTCCATGGTAATGGATTTCCGCTGATTAGATAGGTTCTGATCCAAATTCAAAATCTGGTAAAAGATTTTAATAATTACTGATTGGTTCACTAAATTTTGTCCATCCTGCATCTGCTAAGTTTATAGAAAAACAAGTTTTTTTCTTTTTCGCATTCCACAGGTTTTTTATCGACAATGGTGGATTGAAAATGTCTTCAATTCTTATAAGTAAAAGTATTAGTGAAAACAATTTTTTCTTTTCAAGAATTTAGTGTCGTAATATAAAGTGCGAAAAAATTTTCTAGCTCAACCTACTTTTTGTTTTTATGTATTATACGTAACTCTAGCTTTTTCTTTTTATTGTTACATTATTCAAATCCGATTCTGTAAACTATGAATACAACTTCAGACGATGCTGTTTGTTTTATAACAGAGACTAAACAATCCAAACCAAATACGGAAATTCACCATTCTAGATATTTTCTTTGTTGAATTTCATACTAGGGTAAAAACTTCTTTAAGAACCTCACATTTTCCACTTCCTATGTGATCTAGTAATATCAGATGGCTTTAATGGTCTTTTGATAAACTACTTTCATTGTAATCGCGAAATATGTGAACAAGTAATTAATTTTTTAGTATAGACAAAGAAATTTACTATACTTTAAGTGTGTCGTGTTAGTTTTCAACATAAAATAAGAAGGTTCATTCCCAAATAACGATTTGTTTCACGCATTTTGAACCGTTTCAAAATCGTATTTACAAAGAACAATTCGAAACGTCAATTTATCCAATCAACCACTTTGTTTTTTTTTTAAATCAATTTTAAAAAATTTCTGCTTTAGCCTTGTCCCAACATCCGTTACCCTTTTTACGACTTATTAACTGACGACACTTAAGTTTATTGCAGAAATCTAGTAATTTTTTTCTAAATTTACGACGCCATAAATCAAAAGACAGACAATAAATTTTAAACGACGAACAGTAACAGTCAATGTTCTATTTATATATGCACTGTACCTAGTCAAAATACCCTTCTGTTTCCAAAAATAGCGACCCCTTAGAATAGGCGTAACCTACTCAGAATGGTTCCTTAGCTTTCTTATCGAGATGACTTTGTGAAGATATTTCGTAGACAGATGCATTTCTCAGAAATAGTTCTAACGTAGTGAACCTTTTTTTTTTTAAACGGCAATTTCTACCCCGATTCTTTTCTATCTATTGGAAATCAAGGGCGTACGTATAAGACCATTCGGGGAAGTAACAAAATGAGTTTAAAAATGTCGATGTAATGTTTGACTCCTAATTTCATTTAGCTTGTTTTGTATTCATCTCTACACGATTGTTTCTTTGGAAAAACTATTGAAAGTTGGAATCCACCAAAAAATAACAATTAGACGTAAATTTTGGTACAATTAATCTTAAAGAACGATTTATATTAGAGATGCTAATGATGACAAAGCTAGAAAAGTATATTGTGAAGATATAGGTACAAAAATGTGAAGGGAAGTCATAAAACAATTACTTTCTAGTGATTAGCTGAAAATCTATTATTAGGTAAAGTTAAAATTCACTGTCATGGATACTAACTTACCATTAGATATTAAAATTATTAAAAAAACGGTGTAATACATCGAACAAATCATTATATCCAAGAAATTATATCTGAAAATCCTATTCCTATCAGTGTCATCTAAAACTTTTTCAAATATATAATTTGAATAATTTATTAACGTTGCTAATATTAATATTGGGTTCTTATGATGAAATATTCTTTTTATCTACTATTACTATTATATTTTTGCCTCTTTAATCATTTGTCTCTTCAGTACAACGTAAACATGTTATCATACAACAGCATCAGCTAATCCATCCATACTTTCACCTGTAAGTTAAAAGACAAGAATTTTAGCCCGTTATCAGGGTGTAAAACAAATACATCTGTCTTGATTGATGAAGTATTGGCCTTATTGTCAAGTCACTTCATCCCTTTTGGTTCGTAATCAAAAGAAGAAACGCATAATCATCAGTTTTCTTACGATTTTTCTTACGATAACTTGTTATTTTCCAAACATACATTTTGAGTTGAAATTCGACTCCTTCGAGCCTTAAAACTTGCAAATACATGTATATACCATAGTTGAGTTGAGATTAATCTAATTTTTATTGCTTTCGCTTAGGCAAAATCGCTCTGAGTGCTAAAAACATTCATTACAGTTGTTAAAAATATTCTTCCGAATTCTCCAATAGTTAAAGATACAGAAAAAATTTGTCTCTTAAAGTTATATAATAATATATAGATCAATAAATTTTCCTTTTTTTTGTCACAGTTTAGGTAATCCTTATTTCTCTCATAAAATGGTACAGATTCACTTTCAATATTTTTAGATGTCATAAATTGTGAATGAAGGCTGTTTGGATTTGTACCCATACACTAATTTATGAGGTTTGGGGAGTCATTTTAAAAAGTTTTATGAGTATATATTGACTGTTGTAAAATAATTATTTTCAATAAAAAAAACTTACTTACAGGCTCATAAATAAAGCATGTCAAACCTAGTAACCTGTCAAAACACTGTCTCACCTATATCAGATATGAATTAATTTCTATTAGTAGATGAATTAATTCATCACTTCATTCATTTTTAAACCAAACAAAGCAGCCTTAATGAAAATTATGAACATAAGGAAATTGCAATAATAAAAATGAAGAACAAATTAACAAGAATAAACATCAATAAACTAATTATATTCCATTATATTTCCATCTAATTATAGATGGAAATGGTAAAAGGATTATATATAACTGATTGAAAATAAAGTAAATTCAGGTTGAAAGATTAATCATTAGGATCTTGTCTTAGTACTAATTACATATACAAAGTATTGAACAAAAATTATATAATAATCTCTATTAGTTTTTCTATTATACATATTTTCTTAAGTATATCTATCTAGTGATGTTTTTCATACGTCTCCAGTACATACCAAAGTTCAAGTTTTTCTTTGAGTTTGAGTGAATTCATAACTCACGTTTCTTATATCCACATGGTGAATGATATTAGAGCTTTAGAACATTACGCATTAAAATTTTATTGTTTTATCTATTTTGGAGTTGATTTCTGCTTCTTTTTTCCATTTTGATTTAATAATACCCTAATTCTTCTTCTTCTTATGCCGTCTTCTCATTGAAGGTGGACATCCACGTCCATTCTCTTATGTTACGGAGCCAGGATATTTTCTTCCTGTCGATGCCTTTCTTTCCTTCTACTCTGCCCTGCATTATATTCTGTAACAGTAGGTATTTTTCGTTGCGTAAGATGTGTCCTATGTAAGATGTTTTTCTTATCTTAATAATTGTCAATAGCTTTTTTTGCGACCAATGTGTCTTAGTACTTCGTCGTTAGGGTGTCTTCAGAATGGGTCTATAGAACCAAATCTCAAATGCATCAAGTTTTTTGATCATTTGAGCTTTCAACGTCCAAGTTTCCACTCCGTACAGCAGTACTGACCACACATAACATTTCAAAGTCCTATACTGACATGGAGGTTTAAATTTCTGTTTGCAAACATTGAGGAGTACTTTTTTGATTTATTTAACCTGATCTACACCACATATCCCAGATTTGGCCTCGTTCGACTATTTCTTGTTCGGTCGAATTAATGGGTAAAATATTTAATAGCGACGATCAAATTAAAGAGGCGGTGTGCGGACGTTATGACTCTAAAGATGCATCATATTTTCATAGTATCATAGAAGCTTTAGTCATACGTTTTTAAATGTGTATTTCAATAAATATTAAAATAATTACGAGGTATTTTTTAAATTCATGAAACCCACTATCACCATTATATAACCTCTAAATTTTATCACGGTTTGTCTAACGTTGTCATTCCCTTCAACACAAATTCATTCGGTTTGTTGTAAATCGTCGACTAACCGATCAAAATGGCATCAACTCCCTTCGCATCGAAAATTTTTGACTTTATAATTAGAACTAACCCCGTTGTTTGTACTCAACGTTCCGGCTTAAGTTAAATCTGGCCCATGAATTTGAATATGCTTCATAATGGACGAATAAATAAATACACATAGGCAAATTTACACGTTCAGCTGTCAGAAATTCTAAGAGGGAAAGTTTCCGCTACAAGGGGAATATATATATATATATATATATATATATATATATATATATATATATAAATATATTCTCCGTACCCCCGTATACTTTTCGGACCCTTTTAGGGAGAGACTAAACGAAAACTGAAACTGGCTGTTTTGGTATTCATTGGGGCGAGCTTTTTATAAGGGATACATAATTTTATTAAAAATATTGATGGTTAATGTGTGACAGGAAGAGGGTGGGGTCGATTAGAGTATTATGTTGGGTATTAGAACAAAACTGCATTAAATATTAATTAATGGAATTATTAGACAATACCTGATTCGTTACGAATGATTTATCGTTGAACTATAATTATCGCGCCAACAAAACACAATTACTATATGTAGTCTTATTGAATATTTATTTATTAAATGACTTGACATTTAGTTCTTCTTCTCGTTTTGATTTCAAATTTTTTTTCCTAATTGAACTATTCAGTGTAATATAATATCAAAAATTCTAATATTGTAAATCCTCAATTATAGGCATGAAGTTGATTAAAGAAATAATATATTTCTTGTTATTCTTTCAAATCAAATCGAATAATTTTGCTCCCAATCCTTCTTATCCTTTAAAGTCTCCTCGGCTAGATTTTTTTTAGTATCATCATTCATATTTTGATCATATTTTCTGTTAATATTCATCGTTCATTACCTACGACAGTCACCATTTTCTTTAGATCAATCATTGTACTTTGTGTTTTGCTCTAAATTTTTCTAGCCCTTTGAAGTTCTTTTTATCTTCCAATTCTATATTTTTTGTTTCCTACCTCATTTTCATGTCATCAGAAAGACAAAACAAATCCAAAATATATTGATTTATAGAATATGCGTCAAGTCTTATTTACCGTCTTTAACTGTGCCTCCTGTTAGACTAATTCCTTTCAGGATCTCTGTTATTGCTTAATTACAGTTTTTTTATCCTTGTTACTTCCACATGTTTTGCTCGTCCTTACATTATAACTATTGATACAATCTCAATTGACACCTTTCCATTCTTCTTTCTAGATTAGAATGTTACCTCTTCTTGATACTGCTCTAATGTACTTCAACACAACTGATTGTAGGTTTCTTCCTGGCTCCCATAAGTTAAGAAGGATTAGGAATGTCTTTATATAGTGTCATCAATCATATTTAATGTCTTTACTTCACAAAACTAGAAGAAGTAACTAAGTGCAATGATCTAGATACATTCGTAGAAGAAAAACGAAAAACTGTATAAGGAAAAAAATGGAAAAGACATAAAATCCCAAGAATTTCTTGGAAACATTGAGATACAACTCGATATAGAAATTATAGTGTAAAAAAAGGACACTAGAATATCAGGTATGGAAACTAATAAAATTGATTGAATTTGAAAAGAAATTAAAAGAAATGATCGAACCAAATAACAGCTGATTTCAGATGATGAAGCACGATATGTAACATAGACAAAGTTAAATTTAGGCGATATACATGAATGAATCAAAATATAATAATCAAGAAAATTTATGAAACCAGTCACAACAAAAATGGTAAGACCAATTCACGAGGTAAAATAGCGTGTGGGTCCAAAAAACGTGTATCATTAATACAAAATCTGTGGCAGTTAAAAATCTTTCCAAATTTTTTCTCAAAATAATTTTGACAACTAATTCCTTTTCTTCTTATTGCGTATTTATGAGCACAGCCTTTTTACGAGCAACTTGCCAGCCACAGTTAACAGATACGTGAAGGAGGTTGAAGAAGGTAGTGAAACGAGAACGCAAACGTAAAACTAAGGGCAAATAGCCCTTTAATGGTTATGTGGTCGTCTGGGAAATGTATTTTAGCGAGTGATACCGCTCATTATTATTTATATCGGGGATTATTTGTTTATGAAGGTAATTTAATTGAAGGAAAGTAATTATGAAGGGATTATTACTGAATATTTTTGTTGCGAAGTTGCGAATTGATTGAAATTTCTTATTAATTATTTTAATAAATACTCAAATTAATGTGTGCATCATAAGAAATTAACTATATATCTATTTGTTTTTACAACATCATCTACAAGCTTTTTGTTAATTAAACACCCAGGATACCTATTACAATCTGGTCAAAAATGACCAATGAGCGATTCAGTTCTAGCTTAATCTAATAGAGTTTGAAATTTAAAACTAAGTATACTTATCAGCGTTCCTTAGGTTCTGTAGAATAGATTTCATTAAAGATTAACGTGCACACACAAGCTTCACTTTTACACTAAAACACTAAACTAACTCAAAGGGCTTGATCCTCTTAATTCTTCTTTCTAACCCAGTATTATGAAGGAGCTGGATAGCCTCGACATTAATATGATGATGGAGTCTTTCTTCATGACTCTTGGCTAATTTCTTAATAGTACAGTTCCAGATACCTATGGAAGTCACTATTGCGAATATATCAAGGAATATTTAGATGATTGCTAAGTTGCTTGCTTTGATGTATCCCCACAGTTACATATAGGCTCAAGTGTCTGCTTATTATGTTATTTTGTAGAGACACAGTGGAGTTTCTTCCAATTAACCAGTAGATTTTTCTAAATTTCAATCCAAACTATTTTTTTTCCTTTTTAACATGAACTTTCCATCGAAGTATCGCATCTAAGGTGATATCTAAGTATTTTGCTGAGTTTGAGTGTGAAATCAGGTTATTATTTATGTATGATCTATCCTTTTATTTTCGAAGTTGATATGTACTGATTTACCTTCATTAAGTTTAATTTTCCTTCTCTTCTTCCAGTCTTAGATGCTCATTGCTCTTTCATATATCAAATGTGAGAAAATGACAGGTCCAAAACACTCTCTTGTGGTACTCCAGCCTTAATTTCTTCAAGATCTTTTTACTTGATTCTAAAATCTCTTTCTGTTCGTGAATGTGGCTTATAATTTTATGGTTTTTAGATTGGATTATAAATAAAAAATCAATTTTACTCAAAATAAGTAAGCTACCATGGTTTAAGAATAGAAGCCACATGTATACAGTGAGTTCGGTGTAGAAGGATAAAATTTAAAACGCCTACATTTTGTGGTATGATTTTTCTTTACTTAATTATTTACCTAATGATATCTACCAGTGTTATATACATTTACTGGAAATAATCTCTGAAGCGTGTTAACTTCAATTAATGTGATGGATAAAAAATTTATTACTCTATAGTATGTGAAGATAATTTTTGCTTTTTCCATTGTGTTTTCGAAACAATTAAAATAATGACAAAATTAAATTAAACAACTTCATTTCTAGTTGATTGTTGTTTATATTTCCGTTTGAAGGGACTAAGCACAGAACGTGATTTTGGTTCCAGTCTTTTCATTACTCGCCTAATTATTAAGTCTTTAAAAAGTAAAGTTTTCTGAGTTCGTTCGAAAAACTGAAATACCGTTATAATTAATGTGAATCCCAAACTTCTTGTTTGGGATGGTACATTTACAACAGAAAAGAACAAACGCGAATTCAATGAAATAAATCAAGTCATCTGATTGAAGACAATCAATCAATACAATATTATAATGAAAACGGATCCCATGGGATGTTTTCACTTTATCACGTTACCATGGATATATATTGATTTATTTCGATTTTAACGTTTCAACTATTCAATTTGATTATAATACTGACGAAATTATTAATGAAATTATAGAATCAAACATACCAAAAAATACCGTTTACAGTATGAAAAGCATTTATGTGCAATGATACCATGTGGAACCTAACAAGTAAGCTGTTACAAGAAATATAAAGAAATTGAAGTTTTTATTGAGTCAATCCAAATTGTTGTATTACAATCAGCGTTAGCTGCCTCCCGATTCTATACGACGAAAACTGCAATCATATCCTTGTGGAAGAAACCAAAGTTCGACAGCATTAAGCTTCGTAGAAGTAACGAAAACCTTGGATTTTTCTTGCTATGTCAAACTTATTAGTTATAAAATTTTTTGGTGCTTCTTGATATTTAAGGAGGTGACAGCAGTTTTCCTAGCAAAATGTAACATAATTTTTATGATTCTGATTCTAAAACACTTGTACGATAAATATTATAACACTATGGTGATTATTAGTAGAGAAAAACAACTTCAATAGAAATAGTTACAATATTATAGTGTCAGTAACGACATATTTTATTTTATTGATATAATATTGTCACAATATATGCAGATGGTAATAAAGAGAACGCTTGATGTCTTTTTTCCTTAAACTTTCCAAGCTGCCAAATATTCTCGACTACAAATGAAAAATGTGTTCTATTTGTGTTGAAAATGATAATAATAATATAGTAATAAACTAAATTAATTCGAAACACTTGGATACTTTTCAAAAAACCAAATGATGATAAAATTATCAAAGTTTTCGACACTTAACTGAATTTATAACCTTCTGAAGTTTATAACATTGTTTGATGACAATTTAACTGAGCGTATCTGTATCATTTTCATAATATGACTAAAAATTACTAATAAATATCCAAAATTTTTATTAGCCGTTAAAATTTTAACAAAATGAAAAAGAGAACAATTTTTTGAAAATCTACAAAATCCTACTTGATAAAAACTATATATAATTCATTAAAATATATTCAACGACCCTGTACATATATGCTTCTAGAAAATATCTTAATTTTTCTGAAACTGTTCAAATCAACTTCATTCGAATTATTGCCACGTTCTGATTTCTTTGACGGTTTAATTAGATTTTAAATAGCTGTCTATTTTAACGTAAAAGGATATGTCGCCATATAAGGACACTGATATAGTTAAACTGTTTATGGATATACTTACGTGTTTTCTGTATTGAAATTTGTATATTTCATCACTTTCACGAATCGAGCGGTGCCTTTTTCAGTAAAAACTGTTAACGCCGTTATGTCAAAGACGTGTTTTGATTCATTTCTAGTTGCTACAGTGGGAATTTGTAATAATTATTGCTTATCCAAGAATTGTAAATAAACAGATGATATATTCATTTTGGATTCTACATCATCAAAGGAATCGAATCAAAAACCAGGTGCAAAAAAATATCAAAATTTTAATCAGTCTTGTTCAAAGTACTTCTCTTAACTAGCAGAGTATTTATCTCAACGGTAGGTACAGAATTTAAAGCGTTTACGTAAAGTCTATAGTGCCAAATGTGTCTCAAATATTTTATAGATTTTTACTAATTTATCTTCAAATGAAAGTTCAATTATAAACATCGAGTAGAAACATATTTATTTCGAAAAAAATATTGTACACATATTACAAGTTTCGTAAGTCCCCTTTTATTCTAGTTGAGCACCTGTTCAACATCGACAAACGCATTGTAGTAGTCAGCAGCATCTCGAATAGTTGACACTCTGAAACGGACATGCCAATCCGTTCTTGTCTCCATTAATTGTCACCTTTTAATTACTCGGCCCCAGTAAATTAGTTCTGAGGATTGACAGTGCTCTATCGAGACGTGCTTTGCAAACTCGAAATCGACACACACATACGGCAAGACCTGTTACAACACCCTGCCGACTTTATTGACGATTGTTAATTTTATTCGACGACGAGTTGAGCTTTCAATGATAGTTTTAGAAAATTTAAATGTATTTTTAAAGTAGTTTCGTTTCTCTACAATAATCTGATTTCCTTTACTTTTCTTGCAAGCAAATCTATCAAAACACTTTAATACTAGTTATTTCCATAAATCTTTGATTCCCTCTTCATTCTTCTTTTAAATATTTTTCATACATTTCTATTTGTTGATTTCTTATTAACGATATTAACGAAATTAACATCATTGAAAGAGATTAATTTCGGCGCATAACCGGAACCATTGCTATGGTTATGAAAAAAAAATATTGAATACAAAATACCTCTAACGGAGGTGCATTGGAAAAAATAAAACGCTAGCCACATAGGTATTAACTGAAGTAGATAAAACTGCTGAGAAAAGATAATAATAATTTCGAAGAAACTGACTATAAAGGTTTATTTCCTGCAATTGAAAAAATATAAGATACCTATGGAATGAGGAATGGACTGGAATGTACCAGATAAAAGAAATATCTGTTTAAATTGAGAAGGAAATGATGAAATCAGAATCATCATCATGTGCAGAATGAGATTTGGACAATGTGACGTTTAAGAGTATCTTTACAGAATTGGAGTGGTCAGTCTCCTCAGGAAAGTGAACAGTTTAATACACAAACTATTAGGATGTAACAACATCGAATGGGATATTATAATCAGAGTATTGGCAACTTTGGAGAGTAAAATCAAATTTTAACATTGCTTGGTGGATAGTTTACAGATTCAACATATCTCAAATAGAAGAAGAAGAGGAAGAAGAAGCAATCCGTACATTCTAAAAATATGTGGTCTATAAATGTGAGGTATCGTTGGAGACTACTTAAGTGGGTCATTTTACTTTGTAGATCGCGTCAATCTTGCTCCAGATAAAATATTATTTTCTTCATAATAATTTTTCACTATTACATTGAAACGTTGTACTTAATATTCTGCATAAAATGTAGTTTTTAAACGATAATGATCCAATTTATCACGTGGTTATCATTCGTATTAATAATTTTCCTGTATAAACGTTGAGAACGCAGTAAATTAAATTGAATATCGATAAAAACTTAATAGATATTGCTATTTAACTTTCAATTCAAAATTCTTTCCATAGAATTGATATTTATTCAATAATATTTCTTTATTTGTATATAACAAAATATGACTAAACTTATACACTAAATACACATTGAAGAAAAAAATAAATGTAAACAAAACCAATTAAAAATTATTAGGAAAATCATAAGTTCAATATTTAGCTTGCCCTATGCACAGATGTTCCTCGAAAATATCTCACACAATTAGTTTAAAATTAATATTCGTCAACATACTACGGGATGTAAAGAATTATTATTTATTCACTAGCAATTCATGTATAGAGTATTTATTTCGTTATAAAAGTGGTCATGTCTTTTTAAACAAAAATAATTTGGTAAAAAAACAGTGGCGGATTTACAGATTGGCCGCCTGTAGGATTTTCATCTTTTGCTGCTTATACTGACATCTGAAATTTGATACCTTAGTTCACAATTATTCAAAGTACATTTTTTCGCTGCAAAGAATATTTGTTGAATCGTGTACTACTTTCAATGTAAGGTTACACAACGAGTAACGTTGATGCATACGATTCACAGTTTAAAAAAATCATAATTATGTTATACACATAAGAAAAATTGGCTCTATACACAACATGGCTGAAGAATAAGCATTTCTTGACTAAAGTCGACAATAAATAGCTTTTCACTCTTTTCAAATAAGAAAAGCTTCTCGCACCTGAATAATTCTATGCTTATGTACACACAATAATACGAAATAAAAGTTAATGGCTTTGAAAGTGTACGCGCTCCTGAACTAATTCCGATTCTAAATCATTGGCATACAATTTTTCTACGAAACTAACTTTTCGGCTAGAATCCATTGTAAAATAGGACATTACGCATCTAGGGAGAAAAGTAAGGCATCCTCGCCCACGCCTTCGGATCGGGTGACAAAAATCGTGGGCGAGGATGACCTACTTGTGTCCCGTGGTACGTATACTATTTTTTCTCTCGCCGGGATAAAAAGTTCGTCACTAGAATCGTCTAAATTCATTTTTTCAATTTCTATTCTTTATTTTCACGTGATAGTAAATAATAAATGTCGTGTAAAGCAAACTGTCATCAACATCAAACAAGTTGTTGCTACGATACCGGAAACAAAAGAAAGTTATTCCCAGGAGAGGATGGGTCACTTTTATCCCGCTTACCAGGAACGTATTAACTATCAGCCATTTTAATATCTTACTCAGGTGGTCCATGAAATCTTCTTTTTTGTTGTCTTTTATCTAGTATATATTTTCTATACGCTTAATTCCATCGCCTTTTATTCAAAATACTAAAAATTATCTTATGCTGATCATCAAAACTCATCTTTTCAGTGTGAAAAAATTTGCCGCCCCCCTAGGCTGATTACTACCCTATTTTAACAACAAATGATTTTAGGAAAGACCTAAATAAGATGAAATTTATATCTAAATTAGAGTATGTTTTCTTTATCATGCGGTCACCCTGTATATATCGGCATATTTTTTTGTTACTAATTGTTTTAGACAATTTCAATTATGCCCAATATGTATCAACGAATTTTTTTAACGGTTTTGAACACATTTCTAAGCGATGATTGTCCTTTCCATAAGATATTCTCGATAACAGATGACGTAATAGACAAACAAATAAACATTGATCTAGTTAGTTCAAAAATCCTAATCTTTTAATACCGTTTAATGATTGTAATTGCTGAATAATCTTCTAACATGTCACGTTAATCTTGGATATCATAAAAAACGTCAAGCTACCGACATCCATATTATGTAAATCAAACATAATAAAACGTAAGGTTCATTTTTATTGCTCGTTCGTAGAAAAAAAAAAGAAACGATTGCACAATGTCTTGGTAAAAATTATTAAAAACACGGTTATATCGTTTTATAGGCTATTAAGGCATACTAAAAAAATATTGAGTAGCTTGTAATGAAACACGAAACTGTGATATTTTTTTATATGGAAAAAAACGATGAATTTGCTAAGTCACTTTATTATCGTATTAAAAACTATACTATACAAAATTTACTAAGAATAAGTTGAATGAAAACGCGAAAAAATTACCTTCTATTGGCTACATTTTCTCATATATCTTTTGGGATTCAAGAAAACTATAAATTTTTGAGGGTAAATGATTTTAATTTTCAAAAACTGAGCGAGTATCACCTATTTCAACGCATTTTCGTAACACAAGCTCCCACCACTTAAAACAGCTTTAAAAAATTGATGCATTGCTTCATTTATTCCATGCTCCGTCTTCATTAACCCGCAATTATTGATTGACATAAGACCTACAGGTAAATATTTTGTACTTCAACTATATGTTCAACTTTAAGCTTAATTGCTTACGCTTTTTCCGTACTAAGAAAGAAAACTGTGTATATAATAAACTTTTACTTCTTGTTGTTGTTGTAAATGAATCGTGAATCCACACACGGCTATCCTAGTAGGTTTGAATATCATAAGATGATAGAGATGTTTCGTCACTATTTTAGAAAGATTACGATGTACATTTTAGCGCAATTCTTACTAGTTTTTTGAAAATTGTTTGTATGAAGCACTCCACATGTTGGTACAAATTGTTTCCACATGAAGATCATGTAAAATTGAATTTACTACGGCAAATCAATACTAAAAGCTACCTAAATCGTTTGATAGGTTCATACGACTCAATCCCTCAAGGTTTTCAATGGTAACTCAATAACAGAGCCTACCAGCACGTAGATCATTACCAAGTGATATCCGTCTTGATTAAAATTCGTTTTACCAAGTTTGCTGGTGGAGGACTTTCATCTCCAAATACAACCGTACAAAAATTTGTTGTTTCTTAAAAACGATCTCGATCATAAAGCGCAAATATTTCGATGACAACTACTCTGTGACGATAGCAGTGACTCAACTGCAGTCAGAGCTTACTACTTAAGAATACTGGAATTTAAAAATGCAGTTTTGTCAGCTCTAACTTATCTAGTTACTATATATGTAGGAAAAAACCAGACCAAACAGAATAGGAACAAAGCAAATCAGAAATGAGGCGGAAATGACATTACTCCATTCTCTTATTTTGACCCTCACATAATACAAGTTTTCAAATAAATCTACAGTCTATACGTTTAAGATTAATAAGTAACCTATCACTATCCACAATAACGACATTATTATACATTGATTATCAACATTTTGGTTTAATCATTGATTGATGAGTAGATAAATTTATCCTGCTCATTATACATTATACTTCAAACTCAAAACCCTCAGCTAGATAATATAAATTCATCTAATTGAATTAACTACTTCATCCTTATGGATTTCAAATTGTTTACTGAGCAAAACCCAAATATTTTTCATTTATCCCTCCTATATGACGGGATCACCTTTTTTTTGAAACACCCTGTATAGGCATACTACGTACTTATATGACTGATAGAGTTGATAATTACGTACTAAAACCAATCAACGCAGGAAAATTATTTATAGTGTATCCTATAGGAAATTATACGGCTCGAAGGACCAATTTTAACCTCAGTACAAACGTTCGATTAGCATGAAATGGTTGAATTTAAAAATGTATCGCAATTTCCAACATTGTGTCAAACCAAAATCAATCTCCTAGTACCGTCAAATAATATATGAGTAGTCTTTACCGCAAACTAGATGAGTTCGATTGCGAAACATCGAACACGGTGCGGCGCGGCGCGCGAATTGCTACGACAGACTTTTTGTCCGTGGTTTCGGTGCCGGCAACTAATTAAGTCAATTATTTATACCGAATTCCAATAAAGTTGGTGTTTTTAGCGTGGTTGTTACTATGTATACGTCCGTGTGGGTGTCGCAGATTGGAAATTAAAACCACATGGCGTTCTATGTCGATGATTTTTTTTGGGACATGGGCGGAACGACACAAAAACAAGAATCGCTATTTCAAATGCTTATTTCAGGCGAGGAAACCATAAATCTATTTAAACTTAGCTGTTAATTAATTACTCGATTGGAAGCTGGATCATTTATAAAATACTAATAGGCTTTTCAAAATACAAATATGATTTCAATTATTGCGTATCCAGTTAAGGACATTTCAATTTTTTATTGGAGGAAATCAATACTCTCTTTGTTTCTTCTCCATCTTATAATTTCTAACATTTCTCTCCTTGCTTTGTCTGCTCTTATTATTATTTTCTATAACTATATTTGGTTTATGTGGTTTTAATTATTCACAAATCTTCTTATTTCTGCATATATCGTACTTTGTATTGTCCGTAAATATTTCATCTATTTTGGCTTCATCCTCCTCTCTCATCAGTCATCATCCTCTTGATTTAAGCACTAAGCATTTTTGTGTCTGCTAAATCAAGACTGTTCGATAGAATAAAGGATATTCTTGAATTAACAACAATCAGTGTTTCGATCCTCTTCTACAACAATCCTACCAGATAAAATACTTTATTTACTATGTAATGAGTAATGCTTGTTATTATTTCATCCCAAAAATTACTTGACACTTTAAAGTATGTAGGATCATATTATGAAGTCCATTAGTTAAAGATACAAATACATAGATAGGTAGGGACATAAAAGAAACAATATGATTGGTCTGCCTTACAGAAAATAATGAAATTTTCTCTTTTTTTTTGTAAAAGTAAAAGTTGTCTACTTTTACTCAAATTTATTATTATTGAAACCGCAAATATTGGCACCATATATTTATCTTTCAACGTAACATAACCTAACCTAACCTATCCTAACCTGAAAATTTCATATGACTGATTCTAAAGTTCAATCAATTTACAATTACCAAAACAATGTTTACTTTCGAACCAAAGTAACAAAGAAATATGGCGTAGAGTTTTTTCTTCAATTGCAGTTCGAAGGTAGTGGTCCTCTTGCAAAAACGCGATCCGGAAGAAGGTTCCACGGGAAGAATACACAGTCTGCCTATCCATTCTTCAAAATAAAAATTAAGGTACTTCCGTATAAATAACGCGTAGTTTGGCGAAGCTCGTTCCTGCATGAAATAACGGATGATCGCGAGTGTTGAATCGTTGTTCATTTGCCCACGTAAATCTTCGAGCATTTCCAGATAACTTTGGCTCGTCACGTGACCTTCAGAAAAGTATGAACCCGCGTACATACCTGCCCACACACACACACACACACACAACCCAGACATGTTTAATTCTTCTTATGAAGATTTTTCGAGAGCGTTGCCTGTTGCGTACCTCTGTATAATGAAATTTGTAGAAAATTTTCAATAGACAGTATGCTCCAGCTTTCAATTTATAGCACCTGTATTGCCAATATTGTATCGTATAGTCAAAAAATAATTTGTGATGTTACGTAAATCAACAATTTCCAGACGGTTGTTTTAGGGGTGCCGAAAGTACAAATTAAAAAATAATTAAGAGCATCAGATTAAAAGGTGCATTAGCAATGTGTTTAAGTGTAGTCTGCAAGCTTTGTCCGCTCGGAATACAACACTAATTAACTTTAAACAAGTCGTTGTAACGAGCCTGTAGATAAAAATAGATCTTTGTTATGACAGTGGTATGTAAATAACTTTGCCAAATTGAACGCGTCAACAAAATATAATTTGTTTGTACACTTAAATCGGTTTCATTGCGATGCACGCTATGGGCGTGCAGTATTCTATTTATGATTAATAATGTGAAATACGTGGGTGTTTGAGAAAAGAGGTAAAAAGATATCGGGATAGTCAGGATAGATAGTGTGGGACATCATATGGAAAACCAAATAAATGGGTTCAGGTAGTACTGACGCTTAAACCAGAACAGAAACAAATATAAAAATATTACAAATAATGAAGGAGAGATAACACTTCAGATGGGTAACAAGACGCTGTTATTGAAGAACATATTGAACGAATAGATGAATTTTTACAAGAATCAAAAACATTGGATATAACGTTTAAATGAAATTGAAACCGGAACTGTCCATTAAAATACTGAAAAATGTTATCATGGAGCTTGCAGAAGCACAAAAAAATACCTCAACTTCAAAGAATAGTCAAACCATAGGATTATACAGAGCATTCCAATCATTATCAGTGATTGATCACAATTCCCAATGATTAATAAGATAAGATACTGTTCTAAGAACTACCTTTAGAGCGAGTTGGTTTTGTATTTTTCTACAAATTGTTTAAAAATTGAGTAGTTTGATTTTAGGTGTCCGTAATATAGAATTCTGTTTCTCTGTACGGCTTATGTGTGGATTATATTAGAGAATATCTTGTACTTAAATTTTAATGTTTCCAATTTCAACTTCGAAACCTAGTTGTATACATTGAGAGCTATGAAGAGTTAGTTTGATTTTCCTGAAGATAAAGTTTCCTGATATAGGATTCTTTTCCTCTTTTCCTAAGTTTGCTTTGGGTTGTGATGGTTTTAATGAGATTGTTCCGCGTGTATAATCTCGTAAATACTCTCGGGAACGTTACGTGTAGTATTTTCTATTGTCTTGGAAGTGCCTATAAGTCAAGTAAATAATAATCAACTAATTGCCATCTTTCAGTTCGAGGCATGTCCTGTGAAATTTTCGAATTTCGTGTATACATTTTAGGTAAGAATATTAGGTCCTATATATGTCCTTTTGGCGTTCCTGCCCAAGTTTCTTTTTAATTTTCTTTTTTTTTTTTTGAAAAAATTGAAAATGCAGTGGCGTTCAATAAAACTAGGTTGTCCGGTAAGGCAAGATGTTTGACTTCCAACTAGGTCAATAGAAGAAGACAGCTCACGGACGAAAAGACTATTCAGTTTCAAACAATCTACTAAAGATGCAAATACATACGCCTACGAGATAAAGTCGCTAGCGGAAAAACTGAAAATCGCCTACAGTAGTGAAGGAATAATGATGTTCCTGAAAAGAATTTTCAAAAAGCAAACCGTTCGGTCATTAGTTGAGAATAGGTTTAATTAATTTGAAGATCAATCCTTTAATCTACAAATAATTTAATCATATCAATTATCTTTTTCACTTTAACATATTGATATTTATGCTTCTAAATGTTTCTGATTTTAGGTCTCTTCTAATTAAATATTCTATGATTTTTGAAAGACAGATGAAAATTTGATGTTTCGATTTCTTTTAGTCTTTATCTTTATGATACTGACAGTGATAATTTGCTATTTATATTGATCAATAAATCACCTTCATCATAAATATCAAAATAAGAATAAAATCAAATTGTTTTAACAGGTATGATTAATTTTTCCTTAGTTTTTACATCTCAAATACGTGGAAGTCATCAATTAAATTATTTGTAATTGTATTAGAATTTACAAAATAGAGCTATAAATTTTACTTAAATTATTTAGGTATTTTTTTACAATTAATAGTGTCAATATCATATTTTGATGAAGACTAAAAGAAGTCAAAACGTCAAATTTTCGATTGTCTTTAAAAATTAGGAAAGAAACAAATTTTAAAACAGAAAAGACCTAAAAGCAAAAACATTTAGAAATATAAACATATCGAAAGGTCTAAGAAATAAGAAACTAAAGAAATTTTAATATATTTGTACATAAAATTATCATTGCCTATAATTTTTATGATGAAAATGTAAATGTAAAAATATTCATTATGTACTTAGCATAAAAATGGACACAAATTTGACGTGAATCATAATATGGAATAGAATTCATCTTGTGGTGAGAGATAATTGTCGTAAAGAATTTTTTCTAAAGAAACCCATAAAAATGCTCAAACACTTAACCTGACAATATACAAAAACGATTTGGCAAAACTACTATAGAGGTTTTTCGGCGAAAAAAGAATATTACGGTACCCTGCAGTGTATTACCAGAGTACCATAGGTAGGAACACTCTGACCGCTGGCCCTTTTCTCGGCCTTCTCGATGCCACCTGCCGTTAAACTGCAGCTATAAATTTATACTGACACTAAAATAATTTATGGGTGCTTGTAAAATAAGAAAAAGCTAAGTTGTATTTCAGTTTTTATCGAAAATGTACAATAAGGTATTTGTTTTAAATTTTATGGGGGTTTTTGTCAGTTGTTCGCATTTTAATGGGGTTGTTCTACATTTTTCAGGAATACAATTTCAAATTTATACCCTAATATTAACGGCAGGCGTTCCTAAATACATTAATCGCTTAAAGACTAATTTTATTTCATTTTGTTTTATCTTTTCTGTCCATTTTACTTCCTTTAAATTGTTTAGAATGTTTTTATATTTATTTTTGCAATTATTCGATGAAAAGAAATAAGATGATGATGTCAATGTTAATGATAAATCTTTCGGTTGACTATTCGTCAATATCCTCAAGTTAGAATTGTATCTAAGAAAACCACTTTTCTTCTCCAGTAAAAACGAATAATAATAAGAACAAAAATTATTTGTACTAAAGGCAAACTCATAAGAGAAAGTTGATAAATGAAATAGTTAACAAAATCATTGTAGATAAAGTCTACTCAATATATTTATAACTAGATATCAATAAACTAGTTTCTTAAATTAAATATTAAGAAATGGAGATTGTTAATTAAATTAATTAGATCAAAGAATACGACAATTTATCAGACAATCATTTATGATAACGTTAGGAATATATAAAATGTGAACACAGCTCTTTTGTTAATGCGCTTTGAGATAACTGATTTACTTGGGTTGATTACTTCAGGACCATATTTTATGAAATCACCATGTTCTAGATGTTTGAGAAGAATTCCATTGCATTGATCTGTAAAAAAAGTCTACATATCACTAGCAAAATTCTTATTTGATAATGTCTAAAGTAAAATGGAGTTGATTGTCCTGCAACTCCTATTTTTTTCAATATTTAGTTCAAGGGAACGTAATACTTTTGTTTTCTAATACAAGTTCCTATGATTTGTATTGAAAATTTAGTTATTTTATCTACAAGGGCTGCTACTTCTTAGTTCAAAAATATTTTTGTTTAAATTACTGTCGCGGTGGAGAATGATCCGTTTTCTGCAAAGCTGATGTCCTATTCAGAATTGAGCGTTCTACGTTGCTCTAATCGAACGGTGGCGATATGTTCCGTAAAAACAGGCAACCATTTACTTCGAAGTGCATCGTGCACGATCAAGTTTTGTTGGATTTGACTCTTCTTGAAATACCCCGAGTGAAAATAACGCGCAATGATGCATCAATCTCACGGTATGTCACATGACGATCTTGGAATATCAGTTTATGCACAGCATCGATGTTTTCTGGCACAACAGTCGATTTTGGCCGACCTCCACGAAAGTCATATTGTAGAGAAGATTGACCACCATTGATGTCGGACAACTATCGAAACATCGCCAAAACTCTGTGACTTGATCGGCAAACTGCTGTTGGTTTAATCCACGTCGAAAGTCGATTTATTTCCATTTTTTGACCAATACGAATGTTTCACGTATCTGTTAACCTCTCAAACAGCACTTGTATGTACATTCACTATTAAAAATGTCAAACTTTATGATGGCAACGTCATATTTGACATATTCACGACAGTGTCAGCATATCTCAAAACTTAAATAGCAACCTTATATTATTATTATATTTTTCTCATTTCAAATGATAAGTATTTTGTTCTTTATCAGTATGATGTTGCATGCATTCCATATCTTAAATGATACCTCATAGAGCCGCAAATCCCTTTGTTATTCTCTCCAGGGGTCAAAATCAACAATTACCCGGCGATATATAACTTGTAGGTAGTACAATAAAGCCTACACTGCATTTTCTGAACGCTTTATCTGGCAATCTAAGTATATACGAGATACCATAAATAATATCTCTGATATGATATGTATTAAATATATCTATATTTATATTCACTACTGCATAAGCAATAAAAGCAGCGTTTTAATTTAAATAAAAGAAGAAGAAACAATATGCCGCCATTTCAAAACAAAATCAACTGAGCAGAAATCACATTATGGGTGAATATACGGGGGTTTTCTGGAAAGTTTCCGACCTGAAGCTGTCAGTACGCAATATAAGTTGTAAAGTAGACTTGCGCATGCGTTAAGAGATTCTCACTAAATTTTCAGCCATTTTAGAGACTTTATTTATGTTTGACAAACATAGTACAAGTGAATCGTTGTATGTTTGAAAAGCAATACGCAAATGAAAGGGGAGCTAAGGTCATGTTTTCAATTAAAGAGATTACGAAGTGTCATTTATTAATAGAAACGCATGCGCTCGCATTCAAGTTCGCGCCTAGTTTGCGCTGGATGATGGCCAATTTTATGTTCGTAGTTCGCGTTCCAGCGCCCAGCCAATGAAAACAGGATTTCGTTTTTCTTTCGTCTTATTTTTTGGCGCACTTTGAATTGTTAATATCATTTTTTTTTATTTTTCCAAAGTATAGAGGCAAAAAAAAATAGTAAAAGGCGCTTCCTGAGCTAATACTAGGTTTACTAGTTTACTAGTCATTGGTTACTTGTTTTTTTCGGCTATAGTTTTTGTAGACTTCTTTTAATTGTTTCTGCAGCTCTCTTTTTCATTATTAAACATTTTACAAAAGTAAAATAGACCAATTTTCAACGTAATCTCCTTTCGGCTCCTTACGCTTTTCCCAGCGATATTCAATAAGTTCGATATCCTTTTTATACTAAGAATCGTCAAGATCTTCAAAATAGTCATTAACTGCCGACTCATCTCTTCATTGTTGGAAAATCTTTGACGGCCGAGCCATTTTTTCAAGTTTGGGAACAAAAAATGATCCTAATATAGCAAATAGGTAGCAATTTAAAATTAATTTAGGCCATTGCAATAACGTGTGTGAACTGGTATATTATTTTGATAAAACAACACTTTCTTCTTAACCAAATGAGTTCGTTTTTGCTCGATGTATTCTCCCAAACGTTGCAATAAGCATCCCAAAAAGCCGAGTAATAGAGTAGAGTCAGATACTTCTGGGTCTATCCTCGGTTTTACACCTATATACAACAGAAGAAGAAAGCTTCCTAAACGGTCTCTTCGGGACGTTTCGTTTAAATTGTCCTACCAAATAACATTTAGCAAACTTCCACTTAAAACTAGTCTCATCAAAATATACTATAAAAGATGACCTTTGTATGTCTGATACGATAATAGAAATAATATATTAGCAGTAATTTTTATCTAACCATCATATATGCGCAGATACTTTGTATTTAACAAGGATTCTCAAAAAACCATTAACATTTTAAGGCAAAGTCGTTATCTGGTAATTTTAACCACATACCTGTTCAATTTACGTCAAAGAATCTCACTTCCCGTTATCATTTTATAGCTGGTAATAATTCGTTTCATTTTATTCCAATAAAAAATAATTTAATACATAAACACACCGTTTATCTAATATAGATGATCAATAAATATTTTAATGTATTTTTGTCTCAATATTTCATTTATTCCATGAGATAATTTTGGTTTTTGATTGTATCGAAACTAATTGTATATTTTTATTTATATATTTGCATTAAATTGTAAAGCATATGATAATGAATATATTACGAATATAATGCAACAAATTTTGATGAAACTGTAGAGAAAACTGTAAAAAATACTAATAAATAGAAAAAATATTAGAAAAATAAAATATAGAACTGAACCAAAAAGTAAGAAGAATGGGCCTTTAACCAGAAATTGATGTACAGAGGCTGATAAAGAAAACAAGAAAAAATATAAAAAAATCCGGTATCATGAAACTACCGAGGTAACATACTATGTATGAATACAATCATTTCAAAAATAATGGGTGAGTTCCAAGTTTTATTCCACTCAAATTTTCATCATTTTCATCTTTCTGTTTCGTTCTTTTTATTGTTTTGTGCTCTAATTTTTCTTTTGATAAAAATTTCATCGCATATAATCAGGTTATTTCTATAAATTGTGTTCGTGTATTGACCACGAACCGATTTCGTCGTCCACATTTTGCAACCACAGACTCAATCATCGCTCTTAAACAGAATAAAAATGAGTGAAACCGAATCTATAAATCAGTCCCAGTAAACATAATATTTTTAGCGTGCCCAGCAACTTTTTAAAGCATCATGACAAGTTAATATAATTCTTTCACATAAATCATCAGTCGTTTTTGAAAGGGTCATAGAAATGGCAACGTTGTAACAGGGTTGGGTTTCGAATTTCTCTAATTGATAGATTATACAGCAACATCGCGTCGAGTATCGTATAAGTCCGTAGGATAATTTCCCCACCGTAATTCTTTTTACAAATTATTATTGGGATTTGGAATTTTTCATCTAAAACTTGTATGCGCTGGATCAACCGCAAAACCTAATATGGAAATCCATTTTTGCAAATGTCTTCTATAGTTAACTAAATGAAAAAAATTATTTCTATACGCTATTAAGTGCTGATTAAAATATGCGAGGTACCATTCGAAAGAATACTACACTCTTATCAAAATGATGTGCCATTTGAATCCTCTTATTTTTTACTCATTTATTTGGTGAACTTTTCGAATTGATTTATATCGTTGGAATATGTATGAATAGTTCATTATTTGATTATGTCAGAATACGAAAAACGAGATAATTACTTGGAGAACTGAGCTGAGTTTTATTGATATTGGTTACTGATCTATTGTAACAAATATACGATTCCAGAAGTGCAAAAAAAATAAATCAATGGGATGTGTAATGAATCACAAACATCCCAAAACTTTTTTGAAGATGTTGATTCGTATTTGTTCCAATCATATATGAAATTAAAATGTTTCTTAGTGATAACTAGTGCTATTTTGAATATATAGACAGAAGTCTGACCAGGTATAGAATATACGGAAATACACATATACAAGTCAATTGAGAGCCAGAACAATTTAATATGATTGGATGTAGCACGCAGTCTCATGGTATTCTGCATTTAGTTTTATAGATGGTTGTTAGTTCTTCATTGTATTTCATCCAAATGAAATAATTCATGGATATTCGTCTTCTAAATTTTGCCTTATCGTAAGTAAGAAATACTGTATAGTTTAAATATTGATGCCGGTTCTGTATAACTGAGATACGCGTTGTTTGTCTATATTCTATATCAGCCTATACAGGATGTGATGCAGGTACACAGGTGAGAGAACGTTTTCTGAATAGAATGTGCATCAGGCAGGCAGGCAACAGATCTATTGTTCGACGACTCGAAAAACGAACAGAACTGGATGCTCTTTGTAATATCAATCAGTGGTGGTACTTGTAAAAAATTAAAACGACGACATTTCTCAAATTTTTTAACAATAAATACCAACAAATATTTAAAGAAAAAATAAATTTTCGTATATTTCAATCATTTTATTGTTTTAATTTTACTATTTCTGTTGTTTCAATTGAAAAATGTGAGTTTATTCATATTTTTGATTACAAAAGTTTAGAATCAAGTGTCGTACTTTGTTATTTTTGGAAATATTTAGATATAAAGTAGATTTAGTTGATTTCGTTGACTATTTATTGGAAAGGCAGTAAATTATTAGTGGAAATACTCCAAGTTTATTTTTTTGAGTAATATTCCAGACAAAATTTTTTACTAATTGTTGAATTAATCATTAAATATGAAACAGGCAGTGGAATGGAAATAAAATCGCACTCCTTTATAAGTGACGCTGTAGATGAAAGTTTCTTTTTTATCTGTAACGGTGATACGCCAATGAGAAGAACTGGGATGCTCTTTACAGTAAACGTTAACCTCGACTCCGCTGTTCAACTGAACCTTTATGATACAGGGAACTTGTGTGTGTCTCTCGCTTACACTATGGTCCTAATTTTATTTTGACAAACATTTTTATCATTGTGTACAAGTAGTTTGTTAGTTAGCTCCATATATACGTGAGAACTGCTAATATTTCTCTAAGAAAAAGTCAACACTACCCATGGTAACTTTAATTATATCAAATAAAATATAGTCAGAAAATCAACAAGAAAACATCGAATGAGTCGAATCATTTTAGATTATAATTATCATAAACAGAATAGTAAATTTGTTAATTCCGGGAAGTTTATTTATTAATATACAATTGTAGTTGCAAAGAAAAATTAGAGGAAAAAAATTCGGACAATATAAATAAATTTTCAAGGTTTGAATTTATACATTGGCGGAGACTGCAACTACTAAGCGGATTCTTAGAACGACCGAGATGAAGACATTACGCTCAATCACAGGGAAAACACTAAGAGACAGAATAAGGAGCAATGAAATTAGCATGGAGAGATCATGTCAAAAGAATAGACGACGATCGACTGACGAAAATCGCAAAGGAAGAGAGACCCAATACAAGTAGACCGCCTGGAGACCACTAAAGCGCTGGTATGAGAGCTGGTCCTCAGAGTCACAACTTAGGTTGCCTCTTTGAAAACACAAGACATAGTCTTAAAATAAGAAGACATTTTTCTGTTTATTTTGATTATATCCATGTTACTTCTTAAACATCATTCCTCACCAACTCTATTCCTTTCCATCAGACTTTCTTTGAACATCAAGAATTTGAGATGGAATCCAGTCGGTAACATAACATATCATCTTAGTCTAATGGTTACTTGATGGCAAATAATTAACTATGACAAATTTTCAAGCGTAGGCGTGATAAACTGCCTATTCCAAACCCTTTGGTTCTTTAGTTGAGATCCACAATCGTGAAAGCATCTCATCAAACTGTTGCTATCCAAAGTGCCTTTCGTTTATTGGATAATTCATTTTTGAAGTTTATAACTGAAAAAACATGACACGATACTTTTTGAAATGCCTCTATACAAAATCATTTTTAATTGAAAAAAAAAACATATATAAAGTCAGATCAATTACAAAAAATGAATAGATTTAAATGGTAAAAGGACTTCACAATATAAAAACGAGTCGTTCAAATTCTTGTCTATGAACAACAGAAGATGAAGGTTTAGTAGATAGTGGATAAAATATAGGATAGAAAGATTTAAGGTACCAGATCTAAATACTTCAGGAATACCATAATTAAGAAAACTGTGGAGCAATGTAAACAAAAATTGACTGAATATAACACAAAAATGAGTTTTCTTGATTTTAAATGCAGTTGATACGTACAAATATTGATATCTGTAAAAAAATCTCTATACATTTGTTGAAAACTTTCAATGTCGTGGAATTTCATACGTATACCAAGAAGTTTTCCAAACCATACACAAAATGATGTGTTGGTTGATTATGCGCCATATTTGCTCTTTTTTGTTTGTTTTTTCATAATTTTCATAATTTTATATGAAAACGTGCCTAGGCGTCTGCATTAGTTCTATGAAGTTTAATATATTACTTGGATCAAGAAGAGAGCTTATGAGGCATATATGGAAAGTTGTAATGGGGGTAAAATTGTGATGATATGTAAATGTTGTTGATTAGAGTAATGGCGCAACTGATAGGATCGATTTCCAAGTAAAAATTTAATCCGATTTGTTTTTAATACTACTGTGGCATCTACGCCATGGTCCCTCATACTACTTCGAGTATTCAGAGTAAAATATTTCATTATTATCAACAATTATTTTATTTAAAAGCAAATAGGGTTAAAGTATTTGTAGAAGTACTAATACTCCAAAAAAGGCTAAAATAGTATTGAAACGTCTGTTTTGACCGTGGTCGACTTTTTACTATATTAGTAAGTTAGTGCTATTGCCAAAACTTTCTAACGTTTTTGTTTGACTATTTCCTTCGAAAAATTTAAGCCAACCAAAAAGCTGTAATATTTTATGTTTACCTAGCAACGATCAAATTTCAGCGATAATACTGCACTAGTGCCAAATTTTCGTCTAGGATTAATAAACATCATTTGGTTTTAATTTTATATTTTAAGAAAAGGAACAATTATTGTTTATTTTAAATTAAATTTTTCTCAGGAAATAGTCTGCCAAAATGCCCTCTCGTGTATGTCAAATTGTCTCATAATTTTTTCTCATGCGCATTCGCGCACTCGAGAAAATTAAATTATCGACAATTTGACATGCACTCGGGACATTAATATTGATAATTCATTTAACAAAAGATTTATGCTCAACCGATGAATTTTTTTCTCTCCAAGCTGAATTAGATCAGACTGGATTCTTTAGTGATAGAGAACTTCAAATAGAAACAGTCCAGTTAAAAATTGCGATAAATTTGTTGATTGACCATATACAAATTGTATTAAATTTCCCATTTAGTTGGCATGTTTAATTACCGGTTTTAGTTATATTTAATCCACTTCCTTTTGAAGTGGTTTTGCTTTTTATTTCCCAATTTCAAATAATAAAAAAATTACTACTATTTAATTAAAATTAAAAAAAATTTGGTTTAATAACTTTTGAGTTGCTCAAATTTTCTCATATAATTTTTTTATAATGTGCTCATAATTACAACCATTATCACTGTCATAATCAAAATTGTGCCACTGGCATTTACGTTTACTGTTACTGTATGTCGTAAATTAAAGAAACGATAATCGCCTTAATGAAAATTAAAAGTTGGACGAGTCATAAATTTAATTACTGCGTATATAATTATATCATTTCATGTAATTCTTATAGACTTTCATCTGTCAGAATATAATAATATTCGACATACTAATCTTAATTAAATTTTTTTGTGAAAAATATCCATAAAAACAAACCGAGTAAAATTCAAAATATGAATAAAATCGTTAAATGGAAACGCGATTCTTACAAAAGTTGAATGATAATGGGTGGTAACATCCTTTGTAAATTTGATAAATCGAATTTTGTAACATCGATTTTGCTGCGATGTATCGAGTATCAAAATCAATATTTAAATATATAGTTTTTCCAGCAGATTTAAAATATGTAATTTTACAATAGTGTCCTGAAAACCAGTTCTTGGGATATAATATAGAAAGAAAATTAACGAACAGGAATATATAAAGATATTGTTGTGAATATTGGATAAAGTAATAAATGCAGATTCCATATCTTCCAACTCCTTTACCTGGTTCTACTACTGCACTCAATGTTTCTATCTTAGCACTTCATTGCAGACTGGAAAAGCTTGGGAAGGAAGCAAGGGGAGTGAAATAGTGCTGACTGAAAAGGGCATCACAATAGGCATAAGGCCTCCGAGTGAATATCGGCTGAAAAGTGGAGATCACCCTGGTAACCTAACCTACTCGTTCTTTTTGAAAACATTGATTTGTTAAAAGAAAGGGCTTCATGCCATAAAATGACAAAATATAAATCTCTAATATTGTTTATGTCTTTTCAATAAGGTAGGTAAAAGATAGATCGCAGAATATACTTTTTTAGTTCATGGAGGCGTAAACAAATTTAAAAAAAAAAACGCGTTGGTTGGATCTCAGTGAACCGCAAAATTAACTAACTCTTCGTAATATTTCGTAGTATTTTCACACGATGTATTACTATTGATAATTTTAGATCAAGCACATAAATTGAATTGTTGTTAGACCGAATGTATATACTCGTTGATTGTTCTCATGACTTCATAAGCGAAGCTAGATTTTGAAATACTGAAATGTCCATTGAGATGTAAGAAAGATCTAGAGTAGGTGTTAAATTTTGAGACCAAGCCATTAAAATTCATATATATAATTAATAGGATAATATTGTCCTCATAATACCACTCACTATATAATTAGTTTGCTGTCATTTTTCCAGTAATTATAGTACCAACAAAACAGGAAAGGACTTCGAAGTGATTTTAATACCATCGACCATACTGGCAAAAAATATTTAAAAAAATAAACGCATATGCTCGAAGAAACATAATTATACTTATTTGAAGTTTGTGTTGAAGGAATGCTTTCTGATTTAAATGAAGAGAGCTTGCTGGAATGACAACGAGCTCAGAAGAACGAAAATTATGTCAAAATTCTTAATTTAGGCTTAAAAGATCGCTATCGATATACATAACGCACAGCGGTGTATTTACACTCGAGGCAAGTACTCAGGGCGGCAAAATTTTTAAAATGAGAAAAATTTTATTTAGTCTTATCAAGATTGCACAGTATAATTAATTTATTCTATTAAATCATAATTTTTTGTTCAATTAATAATTCAAGAAATTCAATTCATCCATTATTTGTGAATTACAATTTTGTCATTTTTATTAAAAATTAATAATCAAAATGATTCAATCAAACTATTTCCTTGGAGATTTAAGATTGTTATAATTTATCGATTGGACCAATTGCTTTAAATTTAAACGAACAATCTTGTTTTTGAATTTAATAAACTTGAAAGAGCGCAAGTGGCCATCTATAGACTGTTTTACAATTGAATCTTCCCTGGTTAAATTTGGATAGAGAAGTAAGTCCATTAAAGAATCCCTATGTCGTTAAATAAATCATCCAGAAAAAGCTACAGTGGATCAAACAAGGTTGATGATGCCTAGAAATTCGATATGAAGAATATGATTTATTAGTCATGATGTAATGATCTAAGCTATTCTTATTCTGTTTGAAAGTAATTACATTTATAAGATTTGAAAAGTATTTTATAAAAAGTTTTATACAGACGGCAGCAAAACAACAAAAACTTTCAATTAAAAACACTTTCTTACTAGAACTAATTATGACCTTTACAAATTGACCTTGTAGCAACAACGTCTTTTTATAATATTATATTATCTATTTTATGTAACAGCAATACCTTGGACATAAAAAACCTTTATAAGTTTGTTAAATATCCCCGCCAATTAGTATTAATAAAATAGTACCCTTATGAAGGTAAGACAATTCACTAGAATCCATTTAGTTGTATATTACCCACATAATACCTCTAATACTATAAACAGTCAAATGTGTCGAACATAAGAAGTTGAATTGTTTTCAGTTATTATATTACAAACGATTCAAACTGAAAAAATCATACTTATTTCCGAATTCCTTCATTCAATGTTTTATCTGCTGACTGAAAAAAAATTTTTTTTGATTTAATACAAATTGATTTATCAACATGGATGCTGCAGGCAATGTTAGTAGATTTTTTTGGGGTGGTATGACTTTGTGAGGAAACAAGAATCGATTACCCAAATACAACAAAATGTGGAATGAAACTAATACTACCGATTCCATCTTCATTTTTAGCTAAACGTGGATTGAGTGCTGTAAATGATTTACTGGTAAAAAACAAAATATAACTTAACGTGAAGACTTTAGACTGAAGCTAACTAAATTGGAACCTCATATAAAATCTTGTTGCAGAAAACATAAAGCATAAGAATCTCAGTAAATAAAAATAATAAATTAATATAGAGAAATTCCTATTGACTTTATTTGGAATTTGAATTACAGTTTTTCAATATATGTTTTGAAAATTTACTTTCTAATTATTCTAATTCGTTAATATATATCTGGTGATTTCTTCCTAAAAACTATTTTAATTTAAGTTTCTTTAGTAAACAATTAAATTTTTTATGTGTGTTACATAGGGAAGGGGGCGAATAGGAGTTCTACAAAGGCTAAAGTGGAGCATGGGGCAAAAAAGGTTGGGAAACACTGCTTCAGAAAAACAGATCAACAGTAGTTTTGCTTTGAATTGTATTTAAGTATAGACGATTCTATATACGAGTCAAAAGTTCATATTCATTAATAAAATCTTGTCTTCATTTTCCAATAATTATAGATAATAAACGGATTCTTTACTATTATTTTTTGTGAAACTGGAATAAAGGGATAATAAGTTTTTATGTTATAACTACTTTAATGAGCTCTATTTATTCCAATTGTGGTATTGTAAACACTTAAAACGGTTTTTTTTGTTAATTTATTGAGAGCAATGTTCGTTTTCGACAAAAAAAGCAACCTATCGTTTGTCGAATTTTTCAAGTAGACAATTAACAATACAACAATTAAATTAGAATAACGAGGCAGCTTAAAAGCAGATACTCCTTACTAAAACAATTAATTTAATTAAACGACACAAACAGCGTCGTTAAAGACAATCGGAGCTGGCTGTATAGCATTCGGCTTCGGCCGTTTTCAAAGAGGGCAGAGGGTAATAGTTTGTAGTGGTTCAAAGTCTATTCACGACATATGGCGTTACTCGAGCACTGATTTTTGCAGATTCTTTGAAGCGTTCAGGCCACACAATAAGTTTAGTTGTTCATTTTGTGTCCCGCTGCGATTTGTACGAAAATAATTATGGACTCGAATATTAACACGAGCTTTTAGGGAGAGATTGATTTTTATCGTTAAAGAATTAAAATTTGTTTCGTAACTTAAACCGGTAATTTCGTTCAGTAAATCGATATCTCTACATTGAACCAGACTTATTTTTGTAGCTGATAAATTATAAATTAGATGATATTTCAGTAGTAAATGTTGAACGGTGTTTTTGTTTTCACCTGGTAAAACAAGAATCAGAATTTCTTCCTTATCTGTAACTCCGATAAAGATCACGGGATAATTGCAAAAAAAAACGTTGAACCAACTATGCAAAACGTTCTAACCATTTACTTATGGAAAACATCGCTCTAATTGAAATCATTGAAAGCAATCGAGTAAATTTTTGTAAACCGGTTCATCGTAGCGGAGAAAACACATACAAAACACTTATTAATAAATAACAGGCTTCGCATGTAGTCCAGCAACATACTACTAACGGATGCCATTCGACTTTTTCTGCACTTTTCAATTAGCCTTCTCGAATACCAATTCAAATAGCCAGTAATGAATATAAATACGATTTGAACGGTCTACAGCAGCTCCTATAAACACGGTTGATGCTGAAAAATCTTATTAAGTAGGTTAAGAAATATCTTGTGAAATAAATGATATAATTCTATCGATAACATTGAATTAAAACCTAGTAATAAAAACAGAAATATATACTTAAGTGAAGTATGTAGATCTACTTGGAATAAAACTTACTATAGGGTTACAAAAAACACACTTCACTGCGAAAATATCCTCAGAAAGAAGTAATTTTCATATTGTCTCCAAAAGTACTTCACTGCTATTTAATTTACGACTATTGTAACCATGAATAAAAAGCTCTGTATATGACTATCTCGAGCCGTCCTTCCACGAAAATATACATTTTTATTTGATGGGTATTTTGGTCCTAATTTCTCGTGTTATTTTTGTCGTCCGATGCAAATTCTGAAGCTTTCCCGTATGTTCTAAAGTTATTCCCGTTCCATATAAGAAGATGTATTGATATCTAGTAAGCCTAGACCAGTTCCTTGCATGAAAAAAATATTGCGTTACCATAACTACGAACAATATCTTATTAAAAGTGTCAGTATAAAGGTTGACGTCAAAACAGTAAACCAGAGTTACGCAATAAACTAAAAGAAAAAAGAGGTCCACCGAAATTGAGCCATCATCAAGTACCTGTATTTGAAAGTGTTAAGAGGTAAGCAGATTTACGAAGATGTGTTTAAAACCCTTGGTGATCAATATCCTTCGATGCGACCGTGAAAAATTGGACTGCATGCTTCGGAAGAGATTGAAGATGATGACCGATCGGAAAGGCCAGTTTCTATGTCAGTCCCCGAAAATATCGATGCAGTTCATGACATGATTTTATCAGACCGTCGAATTGGACTAAAACGAATATCTAAAGCACTGAATATTTCATACGAACGCGTTTATCATATAATTCACGTCAATTTGGACATGATAAAAATTGCTGCAAAATGAATCCCCAAATGTTTGAACGTTGACCAAAAGCGTGAAAGGGTAGAAGCATCGCGTTCGACCTGTGCTCGATTTGAAAACGATGTAGACTTCTTAAACCGACTTGTTACTATGGATGAGACTTGGGTACATTTCTACAATCCAGAAACAAAGCAACAATCGTTGGCATGGCGACACTCTGGTTCTACAAGACCGTAGAAGTATCGTGTCCAAAAATGTGCTGGAAAAGTTCTTCCTTCATTTTTTTGGGATTGCCATAGAGTAATCATGATTGATTTTTTAGATAAGGGTAGAACAATAACTGTAGATTACTATTCGACATTACTACAGGAAAAAATTAAAGAGAATTACTAGAACACCCCCCTATTCAACAGATTTGGCTCTGATCGACTGTCATTTCTTACCTCGATTGAAAAAAAGTTTGAAAGGTCTTAGGAGGAGTTAATAAAAGCTATGGAGGTATGGTTTGCAGAGCAAGAAGAAAAAAATTTTTTTAAAGGTCTAGAGATGTTGCAGGTTCGCTGTAATAAATGTATCCAATTAAAAAGAGAATATGTGTTGGTTCTATAGTATTTTTCTTCCAAATATATTTACTAACTTCATATAACCACTCAAGTTGAATACGAACTACTTATACTGCATAAATAGGTAAGTTATCCCTAAAACAAATTTTTTTTTCAAGGTTCAGTGCTTGTCCTGATAATAGTTCAATCTCATACTGTAAGACTATTCAAAAACCGATTTTAGAAGCAATGAAATTATTGTAGATGATGATGATAATATTGAATCCGAAATTACGTGAAGGAATTGGGGGTTATAGGTACTGATACATACTGCTCATTCTATTTTTATAAAAGTTTTAAAACTGAAATAAAACAAGAAATGACTAAAGTTTTTGGCTTTCAATTTAATATTATGTCGATTTACTAAAAACGCCTCTGCGTAACTTTCGTCGACGATATTAATGTAAAAATTGACGTTCTGGGGTAAGTTGCGGTTCTGGCTGACATGAAGTTTAGCTACAACTGACCAAATAATAGCTCGCAAAGGGAGTTCATCCGCCACCAGAGCGTAATTAGGCACGAAAATGTTCAACGTGTATAGTGGCTAGTGTTATGGCAACGTTTAACGATTCTCTGCATGTAACGTTGTCTACTATCCAAAAAATTCTTAATAAATACAATTTAGTTTCATTTGAATTAAGAGTTGAATTATCGATAGGTACTGATTCAATTATTGTATTATGGTAAAATAAGTTCCAAGATCTATAATTGTTTTTTCTTTTATTTATTGCAAGATTTGTAGGATTGTGTAGTTTTGAAGTATATTTATTAAATATATACGTTCAAAGAATTAATTGTGCGTTTGATAATTTCAAGACATGACAACATCGCGTCCTTGTCTTTCAAGCTGGAAACGAAGAATAAGCAGCATCTGTGGAGCACATGTAATCCAATCCCTACACCACACTGTCTAGCACTTATCTCGTTCAAAAAAACCACATGTTTACACTAGGTTCAATTAGTAAGAGCTCTAATACGAACTAGGATTATTTATTAGCCAAAATAAATAATTTCAATCGTTCGAAAATGCTTTTCTTTTATGGTTTTATGTTCTAGATCGATGACAGGTTTATTGAATGCTGTTATGAAGAGGTGATTTGTTTTCCATGTTTTGAAGGGATAATGGTACAATATTTAGTAAACATTTGAGACCTCGACGTCGAGATTTGTGGCTAAAGTTTTATTATATTTTTAAATGCGACATATTTCGAATACAGGACTGATAAAATTGCTCCCCTTTTTTGGAAACATAATGTCGCCATTTAACTTGATCAATATTTTTGAAACTACAATAATCTGAATATCCATAATTAATTTAATACCTAGTAATTGTTACATACTTTGGAACTTATTAAGAAAATTGAGTTGAGAAAGAAAATTAATGGTTTTGTAGTCAGCGAAATTAACAATAAAAAATTTTCTGTTCACTGTGTATATCAACTTCTGATACCAATTCCTTATATAAGTTTTTAAATGAAATAGCAGTTATTCAAATATAGTGGCCAGTTTTGAACAGTACATATACAAGGTATTCCGTAACTCTCCTTCTGTGTTATTTTTATGTTATCGAAACACTCACTATAATATTCTGATATTTCAGAATGAGCTGAATTGGAAATACGATTTTTTCTAATATTTTAAAAGGACCACCATGTATTCTTCAACTTTAAAGCCATTATGAAAATTGGGGGTTATGGTTGTTATACAAGCATTGATGTCAGAAGTGTTTCGATTCCGTTGGGTCAATCTTTTTACTCATAGTGCATAACCAATTTATAGTTATTCCTTTTTGGGGTCTCAATTTTTCTAGGTACTCATCAAAAGGGAAGCAGCAGAAATTTAAGTTCAAATGTACAATATATAACAGAAAATACCATCGAGAACACCAATCTCACCACTGGCTTCAAGTTAGACATATGAATATTATAGGGGACGTTTTCGCGGGTGGGAACTTCCTCTTTATGGAAATTTTTATTAATAAAATATAACTGGTCATATTGGATGAAGATGTTTGCAGAATATATCACTGACGTCCGCTGGACGTTTTATATTTCAATACCTGAAATGGTTTCGATTTTAGCAGAATTGACAGTATAACGAAATATCAGAATTTGCAACATTCAATGTTCCTTTATCCTGATGGAAATATGTCGGTTGGTTTGTCCTACGTACGAACATGTTGTTCATTTGAAATTTTATCTTTGACTGATCTTATTATGGTTGGTCGGTTATGTTTTAAAGATTATAAAAGACGACTTGATAATTCTACAAATTCTTCCCATGGAAATCAGTGTAGGGAAGTAATGATTTGTTGATTTACGACAAGTCTGTTCTAATAATTTTCAATGAATGTTAGCTTACTTAGGCTAGACATGGCAATTTGAAATCAATTAATCGAAGAATCGATTCTTCGCACCAAATAAATCGATATGTTGTTCTAAATCGATTCAGTTAATCTATATTTCACACGCAAATAAACATTCGATTTTTTTTTTTTTTTGGTAAAAACCATAAAATTATTTACAATTACCTGAATGTACTCGTAATATTACGAGCTTGCCAGTTAAGGAGTTAATTATTCGAAAATTCGGGTATGTGTGTTTAGTTTCAGTTGCTTGTAGAATAGCAATTCTATACATGAAATACACTTACAATGGAAAGAGCTTTGAAAAATTATCACAAGTAAATTTGCACTTAAATATGGATCTTATACGTTACTGGCAACAACAAAAAGTGATTATTTTATATTTTTCTTGGTTTTCCTTAAAAAAAGGGATTAATATTTAAATTGTAAACACAAACTTGGTAAAAAAGATTTCTTGGAAATCGATTTTCTATACCTCGATTGTTTTATGAATCGATTTATCAAGTTGCGATTCGAATCGATTTTAAACTCTTTTTTGAAATGAATCGTCATCTTTAACTTAACGGATAGTATTATTGATGATAGAATAAAATTATCAGTAGTATATAGTGAAAGTATCAGTAGATTTCAAAAAGATCCACTACTCCTGGACTATAAATTTATATTTTAATACCTTATGAGATAATCCTAGTGGAGTTCGCTTATACAATATAAAATTGCGTACGTTTAGGAAGGGGTCATGAAACGAAGAAATTAAAATTGAATTTAATAATAATTTTATATTATGAATTTATAATAATCATGTCCCTAATGCTTTCATGCAAACCCTGCTAACGATTATATAATTATAATCACGTGAAGCGATCGCAGTAGGTAGCCACCAGTAGTTTTCCCACTTTTAATAAAAAACATTAAAAAACCGAGGATATTTTGGGTACCCTATCATTTTCTGGCAGTAAAATAATAATATGATGAAAAACTGAGGAAGCTTGATCGAACAACGTCGATAAACTGGACCTTTTTCGGTAAGATGTAATTACACAGTGGTCGAACCGCCCAAAATACCCAAAAAGTCCACGTGCCCGTACCGCTATGGCTTTTTACCAGCTTTTTATAATAATTATATATATTCTACAATCGAGGTGTAAACTCGTGTTGGACAACTATGTTATTTCAGATGTCATTGGAATTATAGTGAACAATGACACACACACACACACACACAGTCCCTTCACTAGCCTCACACACGAAATCCTTTAAATTGTCGGCTTTTTTTTGTTCGTATCCGAGATAAAAGGGTACCAATTAAGGTGTATTATTGAAAAGTAAAAGTATTTTTTTTTCAACTCAAATTACTAAATTATATGGGATTTTACTTGACCTGACGCAAAAAGAAAAAACCAACTATATCTGCGTCTAAAGGTTAGTTATAATTTCATGAATAGAAAGTAATTATCCCATAATATTTGCATTATTATATTCATATTATGAACAAGTAAGTTTTGATAAAATCATCATTATTAGTGAGATTGCCCGCGGGATTATCAAAATGTTATTGTTCTTCTTTTTTCATTAGGACCTTGGATGTAAAGTGGACGTGAACAAATCTTATGTATAAAGATGACAACTATACTGTTTAAAACAGTTTTTCACTGAACTAAAATAAAGTATCAAAATGCAAATACACTATTATGTGTTATACTTAGACGGTCACACAAATTTGTTTTCATTTAGTCAGAGGGCGCTCACTGCTCAGTGCAGCGCAGCCACGAACTAATCACACTGAGTTTCTGAACGAATCTGTCAATGTCAAATATTTAAGACTGTCGCTCAATCACAGACATGTGTTCTCAGACCATAACTTTTTTCGCATGGACCTTGTTTTTATTTTACAACTTTAATATTTGCCGTCTCTTTTAACATTTGATACAATTCCACTCAATTGGACACCAATTTGTAACTACTTTGTTAGTTTAGATGTCCAATGGTTATACAAAATTGATCAATGTTGGAAAATTATGTAGTTAAGAGATACCTTCTTTACGCTAGTCATATACTGAATGTTTTCAATGAAAAAATCACAACGTTAGAACGAAATAATGTAACTATTTTGCTTAAAACATTATGATTAGTTTAGAGACTGAAGTCATTCAATTAAAAAATCAGTAGTATTTTGGCCATGAAACAAAAAAAGTTTCAACTATTACGGAGTCTGCATACTATTTATTTATAAGGGTAATTTGTATGGTTTGATTTCAATCAGATTAACTGGCTCTCTTTAATTAGCTGTTTATCTAAATTTGTATAGACTCAATATTAGTATGGATGATTTATATTATTTATATTCAGAATTGACAAATTGACAAAAGACAAAGACTTTCTTGAGTACTGGCCAAAAGTGGAGTCTTCAGTACTATTTAAAAACATAACCAAAATTGTCTCATATCTACTTTTTGTTCCCGTCACCCCAGCATTTACTGAAATAGTTTTTACAGTAATTAAAACTGAACGACGGGAGTATAGAAATTAAATATAAATTTAATAAAAAATGAGCTCCTCTTTTATTTTAATTTCAGGTGAGGCGTATGAAGTTTTAAAAAAGATTGTAAATTAGTAAGTTGTACGAGAAACTCTAAAAAATTTGTGTTTAAAACAATAAATAAATAAAATACTGTTCCTTTTTCTAAAATACTGTTTAATATTCTTCATAGACCTGAATATACTTTATTAATTGTAAAAAAGTTGGCGTTCCTAGTATGTACGAATAATATTAGATCTGGACATCAAGTAGTCCTGCGTATCTATGTTGAAGAAAGAAATTAGTTTAAATTTAATCAAAACCCATAGGATTAGATTGAAAAATGTTGAGCGATTTTACTAATTATGCCCAAAGATATGATCAAAAATTTTTGTAAATAAATATAATTACTTTTGTTGTAATTAATACGTTACAGAGTCACACACACATTGTGTTGAAAGAATGGAAGGGAGAAGTTTTCATATCATTCTCAACATTGTAAACACCAAGACAAAGCAAATGAAAACTACAAACAGATATGCTTGCATTCCAAGTTTGGACAAATACATAATTAGTCCAAGTAGAATAGTTCAAAGTTCATCTCAATTTATCGCCATATTTAGGGAGGTTATTCTAAACCAAAACTAATTTGATTTTTTACACCCTACAGTCGTTTTACACATTGAACTTTTGTGTATATTCATTTTTTATACATAAATATTGAATAAAATTAGATAACCCGTAGTATATAATAATATCTTCTCAGCAGTTACACTGAAAATAAGTTAACTCGTTTTTCTGCACGAAAAATTTTATGTTTTTTTTTTGAGTTATTGTTAATCAGTATTTTTTTGTTACAGATACGACAAGAAAAACCATATTATATAGCAGATCCAGAAGTTGACTCCTTAGTAAGTATTGAACCGGCATTTTATATATTGATTGTATGCCGTTAAATGAGGGCTACCTCAGGAGGCACTAGAATAGAGTGAGGTTATCGAAATTTCAAATTTATGGGGAGAGTACGATTTGCGTGGCGATGCGATTTAAATCGAAAATTAAGAATGAAATTTTTTGATATTTCGCTTCGTTTTCGTTATAATAAAACGTTAGTTCAAACTTCGCTTTATTGAACAGATGGCTTCCAATACTTTTCAAATGAATATTTTATCATTTCAAATTCAATATGAATCTTGTAACTCAATAAACAAAAGATTTGTTATTAAATTTTTATACTATTTGATACTCCAAAAATATATTGAAAAAAAAACAGATTTTTATAGCAAAATTAGCCATTTTTGATAACTTTCATCACTCTGTGAAGAATATAACTTAGCATTCGATAAATACATGAATAATTTTATATTTTTCATAAAGAATTGTCGGTTGTTTTTCATTATGTATAAAATAAAAAAAAAATTAATGATAGTTTGAAGATTTGATTACTAATTTACTGTAAAAACATCCTCTTTCGAGCAAAAAGTACGTTCTGAAGCTTTCAAAAGTCACAGGTCGCTTTTGAGCAGACCAGGGTCCGGAGTCCTGGGACCGAGCCCCTGGTGGGTTCGAGGGGCGAAGTGATTTATTTTTCACTTTTAATTATTGATAAAAGCGTGTTTTCTATTGATGTTATACTTAAAATAGTCTTCTAGTGATTTTTCTATGTCATGAAAAGAGAAAAGTCTGCTCCTCTGTTTTCTTAGATGTAGCTCAGGCATTTGACAAAGTTTGGCATGAAGAGCTCAAATATAAACTGAATAAACTCTTGCCTAACCATATGCAAAACTGTTAGAGTCCTATATAAAAGAACGAGCCTCCAGAATAAAGCAAGAAGATGTTTATTCAGAATTAAAGGAAATCAACGCGGGTGTACTACAAGGTAGTGTTCTTGTGCCAGTCCTTTTTATCTCTTATACACTAGTGACATCTCTCAATCAGAAAACTACACTATCGCCACTGATCCAGCTATTTGGACTGTAGGCGATTCTCACGAAGAAGCAGCAATTAACCTACAGACATCAATTGATAAAATTAATTATTGGACCAAAAAATGGAGGAGAAAAAATCAATACATGTAATTTTCAAAAATAAAAAGGAGCAGTACGAATAGACGACGAACAGGTACCATATGCTATTACAGGAAAATATCTGGGGCTAATACTAGATGCGGAATTAATAATGTATTGATTGTTGAGAAGACAATCCACGTTTCCATATGAAAAAAATAATAATAAAATAAAACTAAAAGCCTCACGCGAAAAAAGTTTTTTTTTAGATGATTTTGGCTATAAAAAATTAACAAACTTTTTGCACTCAAAGTGCACCACGAGAAGGTTAGGTTAGGTTAGATTGATATATACAAATATTAAATAAAAATAAATTTTTCCAGCTTCAATTATCGATATCTCGAAAACGAAACGAGATGTCGAAACAATTTAATCTTCATTTTCGACTTATTTTGGGTCGATTTTTTATCTAGAACCTATTTTACTTAACACCTGCAGTATTATTTATAATCAAATTGTGTTTTCTCGCGCGCAATAACATTTTTGACAGCTATAGTTAAAGGGATAGACACTGGAACAAACTGTATAAAAATAATAATCCTCTTTTATGTTTACCCAATAAATACGAAAGGAATAGAAAATAAGTCGAAACGAACTGGCAACTACTACTCTTGTCCCTGTATTTTTTGGCTGTTGGAATGTATTGCTGCTAAATGATAATTCTAATTGAAAATTTTTGTTTCGTGTTTGAAAAATTACAATGTAATTAAGGATTCATTGTTGAGAACGTTAAAGTCTTCTGTTTTAAATAAGCTATGCATCGTATTTCATTTGGCTGGATGCTGCATTTAAAGAAACCTTGCTTTATGTCGCCATTGCCACTTTTTCCAACTATTTTCCATTGAATCTTCATTAACAAGTCTTTATTAAACTCTCATTATATCGCTATATAAATATATTTATTGCTAAATAGGAAAATCTTAATATAATATATAGGGTAGTTCAGAGACAAGATCACCTTTTTTGAAACACCCTGTTTAATACTTTCTCAATTTTAAAATGATATTTGTTATTCACAAATGTCATTTTATACTTTCTTAAACATTAGATCGTCCCCTGAATACTTTTAAACGTAATTATCCTACAAAATTTAATTATAAATACAACCCCTTGCCTATAAACCCCATTAAAAATAATTTTAAGATATTCGACACTTTAGGGGCTAGAATCCCATGAATAATTGTGGAGAGTAGATCGTTCCTTCTAACGGATTGTTGTGATTATATCCAAATTTCTTATAAAGGTGTAATTAAAGTTGTAAAAAAATAATTATCATACAATGATGGAGGTGTTAAATTTGGATTGAAGCATTTATGTTAGTCATTAAAATACTGATTCAGATGATATGAACTCTATTTTCTTGAATAATTAAAAAATGCCAGAGAATTTTTTAATAAGCTGTTTGTGTGGTAGAAACTGTCAGAAGTATTTCAATTCGATCCAAACGAGTTGAATATGTAAAAGAACAGTTGAAACTCCCCATTCTGATGAATTTTTTATTGTATTCGTATTGTATTTGTTTGAACATAAATATCTTACTTTGTAAAAATTGTAATAACATCTTCGGGCGCAAAAGTTCCTTACGGAAAAAATCTCCTGTTAATTATTTTCCATCTTATAAGCACACCAATATCTTATATATTAAAAAAAATTGATGGTTTCCATTCCGAGTCCGTTCAGGCGTTCTATCCAACCGATTTGCTTAATTTTTTTTTTCAATGAAAGGTATTGATGCACAGATCAGACATCAACCATCGGTTTTCATCTAATTTTCACCATTCTCAAGTTATACTCAAATGCAATTTCCCCCTTATGTGAGTTTTTCTCATACACATGTTCTATCCTCAATATCTCAGGTTCTATTCAAGATAGAGACTTCGTTTTGGTTTAAGAACACTCGCTGAAACACCTTCTTTCTTTTGAGTTTTTGAACACTTAAATCGGTTGAGTTGGAGAGGAGCTAGGCGCGAACATTCAATGTGGAGTTATGGATTTTTGTAGGTTTTTGGCAATTTTTCTACATTCAAAGATCTATATCTCAGGTTCTAATATAGCTACAGAGTTCGTTTTTTTTTTATTATAATGATTTCTGATACTTATTTAATGGATTCGATGCGAGCGAAGCCGCGGGTGAAAGCTAGTTTGTTTTGAATGGAAAAAGAAAAGAACTAAACACCATCCCGAAAGATGGAAACATGGAAAGCGAAGAATGTAATAGAATGGGAAAAGAGAATTATCGGAAGAAGATATCTTAAATGAAAGGTAAAGGACAAACCGATCAATGACAGAAAACGTAAGAAAAAATAAAATTGATACAGCATTGTGAATCTTACGAATTCATTAAAACATATTATGGAAGAATAGAAGAAAAAGTGAGTCTAAGAAATTGAACGAGGAAAGAAAAATTGAAATAGGAAGAAAGAGAAAAGAATTGAAGAAGAACTTAGGTGGGAACGGATAAACTGTAAGGTAGATGAAGTTAAATACTAAAAAACATCTACGGCATAAAAATGGATGAAATGACGAAAAAATAATGGATCTTTTGCTTATATCTAGAAGTAAATTCCGTATATTCTAGTAACAATTTTTGGAAATATTCACTCATGTTTATTTTTCAACTTTTTTCAACTATTATGTCACTGCTTAATGTTTAAATAATTCTATAACTACACTACATACGATCGACAGAAGAACTGAAAATGATTTAAACAGTAAAAACTATTAAGAAAAATGAAAAACACAATCCAACAAATGCTAACCAGGTTAAGTTTGTCCATATTAATACAATAAACGTCAAAGTCTTGGAATGCACTATTACATAATTTACTCATATTTTCTAGAGAGTTTGTGTTTGAGTTAATAGTATAAAAAAGCGCATTTTAAAGTGAAACAATGTATGCGATCACAGTCTAGATTTTTACATAAATGACTATTAATGTATCTTTCTCAAATTAAAACAAGAATTCATTAAGATTTAATTACAAACTTATTTCCTATGAATAATTCCGTTCAATGTTTTCGATTCATCGCGAGTTGTAAATAACTTTCATTGAATAACAAATTAGAAAGGTCAGATAAATAAACACATGTTAGTTTCTCAAATTTTTCTCGAAGTATCTATGGAACCGAAAAGAAAAAAAAACGGTCAAAGTTCTTCTGTGACCTCGAGTATATTGGGCGAATGACATGAAAATGTTATTAGTGTTAATCTCTTAATCTCTCGAGATTACTTGTTAACTTCCACAACTACTTAATGAACATAACGTGGGAAATTTGGTAGAAAATGTTTATCGGGTAATAATGGGTTTTTGAAATATTTTATTGTAAAAAAATTTATATAGAAAAACGTATCAACAAAACTGTATTTCGAAAGCTACATTTTTTATTAGTAATGTTTAATAAATTTATGAAGTATTTCTTTTTTTCACATTTCAAAAACAATGTTCAGTAGTAAGTTTTACCCTATATGTGGCTTCTATTAAGTCCATTTTTTTCTTAATATTGTTTCTTACATTAACATTAAGACTAGAACAATTTTGATTTAGGTATTCATTTATTAAATTAACTTGGAAAATTTGATTTTCCAAACAAGTCATTTCCTCAATTTCAACTTATTTCCGATTATTTTTGAAAATAATTTATTTCTACTTCGTTGTACTGTACGTCAAGCAAACAGTATTTTATAATGGGGAAAATATTATACCCCTTTCTCTATATTTGTGCGATGGCTACTACTTGAGTTTTGAGATATGGCAACATTGATGTGAATATGTCAAATATGACATTGCCATCATAAAGTTTGACATTTTTAACGGTGAACGTACTCAGGTTGGTTACAGATATTTGAAACATTCATCAACTTACACTTCGAGGCAAATAGTCTCCTGTCTTCTCGTAATAACTGTCGCCAACGAATCATTCTCCACCACGACAATATTAGTTCTCACACAAATAAAAACGTTTTTGAACAGCCAAAACATCGAATTGATGGGTCATCCATCCTACAGTCCATGTTTGGCACCCAATGATTCCATCTTATTTCCGCAGATCAAAAATAAATTGCGAGGTCAACGATTGTATACCCCCGAAGACGCTTATGCGTTCAAATTACATGTTTTGGAATTACGTCATCGGAATGGAAAAAATGCTTCGACAATTGGTTCAAACGCATGTACAAGTGTATTTTTTTTGTCTGTATACCTCATACTTTACCTTCGTAGTATGATTTAGTGATTTATTGGTATAAAACGGTACAGAGTATTCGAGAAGATTTTGAAAGTATAGAAAGAAAAATTGGTTTAACTCGATATTTGTTCTCCAATTGTTGTTATTATCAAATGTTACAACCTAAAGACTATGTTAGCAATAATAAGATCAATATTACTTATCACTATTGTATCCAAATTTTCACAAATCCAATATTTCTTTATTAATTTTCTATCTTACTATTTCACTTATTTCTATATTTGACAATATCGATGACACACATCTCTCTTAGGTTAGGTTACGGTGCCGACAATATTCATTTTCTCTCTCGTTCGAAACACTTTATCTATACTGCGCCTGCTTGACAATGCGCAGAACCCAGATGAAACCTCGTAGGATAGAGAAATCGTTGCCATTCTGTATTCCTTAGTCCACTTATAGAGCCTGTCCACATAGAAATATTATATATATATATATATATATATATATATATATATATATATATATAGATATATGGGTTTTCGGATATCAAATAACTGAAAATTCTTTATATATAGATTTAATTCATATTCATCTTTTCAGTTCTATTAGCTGAATATATATTTAAAAAAATGTATCGTGAACAAACCCTATACCGGAGTATTATATACCTAAATCGTGTTTAAAAAATTAAGTTGTATCACGCATGTTTAATCAGATGGTTGTTATTTTCGATAAAACGTCTTAAAACATTCAATTGGCATGCGATACTTATAACAAATAATCTCCAATTTTCCCGAAATAATGAATCCACATTTTCAAGTATTATAGTATTTTTCATAGCATAAAAAAGGAACAAAGAGTATTAGGACAGATTCACCTTAGGTTAAATTCTTTGGTCGAGACTTGTTCGTGAACAAAAAAATAAAGATATAATAATTCTTTAATATATATATTTTGAGATGTCACACAATTAGAAGAGCTAGTGCTGGCAACACTGCTTTCCTAAATACCACCAAGTAGTAAGTTCTTACTGCAGTTGCCATCAAAATATGAATAGTCTATGAAGAAAGTTAAGTACACAGTTTCCCTTCTAAATATAGGATTGAGCTTGAAAATCGACGTTTAGTCGTGACCATAAAATGTTTACCTACAGCTTTTGAGTCATAAAATTATCGTTTCATGTTGCATCACCATTCACAACAGAGCGGACAGTTGAATCTTTACAAGAAAATAATGTAACAGTAATTGAATATCCACCTTAACCGCCTGATGCGGCCATGCGTGATTTCTGGTAAACCTTTAGTCTAAAGACATACTAACGTGGTCTACATGTCACGACGAAGGATGATATAGATGAAGCTATTAAGTTATTAGGAAAGAAGCTTCAAAGCTGGAAAAGTGCATAAATGTGAGCGGAATGGGATCATTCTTGTAAAAAGACTAATAGTTTTCTAGTATCTCAAAATATGAAGCCTATCATTTACGAATCCATTTCATAAAATGATCAATTAGCAGAGCAACTTCAGAATCTTGTAAATATTGAAAGGAATTAAATATTTTGAATAGAAATCATAATCGTGAAAAAAATCCATTTATAACGAGTTGAATAAATGATTTTTGTACACGGTTGGGTTCATTCTGCGTCTACCCCAGCCTTATTTACATCAGATATCGGCCATCCGCCGCTTATGGAACAAGGTCACGTGACTTCTTTTCATACAAATAAATAGTTGAAAAAAATTAAATATAACCGTGAGATTGTAGGTTTTACAAAGCACATTCGACAGAAAATAATATAAATATCTCGAAAAGTTTGACATGGGCGAACGAAAATATGTTTTTTGAGGTATTTTGTCATATTTAATTGATTTTTTTGTTTAAATTACTGTGAACATTCTAGATTGTTTTACATTTTCACACCGACCATATTGGTGAATTGAAGTGAAGATATAACGATAATTAAAAGACGTGGAAGTGGAAAATATATAAATTTTTTTCTTCAATTCCTTATTATATAATTCGACATATATTTGTCGTCAAATTTTAGGTTCTTATTGATTAAAAATTAGTTTATAAAATAGATAGAATATTGACGATTCGACCTAACATAAAAATTGTACACGAAATCAACTTGGTCCTGAAAGTATTTGATATCATGTGATTCTATTTCTGAAAAAGAACACTGATTATTGGTTTAAATGGGGTTTATATTAAGTACAGTAACCGAAATTAAAAGTATCCTGAATACAAGATAAAACGTATTCTATTGGTAATTCCTATTATAAAATTTTTTTCCTTTTAGAATTACATTTACAGATAAGATCTTCTAATATATATTTACATTGTTCTATTTAATGAAATGGCGATCTTTCTTATTTTGAAGATACACCACTGGCAGTATTCTAACACCAACTCAAAACAAACAAAAATACGAATCCATTTCTGAAACACAACTGCAAGCTTTATATTTTGTAGCCGGGTTCGCCACAGTCATCGATGTAAAATTAAAATCATTTTGTTTGTTCTATTTTTACTCTTTTGCCAACGAACAACAGGTTCATTATGAATCAATTGAAAGGGATCGAAACTATAGTTTCAGTAATGTATCGGTAATAAAAGAATTAATCAAAAGCTCCCGTACTACTTGAATTCATAACGTAATATGACGAGGTTAAAGATCTATTACTATCATACAAACATGAAATAAATCTTGATAATGAACATTTATTAACAATTAGTGAGTTATTCAAATTTATTTTTTACTTGTAGTACTTCAATTAAATAAAGAATGGAGAATAATCAATACTTTTCCTTTTTGGTACTTAATCCTTCTTTAGAAAACAAGTGCAGTATGAATTTAATTTTAAATACAATATTCTTATATGGTTTTCAATCAGTGATGGAGTAACGTCCCACGCGAAATGTAGGAATTTATAATAGTCGGTGTGTAAAAATCCCAATTTTATAATTCGGGACCTTCTCTGAAATATCTTTAACTATTTTTTTATTTAAGAATCCTAAAAGATATAAATATAGCTGATATAATATTTGAAAAATATCTATTCTTAGCCTCTGTCAAACCACAAATTAATTAGCTTTGTATAAAAGAAAAAGGATCAGGCAGCAATGATACAACATTTGAATGAGGTGAAAATTCTTCTTGGGTAATAAGGGAAGAGTCTGTTAAACCAGTTGGTATGAATACATATTTGGATTGTAGATCGCTTGACGGAGGAGTAGGTATGGTTATATGGTACAGTAGACGTTTGCTCTATATTATGGAAAAGTTCCAAATAAACAACTTCCTCGCAGATTTCGAAGCGTTCCCTTAAAATAGATTCGACCAAGAAACTATAAAGAAAGTGTTGGAAGCAGATTTGAAAATATTTATGTAAATAAAGGAAACAACTTGTCCGTAATTACATCTTTTAAATAAACATTTATTAGTACTGTACTTTGCTAAAAATTATAAGAGATTGTCTATCAGTAAATCCGGAATCAAACCAGAACAATTATATCACATTATTTGCATGAATTTAACATTTTTTTCTGATAAATTTTAACAATTAGTCAAAAATAGCTTCAATATTTCAAGTAATCACGCAATGATTCCTTATCCAACATTTACACTCGATATGGATTCAGATACATACATTGTATATCATTCAGCTATTACGATTAAACAATTTTCGTAATATCAACCTTTCTTTTTGTAATTAAATTTAACTGTTGTTAATGTTAAATAAACCCCTTTGTGTATTTATACTTGCAATGAAATTTCTTCACAAACAATTTAAGCATGCATACTTACATATAACGCAAGAGGGACCACCCATTGGTATTTTAGAGGTCGTAGGTCGTGTAAAACGAACCATAACTTGGTACCATAACATGGTGAGGTAAGGAGTGGTACCTTTAGCTGCCAACAGTGGATTTATTATAGTGTCGCTCTTAATGAATCTATCGCAGAATGTCCAAATTGGATGTTAACACCAGTAAGTCATTAAAGTGTCAAACGCTTTAAGAAGGGTTACTTTTTATGGAGCGTATCATTCATATTTTGATGGGTTTTACAGGTCCACGTACAATGGCATTCGATTACCTTTCGTCAACATTCCTTTATTCCGTCTATTTAATTATAATGTAGCAGTTCGTCGGCATTCCTTTTAATTAACAACTGCAAAAAATTAAGTCACATGAAAATGATTATTAACAAAAGCTTCCCAAATCAATGTCATAATCACTTACAGATTGGTTTTAGTTACGGCTTCCTTTATTTGCGTACGTGTTATTTAGAAAACTATGGCTTGGGTTACTAAAAATCGAAGCAATTGGCACCGACACACACTGGGTCGAATCTATGCATTTGGTGGACATAGTACCCATATCCGAAATTTCGAATTCCGCTATATTTTTTTGGTTTAGCCGTTCTTCTCAGTTTCTATTATCATCGTCCGTAGCCAGTTTTTTGTTAATCAAAATTCCCACCTAAGATATCTCATTAAAACGACCGTCAATTTAAAATGTACCACAATTTCTGGGTCACATCGATTCCTTATGTCCAGTAATTTGGTGTTTCGCCCCAGAGGGGACAGTACTCCACGTGGGCGAGTGTGGGCCTTACAGATCGTTCCGTTTAACACCAATCTATCCCTTTTTTGAGCTATTCCAATTAAATCCAAAAAAATATCATTTATTTCTGGCCTAGTGTCACCTATTTCCATAAAACATTATTTCTGTATCACAAACATTCATCTAAAGTGTAATTTTCGAGGAATTGTATCTATTGTGCTGTGAAACCAGCTGAAACAAAAGAGCGAGAAAGTTATCCAATCAAAGCGGTCGTATCCCCCGCATTCCATCTCGCAGCCGAAAAGAAAAGAAAAACCATTAGGCTGTGATTACGGCTACTTGTAACAATGAGAGTCGAGTTATTAGATAAATCACTGCTTTCCGGACTGAATTACCACCGTCTATCTGTTGTTTATAATATGAGACGTAGGTGTGTGCTTTTGTATTCGAAATAAAGATGAGCAATCGTAGAAACAACTATTATTTTGGAACTACATCCATCATTATGCGATTAGGTTGTTATATTCTTTGTGTTACCAGATTTTGTTCTTATTTTTCTGTGTATCGTGCAAGTTTTTTTCTATTGTTTTATTTCTACTGGTTCGCAAAAATATTTATCTGGAGAGCTGGAGAAATTAGCTGCATTCAGTCCAGCGTAATACTGTGGTTAGATTGCGAGGAAATAGCTCGTGATTTTGACGATGATTTTTGATTTAAACGACGCTTTCTTCATGTATGAAAAACCGTCTAATTGAAAAGAATTCATCCCCAACTAAGATTTTCCCCAACGAAAATACCAATTTAACACCGTAACAGATTAAAATCCACAATAGTAAATACAACTCCAAGATAAAAGATCTTTTGTGCGGGATTTTGTTTTGTTGTTTCACCCCTAACGTGCGTATATTTGTGTTTATGTGTAATGATTCTGTTGCACACTCCGATTGTTTGCAACTTCCAGTGTGCGAATAAAAGATAACGAAGAACCGCAGAGCGATGCTGCCATCTAGTATCATTTTCTGTGCTGCGGGTGGAAAGTTAGATGACGGGGATGCATTTCTACCAAAAACATTTTTTAAAAGTTCCATCCGCTTCAATACTAATTTAAAATGTGCAAATATTTTACCATGGAATGCATTGTCTATAAATTACTAAATACGATTCTCTACCTGCTTAGTTATTCATAATATTTATACGGGTATTTGTTGATTCCTGTCTTTATATTATATATAAGTGGATTAAGTAATTAATGGCAAAAATGATAAATGTTTACATAAATTACAAAAATGGAATTAATTACTCCAAATTAGTGTAGACAATACCGAAGTGCCTGTACAGATATGTATTAAAAAAATTGTAGTTACCTTAAGAATATTCAGTTGATTTCTAATAATTTTAGCACTGTAAATGCATCATACTCAAGGTTTTCTTTATCTCACTATAACCTCTCAATCTCTACTCGGATTGCCTAATTACTGACCATATATTTGTTGCTCCTTTTTTTAATGTTCAATACAAAATCAATATATTATAGTTGTAATATGCTAGATATCATGCTATTTGTTTTCTTTACCGAAGACTATGAAATTATCAATAACTGCCAAATCATCTTCAAAATTTTCTTCTTGTAATTCTTCATACAGTATTCCCTGAAGTTATTGTTATCTCATTTTTAAATCATTGATCATTCTTAATCGATATTTACCTCCATTTATTATGCGAAATATGACGATTAAATCAGTAATAGCTATGTGAAATGTTAACTTCAGATATATGTTGTACCTGACTTATTTTTGACGAAACCTGGATATTGGAATACGGCCTCGAAACATGTAAACTAAATCAGCAGTAGGTAGAATTGGATAGGGTAAATCTAACAATGACAAAGATGTCCAAGTTGCGACTGAAAGTAATACTGACGTTCTTTTCAATATGAACGGCATCGTTAATCGTGAATTATTGGCTAAAAATTGACTTTATAGATCTATGTTAGTTTTCCGAGGTATCCAAGTTTCCTCTGAACTCACCAAGATCGAATGAAATTTGCACCACAATAACGTACAGATATATTTCTTAATGATTGTGAAGAGAAAACGGAAATCCTGGTAATAAAGAGACCTACGAAAACAAACGGCCCCTTCAGGATGATGGTCGAAGGGCAGAGGGTCGAGAAGAAGAGTAAAATTAAATATCTACGAGTTCTAATAGCCAAAAACTAATTTTACAAAACATATTACATATGTTCTGTCCAATAAGAAGTCTGCGCAAACGTAGAGTGCTGCGTCAAATGAGTTCCAGGTTCCAGTTGATCGGGATCTTTAAATACGATACCCATGATTTTACTTTCTGAAAGTATCACCTTAAACAACTTTAATGTGATTTAGAGCGTTTCTAGTGCAGATATGATTTTTTTGCTACTGGAAATGAATTTACAAAGCTGATGTCATCGATGCAGTGTTAGAATAACATCATATTATTGGCTCGGCGGAAAACATTCGAGCACAAACCTTGGAATAAAGTAGTATATCAGAAATTGTGTACTGCAGGTGTTGGTTTGATTTAAAAGTGAACTGTATATATGTCTACGTCACATAAGTACCACTAATGTTTTCTGGAAACTCGTGGTCTACACTTTATGACAAGACCGGAGCGAACAAGAGAGTTATTGACTTATAGTTTGCAACGGTAGTTTGCCATTTTTGGATCATTTTATCAAATCCTTCCGTGTTGATTATGGCGTTGAATGGCTTGGCATTACGTTTCCTACTATATAAATATCTTTGACATCATGGCTTGACAAGTCCTTTGCTTCTGTTAAAACACTTTCACTCACCATACGACTTTGCATATCAAATACGGTCAGATTTTTTACAGATGAAAACCGAATCCAACCTCATACTTCCACTAACATCCAATTGTGTGTCTTGTCATCTCAATCGTCCTGATCCTTCATTAAGTTACACACCAGTTGTATGGGAAGTAACTCCATCCGTGTATACTCTTAGTAAACAAACATTATTCATAATATGTAGTGTACCCCTCGTATTTTTGAAAAAATATGGACCTAGTAAATGACTACTTAATATACGTTTACACAAAGTTGTTTTTTTTAATTTGATTATTAATTTTATCGGCACTTAAATGTGTATTATTCTGTTTATAGAATGGTATAGACATTCCGATTTAAAAAGGCAAATTTCTTCCCATTTTTGTATCCACTTCAACTGAAAATTATCCGCTCACTAGCATCTGAAGTGCAATTTGTTTATATTATGTCTGTTGGCCCCGTAAAAATTACATATTTCTAACGCATTTTAATTTTTGTGTTTCATAACTTTCAAAGTATCCCGAAGTATAGATTATAACCTAAAATATTTTGCATCAAGATTTTTCTAATATTGCCCTTAAAACGGTCCTTGTACATAAATAAATGTACTACTTTGGTTGAACAGAACTTTGATACGTTCATTTTAATAAAATATCTATGCTGGTATGATAATTGACATTGTTAATTAATGTTTTATGTTTATTACTCATAATTAATGGAAATGATTGATATATAATTAATTGGACGTTTTTTAGGTAACTATTTTATATCAGATATAATGTAAGTAATTAGTACAATAAATATTGGAATATATACTGTGTGTCAAAATGAATTACGAATTTTTTAAATTTACAGTTATTTATGTTAAAAAAATAAGAGCAGCTTTAAAATGTTTACATAAAAACCTACCATTGTTCACTGCGGACGTCATTCATCACAGGCCATAATATAAATTGCGATGTAATCATTTTTGATTCCATTTTTGTATTCCATACAAGGGGTAAAAGTCCTTTCATTGGACCACACACAACCCTCAATAGGTTTCCTAAAAAGCCATCCAGTAATGGTTATAAAAAAAGTAAGAGATTTATCAAGACTCCAGGTCCGAAACAATCGAAGATATTTCTTTCTTATTTTACCCACTGGTCCCAAAAGTCCCTCACATGAACTAAGTATAGTTACTTGTATGTGTCCTGAGCACTGTCTTGGGAACAACCATCTGAAGAACATGGCAGCAACTCCGATTGATCTTGGCGTTTTTTCAAGTAATCAAAAGGAAACGCTGAACAAGTGACCGTCTATAGACATAGCTTCTTAAAGCCAAAAGAGGTTGCCGCATAGCACCTCCTACACAGGTTCGGGATTCCAAATAGATTAGCAGGACAAAGTGTTGGTGAGGTATACGTCCTTTACGCCCTTACGCTCATCTCATCTAATCTAATTCAATCTCAAAGTGGTGAGTCCGATGAACATTTAGAGTATGAATACATATACACAAATTTTTTCGTGATTTTTTGTTTCATCAGTAACCTTTTGTCACATAAATCATCTTTTACAAATTATTGAAATAGCGATAGCCATTGATAGAACCTTTTCCTATCTAATAGACCTTTATAAAGGATCTTGCGCCCTAGGCAGCATATCAGTATAAAAAACATCGAGTGCCAAAGTGGTGAAGTAAATAAATTACTTTTTCTACTATCTTAAGTAAAGTTCCTAATTTAGACACACTTTCGAGTGCGTAAAAAATACAGTTCAAGCACCAGTGCGTAAAAAACGTATTATTGAAAAACGTATTTTGATAAAATGAACACTATTAGAAAAATATTGTATGCAATTCGTGTGTAAAGGTCTTTTTCCGATTCATGTGATTAAGACAATATTCGAAGGCTACTGTACACACTTGTTACTAAAATAACTATTTTGGAAAGCTCTAATTTCAATAATATGATTTAAACATGACATAAGGGACTATTAAGGGTCATAAACATATCAAAACAATAGTGGTACAATGAACTTCTAAAGTGGAAATCATTTTTTTTGTTTCATTGAAGTAATACCAAAATAAATTGATCAATTGATATTTCAAACAAGTAAAGAAGCTATTTCCCATTCGATCAACCTTTTTCTCTTTCTTTATTATTGATCTCTCAATTGAACAACGATAATTTCTCAGATGAAGTAGTTTTTTTTTTTAAATTCAATTTTTCTATGAAATTTTCGCATGATTTTTTGTATCTTTATTTGTGATTTTTTTTACGTTAGATTTAGAGAACGACTCGAAATAGGTTTTGGAATTGGACATACATCAAACTGATTCATCTTATAATAAATCTGATACAACGGAGTCTAAAAAAACTATTTTCGAAATTTTTCTACGTTCAAGTGCTTAATCTCTGAATACCTGACGGCGTTCAAATAAATTTTTCTACCTTATTTCATCTCTTCCCTACTATACAAACCTTTGTTATCGGAGACATGTTTGAGCACCTAAACCTCCAATATCTGACACTCTCAATGTCCTGTTTCTTTTCACATTTTTTAAAATTTGTTGATGCATCCCCTATCGCTAAAAGGGGAAATAGTGTGAAACAATAAAGTTTCCCTGACAAACTGTATAAGTACTAAAAAGACCAAGTAACATAAACAATTAGAATTATCTCTCTTTTATCCTTGGTTCGATTAACCGATAGAAGGATTTTGTGAATCATTTCATAACTCTATATGAGATTTATGTCCATCACCATGGACAAAAGACTAAGAAGTGTTTTAACTCCAATGGGGGTACAGGTTTTTGGGATACAAAAGGAAACTGTTCAGATATATCTATGCAATAGGAATTCCGTAACTGATACGGATACAGCTTGTTCGCGAAAATAAATTTGAGGCTAGATAAAAACAACTTATTTCAGTTCAATATAAAACATTTTATTTTTCCTATCATCTCAACTGTATAATCCACTACAACCAGTAAATTTCAATTCAGTATTTTGGGAGCCTTACTCTAAAGAAGCCATTTTTTATATATGTTTACAATATGCCAATTAATTATAGAAATGTTTCGAAACTTCAACCTACATCTGATATCTACAAAGTACTATTTTATATAATAACTGCATATATTTCGAGATGTAGTACTCCACTGTATACTGTTTTACATATAAATGTTATCGATCGTGTTTGTACTGACCTCGTTCAAGAACACTATACAAGAACAGAAATGGCAAAAATAACATCCCGCTTACCATGAGAACACTCTGATCGCTCACGACTCTTTTGAAATTGCTCGTAATGGTAGTATACTTTATCAAACATGTTGCAAACATTGTGAACATGATAAATAACACAATTTAAGAAAATTGGTCGACATATTTTCCCACACGGTACAATTCAAAATCCGTTTTGTTCTAAATCAATATTTGATAACTTAATTTGAGATCAAACCTACATTAGTCGTCGTAAATTCTGGTTCAAATAAATATTTACGTAGTTAAGCCTTCAATTTCTTTACTCATCAGATTTTGATCAATATAATCTATCTGCAGCAAGTCCTTTCGTCTTGTTCGATTGTAGCAACAGATATTACTTCCAAATTTCCTTAAACCATTTTGTAATTAACTAAGTTCCCTTTCTTTTTCCGCTGTTTTGTTTCTTTTGCTCGTTGTTAATAATAAACTCTTTGATTTTATCTATGATCCTTTTCGGTACTCTCGGCGAGGTTTTGTCAACTCTGATTATCTACTTTTTTGGAGTCTATAGAATTTATGTATAGTTGAAGGAATCCAATCAAGCTTCTGCTTGAAGTTATTTTAATTTAAGTTACAAAATAATTGACTTATTGGCAATAGTTAAACATTTAATTAATTTCCTTCAATCCATAGTAAATCTTGTGGTTGGTAGGGAAATTATTAGATTAAGAGCTAAGGCTCCAATCAACTTAAACTCCTTCAAGTAGCCAAACTTATTTAAGTAGCCCAAAAATGAATAAAGAAAGTGATAGTAAAACGTAAAGTACATGCCTTAAAAAAGTAATACCTACTAAAAAAAAATGCAAAGGTACAAAACAAATAGGAAAGTTTTTAAAAAATTGGTAAATTGATGAGTTTTAAGAGCTAGGAGTGAGGACCTTGATGGTTTATCTACGCATCTGAGTCTACCATCAGGTAAACAGCAAATCCTCATGCAGGTAATTTAAACAAATATTATTTCTAAAGGTTCCAGTACTTAAATTGATGACGCTAGTTACCATCCAATTTGAAACGATTATTGCCATCAAGTACTTGACGCAAATCGAAACTTTATGATTATTTTGATTAAGAAAACGCACTAAAACTGGAACTTCATTCATACAAAGTTTGATATAGGCGCAAATAAAAGTGGCGTGTTTTGGAAAAGGATACATCGTTCAAACTAAATGTATTATTGTTGTTCATTGTCGATACTACTCAACTTATAATACAGCTTCAAACATCAAGTAGTTTCAAACTGCTTTGCTTCGTTCATATTTCAGCTCATCTGTTTATCTGCTTAATATAATTTCAGCTTTTTATTTAAAAAAATCCCTGCATGACAAAGGAATTTAAAAAATTTAATACTCACTTTCTATTATTTTGATGGTATGTACCTGTATCAGTTTTACAAAGGTTACGAAGATTCATTATACCACTGAATTTATGAATAAATTTCTTCAAATTCATCATTAAATAAGATGGGATTTAACCTAACCCAACTGAAAGTATTATTGATATCTATACTTTATTTATTAATTATTTCATTTTTCTTTGTTTCAGATGGTACAGGCAATTCAAGTACTACGGTTTCATCTCTTGGAATTAGAAAAGGTAATTCACACATCTATCATAAATTTTTGTCTAACAAACCAGTGAATTTAATTGGCTTTTGTGTCCAGTACTTATTTGATACGCTTAACATTATCCCAAATCTTTATTTATTTATCACGATTTATAATGAAATTTAGACGAAGAAGTTTAGATTTAAGATTTGGATATGAAGTGAAGTTACTGGTTTATGTAAATAAACCAGCAACAATCGATGCATTAGACGATAACATTGTGTTATTTCAAACATATGTTCAGCAAAGCGCTTCATAAGAGCAGCCATATTTCCGTAATAATTTTGCATAACATAAATTAGTTTTTGTTTCCTTACAGTTTCAAGTTTCATTATACTGAACAGATCATTTTTATACTTTTTATGAGATCGAGATCAATTACTTTTTTATACTGGTTTCTTCTTGGTGATAAATTTGATTCAAAACAATCAAAATTATTATTGTATGAGTGCGAGCAAAACTTATTTCGCTTCATGTAATGTTTGACTGGCATTCGAATTTGTAATCTACATTTGACTACACTCATCATTGATAAATATTATTCCTATTGGGGCAGCTTTGAGGACATACAGACCTTTAAATCTTCAAATAATTCACAATGATATAATTCTAGACCGCAAAATTTGCGACACTTAAATCCCGATGATTATTTTTGACAATTATTCTGATAGTTGAATCAATTATTTGCTAATGCTTGATTAAAATATTCAACATGAATCATTTCCCTTTAAACACATCAATTATATTCAATCTTATACTATAAAAAAGAGCAAGAACCATTGATACCTATATTGTTGCTCAATACGAATTCTTCATACTCGGCTTGAATTGTTCCACGCCATCTACCACACGATGGCATTTACTTTATTTAACAATGTAACTTAATCCTATAATATAGCGAATACTAATAGCCAATGAGAATATAGTCGTAATAGCATGATACATTTTTTTTCTTTTCCATCATTAACTAACTGGTGTTAAGATATTATCGTTTCACCACTACGTTTATTGCTATACGGATAATTTTATGACTTGCGTTCATTTTCAATGCCTTATAAAAATAGGGATATCTACATATTTGTGAGAGAATTGAGTGGAAAGATTGATATAAACTAATTACAGCCGCATTTTTTTTTTTTTTTTTTCGAGCAGCTACCTCAGCATGTGTTATTAGCACGATTTTATTGGTGCTATTTTGAGTTAAAGCAAACCTCTCTTCATAGAAATAACTTGATTAGTATTACTTATTTAAAGCAGTTTTTTCCTGTAATCAATTTTATTACTTGCATCGATGCTCACCACAGAGTCAAGATATTTCTTTTCCTTTTATACCCATTTAGTTAGTTCTAAATAAGTTATGATAACGTAAGTCATAATTTGAAAATGTATCTGGCCCTATTATCAAAAAGATGATACTGACATCAACTCAAGAGTAGTAATAATAATGGTTACAACCTTCATCTGTGGTCTATGTGGGTTAGATTTTCGTTTTTATTACCTAAACATGACACACTTTTCTGCTGTCTCTGGTAGACGATTTAGGAAAAGTTAATGTTTAGGCCCCTTTCACACCAAACGAATCCGAATCAATCTGGATCACTCCGAATCAAGTTGAATCTGATTCGTCATCTCCACTCTTTCACACCAGCTGAATCAACCTGAATAATTCTTACCTGGAATGTTTTTCCTCTACACGGAAGATATGAGATTTCTGTTGCTGTGATTTAAAATTAATAACTCCACGTTCATCTCGTATGGTTGTTGATTCGAGACTGACCGGACGAGGAATCTGACAGGTTGAATCAAGTGCAACCTCGAATCAAACCTGATTGAACCAGATTCGTCCGGTCTGAAGGCGGGAAAAGAGTCCCTTCACATTTAAACGGAGCGCTCGAAGCCGAATCTTGGTCAATCAGATTCGGAGTGATTCTGATTGATTCGGATTCGTTTGGTATGAAAGGGCCCTTAAAAATTGGGAGTTATATAGAAACTCCTTGAATAATTGGAAGGTTCACAACAGATTTATTTCTGAACTTTGAAGAAAAACTTAACAAGATTAATTTTTTCTTCTGGAATGGCCCTTTCAAATTACCAGACTTATTTCCAAATTATTTTTTCCCTTGCGAGTATTTTGAGAAAGAAAATCTTTATCTTTGAAGCGTTAAAATAGTTTCAAATCTTTCGTTTTTGAATCTACCTCACGTCTCCATCAAAAGACTCAACAATTTTTCATAAGTCAAATTATTTATGACTCTTCTCAATGCAATCAATCGTCATTCAAAAATTCTCATTTTTGTGAACCCGATATGCATTTGGCTCCTGTTTTAATACTGATTGTTTTCGTTGCTAATAACAGTACAGGAAAAACGAACTATATATAAATAGTACAGTAGAAATCCAGTTGACAAATTGATAATTCTATCGAAATTTCCACTAGTAGATTATAATAAGTCTAAGGTGATTGATATTCTTATAGTCTGCAAAGTTTTTTTCGCAAAAGATAATAAGACAATTAATTGGATGTACTATGACATTGTATATTCTCAATTTTTGTCTTGTTTAAGTTTTCAATACGAAACGAATAAGTAATTTGCAAAATAATGCAAAAACAATCGTATATCAGTCGATCAGTTAATTGCGTACAATTCCATGCAAACAAGTTCTGGGTGAGTGAGGTGTATCGCTTGAGGTGGACAATAACAACGATAGTTACTGCTATTGTCTGTACGATCGATCAAAATTCCTATCACGCCATAATGAACAGCCCATTAGCCGGTCACGACCGAAGAACAATTTTTTATCGACTGCCAACCATGGAACCAAACACTCTTTACCTTTAATAGTGATGGATGAAGTAATTTGAACTGTTATTCGATAACGTATGAACTTCATTAATTTCAAGTCATTTTAGTTGCATATAATATATTGTTACTGAAATTTTGAGGATGATAGTTGAAAATTGTGATATAAGGTATCAATTATAACATGGCTTATCAGGATTTAAATATATATAATTTGAAAACAAGATTAACAAGCAATATTTTTATATTACAAGTTGGATCCTTTATACAACGTTTTTACCCACTACAATATATATTTAAAGGTTAAATCCTTCTGAGTAGTTTCATTGCTTAGACGTTATCATGGTTTTGAAACCGTTATTCTAATTTCTTTGCACGATATACTACCACGTCTACTACCACTTCCATTTCATTCTTAATACCATAGACAATATCTTTTTCTCGAATCTTTTAGTATCATTCCAAAATTGTTTGAGAAGTTACACTCCCAGAGTTGTCTACACGTGTTTTGTCTTTTATTTTTTATACAGTTTCTTTCATCTTGATAGTTCACACCTTCTACGTAATGTTCAGTACTCTATCAATATTTAAGATTCAGCTTTTTTCTTCTTGTTAGTTGTTACGTTGTTTCGATTCTGTAGAGGTTAACTCCAAGTTAGTATGTATATGCTCTAAACAAGCTGGGTGATTAGATTTAATTCCGCCATTTTGCATTGTCGGTTCTCAAAGTTATAGTTGAATAATTCATCAGGTTAAAAACATACGAAACATAAAATTCACGGTAAACTGAAGAAAGACTGTAAAAAATTTTGTTTCGGAGCATTGAAAGTTCGATAAGCATCTGAAATGAATTTGACCCAAAGAAATTAATTGCAGAGTATATTCTATGAGTTCTTGATACTAGATTTAGGAAAGGAACTGGCAAGGAACCCCTAGGAACATTTAGTTGAGACAGTCGATAATAAAAATGAGAATATAGAATCTAATACGGATTTAAAGGACCTCAATAGATTTAATGAGGATTGAAACCATCTTTATAAAATCTTTAGATGTTCTCTATAAAGAAACAAAAACATGTGAAATACAAAATGTCATCTATTAAGTAACATTGATAGAATCTTTTATAATTTTATCAGATATTTGATATCCCGGAAATATATTTTTACTAATATTAATTTTCGAGTTTCTTTGTCAAATTAATTTACATGTCATACAGAATTATGATGTCTACTGAAAAGTAATAGATTTAGATGGCAATTGAGAATCTAATAGTAATATGTGAAAGTCAAAATTTAATATAGAGTTTATTTTTAGTTTCATTCTATATAGAGGATTCGTTATATCTCGTTAAAAAATATCTACGTCATAGCAATTTACCGTTTCTAATATTTAAACTCCCAACGCCATTTTCTTTCCTAACGACTTTCCTAAGTGATTAGATATTGCCAGAGAGCATGCACTTTGGCCGCCATCGAAGCAATTTTAAGAGGGCGGCGGATCGGGTGGGGAAATATTTCCGCAATAATGGGTTGAAAGGCCGTCGTTTCTAATTGGATGCTAAGGAAAAAAATGTCGAAGGCGTTCTAAAGTATACTAATATTGATAAAATATTTTGGTCGTTGATTTACGGATTTTTCCCTCACAAATAATTTCTTGTGATTCAAACTTGTACCATAACTTCCAATTAAATTCTGTTATAGTTAATTTCGTTCATATTTTTTTTGTATTTTTCGAAATCATCTACTCCAGCAACTAGCATTGTAAAAAACATTGTCATAAACAATTAATGTGCAGAACTGATGAAAATCTGCTATTAATTTTCGAACAAAAGATTCTCTATCATGAATAAATAGTAGAGATATGATACTCATCAGAGTAGGACAACATAGATGAGCTGGACACGTAAATACAGCACACGAAAAGTATCTATTGAAACGTATGATGATGTCGAATATCCAGATAGCCAGCAGCAGTACAAGCAGACAAAAAGTAAGATGATATGACGCCAGTGTTGAAGATGGTCTTAAGATAAGAGTTTCAGCGATAATAATAATCTTTTGTAAGAATATATTGTTTTAAAATTGAATTACAACCTGAGTTACGCCATTGGAATGATAGGATCGATAACACAGGTTGCGACATCGCTACAATGCACCGATTGGGTGAACTCAGATTGAGTGAAAAGTTGAAAATTTACTTTTTCTGTAACCGAACTTAATAGATAATTGAATATGGATTTGGATTACCCACATCTTCATATTGGAATCCATTCTTTCGTAATCTAGATGGATAATTGAGGAAACGTTCTTTGAAGTATTTTTATGTGATATCTTCGAAATATTATATCACATTGTTAGTAGTTGGTTGTTTACGTAGCATTCAAAGTTGAAATTTTTGGAACCATTGATGGTATTCATACTCGCGTTACATTCAATTGCACTTTTCATTACTGGAAATGTATTAAACTCAAACTTTACGTGCTAATAACAAATTTGAGAACAGCCATTATTTGAGAACTCAATTGCTTTAAGCTGGGTCAAGTAGTGAGTATGAAAACTGTAACCCACTTTGAGTTGATTCAGGTACATCGAATTTTTATTAATCCAATTGTCGAAAACCAATACTTAAGGTGTCCAATAAACTAAATTTTCCAATAATTCCTATTTCTTCCAAACATTTCTGCTCAAGTTCAAGGCCTTTTTTCCATTTTTTCCAATAGCAATGTATTGAAATTTACACTGTTCTTTCTACTTATACTTAGCACTACTCTAAAATTATGCTTGAAGTTTTGATTTATCTCTATTGTTTGATTCCCATAACCGAAGTTTTTTCTCAATTTTCTATTATTTATCCCCTTTCATTCAATTCCAAATTTCCCATGTGCTATTTATTGTATGATTCGATAATGAGAAACTCTATTTTCAATGATGATAAATTAGATTTTTTTAAATATTATTGAAATTATCGAATAGTACTTGCGTAGTTAGTGTGTTCTACTGTCCCTGTTTTTTTTACAATCAAAATGGCCGGTCGGTGGACCTCCATAGACAACCGGTTATATGCATTTGCCTTGCAAGAAGATTATAATATCGAGAGTAGAGAAGGTTGGTGGAAAAGAAGAAGAAAGAACGACGTGCAGGTTGATAGTGTCCCCTTTTAGCAATTTAAATGTGTATGTAAAATGCAAAAGCGATGCGATGGCCATCGGAGTTCGATCGACTCGTATTCTACTTCGCAATTTCCATATTTTTACATGTCGGCTTTAATACTGAGAATCACAGAATTAACTCAGAACCACGAAAAAAAAAATACCAATACAATCATTAACTACCATATTTTGTCCATGCTGGGAATTCTTCTAATGTTCTTTTATTTTTAATTCAGAGCCGTACTGGTAGTTATTTTATTTAAGCGATTGTCTTAAAGGTCAATTAAATTTGCAGCTAATAGAGAAAAGTTTTGTGATGGTAATAGATATTCCTATATGGTTCTAAGGTCGCTGAGATTTACTAATAAAGCCTCCTTCTTAAAAAGCATTGAATTTAAAAATGATTCACCTTAAAATTAAGTTAGGCGTCAAAGATTGTTGATTTTGCCGTAAGCTTTCCCCAAAACCACCAACCGCTACTTATTTAGCTCTGAAGCATTTGTTTCATTTAGAATTTATTGTATACCTATTTCATTAGATTTATTAAAAATTTGACTAGCGTTCAGATGGAAAAAAATTATTTTTGATTGGACAAATATTTTCGGAGTTGTAGCTAATAACCTTCAAATATGTTATCGCCAAGAAACAACTTATCTATTGCAAGTTAAACACAATTATTCTCACATACATGAGTTAAAACCCAGAAGTTAGAAATCTGTTTTTGTTTTGTGCAAATTTTATGTTGACAATTCATGTCCAGTAACCATAAAAATGTGTAAAAATCTCGGGATTACCTCTTTATATCTCTACTTTATATGGACCTATTATTTTTATTGTTTTATTTATATTTGCTAGAATATAAACTATCAGTTGATCACCGGCTTTGAAGAATACATAGTAACAGTGAAAACTCCCAATCCACTTTTCTCTTATCAACAGTCACACTTAAACTAATGAAATTTGGATTGTTAAAATGAAGGGATCTACCGAGGGCTTCTATATAAGCCATCCAATAGCCGCTAGTATAATACTGAACTTTCGTCAAACGAAATTAATTATTTCATATTATCAATCCTCTGAATAATACATTTCTAATCATATAAATCGTTTTCCAGAATTATCGTGAAAAAGTTTACTTATTTTGAAAATGGTATATTATTTTATTTCACCCTCAATATATTTGGTGCTCAAATGGTGGAAAATACATTAAAAGACGAAAAATCTATTCAATATTATTATTTTTATTATTGTTCAAATTCCTCGAATAGGTTAACATCATTAACAGTGATTTATACTAATCACTGCGTACTTCCATCAACAGTACGGCCAATCCTGCTCACAGAACGAGCACATAGACATGCTGAAACTACCTTGACCAGACACCTTTGCCTTAAATTTTGAACGTCACTAAGCAAACTATAAGATTTTCCCAAGTATTTGAACCACGTAATTGTGACTGCTGGGCATTCATTGATGACGTGGTCTGCAGTTCCTTCCTTCTTTATGCACCTGTGAGGTTACGGTTTATCCATGATGCCTGAGTATGGAAATCTTAGATGTCCGTGTCACGTTTGTTCATTTGGTTGGTACCAGAGGCTTACGAACCATCTACACAGACTATCTGGTGAGCACAGATGTGCTCACCACACTAATAAGGAGGAGCTCTGGACTCACTGGTGCTGATCCCAGTGTAGCGATCGAATTAACCTCGTCATTACCCCTGTTGTTGGTTGCATGAGGATCCGCTCTGCAGCTCGGACATGTCGCCTGTGACTTCCATCCGTTTAATTCGATAAAGTAATATCTGAAAAAGAAGCTCTTCCGCCCTGGCGGTAAGCTAAATTACACAGTAGAGAACTGGTTCTCGTGATCACCACGGGATATCTAATAATATGGACACCATTGTATATATTATTATATATTATACGCTGTATTTGTTAAAACATGTGTTGTACCATGTAATTATTGATTGAAATGGTATAAAAAGTGCTAGAAATGCACCCAACGGTATATTATAAATTTAAACAATTTATCTTTCTAGTAGGACATGTTTTATTTTATATTTGAACATGTTTTTTGTTACAGGTTCATGAATTATGTGACAATTTCTGTCATCGGTATATAAGTTGTCTAAAGGGTAAAATGCCTATAGACTTGGTGATAGACGAAAGGGACGGCGGTAAACCTCCCGAATTGACGGGTTCTACCAACGGAGATGGTGGCACTAGAAGCAATGCGGATTCAACATCTCATACGGACGGTGCGAGTACTCCAGATGTCGTAAGTATACATTTTTACTCGATATAATGTAGTTTGCTTGATTTCCTCGTCTTTTTTCCAACGAAACTCTAAATATTTGGTTTTACAAACAAATTTGTATCACTGTGTAACCGCGAGTGATATTCAGAGGCGATATAGCTATTTAAAAGTTAAAATATGAAATTGAAACCGTTGACCGACAAATACGATCAAATGCGCGTGATCGTAATCGCTGTCAAGCGTATCTTCAAAGCGGCCGCAAAAGATGACCGATTCTTTCGACGAATGCGCAAGGGTGAAATTCGATCCCCTTTTCTGGCAATGCGTCAGTCTAAATTGACACCAATTACCAGTAAAACTCCCTACTTCGGCCTCCCCTGCTTTTTGCAAACAACCAACGTCTCGAAAATGAGTTAATACACTCAGGATTCTTCCCCTCGCCTCTCTCCTTTTACTTGTTCCTGATGCGACTGTCGATCACGTTGGCTTTGGATCGTTTTCCAGTGAGTGATGTTTTTCCATCACTTCCGCCAAGAAAACCTTTCTCTCAAATGTTTTTCCACGATAATTATATTACACATATTACTCATTGAGTATTATTACTTATTACAAAATAGTATACAATATTAACACTATAGATGGAATACTGATTGAAGGACGCTATCATATTTAATTTAATATCAATTTTTAAATACTTTCTAAACTATTTTTAGAATAACTAATACAAAATTTGGTTTAAAACAGTTTTGATTTTTCAAAAAACCAATATTGTAATTTGAAGTAGGTTCTAGTACCTAACAGCAGGATTATTTTGATATTATAATGAACAAATATCAATAAGTAAACATATAGAAATATTTTCCATAAAAAAAATACTCCTGAAAGATTAGATATTTGATGTGAATACAGCTAATAGAAAATATTATAGGAAATCCTTTATAATATATATTCATTCATAGACACAGATTTCGACAACTCAAGGGATGCAAAAAGTACTCGAAATTAAATTTCAATTAATCTGAGTAGAGAAAAAATGAATTTAAGAAACGAAGATTAGGTATTCAGAAGGATTTCAAAAACGATTAATCATATAATGGCAATCGAACTAGGCTATGAAGGGTGAGGAATGAAATAAATCGAAGTCGTGTAGCACAAAAATTGAATAATCTTCGTATAAAACATGTGAATAGAAGCCATTCTGGTTGTACACACATGCACCAATCTGAATAAATGAAATTGGAAAATGGACTAAAAAATCTGTAGAAAGAATGGATACCGTTTCAAACAAGATCAATTAGTTGGATCAAGTGCTGTATCAAATCAAGGTTTTTAGAACGACCATCTCAAAATTATTGAATATAGAAATGTCATTAAGAAGCTCCTTCAAGAAAATCTTGTTAACTACGATTATACAAGAAAAATAGATAATAATATCAACAAACAACTACCTCTAGCGCTTGTTCATGTCAAACCGTTCTTGGTTGGTGAATATTTTACTATGTATTTATAATTTTTATTGTTTTTCATGACTATATATGAAGCTGAGCAAATGTTAAATCAAACAATAGTCTTGGCTTTCTCACAAAGTTGCTTTCCATAATCTTTACTCCAAACCATGGGCACCCGGCTGAATCAGGTCTTAATTATATGAACTACGAAATCTTTTTTCAGTTTTCTGTTACAAATCAAGTTTTAATAAGTCCAATGAAAAATTGGCACATAAAATAATTTGAAATTGAAAATTATAGTCAGTTATATAAGAGTTGTTTGATTCTTTATTGTTCTTACAAATCGCACACTTAGCTAGACTACTTTATATATAGAGAGAAGTTAAAACAACCAGTTTTCTTTCATTTGTACGTTCATTTGTCATCGAATTCTTCTAGTGGTGTTCCTGGCGAAAAGATCTTTTGACAATGCACGAAAATAACCGACAGACCGGACAAGCGGAATGTGGCGAGTGAGTGAAAGCCGGGTCAGAAATTTGGAAGCTTGTCAAATGAGACTTAGTACTCCAGAGATGCCAATTCAATAGTCCAGTTAATTTAAACTATAAGAAATTGTTAGTAGTATGATTTGTACTAACTTTTTCCGCGTTTTGTACAACATAAACAATAATAGTTGTAGTAACAGAAACGTAACGTCGACAGATATAGACGTAAACGAAGGCCTGTTATTTTTTCGATGACAACATGCTTTGACATATTGTATATGCCCTGAATGCTTACTGATAGCTGTTAATTCCTTACAAGACTAATATTCAAACTACCGATCAGGATTTTTGAAGGAAAATGAAACGGTTTCGCAGTCCTATTTACGTTCCCAAATTGTGGAACTTGAATTTGATCAAATTAATTTACTATTTGTGCGTCTCATTATATATAAATATAAACTCGACTTTTCAATGCTTTGTGTGGATTCATTTAAAAATAGAACCACTGTTTTTTGGTCTTTGGATTATCATATTGAAACAAATTATCGTCTCCAGTTATCAGGTGATGAAATAATGGTGTCGTTGAAGCATGTGATTATGGTTAGGTTTGGTACTATCCTTGCTGAATTCAAAAAGCATACATTGTCGTATACGCTCTTCTGGTATTTGATTGGTCATTTCACCACAAATTACAAAAAATTACAATCAAATACTCGGATACTAACAAATCCTAATAACTTTGAAATGGTTTTTGACACAGCACGACTCAGTGAGCTGACAACTGACAATGAATCATCGACATACGCAGAATCGACATTATTTTCTGATCCCTCTATAAGATTCGTCAGAGTCAAGTATCAGATTAGTGCAAGAACCTTAGAAGACGATGTGAATGAACAAACTGGAATATACAATGCAAAAAATGTCAAATGAAAATTGAATAGTGCTTAGAGTGGCGAGAGAAAACTTCACCAAATTTAATACCGAAAGTTTAAAAGTATTTACTGTTGTTCAGTATCATAATTTTTTATTTTATTATGGTAGTATTCACCAAACTTCATTTTATATTTCGCATAAATCATTAGATCGTTCATTAACTGGTCTAAGAACACTTTGGAAATGCCAATAGATTCTCTTCCAAACATTTGTCGTCTACGGTGTGTGTATATAATTAACGGGGTATTTATAGTGCAAGGGCAACGATCAACGGTGGCGTGGCTCACGTTGATGTGGCAGCGGAGAAACAAACGCGCATCACGTCGTTCGAAACGCTTCATAGAAAATGTAAGTGATTTGTTTCAGCTATTTTTTTTTACGTGTCACCTTATTGGATGTATGCGAACTTCTTGGAATCTACGAAGAGATTTATGTAGGTATATATAAAAGCGCATACTTAACGCAATTGGATATTGATTCGCAATCATTGTAATTTTGTGGAAAGTAACAATCATATATTCGTCGGTTTGTTGAGAAAAAGTAGATCGATACATCAATGGAGTTTGTCTCATACTTATATGTAGATATACGAGGACAACACCTCTTTGTTGGAAAATCTTTCACCACCAAGGCCTTTTTTTAAGTGAGAGAACAGAAAATAATCTTAGGTGGCCAAATATGGCAAATCGAGTAGCAATTCAAACTTTAATTCATTAATTTTGGCCATTGTAATGACGGATGTGTGAGCTGATATATTGTCTTGATGAAACAACACTTTCTTCTAAGCCAAATGCGACCGTTTTTGCTTGATTTCTTCGCTCAAATATTGCAATAGGTTTACATAATACTCACCGTTGATACATTTTCTTTTTTCAAGATGTCAATGAAAATTATCCCACGCGCATCCCCAAAAAACTGACGCCATGACCTTGCCTGTCTCTGTCTTCTTAGGAGCCGGTTCTCCCTTTTCAGTCCATTGTTTTAATTCTTCTTTTGTTTCGGGTGTGAAGTTATGGACCCACATTTCATTCGTGGTTATAAAACGATGCGAAAATTCGGCTCTATTTCTGTGAAACATTGCCAAACACTCGATGGAAACTTATTCACGAAGTTGCAAACGCGGAACCCATCTTGCGCTTTCTGATGACCAAATTTTCAATTAATATGCACTTTTTAAAATGCTTTCTATGTCTTTCAGTCGACGATCGTCCAGTATCGCTTTGTGGCGTTTCAACATTTCTTAATTCGTTACCTCATTTGGTCGACCACTGCCATACACTCTCACCCAGAGTAGAATCTAGTTTTACACTCAATTTATGACGTGTCATTTTCATATTTGGAGCTTTTAAATAACTATTTTCTTAGTTTTTACGTCTCGAAATGTTTCCTTGTTTATAAAAGATACTAGGGTAATTTTTTTTTATTTCGTTGCTTAAAAATCTACTTTCCTCCTTTATCATTCATTCCCGGTATAATAAGAAATATAAACACCATACAAAAGTTGTTTTTGTTTTTGATGTATTAAAAAAACCTTTTCCAATCAACCGTATGATAAACATCCTGTATTCAAGAGATAAGGAATCCATTTTATCGCTTATTAGAGTCTTAATATCCCATTAATATTTTTTTCTAAACTATAAACAGCTTCGTCATACTACGACCAAGATAACGGAAATAATCTTAAAAGAATCTTGATGCCAAGAGAAATCTTTACAAATTGATCTTTGAAGACCATCGCTGTTATCGGGTCCCAGTGGACCCCGAAGATGGTCGTATTGATTGACGTCGGACTAGGGAGAGATCGTTATGTCGGTCGAGGTATCATTCGAATTATATACAATGCGATTTATTATATTTTAATGTGGTATTAAGACGTAACGGATTCAAATTGCTCGTTAATTTTTTTATGAATAGTATTGTATCAAAACTATTACTTCTATCTGTTGAGAGAAAAATAACAAAAGGAATATATGAAAACGTAAGAGGAAAACTTCAAATAGACACAAGAAGATTGATGGTTAGGATGGATGTGAAATTAAAAAAGAGATAGTCTTAGTTCTCTCCTATTTATTCTTGAGTCATGAATAGTCCGATGAAAACAGTAAACAAGGAAAACTATAAAATGGAGAAAATAATTAGCTATAGAAATCTAGAACCGGTAAAAATAGATGGATTAATATATGCAGACAATATAGTAATCGTAGCAGAAACATTTGAGAGAATGGCAAAAAAATAGACATATGGATAAAGACCTGAAAATGGTGGTCAATATCAAGAGATGGAAAAGGATGATAATAAATGAAAAAAAGAACGTGGGGAAGATTTAATAATAAAAGCAAAACGAATGTATAGTGTAACCACTTTTGAATATCTGGGGAAAATAGATATAGAGATAGCGAACAGAGTGAGAAAAGAAAATCAAACATACTATGCTCTAAATAAGACAATTTTCGGCAAAAAACAAATAGGAGACATAAAAACAAAAATATACAGCTCGTTAACTTTAACCAAGTTAATATATGGAAGTGAAACTTAAGTAATGAACAAAAAGATAAAAAAGTGGAATTGACAGGTCAGCTGTAAGCACTGTAAACCATAAACACTTCAATATTTTTGCAAAAAAGGGGAACACGATGGATTCTTAGGTTCGCAGTGTATATGATACCTCAATAGATACGTACATACATATAGCAGCAGAGATAAAGCAACTGGGAAAAATAGCAGATGAAACGATGGTGGATAGGATAAGAGATGTGGTAATTTAGAGAAGCTCAAATAGAAACCAATAGGAAACAAATTAGCTAAAAGATGTTTGAATTGGTACAAACACATAAAGAGAGGAACACCACAAATGCGGAAGTCCAAGGAAAACTTGGCTACACCGAGTAGCACAGGAAAGTGGGAAGACAAGCAAAATGAAAACTAAAATCCCAATACTCTACCACTCGAAAGGGCATAAAGAGCTCTGGAGTAAAAGAAGAGAAAAAAGTTGGTTTACGTGAGCTCGACAAATGTAAACAGAAAAATTTACGTAGTGTATTTTCTATTTGCTCTGTAACTTTTGACATTACAACTTATGTATAATTTTTGAATAGTCTTGGTAGAAGTGTCTGGTGTCAACAAGAACAGAAAAACGTAAATGTTTCACATGTAAAAACGACCCAAGGAAAAAGAAATAAAAAGAGAGAATGCGTAGTTACGATATCACATACAGGTAAAGATGAAAATCAATACGAAGAAATATACAGAGCCGCTGAATAAATTTCTCGTATACGATACCTTCATAAGGATTCTTGTCTGTTGTTTTGCACATTGTCGTTTAGCTTTAGAATCATAGATGCGATATGATTAACCGAAATAGATAGGAGCAAGCTGTACTTGCAGAAAAACTTGCTCATTATTTTGAAGCAAGAGAGATCAACATATTTGAATTGTGAAAATAATTTGATCATCAGCAAAAAAGTTTTATCTTCTGAGTTTCATAAACCAATTCAGTACATTTGGAGCAGCTTAGCTGCATACGGCGAAAGAATTATGTACAATTTAAACGTTGCCAATGTTTAATACGACGAGCAAAAAACACACGAAAGGTTGTTTTACAAGCAAAAACGTTAGCTCCACCAACAAGTGTCTCATGTGTTGAGACAAGAAGTTTGAACCGTTTCCGAATTGTCCGTTAGCTAGTAGTGAACTGAGATCTTGAGCAAGGCTCAAAAAAAGCTAACGAACTATCAAAAGCTGCACTAAATGATGATGTAGTAACTTAACAGGCAGTTTACAAGTGATTTAATAATGAAAATGATTCAGATGGAAACCAAGAAGATTAAAATGCATAAAATTGTTTTAAAATTTTACTTTTTACTTACTCAAATAAGCGATTGGGGTACTATCACTTTTTCAAAACGATATGCGAAGGGTAAGATCTAAACAATAAGACAATAGTTTTTCATTTTGGCAACGCTTCCAGTGATGATTCAATGTTGGAATAAATGTACAGCTAACCAAGAGAAATAAATGATTTTAAGGATATTAATTACAATTCTACATCATTTTCCCACCTTTTTTTTATCAAAATATTAAGGCTTGGTCTATAATTTAGTTGACACTGATGAATATTTTTAAATTCATAAAACTCATGATCATAAATTTATAGAAAATATCTCAATTCATATTAAATACGTGTTTTTTACTAGGTTATTAATGAACTTTTATTTTTTATGAATAAGTTAAAGGAAATATTCAAATCCCCTTTATAATTTAAAGAAGTATAAATCATAACAATAATTTATTTTAAATGCAATTTGAATTTTAATATTTTAAATATAATTAGCAGACACTTCCTTTTATTAAATAACATAAGGAAATGTCCAATTGTTCATCGTAACGAGAATAATCCTTAAATTTATATATCGGTATTTAATAATGAAAACCCGCAGTTTTGCTTACACACAAATAATAACGAAAGTAAAGGGTAGCAGCTGTTTCTGTCTGTATCGATGCCATGGTTCCGTGTAATAAATTGAACAAATCCACCTGTTTGAGAGAAGGGAAGACTCCAAGGGCGATTACAAGCCATCAGCGTCTCCTGAATTAGGCTGTTTAGAGGGAATGGTTTCCCTCTCCTACGCTCTCTCCGTTTTACAACCTATTTGAAGTCAATAAAATGATAATGCTCCAATAAAAGATCCGCGTCGGGACGTCGCAAACGACGTCTACGGCTAAGTGATTCTGAGACGATGCAAATTGTATCAAAGAAGATAAACGAAAGAGAAATGCGAGAATATGAAATTAGGGTACAAATAAACCACATCAAGTAAATAGTGAATATGGTGTCTAGTAAATAAGTAAAGAAAAGGGGGCAAAACGAGATAAAATGTAGTATTCTTGAATCTTAAAAGTAAGGGTGTGGGGACAACATCTGTACATTTATAGAAAACTTAGCAAGTAGTCGTTGACTGAGGATGTTAATAATGTTTTTCGTAATTTCAAAATTGTCAAATGTCTCTGTTAGAAGTTCAGTTTCAAGTACAGAAAATGTAAAAAAAAAACGACGTGAATTAATTGCCAAATTTACCATTAATTACTTTGTAAGAATCGGAATACCCAGACAAACAATTGATGATATCTGTCCGCATGTTAAAGCGATAACGAATTGGGCAGAAAATGCAAAAGCGATAAGAAATATGTAAGCAACATTCTAAAAGAACAGAAGGTAGTTCAAAAATCAAGATAATCGATACTCAAATAATCTGAGAAGCAAGAATTGGAACAAAAACCAAAACTTAGAAGTCTCGGTGTTAACGAGTTTTCGTCCAGTTCAATTTCAACGCTAAAGTGTTGGTATTGTTGCTGATATCTTTTCGGGGTCGTTCTTCAGCATACATTTGTTCTTCTGGAAACTCTATAACCACCAATATATACGAGAGAGTGTGTGTTACATCTATATTAATAAAGAGAAAGAATCCTGGAGAGAATTTTGTGCTCTGGCCAGATATTGCAACTTCTCAACATGCAAAGAACGTGTGGGAGTTGAATATATCGTTTAATTTAATTTAACTTAGGTAAATTGAACGTTTTCGGCAAAATTTAAAACTACTCATGATATGATATAGTTATATAAAATTAAAGTGTAGTAACCATTGTTTCATAGTGTATAGTGCAAATAATTGAATTAAAATAAACAGTTTGTACGAATTTTTTGTCACTACTTCCTTACTTTTGCTATCTATATTTATAACATATAAAAACACACAAAAATATAATTTTGAAAATAGCATAAAAATATTATGATATGATAAAAGGGGTAAAATTAGACATATGCTGTGGCATAACTTGACAAACGTTTAACCTGAATAAGTGCATTTGTTATAGGTAAATATTTCAAAACCTTCTTTTCTTTATTTGATTATTTGCAATGAATTATTTACAATATCTTATCGGAACTTTACATAATTCTCTGCACTTGCCACGTACGCTTTAAATTCCTATTATCAAATCCCATTATGCATGCAGCTGATGTGGGTCCAGAGCTCTTCAAACTTCGTCCTTGTAGCTGTATTGGAAATACTTTCACCCAAATCTAGACCAACGGGTCTATATCTGTAAATGCAGCAATAATCCGTAAATATATGTAATAGGTAATTATAATACTATATGCTAGTAATAAAAATATAAGACAATACAAAAAAAGAAATATGAATTTTTCATGTGATAAAATAGGAAATTTGATAAAGAACAATTAAAGGAATTGACACACAATTTGAAGCTTTCTCGTATTGATTCACATCCTGTATTATTTGATTGTGATTTAACTGAACCTGAATCCTGAAAGGTAACCTAATCCTTTCGAAAGGCAAAACTAAACATCCCGAATCGAGGTATTTGTTCTTTCTATTCCCCCGCCCTTTTGTGACTCCCCCGCATTCCTTTGTTAATCACAAAACAGCATGCAGTAGCTACCCTTTGGCCTTTAAGCCCTTTTCAGAAACATCAAACGTGCGTGTGCTGTCTTCTGCAACTAGATTTTCGGTCGCTTTTTTCTCTTCTTTTTTTTTCTTTCTGTTTTTTTTTTGTTTAAATGTCAGCACCAGATGTTCTTAATTTGTTGGCTATTTGTTCGTTTACCCTGTACGCTTTGTTCGGCGGTGTGCCTCGACGAATGACCATTGTAAAAAAAATTGAGAGCGATTAAACTTTGTAAAGTCGCGGGAAGTTGTAGAAAGTGAGGGTGGAATAAATATTTGATTGAATACGGTAAATAAACGGATCTAAGAGACTGAAATGTTCCCAAATACCTGACAGGAAACGTATTGTTTTAGATCGATTATTATAACAAAAGAGACAATCCTTTACTATTTTGAAAATGGGTCAAGCTAAATAATTGCATTAAAAACATATTACAAAAATTTTTTCGATCATATAAAAACGGTATTCATTAAAAATTTTCGAACCAATTTCTGCAATACTCAAAATATTGCTTCTATTTTCCAAATTTTGTATCTGCATTTTTTATATAAATTCGGTTTTCTTCCAGGTACATTCATATAAAGAAGAGAAAAAAATGTATATGGAACAGGTAATCATGAAAGATTTCTTTTAAGTAGAAGTTGGTTTTGTTAGTTTAAGATGCTTACAGAGTGTTTTTGAAATGCCGTTTTTTTGTTTTAAATTTGAATTGCAAGATTTACGAACTTCAAGGTAACCATGAATAAGATCAAAACTTCACACAGATTCCATTCAAAATAATAATAATATAGACTTGATGTCCAAAATTGCTTCCCTACTACCGTTAAGTATGAAATTTTCATTTTATTCTGCAATATTCTATATCTTTTGTTATCTACTTCTTTACTCTGTACAATGAACTGAACTATCGCTTAATCTCCTTTTGGGATTTTAGGTATTGATTAAACAAAAAAAACCCTCAAAACTACGCCCTTAAAAATAAATGTGGATTTTTTTGAAATTTTTATAGAGGCCAAAATATAAAAGGCGGTACGTTCTTGTGTCTATATTCTTTTTGTATGTCCAAGCTATAAAATTTTTTTTGACTTTTCTCTATTAGTCTGCTGATAGCTGTTAAGATATTATTACTTAAACGCATCCTACACCGAATTATTCGAGGGTTTTTGTTTTTGCCAAAAACATCATCATTCCGAGATATTATAACATCCAATCTTGCTCCTTGCGACTTTATATCTCCAAATTTGCACCAATAAAGATGAAGTTTGAATCCATCGAAGCTATAAAAGAAAAATTGGATTAGTGTACAGAAACAACTTCTAAAATTATTTTATAACGTTATCACCTGCAAAAATTATAAAACCTGACGACGTTCCATTCTAGTCTTAAGGCACTAAATCTTCGATCGTCCGTTTCAAATGAGTAAATTAGATAAGGGGTAAATATGTGAATATGTTCTTATCATGAAAACCCAGAACAATGAAAACAAAGCACATATAGCAAATATATTAACATGCAGATGCCAGACCTTCTAATTTGAATTGATACAAGACATGAAAGAATCCTTTATGAATATTTATATAAACTGTTCTATATAAACGTCAATTGTAAATTATTTGGTTGCGGTTATCAAATTAAAAGTTAATTTCACTGAATTACTGTTTTTATTGTATCGAAATTGACACCAAAAACATCAAACGAGATATTTCCTTGTTAGATCGAAAATTCCCCGGAACACTTCAGTCTCGAGGGTCCTCTATCAAATCTCAATCCTTCCAAAGTTCCGTAATCGGAAGTCAGTTGGTTATTTAGTTAGTTAAGTACAATCACAGCAAGCAGTGATTTCATTAGACTACCCACATAGAAAGAATGAAGATGGTACGAAAAGGTCATGGGCAAAATTGACACCCGCACGTAATCAGGGCCGGTTTGCTTGGACAATAACACAAAAACTAACTTTCATTGTTTGTTGGTATTGGAACATTTGCTCTGCTTAAAAAATTAATTAGACAATCAATTATTTGCATTTGAGCTGACCTAATTAAAAGAAAACAATAACTGAAATGATTTAGGTACCCACATGCGTTTCAGTTTTTGTTTTTATAAATTTGCGGCGTTTTTAGTAAAGAGAAAAATCAGTAGAAAATTGATATGTACAGTGGGCATTATATATCATATTATTATATATCAGTTCTGTTTTTATTACTAGTTCAAAAAACTTCAGTAGTTTATTGAAAAAATGAATAAAAAAGTACTGTCGCAATCGATTATTCTATTCCTCGCAATCGTATTTCTTTAATTTTTTTCCTTTTCGTAGTTATACTGCAACTGTTTCAAATTTATTGCTGATTTATTTAAAAAAATTGTCTCCTTATAAGAGCTATTATTGCATTGAATACCTGAAGCAAAAAAAAATATACTTCTCTAGTCTAATAAATTACAAACGAAACTTTATCGCTCTAAGCGCTTGAATTTAGGCACGAATAGCGGAAAGCTCTGAATTATTTATAATATTCTAATATAATTAAAAATGACCGTATTTACTAGAGAATCTAATTCCCGCATTTTTAAAGTTTTTTTAATGCAAACTTAATTTATTGGAATACGTAGTGAACGCTCCACGTCTGCAAGTTTTTCATTATGGTGCGCCCCATTTAAAGAATTGTTATAGATTTGATACCTTTGTCTACTGTAGCTTGATGTTGAATTTAGTTTATCAGACTTATAATACAGAAGTCCTGAAAACATTACTAATACGTACAGACCTTAAGTTCTTTTTTTTAACATATACAACAGATACTTGATCGATGGAAGCTACTGGGAGTAATTTCATAGTTTTCTATAGTATGTCGTAGTCTCATTATCCAGTCCAATTTTCATTTGAATTGTCATAAGATAATTTATACGTCACATTTAATGATTTTAGTATAATCAAAAAATATCTACTAATTTTAGTTGTATTGTTTTTGTTACGATTTTTACACTATATAGAGATAATTGATTTTTATATAATTTCTTGTGTATAAATTGTCCTGATTTTGGGTTTCTTTTGAATGAAAATCAGATTTTACAACCTAATTTCTATTGAAAAGAGACCTAAATCCTCACAATTTATGATTTTGCATGTACCAGAATTTAAAAAATAATTAACTCACAAAAAAATTTTCAATTTAAATGAAATATCAATAATACACTAAAAAACTAATATTTTTGAATAATATAGAAAAAAATTTCTTTTAGATGGTGTCCACTTTTCGTCTTGCAGTTATTGCTGATGTCTGTAAAAATTGGTGATAATCCTTTTGAAACCATTGGACCAGTTCTTGAAAATGTTATATTTTGGTTTCTAGAATCGGAACCTGTCTATCATGATATACTGTGAGCAACGTGAATCATTTTATGAAGTTACATGCAGCTACATATCCAGGTCTACTTTAGTCGTATATGAAATGATAAAAAGTCGAAATGGTTCATGAAGTTTTATCATTACTCATTATCTATTGTCTTTTCGATTCAACTGATAGTCATACTTTTTGTAGTTTTGTGCCACCAATGCTTAAACCTCCTTCACCAGAACCTAATTCCTTGAACTGGATTTCACAATGAATTTCAGTGAACTAAAAACTCTTTTCAATACATCAAACCGCCCAGTATCGGCAACAGCCATTTAAAGCTGTACAATTGATGATTTTTTTTCTGTCCTTAACAATTATTAGAAAATATCTTGAGCTTCTTGTTGGCTTCATCAACATATGAATTCAGGAAATCATACAGAACGGTGCAAATTTCGTTTCACCGTTATTTGTGTTTCATAAAAAAATTCTTGAATGGGACTGTAATTAATTCACATTAGTCAAAGGACAGAGCAAATCAATCTTTTTTTCGTTAACATTCATCAGATGCCGCACTCAGGATTGTATGAGCAAATTTTCCTCGCCATTTGTGAAGAAAAAGTTCAGTAACGGCGACTGTTTGTGCTGCATCACTTGAAATTAGATTTTACATTTCAGATATGTGTCAAAGTGTGGCCGTTCGAATTTTAAATTGGTTTAAATATAGAGTACGTTTACTCAAGAATCTAAGTAGTGACTCAGCTTTACCGGAAAGCTGTCAATGTGTTCAAGAATAAGAATGTTCTGTTTTTCTGGGATTTTAACTTTTCCTTTTTGTGTAAATAGGTGAAGTATCCTAGCAGATTTTAATGGTTGCAAAATGTATTATGTGAGCCTTCCCGTACTTTGCGTTTTCAGTTGCTTTTGCACTTTTGTTAAATATTCCAATCAAACAATACAGGAGTAGAATTTGTTTATCTTTACTAGGAACTGAATGGAATTCAATAAAAACAGATAACTTTCATTAATTGATCAATAAATATTTGCTTTTGCAAAAATAAATAAAAAAGGTTGAGTTGGACGAAAACAAAACTGATTAATCACACAACTTATTTGCTGGCCTGGTTAACAGTTTTGACCAGTCAGAAAATAACGAAATAATTGACTAGGACCATTCTGTACTAAACATAAATTTCAATTCGCATATGACTGAATTTGTTCCATTCTTCGTAAAATATTAAGCCCTTCAGTTTTCAATCTAAACATTTTAATTGCATCTTGGCTAATTATTATTGTCGGTGTAATTTTATTTAGAAGAAATCGTATGGCTCGTTCTATTTTTTTGTTTGCAGTAAGCCAGACCTGCAAACATTGACACTGCTGCCGTATATATACGTGTAAATTTAGTCTGAAGCCGGTTGTCGGTGATTACAAATAGGAAATTAAATAAATTTCAAGCCGAGAGAAGTTAGATAGGGTTTATGGCAATTCATGATTATCTCTACCGGTAATGTGTCAAAATTTGTATACGGTGCAATCGAAAAAAAAAAGTATATTATCAATGTGACAATGTTTGATTTTTTTGAAATATACTAGGTACAGACTGAAGTTCATAGATTGAACACTTACCTATAAAATAAAACTTTCATATTTACTCTTTATGAGTTTTTCGCTAATACGATAACATATACACAAATGATGGGTAGTCAGTTTTCCCATTGGTTATTTATGTTTACTATGAGATTCTATAGAAATACACGTAATAAAGAATACGCTTAAAATGCGAGGAATGGAAGAATTTCTGTTGTAAAAGAGAAGATAACAAACCTGAGATATGCAACAACTTAGACTGGATCAGAAAAGAAAATACTGAACCCCTTAAATGGACCTCAGATAGATATATACATAAGTACATTAGTAGATATAAACCGATATTAGGATTATCGACCGTTATAACTTTCCATTGCTAATCCATACCCCACAAAAAACTAAAATCTTACACAATATCATGTTCGCAGACATCCGCAGAAAGTGAGCGATATCCGATGGAAATTAAGACTGACGAAATACTCAACATTTAGAAAAATCTCTTTTATGCGAAAATTACCAAAATAAGGCTAATTCCTTAGATCTTTCTATTGGAAACTAAAAATTGGGTAATCAAATAAGTACAAAGAAAAATAATTCATAGCTTCGTGGTACTGGAAGCCTACGGTTTAAGTGCCTTGGACGATTGTTTCAATTATTTGTGAACTCTGTGGTAACATGTAGAAATCGTTAAGATACATTACATGAAAAGATTATAATTATGTTTAAAGAAACACAGCACACCAACCCGAAGAAATGAATAGTTCTATTAATAAAGCAATTAGTGTCTGTAAAAGAGAAAAGAATAATTTCCATGGAAATATTTTCTCATATTTCATTGTTGGTACAGAAAATTCGAAAATTCCAAAACTACAATATGATTTCATGTCATGGAAAAGGAAAATTTCCTTCTTTTCTAAAAGTCTTTCAATTCCTTCTTTTCACTTCAATTTCCTGCAGTTTTTTAACCTCTTTATCGAATCAACTCCCCATAACTCCATATTATAATCGCGAAAAAACGTTTACGATAGTCTCGAGGCTCTAATTTCTTCAGCAACAAGATGTACTGGTGTATGTCAAGATTGTAGGCAAAAGTTCCGATTTATTGGAAACACAGAGCACCATGTTGGTGTTGTGTGTGGTTTAAACCTATCCCACAGTTCGAGGAATCCTGTTAATTAACAAAATAACAGAATTATCTAAAAATTGAGCGAATTTTTGACTGATTTTCTAAGTAAATCTGGATCATTTGGTAACGTTTTTCAAACATCTATGTGTTTATGATGATTTGTCAAAATATACTGATCATCCTCTTCTCTAGAACTCTTACAGCATCAAATTATTTGATTTATACAGTATCTACTTTGTATTTTTTTTGGTATTGCTATCAAGTTGTATACCTACATTTTTATGTCTTCACCTAATTTTTTTCCTTCAATATTCTTCCATATAAAACATAGTATATTTCATTTGCTTTTCTCACTCTATTCGCTATCTCTAGCTACTTATGCCATCCTTGATCCTTTTATTATTAGATTTTTTATATGTTTTCTTTCTTGATTTACTACCTCTCTGTTTCTTGTACTGAATATAATTGTCAAAAAGTGAGTGCATCATGACAGTTTCGTAATTTCTATCACGCTTAGAACACTTATATATTTAATCATTAATTATTTTAGTTTCATTTTTACTTCTAGCATCTTGTACGTTCATCATTATTTTTACGTTTCATAATTATTCTTGTTCATTTGCCAGTATAGTTTTATTTTTTGACCCATTAAACTATTTAAACACATTTATTTTGATTCTGTATGAGTAGTTTGGTCACTAGATGATTTTTCTCACCAATTTGTTTCGTTTTCCTCTAAATGTTGACACGTTAAACAAATTAAAGTTGAAAATTCAGTTTGTCCCAGTGGCGAGAAAATCGGATAAAGATGGGGTTCATTTTCTCATTCAATATACATACACGCCCTTTAGACACGTCTAAAACTAGCCAATTGCCATTTGCATGCATCTCCTGTTATGAGGGGTAAATCCCGAAGGAATCGCTAATTTGTATTTTCGACCGATCCGTAGATTAGATTTGTTTTAACTCTATCTCCGTCTCCCTCTGGCTCCCCCCAAAACAACACGACTTATCCATTTTCTACCGTTTAGTTAAAAGTCAATTATGTGAATCGAGAAGGGGTGGGCTTTTGAACACCCCAACGCCACCTACACCCCGAATTAAATCAACTCCATATACTCCAAACAGAATTATTCAGATGTAAAATCATTACCATGCCATTTGACTGATTTGATTTTGCCAATCGTATTATATCCAGGAAGGGAACTGTTTCTTTGTGTTACTGTTGTTTAATCACGTTAACAATGCTTCGTTTCCTTTGTAAGTCTATTAATTTGATTAACTTTCATCTAATTCTATTCTATTCTAAATCAAATATCAAATTTATGCACAAAATATGAGTGGAAAATGACATATTGAACGCACTGTCTACAACAACACTCACAATTACACTATCTGAAGAACGTTTCGATAACCAAGTTATCTTCTTCAGAGACTGAAGTTGAGCTGTGTTTTTGAGGATGATAACTTGGTTATCGAAATTCACGTTAGACAGTATGCTTGTAGTGTGATCAATTCAAAATCATTTGTCAGAACGATGACGCTGTTTTGTACTATTCCGATAAACCATATGAAGAATAAATATTGTTAATGACGAGATGAATGCTTCTCAGAAGTCGTATATCAATTCAATTGTCAAAGTTTCATGTACAAATCAATTAGTTTTGGTAAGGAATCAAAAAATGATGTCTACCGTAACTGAACATGTAGAAATTAAACGATGTATGTACCAATCAACCATACCAATTGTTTTGATTTTGTTGTTTCAGTAACAGAAAGTATGTACTGCATATTTCTATGCCATTGTTTAGCAATAAATTTGCATTTTTAACGATAATAGCATACACTAAAGCTCTTTCACGTCCGATCTTCCAAATACTGTTTCTCAAATTCAAACTACAATCTTCGCAACGCGCTTGCATAACCAACATTAAAGGTATTGATCCATAATTTAGCTAGATGCTTCGGCAGGCTTTAATAACGAAGCAGACTGATAATTTTGTTATAGAATACGCACTTAAGTTGTAATTGTATACTTTTTACCCGTTATTTTAGTTTGGGTAGGAAATTATTAACTTGAACACTAATTTTGCTTGTACTGTGACCAGAATTTTGTTTGATAAATACATTCTCTAAAAAGTTATTTGACTGGCGTATTAAAAGAGAATAATGTTTAAAAATTTATTTTGATATGGTATTTTTTGATTACCAAGTCAAACAATGAGTGATATACAATCTCTTAATGATTTTTTTCACATTTTTTGCATAATTTTTTCATCCCTAGCCTTCATATATTCATGCTGTACTTTGTGTTTTCCTGGATTTAAGTTAGGATTTTTGAAATTGAAACAGTTTTCTATAAAACTTATACCACTCACAACTGGATAAAGATGAGAAAATTGTTTTTTAGATATACGTAAAACATATTAACCACTTGTCAGAGCTCGTCATAAATTAGATTCCTGAAGATGATCCATTTACGACCAAAGATAAGCGCAAGTTGTTATTAATTGACTATATAATAACAGGTCTGTTTACGTGTCAGAAAATCCAATGCAAACATATTTATCAATCAAAAGAGGGGACAGGGGATGCGGCAGGAGGCAACAAAGTGGGAGTGGCCGTGTAATTATCGGACTTCATTAACTTCTTGCTGCTACTTAATTCCTTGAACGTTCGATATGGACGATTTTTCCAAGGATAAATGATTTATAGGATGTGCTAGGTGTTTTAGCAGGTTAACTAAATGTTATCTATAGCTTTTGAGTTTCGATCACCATCTATTTAATGGAAAAATTACGGTAGCGCTTTTTCAACACACTAGCCAAGCCAAATTTATTGGTGGTTATTTATTTTATCGAGCTTTCATTCAAAATTATTACGCTATTAAATGATTTTTCACTTTGTTAATAGCGCGTATGAATATTAATAGTTCAATTATTAGAATTATTTACAATTATGCTTGATTGATGATTTGAGGTTTTTGTACCAGAGCTCAAGAGTGCAACGTCCTCCTAGAACTTTTTCTACTCAGTTGCTAGCTCTTTCTCTTGACACTCCTGTCACAAGGTATTCCATTCACAGTCACACCTCTTCAGATTTCACTAGTTCTCCTTTATCCTACGCATATTCACATTCCCCTTGTCCTACTTTTCCACCGTATCTACAACCATCTACTCCTCAACACGGATCTATTATAAGAGATAATCTTGAATTTTATTCTAATGCTGATAGATTTCTGACCAAGGAGACTTGTAATCAGGAAACAGGTGAAAATAGTGGAAATTTGCAATTTTTATCAATAATGGCCTCACAAATATCGGGTGCAACGAGGCTTATCTCCTGCTGTGATATCTTAAATAGAAATGCATGGATAGTAATAGAATCGAAGAGTGACAGCTAACCACTCTTGAATCGGTATTGCTTTCCTCGTGTTGTAAACTTTTTTCCTTATTTTTGGTCCAATTTTTGACATGATAAATTCGAAATTCGACATTGGACAAAAATTTATGATGTCCCAGCCATTATACCTAGCAAATTGCATATGTATGTATACGCACTGCGAGAAATCTGCAGTACAGTTGTCGCATTTTGTAGCCTGTTAATTTGATGTTATCGTTATCTGCTTTCATTGAACCATAACATCCACAATCTCGTTGCACGTCTCTTTTTTGGTTTCTCTGCACTTAATAATAATTTAGTACAACCACAGTGGCCGCAACTTCGATTGTATCATCATCCATTTTTCATTACTGCTGCAATGTGAAACTTTACTTTTATCAGAAAACGTCGAAACAATTCAGAAAGTTATCTGGTAAACAATCGAGTTTATGGAAACTTTTGAATGCGGCAACGTGGACACGTTATATATTTTTTCACACTTGTTTGCAGTGCAGCCCCATATAGGATTTTACCATGGGCCCAGTATAAGACCAGACTTGGGCCAAGTATGTACAACTCTGGCTATAGTTTGGAAGCTGATATTGGCCCATACTTGGCGGGACTCTGGGATGATAACAATGTCCCTCGCTGGTTTGCAAGCCTGGACCAGGCCTGGTTGCCTAGATAAACTCAAGACTGGTCTGCAACCCTGGGCCAAACTGGTTGCTTGTAAAAATAGATTTTTAATATATTGTCAATAAAAGCATAGTTTTATGACACATTTCTATTATTGCACTCTACTAATTAATGTACATAAAAATATTAGTTAAATAATTAAAAGTATAAAGAAATGATACTATTTTTTATGGTTTTTTATGCATTAAAAAATATTTATTCATAAAAAATTATCACTTTTAATGTTAAGATATCTATTATGGATGGAAGATTTTAGAACAAAACTTTTCATAGTTATTCAGAGTTCTGCCAATCCTGACTGACTATAAGATGGCCGAGATCGGGTTACCCAGAGTTCAGCTAGGCAGGACTACGTTACCTAGACTTGGGCCATTATTGGTTTTCCATATCCCGATTTTCCAGATAAGCCCCGTCGTTCAAGTCTGGGGGCTCCTACGTGGGGCCTTCATCCAATGTTCAACCAACGTTGAAAGGTGAATTTTGTCGCAAACGTTGGACGCAATAGAAATTCTACTACAAAAATAAAACTTTCCCTTCATAAACAAACAATACGTTGTTAGAATGCTATAAATAACGGATATTGAAGCTATGTGTAATACATATTTTCAAATTTCAAACTTATTTATATCTATTATCACAAAATTTACTTAGTAATATTTATTTTTATCGCTCATAACACGCCTCCTACCAGCTGATTCAATTACCATACGAAAGTTGCGTCATCGAAAAACGATCGCTCATAGTTTGACAGCAAGGTCGGCCGTCATCGTCATCTATATGGTCGGGACAGTTTGTCGATAAGCTCGTCTGTTTTTGGCGTACATATATATCTCGTACTATCTGGGCTGATGTATTCTTTACTGCATTATTGAAAACCACTCGATCTTTTGAATTGTTGTATCCACGACGTTTCTTTCATTCCCGACACGAATGTTCGATGTTTGTAAACAGGAGTTATGTCAAGAATATACAATCGACACAAAGAAGTTTCGCATACTAGATCTTATACGGATTTTTGTATTATATGGCTCGTTTCCATACTGGAATTCTATTTGTATGGAATATGTGTGTAATATATTTGTTCAAGTATAAACGAGTTTTGTTACATTTTATATTTTTCTACTTGTAGAATAACAATTTCCTTTTTCTTATATAAAGAAAATACGAAAATCCGTAAAAAGAAAAATATGTTCAGTTTCTTTTCTCTACATGCTATTTATTTCAAACACATAGATTTGAACAAGGAACACTACTAAAATAGATTTCATTGAATTATTTATTATATTTGATCCATATCGAAGATGAAAAAGGAAGGAAGAACATCATATTAAAGTTGCGACAAAATAGCTTATATACGAGGCATATTTTTTAAGTAAGTACCGTTTTGCGATTCCGCCGCCGCAACCCCAATGTCGGCGTTCCGCACATGCGCGCTGGTTACCTACATCTCTTGTCTACGCACTGACGCCATTACAGTCTGATTCTTCATTCTTCACGTTGTTTACTGAGTGTTTAAGATGCCTCCGGCAATCGTGAGTCCCGCCGATTGTGAAGTACGGGCTGTTATACGATTTCTTTGTGCTAAAGGCGTAAAACCGATCGATATTCATCGTGAGTTCGTTGGGTTCCAAAAATGTTGACGGATTTGCACAAAACCCAACGTTTAGTCAGTGCATTGACTTTATTTGAACGGTACCGCAATGAAGGTGAAGATTTTTTAGACCAAATTGATACTGGTGACGAAACATGGATGGCCTACATCACACCAGAATCGAAACAACAATCCATGGAATGGCGACATTCAGCAAACAATTTTTGCCCAGAAAATCATGTGCACAGTTTTTTGGGACAGAAAAAGAGTTTGAGACATTGAACAATCTGCGTTGTGCAATCCAGAACAAACGACGTGGCAAGTTGAGGAAGAGTATCGTTTTACTGCATGACAATGCTTGTCCACATGTGGCTAATCGGAAATCTTTTCAATGGGAAACTCTATATCATCCTCCCTACAGTCCTGATCTGGCGCCCAGCGACTACCATTTGTTCCTGCAGTTGAAGAAACACCTGGGCGGTGTCAGCGTCTTCAAGACGATAATGAAGTCGAAACAGTGGTTAACAAGAAGTCAGGCGGCAGAATTTTATGAGGAGGGTTATTCAAAAACTGGTGCCACGTTATGACAAGTGCCTCAATATTCACGGAAATTATGTAGAAAAGTAGATTAAGATACAGGCTTTCATGTCAAAATAAAATTATTGCTATATCTTTGCACTTCTTTTTTTAATCCCAAAACGGTACTTTGGCACGTAAAGAAACTCTAGGATGCAAGATACCTTAAGAAGATTTGAATAGATATCTAATGCAGGCAATTAAGGTCAAAATTTTCAAGAAGTATACTGTGAAAAGTGACGAAAGCTGTAAAAGATAAGTCAAAAAGTTCATAGAATAAACCATGTATATTAAAGAGATTTTCGTCGAAACTAATACTGTAATAATCAATTAATTCTCGTAAATTACGTGTATTTATCATTTTTAAAAATAAAAAGTGAAATTTCTCCTTGAGAATGTGCAGTAAAAATATAGAAAAGAGAAGAGATCAACGGTCATACCTATGCGTGGAAACGTTGGAATAAAAGGCGTAAAACAGCATTTAAGTTTAGTCAATTTGACAACACAATTAGGTCGTAAAAATAATGGCGAAATCTGCTGCAGAGTCTGTCTAGTGTACAGTTACGGCTATTGTGGGGTCGTAACAATTTTATGGTTCTTATGAAGCGACAGCGCTCTTCATGGATGACGTGGATATGTGAAGATAACGCCGGGCACACGTTCACGAACAATGGCGCTGTTGCCAATAATATTTTTCAAGGTTGCCAATTGTTACTAACCTCACACCAGAATAATTTTTTATTTAGAATAATTAACTTTAGGGAGCAGTTATATTTTGGGTACGTTGATTAGTATGAGCTGTTTGAACGTAGTAGTACAAGCCTAGATGGTTTTTAATGATCAAGAAGAAGACAGTTACTCAAAATTATATCATGACAGATAGTACACAAAATTTTACATGAGCATTTGAGCACAAATTAATGATTCAGTATGCTGTTTCCAGCTGAATAAATAAATATTCTGTACGTCAATATCTAATAATGGATGGAACCTGGATTTAACATTACAAATCAAAACGATAGTCATTTAAGAGGATTGGACCCGGAGATGTTCGTCGAAAGCTTACAAAAACGCAACACTCAAATGGCACATTTCCTATTTTAGTATTCTGGAGTATTGTTGATGGTCTTGGACTGGTTTGAGAAGGAAATTACATATACAAAATAAAAATTCTCCAAAGAGGATGCACCGTGACTTAAGTCAATGGTCAAGCTCAATGAATTTAACTTCGAATAACTTCCACGTCCAAAATATTCCCCTTTCATTACTGCCGGTTTTCATATCTGGAAAAAAATATCAACTAGTGAAATATACTTTGACAAATAAAGGCCAAAAATATATAAATTATATCACTTTGGAAAGAAAAACTAGGCATGAAGCTTGCTGATCAAAAAATACTAGAAAAATATGAGTTTTAGATAGAACAAATGTTCAAACTTTTATTCCTATTCTTTTATAACAACCCTTCGACTCCATAAAAAAAAATCCCTCATTGTTTCAACTACGATAGCATATAAAAAAGAAGAATTTAATTTTCCCGTACAATCTGTTTTATCATTTATCGATAGTCCACATGATGCCTGCAAAAACCGGAAGTAGGAAACACACGTTCTACTCCAATAGATAGGGGTGTGTGTTTCCAACTCACCCGTACCCGTTTTTTGCCTTTTTTACACACCTTGTTATATTTATAAATTTATATAATAAATATATCCAATAGGCCAGTTCCACGTGACTTTTTGATAGGTTGTATAGTAAGTTTTATTAAAGTAACTTTGGAACAGGAAAAAATATGAACAGAGTTACAAGATGAAGCCAGAGCTCTCCAACTTTTTTGGTTGGCAACCTCTGCTCTATCTGCACAAACTGCTTCATGATTATGCCACTGAAATTGAATATTAAAAAGTAGAAATTTGGTTTTTGTCAAAAAGAAATTCTTCATTAAAATTTTGAGTTTGGTACCTTGAATTGATAAACAGCTGTGCAAAATCTTCAATATCTATGAATTAAATCATCGATTTTATGTTTCAATATCAATCATCAATTGTTATGAAGTACCTTTCGAAATTAAAACCAACTCATTGGCTATATCATCTCCACAGATAGTTCTGGACAATCCAACCGCTGCTGGTTCAATCAAATTTTCAGCAATACTATGTGGTTTTCACATTGAACTTTTAAAGCTACTTGGGAACAAGCAAAGGTATTTTTTAACGAACTGGATAGTGCATATTCCTTCACGGATTGCTTGTATTACCGCTCCGTTTGGAGCGGTGCTTTTTGATCACAATTTTTCCAGTATTTTTCAAAATTTTTAACGTCTACATTTCGAGCTTCAATACTTCGTAATTTATGGCCGATGTCGATATTAAAACCTAGATCAATCCAGACTGGCCTACGAGCTATTCAATAAAATATATACAAGGTGCTATACTGTCCCGGTGTGTGCTTCGTTAATTGATAACCCAACTGCTTTGTGTAATGAACTGTGAACTGTATTCTGTCTGTCCGTGTGTTGGTAATTTTTTTTGGGCAAGCTTGTAATTTGTTCCGGGTTTTTTAACGCTTTGTACGTTACACAAATTGGTTTGTCAATTTTTTACACATTAACGGGTAGTTTACCGGACAACAGTTACACTTTCCGCCGTGTAATTTATGAAATTGTTAAAGAAACACAACAAGCTTTATATTTGCTTAGAATGAAAATAGACTCCAAATACCGTTTTAAGTGTCATTCGGAGATATGACTGGTTTTGATTAATTATCTCTATGATTTCTACACAAATATGTATTTGTAGTTTTTTGTAGTGAGGTTTGTAATGTCCTCATTTGTAGTCTAATTGAATGATGTTAATAATTCAGTTATTCTTATTATTTGTAGGCTTCTAAAGTTTTCACGTTGAATTATTACTCCTTTTTATGGATTTTGATTTGAAATTTAGAATAATTTTGCCTTGTTGAATGCAATGTTTCATTTTTATATCTTATCCTAAACCAGATGACTGTAAGGTGTATGTATGTTTGGTTGGGGGTTTTCTTTAAGACTATTTATCATTTTGTTGATCTTTTATTACATCTCATTTCATCCCTTATGTCTCAGCTGCTTCATTCGCATTTTCCATCCACGTTGCTCAACGTAATAAGTTTCATCAACTATTTCGAATGAATATTTTGGGGCATCCTGCATATTTGTCCAAAGTAGTGCATCATATATCTTATCTCTAACGTTTCTATATGTTTCATTTCTATATTATTTATTTCCTATTTTACTGAAATTTTCATTGCATTCACTCGATACTACGTTATTTGTTCATTTTAATTATTTTTATACATTGTTTTTATCGTTGCTATTGTCTTCACGGTTTTAAAATTTTTTCGATATATATTATCTTTCCTTCTTATTTGATAAAAGGTTCTCTCCAAATGTATAAATCTATTATCATTTATAAACAAATTTCTCACTTTATTACATGATAACAATATAAGATTTAATGAAAAAATTAGTAAAATATTTAATCATATCGGGTGAATTCATTAATATAATTTTTGTATGGAACAATTTGCATTTTTGTCAATCTATAATAGTATTTTTCGGAAATTAACATATTTTTAACGTATTTTTGTAAAACATATCATATACATGACCCTTTCACCATTTGAGATACTTACTGTAAAACAGCTTTCATAATTCAATAGTTTTTTAAAGCGGCTTCAATTCTGTAGTTCATCTAGTTTTTTTCCTCTAAAACTATTTTTAGTGTTACGTCAAAAAGATTCAAAATATATTTTATTGAACAACCACAAGCAAAATGCACTAGAAAATTAAAAATTTTTGGTACCAATCTTCGTTTTTAACACCGATTTAAATAATAAATCACAAAGTTGAAAATGTATATTACGAACATAATATGTAATGTATTTGAATAAATAAAAAAATTAAATATAGTAACCATTACTTTCTAATAATTATCTGAGAAATCTACTGTGTGTAATTTAAAAAAAAAATCAGTTTCGTTAACACCTTACATTAATATAACTGTTTCTCATATTCAAGATAAAGAACAGGTGACTTCATGAAAGGCAGTACGATTTCAGAAATATTTAAATTTTATTATCTCATATGTACATCCTTAATGTCACTGATGAATAAAATTGAGATTTAATTGGATTAAAAACTATCCTGATTAATTAGCTGTCTATGATGAAATTAATAAGTTACATTGCTGCAACAGTTTATGTAGACAAACACCAACTTGTAAATCGTTTATAACTGTGATTTGACTCGTTCATTTTATATACATTTAAGTTGGAGCGAACGTATTACCATTTATGATAGTCCAAAATGCAAGTAACAACGCTACTAATTCCTTTTTTAGTTTGTTATGACACTTAGATGACACCACACTAAAAGTGGTATTGACAGAATTGATTCGTTATGTCTAAATTCAAACTGAAATGATCATGATAAAAATAAACAGCTATTCATTTTATTTTTAATCAATATTGTCATTTAAATGGAAATAAACAGTTATGTTTTAAACATTTTGATAGACTTTTTGAGCTTAGCAAATTGATTTCAAATATTTAATAAAAAAGAAATATTTTGGAAAATCATATGAAGATAATTTATCTGCATAATGTGAAAAATCAATAAAGATAACAACTAGGAAGATAATAAATAGTAATTTAGCACATTTTTGATAATCAATATCAATATGGTCAATATTTTATTGTCAGGGAGCTAAGTATATGAGGATGGTCCCAGAAGTACCTGGTCTGACCTAGAGATGGCGATAGTTGCTTGAAAATACCACTGTATTGGAAAGTACATAATCTATACAACAAATGTTCCATGTTTGGAAACGCCAAGTTGTTTAATATTTGTCATAATCAAAACAATAAACTGAAAAGGGAGAACCAGCTCCAAAGAAAGCGAAGACAGATCCATTTGAAATCAAAGTCATGGCTTCGGTTTTTTTGAGATTTTTCATTGACTATAGTACTATGCGAAATTATTGCAACGATTGAGAGAAGAAATCAAGCCAAAAGTGTCGCATTTGTCGAAGAGGAAAGTGTTGTTGCAACAAGACAATGCACCAGCTCACAAGTATGTCTTTCTAATGGCTAAAAATAGTAAACTAAAGTTTGAATTGCTACCTTATGCACCCTATTCGCCAGATTTAGCTAAATCGGATTATTTTTTACTCCCAGACTTGAAAAAATGGATCGATGGTCAAAGAAGTGATGTCGGCAGTTAATGGCTATTATAATTACGTTGAAAAATAAATATATTTTTTCCAAAATTTTTTTGTTTTCTTCGTTGGGACAGGTACTTATGGAACCATCCTCGTATAGTGGGGATAACTGAATCCACCACAGCGCTCAATTATGTGGAATTATCAAATCAATAAATAAGCACGTGGAATTTAAATAGTTTTGTGATGTTAAGTGCAAAAATACAAGTAGAAATAGTAAGTGAACATTTTACATATTTCCCGTAGTTATGTGTTTTATTAAAATAGCGTCAACATTTCTTAATATCAAATATTTTGAAAAACAATTTCCATTACTTTAATAGTAAAACATAATATTCAAGATATAGACAATTCTGACGGTTCATTCAAATCTTTTATACTGTTTGGATTTCGGAAACTTGCGTTTCACTCCCGTAAAACTTAGCCTATCAAATAAATCAACATAACTCTTGGTTTCATGTTTTTCTTTAGTACAAACCGTACATATCCCACTTACGTACAGTTGTACCTGCATTTAGGTGAAGTAAAGATTGCTTTTTTCCAATTCAATTTTACCATTTCCAAAATTACAACACTTTTCCAATCTGCTACCAGGTAATCGTTGGACATTTAAAATTAACACTTTTTATCACACAACCTTCTTTAATAATAACGCCATCAATAACCATACATAACCATAGCCATTTTGATTCTTCTGGTCAACTGCACAGAATTTTAAAAACTTTCTCTTAAATATTTTTATATTTATTTGTTCCTTCATAATACATTTTTTTAACTTGAAAAACACGATAACAGTAGGTATGTAATGAATAAAATATTTAAATTATTCATAAATATTCACATATTTCATATTATTACCCAGTAATTTGTTATGCAACTATCAGGTGCCGTTTTCATCGCGTACCTTGCCAATAAAAGTTTGCGAGCACTAATAGAAAAACGTGTTTGTTTTAAAAATTTCTTTGCTTACTCGAACAATATAACTCAATTTCTTTAATAGATTTTCTGTTCCGGATGGTTGTTATTTTCAACATTCTTTTAAGTTATGAGTTGCCGAGGCAGCAGAAATAAGAAAGGGGGTGGTATGGCGGTAGTAAGAGAGGCAAAAGCGTGGCCTGCCGCCGTCCGCCGGCCGTCTACATCGCTCCATCTATCAATCCTGCTCCTTTTTGGCAGGATTGCTTCCTGCTGCATCAAACTAATGGTCCCACTGGCAAAAGTAAACTTTGCAGGAGAAAACAGTTTAATGGAATCCGGGACCACGGGGACCATTAAAATGAAATAGTGTGCGCTGACCGAACAGTTACTGCCCCCGCCGCCCCGTTTCTCATCGAGTTGGCCACAGGACCGTAACAAGAACTAATACGATAAATTTTATTCTTCCAAAATGATGCTTTCATACAAATAAACTTTACATTTTAATTAGTTGTATATGAGAAACAGAAAAAACGGATTAATTGTTTTTATACTGTGATATACTGTGAATCAGTTATTGATTGATAGGTAATAGTAAAGATTCTATGAATAACATAATAACTAAACTTAAAGATATTGAGTGAGAAAACTTAAACTTTTATCAGCCAAATTAATAAAGATTCGTCATCCTATGCAGTCGAAAACGCAGCGGTGGTCGAAAAATTGAAAAAATCATATATATCCAAAGGAGTACCACTTGAAGTTGCCGAAAATGATAAAGTCGATGCTACAGTAAAAACTCAAAGTCAAAACGCTCAGTCCGATAGGGCAAAATTGATAGTTGAGGCTGCACTGCTCAGGAGGTACTAACTAAATTCGTAAACGCATCCGCTACTAATAACTCAAACATTCTTCAAGAACCAATAAGAATTCCTATGAAAATCGTCGCAATTTTCGTGGAAGAAACCAAAATAATGATCATTGTAACGCCGGTAGACAGAATTATCGCGGAAATCGTGGACGTTGAAATATCCACGGGCTCAGATATAATAATAATAATAATAATCCATCTATGCGATAAGTGGAGAATAATGATAAATCGAGAAACAGTTATATAATTATTAAAGAAAACCAAAGATTATGAAACTTTTAGTAGCTTCGGACATTTCCAAATGTTGTTCCAATGACTCTCCATTTATTTTGTTATGCACCGCTTCTATATCCAATTCGGCTTTTTCGAATAATCGAAAAAAAAAAACAAATTAGAAGATCAACAATAATAAACTAAATAAATAGCTGTTATATTTGGTATAAAATCAGGAATCGTCCTTCAAAGTGAAACTATTCTAATAAAATGATTATTTGCTTTATTTTGAGTATTCAGTATTCATAACGAAAACATTAATCATTTTATCCTCCACCATCCATTTCTTCACTTTGATTCGTTGTTGGTATGTTTTGTGGGAATCCGCAATCTCGAGAATTTCGAGACTCAATTTGGATTTGCTATTTGAGGTAATTAAATACCTCAAAACTTTCTCAAATTTGAATCCATTGCAATACATGTTTGTTATTCCTAATTATCTTTTATGATAAAAGTTCACTTCACCCACAATAATTAGTTAAAAGCTCTTCTACATTCAAGGCTTAAGGTACTCATCAGTTCGTAGTACTTTTGCTAGATGCCTGGACAGGCGTCGATGGCGAAGCACACTGATATTTTTTTATTTAAAATGCGCAATTAGTTTGTAATTACATATTTTCGTTTGGGTAGAATTAGTTTATTTAACTGACGTATTGAAAGAAAAAAATGTTTAAAAAAACAATTTTCATGTTATTGATAAAATACAAAGATTCGTTAGTCTTAAAGTGTCAACTTTTAGCAGTTGCCCCTGTACTAGCTACGCCACTCGTTGCTGTGGTGATTTGTATTACATTCGATTGAAAACATTTAGATGATATATCGTAGCTGTTCGGAACAATAATTTATTGATGTCAAAAAATAATTCAATATTAAGTTTGGTGTTATTTATATATTTCATATTAATATTGTTGTGTATTCTCAAGACGGTCCTGTCTAGCAATGTCGTCCAGCCACCGCTAAGTTCTTTTTCCGACGATTCCGCCGTCTCTTGGACAAAATCAATCTTTTTAAACGGAACGGATGGATATTGTTTGGCCGTTGAGTAACGGGCCATTAGTGGGACTTTGCCTAATGGACTGTACACGGTCCGTCGGCGAACGGCAATGAATTACTACGGCAAGCAACTAACTGCTATCCCAATATTGTTGATTCTTGTCTTAATTTTTATACGTTTACGTTGTGCAGAATCAATGGTAATAAAATTTAAGTAGGTACAGCTTGATTCATCAAACAATAATTGAGTATTGAGTATCACATCAACATTTCTTCGCGTCGTTCAAAATACACCTTAGTCTCATCCCCTTTTGTAAACCACATAAATCTATTCATATTTTGTGAATCAGTATCAAAAGCCTATATGGAAAGCTTTTTTTGTATTTCAAAGTTCTAGAGTGCCACTCAAAAGTTCGTTCGTTTTAGAGAAAATTGTTTTTTTCTAGACATATATATGTCTACTTCCAAATTCACTTTTTTCTCGCTCCGTCTCCGTTATTTTTATTCACCTCAGCCGTCATGAATATTTCGTGTAATAAAGAGGGTCGGTGTCGTGTTTCAATATTTTTTGCATAGAGACCCGTCAGTGTTTGGAAAGTGAAGTGTCATGTCAGATGCCCCCCGGGAAAAGATCCGACAGAGACGCCCTTTCTCTATTATTTATTTGCACTGGGCTCACCGCCACCGCTGGCTTGATCGAATTCCAAAAGGTTATGGTTCACTTAGATCATGTCTCAAAGGAAATCCGCGTAAGTGTTATTAAAAACACAAATAGAAACATCCAAAATGCGCATGCTTTTCGCATATCATGCAAACATTAGAAATATACGATCTTATAGACGTATTTTCAAGCACCGCGATTGATCTTTTTAGCATTTATTCGTATCAATCAACACAAGCTTCCAACGCAAAAAAAAATCTTTCTGACAGTCAAATGTTCATGCAATATCGAATGTATCCGAATGGAACTATTGCTCAAGTATGCCTCAATCTCACGGTATATCACATGACGATCTTGCAGTATCATTTTACACTCAGCGTTTATGTTTACTGGCACAACAGCTGATTTTGGAACACAAGATGGTGCTTTACCACCAAAAGTCGAAGCGAGTTGATCGGCGCAGAGCTGTTAGTTCGAAAGTCATAGACAATCGTCGCACGAAAATATTCAAGAATTAATCCCAACAACACGTTTTGTGTACATCAAACTTTATAATGGCAATATCACATCGGTGTTGCCATATCTCAAAACTTCAGTAGCAATCCTGTCAGTTTAAAGTACATTCTATGTTTTTTAGCATCAAAAGACAGTTTACATTACACAGATTGTTAATCAAAAACTGAAAATTTTGTATATGAAAGAGATTTGATAGTGGAATGGCCTTGCTGAATACCTAAATTGTAAGGAATAACAAGAAACGAGATGAGAGTTAGGATGCAAGGTCTCGGTCGTCCGGTTTTATCTTTTATACACCAGGATAAATTTAATTTGTCGGAATGATATATTGCTACGAGACATTCCTTGTCGCATCCTGCTCCTTATATTCGTTCCCGTTTCTACATCGCGTGGAATCTTCTGGAAGGTTGATATATGGCTCCCTCTTCGACCTCGGAGCCTGATAACAGCGCAACACCTGCACATTTCAACTATTAATCGATATATTGCACATTAGCTATTCATAAATTTTCACGTAACGGAGCAGAGATATTCCCGAGGCTATAGGAAACTTACTAATTGGAAACAACACAGCATCGGGTTTAGGAATTGGTTAATGTCTTTGTTTTTAGTCTTGTCTGTTTCACGTAGATTTATTGATCTCGAACTCGATGTTGTAAATAATTGGGAAAAACAATCAAGATTTAATATAGAATAAACCGAAGTTTCTTTCTCCAGATTAAATAACTGATCCATGGAAATTGACACGAAGGATCAAATTTACAATATATTTGGTGGGTTTTATTATACAAGAGAATTTAAATTAGTATTCGAATAAAGTAACGCTAAGTACTATAGTGAACGTTAGAAAACATCTGTTGCTGATTTTTCATTGAAGACCCTTCGGTAGAAATAAAAGTGTGTTATTTATTGTTCGCCTCATTATTAATAATAGTATTTTGGGGTAAAATAAAAACATATAATGATGTAAACTGTTATCATAACAAAAGAATCCACCGGAAAATAATAACACCGTTTAATATTAAGTATGTTCTTTATTTAAATTCGTAGAATTTGATCACAATCATTATTATTATTGGGCATTCAGAAAGGATGAGCTTATGTACCTCTACGTACGCCGATGGTTAACCGATATTCAAACCGAAAACACCCAAAAATAGCAAATCGTATTGTCACGAAGATTCTTCGACATTTCGATGCCCATCTGGTAAATATATCTCTCTAATGACGCGACTCTCTGACGCCATATTTTTCATGAGAATCCGTGATGATTTTTCGAAGGTTAGATTGTCTGTGCATCATATTAAAAGACACAAATAAATAGAAAATTAATTTGAACATCGCCACAAATATGTTAAAAATACAATTCGAAAAATTATTAAAACAATAATGGAAACAGGAAAATCAAGCACTATTATAGATTAGATTAAAGGAATTAAAGGAAATATTTATAAACCCAAAGTGCAAGAATAGAAATGACATAACTAGATTAAATTATTTATATTATAACATTATACAGCACTATGGAGAAAGTGTAAAAAGTAATGAATGCGTGAATAAAAAAATAGTCGAAATAATTTACAACATGCACAGAAATATTGAAGAAGTTATTAAGAAGACGGCACAGAACGAAAATATGAACAAGAAGATATATAAAATATCAAATCATACAACAAACAATCACGAAGAGACAAGGAAATGGAAAAGAAGAAAGTAAACGTGAACAGAAAGGTCTAGCATTTGGAAAAGTAGATGGAAAGTTTTAGTAGCAAAAAATTTCCTATGGACACTACTGGAAGCAACAGTAACGTGTTCTTCACTTTGTGATTGCATCTACGGCCTACATGAGCAATAGAAAAATCTTGTGCTACAACTTTTTCTTTTTTCATGATTCATTGTAAGTCTATCAGCAATACCGATAGCCTAAATTCACTAGGTTAAAACTTAACTCGACTGCTGTGAACTGAACTGAGTAGCGAGTAGTGGGGTGGGTGCGCCAATATTAATGTTCCGGGACGTCTGGCAACCCTGATTAGTACCTATCTAAAGTTTTTGCGTCATGAGTAGGACAAAAAGACGTTGTTTGAACAATCCAGATCCTTTTTGCGAAGAGTGTTTAACCCATCACGTACCGGTGTCATATAAATACAATAACTAATTTAAATCTTTTTTTGAAAAACTTTTTTTTTAACGAGAGTATAATTTTTTGAAATCTGCAAGTTACTGCTGGATTCTGCTAGTTGATACATAAAATATCAACAAATTATGGCAACACAAACACAAAAAACGCAGACAAAAGTAGTATACAAACGGTGATTAATTATAAAAAATTTAAAATTAAGAATAAAAAACCTTGTGAGGAGGAATGGAAATTAATCTAGAAATGCGATTATGACAAGAGAAGAAGAATCAAGTTATATTTAGACGCCAATTAAATGAAAACAAATATATAAAGAAAGTGATGAGTCAAAACGGAGTCGCACTATCAAATTTAGATTGTAATAATTAGATATTTCATAAGGAGGCATTTGAGGCGATACTTTCGATAATTGTAGATTAAATTTTTCGACTAAATTACATGCAACTGAAGCATATATATGTCTAAACATGGTTAAGTTGTCAAGTTACTGGAAGTTGCTCGGGTTATTTTCCAAAATTGAAATTTTCAGTTTCAGTACGAGCCGCTAATTACCGCAGTTTTGTATTTAAGGAACATCTTTTAGGACTTTTTGACTATATTGCATACGGCAGATTTATGTTAATGTATAATAACGCCCAAATACATTCCTTGCGTAGATTATTAAGATTCAACTACCGAATTGAAAGGACATGTACACTATAGAGCACATGTGAAATATACTAAACCACCAGATTAAAAAGGAAAATCCCGTTTTAAATATAGAAGAGTTTAATGCAAATGAAATGCAATTCCTCGAGCATACATTTTTTTTATTCAATATTTACTCAAATGATCACTTAAGAATTGTAAAATAATTTGATTTTACTTTCATTGAAATTAAGTTTTTAACAACATTGTAGGAATTTTCAAATATCTTTGATTTTTGTTCATCAGTATGTCTGTATTATTACATCAAATTTTGTATTGAAAATTTAATAAATTAATGGAGATATTAATGAAAAATTATCAATATTCTTCATCGCACATTATATAAAACGTCAAATACATCGTTTGTCGTTAGAAAAAAAAAACCTCTGGCATGATGACAATGAACTTCGCTATTTCTGGTATGTTTTTAGTCTATGCAGTCTTGGGACGACAAGCGACACATCCATTGCCAGATTTAATATATGCGCTCCAGTGGCGTGCGTCGATACATTTCGCGTAATATCTCACTGGCAATTAACTCTACTAATAGCTCGTACAAATATCAGTAATTATTCATGAGGTGAATATTAATCTCTACCTAAGTGTAGAAATATGAAATAATTTATTACACCATGAATTTGTTTTGAAACCACTTGAAATTTATTTAAGTAAACTAATATATATTTCATTTAATTGTTTTTTTTTTCTGTATAGATCATTGACATAACATACTAAAATACCATTCATATATTTTCAAACAAATGTTAGTTATGGAATAAACGATGGGATTTACTTACTGTGGGTTGTAACTTCAACGTTATCACTATTATTTTATCGAGAATTTCTTGAAATCGATTAGAATGCGATTATGGGCCTATTTTAGTCAGTTGTAACAGTCGAATGTTTGAAATCTTGCACTCGACTTCAGATGTGGTCCGAAAATACGTCTAGACTTACTAAATTGGGGAAAAGCTCCACAGGGCCTACAATGAGACCAAAAACAAGGATAATCTTAGATATCGAGCTATTTCGTTTGATTTTTACCAATGACCAGTGTACTACACTTATTTAATCGTGGCCTTCATCGTCATTAAAAACTGTAATACGGGGACCCACACCTACGTACATACAATTTTAATCTAGCTCTAACTACCAATTAGAAGCAATATCGGCTTGAAGCATTTCAGGCTTTGAAACAATTGCTTGAAATTGTTAAAGGCGATAACTAATGGTGCTATGGTTTTGACTTCCAAAAAGATATTGTTAAGTAAAATCAAGCATCGGAATAATGCTAATGGTTTTTCTTGATGCTTGAAGTTATTCCTTTAGGTCAAAATACCAACCAAATCTGTTTTAAAAAGAAAGACAGTATACTGGTTCTTACGCCATGACAATGCACCTGCACACGTCCAAAAAATTTCCGTTGAAAATAGTACGGTTAAGTTGTCCCTTGCACTATAATCCGACCTGGTCCAATGTGACTTTTTCTTATTCCCAAGAATAAATAGAAGTAGTACACCGTTTATACAAGATTGAAGAGGTCAAAAAAAAAACGAAAAAGTAACTGTCTGCCATTTCCTTAGATGAGTACAAAAATGTAGTATCTGGAAGAGGATGAAGTATAATTTTATGAAAAATTAGAAACTAAATATCTGTTTAAAATTAACTCTAATTTATGGGTCTTCCCTCGTAGACTGTCTTCTTGATATATTCTAAGGAAGTATTCAAATCAAAATTAGTTCATTTACAGTTACTTTAAATATTTGTTGACCATAATAATTCTATCTATGCTTTTATAATTATCATTTAATTTGACTCTGTTTATGTTGAGAATAGTTCTAATTCTAATTAAAACTTTTTTTCACATTTTTGTATTCTCCCTTCACAAACTAATTGATAAGATATCATCATTTATACCCAAGTTTTGTTTTTGATTACAGAGACCACCATCGTCGTCGTTATCATACGGGGGTCCGGTCAACGATGACGTCAGATCTCCCGGTACGCCTGGACCTCTATCACAACCACCCGCATCGCAGCAAAGTCTGGACGCTTCGGATCCTGGTAAGTCGGAAAACCATACATTTTTCTCTAGTTTTCTTGAATATTGACGATAATTATAAGTATTTTTTCATTACTAAGGTTTATTGCTTATATGAGCACTTGAAATAGAAAATGCTACAACCACATCAACAGATGAGCGTGCTATATATTTAACTTATTCCGTGTTAAGTTGGACTAATATTCATCCCCAATTTTTGCGTTACGGTACGTAAGGTCTCGCTGAAGTATCTTCGGCGGGTTTTGGGTTACCCTCGGAGATTGAGAGGGTCCTTAAAGTGAGATAATGTGATCGGATCTCAAACGAGGTGCTTCCGCAGTCGAGACCACTTAGTGTCGAGTACTCTTACAATGCCATTCAATCGGTCATGGTGTACATGCAACTCTTGCCGAATATGGGTAACGCGATGTTTAAGATCTATGAGATAATAAAGTTGAGGTTAATTCTCAAAAATTAGATTAAAAGAGAAGATGATATGAAAAAAAAAAAACAAACTTATATTTATTACGTTTGTATATTACTATTTCTATTGAAATTGATATAGCGTGTTGATATTTCGATATGATGGACGGAGCTAAAAAGCTTTCAATTTTTTTGGTAATTTTGAACCATTAGACCCTCTATGGGTGAGCAACTTGTAATACAATTTAGGAAACAGGGGTAATAAATAAATTGTGGCTTTCCATTTGAGCGCAATGGACAATAAGTAGGGAGAGACGAACTTCTTTTGTCTATATCCATTCGGATTCTCCAAGGAGATATACAAACTGTCGGATTTCTGCACGTTTGATTGAGATATATATCGGATATTACTCTCTCTGGGAATCCGGAAAAATACGCTTTGTTGTGATTTGATGTTCCATCGCGAATTAAGATTAAGGGATTTAACTATATTAAATAATGCAATTCAATCTTTCAAATACACAAATTCAATAACTGCTACGTTGAAAACACTTTACATTGTTGAATATTAATAAATGGTATTAACAGATTTCCTTTACAAATTGAAGTACAATATGAAAACAATGGGATTACACAATGAATATATTTATTTAGTTCTAGACATGCTACGGTTCGATGCAGATCTCTAACAATATCTGACATGTATCAAAAATGTTTTTTCACTGACAACTAGTTAGTTACATAACATAAAAATTGTTATATTCAGACGATTCATGTGAAAACGGTTATTTTAATTTAGTAGCTCTAAATAATAGTGAATTAAAGTCGCTTTTCGCTAATTCCTCCTAAATCACGCAATAGATTTAGATGCGGTTTTCACCATCAATCATTTTATTTTTCACGAAAGGATTATATCAAGTAGCTGAACTGAAGTATCTCTTGACTTAATTAATATACAGTTTCAAAAATACTATTATGTGGAATGAAAAAAGCTTCCATAAGGCTTAAGTGAAGTGGTTCTGGAGAAATTGTGTCTAAAGTCTGAATTTCTGATTTTATATTCTAATTTAAAGGCTGTAGTTTGTAATAAAATTATTATTAAACTTTAACGAGCTACGGGATCATAAATTCAACATTATATCATATACAACAGCGTCCATCAGCACGTATTTCGGATTATAACGACTATTCAATATATCCAAAGTACAATACAAAAAGCATTTTACCTTTTTACAGTATTGATACGAATTTTGAATACTAATGCATGTTTTGCTGCTTTTCTGGAGAAAACCGCAATGCTGTCAACCTAGAATTTCTGAACCTTCTGGACGAAATACTGAACTAAGCGAATTTCAAAAACCTCTTTATACCATTAAGAGAATTTTGAAAAGACCAGTAAAACAGGTAAAAAACGAAAAGCTGTCAAATATCGGCAAAGTATTCGTGCGCTTGCTGAATTTATACGAATAGAACAAGAATGTGCCCGGCAAATTTTACATGAAAAGTTCCGCACTGTGCTTCAAGAGGTTTCTAGCCAAGTACAACATCCCTGTATTGTACCACCCACCTTATACGCTGGATCTTGCACTGTGCGACTTCTTCTTCTTTCTTTAGACCCAATTTGCATTAAAAGGAACAAGATTTGAGTGTGTTGAAGCTTGGAAATAAGAAGCGGCACGCGTCTTGAAGTACCTGACTGAAACAGACTTCCTGCACTGAATAATGGAGCGATGTAGTCATAGAAGAGGGGTTTAATAGCTACAGCTCGTACATAAAGAATCTGAATATACCTTTGATTTATATCACTTACATCCTCATTTACGTTAGGTACATCTGCAAATCGTTTTCTTACTCACGTGTAGATTGATGTTTTTGCATTTACGTCACTGTTTTTCCAGATATGCGGCACTCAAACACTGCCTTGTCAAATCCTCGCTTTAATTGGTTCGAGCTGATAGCACTCCTTTGTCCAACTCAATATATTTGTTGTTTTTATATTATATAGTTTTACTAGGTAATTATAATTAGGAAAGCTATAAAAAAATCTGTTATCAGAAAATAGTAGTTAGTATACGAAAATAGTATGTCGTATTTCCAATTATGTACCTAATATATATTCATGAGAAGTGAAAAAAATGACTATATCCGTAACGCAACTTTTCATATTTGATGCACTTTTGGCAGGGGAATGTTTTTCCGAATAAGTTTACGAGCATCTCGGGTTTCGGAAACCCACATGGGTCTATTAACGGCAAAAAGAAAACGCACATGTGTGGGTTGGCGAACGCCATAAAAACTTTGAATCTTTTATTTTATGATTGTAACCGCAAAGGGTGACTAGTCAACCGGCCTGCGGTTTACGTAAATCAAACAATACACAAAACGCAGCGGACTATTAAAATTGGTATAGTTCGGAACACCGCAGACTTGTTAGGAGTCTTTATCGAGTTTTTGTGGTCGGTATCTAAGCACGCGAGAGCCCTTTTAGACCTTTTTGTGGACAGGGACATTGAATTACTTATCTTTTATACAAATGATATAGCTCACGTAAACACCATTGCGGTTACTTCAACTAATTTAATTTTTTGATGGATATTTCGAGAGGAAATAACCAGATGACATTTCCTAGCCCTAGGGCAAGATAAATGTTATCAGGAAATAATTTTCTTGTAAGTATTCTTCAAATTAATGACAGTTGCTATTTTTTTTTCAACTAACTATCTACAATTATATCCAAATTTTATTATCCTGCATCCAAGCTGTTATTATTTTCTTTTTTTAAAAAAGATATAAATTAATATATAACCGTAATGTACCGAGACTTATAATTAAATTCTGCGAATTTGCATGAGATAAAAATCGTTAATTAAAGAATTGGAGAGAAAACTGCAACCCTTGTGAAAATAGATACATCTTTCTCATTAAAATTTAATTTTTTTTACACAAATCTGCTTCCTATTCTTTCGCGCCATCAAGACAACGTTGAATTATTTGAAACAAAGAAACCCATTAGAAGAACGTCAAAGTAATTCCGCCGCCATCTCGATTGCCAACTGCGACGCTCAGACAGGACCGTAATGAGCTAAAATATTACTACTCGACTTTGCTAGTTGAATTTAAGCTTTCAAACCATTCTAATAAAAAATTATCTGTAAATTCTCTTTCTACTAAAACAAAACTTCAATATTGACGTTTCTCAAACTACTTTTATGCATGTCCGTTTCAAATTATTATTTAAATATTTTTTGAATATAATATAATTGATAAATATCTTAAAAATTATAGTTATTCTACTTTTCAGGTTAATAGAAAATCTTTCGACAACATAATTGATAGTCACAATATTTTGTTTACTTTAGAAAATTTCTACTTTAGTCACCTCGCACTGTCTGTGAACCTAATAGCTCTCTTACTCCAGCTTCTTCAATGAGTTTTAGGACATCTAATAGTTTAATAGTTTCAGTTAGGGAAAGCCTTCCTATTATATATAGTATGTTCCCAGATGTCGAACCTTGTAGTGATTAACCTTTAACAAATATATACGTAGATGCTTCCTCCTTTAACCCACAGAATCTGCGACCTCTCTACTCACAATTTTGAGTATTTTCAAGAGTCCATTCACACGAAATGTCTGGTCGATACATTCTTTAGATCTGTCCTGGTTCAAGTTTGCCAATAGTGTATATACTTGTATCAGTGCTGATTGCACAAAATGCTTCTGGTCACCAGTTTATCAGTTATTTCATCCCCCCCTACTCTAGTGTTCTCTGGTACCCTCAGCACTTCACACACATTCATATCTGGTTCGATCAGTACACCAGAGCATTCTCTAATAATTGCATACACTTGAACTTGTTTGATGTGCTTCATGTTTTTTCATACCCAGGTCGTTAGACTCATGAATAAATTCATTTTTTTTTTCTAATTGCCGAATCGTTTTTATAGCAATATACTTCATTTTGTATTTGATCTCACTCGAGTAGTACTTTTTTCCATTTTCTTGCAAGACATTTTCCATTTGATTGATTATTTGTAAATTCAACAAATTTCTAGAAACATAATACACCCCTGTCTCCGTTTTAAAAACCTTTTCGGTCATTTAAGAATGGAAATGGAGTTCTTTCGATTTGAAAGTCGCAGCATAGCGTTTCGTTTCGATAAAGCCGTTATCATCACTGCGAACAGCAAATTTAAAATGTTCATTAACGATATCGCTGTCGCGGAGGGATTGTGATGGATGTTCCTCGAAACAAAAGAATATCTCCTCTTACTGCCCAATATCTTAATTAAACTTACCGATTTATTTCCCAACGGTTACAATGATGTAATCAGCGGCGTTCGTACCGCTATTTTTTAATTAAAATATCGCCGACTTTCGAAAGTTATGCATCACATCTAAATACCATCGATTTTATGTTTCTATAAATTTAAATATTTATTTCCTTACAAAACTTTTTCTCTAACATATATAATTTGAAGATATATTCATATTGCATTGAAATTTAAAGAAATGGTCGCGCCTCTGCTAGAACTAAACGTAATGTTCTACTGTCAAATATTCCAACAGAATAAAAAGGTCTTGTTCGTTAAATTACGCAATTTAAAAGTTCTCTTCGTGAAATGAATAAGTAACAGCGTTGTCGAGACCGAAGTCGTTTCCATCGGGATGGCCATGTCGTCGCCGTCATTTGTTTTTATCAAAGCTCCCTCAGGACCAAAGACGGTCGTGGCGGTAACAAATTGAGAATTAGAGCTTCTGGATATCTATTACTATTTTTTTCCAGGAAAACAACTAGTTAGCTATCAACGTTACCATTATCAAAATGTGATGAAATAGAAGTCAATAATCTAAGAACTATCTCGTATATAAATTATAAACATATACAACCTCAAATCAAATCGACAAAATAAGAAATTTGAAACGAAAAGTTTCCTACTATGTTAAACAAGTTGTCTTTGATTCAATTTTGGGAATCACTCCTTCATCTGAGGAAAACTTATTTTTTCAAGCTCTGCAAATAGATAGAAACCGCTAAGAGGTAAAGTAACTCAAATATCGTTCGAATCGACGAAGATGCATCATCAAAATGGTACAATTTTCTTTGATTTAAGAATGAAAAATCATTTGGAATCGATCGATACCCAAAAAGGGAAGAGTTTGATTTTTTAAAATATTTTCAATACCGGAATTGTTAATAACTCTATCATATCAAAGCTTTGTAAAAAAATCTCATTGATTACTGATATTATATTATTTAATTCGTGCACCACAAGAGAAGAGTAATAGACATTACTTGCGAATGGAAAACTGTACTTTATCTACAACTAAAAGGAAAAACACAAAACAATAATTATAGTTAATGATAATATTATTACAGGTATTTAAAGATTAATTCTCTCTACCTGTCATATTATTAGTAATATTTCCTGTGGTAGTTCTAATAGCAACACTACTCAAACTTTAGTTGATTTCTATTTCCACCGTTCTAGTTCTTTTTATGACTGTGATATCATCACCCCCGCTCACACAAATCATTGCCGATATTTGTAAAGTGAATTTATCATATTGGAAATCACAAAGTAAAAAATTTGAGGTGGTCCCCCAGTGAAATATTTTCTAAAACTACCGGTAAACGATCTATATGTCTTAGTTTTTTAACTGCCCGGTATATACATATAACAAGTCCATTGTAATCTTCAGATTTCATGGAATGCAACTTATTCTTGCGGGAGGCTCCCATTAAACCCATGATTAATGCCTCAAGACATATTCTATGACATTAATTAAACCTTCTACGAAGTTTTGCACGATGTTCTTTTTTAACAAATTGGAGTACCTCAGGTTTCTACTCAATTCACAGGTAATAAATGGACAGTTTATATCTATAGTTAAAATGGAGTGCTCAAAATCAATTTTATAATTGACTTGACTCAAAATAGTCACTGATAAATTAGTTGTCAAATAGGAATAATACAACTCTGTTTAATAAACAAGCAGTAACTGTATAGATTCCTGTACAAAGCGATATTTTAATTTAGGTTGTGTTTTTATTATAAGTCGTGATAAATGACTTTTGAACTGCTGTTTTAGTGTAAAAAAATCTCAAAAGAGATTCTCTAGCAACGTATATCGAAAATAAACTATTATTTTCGTGCGGCAATCGTTTCCATTTAAGTAGAAACTACTGAAAAAAGACTCTCTATTTTAAAGTTGACCGTACACGAAAGTTGCTCCATGTACTATTGAAGTTCCACTCCATAAATTAGAAACCACATTTGGCCGAAGTTTACTGTAAACTTCTCCAACAGTCGTTGTTCGAAAGGCATCTAAACTGTGTAGAGCAGTTTAGGAATAATTCAGTAAGCGGTATAAGTTCCATAAATATTTACTCAGTTCTTTTATACAGTTAGACATGTAATTGTTGGCCTACACTAGAAAACTTTCTGTTTTCAATGGTACATTATTCATTCAGTATACCGAAATGAATATTTGAATATATTACGATGTATATATGTTAATAGTATCAAGCTTTTCCCTCACTTACAGATGGAGACATGAAAAAAATTCTTTACACAAAAGTTTGACAAAATCAACTAACTTTTCGATTCCACAAAATAAAATATATAAAATAAACATATTTAATATGACTCAAGGACACTTAATCGAAATACACTCGGTTTATCGGGTTGAAAGGATGAAAATTCTTCGTGTTATTGTGGATAGAAATTGAGGATACCAAAATTATTAACAAGAAATTATTTTCTCATTTTGTATATCAACTTAAAGTACTGAATTGTTTACGTTTTTGAGGATTGAATTCTCAAAAACGCTGAAATCTGTAGTTAGCCTTCTTAATTCAAAATTGACGAACTTTCAAACAAATTTTCATTTTCAATTTAATTCTTTTTTAGTGGGAGGTTTTTCCGTAAAATGTTCAAATTTTATTGTTGTAACTTTCGTTTATGCGATAATAAATCATTCATTTGGATATGTTTGTCCTATATTTCGATTTTTGTAAATTCTTTTTTTAGAATAAAAATTTGCGAAAATTTTCATTCATAGAAAGTGAAAGTAATAGGTGTGAAAACTGTGTGAGTTTGCGTTTGTTCATTATTTCTGAATATAACACAAAATTAAAGGATTTTAACTTTTGGGTATCCAGCTGTGGGATTGTTCAAAGCCTTCCACCACAAAAATAATACAACGATTCAAGTCAAAAATTTTTGGCAACATTGTTACGTGATACGTGAACACTAAAACACGATGACTTAAAAATAACCACTCTCTGTGTACAAGCTATTATCAAAAACTACTTGGTTAATACCAGTTAAACGAACCACTACCAGCACGCAGAAGACTAAAGAGGAAACTACAATCTAATCTATTAGACCTATAAACATTACAACAAAAAAACATACGGAGAGTTATCAGAGGATTTTCTCCATCAAAACATCATATTCACTTATAGATTGCTAGAAAAATAGGTAGTGAAATTTACGAAAAAAATAGTTTATTAATAGAAACGAAATCCGATAGAATTCTTTTCTTTCTGACGTGATACTCCTTTCATATTTTAATCTAACCATGTTATCTGCTATTTCAATTTTCCATAATCTTTAGCTAAGATTAGTTTGTGTTAAATTATAGCTTTTAATGGTTTTCTCATTTGCTTGATTTTTTTCAACATCTCTGCTACGTTCTTTAAACTACCAGTTTCTTTTCAACCTACATCGTCCTTTATGAAAATTGTGTTGATACTGAATTGTTAATTTCATCTGAGAATATACAAATTTCTACCCCCCTGATTACTTCTTTGAGGATTGAATTCTCAAAAACGCTGATATTTGTAGTTATTATTTTCCAATATTTAGCATGAATAGAAGATTCTTGATACAAAATTGACGAAATATAAAACAAATTTTCATCCTTTTAGGAATGAATAATTTAAACATCCTTTCATAGTGGGAAGTTTCGTAGTAAACCGGTCCAAATGTTTTTTTCTATATTTGGGTTGGTAATCTCCTTTTTGAGGAGAAAAATTTGCGGAATTTTTCATTCTGAGAAATTGGAAAATGGGAGCTTGTTGAAAGAGTTCAATTGTTGTATAAAGTAAAACGAAAAAAGATCCAAGAAGCATGTTTGTCATCAATAAAAGTGCTTTCTGTTGATTAATAGTATGTTTTTATATCGAAAGAAAAATCTCTGTTCTTGTTAATTAACTTGTAGTAGAAATCTCAATCTCCCACTCTGTGTGATGAGCAAAACAATTTATCAGAGAAACAGATCTAGTTTTAGCGTACACTTAACGATGGCGTCGTGCCCGTTGGTCATATTAAAAGGCACTACTTGTAATTTTATATTCGAGCAAATGAACAATTATCGATTTCTCCATTAGTATCGTTGTTATCGTAGGCTTTATGTTGAAGCGCAAACTCTTCATTAGCAGCCCGTTTTCAATTATAGAAATAGTTTTATGTGAGGGCGCTTTCATTACTTACAGTCTATATTAGATTGCATAGCATTAACCAACGTAATCGGTAATGGTTTAATGAATCGTTTTACTTTCCCCAAATTAGTTGACATCGATTCTGAATTTATGGATTTTATGTGGGTCAGGAACCATCAGTACCTCTAAGGGAAAATTAGTCGATAAAAATGGATTATTAGAACTGGAACACGGGAAATTAATGGAAAAAGGTCCAAGTAGAATAAACGGATACATTTTTCTAATTAAGATATCATTCCTATGTAAATTTGAATTTCTGTAACCGTTGGTGATATTAATTTTTGTCACATTGTTCACATTACTACTACACCAACACTTACACTGTCTAACGAGCGTTTCGATAACCAAATTATCGTCTTCAGGGGCTGAAGGTAAACAGTTTACCTTCATTTTCATAAATTGAAAGCTATGTGGTTGAAAAGAATATTTCAAACTATCGACCAAATAATAATTCAAGCTTCATTTCACGTTTTTATTTTTCTTGTATTTTATATCTAAATTTTGTTTTATGGATTTTATACAAAGAGTTCGAAGCTATTTATGAAAAATCATAAAATCTGTCAAATTTGACCTATAAATTGACATTCTTCTCTGTGTACCCTCTTCAAATGACACAGTACAATATTCAAAATTTTCTTAAACATAAATGATATATCGTTTGTAAGCTCTTTTCATTCTCTATTCAAAAATTTAGATCTGGTTGTAAATAAAATAGACATATAATGATTTTTTGATGGTTTCAATTAAGATCAGAATCAGATCATTGAGTCAATTTTCGAACCGACCACCACTTCATCGGACTTTCTACTGGCTACTGTCTCAGAAGTATCAGAGAATCGAGATTAGCGAAGCTGATGATCCTTTAAATGTTCTCTATGCAGCTATGTGAAGATTATAATGAAGGCATACAACATATGATTAATTATGTTTGTTTTAATGTATTTTTGTTAAATAATTTGACACCAGTTAGTATTCTTTTATGTTAAAGTAGTAGTTGATTGAAGTAATGATTCATGTAATCTCGAAAAGTAATTACAACAAACAAACGCATTTATTTGTAATGATTTTTACTTAATATAAACACGTCGATAATGCCGCTTCTAATCAAAGAAAAATCGACGCTCATAACAAATCAGTGACTAAGATTATTGAAGATCCAGCTTATTACCTGATTTTAAGTCATCAGATTTATATTCATGATAATACGAGATATATAGTGTGTACAAATTTAAATTTTGTGCCCTTAATGCTTGCGTGTCAATCTTTTACGCCTGATGATATCAAGATGTTGCCAAGACGTGATTATTTCGAATATCTATCCACAGAGATTGATTCTTATATTTTTTTTTCATTATAGCTATATATATTTATATACAGGGATCAAGATTTATAAGGCCCGGGGCTAAAATAATGACGGGGCCCCCTTAAGGAATTCGGAAACCCGAAAAAATTCACAAAATAATATCAATACGTTAGATTTGTTGTATCAACATATAAAAAAATACAGAATTTTTCTAAGTATTGTAGAAAATTTCAATAATAACAGAAGCTCACTATTATTCGGATTAAATTTTTGTAATAAACTGGAAACAAGTCGGATTTTCCAAGATGTAAATTGAAGTAAATTTTTTTCTCGTCTATGAACATTTGTTTCTAAATCTCTTATTCATATGCACATTTTTGTTAATTCTTAACAAATTATATTCGACATAAAAACGAGATCCTAAATCACTCCATAAAACTGAAGACAATAAATAATCTTTCGCGAATATAATATACGATCTTGTGCAAAAAGTAATTTGTCGTTTATAAATATGCAATCATAAATTATTTTACACTTTCGTTTTTAATTTATTGACCTGTTTCAATTAAATTAAACATAGATATATAATAATGAGGAAAAAAATGTTTCTAGCAAAAACGATTGATTTTTTCGATATTCTTTTCGTTTTTAACTTTCATTAAGAATCAATTTAAATGCTAAGTGGATTTTTATAAGAAATGTCACCTTGGGCTGGTCGTAATGAATAACTGAATTAAAACTATTTATAAATATTCAAAAGTGGCCTAATAGCTCATGGTACACGCATTAATATTTATGAATCTCAAATTAGGTAGTTGTTCGATAACTAAAAGGAATTTTTCATACAATTTTAGTTAATTAATAAATTTATAAAATCCTAATATTGATAATTCAGCTCGGATATTTCTCAAGACACAATTTCGTGCTTACCTTCAATCTTGTCGTTTCTGCCAATTTTTCTGAAAATTGATAGTTCAAAGCAAGCTGATCACAAGTGTCAATGGAGACAAAGGAAACTTTGCACAATGATAGTTTGAAGCAAGCTGATTAAAAGTTAAAAGTCTCCACGGGTTCGAAATCCCAAAACCATAAGTAGCCAACCTTGACTTAACCGACCAGGTCTATTTAATCTTGCCTTATTTGACTGGACCTTGGCTAAAGTGGCTGGGACTGTTTTATCTTGCTTTAATTGACTGATTAGTATTTATAAAGTTACTATCGCAACTTACCAACCCCATTGACAACCCAGCTTGCTTCAAACTATAATTGTGCCAAGTTTCCGTAAGTATTGAGCGGGGTATTTCCAATTTCAAAGTACTGCAGTGCAAGCAGTCCAATCCTGATTCCATGACTGAACCTATTTCAGTATTGTAAGACTGTTGACACTCACTTGTCCCAATTTGCAAATCCATTAAACTGCTCTACATGGATCCATACAAGTTTAACAAGGTCACGGAGCCGGTTTTTTGGATAATTTTGAATATAATATAGTAATAATATAATAATAATGTTGAACAAAGAAAAAATATCAACTGCGAGTATTATGCGAAATTATTGTAAAGTTTTAGGGAAGACATCAAGCAAAAACGACCGCTTTTGACTAAAAAAAAGTGTTGTTTCGAAAGTTTTTGTGTTTTCGTTGTTGAGCCAGATACTTCTGAGGCCATTTTCGTCTATCCACTTTCGAGTCAGTCATACCACTTGTAAACAGTCTTCGAAGTTACTATATCATCACCACAGATGTAGTTAAATATTTTATGAAACACTCTCAAATTTTTTAGAATAGAAACCTAATATAATTAGCTACAAATATGGACTTCGCCTCATCGCTGAGGAGATTTTGTATATGAATAATTTAATGAGTACTAAAAGCATGAAGCATGATATGAAAGTTAAAGAAGCACATAGTATGACTACTTTCTAAAAACTAGCAAAATGAAGGCGATAATAAACATATTGAAGAAGAACGGAGCCCTACGGGAGGCCCAAATATTTTATAGGACAAGATATTACCACAGGAATTTATGAATATGAATCGGTTTGTTAATTTGCAAGTTCCTTCGGTGGATTTTTCTTTTGCGTCTGTAACACTTGTCAGCGCCCATCATGAGTAAAGGAGGAATGTTGGTTACCTTCCTGAGAGAATAAAATAGAAAGCAATTCCTGAATCTGTTACATATAATTAGTTTTTATTTACAAAAACAGTACAATTTTTTCATATTTCAAACTACGCGTTTAACGTCACCGCAACATTTCTTTTTTATCATGTTAGCTAAGCTTCACAGTTTATAAATTATTTCTTACCACAACCGCCCATAACGATGGGTAGTTTTGTGTAATTTATGTGTCATTGCGGAAGCCTGTAAATCCTACTTCGGTTTTCTTTGCTATTACGGGTAAGCAGAATGATCGGTTTTTGCTCCGTCTCTAATCTCTCTAGAAATGAACGATGGCATTTTAATTTTCTGTTACCGTGATTTTGATATTTATTTCCTACATAAAAATATGCTAGTAATATATCAGAATATTAATGCTTAATAATAATTCGCGTTAGTAATAACAAACGTTACATCAAGATGACAATATTGATTATCATTACATCGAAATCGATGCGAGACTCTATTCGAATATTAATTATTATTTGTAAAAATAAAGAATTCATTTGTGATGTATAATTTTCGATACTGTTAATTTAGCTATAACTCTCAACTTCATGTTTATTGCACTATATTTTGTATCATTACCAAAAACTATTCTTTTAAATTAATCGTTTATACTCACTAATAATGATGAATGATTTTTGTTTTTATCGATAATCGTGTGGTTTCAAACTTATCTATTAATTGCTCAAGCTATTGGTAACTTACGTTTTTTCCTGTAATTAACATCAAATCTTCTGGCCTTAGCACACTGGTTAGCTCCATAGTACAGCTCAACAATTTGTATTGTTTTCTAAGTAGAATAAAGCAATTTCGTAAGCGTTGTAAATAATTTGCCTGATTCTTAATTCTCAAATCAAACGTAACTCGATAAAGGCTCTTAACAAAGTAATTAGTATTCTATATGTCTCAGTAGAAGGTCAAGGAGCATCGTGTTTAGATACTAATGTATTGTTTGTTTTCAATCCTCTTCAATATTTTTACTTAACTTCTTGTAACCATTTTTTCAGTTTCCTATTTTTCTTTTTCCATTTACTCCTCCCTCCAGCAATATTTTCACAATTCTCTGCTGTTGCAATGGGTTCTAACCATCCTGCTCTTTGTGCTTTAACTGTTTGTGTTATTTTCGGTCTCTTCATCTTTAGTTAACTTTTTGTGAGTCTATTTCCAATTTTTCTTTATCATTTATGACTGCCCTTGGAATGTTTTTTATTCTCCGTTTTTTTTGCAAATCATTCCTCTACTTTTCTAAATTCACTTATCTATCTCCTTTCATTTTCTTCTTGATTTGTATTCCTAGAAACAACCTTTTCGATTGTTAGTATTAGTAAGTATTTCATTTTCTCGTCATTCAATTGAGAGACAAATTGTTTTATTTCAACAACAAATTTACTAAAAAGCTTTTCCATTTCCATCTCTGAAAGATGGTGCCTGCTTGTATTTTACTTTTTCTCATTACTAATTCTAATAAAATATTGTCTTAGTTCTTTTTTCACTATAAATTCATCCGGTAAATAGTATTCCATTAAAATTAAATTGTTTGTTACGGTAATTAGATTTCTACTGTTTTTACAAGTGCTTCTTTTTGTGTATTGAGTCGTGAGCCTGTTTGAAATAAGCCTCCTTGGTATTTTCCAACTATGTTGTCTTCATACTGCCTAAACCTAAGGCACTTTTTTATTATTTAATATTCTATTTTTACAGGGATCCATTTTTTTTATTGTTATTCAGATAATTTATTTGTTGAAGTTTCTTCTTCGTCATTATGGTCCTCATTATCTTTTTCGTCGCATTTTAATCTGAGTTTAGATGTATAGATGTATTGTTTATTCTGAAATTAGCTTTCGTAAATAGTTCTTTCTCCTAAAACTATACGTTTTTTATTAAACATTTTTCTATATAATTTGTTATAAGTTGTAATCATAAAATGCTTTATATACATTCGATACTAGTAATGAATTCAGAGACTGGGCACGAATAATTGTCATTCAAAGCAACTCTCGATCCCATTATCTTACTTGACAGTTGTTGAATGTCGTCTTCTTAAGAAAACAAACTTGTCAATGTTAATTCCCGCTGAGATGTTCCATAACCGGCCTATTTGAACTAAGGGGAGGGGATTAATTTTAAGCGGAAATGCGGAAGTGTGCTGGAACAAAACATAACAGAACTGAACAAAAGTTGACGAGCCGGAAAGAAGAACAAAACCGAAACAACCGACGATGAGCAGAGTCTTGAAGGAGTGCGCTCAAGCGTGCATTTTGAGCATTTGCTCATCGCTCGCTGCTTCTTAAGGAATTAATGAAAACAAAAGAGCAGCCACGCAAAAAGTTAATTTTACACCCCTAATCGGGTTAATTGTAATCGGCTTTTGGTGCTTTAATAATTGTAGAAGTCGGACTGCTAAGGACGATGGCTTATCAGCACTCTGGTTAACACCTTATTAACTTTTCGCAATTTATATTTGTTTTTGTTTAAAAATACTATTTCGTTGAAAATTATCATTCTATGAAAAGAGTTACTTAGATTATCTCTATACAGTATCTAATTTTAAAGTAAATAAAAACATTTATCTTCTGAACGTTTAGTTTGATTTTATTGTTTGTTGTTAAAAAATTAATAGAGTAAATAATAATGAGATTGTTATAAGGATAAAATAAGTTTGTTAAATAAAAAAAGTATCGAATAATCAAGATAGGATAACTTATAACAAAAGTAACTCACCAGATAACTAATTGTAGGGTAGTCTTTCAGATACGGTAGCTTGAAGGTCCCTTTCAAATGTTGAAATTAGATATAACTCTGTTTTATTCTGTCCCCCTATGACTAATCCGATCTTAAATGGGCTCTAGTTTTGAAAATATTGCCAAATCTATTACAATTTCTTGATTTGATGAAGTTTTATCCGCTACCGATACTCCTGGGAAACTGGAAGTATATCTATAAATACTAATAGGAGTCCTGACCATTACCGCCTCAACACATGAAGAGGTTTAGCAGCGAGTTCTGACACGTAGAGGACAAATCCTCTATTTACATCCCACATTCTAAACTTTCTAAGGGAGTGGGATTAATAGATCAGCTGTTACTACTGAGCATCATCAGTGCCGCAGCAAGAAAAAGGTTTTTTTAAGAGAGATTTCATTGCGCCTAATGTACTTTTTTCCGATATCCAAACTAGTTTCATGGGTTTCAAATTTGGAAGATATGGTACGAGTCTCAATAGCTAGTTCATTGTTTTCTTATAAAACGATCAAAGTTATATCTATTGGTATTTTCTTTAAACGAAAAATCAAGTTTGCGGATTTAGTAACTATCATTGGTGCAAAATATGTGAAAAAACTACAAGTTATCTTTTCGACTAAAGTTACATAATTTTGAAGATTACAACTATAGAACAAAATGTTTCGGCTACCGGTGGGGAAACAAATGTTCTCAAAGAAGGGATATTCCATGGTTTCCCCGCATCCTAGACATGTGATTTCTTTTTGGGGTTTTCTTTAAATTGGAGTTTACTAGTATGGAATGATTGGAATATTAAAGAAAAAACTATATAGCTATATATATATATATATATATATATATATATATATATATATATATATATATATATATCCTCCGCGGCTGGAGGGTGGATACGACACAAATGGATTACTTCATAAATGAACTGCGAAGCAAATTACCATCAAGAGAACAAACCTTAAAGCCAGAGAGATTAATTGAGAACATCAGCCATGCATGTGATAATACATTCCAACGAAAGGGTATCCCAAGTGACAGGAAAAAACCAGCTTACTGGTGGTCAGCGGAAATCGCCGAGACTCGGAAAAAATACCTTACACGAAAGAGAAATATGACAAGGCTCCATAAAAAACCTAATATATCGCAAGAACAAAAAGAAAGATACATCCCGGCAAGCCTACAAAGAAGAAAGAGCGGCGCGGCTAAAGAACGCCATCCTGAGAGCAAAACAGGTTAAATTGGAAAGGGTCATTGAAGAAGTTGAAGAAGACCCATGGGGACTGGGATACAAGATAGTGATGAATAAACTGAGCTTGAGATCACCTCCTGCGTTGTCAGAAGAACTCATGCTTGACGAAACTAAGAAGCTGTTCCCACAACACCAGAAAACTAAGTGGAGTACCACTGAGGTACGAGACATTATTCCACTATTCTCGGCAGAAGAGCTGGATCGAGCTTCAAACAGGATCAAATTAAAAAAGGCTGCAGGACCCGACCATATACCACCGGAGATAATTAGATGTGTCGCACAAAGACTTTCACCAATCTGTCTGAATGTAATGAACCAGCAAATCCTGAAGGGCGAATTCCCAGATATCTGGAAAACCGCCAAATTGCTGCTCATAGAAAAACCACGTAAAGAAGGACAATCAAAACTCACATACAGACCGCTGTGCCTAATAAATTGCATGGGAAAACTACTAGAGCACCTTATAAAAGAAAGAATAGTTGAAGAAATCTGCAGAACAGGAGGCCTTGCTGATACACAGTTTGGATTTGTGAAAAAGAAATCGACCATAGACGCTATGCCGAGAGTAATGGAAGAGGTAAATAAAGCAAAAAGACTCGCAGATCAAAATAGAAAACTATGCTTGCTAGTGACCCTGGATGTCAAAAATGCCTTCAACTCGGCACCCTGGCAAGGCATCGTAAGAGAACTTGAAAAAAGAAAGATAGCACCATATTTGATACGAATGGTAAAAAGCTACTTTACCAACCGAAGGATCTTAATTGGCGACAGAGCTAACATGGAAGTGACTACGCCTGGATATGCCGCCAGGAGTCGTGCTTATTGGATTCGCTGACGACTTGGCGGTAGTAGCGAGTGGGAAGACGGAGAACGAAATCGTAGCTGTGACCAACTTAGCAGTGCAAAGGGTTGTGGAATGGATGAAATCCAGAGGACTAGAATTGGCGTCAGAAAAAACAGAGGCAACGTTGCTGGTGGATAGAAAGATTGTTAAACGGGTGACTATCGATATAATAGACACACCGGTCTTCACTCAACCACAAACTAAATACCTAGGGGTATTTTTCGATCAGGTCGCTAAAATGAAGGCTCATACTGTAAACACAAGCCGTAAGGCTGAAGCGACGATAATGGCTCTTAGCCGCCTGATGCCGAAAAGAGAGGGACCATCGTCAAGTAAGCGCAAACTGCTGTCGGCGGTAGCCCACTCGATTATGCTATACGCTGCACCAGTATGGCAAGAATCTCTGAAACATCTGAAGTATAGTACTATGTTCCTCAAGATACAGAGAAAACTAGCTATCCGCATATGCAGTGCGTTCCGTACTGTATCCACCGAGGCAATATTAGTATTGGCGGGTATAATACCCATAGACCTATTGGTGAACGAGAGAACCGCCACACATGGAAAAGAGCAAGCAGTTAAAACAACAGAAAAAGAAAACACGCTAACTAAATGGCAAAGAAAATGGGAAGCAACACACCACTTGGGCGCTTGGACCAAAAGACTCATACCGGAATTTAAACCTTGGCACAAGAGAGGACATGGGGAGATAACGTACGCCTTGTCCCAGCTATTATGTGGACATGGATGCTTTGCAGCATACTTCTGCAGATTCAAAATAAAACATTCGCCACTTTGCCAGTATTGTGGCAATGAACAGGACGATGTTTATCATACCTTTTTTGCGTGCCCTAGGTGGCAAAATGAAAGAAGACGAGCTGAAACAGAAGCAAATACCATCATAACCCCAGAAAACATAGTCCAAACCATGCTACAGTCTCCTACAATGTGGAACGTGATATCTACTATGGCGTCGAACATTATAACACAAAAGGAAAGAGACGAAAGAACAAGAGCAATTAGAAACTATTAGACAATAAAAAAAAGGATAAGAGGCAGGGCATCATGACGAAGTAATACCTTTAGGTAGTTTGAAATTGAAATAAACTGGTACTTAAATTAGTAGGAATATCTGATGCAGTAGATCGTTCTTTTATTTTTATTCTCGATTTCATTTTTCACTTGATAATCCTGCACTATTTTCATTTTGAACAATGATCTGTACCGATTGAAGAAGATCAGCACAACTTTAAATTATTAAAAAACAGTGAAACGCTATCAATATATAACCTGTAACCTTTTTGTTAATACTTATCGTCGATTCGAACAATAAATGACAAAAATTAATATATACGGATGAAAACCAAGTAATAGGTGAATATTTAAACAAGTTAACAAAGATGAAGATCTTATTTTTAGAAATATATTCAGACCTATCGCGTTTCATTTTTTGTTTGTATGTAAATATAAATTGTTTTTAATGTCTTTCATCTCGTTCATATCTATCGAAACCCCAGTATCATTATTCAGAATCAACTGATGACGCATACTAATGCACCATTAATAAATTGAGATTTGTGCGTCAGATATATTTGAATATCGGCGGACGCGCCAGCGACGTGGGGACGTACATTCTCGTGTGTTGTACACAATTACACGTTGTGGTGACATTAGTTTAATTCACTGTCAGCTAATGAAACTTTACGATCCGACCACGTGAACTCTATACCCGCCACTCGTTTTGTTCAACATTCGGTTAGTTTAGTTTGGTTTAACGTTTGACGTCAGGTTTTTGTTAGGGAAAAATTATATACAGCTACGATCGTTTACAAAGTGGATTGTTATACGGTTGTTATGTTTTTTTAAAACTTTTTCAATAACGATGATCGATCGTATGGAAACTAGCAGTGTTGGCATTAGTTATGGAAAACGTAATCACTAATTGAATTCATGTTATGTTCGCAAATAATCTCATATAAACAAACAAACTGTACCTTCTAATTGGTCGTTTATAAATGTTTTTATTCCATAATTCCATATTCTTTTGACGTACCTACTAAATTCCGATGTAAAGATAAAAATTTACTCAAAGAATGATAGCTTATCAGAACATTCAATAAAAAAGCAACAAATACAAATTTTACGAGGGCGCAACAGCTTTTACGGTAGTTGAAATTCATAATAGCGGTAAGATTACCATTTGAATTTTCCCGTAACTCGCCTAGGTGGTCCTGGAGCGCTATCGTTTTCTTTACGGCGAAAATGAGGGTTGTTTTCCACGAAAGTCGTTTTCCATTTCATTCGCCATGCCATTAACGTGGAAAAAGAAGAAGGATGCTCCTATTTAAACAAGTTCCATTAGCGAACAACAGGGCTGGACTGAAATATATATCGATATCTATGTACGTGTCAATCTAATTCACATTAAAAATATTAGAGAAGCTTTCGATCTATTTCAGTTGAGAGGTGATATATAATATGATCTGAAACACATGATATTTATTCAGGACAAATACCATAAACGCTATAAATAAACATACAGTGTAGTCTATTTCGATGTGACAATCTGAAGAACCGAATTACTTTCATTTTGTATGTATGTAATGTAAGATTCTATCCGAAGCATTTGTTGTAGTACTTAGGGATGTTTTCAGGAATATTTTTGCACATGTCTCTCGAATTCTTGTACATATAAGTAGAAATATAGTGATATTCATACACCAGCACTCACAAGTACAGTCTTAGACGCATTTCGATTACCAAGTTCTCATCTTCAGAGACTAAAATTTATTTTTGTTTCGTGAACAGGCTTTCTAAACTTTTTGTGTAATACGTTGTATGAGAAAGAAGTCTAATATTATTAGATTTCGAGAACTGGGTGAGAAATTTTTCAACGGATTACCACGGCCTACGTCTCGGTTTGAATATCGTTCGGCCAATATTCAACAGCTTATGGCATTATAAACTCATTTCACTGGAGGACTTAATAAAATATTATTAATTATAAAATATACGAATTGGAACATAATTTCAAGAGAATGAGTTCTAATCAGAAATGAATATCTATATTCATTAAATTTTGAAAACAACCAAATAGTCATAGCACAGTATGAGAAGTATCCGAGTTGAAGGAAGAGTATGAGTAAAAAGGAGTTGAAAAACAGAATATCCAGCAATGACGGATGAAAAAGCGAATAATCTAGATTCCGATGAAAACTTGGATACTAAAAAGGTAGATACTCAAATATCTATAATTGGAACAGACACGAATATGCATGGAATAACTAAAACAAAGAATTTACAGCACAATGGTTCGAAGTATAGTTACAGCAGAAATGGCGTGGAGTTGCGGATTGGCGAGACTTGACAGAATAACGAATAATGAGGTACATAGACGGATGAATATGAGTAGGAATGCTATTAAATATATTGAGGAAAAGAGACAATAGCAGATGTATATAAATAAATATACATATATTTAATTGTCATGTCCATCTATTGAATTTTAAGTTGTCATACCTGTCTGTGCAAATAAATAATGGAAGAAATGAAATAATAAACCTGCCAACAACTGTGGTGCCATAGAAGTAAATTTCTGTGAAAAATATGATTAAAAATTTAGTGTTTCACGATATATAGTGAAAGTTCTTTATCTTTTTCTTAGTTTTTCTTCGACACCGCACAGGAAATTGATCATTTATTGAGATATCTCCTCAGTATTAAAATTATCTTAATGGTTATCATTTTAATGCCGCAAATATGAAAAAATATGGATTTTTTTTATCTAAATTTATATTAACGCAACCCATTTATGTAAATTTTTAATAAAAACCATATTGTATCGCATTCTGTTCTTCACTCTGTTTTCCAAAATCTCGCGGTATTTCAATTTTCAAGTAGTTGACCACATCAAATCATTTTCAAACTTGGAACGCTTTGAATGGTTATTTAATTAATCGTAATGAGAACTGTTCGTATATTTTCATACATACTGTTGAGACTTGATATTAAGCATTCTACATTTTGGCACTATATTTGATTAATTTTACTCAAGTACCTTTTTTCCACTGAATTCACTTAGTTTTCTCTCGACTTCAGACAAAAATATTTCACAAGATAATGTTAGTTTTCGTTGTAAATTCAAATATTCTAGGGTCGTTATTATTAAATTTAAAATTAGTTTCGCGTAAACAACAATCATAACATTCTTTTTTATTTTGAATGTGCAAATACAGGGAAGTAATTCTGTTCGTAAAATCTTGATCGATTAACCTTAATCCTGACCTGTATTAGTAAAGATACCGACCCCTGGAATTTGGATAACCTACTCCCTTGGCTTCTTCAGCCCTTACTCTACCCATCAATGTAATGTAACTGACACGAAAATAAAAATATTACACTCGAGTGAACAGCAACGTAAACGTCATAACTCTGAGAATTTCTTGGAATAAATTTACAACTCGGAAGAAGCGGATCCTTCTACACAGACGGGCTTTTTTTAATGAAAATGTTTCGTATTTTTCCAACTCAACTACGGTTTCTGAATATATTAAAAAGTGTAATTTCTTTAAAACATTAAAGTTTATGGACCTAAGTATTCATATATAAAAGTTATAATCTTAAAGGTGAACAAATTCAAAATTAATATATTACTTGAAGGAATTCAGCAGACTTAATATATTATTTCTTTCATATTACAATACATAATTATATTTTGTGGTAGAGGATCTCTAAAACTTAAGAAGAATAATTAGAAACTAAATTTTTATTTTTATTATTAGAAAGTTTACGAAATTTGAAACCAATACGCATAATAAAGAAAATTAATTTCGAGTTGTTGCTTTTAACGTCCCACGATGCTATTGATATTCTATTCAAATAGGATTTGGTGTGATAGATACTGAAAGAAATTACCAACAGAAAATCTAATACCTAAGTAGGTAAAAGCTAGAATATATTTTTAAAGATAAGAGATATCCCAAATACCTCGAAAACCGGGCTTACAATCATCGTGTTCACCAAATATTCACGGACAAACTAACGGAGGCACAGATATCAAAGGTAAGAAAAATTCTAGATATTAATCTAATGGGTAGGAAAAAAACGAGTGGATAGGAAAGAAAAGTAAAATATATTAGACGATATATCTGGAAATATTAAAAGGAGCAGAGGAAAATTACAAATGAGATGGGCAGACGACTTGAAACAATAAGAAACAAGATTGGAGAAAACTGAGAAAGACCTAGGTGCAAAGATGGAAAGAGGTTTCTTAGATAAATAAGTACAATAAAATTTCAAATCTAATTTACTGGAAATTTACTATATTTTTTTCCATAATGATACATTTGTTTTTTAGAGAAGCTCTGCTAAATTCTTATTATTTATATGAAAAATTTATTATCGTGATCTTATTTTTGATGTTGTTGTGCCAAATGGTTATTTCAGTTTATAATTCACGTTTGTTAATCGTCAGTAATTACGAAAAACATACATATTAAAAGATATTTTCTGAATTTGAAATAAAAATAAATTTACATTAAACTGTCTCGAGTAGTTGATCGGCTTTCACATTGGGAAGTTAAATGTTTCAATATGGTTCACATCATCTTCTGAAAGGGTACCTACCTATTCTAAGAATGTGAGTAAGCTATCAAACATTTGGCTGCTACGCATTCCGCAGTTTTGGCACTTAACGGATGTTTCTCAAACGTCAGATATTTTGAATAATTAGTCAATAAACAAAACAGATTACGATTTGTATAAGCGATGTCGAAGTTTTCTATTTCAATATCTAACTAAAATACACAGTAAAGCTCAAATTTATTTTTTATATTTTGTTAACGAATGATGAGACGCAACCAAAATATAATGTTTATATAATATCTAAATCTCAAGCTTCTCTACTATTACAATCAGCTCTTTGAAGTCCTTGTCATCATTTATTTCGCAGAACTAGCTTCTCCGTTTTTCGTCCTGATTTCTTATATTTTCCACATTGTATATATAACTTCTCTGAAACTCTCTATCATAAATTTTCTGACTGATTTCCCTTCAATACCTTTGAACTATTATGGGTACTGAGCACAAAGTTTACATTACCACTACACCGTCAATACTCACAATTACACTGACTGATGCGCGTTTCGAGTTACCGTCTTCAGGGACTGAAGACAAACTAAATCCGAGCGCGATTATGTGGCATACAATTTTTTCATGTTCCGAGCCACGCAGCACTTTTCAGTTAACTCTAAACTATGGAGGGTAGAAAAAAGCACAATCTTTGTATATGAAAATTGTCCATTGAGTCAAAATGATTTTAAATTTTTTAACTAACAATTGGTATATTCATACTATTATTATTTATTAGTTATTTATCGTATACAGATCGACACTTTTGCATCCTTTCTGCAAAAAATCTCAAACAATTGACAAAATGTTGTGATTGAGGTTATGTTTGAGAATATAACATTTACAAAGTAAATTTCTCGTACATCTCGTACACTCGTACCTCGCATATCATGATCGATATATAAAACATTATAATCCGATTTCCCATTAAGATAAGATAATAAATGTTTACTGCGGATTATCAAGTAACAGCTTTTTTGTGCTGCAAAAGTAAGAAAGGCATGTAGAAATATAATTGCTTTTAGATAATATGAAAACAATGGGTAGTTTTCCTTCTAGTATAACGTAAAAATCAATAAAATTGTGGAATAAAAAACGAGTTAACTCAACAGAATAATAGAATTGAAAAGCAAATTAGTATCTAATGAATATTGATATCGATATTAAGTATCCTATATATTCTCACAAAAATCATTAAAACGCTATAAACGTTATGTTAAGTGATCTCACATAAAATTTTAAACGTACCCACTATAAAATATTGAATAGACAATTATGAAATGGAACGGCGCTCTCGCACAATATAACTTATGAAAATTATTTAACCCTTGAATAAACGAAGAGAAATACTTTGCACATAAATAGATTGCAGAAGTGTTTAAATACCATAAATGAACAGCTAACGCTATAAAGATTATTTTATTAAAACTGAAGTTTATAGACCTCAACGTTTTTTGCACATATATTTTTCTAAATAAATTTCAATTTGTAATGATAAAACTATTTATTGAGCTCATTTGTATACTAGGATTATTCATCTCAACAGATCAGGTGTTGCATACTGGTGTTTCCTAAGTCATTTTTACCTATCCACGATCTTTTTTTATTTCGCTAGAGATATTTATAGTAGTCGATACACTTCATTCAATTTCATTTATACCACCTGTACTTTCGTTACCAATCGGTCTCTTTTCTTTTGACAATTTAAGATTGTTTCTATCGTATATATCCAATTGTTCACAATAAAGATTTGCATCAATAGTTTGTCCAGGTTTTAGCACTTCTAAATCTATATTACACCAAATTCAAATAAACGCCATTATAAGATGTAAACCCGGCTTTCGTTTCATTTGAAGAATGTCTTTGATTTTCATATAGAACCCATGTGTCTCTAGTGATTAACGATCAAAAAATGGTTCTGTATGACCTTAAACCAATACGTTGCATGTGATGGATCGGTTGACTTTATTCTGTTCAGTCCCCAACACTTGGACAGCTTATTTTTCTTTACTGTTGCAAATAATCGTGTGTAGTCGAGCTTTTAGGAGTTCCTCCATTGTCTCACATGGATCTTCTGGCAAAAATGGAAAATACATTTAATAAAATCCGAAGATTAACAAAGACATTTCTGCTTGATATGGAATGAAATCTACAATTTACCACAGACTTAATAGAATGCCATAATTCAATTTAGTATAAACTAAGATGTTATATATATTAAGTCGAATTGTTATTTTATATTTTTATATTATCTAATATGTTTTGTCGATAAAATTGTTAAATTTTCTAATGACAACGACAATTGATGTCGATAGGAATTGACCCTTAAACTGGCATGATATTAACCAATTCCTTTTTTTTAACTATAAGTTTCAATAAGGTGTCATAAATGATACCTTCCCGTTTTAGCGGGTACTGAAATTTATAGTTATTTAGCTTTTGGTTTTTTTTTTCAAATTACCATACAAAGATGCCGAATGCGCCCCTTGATGGAGGCTAAATTAAGATTCAGATTAGTTTTAATTGTTTTATATCTACAGAATTGTTTGTTTAAATTCAGTTGACATCAACACCTCTTATCTCAAAATAATTTTACTGAAGATTCACAATACTAAATAATATTAGGTATGGGCATCAAAGAAACAATTATCACGATTTTTACTTTCCATAATTGCATGATATTATGAAGATCTGACAATTTACCGCATTCAAAAAAACTCTATAACAAATGAGACGCCATTTCACTTATGAAATGTTAACTATTGAAAGTTTTTGTTGATAAACTTTGTTATAATTTTCGTTGGACGTAAAACAGTGTGACCAACACATTCACAATGAAATTTCGATGTCCTGAAAAAAGGAACTAGGTCCAAATGTTGGTATCATATATTATACCACGCCCGTTTAAGGGTTAAGAAAGATAAGATTAAAATTAACGGATATAAATTTGGAGAACTATCTTGGATAAATGTTTTTGGTCACAACTGTTGCGAAAATCGAAAAGCGAATAACGCCGGATATGCTTTTCTCGTATTTACCTGACCATTTCACAACAAATTTCCATTATTTACAACTGTATAAGAAACAATAACCTCAAATTGTCTTTCACGTACACATTGAGCTAATTTCATAATTATCATCGTTCAATCTATTTTTTCTCCATTTCAAGTAACCATGTTAACAGAAGGTTCGACCATTAAATCATTCGATATTTCTTGTCTCTTTGTTGATATCATTGACGTTTTGAAAATTATTATGCGGTGCTCGAGATCAGTTTTCATATTTCTCGCTTTGTTGTCAATTATTACTTTTAATTATAAGAATTATTTGACCATTCCGAAGATATTTAATTCTTATAATATTCAATAAAAAATTACAATTTCACATTTTCAATTGTGATAACTACTTATTATATTTCATCTTATACTTACTTATCCTGTAGTACTTTATGATACACGATATTTTTGTTTGATTACCGGACGCGTAAACAAACAGAGCAGATTGTTTTCCAACACGGGAACAGGTAGCAATTGACCATTCAAAAATAATGGATTTTCTAGATTAATACCACAAACACTCAGTCGGAATCATTGGGATGCGGAGTGTCAAAACATCTTTTTCTTTATACTTTCCTTTCAATATGATGGCTTCTATTACATTATTCAGTAATTTTTTTATCGTTTATCGTGTGCCATTACAAAGTCGTTGCATTTCGGGTTCTCTTGCCTAAATTTATCCGCCGGTTTATAGGAGGCATGTCGAGTATAAATGATACACAAATACAAGACACTTATTTTAATTTTATAGAAATTTAGATTCAGTAATATCATAGATCTCATCACGAGACGTTTACATATCAAGTGAAATTTTACCACAGACAATTCGTGTTTGACTGAAGTTACCATCGATAAATATTGACATTGACATTGATTGATACTTATGTCATTCTTATTTTCCGTTCCATGATCCTCTCCACTAGCACTTGATTATATTATAGAAGATAGAAAAGTGTTGTTTTTAGACTTTTACAGTCGGTTTTTCGAATTTTTCTGTCCGTAATAACCATCCTGGTACTTCAAGGAATATTATAAAAAAATAATTAGCGTAATCGATTCAGGTGCTCTCGAGATTTGCGCTTACCAACATATATAGCGATTCATTTCTATATTATAGAACTTCTTTTCATTATGATAAATATAATCATCTTTCCCCTTTTTCCTGATAACTCATTTCACTCTATCATCATTTATTTATGACGTATTTTTTGACTATTTATTAAGATGCATTGGTTGTGCGGTCCATTAATAGAGCGCCGTATATTACTTTAAAAATAGAAGAAAAAACTACTTTCGCGCATTTTGTCGAGTATAGTTGGTAGAGATTTTTAATCTACACTACAAAATATCTTGTATTATACTGTACTAAATCGAAAACATACTTTTTCTTCATGTATATAATAATATGTATTCTTTTACTAGTAAAATTATGTACGCTCATTATTGTACTAATAACAAAATAATGAAAAAAGATAGCAACGTCTTATTATGGCCGTTGTAACCAAGTAGGCAGGAACTGTCATTTAATTTTTATTTGATCTGATATTTGTCAGTTTTGAGAAGTGTATTGTAAAAATGTCTCAAGTATTTCAATGTACACTTGAAGAAAAAATAGTATTTCTGTCACTCGGAGCAGAAGACCCAATATATGTTTCGCCCATTTTGCCCAGCTACGGCAAGAATCTGGGCTCAACAATAATGATAGCCCTCGACTCCTAGTAACATAATGTACTATACCAGAACAAATGTAATAATAAGAAAGGATATATTCTATTGGAAAGGCCACCAAACATTTTTATTATGAAGAAAAAATCTATACAATCAGGATTTTACTGAACACACTATTCATAATAACATTATACCAACTCTCACACTTACACTTTCTATGCGCGTTTTGATAGCTAAGTTATCATCTTCAGAAACTGAAGGTAGCTATGGACAAGTTGATTTAGATGTATGTCGATGGATTATATCAGGAACGCTTCCGTAAATTACAATTCAATAACCATTTTGGTTTAAAAGCTGGATGGGACTCTTATGCGTTTCATTTGTTCTTGTATGGTGCACTCTGAAACAAAAATATAAAAAAGAAACCAGTTGTCTGAGAAAAGTAGAAGTACCCAAAGATATTGAAAAAATCATGGCAGAAGATGAATAGGAGACGAATGAGAAGTTATAAAGAGCAATAAAAAGAGGTCAACTGGATCATAAAGTTTCTTGAACTTGAAATTAGAGATAAAAACAGCCGCTGTTTGTAATTCAACAAAAATTGAGAGATAAGATAATTAGATACCTATTTCTTCATTTCAAACTCTACTGACATTGATACTACAGGAAAGATATACGAATCGGCGTTAATGAGTGCTGGCACCATGTATATGTGAATATTGAATTTTGTTATTGCCAAGCCAGTGGCAAGTTAGAAATTGACTAAGTGGGTTTGTTTGTGATGGGTTTGTAGAATTTGGTCATGATCGTGCATCCGACATCATTCCGAGAAACATCGATACTGTATTCAACATGATTGAAGAAGATCGGGATGTGGCTTACAGACAGATAGGATATCGCAGACTGCTATACATTCTATTTTGCTTGAACATCGAACAAAATACGTCGCATCATTCTTCATCACGACAATGCCAGTTCCTATAAAGCTCAACTGAATGTTTGAAACAAAAAAACGTTGAATTAATGTCTCATATTCACTCTATTTATAGCCTAAAATTTTTTCTTGTTCCTCTGTGTCAAAAAGTTATACAGACAGCGACTTCCATCACCGCAAGAAGTTGTTGAAAACAATGTCTCAGCAATAGAGTGTGAAAAAAATTGGAAAATTGGTTTGAGCGTATACATTAACACCACGAATATTTCAAAATACAATAAAATTCAATGATTATATTAATGATAGAAACTTTGTTCGCAAAATAAAGAAATTGCTAAATTTTTGGTTATGTTCAGTATTTAGTTTAATTGTGAAACACTCACAATGATTGTTTTCCTATACTGCATTAAATCATTAATTCGTCAATAAAAAGGCAAATATCATAAAAAGATCAGTAGCATCAAGTGACGAATAAACTAATAATAGTTAAATAAAAGTTCTGCTTATATTTTGGTCGTAGAATTTAACAGTGTATCTAGAGGGTGCATTCTACTCGATTCAATGATCTCGGCTTGGAATCTATCAGTCTGCATTAGAGTTACTTACAACTTTTCTCATATTTTAAGCTGTAAAAGCACTCCGATCTAATGCCGCCGCATATAATGGCGACTGCGTAATAATAGAGATAAATCAATAAGTGCAACGAGTCTTCTTCGGTTTCTCGAAACAGAGAACTCCCCGAAGTTCGGTCCAATCTCCACATGGTCAAGGAAATTGACTGAAACGACGTCGATGGAATACATTATTGAATAATTTGTGATTAATGTTGTTAATGTTACGACATGTATTTGCAATTATGTACTTGTGCGTGCAGAGATTCTCTTAACGGCGTTGCCATTATGTCATGTTTATAATTTTAGTTAATGCCATAGATGTTGCTTATAGATTATTGTCAAATATTATTTTATCATAAACTGTATCTTATATATAACAAGTGTTTGTTGCGACTATTTAAATGATATTTCGCAATATTTGTTAGCAGATTATTATAACGAGATATGCTTAGTACATTTTATTCGTAATTTCAACATCATTAGATATCTGCATGGGGATATATTAGGATTTTATTAAACAGATAGTAGTAGATATTCCTATTCCTATTCTATCTCTATATCGAATCATTAGTCACGTTTAAATCCCGTTTATATCGGCTAAATTAAGTATATTGAACGACTTGCTCAAAAGAATTGATTCTGCGTTGATAATAATCGATATTTTCTAGCCACCATGTATTCAACTTACTCGGTTTATATGGAACTTTTTGAATCAAATTTTAACTTACTTTTACAAACTTCCTCGCTTTCAAAGACACTTCAATCAAATATAAATTGGAATACTCTGTTTAGTATTAAAATTAATTATTTTGGAATATTCAATATTTGAAACGTGAAAATCGAAATAAATCAATGGCAAAATGAAAACTGCCCAGTATAATATTTTCCTGATTGATTGTCTTCAATCAATTAATTGATTTCATTGGATTTCTATTGGACCAAAAATGTTTTAATCAAATTAACTCGATTTTCCAAATTTCGGAACTTTTTTAAAAAAAGAAATCAACTATATCATTCTGTACCCTTTGCTTCAAATGTAAAATAGCTGTGCTGGTCTCAATGACTTGTGAAGGCGAATGTGAAACAAAAATTGGGCATATTGCCTGAAATCCCCGCTATCGAGTAAAGTTAAAATTCATTATTATGAATGATTACCATCATTTATTATTTAAATCATTCTTAAAGACCTGATTTATTGCTGGTATTTAAACTATTCTATTATCTTGTTTGTTTGTGTATATACAGACTAAGTCCGGTGGTTTGGTAAATTACCAAGCTCGTATTGAGTTGATACTTCAAGAATTCGTCAGGTGAACGAAGGAAATATCCCAAATTCATACCTCACACCTCATCTTACTCGACCTTATAGTCTAAATTCTCAAAATTTTAAATCTATTTTGCCACAAACCTCCCAAACTGAAACAATTTTTGTGATTATTATGTATTTTACAGTCAAAAATTTTTAAAAAAAGAACAAAAACATAATCAAGAAAAAGATCAGACATTTGAGAGTATTTGTATATATAAAACCTTGTTTAACGTGGCCACACAATTCCTGTTTTTTTTTAACTGCGCCCACCTGTGACTTAAGTCCGATTTGGTGATTCAAAAGACTTAAAACTTCTAATAATGATGAATCCGATGTGCATCATTTGAATTTTTTTTCTGTCGTGCTATAAACACTTTATCTTAGATCTACGGTAAAAGATTGGTCCAGAACGAAAAGGAAACAAAGAAATAGATCCGATCGAACGCATAGACTTTTGATAAGGGATTAAAATTCTCAGAAATTCCTTTTCGTTTGTTATTCCATTGGTATATCGTGTCAGCAGTATCGGATTTAGAACACGAGGGAAATGATTTATACAGCTTCATGATATTATTTCTAATGTTCAAAATAGAGTTTATGTTGAATAAATATGTTATTACAATAATTATCTTTGTTCACAACACTTTTCTATTAGCAAATTCATATTTAAACAAAGACTAAAACCGTCATATTTTACTTAATATATTTATTCTATTTGGTTGGGTATTATTATCAACAAATTTGATATTTGATATTACAAATTTGATGATGCTCTCACGTCTTAAAGGTTATCTTTTAGTTACCGTTTATTTGGCGTTTTTCTTAAGTTCTATTAACATTCAGAAACTAACAAACGATATACAGTAAATGATGATGTAGTTGTTTGGATATTCTTATAAACAAATAAATGTATTATCAATTCCCTGAGTATGCAAATAAGATGATGATGATGTGACGATTCAAGTTTCAAATTAGTAATTTAATTACCAAATAAACATATTTTAGGTAAATGTTTTTTCCTCCTAACTTTCAAATGTTCTACACTATACAGAGAAAAGCAACAGCGGTAGAAATGATCCTTTGAAAAGTTGAAAATTGAATAAACTACAACTTTACTTCTCTACCTCACTGTAATTTTCATTATCTTTCATATTTTTTAATTAGTTCTATTTACTTTCTTATGTTACTTCTTCGTCTGCTAGATAATGAAACTACTTTTCTTATAATGAAATTATTACCAGTTCTAATCAAGAATTGGTTTTAATATATTATGCTCAAGTTTTCTTTTTACTCATTTACTTAAAAAGGTACAATAAATTTTGATACATTTTCATATATTAGGTCGACATTTGACTCTTGCCACTCTCCAGCATACAGTTTTGGATAAAATTTATCTGTATTAAACATGCCCCCGGCCTTGGAAGTTCTGGATTAACTTTCAATCGGAAGATGACAGATTCTTGAAACTGCACTGGGTAACTTCACTATCTACTGTTCTCACAGAAGCGTTGCGATTAATACCATCCCTTCCTGGTACTAGCTCGAGAATTCGACTTCTTCCGTTTATGTCTCTGTTGTAATTCATTGATATATACTCGACTCAATCTTATTCAACAGTGATCATATAATTTTTGTATTAGTTGACACTGGCTCTTAGACATTAATAAATTTGAAGATCTGGTACTGCTTCCATTGGTCTTCCAATTAGAAAATGGGAGGGCGATCATTAGGATCAGTGGTTAAAGGTTATTCCTTTAAGCTCGGGAAATCAACACTGCCACTCGATATCTATGCAAGAAACTTTGTCGATCATCTCTTTGTTATGATTATTTAAAAATGAAGTCTTTTCCATTAATTCGCGGTTAGCCCTAGCAAAATTGGTTCCGTTATCAGAATATTATATGGGTAGGCTTGCCACGTCGACTTTCCAAATGTATGACCCGAGTACTGAAGCAAACGAATAAGGCTATCCAACAATTGACAATATCATCATACCAATCCTCTCACATTCTCTGTACCACTTCTGTATTGCCTCTTCCATATATATTTTAGAAAGTGCAGTAGACTGTGTTCTTGTTTTAATCCTTTCATTGGTATCTTCAATTCATTTTCTATGTTTATCTGTGTTTTTGTATTGTATTTTGATATAATATTTTCGTCTCTTCAACGTTCATTGTTTCGTATGCTTACCATAGTGTTTCTCAGGCCAATGACATATGCTTTTCCTAACTCTATAAATGCCATACGTATTTCTTGGCTTTGTTATTATTATAATTTATTATAATTTTATTTAACTATCCCATATAGTCTTATCTTGTTCGATATTAGGTTTACCATAATTCTAATTTGCTATTTCTTCTACTTAATCGCCAACTTTCTTGGTCTGTTTTATCATTAACTTTTCCTTGCCTTAGTTCTTTCGAGTCGTGCCACCAAGTTTTAAATGCATGTGCGATATGTATTAGAAAACTTATTTCAAGATATGTTTCCTTAGTTTCTTCTCCGTATATACTTTTTTCGTCTCTCCAACGTTTATTGTTTCCAAAGCATACCATAGTTGTTTCCCAGGCCAATGACATATACTTTTCCAAACTCTATAAATGCCATAAGTATTTCGATTTTTTTGGCCTTGTTATTTGCTATGACTAAATATATGGACCAAATATTATTTATTTCTACTATTATTGCGATAAAAACTTAAGGGATTGAGTAGATGATGAATCCAATTCTGCGCTTAAAATGAAAGAGCTATGATAGTTTGGACACGATTGGAAGTGGACTACCTATATTTATGTTCTACTTGGAACGCTCAAGCTGAAAGTAATCAACGAGGCACTATAAAGGTGTACTGAAACGTCACTTAAAACCTTGCTGTATACTTTATAATCATCAAGAGTGGTTTGTACCACAAAGAACAGAAGAACCGCTCAGAAAAATTTGAAATTACGCCAGTATTCAAATTCAATTATCACATTTACTACAATTTCATATCTGAAATTTTGTATTATATTGAATTTGTACCATAAACAGATAATAAGTTTTGGTAATGTATCTTTTGCTATTCATCAACTCCAACAATGGTTCTTTATCTTGTTATCCATTTCATAGTTAGTCCCCTAATAGGACATTCAGTTATTTTGTGACCATAAGAACTTTGTGAATAATATACAGTACGACAACTGAATAATGACTTATATCGTAATTATATAATCAAAGATAGTGAATTACTGTGGATACTATTTTTATGGATACACTGTATACTTCCCGTGTATTGATAACTTTCAATGAATTAGAAATTGAAACAGAAACCCTGCTATCTTGATTCCTTTAAAAAGTTGATCTTTTACAATCTCTTTTTATATCGCTACACAAGTTTCTATTGAGCTGTAATAAAAATGTCATTCGGTGGTAAAAGTGACCGTCAAAATCACTTTAATTTCTCGTCAAGTATACTATCGCACTCATCTTCGTCGTTCTAGCCATTGAAGAGGTCATTCAGAACCTATCTTACGACTGGCCCATAAAAGACAAGGAGGATTTGCAGTAAGAAGGGCAGAAATTTTATAGTTCATTGCGTATTCCACGTGAGTTACCTTAATAAAGTATTATTGTGAGAGTTTACACATCGGAATTGCTCTAGTATTCCAGATTTTTGAAGTAAAACTTTTATTGTATCTCATAGATGATTTATATTTTAGTAAATTTATCGTGTGGTTTATTTAGTCGGATTTTGAAAGAGAAAACAGTTTCATGGATCAATTGAAATATAAGTATTTCCTCTTTGGTTCCAACATATTGCCTTCCACATTTTGTTTCTCTTTAGATCAAAGATTTGACTATCCCGTATAGTGTTTTCTTGTTTGGTATTATGTTTACCATACTTCTAAGTTGCTTATTTCAAGATTTGTTTTAGAACATGATAGAGTTAAAACATTATTAGTGTCTCAATATTTGTTATTAAACAGAAAGAAATATTTAATTTTTCTCAGGTCAATTTCATTTGCTTTACTCTATTTGATATTTAAAATTTAGCACCTGGATGTTGTTTTCTATCTGCCGTTGGTAATTGCAATGTTTTCTACAAATAAAATCGGCTTTTACGAAGTGAGAAATATAAATGGATAATAGCGCAGCCATCGGAATTAATCTAGCCAGAGCGATGTAATCAGAACCTATTATCACCCCGAGTATTTGGTTAAAAAAGCAATAGCCACCCCACAATTACCCATAATAGCCCATCGTCTCTTCCTTGATCAACACATAACAATTGCGGACCCTCGACGAAGCTCAGAGTATGGCATAATTTCAGATACAGAAGCGGCATAGAAAACTGTCAGAAGTGGGATTAGAGCTGCAAGTTTAATTAACATTTATCACCTCAGGAGGCAACAAGGGAATCATGTTATAGGATTGTCTCAATGTGACTTCATATATTATTATTAGAATGTTTTTACCGTTCCATAATTATAAATAAATAGCGAATTGGGGGGAGCGTTATTTTAATTAGATATTGACACCTTAGAAAGTGAGAAAACGTTTTTTCTTGCGGTCAGCTGGCAAGTTCTCATCAGGAGTGCATGTCCAATACTCATAACGCAATGTTCTGACCATCACACCCTGTCCAGCCCTCTCTAAGTGCAGGGCCGTACAGTTATAACACGCAATCGGAGTTATTTATGCCTTTCGTAAAACTAAGGCAATATTCTTTCCGTGTTAGGGTGCACTGCCGGAATTATTGTTTGTTGAGAGATTGAAATACAATTTATGATTATACTATGCTTGTTGGATGTATTAATCAGGAAATCTCTTTGGTAGATTCGTCTGGGAAATTTATTTGATTTGGTATATTTCGATTATTTTCCATTCCTTTAAAACAATTCTGTTTCATTTTTACAGATTATAAAACAAAATTTGGAATAAAATTCGGATTTATTTACATATATTCAAACTCATGACATGTTTCCTAATACAATAAACTATGTGAAGAAATATACATTTTTCAAATTAGGTTCTTTTTGAGCCAATATAACCACGCCAACGCTTAATCCAATTTTACATGAACGAGTTGTAAGCCTTCAAAATACCTGTCGATGCAATTTCGTGAAAAATTCTCAAATCCTGTCGTTTACGATGAATTACTTCATGTAGATAACTCAAATCAGTCAAGTAGTATTCCTTATTGATCGTTTGACCTTTTGGAATGAATCAGAGACACAAAATTCTCAATAAACTCAATGTTTAAATTTCTTCATAGTCAATATCGTCAGAAAAATTTTTGAATCTTAAACAAAAAGCTGCCAAACACAAACTTATGGCGTTTAATAGAATTGATGCAATTTTCAAGGAAATACTAGATTTGAGTTGTTTGATGTACTACAATGTGATAGAGATAGCTAAAGTACAATTATAATTTTTTAAGATTAAAGTTTGACCATTACGAACATGTAGGAATTCTTTTTGCTTTCAAACCACTCTAAGTAACCATCTCTTTTTATAATGATTAGAAATAACTATCTCAGTAGCTACTACGAAGTCCTAAATTATGGGTTTTTCGCGACAATTAAAAGATCTCAATCTGTTTTTTCTTTTGATCCTCGTTTATGTCCGCATCATACATATGTGGTCACTTGAGTTATTTTAATTTCTTTCCATGGATTCTCACGCATCTTTGCTTTGCTTTGAATGTTAAAACATACATTTATTATCAATAATATTACTTCGACTTGATTAGAATTACGTTGAAAATATGATGCATAATATGTTGTTATTAACGTAATTAATTACAGAAAATATTTCACTGCATTAATTGTACCATCCTTACAGCGCTTTATACGACATTTCCACTCTTGAAAATGATACTGGAATGTTTTGTCAGCTTGTGTTACAGCTTCTATACTTGCTAACCTTGGCTTCTTTAGACTTTCCTTGAGGTATATAAGATTGGATAAGTATGATGATCGTCCAAACGTGCTTTTTTAGAACGCATTCTCTTTGTGAAGGATTCAGATCTTTCACAAATCGGTTCTTCCGGTCGTTTTTGACGCTGAGAATCAGTCGTTTTCTATTCTTCAAACAAAAAGAAAAATAATCATTCTAGTCATTACTACAACTGACTATTTTATCTGAGAGGATTAAATTTTGATCCCGAAATTACATTTACGTATAATATATATAAAAAACGATCTACATCAAAAACAAGCTTAGCTAGTGATACTAATTAGCTGTAGTGATTCAACTAGATTTGACATATTGCATATACATGAGTTTACGAGTCATTAACATAGAGAATAAAAAATTGTGAATCGTTTTAGTAATTTGCTCAACGCGATTAAACACATATTGATACGTAGTTCAATTATCCATCCGCAACTTTCTAGTTTAATTAGTAACATTTGATTTCGCTAAGCAAAAACTTAAACAAAAAAACGGCTGTAATATAAAACGGGTATTTAATTTATTTTGAAAATAATAAAAAACAAAACACACACCACGTACTAAGAATGTACTTAAAGGAAGTCATTTAAACGTTTATTACAAATCGTTAAGGATCGATGTTGTGACGGCATCCACCAATTTTATTAAGATCGTAAACTGTTACCTTTCCTTTGACTCAATTCAGTTGTAATTTAGATTACAACGGGTTTTTTCCTCATTCTAATTGCTGAATGGGATTGAAAATTCCGCAATCATATTTCACAAATAGAAATTAATAAAAGTTTTGGTGGTTTTCTCTCGGTGAATGAACCTCGATGTTAAGTCGATACCCCAACCTCTAAATCGCTTCAGAAACAAAAAAAAAATCTTTACAATACAATTTCGATCATTTTACAAGTACCACGCCTACACGAAGCGAACTCATTTGTTTTTTGCGGTGTTCATAGCCTTCTCATCTTATTTTATCTATCCATGGTGGTTCTTTAATTACAAAGAACAGGAGTTACTGTTAATTAGGTAGACTGACCTGTCGCTATTGCACTCAAATCAAGTAATGGCTTGTTCCAAGTCGTTTGGTTTATGATTATTGTTTGTTTGAAAAACAATTACAGCGGAACAATCGCGATCTTAAGCGAATGGACTAGCGCTGAAATTGAATTTTTTAAAACAATGCTTTAGAACACTAAATAAGGTACCTCCCAATTAATATGTAACCAGATCAGTTCAACATAAACATTCTCCAATTGTTTGTTCTACCCGAATAATGATAAAACAAACAATAAAATTAAATAGAATGTAACATAGAATAACAAACAATTTATCAGAAGAATGCGAAGTAACAAATAAAAAAAGGAACCGTCAGAACACCAGTAATTCATCTAAAAATCGAAGTTGATCTCAAATGCTCAGACAAAAATATTATTTGAAACTGTACGCTACGGGAATTCCATAAAAGCCCATTTTTTAGTTTCTTTATTAAAGTTAACATTTTTTTCACTATTTTTCTTTCCTAGAATTAGAATTAATAACGATAGAATCATATTACAAACTTTTCTGTTAGTTCCCAAAGAATCCTAGATGATGAATTTTAAGATATATCAATCCAGTGAATTTTCTTATACAATAAAACGATTTTGTTTTCGTCCCGATGGATAGAATCTCTACCGCAAACAGCTTTCCATCAAATTAGGATCATTTCGTTTGAATGGGTGTATGCTATATGCTAATGTTGCGGAATGAGTTTTGAACATTGCGCAGTTCATATAAATATATATACAGCAAATCTCACAGAAAATTTTATAGCCACTAAAAACCGTTCAACAAAGACTCGCGCGCATTTAAAATCCATTAGTTTCTACAGTTGTGAAACGATCCGGAAATTTCATATATATATATATAAATGATAGATGAATGTCGATTATCAGAATCTTTCCTTTCCAAATTATTTTAGTTACACCAATTTTTCAAAATTTAATTTTTAGCTTTATTAGCAACTAGCTAAGAGATATCTTTTAACTTAACATTTGGTATATTCACCAAACACTACTAAGAATTATTTCTTACTTCATTGAATTGATTCTAGTATTAAAAATTACTTTTATTAATTAGGATAATAGTTTGATTGAAGACATATTTAAGAGACATAGAGTTTTTCGAAGAAGCCACAGAGGCGGAAACATGACAACAGAAAAAGAATTAGAATATATGTGAGTGAAAAAAACGATAAGGAAAATCAAAATATAGACAATATAAAAGCAGAATTGGCAGAATATTTAGGGCTAACAGAAAAGGGATATGGGTTTGAAGATATTTAGCATGGAACACAAATAAAATACCCAAAGACTGCGAAGAAAATCAATCGATACCAATCCAGAGAAAATTACTTATATTCAGTTGGCTTTAAAACCATCAAGAAAAAGATGAAAAATTACACCGATGAGGATATAGAAGAGGAGAAAAGTGCAAATATAACAGGAAGCCAAAAGATAGATAACATTTATACAGTAAAGAGCTTAATAAAACTGAAGGATGAATTAAATATTAACATTTATCGATTTTAAAGCTGCATTCGACTTAATAGATATAAAAATGATATAGGATAGTATAAGAAAAAAGAAATCCCTCAAAAAATAACAAATAATATATATGAAAAAGTATAAGGGGATGATAAAAAATGATAAAAGTGAAGAACTGATAAACGTAGACGGATTAATATATGCAGACGATACCTAATACTATATACATGGATCAAGACAATAGAAGACCTAAAAAGTAGATATTAAAAAATGCAAAAGAATGCTAGTAAATCAAAAAAGAGGATGAGGTAATTATAGAAAAACTCAACAAGGAACGGATACGAAACAAAATAGTAGAGATATTCAAACTGCCTAACAAGAATAGTGACAGAAGTAAAAATACATCAGAAAAGAGGACCCAGGAAAACTTGACAACAACAAGTACCACAGGAAAGGGGAAGTAAGGGAAATTAATGAAGTAACAACGGGTTGGAAAGTGTAAAAATTTCAATACTACCCTCGGAAAGGTAAAGAGAGATAATGGTTTGAGAAAATGAAAAACAAACTTCATTACAAATGGAAGGTACTTGGAATAAAATCAACGAAAAAATCACCACTAATACATCTAGAATAGAACTGGAGTGGTCAACAAAAAAACGCTTTCATGATGATCCTAATCAAATCATTAGTAAAATTGAAAAATTAAATGTTGGATGAACAATTCTTAGTAGATTTGACATTTTTTACAGACCTGATATCTCATCTTGATGAATTATTGAATTTTAATGCTACCATCTTATTTGGACAAAGGAATGGATTTAAGACTATTTAAATTTCTTTTTTCCCGCTTATGAGTGTAGTATGATTTAGAAAGATAGTAAAATTTTAATATTCGATTTTCATTTGATGGAGATATTCAATTTTTACCGAATTTCTTTTCATTTTAGCCTCAAACTGTATTTATTATAATAAAATTTATTTTTTTTGTTAAAGTATAAAAAATAGTGTAGTTTAATTAAATGCTAGTCGAAGTATATTGCCCAAAGAGTAATTAGTTTTAATTATTAGGTGTATATGTGCAGAAACTATAATTATTCTCTTTGAAAGTTACTGTACTAGATAGTGAACCTTCGCATAATTTTCAGGTTATCTGAACAAAAACCAGCAATTTAAAAAACTTGGAAATAGAACTTAAACTGAATTTCTAGCATATTTTAACGCTATTAATTGCACGGTTTGCATATAAATAATATCGCTAATGAATTCTTGTAATTTTTGCGTGGGTAAACCTAATTAAAGCTCATTTATTTCAAGGCAAACATCGATTTAACAATGTAGTTTGATTTGTTCATATGACAAAGATGTAAGTGAGAAAACTTCGCAAGTCACACTAAATTTTTAGATTATTAATAAATAAATTTGTTATTTTTCAGTTTGATGTGCGAAAAGTGAATGTCCATTACAGACAATTGTTTTTGCTTAAACGTGAACTCCATTCTTAAGCGATTTTTCTAATTTTATGTAGTGAGTTGGTGCCCCTGAATAAGTTTCATTTTGACAGCTGACTGGGCGATGTATTATGTGTGTGTGTGTGTGTGGTGTAATATTATTTTAATTTTAAGATATTATCTACAATAAATTACAGAGATTTCAGAAAATGTGAAAGTTGTCATGAAATATGGACAAAATATACAAATTCATAGTGAAGAAGTTTCTTGAAAACACCTAACCTTAAAATGAATGTCAAACTGTCAAACATAAATCAGTGCTACCAACCAACCATCTACGTTATGGAGTAATTTCCCTAATGCCTAAACAGAAAAAATAGTTTAAAATACTCGCGACAGAAGGTGAATCCAGCATTCGTTCCTATGTAAAAATGAATTAAAAATGAGAACTGAAAGGACTATCATATACCGAGAAGTTTAGAACAAACGAAATTGTGGAGAGTGGTTTGAAGATAAAATACCCAATTTGGAATATTCGAGAGTACATCATTCATCATTTTGAGTATACATATGAGCTAGTGTTAGCAGACCTTTACTATCCATAATTTCAAAGCTACCAATTTTTGGTTGTAAATTTTCAAAAAACGACATGATCTGGTATTAAAAACAAACAGTGAAAGTGCAGACCTAAGTATAGAATTCTATTGCAGAGTTAATTAAATGAATACGACCCGAAATATGTTGTCAATGTCGACGAAACTTTTCTCTCTTTCAAATGTCTTCTGCCCGTACCGAAATTCATAAAAGGCAAGAAACCTCGTTGCTCTGCGCACTAGAGATCACTGCATGTGGATTATGAAGGCAATTAGGAATCATACATTGCTGTAGAACTTTTTGAGACAGATATATCCCCATTGAAAGTCATTAAAGTTCACTTTCTTTCCAACAAACAAAACTTTAAGCATTTATTGAAGAAATATGACACCCAATGTAGTGAAAAACTGTTTTAAAGCTTGCGATTTTCCAATACCACTGAAAAAAGTATTGAAGTGGAAGGTGATAAAACGCCTAGAATATAAAATAAATGTATTTATCACTTAAACATTTCTTATAAGGAATTCGTCATTTTCGATAATGAAATAGCCACAGCGAGAAGATCAACAGAAAAAGTAATAATGAAAACCGTTATTCATAGATTTGAAGCGATGATTTTAACGAAGATGTGAATGACGAGCTCTAAGATATACTTAGGATTTCCTATATTGATCAACGAAGCAAGAAAAGCTCTATAAGATCTTTTATAAAGTAATTTAGTAATATTTTTGATGAATATTTGATATAGAAACTATTAATTATTTGAGTCAAAAAAATGTTTGTCTTTTTTGCGAAGAACTAACATCTGTAAGTAAAAATATAAATACTGATAGAACTTAATGCTATTTAATTGACATTAAAAAAAGATCTAGGGAAAAATGGAAGATCTAGAGAGAAAAATTGATTATGCGTATTATATTATACATCACGAAATAATTTAATCTCCTAAATACAAAACGACCCATAAATGAGTGGATCACCGTTCACTCGGTATCATTTCTCAACTGCTATTGGTATGCCGGTACTAAACTTTTAATGCACGTTCAAGTTTAGTTGATACAAGAAAAGGTATCGGTAATAGTCATTAGTTTTGTTTCACACTGTGTTTTCAAGTAAATAAATTATGACAGATGAAAGACATTAGTGTAAGATATAAAAGTATTTAATAGAAAATATATTCAGTAAATCAAAATCAATTTACTAGTTAGAACTAATTAATGTCGTGAGTGTAATAAAAATATGTGCCCCATTTCCGTGGTAACTCAAAGTGTCCTGCTTCGTATAGGTTTTCACTAAATGTTCCATATTTGTGCCTGGCATACGTTTCTTATTAGACTCTATTATATGTTTTTAAAACTAATAAAAATATTCACCTTTCGATTTACATGAAATTAGAAATAAATAAATAGATGGAAACATTACTTTGTTACCTGTTTTAAAAACTAATTTTAGCAACAAAAATTATCTGTTATTTTACCATTAAAGTACCCAATATCCTTTATTGTGCCATTATGACACTAAAAATTATATTTTGTTGTGGAGTCATAATTTATTTCAACAAAATAATATTAGATCATTTTTTAAATCTGTACATTAATTGTGCCTCTTAAATTATTACTGGATATGAATAATGCAGTTTAGAACCCCCGAATTGATCATACGGATCACCCATTGTGTCACCCTTGCGTTAATAGATGGCCTTAACGTTATTTTCCATTACAAGAGACAAGTGACACTCGACAATAGGGAAGAAAGCTCGTTTTGTAATTCTGATCGTCGAGTAAAAAACATCCGAAGACCCCGATTTCTAATTTGAATTTTAAAATAAGTCGCCAACTATACTGCAAACTCTGCATTATACTTGATACCTACCAGATTTTAAACCGATTTGATGTTTTGTATTCGTCTTTAAAAGAGATTTTCTCGGTTATAATTAAGTTAAAACTCTACATTTAAATAAAACAATTGTGGTGTGGGAAATCGATCACCGAAATTCACCCTTCTGACTTTAATTTCAAAGTTTATTTAACTTTAACAAAAGGGTAACATGTTGATTCTAATTTCTTGTTGCTTCTAAGAAACTTTCCACGACAGATACCATATCGGTATCACCCTAATAATCGAAACAAAGACCTCCTTGGAGATGCCGTCCCTCGATACGAAGATGTACACAAGTGATTCTTTGGAAATTTACCCTCTCTGAAGGAAATAAGCGTCGAACCGCAACCTATTCAACAGTCGCCCTGAGCTCTCTGTAACTTCAACCCAACTACTTGAAACTTGTTATCTGCTCTAAGACGTCGCTGAGGTCCACCGACACCTTTCGATTAATTAAACTCTCATAATACAGAGAGCGTTATCTACGAGTACATCTAGATGTCTTGTCATTTCTTACCTTGTATAATTATAGTTTTTTCCGAAGAAACTGTATTATTTATAGATCCAGCTTACTTCAAACCTATTTCAATTGACACAATTTCTTAAATAGAATTGAAAAGAGGTTACTACCAATTTTTTTAAAGGAAAAATAAAAAGTTCAACACTTTTATATGTCAAATAAATACCAAATAAACTTGATTTGGGCCGTACAATAAAAAAATTGTGTGTGTGTGTGTCAGCTCCGACGCACGACTGGAGTTTACTCCTTAAGTTCGATAGTCTAACCAGACGCAAAAAGAGTTTATTTAACTTAAAAAAGATTGGTTGATTGCCAGAATATTTTGGGATTACTTCATTAATTTTTTTTTAATCTGTAAGCTCGCTGTCTCTCGGCTGGAGTTTTTGGAGGTTTACATTTTTTCCTAGTCAAAAAATATAAAAAAAAATTAGAAAATTTATAAATGCATAATTATAAAAATTTTAACCGACTTTAAGAAAATTGATAAAAAAAGGTTTTTATAAACATTTTTTTTTAAATTATTATAATTAATTTTTTATTTAAAATATAATATTATCTTAATAATTAACAAAAATGGTTATAAAAAGATAATTATGTCACTAAATCTTTTACATACAATAATAAATAGTACATGAAAATTATTTAAATAAGTTAAAAAATAACTTTTCGAAAGAAAATTATATAAAAACATTATTATAATGAAAATATATTGTCGATTTTTCTGATAATATTATCGAATTATTGACTACAGTTGTTAATATTTGAAAATTATTTATAAAATAAATCATAATAACGTGGAAGAATTTATAGATATCGACAAAAAAATTAATTTTTGGTTAGGTTAGAAATTTTCTATTTTATGTGGATGCGCTCTATAATTCATATTGGGTTGATTATCTAATTTTATGTGTTGTTTTCAAATATATATTTATATGAACTACATCGATAATTATTAAAATATTTAATAAATACAAATTGCACATGCTCATACATATAATACATGAGTTATAACGTACCTTGCAACCACGTGTTTGTTAGATGTTCCGGCAATATCATCTACACCTCTTTCTGCCATAGTTATTTGAAAATACTTTCAGTACACTTTAGCGGAACACAATGATAATAAAACTTCACAATGACAGCAATATTAGTATGTTGACACTGACAAATTAGAAAGTTGCGCATTATAGGATGCGCACCAAAAACGTAACGAGGTCATTCATCCATAGATTTTACTCCTCACATTTTTCTCATACCGGGGCCCTTATATATGCAAATCGATACTTAAGGAGTAAACTCCAAAAAAATGTTTGTTGACCTCAATACAAAAAAAATGGTACATTTTACGTTTTGAAATCTGTATAACTGACATTAGTATTAGAGTCTCCCGTCAAAAAAATGGCAAAATGTTTGATGAAAAAACTTCCAAGATGTTTATGGACGGGATTTTTTGTTTCAAATTCTTACATTTTAGAGATATTTTAGAGGTATGCCAATTGGAAGAGAAAAAATATTCAAAGAGGAGTACAAAAATGTTTCACAGTGGACATTTAACTGAACTGCATCTGTAAAATAATTAATAATAAGGTAAAATTCCTTTATCAACATATTAAATTTAAGATCATGATTCTATATATTATAATGTACTATTAGAATAATTGCAACCACGAGGTCGATGTGGCCGTAGCCTAGAACCACCAACTTTTTGTAGTTATCTCGAAAAAAAAAACGTAACAGCATGGAATTTTCCGAAGAACAACTACTTCTGTTGATTCTAGGACGTAGACGAAAAAAGAAGAAAACCTTTTACAATATTATTGTCCAAGGAAGTCGAAAATTTGGATGGTTACTCCGATTTTTGCCCAGAATATTATCATGGATTATCCTCTTACAACATTCTTTTATATTCATTCCAAATATTGGTTTTTATTTCCATTGGTCTAAAGGATACAATATTTTTATATTTTATATTTTTTATTAAACTTGGTTAAGTTTTTTTATATCGAAAGCACGTTCATAGTTCTTTTCATTTATAAAGTTTCTACACATCGCGGTTACACAGAAAGAATAAGAAAGAAATATTGAGAAAAGTATCATTCGAGCTAATCCGTATCTGTCATCAGATGGGACGTAAATCATCTGTTCGAGAAGGTCTTTTTTAAGATAACTCATATGTGGTTGTTGTGTTGACTTTATAAGACAATAACAAAAGGTCGTAAACGCGCCGGCGTCGAGTCAGTAGAGACGCTCATTCTTAAGAAGCAACCTGAAATAATACAAATGTCTGTGTATTTGAATTAATCATAAAACTTAGACAAATATATAACGGCGCGTTTGAACTCTTTACAACGACAATTTTATAGTTCGTAAAATGGTTTCTCCGAGAAAAACACCGGGAAGTGTACCTTAGCTAAGAAAATTTGTTAAACACAGGACCGTAACTGGAGAAAATTGTAGTACATCAAATCAATACAGAATGAAAACATTCAAATGTAAAAAGAAAACTATGAGATATACAGTAAATCAATTTTAATATAAGCAATTACTGATGTACACTTCTGTTTATTGAAAAAGCATATACTTACACTTTTTCTGCGTAAATTATTATCAGTGACAGATAATTCAATAATTAATTTGAGTTCAGCTAGAGTAGAAATGTACTCAATACCTCCTCAGTTAACTGGACTTCAGAAAGCTACCATTATTGCCAAATTGGAAGATAGCTGGTCTGAAAGGGTTAATAATTAAGGTGTACGAAAATTTTTTTGTAAATACTTAGGGAAAGTCCATTATTTACGTGAGTCGTTCAATTTCACGTCTAAAAACGCCTCACGTAATTTATGGACACCACCTTACCTGATAACTTAATATTGGCGAACATGGCATCAAATATCAAGTAAATTTATACAGCTAATAATCTGTCCGAAGACTTGTATGTTATTTCAATGGACAGAAGTGTATTAGGACCCTCCCATCAATCTGGTAATATGCAATAAGAAAAATGAGTCTCAAGCAATGCTTAACATTTAATTTTGTTTCAAGATAAGATTATCAAAGAGATTAAGATAAAGTCTGTCTATGATGTCTATGTAGCAGCTTTTAACAAGTGAAAATGATGAAAGTTAGAGACTCAGTCAAGAGCAGTGTAAAACAGATGGCTTTCAAAAGAGCGAAATTGAATGATTGTTTACAGGCAGATCCAAATATCGTTGCCAAAATTATTACTAGATATGCCTTTTTTAGATATATGACTTAGTGAAAATCTAATATCTTTTCTCGCTCTAAATAGCCTCGTTAATAAAAATCGAACAACAAACTCATTATTTTTTATTGTGAAGACATAATGTAAACTGTATTTTTTATCATGCCACTAGTAAAATTTGTTTGGCGGATTATTGGTCGCTAAAACACCGCCAATATCTTCCTCGTTCACCAGTTTCAACACCACGCGATTTCTTTCTATTTTGGAAAATAGAATATGAACGTTTTTACACCATTTGAGACAATAAGAAGACCCTGATGCAGCAGACACCACGATGGAAATGAGTAATTCTTAGCAATAGGTACTATTAACCATAATTCGCGTATTTTTGCATTTGATAGTTACTAAATTTAAATATAAATAATACTTTTCAAACTAATTCTTAGTATATCGAAATTTATTTATTGTATTGTGCTTGATACAAAAACGAGAGAGATAAAAAATTAAACGCCCATTTTAAACTAAAAATGGTCGGCTTCGATTCACTCGGAGGCGGCACACCGTCCCGGATTTTCTCTTAATCGTATTCGGGAGCAATGGGGAGGAAAATTTGATTTCGGTCTACACGGCAGAACGGCCTGACACCGGAATTTGCATAATCGCTCGTCGCCGCCTCACGTCACTGTCACTAATTAAAAATGTATAGCACGCCATCTCCTTTTTCCGATTCAATATTTGATGAGTTGGCCGAAACCGCCCCCGGTAGTTGTCACTGTCAACAAGATAATGTCGTTTCGACACTTTTCTACGAATAATAATTCGAGTCAATCGAAAATTTGATTAACTCTAATCGTTTTCCCCTAAATTTAACCGCAAGTTGAAGATTTTATATTATTTAAAATGCGTTTTTAATTTTAATTAATTTTTGTTTCAGATGCTATGGGTAAGTGGTCGACTAATAGACATTCCTTGGCAATGTCCATATACCACTGCTAACGTAAACAGAGACATCGTACTCACCTTCAAGTTATACCGTATTATGATTAAGGTTTATTTTTATTTATTACTTTATCAACCGACTAATTATTATGTTTTGTTAAGTTTCTAAATGAAATAAAGGTCGATTCAACATATTTTTTAACGTCGTTGTAAAGTTATTTTTAATGGAAAACACTAATGTGAAAAAGCAATAATTGCTTGTTGTAATCACAGCTTTTTTACTGAATGAATTTATTAATAGGTAGTGTTAGATGGAAGCGATAATTTTTTTCCATTACTGTTCCATGCAATTTGTACAATTTTATTGCATGAGTTACCAGATATTGTAAATATATTTTTTCAATTTTTATAACCTTAATAGTTTGTTCTTGACATTACGATCTGATCATTCAACGATCATCGAGCAAATTCATTTAACTTAATACTATAATTTCACTTTTAAAACTAATATTTGAACTCTAATACTGTCTTGTACACTATACACTATACTAGAACTATAGTGTATAGTGCATAGTGTACAAGACAGTATTAGAGTTCAAATCTTAGTTTTAAAAGTGAAATTATCATATTAATTGCTACTATTTCTAGTATACTATTTACTAGGATTACTATTTATATTAGTCCACACAAATTTGTTCATACAATAGAACATTTCTGATATCCAATCTTTAATTTTTTTAGCCGTTTAAAAAACGGCGTTATATTGTTGGAAAATAAATACGTTGTACACTATTTGAACGTATGAATTGAATTTGAGGTTTAAGAACTCCGCGATCTTAGCACTCCATGTGTGCTTCATTGTAAAGAGCTGTGCGTAAGTCTTCTCTGCTGTGATACAATGAATCGGCCCAAAGCATGGGCGTTACGACTTATTAATATAAAATTAAACTGACCAAATACTTATAGAAGCCGATCGTTCTAGCGCTGACAATTTAATAAGACCAGTTGACCTTTCATGACCAATGTCTGACCATTCAGATGGTATAATTGGTCAATCGAAATTCCACACATGGGGTGCTAAGATCGCGAAGCCAGATTATTTTGAAACACATCAGGAGAAACATTCATAATTCCTTCCACGAAGTATGAGTTTCCCACTTCACTAGATCAAATACAAGGATGTATTGATATCTAGTTAGCCATCATCAAGTACCTGTATCTAAAAGGGTTAAGAGGTAAGCAGATTTCCAAAGAAATGCTTAATACCCTTGGTGATCTATGTGCTTCGTATGCGACCGTGAAAAATTAGACTGCAAGCTTCAAAAGAGGTGAATTTTCCATTGAAGATGATGACCGATCGGGAAGACCAGTTTCTGTGCCAGTTCCCGAAAATATCGATGCAGTTCATGACATGATTTTATCAAATTGTCGAATTGGGCTAAAACGAATATCTAAAGCACTGAATATTTCATACGAACGCGTTCATCATATGGTTCAAGTCAATTTGGACATGAAAAAAATTGCTGCAAAATGGATTCCTAAATGTTTGAATGTTGACCAAAAGCGTGAAAGGGTAGAAGCATCGCGTTCGATCTGTACTCGATTTGAGAACGATGTAGACTTCTTAAACCGAATTGTTACTATGGATGAGACTTGGGTACATTTCTACGATCCAGAAACAAAGGAACAATCGACGGAATGGCGACACTCAGGTTCTCCAAGACCTAAGAAGTTTCGTGTCCAAAAATCATCATGATTGATTTTTTGGATAAGGGTAGAACAATAACTGGGGATTACTCTTCGACATTACTGAGCACTCTACCGGAGTTGGTTTTTGCAGTACAACGCCCCTGCACACAAATCTCATGTTGTCACGCAAAAAATTTGTTCGCCAGATTTGGCTCCGTCCGACTATCATCTCTTTCCCCAAGGGAAGTTTAAAAGGTCGTAAATTTTCTTCCAACGAGGAGGTAAAAAGTGTGCGTTGAAGGTTGCAGGTTCGCTGTAATAAATGTATCCAATTGAGAGAAGAATATGTTGAGTAATAAAATATTTTGACATTGAAATTTTGGTTTGTTCTCTATCAGGTTAAGAATTTTTCAATATATCCTCTTAGATCAAAACAGAAAGCGGAAACCCTCCTTCTTTAGTTCTTATGAAACGATTCCTGCCATCTCCAATGCATGCTTAAAATCTGGCATCATAACTGCAAATATATATTCGACTCTTGATTTTGGAATAGTGTGGCCGACTTCCAGTTCTTGGTTTTTTTGGCATATATATGAGAAAGAAAAGGGTTAGTTTTGGTAGCTAGGATGCAATGACAAGAGTGAATGTTGAAAACCTTGCAATATTATGTCACTAATTTGTGGTAGATTATGCACAGTTGCTGTAAATATCATATGAAAACATTTTCATTTATCGAAAATTATGTTTTGATAACCGAAATACAGATCTAGTTTATATTTATCATCCCATGTTGCTTTGAATCATACTCTTTTTCATTTTAGCCTATATCTATATTTATTATTTGTTGTTTGTCTGCTATAAATTTCTACATTTATTTATTTTCAGAACTGCTTCACTGCATTGTTCCAAACGGCAAAGATTTTCTGTAGATTCTCTAAAATAAGAATCATATCATCGGCATGTATCTTCTCAGATAATTGCATCACTTGCTGGTTCTTATATCCAACTTACACTTTCTCTGTGGTTTGATTAAGCATATGCCTATTATATCATATATAAATATGGCATAGGAATGAAGCCACCACCTTGTCTTACTTCTTCTGTGGTTACAAAAGCATCTGATATTAGATATTTACCATTTACTTGGTTACGTATTAATTTATATTTTAAGTAAAAGATTGATTAGCGAAAATTAATAATAAGAACATGAATAAGTATTTAAAAATATGATTTGTTCTATATAATGTTATTAATAATTGTTAATGCGACATCGGCTCCATCATTTAGATTTCTAACCAACTTAAATGAGAACGCTAATCAAATTAGATTTTGGAAGAATTGAATTTATCGTAAACATTTTGGTAAAATTTGTATATTTCTGATTAGTTTTATCAAGGAAATTGATACAGTTAATGTTAATCCTTCTTCCAATAAAACTTCAACATTTTCAAAACGCTCGACTACATCATCGTCAAAAGCATCTTTTATGCTATTACCAAGTTAGCAAACTTAATTTTCCAGCATACACTTACGTGTTTAACAGCATCGTATGTGTTCAGGAAGTTGAAATGATATAATTTAAGACAGCTAGAGGGTGGTTTCGTAAACAGGGATGGATCCATATATTTTCATCGTGATATTCATATTTTGGAATTTTTAAAATTTGCGTTACTATCTCTCCAATTTCAAATTACATACGATTCTATTCAAATATTTCCTAGTGACAATTCTTCCATCCATGGAGCAGAAATAATTACTGACCTTAGTGTCCTTATCATCTTGTTCAAGCTCTTCTTCTAAATACTCTACTTTAAGATTATTCAGAACGAGTTTCCGGACCATTTTTGTGGATATATGTAAAAGGAACTATAACGTCGCACTCAAAACATTTTGCAGTGTAATCAACCTCATATTTTAAAAATAATAACGAATACTTTAAAAAAAAAAAATGGTTAAATGATTATTTAACGAAACCGGACGCAATCTGCCTCTTCTTGAATACCAACTACACCCGATCAAGGGTTTGTGTTCGATATTTCTTGATACAGTTTTCATAAATGTATTTTTCAATGTGAAATAGATTCTTGATGCAATTCAATTGACATTTCTTCAACTAGTTAAGTACACGATCTATGGAATGTTTTATCGCAATCGTTTCATCTGAAACCATTAGATATTTCATCTAAACATAAACGCTTGATCTATATCATATTTCTCACTAATTTATCCTAAACTTTCGGTAGCTTCCCTTTTGGTATTAACTTTCTGCATCTTCTGTTCTATCTTTTCTGTTATTCGTTGAAATTAAAACTGCACTGGTATAATTAACTCACATATTTCAAACTTGGTTTACATTTAATCTTTTATCCCACTTAATTCATATTGATTCAATCATTTGATCTGGAAAATATTCTTTCCACTAATTTGTCGTGCTTTATAGGCTGGGTGAAAGCTCAAAAAATTAACAGTTAATTGTATTTTTTGAAGTAGAAGTAACAATATTTACACACTCAAACCGACTCTGATTCTGTAGGGACCAAGTAACGTGTGGCAATATTCCGAGACCGTCACCGGGTCTTTTGACACACGCGAACTGCATAAAGAACACAGTGATGAGATCACGTAATCTATTTGTGGTAGTGGATGGGACTGACATTCTAACGTGAATAGACTGACCGATGGACGATATTTCCCCTTAAAAAGAAATTCGTGATGAATGCGAAGAAGAGTATAGAATTTTTCGTAGTTATAAGAATATTCTGTGATAATTTGCAGAGAAGAAGCAACAATGTATAAAAATTTCAGTTACTGAAGAAGCTCAAACATTTCTAAGCTTTTTATTTTGACTAAATTCCTTAAATATTTCGTCAAGTTCATGATATTTTTCTGCGAATCTATTAATCGATTTATAAACGACTAATTAGGTATCAATACATAATAAAACATCCAGAAAACGAAAATATGATTGTAAGAAATTTGAAAAATAGAGTTTTGCGAACAAGAACTCGAAATCACAACACTGCTGTAGATCAGTATAACTAAACTTGCTTGCATAGAAATCAGTCCACTGTGAACTTTTGACACTAACTATTTTTTTTTTTAATTATTCATTATATAAAAACAAATAATATAGTGTTTGAAAGACAATTTAATATGCTTTAATGTGAGTATAAATTTATAAGCGAGGCTTATCTTTTATATGCTTAGCAACCGGTAAACAAATGAAACGTGTTTATGTGGTGATTGTAACGAAAATAACAAATGTGTTAAATTTTAAAACTATTGCGTTTGCAACTGAAATTTGCACATTATTCGATTATTATAATATCAATAGTGTTCAAGTATGTTAGTATAATGCATACTACAATACAAAAAGCCGCCCAAGTTATTGATTTAATCGAACATGGACTTGGTCAGCCGTTGCTAGATAATTAGATATAACTCGCGCAGTGGTTCGAAGATGGTCTCAACGTTATAACAAAAGAAGAGATAGATAAGGAGGATTTTTATAAGGAGGAAGGTTCGTTGAAGTGGGCTGTGATATAGGAATTGCTCCTCCACAGGACTAGCGTTGTGGTGGTTTGTTGTACTTTCTAACTTTCCTGGAGGAGGAGGTTTTCTGGCCAGGAGAAAACGAAGAGAGAGCTTGCAAGTGAAAAACGGTCCTTTTTTTGTACAATTTCAATTAGGTAGGTACAACTGCAGCAGGGTTATTCCCTATCATCGGCCATTTGGTTGGAGATCCGGTTCACCAACGTAATAAGGAATGTTCTTCTTTGTATGCCGTATCAAGTCCCCATGACATTGGCAATCAGCATGACATCTTGAGCTAGTCTAAATAACTGTCCTTCAACTTTACCTATCATAAAAAACTGGAGGATATTAAACCGGCTACCATGCATTATGTGTCCCAAATAAGCAGTTTTCCTGCATTTAATGTTATCCACCAACTCACGAACCGCATTTGCTCTGTTAAGAACTGCATCGTTTGTTTACATAGCTGTCCATGGTATCTTGAACATATGTAACATTTGATCATCCGTTTCCGGAGTTGAAATTTTAAATTATTATCAGAGAAGAGTGCTCCCATTTTAAAAAATGTTGTACAAGCTATCTCAATTCTACATTTTATTTGAATCGTTGTCATGGTACGACAAGCGACTAACTACCATATATTTTGTTTACGAAGAGTTAATGGTTAGACCCATCTCATCTTTATAAGGATTCTGGATCCCTTTATAGACGAGCTGGAACAGGCAGAAAACGATTTAGAAATCGTCACCTTAATGCCGTTCAAGTACAACGACAGCTCCTTGAGGGGTAAGAGGAGTAACTAGTAGTCAGTGGACTGTGAAGTTATGTGGCGGCGGCGAGACGATGAAGAAGACCATTTCCATAAAATTTTACGCAATATCGCCCGGTATTAGCTAGTTTCATTAATTCGAACGATTAACAATTTATTTAATAACAATAGAAAAGCATATAGCGGAAAAGTTCAAGTACATGGTGCATACCAAGTAAACAATTAAAGTACAGGCCTTATTTAGCTAGTGATAGAACGTCGAATAAATATTTAAAGCCTTTGATGGATAACATTAGAAACGTGAAACGATATAATCACCCTAGCGAAATTATTAAAATTGTATTTAACATGGAAGTTACATCTTATATGCCATAATTTCAAAATTAATTTCGTTTTTATATTAATCGATGATGTAATCGATCAATATCAAGAAATAACCATGTTGTCGAATCGGTATACAAACAGCGATTACCTCAATGTACCTAAGATCCATAATTGCTGCGTAAATATACTTAATGGGACATTTAATACGCCATATTCCGTCATGCGGACGTCACACTGGAGAATAATTAACTAATTTTCGTGCCGTTATTTGAAAAGCAATTGTTTAACTACACTATACAGGCCTGCAATTAAAGTTGGAAACTCTCTCACGAGCCGTACGGGTATTGAGGGGGGAAAAGGCGGCGATGAATTTGCCGCTCCCGATTTAATTATTCAATAGGAGAACGAAGCAGAGCCGGAAAAGTTTTCATTAAATTAAAAATTCCTCGACTTTAATCAGGAGTGCTTCTACGTGATATATTATGATAAAAGGGTGTTGGGGTATGTACCCGAGGGATAATAATTTTCCAAAATATGCGAATTTCCATCATTACTGCAACAATTATATTTTTCTATTGAAAATTTCAATAAATTATCCTACACCAGGAAAAAAATAGTATTTAAAAAAAAGACCATGTAAAAATTATCAGACGAAATTGAAAACTCGACATTAAAAATATTTACTCGATTAAAAATTAAATTAACTAATAGAAGAAGATATTAATTTACGTCATCCAGAGTATACTTTCAACACTAAAATAATGTTAAAGAGACAAAAACTCCTGGAACGTGCCTCTTCGCCAAGTTAAAGTGAAGAAAAGCCGCTACGATGTCGTATAAAGTATCGTCGTGTTTTTTAGACTCTACTAATTACACAACAGCTCGTCGAGGTAACAAAATGACTCGCGAGGAATTCGAAATACGTGAATTTCGGAAAGACAAAACATACAGAAGGATAAAGAGCAGGATTTAGTTTCTCGAACAAGTTTTTTGAATCGACTAACTAAGCCGCTTCGTTATAATACGTTGGATAAATATTCAACTAAACTAAAATATCTTATTCTAAAGATTAGTATTGACCACCTTATGCGAGATCTATTGGGAAAAAATAACTTTTCTATGCTGTTTTCAAACGTTGGTGTTGTAGGATATAGAAGACAAAGATTATTCCAACACAAAATTTTACCCACAGTATTCCATAACGCGATCTGTCCCTATATTTTATTTTCAAACGCTTTTCCATAATACCAGCTAAAGGCATGATTCCTCAACGAATAAATATGCCGATATTTTGTTCGCTTCAGTAGGAGGTCTACTCTTACTTGATCAGCGTACAGCTGTATTTAGTCAAATGCGGTTTTGCAGTCCATGACACTAAGGAAAATTATGGAGACACCTTTTCGGATAGGGAAGATATCCAAACAAGTGCTGTTATACCCTTCAGAATTGACCATTGTACGTTGCCCTAATGGAACGGTGGCTACAAGTCCAGTTTGTCGGATTTGGCTCGTCTTGAAACACCTATACAGTCGATTGTTGGTTAGTTTCTCGTTTTTATGCATAAATTCATGATTCGTCGTTTGTCTCAATCTTATAGGGGTCTTCTAAAACACGGCCATTGAATTTTTTCAGCATTTCTTTACGCCAATCGACACGAGCTGTTTCTGAACGATTGTCAAATTATGCGAACAAATCGTTTTGCCAACCAGATACTCACGATTTTCTCGAAATTCATCCTGTAGCGAAGTGCGACAACAATTGAATTCGGAAAATCGTCGAAACAAGTCATAGAAAATCATAACACAAAAATGTTCTCGATTTAATTCCATTTTTTGACCAAGACGAATGTTTCCAAGTATCTGTAAACAACTCAAATAGCACTCGTATGATAGCACGTTCTGAATACGTTTACAACAGTGTTGCCATATCTCAAAACTTTAGTAGCAACCCTCGTACAAAGACCTGATAGAATCTATTGTAAAAAATAGAATACTAATGTATATAATTCAACCACATCATATTTTTTATACCACTACTTGACGTATTGAATTTATACACAAGAATTTATGAACATGTAAATGGATGTTAATAGGAAAGCATGTCCATTCGGGTATACAGCGTTTATCACAATTAAGCACTGTCGTATTGATATACATAATTTATAGAGTACTCTAATATAAACATTGGCGTGGTTGTAGTAGTGTGAATGTTGTTATAACAAGATTAATAACTAGGAAATAAATTTTAAAAAATGATCCGAACATAAATTAAATCTGAAGAGATAGATCCTAATGAAAATTGAAATGATTGATAACTGGAAGAGGGCTATAAATACAAAATAGTATTCAATTTTTGTTATTATACTATATTATACTGATTATTTGGTTGAAAAAAAAAAGACTCAGCTGCTATTATAATTTCCTTTGTATTTGTATAAACGGGGAAAATACTTTCCATGGCATTAACTGTTGGTTCCAATGCTTCTTACCTATGTATACTTACCTAACTATGCAAGGTTTCCATTCATTTTGAGTTTATCATTTTTTTGGGTTAATCACGCCTCTAGCTTTTACAAGATGTTCGTGAAAAACTCAAAGCTGCAAATCGCACTGAAGACAGTGATTAGTAGACTTCCGCATGGTTCGCTAATCACATAATTTGGTTGTAAAATCCAAATTTATTACCCCAATCATCGTGAACTGAAACTCACACAAATACAAATTATGATCAACGTCAACCTTCTCGATAGCTACAACCCCGATCGATTTTTGAAACCCTGTTTTTCAGCTGCTTTTCAGGAATAACTTACGGGTAAAAAGTTATTGTGTATAATGCCCCGCACTCGAGAAGCCACAAGTTCATTTATAGGTACACGCAAATTATCAAATGATCGCTAAAACGCCGGCTTAAAATACTAACATGTATATATTTTAGATGATTTGCTTAATTTTTAATAATAATTATAATAGAATGGTCTGGAAAATACTTTGTAGCGTATCTCATTTTGAAACAATTAAACAAAGTATCTGGTATATGAATTTTAGTCGGTTGCGCAAATTTCTTGTCATTATCTGAAAATTATTGAAATATCTGAAAAATTTCATGCAATTTACTATAAAATATCTCTTGTATGTATACAAAAATGTTTTGATAAATATAATCGGTATTTCTACGAAAAAAAATATGACTAATTTACTATTTTATTATCTATTTCCTTTATAAAATGGACAGTTATATTTGACCTTATCTAAAATTGTTACCTTTATTTGTATATAAAGTTCCGATTTCGATAAAATTCTTCTGAGCAAAACGGTTCCCAGAAAGCTCTACCCTTTCATTAGGAGATAAAACCCTTGTTCAGATTGTCAAAATCGATACGGTGGACACTGTAGGAAGTGACTTGCGAATTTTCTGGCACCTGGACTGCCGCCTTTGCCCTAATGGGCGGCCCTAGCCCTAACGGCTGACAGCTGCCGCCCCATTATATACGATGATTCCACGTTTCTCTCCTTTCAATTTACTAATTACTATTGAAACAAGCGAACAGGCCACGTAGCGAAAAGATAAAGGCGAGAGCATTGTTGGTTTTTAATGTAACATGCAAAGGTCGAGGTAGAATACCAAATTGTATTCATTATTCTTCGATACGTACTGAATTCGACACGAAAATGTAAATCAAATAATGAATTTTAGTATTAAACATTATTCAAAAACCAGTTGATCAAATTGATACTCGATGTGGAGCAATTATTGAAATTTCATTTATTTTTCATAAACGGAACTTCCCTACGAAGGATTTATGCTAAGGTAAAGCAAAAGTAACAATAACTACAAATATTAGGCAGTAATTTACATTATAAATTGGTCTTATCTTAATACATGACTGGAAGCATTTCCAGCTTGTTTTGGAATGACTTTCATCTACTCTATCCAGATCTTTTCTACGTCTGGAGTAGCCTTTTTATTTGTATTTTAATTTTTGAGTTAGAAATCTCTTGGTGTTAAATCTGGTGAGTAAGGTCTATGTCAACAGATATACGTTTATTTCTACTCTTAAATAATGTACGCTACTTAAACATATTCTTGGTAGCTAGTACATTATCACCATAAATGTTAACATTTCGTGAACTTGTTTACTATAAACAAAAATAGAAAATGGTAATCTAAGAAATTATTATCGAATTTGTAAAATACTCCAAAAGAAAAAACAATATGCTAAACCGAGATATTGGAAAAAATATTTGCGTTGTTCATTAAAATAAGTCACCAAAGGCCCATTCTGCTATTTTCACAATGAAGGCCGGCACTGCAGCTCAAGATTTGATCCTGTCTGAACGCAAATTCGCTTGTTGGGTGTTGAGTTTGGAAGCAATATGTCCTGGCATAGTCACGTGGTCGATTTACCCAAAGTAGCTTCACAAAAACTTGGATATCTCTTTAAGACCAAAAACCTAGATACCCCGCAACAGTTTCTAATCCTCTATAAGGCCGATATTCGTCCATCTTTTGAATAATGCTCGCATATTTGAAGCTGGGCTCCCAAGCATACCCTGAAGATGCTCGACTCGTTACAGAAGAGGGCAGTTCGACTTATGAGGATCCAAAAATGACCAGAACCTTGGATAGCTTAGAGCATATAAGAAAAATTGTCGACTTGACTGTTTTACAGATACTACAACTACAAATGCTCTTACGAACTGTCCAACATAAGTAGCAGTTTCTGCACGACCTACTCGACAGACAGACGTGGTTCATGAACACCAATTTCACTTGCAGACGTCCAGAACATCAATTTATCGGGACCAATTTCTTTGGAGAATTGCAAGCCCGTGGAATCAGCTACCAAAACCTACATAAGTTCAAGATCAGACATCTCCACATGCCAGGTCCCCTCGAATTATTCGATTGTAATAGGGTTTAACCTCTTGTGCTTGCTTTTTACATAAAAAAAAATTATTACGGATAGAAAAATTTGTCGAAATGGAAATATTTGCACGTTTGACATAAATTTCGTAGAATTTGAGCTACATTAAACTTCATTTTATGGAATCAGCTGATTTTGAGCAAATCATTCGATGCTAAAATCAACGTATCTTTTCATGAAATGTTATGAGCATCAAATTTGCAACAGAAATCAGTACATTTCTTTGTATTGGACTATTTTTACTCGAACGTATTCAATTGTAGGATATCAGGAATACATCCATTATACCTGAAAAAATATGAATGCTCTATGGTTTATTTTATCTTCTTTAAGATTGAGGAATTTACTTCGTAGTGAACAAATTGTAATTTTACCAATGATATTGATATTTAATTGAATTCGAGAAACAAGAAAAATTTCCTTCTTCTCTTATCTGGTCTATTGTTGATTTACAGTCTTTTCTGAATAATATTTTTGTTGTTGTTATTAAAATATATCGCATACTTTATAATGTTTATTTATTTGCGTTACGTATATACCATTAGAATGACGTGTTTCGAATTAGTTACAAGTATATTTGAATGAAAAATAACAAATAGCTGTAAAACTGTGTTAATATCTTTATTATACTTCAAAACTTTCCTAAATAAGGTTAAAGTTAATTAATTGCCGTATAATTTAGCGATTTATTTGTAGTTTATTAAGTCATATAAATGGTATCGATTCGATTTTCTATGTAAGAGGAAAGTCCAGTGATGATATTGGCAATCGCTTCTCTTCTACCATTCCAATCCAAGAACAAAATATGATTTATCTCTAATACGAAGAATTGGGTTATCAAAGAATACGAGTCCAAACGTACACTTTCTTTAGAAACTGTATATGAGTTTTCTTCACAAATCATTGATTTTCATCGTTTTTCATCATCATATATCATGTTCAATCGTTATTACGTTGCAGACTCTTCATTTCTGGCCATTGTTGCTTTGTTAATATCTATGCTAATAATTCCATCTTACATATAGGCACTCTACTGGTCTGTCTTTTGTACAATTGTGTTATTTTTTAGTCCATCTATGGCTGTTGGCCTAGCATACATCGTTCCATAGACCTCTGGGTATCTTGGTCTTTCTTTATGACCTCTAGTTTCAGTGGTTAGTTCCCACAGGCGTTCGTTATGACTAGTAATATCAGCTGGCTGCTTTAGGCAGAGTTGCATGCTAGACTAAAGAACGAAATACCTACACGTATCAGTATATTGCGCAAAATAATTTGGTTTTTAATTATAATAATTTATTCATAAAATTCAATCTATATGTCAAAATGTTATTGAAACATTTTTATTTTGTATGGTTGATATTTTTCAACTTTAGTGCTTTCCTTTTTCGTCGGCGTGCCACAATGTCAGTTGATGTAAATTTTTAATCTAATGACAAAAGAAAAATTTCCAAATTCATCCTAATACTATTTGTCCGATACAGAAATAAAAAAATGATGAGAATATATTTATTAACCACCCCATTTGGAATCAACATAGCATCTAAGTCTTCCAGGTTCAGGATTAAATTTTATTTTTATACAACAGAAAGTATCTGTATAATGACATTGAAAATACCTGAAACTTTAAACGAGGAATTATTAAATCTATTAGACTAATTTGAAAAGCATGTGAAACAAAAAATAACAACAGCTAACAGCTAACAGCAAAATAATAAGAAGATATGACTATTTTATGAAACTTCAATAATAATATTCCAGAAACTAAATTCTCAATTAAGTATCTATAAGTAGAAAACTTTCTATTGAATTCGCTATAAATCAAAACTAATAAACATATCATTCTCAACATTTTTGCATGGATAAAACACGCGGTGACGAAATCAGTCTTTTCCGAAACACCCTCCGTCGTAAAAATATTTATTAGCGGCAAGCGGCTGGTGGTTATGACTACGTTTGGGGTGCGTGTCATTGTTTTGGGAGTGCATTAAAATCTGTTTAGAGACAAAGCACATCGAGGGAGGCCTAGCCCGCTGCCGTCGCGTTCCCTGAGGATGGTCTAACAGGTGAATCGCATGTTTTTCCTCAACCACATGACCATCATTTACATTTGTCGAAGTAGAAATGTTTACTGATGACGAATTAATTAATGATATAGCTAATTGTTTTTTGGATATGAATATCCCTTAATTAGTTAGAAATGTTTGATAAATGTTCATTATATTGATTGAACTAACGCACTGCCTATGTTATTTGTGTAATTTATACTTAATTTTCCTCAGTTCCCAAGAGGAAATAATTAGCGTTGGAAAAAATCTTAATCAACACTTAATGAAAAAGTATATTTATTTTTTTTTCACATCAACCTGCAGGGTTATTAATTAGCCTCAAAATTTCACTTGCTATTTGCAGTATCAGATAGTTTATAAGTTTCTCTTGGTGTCCTTATAGTAGCTTCTCTAGTGAAAGTTGGGGTTGATTCTTCTTTCTTTCGTTCTTCTATTAGAAACATTCCATGGTGTACACTGCAGCTAAAACATCATTCCGAGCCGTCCAAATGACCTCCAAAAACTACCTTGCTTCTTAAACATTCATTAGGTAAAACTCTCTATGAACTTCCACCTCGTCGATCGTCGGTGTTGCAGGTTTTCTGCGATTTTCCGGCAACCTGGTGAACCGGTTACCCAGCCAAACGGCTGACGATAGGAAATAATACAGCCGCAACTGTACCCGCATTCTTGCTATCAGCATGAGAAAAATTATAAAAACATATTCATATAAATTCATGATATAAAATATCTTCGTAAAAAATATAATAAATAAAGATTTATATCTGTTTCTCTTACTTTTCCCAGACCTTTCAGTCCCACTTACATTTCTGAAAAAAAAACCTCAAAACAAAAACTCGTAACATTAGTTTCGATCAAAGTAATATTTCATAAAATTCCAGCAACATTGGAAAACGTAAAAGCAGGCCTCGCGCCTATGACGTGAAACACTATCGATTTTCCATGATTTTCCACAGCGTGGCGCTGAACGTGGAAGGTATTTTACCATTAAACTGTCGTAGTGACGGTGATGTCATGTCGTTTTCGAAACGGGGTTACGCGCTTCTTTTATGGGTCTAGCCTGGGAATGATGGGTTGTTGATCAGCTGATTGTTGTTTGAGGTTAGGAAATAAGATACAAATAGTCATCTAATACTTCAATTTTATAGATAAAACTCTAATTTCGACCCAAAGACATGGACGGATTAATTAGGAGCGATTAAAATGAAGTAATTCGAAATCATGTCGTAATTTAAAAATCCCATAAAATCGATTCCATCAACTTATAATAGTGAATTCAACGTTTCTGATAAAAATATTGATGTTTTATTTATTTTAATTTCGTCAAATTGTCAATTTATTATTTAAATATGAAGTACTCCAGGATTTTTCATGAACACATAGATTATGAATTTATTTTATTTGGCCTTCTCGCACTCCAACGAGCTGAAGATGAACATTATTATTTCGTTGAAAACTTTTACATGCAAATACTGAAAATAGTAAACAGTGAAAGCGTCGTACTTACTCTAGATTCTAACTGATACTATTTGCGTTCAATCTTATATATTAAAAAAATTGATGATTTCCATTCCGAGCCCGTTCAGGCGTTCTACCCAACCGATTTGCTTAATTTTTTTTTCAATTAAAGGTATTGATGCACAGATCAGCCATCAACCATCGGATTTCATCTAATTTTCACCATTCTCAAGTTATACTCAAATGCGATTTCCCCCTGTACATTACTTATGGGAGTTTTTCACATACACACGTTCTATCCTCAATATCTCAGGTTCTATTCAAGATTCGCTGAAACACCTTTTTTCTTTTGAGTTTTTGATCACTTAAATCGGTTGAGTTGGAGAGGAGCTAGATGCGGACATTCAATGTGGAGTTATGGATTTTTGTGGGTTTTTGGCAATATTTCTACATTCAAAGATCTATATCTCAGGTTTTAATATAGCTACAGAGTTCGTTCTTTTCTATTATAATGATTTCTGATACTTATTTAATGTATTCGATGTGAGCGAAGCATGGGAGTAAACGCAGTACTGCAAATCCAGCAGTTTTAGCCATTGCATCACAAATCTCTTTTTTAAATTCAGGATTATTCTAAATGATGGACCCATTTTTAAAAATGCGTATTTATTGTACAAATGCTACATGAATAATTTCCATACCAATGAAAAGAGGAAGTTTCAAAGTTTTTTTTGAATGTATTACATATGCTCAATGTGGCCTACAGCTACTGCACGGCAAATATCTAGGCGTCATCTGTTTGTGTGTCATTCTCCATTATTTCTAGCACATTCCCACATTAGGGTTGATAGCCTGCAGGGATTCTAAACGGTAGGGTTTGTACAGCAAACGCCGTCTCAGAATTTGCCATACAGTTGGTTGGGGTATTCCATGTTCTTCACTAGCTCTATTTGCGAACAAAACTGTTTTCTATCGGTCTGACATCATTTTCTGATACACGCACTTCCAGTCTTTTTAAATTGACTAAACTATCGAGTAATGGTTTTTCTAGATGGCGGTTTAATATCAAATTCAGCACGAAATGCCCGCTGCACTACAATTTGCAGAACACATTGTGCTCCACATCCGCCATCTCACTCACAACTGGCAGTGTGACAGAGAATGGCGGCCTAGTGCCGTGAGAACTGTGGCGGTCGCTTTTGGATCCATCATCGCCTGCCTACACTTGTAATACATTAAAAAAGAACTTTGAAACTTCCCATTTGTACTTTAATAAATACTAATTTTCAAAAATGGGTCCATCATTCGGAATAATCCTGTATTAACTTTGTTGCAGCTTTCGTCAGCTTAACAGATATTCTTCAATATCTTTTTTGGCACTATTAGGTAGCGATTTGACTCGGCTGTGATTTCACATAAAGATGACAATAACACTGTTTTCCTGTAGGTATATTTTGGAACAAATAATTTCCGAAATCAATCTTCAGTCGTGGTATCTTGATAGGATATTTCAACTTTAATTATGTCGATATTGTCAACGCTTGTCGACATCGATTTGCTTTCAATCAAGTAAATTATCATGATGCGTTGGCCTCTACATATGGTGCTTTTGTTCGAAATTATTTAAATCAATACTTTCAATATTTATTTCGAGAAACATGCATTTCACATATATATAAATAGATAAATGAATTCCACTTCTATACTTCTTATATCAAATAAATTATTAGGTGCTCACGGTATATGATGTCTCTTCCAAGTTAGATATTTTATTGTTTTTGGCATAACATTACTTGGACATCACTTTTTTTCGGTTACGAATGGTCTTCAATACATTTTGACATTTACTGGGTTCCTTCAATTATAGGAGTTGTTCCCCCAAATCAACGTTTTATAAAAATTCAAATATATTCAAATTTGTACCCTATTTATAACAAAATACTAAATTATCTAAGATCAAAATATCCTGTTAACGATTTATAAAAGAAAGATTTTAACAAGAAACATATTTAATAATAATCTGAATCATTTTTGGAATAATTAGTTTCATGATATAATTTGCAAAGCATCCCAAGTACCTACTCACCTTCACTAGTTGTTTGCGAGTACTATTTACCTACTCAAAATTTATTTTAGAAATCCGAATATCTGCATATCCCTACTATGTTCAAACATGAGTAAAAACGTCTAAAAGAGCAATTTTCGCTTCCCGAAACGAGGGCGCGGTCATTGAGATGTTCATCAAAATCGAGAGGAGGGCCATCTTCGTATCCGTTGTAATAGATTCGCCGCCGACGGCACAAAGAGTCGGCGCATCTGACGGCGACGTTCGGAGTCTCAACGTTGGCGTTTCGACGCGGAATCCGACTGAGAAATTCGCCATCTTGATCCTACTACTAGTGAATGTGATCAACACGTATACAACTTAAAAATAATAAACGTCTAATGTGTAATAGCTTATCGTTTATAAAAATATTTCTCAGATTCTAGATTAGGATATCCTAAAAAATTTCTATTCTAAAGTTTATGGTTGAGTTCTAATTCTCCTTTAGAAACATGAAGAAAAAAGTTACATATCGCTAGAGGCTAAATAAACTGTTGTTGATGTCGATGACATTAAAATAATTTTCCTATATTCTCATTATCGTAGGTCATTAACAATTTTTGCGGTTTCATTGTTGTAAAAAACCTTTTGATACAAATTGTACTGTTACTCAGATATTATGCCACACTTTATACTTAATATGTATTATTGGTTGTATACTCGTACAATTTATTAAAGGTATATTATTAACTTCAGTACCTCCTACTCTTTGTGTGACTCCTCCCAATCAATGTTTAATCTTTTTCCTTGACAAATTGAAGCTTATTTTTCTCTACAAATGTGCAGTGTCTTTCATAAATACACTGTGAAGTAGTTCCAGAAGAGATATAAAAGTAAAAAATTATTTTAGTTCTATGTTTGTAAAAAATTATATATAAAATTAATGTCGGAGCATTGTCAATATTATTAAGAGAAGTGAGATTAACAGTTGTCGTAATACTTCACGTCTTCATTTGTATAGATGAATTTGTGTACCCTAATTCCTTTTCAATGCCTATGCTACATTAGCAACAATTGTAGATCCATTTTTAGCTACATATTGTTATTGTACAAAGCTGGGTTTATGTTATAAGTTATAAATAATCAGAATTGGAATTATGGAAACAAATATAAATATAATGGCTCCGGTCAGAGGCTGTTAGCTCATAAGTAATCAATTTGAAATCATATATTTGTCAAAATAGAAAAACGTGTAGTAAAAAATCATTCAAATTGTCGACGTTTTTATGGCGTTCTTGTACTTTTAGTTGCAGCTACCGCAATATGGACTTTCTTCTCTGTCTAACTCTTCTTTTTCTTATTTTAAAGACTCAGCGTCTGCGTCATACTTCATCTTTTTCTTTTGGTTTTGTTTTTAGTGCAAATTCTATTAGTTTCGTTTCATTTCTTATTGTTTTCTAAGTTTGTTTCATACTTTCAGCTTTGTATTTTCTTTTACCTATCAAGTATTTGCCTCGGAGTTTAATACGACTGCTAAATGGCAAAAATTTTCTAATTTTGTAACAACTGTCACTAATGAAATTACATTTTCCCTGGAGTCCAGTCATTTGCAATTATAACGATATAAAACGCACAAATAGTGAAAATATTATTTAAATCTTGAGCAAACTTCTAAATCCATCAGTTTAAAATTCAACTTTATTTCTTTTGCTACTAATCACTGGTTCCTACGGTAGAGACGGTAAAATATTCGTTCATAGTGACAAAATAGAAGAGATAAATTTTGTAATGAAATATAGAAGCACTAAACCAAACGTAGAGGTTTGAATATTTTCATTAATTTCACAAATAAACTTAACTTGATCGCTATCTCTGTCTAAAATTAAACCAATTGACAACAATCACTGAAAATATTCATTGAAACATCAACAAATGTTCAGAAACGTAGAAAACCACTAGGAATAAGCGACGATGTAGAAATAAATATTTTGTAGTCTTTTGAAGACATCCGTCACCAAAGAACAACAGAAATTGCTAAAATGTTAGTCAATCGTTTGCAGTAAAATTCAACATTCAACGGAATTTTGTGAAAATCCAAAAATTACTGATAGTTTGGGTATTTTCAGATCATTTCGTTAAAGTTGTACAGTAAATTAACATAATTGTCGTTATTTGGCTCTGAAAAATCCCCACTGGATTCAGACAAAACACACCCAGCGCCCTCAAAAATGATTGTTCAAGAAAGAATCTTCAAGAGAAGATTTCTTCCTCTTTATTTCTGTCACGGAAATTTAACGGCTGAGCGATATTTGTATAGCTTCCGTAGGTACCTAATTTTGCATTTGCTAATACAAATAAAAAGACAAACTTGTACCCAAAAATTTAATTCCAAGTAAATTTTGCATCACTAAATTATGGTCTTAAGCCTGAAGGGTTCCGAAAGATCAATGTAGTGGCCACCTAGGTCACCTAATTTACCCTCCTTGATGTTTTACTGTGTGCACATCTGAATAGACCATTCTTGGAGATTTAATGAGACGAATTAGACACGAAACGAGACGTATAACTCCACGAATAAGAAATCAAGTCTACCATCGTTAGATTGTGAACGGAACACAGTTTGGAAAATTTCTGTGAGAAATAGTTTTGGTTTAATAGGCTGTTGAGTTAATTTAATAGTTATTACTCTAATGTTTATGTGGATTTTTATTAATTTTCTCTCATTATATAATTTTTCCTATTAACTACTCGAATAATTTTTGAAAATGCCCAATAACAAGCTTTATTAAGTAAAGTAAGAAAAAAAGCTTCCTATTGGAGAAAATACAGATGACGTCACAACAAATTTGACGTTTTATATTTTTGACTTATGTCAAAATAAGCTGTTTGACGTTTTTACTTCAACATTGTATTTATTATGAATTTTCTGCGTTACTTTATCCTAACCCTATATCTTTTATTACGTTGGGGGTATTAAGAAACTTGATTTACATTACAAAATATGTTGGAAAAAAGTAATAAATTGACCTGTTTTTTTTTATTAGATTTAAAACGTATCTATAAAAATATTAATTTATTTCCACGAGTGTTGCCAAACGTTTTGGTACATTTTATTTATAATCTCTCAGTATAAACAAAACCCAAATAGATACTGGCATCAATATTAGACTAAAGCAAATTATTCTGTTTTTTGTTTTACTGACAGTGTTGTCAACATTAAAACAAAGTTCCTCTCAAACATAGTGTATTTTGAAATCTCTAATGTAAACATACCATTTTATATATAATTCAAATTAAATTCCTGGTTATCTTACATCTAAACAATGTGTGAAAGAGGGATTATTAACGAATTGTTTCTAACGTAATAGCTAATAAGATAATAAATGTCTTCTTAGTCTATTTAAATGGTAAGAGAACTGTTATATTGACCTCTAAGAAGATATTATCATAATAAGAGTGCGATTGTTGAAGGATAGAAGGGAAATAACGCTGACAATATATCTCATGTTATTTATTCTAAGTGTTTTCACTTGTGTTTTATTCTTTGTTGAATGTCATGGTAATTAAAAATCGAAAGTCATTATTGGAAAAGTAAACGGACGTCGAGATTTATACGATCGTTATATATCGTTAATGTATAATAGAAAAATTACGGATGAAATATCCTATATTTTACACGTGTATATTTTCCTTGCTCAAACAGGAACTAACTTAGAAAATAAACAAAATCGTAAGTAATTACTCTATAATTCAATAAGAAACTTGTAAATAAAACTTATTAATATATTTACATTATAGTTTCGATTTATTTCGAAAACATTTGTATAAAAAATGCGGGAGTGAGTTGATGAAATAAATAATTCTACAATTCTATCTGAAGGCCAGAGGCGGCTCATGCCCAATGGTTAACAATCCGTAACTTTTAAAGGGACAACCTGTACTATCTAAAAATAACAAAAATGAATTATTCAATCGATTTTTCTACAAAAAGATACTCTTTGTTTAATTCCATCAAATTTATGGTGTAAGAGATATGTAGGTTTTTAGATTGTTGTACATCCCAAGGAAACCGTTCTTCATAAAGAGACATTCTGTAGAAAATTGTAGTTATTCATTGAAAATACTCACAGGATGTATTAAATATATATATATATATATATATACAATTAAACATTTCTTCAAGAATTAATGAATGAATACATAAACATTTCCATAGATCCATATTTTTTTGATAATAACCCGAATGGTCAGCGATACTTAATGTTGGAATGTATAATTCAGAAAATGTAATTAAATATAATTTCTGATTTCACAGCTTAAAAAGGCATATAACTCTAAAATTAGGGGTCGAATGAGAATTTTTTTAATACTGCTCACCCCCGAATGTTTTGCATCAAATCCCGCAACTTAACAATGGATGAGTTCCAATAATTTACAATGTGAGAAATACTTAATTGGGAGGATACACTTAAGAAAAAATGAAAAAATTGTGTGTGTCAGCTCCGACGCACGACTGGAGTTTACTTCTTAAGTTCGATAGTCTAACCAGAAGCAAAAAGAGTTTATTTAACTTAAAAAATATTGATACTGTATGAAAGGGTAATTTTGTTAATTAATGAAAATAATATACATACTTAAATATATATTTATTCATTTCATATACATTTATTATAACTAATCGACGAAATATTTTACATTAAAGTTTTTACAATAGGTTGATTATCTAATTTTATGTGTTGTTTTCAAATATATATTTATATGAACTACATCGATAATTATTAAAATATTTAATAAATACAAATTGCACATGCTCATACATATAATACATAAATTATAACGTACCTTGCAACCACGTGTTTGTTAGATGTTCCGGCAATATCATCTACACCTCTTTCTGCCATAGTTATTTGAAAATACTTTCAGTTCACTTTACCGGAACACAATGATAAAAATTAAAACTACACAATAACAATATTAATTATTGACATTTATAATAAAAACGGTAATGACACTGACAAATTAGAAAGTTGCGCATCATAGGGTGCGCACCAAAAACGTAACGAGGTCATTCATATGCAAATCGATTCTTAAGGAGTAAACTCCAAAAATATATGATGTGGCTCTATCTTACCTTTGACCCGTTACATATTGACCTTGAGATATGTTTGTTCACAATCAATGAGAATTTCTTTCATCAAAAATTATTTTCGTAGCGAAACTTACTAGAAAAACAATTTCAACAAATTCCTACAGTGATTTTGTTCGAGTTTAGCATGTATCTAAATGTCTTCTATAATATATAATGAAGTGTATTAATAAACTATTATATATCTAATAATTAATTAACCCCTTAAGAAATTTTGAGATACAATTTGCTTGGTTATTTTTAATTGTTCACCATTTCATAACGAGTGTTACACAAGAAGGAATTTAACAGTTAATAAAACAGCTTATCTCGAACAAATGTTAAAGATAAGATCTTCATCTATAGTCTAATTAGTTGTAACAAAATGGCAGACATAATGAGCGAAATTTTATTGCTTGGTCGTCATTGTTTCGGAGATTAGTATTTCTTTGTTTTGTACCGAAAAAGTAAATAGATATATTATTCTAACTACTTGTACATCATCACTTTAAAACCGAGGTTTTATTTATTTATATCAATTCAAAGACATATTTTTAAGTTCGCGAATGAAAAGTTGAAATATTTAAGAATTAATATGAACGAAATATCGAAGTCTTATACTAATTTTAAAATATTAATACATGTCTTTACCTACGACACTATTTGTTCAAGAACTTTTAATTCCAGAATAACCAGAAGTGAATATTAATTATGAATATGAAGTAGCTGCTTTATATCAAAAAATTGGATTAGTTATGGAAAATTATGTTTTAATATGGAAAGTATTAGAACGTGTGGTCAGTACTGCTGTACCTTGGAAGCTCAAATGACCAAAAAACTTGAGGCATTTGAGATGTGGCTCTCTAGACGCATCCTGAAGATACCCCGGACTGACAGAATCACCAACGACGAAATACTAAGACGTATTGGTCGCAAAAGAAAGCTGTTGACAATTATTAAGATAAGAAAAACATCTTACATAGGACACATCTTACGAAACGACAAATACCTACTGCTACAGAACATAATGCAGGGCAGAGTAGAGGGAAAGAAAGGCATCGGCAGCATGAAGAAATCCTTGCTCTGTAACATAAGAAAATCGACAAATCTCAGCGTCGGAGAATTGTTTCTGGTTGCGATGGACAGAGACGCATTTAAAAACGTGGTCGTCAACCTTCAATGAGAAGACGGCATGAGAAGAAAAAGAATCAGAACGATACGTTAAAGAATAATGCACGAGTGTTGAATTCAAAGAAGCAGGGATGTAAAACTGAAGCAGCTTCATTCTATTCTGAATAAGAGGAAAGTTACTACTGAAGGGAAAAATAAAAAAAGTGTGAAACAAAAATTGTCCAGAAGAACAAATAACGGCTACTTCAACCAGATTGGAGTAAGATGCAAAGTGTACTATTTCAAAAGAGCTAAGAAATCAAATTGTTACCAGGTTTAAAGAAATGAAACACTCAGGATATTCAGCAAAGAAGTCATTGGTTCAAAACAGTCAATCAGTCATTAGAGCTCTAAGCTTCGATATCACAATCTTGAATGAACTATCAGCCTAAATAAGAATAATCTACGAATATTAACATTAGTTTTATCGTATTGTCATCTAAATGGATATATGAAGCGCTAGGTTTAGCTTAGGTTGCAGATAGATACTCTTCGTGCAGAGAAAAACCTTTATCCACATTCTCTCGAAGTGTGACGAGAAACGACGGCGCTGCAGAGCACTAATGAGGTAGAAAATAAACTCTATAAACTATAGGTCCGTCACGGGGAACGGACGTTTTTTGAGTTGGTATCACTCATCTGACCTTGCAATTTATGCTTGTTTATTGTTCAGTTGCCATCATGCCTCTGTGGAGTGGCGAATCAGTTACGGAAGTTCAACGCCTCTTTCGTCGAAGGTTTAACGTTCCTGGGAATGGAGATATACCAAGCCGAAGCACCATTTTGCGATGGGTTAATGCCCTTCGTAGTGGAGGTAGGGTCTTCCACGGAAAACGGATGTTTTTCAAATGGACAACACTCCACCGCCTCTGCCGAGTAACGTTAAATCTTCGACAAAAGAGGCGTTGAACTTCCGTAACTGATTCGCCACTCCGCACTCATACACGAAAACGTTCCACAGAGGCATGATGGCAACTGAACAATAAACAAGCATAAATTGCAAGGTCAGATGAGTGATGTGCTGGCCTCGACTCCCCTCTCCAACTCCTACCGGATGCGTAACACCAACGTCCGTTTCCCGTGACGGACCTTAATAAACTATAAAAGAAATTGTAGTGGCTCCATCTATTGGGCATCCATTGCACTATATTCTAGACGTTTCTGTGAGAAATTGAGTATAACTAGACACTGAAAGGTTATTCTAGCATGTTCTAGAAGATCGCGGAAGTAAATAATACTAAAGACAGAAGTTCAAAGTATTGCAGTTAGTGATTGAATATTGGAGATACGCGGCGAGGTATGGAGTGATATATTTTGCAAAATGATAGTTTTGGAAATTGTGAATAGTTTTGTAATAATTTTATTTTAATAAAGTTTCAAGTGTTAACTAATTAACTTTTAGAATTTTATCAATAAAACTCGAGGAATGTTACATAAAAGTGATTGATACAATCAATGTTTTCCAAAACATGCTAGACTAAGTATGTACAATTATAAAGAGATTTTGTTGAAAATAATTTTTTGTAATAAAGTAAATTTTTCAATAAAATATAAAAGAATAGTTACATAATATTTATAATATAATATCGTTACCGACTAATTCGTATCATTTTTATTATAAAGTACTCTGTAAAATCTCGTCTCGACATCTAAATAGGCCAAAAACCTTTGGAAAAATGTGGTTTCGTGTAAAATTTCGCTTTCGTGGGTAACTGTGTCATCAACAACGGTATATATTCGTATGTAAAATTTGAAATATGAGCCGACGTCAAGGAAATATATGTCTCTGTGTGTGTGTATGTATGTGTACATCGGGCCGACCTTCCTTTTGATTTACGGATCTCGTTCTGACCAAGTTGTCCTAGGTCGTTACTTGAACACAGAGACTCGACATTTACTGAAATAATAACCAAGCTTTTGACAATGCCCTTTTATAACTTTCTGTCGTATTTCATTATGTTAATTGTTGTTCCGCTTTGGTGCATCTCGAGCACTTATTTTATACATCAAATAATTGTACATTTGTGATTTGTAAAAATTGAAAAAAAAATATAATTTTACCAAAATATAGGATAATAAATGACATTATTTAAATGTCTAATTCTTTTCCTTTTAAACTGAAAACAAATCAGAATATTTCAATGAGTATTACTACTCGTTTTTAGTAAAATAGTGATATATAGAAATTATTGATTATAATGATTGTTTCATGTTGAAAGAATATATTCCTTTGATCTATTTCAAGGTGTATATCGAATTTCAAACGACTGATGCCAAACCAGGAAAGTAACTACGATAAAATTTGCTCAAATTTTAGATCAGAAAGAGTGAAGTAAATTGTATATGAGTGCAGGCAACGTGGTTTGCGGTTTCGTTCTCTTCCATGCTCCAACGGCACTTCCGATGTTACGTGATGCCCATGGTGTGGAGATGGCGTCTTAAAAGGCATTGTCCGCTTAGAGATCCGGTCACTAGTCGGATTTCGCACCTGTTTAGATGAAGTTGTATGTACGATGCCCATGTATAAGGGCCTTCGCTTGTCTCATACCAGGTATCTCTAACCATCTCTGCGAACCCGCCTTGCGATTAGACCGACAAAGATGGCAACTCTTTCTGGGCCCTTCGGTGGGTTCCCCGATCCCAGTCAAAACACTTTCACTTTCAAATAAATAGGAAAATTATCAGCAATGACATTTGACAGCAGTAATGTCATCAACTGGATGGAAACCAATGAGAGAGAACGTTCGTTAAATCCGAACGCTTCTATTATAAACACTGATGTAATAATTGATGCGATATATTATATATTACTTATATTCTGAAATTTCTATTCGCAAAGATATAGATTGATATAAACTTCTCTGTATATTATTGACGACCTACTTTTTTTTGTTTTAAATAGGGTTATCCTGATGTGCTCGTAGAGTGGACTTCGTCAGGTTTGCCAACATAAGGTTAACCTAGTTTAAACTTGATAAGGTCATTATGACGTTTCCAGAAAATGTGGAAATATTCTAGTCGAGTAATTCGCGAAAAATTTTATACCATAAGCAGATTTGGTGAACTACTTTGGCGCATTCATGGGATCATTGATTGTCTGAGAACACGAAGGAATGAAATATACTAAATTAAATATTTGTCTCTTATTTTTTCATCACATCTCGTATGTTGAATTTATTATTTTTCTTTTATTCGATTTATGAATACGTAATGTTGAGCATTAGCAGGCTTGGAAATCATTTAAAACGACCATAATAAATGAATTCCTCTTTTATGCGCGCTGATTAAACAGACAAAAATACGTTAAAAAATAAAGACCGAGAGGCACGTGGACCTTGTCAGCAGAGAGGACGAATAACAGTCACTAAATAGAAATAGATGGTCGAGGTGACAGATTAAATTTATGAAGTAATGTTTAGTTGAGCGTGGTAATATTCTTTGATTTAGCAGTAATGATTCATCACAATTTGCCCGAGTGACAGTATACTCGCGGTGTCCGTATCACTAATTGGAAACGAAACAGGATTCGCTTTAAATTAATTACTGGACACGTTTTTGAACGTCGCAAGCAACTTATACTCGTTCTAAAACAAAGTAACGACAATATTTAATTGTTTCAGAGGCTCAAATTACGGGGTTTGACGATAAACTCGCTCATAAAATCTATTCCACCACCATATTTCAATAAATATTATATGTATCGAAATAGGGTAGGGGTAGGGCTTGGCTTACGAAAAAAAAATAATTTTGATCAATATTTATAGAGAAAAAAATTATTGAAAATTCAAAAATTTTGTAGGTAGTTTAAACATTTCAATAAGGCCGCCATATTGTGTGACGTCGTAGGTATAAAATAAACACTGAACATATAATATAAATTAAATACGACGGTTAATCTCTCGATTATTCTCAAAATTAATCTCAAAAATAGTATATAAATCGTGTTTTGTGCCAGGATGTAAAAATACCATGGCTAAAACACCTGATAAAGTTTTTTTATGATGCTAAGAAATTTGAATATATAACAAACATGGTTTGAAAGTGTTCGTGATCCTGCGACATGTAATTATTTCTGATAGTAATTGTTTATCATGCTTTTAATTTATAACGTGATTTTTTCAACCATTTGAGTATAAATTATTTTTTTTCCTCTTTCTAATTTCTTGGGTCCGTAGGTTGTTTGAATTATCCTAAAAATTATATAGGTATGACTACGCAATATGTAGAAAAAAGAATAAATGGTTATAAATACACCAAAAATGCATCGACTGTTCTACATAAACACGAAAAAAAATGAACATCATGAATTTTATTTTAAAAAAGCAAAAATCTTAGCTCATGACACTAACTAATAATTAATCACAGAAATGATACACATAAAACAAGATAAATGTTCTAGATATAAAAAATCTCAGCCAAATTTACCATAATTTGATCAATTTACCTAGTTTTATTGAAATTTCGAGGTAAATACACTAATTATATTACAACGTTTTTAATAATGTTTTTAACATATCTACTAATACGTTTTATCTATTCTAGAAATATTTTAATCGTCAAATATTAATTATTCTTTTGAAAATGCTTCCAATAAAGGGGCGAAACGTTAAGTTATACATAAAAATGTGATATTTTATCGAAGTTTCATTATTGTATCCAAACAACCTACGAACCCAAGAAATCAGAAAGAAATATCGTCCTAATAAATACCTAATAAATAAAAACTGTATTATAACAGCGCACGCTACATTGCAGGTAACGATAACCTCGTGATCATCAAGCAGACAACAATTAAATATTTTTTTAAACCTGTTACGCCACAACTGAAAACCAATGAGAATAGTTTTTGCGATTTTTAATTAAATATTTAGATATTTCTTCATTTTTGATCAAATATTTTACTTTCTGACATTATTTTATACCAAGAACTTATGAAATAAACCAAAAAATAAATTTTTTTCGAAAAAAATGCAATTACCCTATTATATATTATCGAGAAACTGAATGATACAGCTACAATTAGCATACATTTGTTTTGTATTTCAATGAAAAATCGAACTTGAAACAAACAATTATAATCCGAAACAATGGATACCTGTCTTATAGCGTTTGCCATAGATGGAGTGAAACCATATGCATCGCATTAAAAACTTTTATAAATAGATATTATTGAAGTACTGGTTGCTATTAAAGGTACCTTAAAGCGGCAATTCTTTAAACTCATCATCATCAAAAAGAAAAAAACGAACTGACAACTCAACAAAACCTCTTTCCTTAACCCCGCCTCCAAGTTTAATTGTACTACTATTGTATACGGTCGGTATAATTGTCGCTCGATTTTTTCCCGGCAAAATATATGACTAAAAATGATAATTAAGTAATTTCAGACCGGCTGACAGTCCGAGAGATTTAATAGTTCTACCTCTTTCAGTAAAAATATCAAAATGATGTTCTCGGCGATGCTCAGTTGTTAGTGAAGAGAGAGCACAAAAAGTCAAAGCAAGCGACGTCTCTATACGCAAGTCATATTTACGACTGTGATTCCATCCCAGTTGATACCGTCTACAAATTTAGAGCGCTGCATTCGTTTTTTCCTTTTCGATAAATTGCTCTATTTGTATGGATTGAAGACGGGGTTGCGCTTATGTATTCCGGACGGATCGGGTGAATTAAAAAAGTTGAACGGCGGTGAAGGTGGTCTACTTACATCATTAACTCAATTGAAACAACCGACGATCTGGTTTTGTTTCAGGAATTTGGAAAAGTTATCGTACTTTTAGACTTTTTTTAATTAATTCAACTCGAATTCTATTAAAGAATATATTTAAAATTCATCGAATTCTTGTAAGTTAACGCATAATCTTATCAGTAGTTGATATAAGTATAATATCACTCAATAAGTTGTGTGACTGACACTCAGATGGCGCTGCCATTATCTAATCCATATGACTCAACTTTCAAAAGACTATGTATAAAATTTCGAGACATTTCGATTAGTCAGAAAAAAGTGACGCTACTTTTGTTATTTTAAAAAAAATGGATTCAAAACAATTCGTGTATTAATTTATCATTACTTCTTGATGAAAAAAATACTTTACAAGCTCAGAAATGGCTTCAAAAGTGTTATCTGGACTCTGCTGCATCGAAAAAAAAAACCATTTGTTATTGGTTTGCTGATTTTAAGCGTGGACGTACAGACACCGATGATGTTGAACGTTTTGGTCATCCAATTGAGGTGGTTACTTCAGAAAACGTCAAAATTGTTTTACAATCATGCAAGTACATTTGATCAGAATCAACAACGTGTTGTTATTAATTCACAGCAGTGTTTGGCCATGTTTACACGTAATAAATCATATTTTGCGTCGATATGTGACAATGGATGAAATATGGTTCCATCACTTCATTCCGGAATCAATACGATCATCATCTTAGTGGATTGCAGCCAGGGAACCATGTCCGAAACGTCCAAAGGTACAACAGTCAGCTGGCTTCAGTATTTTGTGATGAGCATGGAATATTGTTCATTGACTATCTCCAAAAAGGAGAGACAATCAAAAGAAAAAACCACCGATTCCCAAGTCGTTCGCAATTGGAAAAATTACCCTGCTAGCTGCTACCCATTCACCTTATAGTTCAGATCTGGCTCCCAATGACTAATGGATATTCGTTGCTATCAAATAAATGTTCAACAGTAAGAAATTCAGCTCAAATGAAGAAGCTATTGCTGAAACAGAAGCTTATTTTGATACAAGATACAATACAGGTTCCATGGTGGAATTTATACAAAATGCAAGTGAACATTAGTAGTACTGACGTTTTTCAAATTGTGACGTGACAACAATGAATAAATCCCTCTTCATCCATTTTTGCTTCAAACATTAATCTTTAGATGAAGGCTTCCTCGTTAGTTGAATATCTATCGATATCAACAACAATTTTGGACCTGATATGTTGCCGTTGAATCTTTTGTTCTTTAACTAGTTGCGTATCAGCTTCGTTAGGGTTCTGGAATATCCGGTTACTTTCAACTTATATATAAGAACGTTGTACCATATACAGTGGAAGGTTTTGTTGATATTCAATGCGAATTTTTCTTCTATCATGATTGTGATGACTACAATTTCTTTAAAATGCCTCTCTCCAATATCTTGTTTATTGTGGGGAGGAGAAGTATGGGCATGTAGATTTCCGCTCTTCCACTTCTTTCCATTGGTCTTGAAAATGCTCGATCTTAAGTATTCCATTCCTGATGGATGTTAGGACTTCAAAGTGTGTTTGTATCTGTTTCTGAAAGCGATAACTTGGTTATAAAAACGCTTGTCAGACAGGGTTTTACACTAAATAATACCATCAGAAGGTGATTTAGATTTATTATGAAAAATATAACGTTCAAATTTGGTTATTTCTTCCATATTTTGAACCCAAAATTGGACCAAAATACTTGAAGAAGTAACTTTTAATGCTGTATTACAACTTGTTTTAAAAAAAGCAATTCCTGACGACATTCTAAACCTCTTGATCTGAAATGCTTTCCCAAGACTTGTTTATACTTAAGGACTGAATTAATATTCATGTAAATACGTATTTAAGTTGATGAATGGAACAATTGAATAAAAATTATAATTTTAATAAAAATGTCCTTCAGGAAATTACTAAAATTCAATTCGGATGTGAACGAAGCTGTGAAAGGGCCAACGATAAATCCTTAAGAACTTCAGCCATACGGTCCAACCTTCTGGCACTTGCGTCGTTCTGTCAGTTTTCAGACAGGTTGGACGACGTTAAAGGGTACAACGCGTCGATTTAGCGTCGCAATTTTGATTTACGAATAGAATCGACAGCAGATGCAAGTCTAAAGGGAGGAACAGAGCCAATGGCAAACGCGAATGATGTTTCCCTGGGATGAAAGACTGCCCCGGCAATCCCCGCTAACCCGCTTTTCCAACGCTTTTCCAATGCTTTTCCGAGGCTGCCTCTCGAATGCGGTCGAAACAACGTTATGTGATATTGCCAATAAAAGTGTTCGAAAGCGCCAATTATTTGAAATTCTCTGAGTTATTGGATCATCGGTAAAGAAGGACGCGTTATTTGATTTAATATTTTTAATATTATACATAGAAGTTTTATTCACTTTACGAATATACACTACCATTCAAATTTAGGCTTTACAAGCGAATAATACTAATAAAATAGAATTTTATAGTATTTTATCAAGAAATATGAAGTTGTGTGAGTTTCATTAAATGTACAGGACATTTCTGCGAGAAACTCGCAATGAAACCTCAACTAGGAGACTAATAGGAAAGTATTTTTTAGTACGGGGTGTTAATTGATATCGTCTAAATGTAAATTTTCCACGTCGCAGTCTTCAATTAACCAGGAAGTCGTATTCGGCTTCAGTTACAGTATACATTGTTATTTAGAGGGGGTACACAATTGGAATTAAATTGAATACAACAAAAAAAGAAAAAGACATGTTGAAAACACCTTCTAAACAATGAACGTTCCTTTTGAAAAGTCTGAGCGCAATATGTTTAGTATATCAGAATAAAGAAAGAAAACTTGTCTGAAGAATGCTGAGTTGGTTTGCATCTCTCATTTTTAGGTTTAGGTGTTTCGTGATTTAGCCGTTGGCCCAGCAGATATTTTTTTATTACTTTTCAACTGGCAGTGTTGTTTTTTCTACTGCTTTAACCTACTAGCAACCTACAAGTTTATTCAAAATTACTTTGGTTTGGTTGCTTCTCAAGGAATAGAACCTTCTAGAATTCGATACTTTTGTTACGGAAAGTTGAATGAAGACTGCTTACGAACTAGATTGGAGTCTACAAAAAAGCTACTCATCAGCTTCGACAATAACTAGGTAACATGAAAAATAGGTGAGCGTGGATTTGCAATCCGCTACCAATCAACCAAGAGTCCAATAAACTTGCATCAAAAAGAATGATATCTACCATGGACTATTTAGAATCAAGTAGGTACTGGGCGTAAACAGCTTGACAATATCGGTAGATCAGTACTAACTGTGCAATTAGGAAATGATTATCGTTGACGATGAAAATAATTAGATATGCTTCCGAAAGTATTAAAATTTTATGAATAGGAAATAGAAAGTGTACGAGGTCAACGTGATTCCAGTAGCGAAATATTTCGTGAAAACGATTACTCTGATCAAGAAAATGCGATGGATTCATAATAGTTTACAAAACTATACCAGAAAGAGAAATATCCTGAAGAAAACCGACAGAAATAATAGAAAAGGGACGGAAATTTGGCGATAAGTGGCACCATCATATGGACCACGAGGAATGTTGCGACTACATCAAATATAGCAGAACGATTCACACAAAACTGGCAAATTTCTTGACCAAAAGTGGACAGCAAGTGACTAAGAAGAAAAAATAAATTAACATCATTGGGAATATTTGAGGTAAAGATATTTGGTATAAGTACTGCCTCCCTTGATGTTTTGAGAAACACATTCCAATCTTATCAATTGAAATTACAGTGGGAATATTTTGGGATTACTATAGACCGTTTGGATGAACGAAAATATCAGGGAATTTTACATTTGTAAAGAAATAAGTAATCTTTAAAATATAAGTCATAACATTGTGAAAAAAATGATCTGAGTAGGTAAATGCTTCTAACTGTCCTCAAATTTAGAAACAAAACAGTCAAAAATAGATACAACCATAGAAATAAAGACAAATTGAGATGTTTAATCATGCACGTAAATCGCATATCTACATTACCAATTTTATTCTTCATTTATAAAGATTTTGCTACCTTTTATTTAAGATATTAACTTGTAAGTTATTCAGAACAAGTTCGCAAACAAGACTTTGGTAAATAGGTGAACATTTTAAAGGCATAATTATATATTATAGAGCTTTGTAACGAGAGCTGTCTGTGACCGTATAGAATAATGACAACTACTCAACTGTGTTTAACATTCAATAATGAAAGGTGATGATGTCCTCTAATACGCAGGATATAACTAATTAGAATTAATTAAAACAAACTAGAGACTTCATAAAACTATTAAATGCTTTTAATAGTAATGATACTTTCACGTAACCGCTTATTACCCTGTTCTATATCAAATGATACTCTCTGCTTTCATTACCTACGTATTTAGGATTAGCCCTTCGCCCCTTAAGGAAATCTCTGAACACAGTTATTACGAAGGGCTTTGTATCAAACCAATTCACCTCACCACCGTGATTCGAAATACCCACAAAATCCAAATTTAAGATAATAGGGGTTTTCCCTTTTTGTAACCATAAATGAAATAGTTAAAATATTGAAACGATGAAACACGTTAAGCTCAATTCGATTGTTTATATCTTATACAGAAATTATTTGGATATAATCACAAATGTGTATACGTGATAAAACATTTCTGCGGCTTTTCAGTTTCCGTAACCGCTTGAATTGAGTCTGTGAGACTTTTCCTCTGGACGAAATTGAGAAATCGTCTCAAAAAAACAAAAATCAAATCAATCGACCTGCTAAATGTATCCGCACCTTCAGAACTGCTATGAACTTCGAAAGAATCGTCTACATTGTTGTGTGGTTTCTATTGGGGGCTAAAACTGAAAAATACCGACCCCACTAGTTTTTGTTCTCACCTTAACCATCATCATTTCAGCTTGCATGTAGATGTGAGACTTTTAGAAATAACATAAGTCTAAAGCTCCTGATTTCATGTACATTTTTTACAAATATAGAATCGCGAAGATGGAGGGGTGACAGTTTAATTAAAATTTACTGGTAGCTTCCTTCTACCTTTTAGGAAACCAAAGAATTCAAACAAGCTATTGTATGAGGCATATTTTTTAAGTAAGTACCGTTTTGCGATTCCGCCGCCGCAACCCCAAGGTCGGCGTTCCGCACATGCGCGCTGGTTACTTACATCTCTTGTCTACGCACTGACGCCATTACAGTCTGAACATTTTGTACGTTGTTTACTGAGTGTTTAAGATGCCTCAGACAATCGTGAGTCTCGCCGATTGTTGCTGTTATACGATTCCTTAGTGCTAAAGACGTAAAATCGATCGATATTCATCGTGAAGTTTACAGACAAAACATTATAAGCGATGGAATGGTAAGGAAATGGGTGAGTGCAGGGTATCGTTATGTTGCATGATAATGCCCGTCCACATGTAGCTAATCGGACCAAAGATCTCATCAAATCTTTTCAATGGGAAACTCTAGATCATCCTCCCTACAGCCCTGATCTGGCGTCCAGCGATTACCATTTGTTCCTGCACTTGAAGAAACACCTGGGCGGTCAGCGTCTTCAAGACGATAACGACGAAGTCAAAACAGTTGTGATAAAGTGGTTAACAAGTCAGGCGGCAGAATTTTATGAGGAGGGTATTCAAAAACTGTTGCCACTTTATGACAAGTGCCTCAATATTCACGGAAATTATGTAAAAATAAAATTATTGCGATATCTTTGCACTTCTTTTTTTTTAATTCCAAAACGGTACTTACTTAAAAAATATGCCTCGTATGAGACGTTCATAATTTTTAACCGTGTGTTTTGATGAGAATGAAGACTCCCTTACAGAATTTACAGTCGGCCGTGAGCCGTTCTATTGAGCCGTCATCTGTTTTCCATCGATTTGTATTCGCCTGCAAAGCAGAGAAACGCTATATCACTGTCGATGTCGTTCATTTCCGGATCCGTTACTGCTGCTTCTGTCGTGTTTTGTACAAAATTTACACATTGCCTTCGTATGCAACTCAATAACAAATCAATTCTAGTTTTTTTTTTATTTCACCTTGAAACAAACGTATCAATGGATACTATAAAATATAAAAAAGATTGCTTTCTAGGCGATTTTTTTATTTATAGTTGATAAATAGCATTATTTCATCCTTTATTGCAGTTACAACTTCACTACGATATAGTTGCGACGTTTTTTTCAAAATGTAGATTCAGATCGTGCTCTGCATTAACGAATAGTGAAAAGAAAATAATAAAATTTCATCGTTTCTGGTGGATAAACACGTATAAAAAGTCAGTTGTTAAATGGAACTTTTAGAATACTGAAACTACTCAACAATTATTATTCACTCTGCGTGTTCTAAACCTGTAGACTGGACTTAGTTATAAACTATTTTTGTACTGAAATTCAAACCTTAAAACATATTGAATAACTTAATTTCAGATAAAAACCATTGATAGAAAGTTAACCGTTCTTGTGACACACACACTCACCAAACCCATGACAATTTCCATGGTATAAATAGATTCCTGCGGCTATTTTTTTCTATTCTTCGGGGAAGTGTCATGCATTTCACTTTTTTTTAATTTCTTTTCGTTGTTATAGTTAATAATTTTACCCTACTCAATATCCTACCTTTTTTTGTCATGTTTTTGTTTTTTGGTCGTAATTCAACTATTTTTCGACCTTAGATACTTGTATTTATCCATTAGCTACCTTGCCCGATTGTTGTAATGAGTCCTCAGCTTTTCTAACTTTCATCTGGAGATCATTTTTTGAATGTTCTTCCTGTGCAACCGTCGTTCTGTTGCATTCTAATGTACTAAATGATGTTTACTACTTACCCCAGTATATCCTCATGCTGTATATCAGTATAACATGTTTCTGCGGTTTCCCTGCAACCTGGTGAACCGGTTCTCCAGCCAAATGGCCGACGATAGGGAATAACGCAGCTCCAAATTAGATTAGGAAAAAAACACAAAAAAAACCAAAGAACTCAAAAAAATATAAAGAAACCAAAAAACAGTCGTTTTCTCGGTCAAAAAATAACCCCGCTAGAAGCGGCAGGACAAACACATCCCGACAAAAGCACAACAACTGAGCTCTGCAGAGGAAAAAATCAGGACCGAATCAAACATACCTAAATTCCCCAAAAAAAATCCTCCTTATCTTTCCAAACTTTACCCAACGAATCTCTCTCTCTCTCTCAAAATAACATGATGAAGATATTGATGATAAAAGGTTGCATTTATAACTAAGTAGGTTCGTTTTCCCAGATGTCCTCTTGCCTTTCTCGTATCGTTCACTAGGTAGTTCTCCAGGATTGTAAATATCAGCCCCAGGTTTCAATTTAACGTTCCAAGGATTTTTTTGTACCCGATGTCCACGTTAGGTATCTTTTCCTTGTGTCTTTTTTACCTACGTAGATGCTGCTCTTTGACTATCTTTTGGCTGGAATCTTCACGATAAAAAGAATTTGGAAGGAACACATTGAGAAAATTTCAAAAAATCGTAGATATGGTAAGGAAAAGACGTCGTCAATTGATGTGTACCTACACTAGATGTGGACTTTCAAAATTTCAAAGAACCTCGTCTTTTTACGAGATATTAACACTCAAATTACCAATCGATAAACGAAAAAGAATGAAACTAATCACTCATCAAGATTCTTCCAGATATTCTGACAATTTTCCGTATAAATTAGTATCTTTAGAATATGAATTATTCAACGACGGGTTATATGCGGACAATTTATTTATTACTTGCTATTATTTTTACTGTATAATAGTCCATGAAGGGAAATCGAAAAATTACGAATCTTATTCTCTAATAGCCACGTTCACGTAGACTTTAACGTGTATTGACATGGTACCTACAGTACTTATATATTGTTTTTCCGTTACAGGTAAATGGTGTCCGCGACGAGAATGGTCCTCACCTACGGACGCCAGGGCGGCCAGTGACGCAGCGCGTAGAGGTGTCCTTTATTCTTCCGTCTTCCTCGGTAGTCCCGGTGAGTAGCGACTCATTTTTCAAGTTTTTATTAGCAAATTCCCAAGAAATAACATCAAGTTACTTTTAGACCAAAATAGTTTCGAGAAATACAATGTGTCTAATTTTTAAGTGATTCGCCTAAAATTAATGAGGAAAAAATGAACTGCAACGTATTAGACGCTATTAAACATTGATAAAATAGAAATGATTTCGTGCATATATAATTTCATTTAGGTACTACGTCTCCTTCAACCTAAAGATGATTTACAAAGAGAATTCCCTTTACTTTGGCTTTATTAATAATAATTATCATACACCTATTGATTGCTTTTAGAAGCATTGTGTACCACTGTACGCGTATTTAAGTCTTATCATAAACCGTATGTGTAAGATTTTTAATACCTACATCTACATTACACTCCAAAAAATAACACTGTATAATATAAATAAAAAACGAGTTTTTTCGATAACCGAAACTCAAAATTTTTCGTAATTTTATTAATGGAAATTTCAATATCTTAATTATGTTTAATTCCTGAAACGTCGTGACTCTCTACTATCTGACAACTATGTATATAACCGGGTCTATAGCTGTCGGTAATTTCCTTGAGCGCAAGCTCTGGTTGCCCCTCTACTGAATCGCGTCGCTCGACGCAAAGAAGGTGGACCCCGTTACTATAGCAACGGCCGCATAACCGCCCCGCGGCCATGCTAGCAGATGCGCATGCCCGGCTGGGAGGTGCGCGAGACGGCGGGCCCACTTTTGTGCTTTTTTTGCGCTTTGGGTTTCTCTTTATTTTTTAGGTTACAATGGTACAGTCATAGTATGGACATGGTTGTTTTCGTAATTTGCGGGAAACAACGCTCGATGCGTATTTCATGATGTTTGGGAGAACGAAATTGGTTGTATTAACAACGTTCGTGATTAATTTTCGTATTTCCAATTGCGTTGAAATTATATTTCCGGCTTTTGTAATTTTGAAATTTATAACTAAGTATTATATACAAAAATACGTAATGAGACATTGAGATGAGTTTTGGCATAAAATCCGTTATATGTCCGCAACTATTAAATTTGTTCCTGTGCCAAAATTTTCTCAACTAAATACAAGTACGTGCAGAAAAGTTATTGCAATTGATCAATAAAATGATGTGTCTTTAATCAAGCAAGGAATTCCTCCATCATTTTTTAACGGGCTTTTTGCTTAAATTGGATTAAATTAAATGAGGTTGGGTTGGGTTAAAGTATAATTACTCATAATGCCAACATTGATGTTAATATTGACAAACAATATAGTTCTGTGGTCAAACCTGAAAAATGTGTTTCATATACAAAAAAGAAGAAGAGAGTGGGAAGCTGAGTAGATAGACTGAAGGTGGTGTCGAAAGCATGGTCGACAGAGTGAATTAAGTTTTTAGTTATTATTATAAAGAATTATTGTAGTCATTTTGTTCCAATAAATAATTCTATTTAACACACTCTATACAACGCACATTTAAACCTAACAATTGATAACCTAACTTAACCTCACTAACCTTACACAAGTGTTATGATATGAAAGCTTGTCGCGAGATTTAAATATGGACCTAGTCATTTTAATTTACGTGTTTGTTGAGAGATAGAAATAAGAAAAAAATCTTTAAATATTGTCTTGTTAATTATTTAGTACCTACCTACCGTTTCTACTAAAAATAAAGTTGTGTGCACATGATTGTTTTTGATCAAAATTTCTAGACTTCTCTATAGGAATTTTCTTGTGGAGATATTGTGATAAAGTGAATTTTTACTTAATTATCTACTTTTTTCATCAATTCACTTTTAATTTTGTAATTTGTTTATCGATCCGTGCTCCTTTCCTTGCCTTCCACCGTTACTAGTTACAAAATCTGTAGTAAATTGTATATAAACAATTAACTTAACAGTTTTTTTAATGACATGGTTAAAAATTTCATAAAAACTTTTGTTGAAAGTTGATACAGCAGCAATACATTCTTAACGTCTATTACAGCCCTCAAACAAGATCTTTGATAATAAATTTTGATTTCTAAAGCTTTCAATATGAAAAGAGCTAATGGAGATCGTCCATAGATGCCTTATTCGTGTATACTGTAGCCATATATTCCTATCGTGTCTGATCAACAAAGTTATGCAGAAATATGCGTAGTATTTCCACGTTTACTCGCACCAATTTCTTCAGCATATAAAGCTCAATCATACCAATTTCTGATGCCTCCAATTACATCGTTTTTTTGGGAATGTGCATCGATTTTCGATGAAACTTTTTTGATGGCGAAGCCCCTATATAGTCTGATCAAATATGACGGAGTCCCGTATGGTATTTAGTTGACGAAATGTAAAAATAAGTAGGAGTAAAATTAAAATAATAAAACCAAATAAAAAATGCATATTTTTATTTTTAGTGTGTATGTAACAAGACTAATGTGATGAATGATATCGCGTATTTTATGTTCACAAATTTCTTTAATAAGTATTTGGCTTTATTGAAGATAGCTGTAGGTAACTTAATATCATTTGTATGTATTATTGTATCATTTGAAAGTGGAATCTTTGACACCTCTTTTGCAGCTTTTTCATCATGCATACATTTCACCACGGCTTTATGAGCTTCTCTGCTATGGTATGGGCTTCACCAGCCATTGCAATTTTGTATAAAACAATATAAGATGCCTCAGTTGCATTTTCATCAACAGTCTGCGATACGCGGCGCAAGAATATTTTCGACTTTAACAATTGTTATTGCTTTTTTTCAAAAAAGCCTTGTATTCTGGATGCATATAGTTTGGAAATGGCGAAGCAGTTTGACAGGGCGATTGTGCTCTTTGATATATTTACTTTTATGTCTACCTAGCTTATCGACTTCAAATGACTCTGGAGAGACAGAGAAGAAACGGGAACTCAAATTACTTTACAAAATTTGATTATAAAACAATACCTGCATTGGAGGGTCCAGGCGTTGGTTCTATTGGTGCCTCCAAAGTCGTTGTACGCTGTTTTTTGCATGTTCCTCTTTGTAACCAATGGTCCTTTGCAGATAATTAAACTTTTACGAATAAGTGAGTAATTGTGAATACGATTTATGAAGCACAACTTATTAGCCTGCTCAATCCGCAGCAACCTGAGTTTTGGCGACGCGTATCAAATAACTTTAAACTACGGATGTAATGATAAAGAATTATATGCAAACCAGCGATTGACCCCTGTGATCGGCAATTCTCGCAACCGCAACGCTATCAGGCGAACTGTTGTGTGAGGCGGCGACAGTTGGCATAACCACTGTTGTCACGTTAAATAAAATTTCCCCCCTTTTTAAGGAATTTTTGATGGCAACGAGGAACAGGGATTTTTTACACTTCATTTGTAGGAGCCACTCGCGTAACCCTTCCGCATCATTCGGCTCCGCAGATCACACTTTGAGAAGCGCTGCTTTATTGAATAGTATTAATAGTAACATTCGATTTGAAATACAGTTCAGCAGCAAACAAACCACGTTGTACGGTCCAGTGCAGTTTTGCTACTGAACCTGGACGTTCTTTCCTACAGAATTGCATCACCAACACAAGCTAAGCGTGCTTTTTGTCGCCTCCCCCTTCCTAAAAAGAATAAATAGAAATCAAAACTTACATAGAATCACATTTAAAAAAAAATATTCCAGGTCCAAACCTGGTTTTAACATTATTACTTGGAATTGCTACGTGGCAAGCTTTAGTGGCTTGAGATCGAGATCGAGAGACACCTCAATTCTTCTTTATATTGTCTGAAATTTTCCCCACCTTGTTATTTCCAGTTATATCTTCATTTCAAGTTACGTGTTTCACTGAACGTTACAGATACATCTTTTTTATGTACAATTGATGTTTTCTTCTTTTCTAGCACGTCTGGATGATCTTCCTCATTTGTCCCCTTTCATCTGTCTCCAATCCCCGAAATTTTTCCGTCTTATTCAAATATTCTCCTCAGAAATTCTATTTTAGAATCAGATGATATGGATACCCTACATATTCAAGAGTTATTTCAATATCTATCTATTTCACCTTCTTATTCTGAAATTATTTTTACTTGTCCAATAAAAATAATTTGTTATCTCCGTGTAAAACAGAAAAGTATACAGCATCGATAATAATAATACGAATAATGGTTTTCTGGATATAAATATGTAAATGTAAAAAGTACATCAATAAATTTACGTATGTTTATTATATACGTATATAGGTATTTACTTACGAAATAACATTGTATCTACATTACATTGTAAATTGCCTTTTAAGATTCAATAAGGAAACCATTTCACGATCTGTACTCATGATGGTTTTTTTATAGACACTACCATAGTTTACGAGCAATTTTGCCACGCACTGACTACGGCAATTACAGATTCGTGATGGGCGATACTAGATAAGATACCTACATACATCTTTCTATAATTGAAACAACAATCGTTTACAAAAACGTATTTATATTTGTTTAATTGATTCCAAACATTTATTTGCGTATACAATGAACGTAATAATTGTTATTTTATAGTTTGTTTCGGTTAAATTTACGATCTATAGGATCCCGATGTAAAGTTGATTACCGCAACTTTATAGTTCATGTGGAATTTTGGAGATTTTATCAATTATTGTTTTCAATAAGAAACTACAAAAGTGTGACAATTTCTCAAATACATTGTTTATTTAACTACAAGTAGTAGAAATTTCGTTCCATATAAGGTCAAAGTATATCTGATCGAAATAATCTTGGTTCCTAGATATTCGGGAATCAAATTAATCAATACACTCACCAGAAAGGATCAAGGATAGAGTGCACCTCGAAAGTACTTTTCTAGAGTAGATCACAGACTTTGATACTGCTAGATTTGGATTTTAGTACACGAGACACTGTCGTTTCACGAAGCATTTGATAATATTCCATCAGACAAAAGTCTATTATGTGAAGAGGAGGAAAGAAATCATCTAATATTCGATCGCCTTGCAGTTCGGAAGAATCTGATCTTTTCCGTTAGAAAATCAGTTCAATGTTTCCCTTTTAGCGCATTTCTTATTTTAGATTAGAACCTCAAGACGCGTGGTGTTAAATTTGTAAGAAAGGTTTAAAACTAGTTAATCGAAATCGAGTTGTGCCATGTTATGTTGTCAATATAAAGAAGATAGCAATTGGAATATTATTAGGTATTTTTTTCGCACATAGTTTCGAAAATGTCGTAGTACCACTTCGTAAAACCCTTAGAGTGAACATAATTCGCAATATACTTTCATAATTGGAAAAGTAATGACCTTGACTTGATAAAATCCGGTATCTGTGAGAAGACAATCTTGCCAACTGAAATTTTTTCACAAATTTGACACTCACTTATTCTATATACAAATAATCAATTAAATTGCTTTGAAAGGACCCGTACGACATTGAGGTCTCCATAAAGGTTTTGCCTTTTGGAAACAACTTTTAGCGTATGTTTATCTGTCGTAATTAAACTTCATGTTAGTTTCATGATATTGTCAGTGGTAACTAGACTTTTCAAGAAATGGATGTGAGGAAAAAAGCGAAGATAATTCTTCAAGAAAAACTGTGGTAGACCAGTCAAGACGAAGCTCTCCGCGAACGGTACATGTGGTCAAATCGATAGATTAGTTTTTTCCATGGAATTCGAATATTATAAATAGACATTGATACGATCATCGAATAGCATTAAGTTGATAGTCCGTGTGTTCACGCCCCAACATCTGGCAATTTACCTATAGAAACCCGCTATGTTGTTTCCATTGAATAACAACTGAGTTGAAGCATTTCTTCTTATGGTATATTCTGTGGTTATAACTGACATCCGTCATTCACTACACCACAATAAATTTATCCATATGCTATGTTGCCAAATTTGAAATCTTTTTTTCTTTAATTATAAAAAAATTTGAAGATTAATAATTTAGTCTAGTTATCAAATTTTTAACATACCAATTACTATTTGTTAGTTATCTGAAATGAATAGGACAAATAAAATTGGAAAAAATGAAATAAAACACATATTTCTCGTTTCCACAAATATTTATTTGCAATTTTAGAACGTTTGCATCGTTATTAAATTGCATTATCACAGTCATAAACAGCAAATATAATAAAGCTGACACCTTCAATAATTTTGATATCGGATCGATGAAAAATTATACACTTCTTTAAAATGTAAAATAATCGCCGTGTTTTTATATATAAATATATATAAAAACAAACACGCGTAAAGAATATTGTTAAACATTAAGATTGACTCAGTTTCGTTATTTTTTATTATAGATATTTCCTTCTTGTTTGTAAAGTTTAAGTTCCGAAATACCGAGGTCGATATCGGTAATCTCTCTATTCCCAAAAACCCCGTAAATCCATCATCACGAGCTCGGGGTGCATACTGATTATCTATTTTTCTTTCAGAGATCGCAGTTTTGATTTAATTTCATAGGGGGTTATACATTTTCAACATGCCAGTGTTGAAGTGAAAAAAATGTTGAGAATTTTATAATGATTCACCGCCGAGCCTGATTGTTGATCGAAGATACATAAATGCAACATTTCACTATTGTATTGAGATATCTTCAGAGTATAATACTTCAACTGTTGGAAGAAAAGAATAAAATATTTCAATCTTTCTATTATTCTTTTCCATTTAACAATAAAATATTCTAGTTAAGAACTTTTATTTTTACCTATATACGTTTCGTACGATGAATATTTTACTAAATAGATGTGAGAAGTTGAAAATTCCAATGTTGGAGTTGATTCTTTGTAATTTGAGAGTTTGACCCGACATGTGACCTGCGGCTAGAAGAGAAGAGGACCACTTTTGATTGGATCATCTATCACGGCGAGCTTCGTAATTGGTTTCTCATACGGTATGCCAGACGGACTGGCATTTCTTTCGATCTCTTTTCCCTTGGTATACCTAATTGTTCACAGAAATGAGAATTTTGTTTTAGTTTTCTGTTTTAATACATTAGTAAATTCATAGAGATGAGAAAAGGTCGTAATTGATATAAATGACATTGTTTGGAATTTAATTATCATGGTTATAACCTTCATGTTCATATTACTTGAAATATCCAATATAATAAAAAGTTCTGAATTATTTTCATCAACTGTAAGATAGTAAACTTGAAAGGTCCGATAAAGGAAATCTGTGAATGAACAAACAATGCATCTGTGGCTCTTTTCAGGATTTTGCATTCCAAGTTACCAGCTATTTGCAACTCCAGCATAATCTCTAAAACCTGTAAATTGAAAATAATCAAAAGACACTTACATGGTCGTACTTCTAGTATTTCTGACTTATTCACTATAACAATTCTAATCTATTATTATGAAACTGTAGAACTAAAAATTTGAAAAAACAAAAGTAGTTAAAGGATGTAAAAAAAGTTTTGATATTACGAGTTCCTTCAACATTTAATTGGAATATTGTCACAAGAAAATTTCACAATTTAATGGACAAAGCGACACAATTTTAAATTAGATGATATAAAAATAAAAAATAATTATAATTCAATATTATTAACTTACTCCGTACTAAACATTATGCAGAAATACCTTTGCCAATTTACGGAACTCATTAAATGTGTTTACCACTTTTAATTTTCAAGGTAGCTGATTGAATAAATTTTTGATATTGATGGTGATGGAATTTTTCACCAGATTAGGTGTGTATTGTTAAGTGAATGTCAACATTTTTTCTTCTAGAATGAGTCTTTCATTTGAGTTGTGAAAGTGTTTGAGAACCGCGAACCAAACAAACGAATTCTAAAATGAAAAGAACGGGTAGATTCAAAATTTTATATTTTTCAAAATACAATTCACAATGCGCTCTACTACTTAAACTACAGAAGCTCTTTTTTGTAATTTGAAGATAGATTCGAAGAGGTACAAACTACAAGATCCCCAGAAAGGCAAACCATATCCAAAATGCAATTTGATTTAATGGCAAAACAATTGAATCAAGTCATTGTTGATTTTTAGAGGTTGTGAAGCTTCGTTGTAGGATAAAAGTTATTTCAGTGCTTAAACAGAGCTCCAGACTAGGACTTAATAGTAATGAGATCTTTGCTTATGGATAAATGTAAAGCTTGTATATATAGACCACTCCAGATTACATTGGTGTCATTCGCAATTAAAATGAATCCAATATTAATTAGTAACACTAGGACATCATTAATGAATATCAAAAAGAGAATTGGACAAAATCATTGCCAACAGGAAAATTACTCGAAACTTCAATATTAGTTCTTACCTGTTATTTTCTACATTCAAGGTAAGACACACCTCGGATGTCATAATTCACAAATTCGATTGTACCGTCATAGATAAATGATGAAATATTTCTAGATTTTACTTTAGACTTTGATACCGTTTGTGTTCAATTGGGTTGAATATTAATAAGAAGGCAATTGCAGTACTGTATCTTAATCGTGACTTGTATCTCTAGCGGATCAGTTTTCATCAACTCTACAATATTATTGAACTAATTTCTTATTATTTGTTATATTTGGTGCTGTCAGCTGTGATAACGTATGTTATTCATCACAATAACCGTGTTTCTGTTTGGAAGCGTACAATTCGAGATAGATACATAATTTTTTTGTACAAAATACAAAGCTTAGTATTTGTTGTAACTTGTTCATCAGCCAAATGAAGGTAGAGAATTATTTAATCAGGCCCCCTTTTCACTTGTAATAGTTTATTAGTTTATTAATAACAGAAACCTGCCTTGAACATTTCTACTACAATCTCTCCCTAAAAAATAGTTTATACAATTAGAAAACACGCTTTTATATCAAACCAATAACTAGAAAATAGTGTTTTTAAAAAGGTAGAGAGATTAATAGAAGATATCATTTTAATGTAATAAAACGTGGGGTATTTGATGTCTATTGAAGTAAATATTTCATGTTGATTGATAATGATAAAAATTATGAAATTATCTTAGAAAAGACCCCACCTTGTTTGACTTTAAAATGACATTTTATATTAATCACTCACCCTCATTTGAAGTGTTTTAATTCCTTTTTTTTGCTTGGTATTGAAGCGTATTATTTCAGCTTTTTGAACTAGGTATTATTTATTTTTGAGTACTACAATTGTTGTTTAAACCACAGTTCATTCATACGAGTAAGTTAGAAAAACCTGTGGCAAAAATATTCCTTACTATGAAACTAAATGTCGGTGATCGTTACTGCAAGTTATGCGCATTCAAAGACATGATTTCAAAAATGAAGCAAACACACTTGCCATGTTAGTATGTACATTGAATTCGTAAATTTCGTAAAAATTGTTCTAATTCAAATAATAGTTTTTACAGTACATGCGTGCAGTAGGTACCCTAATTAGAGGAAAATTTTCATCTAGATTGGCTACAGCAATATATACATGATGAAATGTCTCGAGAGCGGGCTTGACACATTGCTTTAAGATGTACCTTCAAATGTATAACCAAAAAAGATTAGTTATAGGCAACTGTTAGGCAGCAGATCGTAATACAACTCATTTTATGTTTATTAATAAACGAACTTTATGTTGCTTGATATTTTTGTACAAATATCGTTTTTGTCACGTTTTTACTTATAAAACTATGAAATAGTATAAAATTGGCACCTAGTAATGAATTAGAAAACTCATCTCATCCAAAAAAAAATTGCCATTTAGTTATTTCTATAAATAGCGTGCTTCTTCAATAATTTTCATATGAGTTTAGAAAAAAAATCTCACTGCTCACAGACAATACTTTCCCGTTGGATTCACTGTTTGAATCGGTTAGGCTATTAGAATAAGACAGTCGTAAAATTTCTCATGTATATTCGTCCATTGATAAATTTAGGCCAGAGAAGTCGTAACTTTTCCATAAGCTTTCAGGATCATAAAGTTTGATATAACCCACCGACGTAAATAATGCAAGGCGTCACAACGTTACGTCTGGCTAATTTAATTTCGTACTTAATAAACATTTTGTAGAACATTACTTTGCCACTTAATACTCTCAAATCCGCGACAAATACATGTGTAAATGGATTATGTGTCTATTTATTAACGACGTTAACACTTATTATAGAAAACATTATCAGTTTATGAAATTTGAGTTAAAAAATATTGTTTTTCGTTTTTGTTGAAGCAGTTTTTACTATAATACAAAACTAACTTGAGTCATCATCATCATAGCGCCTATTCAAGATGGTTACTTCGTTTAATTTTTTTAAATGTTCTTGATCGACTTATATGATATGGTGCTCAACTTGTCCTGCAAGTATGATTAGTTCTTGGCTGCTGCTTGCTCTTTTTTTTCCAATTTTCTCTTAAAATATGTGGATGGTATAAAGGGATTATTTTTTGTTGTCCTCCGCTTCTAATTTATTCCTTCTTTATTCAAATCCATACTATATACTAATACTAATTCGTACAAATGTTTCCATCTTCTAATGATTTCGTTAATTTTGATATTATTTTGTTTCTTATTAACATAATTTTTTAAATTATCAAGTTTCTGATTCAGCAACCGAAACAGTAAATCCAATGCATTTTAACAACAGAAATCACTTACGTGGCATCTATTTCAACTAATATTAAAATAAGTGGTGATAATTTTTCATCCGTTTCAACTTGATAGATTGAGAGGAACGATATAAAAGTGGAAATGAGGCAGTAAAGGATGTGGAACGGTCCGGACGCACTTCCACCTCAAAACAGATGAAGATATGCAAACAGTTGATGAATTTACTCGTTTTAACAAGCAAATGACTATTAAAGAGTTTAGTGAAGACTTTTTAATCTTGTACGAGTGAGAAGGAGACGTGTAAATGGATCCACCATTTTCTTTTTTATCATGATAATGCGGTATTGATTCACAAGCTTTGGCCATTAAAAGTCTTTCTATCTGTTCATATTTACATCTTACACACCAGAATTGACACTATACAACTTACGGCTTTTCATAAAAATCAAAAAAATTACTTAAATTCAAATGTTTTGACACCAATAATAAAATTAAGAGAACCAAAACTATTTCAATTTTTGAATGTTTTCAGTTATGGATTCAATGTTGATTCAAGTGTTCTGCTAATTCAGATTATAAACTTGCAGGAAATTAATTCAAATTTGATAAATCCTTCATAGTTCCATTAATTAATTTGAGTTTTTCTGAACGAAATCTAGAAATTATAAAATTTAAAATTTTGAATGATATCCGAAATGGTCATTTTACGAATGAATGACATTTTACTTAAACATTGATTGGTTTTCATCGGTCGAGTATTAGAAATTTGCATTCTAGATTGCGTGATGTTGTTGATTACATTATTGATTAAAAATAAAAACTTGATCGTTTGAATTTAATTTAATGAATCGACTTTACTTCCGGGTCCCCTTTTTATATAACCACTTTAAAGAAAATGTTATCACATTTTGAACAGTTTAATCAAATTTTCCTCGCAATTCCTATATTCCTGATATTCACTTCGTTCGATAATTTACTATTTCTTTTTGTTCCATTACGTAGGTGCGATGAAAAGAACAATGTATTTTCCTTAATACTTCTCCCCTATGATTTTCAAAAAGCAGTAAATCCCACCTCTATTTCCATGTGTATAAATGAGGATAGCGATAAATCTATTCGAATTCCCTTCGTTGACTCTGTTTATCGCGATGGAACATTCCTGGTCCATCGTTATCCGATTGGAAATCGCCAAAAACCGGTCCCTACACCGACCGGCCGTGTCAGATGATCCGGCACCGGGAACCGAGTACGATTAATCAAATCTTATCGACGACCGAGTGGCCGATGTCGACGTTCTTTCTGTCTTTTTCTGGCTTTTCTCACTGTCTTCTGTCACGTTCCGCCATTTTGAGTAATTATCCTGGACTTGACGATTATAATCGGTAATATATTTTTTGCATTCAGAGCTTTGGCACGACTTATTACGATCATGATGAGTTTAAGCAGAAATATTTTACACTTAGTAGTATTTATAAAAACACAGAATATATAGGGTGATCCAAAAATTACTCGGACTCATCAATGCGTTATTAAACGGAGCTTTTGCTTACCCAAATATTCATTCACGATATGCCCAACACGTGGATATCTCTAGGATCTGAACTATCTTGATCAGCTTTATTTTACGGTTATCCGAAATTATTTTGTGAAATTTTTTCGTGTTCGATGCTTATTTGGCCTCAATGAAACTTTATAATGGTTGATTTTTCTGCGACAATGTTGATCAAACCAAACCTATATTTTTGCCAAAATGCAATGCTTTAAAAACAAACAAAATTCCTTATTATCCATTTTTTTCAAAGAAACAAAACTCAAACTCTTGATCAATTCGTGAGAGATTTAGTCCATTTCTGGAATGACTCTAATATAGGAAAGCTTTTCTTGTGCTGGGTTTGTGGTGATTTCATGAAGGGTTTTTTATGGTATCACTTCATTGCGCGTGTGTCTGTCTACCTACCATCAAGTGTATAGATTGTAACTACACTGCGGCTGTATTCCTACCTATAATCGGCAATATGGCTGGTAAACGATGTCACTTGGTTACAGGAAAACCACGAAAATCTTGCAACACCGACGATAAACTAATAGTACGACAGCTGTCATATTTATACACGTGTCTTTTTAAGGTTAGGGCTAACTACAAATCTGTGCGCCACCCTTCGAACTTTTCGGCCCACATTATATACCGACATCGTTGTTACCTCATTTTATAAGAAACCATTTTTCTGAATTAATACCAATAATTTAAGAAACTGCTTAATTTAAAATGATGCCTAGTAATAAAGTCTTAAGTTTACAGTGCAATAAAATTGATTTGTCATCAATTTGACATATATTTATTCCTGCTAAAAAGCTCATAGGCAGGGTCGGATTTAGCCTTTTAGCCATAATATAAATTTTTTCCGACCCTCAGTCTGTTTAAAGTTACTTTCCTAAAACCTCTATTAAAAAATATATCAGGTTTTTATATTAATTGCTTGAACACCACTCCACGATGCAATTTGTTCGATGCGAGCTTTTAGAGGAATTGACTTGGTTCTGGGCTTAACAAAATGTCGTCTCTCGGCCATGCACCCTGGGAACTTGTGCCCATTAGCTACCGAGTCTATTGGGAAATCCGGTTATGTTATTGTACAGAGTGTATAATAAAAGAATCAATAATACCTAGTTTAAAATTGTGGAAATCTTCTCTAAGGGTTTGAACAATTTGAAACTTTTAAGTTTTACTCATTTGTAAATATACTACCATTTAATATATTCAAATGTTATTCATATGTAACTGCTTTAGATAATAACATTTTACTCGTAGATATAATCACTTATACACCATAATTATTCCAAAATATCTGACACTTTATAATATGTTATTACTCGTGCTTGTCTGATGTAATACAAAACGTCATATTTCAGTGAACTTCTAAATAATATGCGTTCATAATAAATTGCGGCTATGTAACATTGACCTTCATTATTTAGGTATCTAATCCTTAATCTACCGCATATTTCTAATACACTTAAAAAAATCTTGAGAATACATTACGATATATCCGTACGGTAAATTATATATTCAGTTTATTATTCAAAACAATTATTTTCGTAATTAGAATGTAGATAATACCATGTTCTACTAATTCTGAATTTTTAATTACATACAATTCGTTATAAAAACTAATTATTACATTAAACAATCTACCTGACGGCTGTCCACCATTTTTCAAACGTGTCATTAGAAAAATCATTCTCATTTAATAATAAACGAATTTTTTTTTGTCCTCATATTATAAGTTATAATTAAAAGCATGGAAAGGGCGCTATTAAGAATCTTCCGAACGGAATGAAAAATTATAATGAGCCCAGCTCAGGTATAAATATAAGAATGTTGAATTCTTTTGATAGAAGTCTCAACTGACGCATTCTAAGAAACAAATTTAATCTCGATCTGTATCTAACATGGTTCATTAAATTTTTTTGAATGCTTGGGAATGTGTTTTTAAAACAGATGACATAATAAATTGTGTTTTGTGATTTAGATACAATTCGAATACAACACTCTTTGTTATTATACTCTGGCAAACTGTAACTAAAATTAGTGACGATCGTAAAACTGAAATACTACTTCACCAACAACATATTGAATGTACTTTAACAGGTGGCATTAATTCTGCAATATCTTCGTATCCAATCACCATTTCACTTAGTCATTGTTGGATTTCTGCTTTCACACTATTTGAAGTGGATTTCCATCGAGTAAATATGTTACCGTCCAAACCCAATTTCAGGACAAACTAGTTTTGCCTAGGCTAGGTAAACACGTTCTTCCTTCTAAGCCTAGGCCAAACTAGTTGATCCTGACATAAATACGCACACTCTAGAATAAACTATGAGTGAAGCCAAGTCTAAACATTATGGTATAGCTAGAAATTCAAAATAATCAATAAGGTTAGATTAGGTTAGTTTAGGCAATGATATTCTGAAATTCTAAGTGTCACCAAAGCACATTACTCGTATCGCCATCCGTATTCAAAAAAAGGCCGTTGAGGTACACATTTTCTTATGATTTTGCCGCAACTATTGACAACATCGTATTAAAATTTTATACGAATATGTTTTGGCATCTGATACATCCAATGAATTAGTTTTCGGTTCATAGAGGTTCGTACCAAGTAGTATTCAACATAACTATTGCAAAATTAGATTTATTAGATTTGAAAATTATAGTAATAACCGATGATGGTATAAAGTGTTGATAAGGACTGAGATTCACTACTATATTTCACGAAAATCTAGTATAATCAATATAGAATAATAAGTATAGCACTGAGCTATTGGAGGCCTTATTATTAAACAAACAACAATTTGATGATCTTGTATTGTGGTTTTGGGAGCCAAAATCCTAGTGATAGCAATCAATTTTTTTTTAATAACAAAAATCATGCTTTCCTCATACAGAAATCCAATATCACTTGTCGACTACTTCTTCTTAACTGTATATTCAGCAATTACCCTTTTCTTATTCTAGCTGTAAATTTTTTATTGGATTTGCGAAATTCTGGCAATTCATTTCCAGTTTTTCTAACAAAGCCGATTTCTTGAAATGCTTAACAAAGGTAAAAGTAAATCATGTATCACCTCGTTATCTCTTTTTGTAACCTAACCTAACCTAACCTAACCTAACCTAACCTAACTTAACATAACCTAACTTAACCTAACCTAACCAATATACTTTTGGTGTCAGAATTTAGCTTTTTTGTTCATTACATCCAATAGATTTCTGTGTTCTCTCCTTTCGATTTTGAGCTTCCATTTCTCTCTGCTAGACTCTAAATGAGACGTCTTCCCTCTACCCTTTTCCGACACGGTTTATTGATATTCCGCTAAACAGACTTTGTTTTTATTGCTTTAATTAAGCAGCCACAACGTCAAATCAAAAGAACACGTTGGATATATGATACCACGTAAGGATCCATTGAAATGAAAAATTGAAATTGAACAACAAAGGCCAACTGAAGAATATCAATGTGAAAAAGATATCAGGATTGGTGATTTGTGAAAAGGTAATAGAACTTAGACTCAATTTACATCAAGTAGCTTATACTACTCAATTCCTACTTTCATCTCCACGTACTGAATCTTGGTGTCCTGAATAACCTTGTGGAATACCATGTTAATCAGCTTAAGTGGAAAGCAGGATTAGGGCTAACGAGAAGGAGAGAAAAAGCCAACAGAAAAGTATTTTGTGTTATCAATCAACAGTTTGTAAACACGTGAAGCTTCGAAACAAAATTTATTGCATGGAAACACAACAATATTAATATTAAATATGTACTTAAAAAAATAATATTAAGAGTTTATATTTAAATAAGTTTATAATTTCTACAGATCATGACAACGCTGGTATCTGGGTATGTTTATGTGTATTTCAATGTTTTAATTCATTCTGGTACAGTTATTTGTACATTTCACTACCATACAACCATTTTAATATTCGGCATCACTATTCGCGATTCGAGCTCTCGTTTGTAGTACTAGTGAGTGGTAACGAATTCTACGAGGGTTGCCTGAAGAGTTTTCTACCTAACAACGAAACTAGACATTTTTTGATGAAACGAACTTTGGTTTTTTTCGTAGAAGATCCGCACTTTGCAATCCAGTGTGTAATGTAGTGATGTTTTAAGATTTAATTATGCTTAAACTACATCAAAAAGGCCTGGAAAATGTTCATTTGAATGAGATTTTGGTCCAAAGTGAGGAACGCGATACCCAGTACGCGAATAAATTAAGCATACGTAATTTGGTGATCTTCCTCGGTCGCAAATGTTGGTAAAAACTCCCCGTGCACATTCCAACTCCTCCTTTATTGGAGTAGACGTATTGCGTTTAAAAAATATTTGATGACAGTTAGATACTCAATTTTTACCATTTTCAGAAAAATCATCTCCACGATTCACTTGTCGAACAGAAGCTAAGGCTTTAGTGTCAATCTCTAATGACATGATATGAGTTTTAGTTAACCCTTGTGGTTAAAGTACAAATTCGGCAAAATTTCGAATATTCCGCTATAAAGACGTTATGGGAACAAACATATTAAATAAAACTTTAAATTCACACGTCTATTTATCCAATCGAGTCGTATTACATCTCCGATTTCATGATTGTTTTTGAATATTGTCGACTAGTCTAATCATGGTGTTATTGAAATACAATACCCGAAGTAAATAGTATTCGAGAGAAAGATTTGAAGGGTGATGTCCTGCTGCATTTCGACTGAACGTTTGCGGTAGGTTCGTTCACAGGCCCTTCATCTGCACAAGTCCTGTCAGCTCCAGACCTGCAGAATTGACAAACAACGCACGCGACTCATTTTTTCGCCCTCTTGCCATAATTGCGACGAGGGTAGATCTCCCAAATTACTTTTCTCTGTTCGGGCATGCACTAAATAAACAATTGACACATTTTTACACGGAGTATGTACACATATAAATGCGATTTTATAAATCTAATTCGATTACACAAAGTATTTGTTATTTATCATATAATGGCGAGAATTATAATCAATTTGATTTGGTTTAATCGAAATTTGTGAGATGAATACGAAGAGAGTCTAATAATTCACCTTGACTAGATGAAGGTATGCCAAGAACTTGGGAATTTGCCTGGGGCACCGGGACCGTGTAGTGCGTGTAGGTGCCCATAGTACTCCGTCCATATCTGAACCTAATGATGGGTCCCGTCACTCACGATTGGCCGCCTATGAACGGTGCTCATATGCCGATCGAACAAATCGTTTGTTTCGTCCCCCCCTTATGCCGTAGACCCCCTAAGGTACTACGTGACGACCAATGTAAAATTTTCGCTGTTCGATTCCTCCGGCTGTCTCGTATAAGACGTATTAAGGTATTTACATAAATTATAAAAGCATAAAATACTAGTAAGATATAACTTGAGGTGTTTGATAGGGTTAGATAATGATGTCACGTTTTTTTTTCGACCAACTAATAATTTTCATTAACCTGAAGGATCCTAGCCAAAAAAATTGAAATGAAATAAGACATTATGTACCTAGTATCTAAAAATTCAAGAATATCCTTCAGTGAAATCAAGATATTAATAGTTATACATCATTCAGCTTAATAAAACTTACAACGACTGAAATACATCGAAATGAGTTTTGGATGGAGAAATTTTGGGATGAAATTTCATGAATTTTCTTCCTGAAATGTTATAGAAAAATGATATAATTGCCTAAGCATGTGACAAGTTTTTACCCACAACACATCAACTTGTTTATTTAATTTTGTGTCATTTGTTAGAGCTTTACGAAACTAATTAAACGATTTTTTTATATTCAGACAATAGTTAAAAAGGCGACTTTGATAATCTCATCATTTTCCTTCACTTCAACGTTATCAAAAAAGAGAGAAAGCTTCTACCACATCTCGGCGCTTTTATACGCTTTCCACCACCAAGTGATTTTGAAACAGTCGATTCACCTCAAGCATCACGCAACTATTACTAAAAAGGACAAATACTTGTCTCAATAAGAAAAAAAGTTTTCATGGAGGAACTTCTTTGGAATGTACAAAACAATATATAATTCCAATGACACACACATAAAAGAATATTTATTCAAAATCCTGACTCAAAACCGGACAAACTTTTAACCTAAATATGTGGTAGTAGATATTTTTAAATAGAAATAAAATTTTCAAAAAAAGTTGAAACCGCTAGCTCGTTAAACGTCATTCAGCGTGTTTTTAAAATTATGTTTTGTTCGAGCAGTTGGTAAGGAGAGTAGAAAGCAACTTTGAAAGTGAGGCCAATTAGTCGTTTTCCATTCCAATATATGTATATTTGAGAGGTAAATATAATAAACAATTAGTACTTTCAAACTAAAAGTCTTTCTCTTTAATTTACTGAGCTTGTAATGTCGATTTTCGTAAAGCTTTTCATGAAATCATTCCCCCATTATTTAATACTTCAACATCTTTGTTCATTCGTGTTGCATGTCTTTTTCTTCAATAATTTCGCATCTCAAATTATTAAAAAATTGGAAACCAAATGTACCTATAGTGAAGGTGTAGAATCGGAATCTGTCCGGTCTTGCACTAGTAATACTTCATTGGAACTAACACTTAAGCTATTTTGAGATATAAGTTTTAAATGAAACTTTTCGCAAAAAATTAAATAGTGATTTTTTCGCACTCTTGATCAAAAGTAGTTCACGCACGAATATCATACATTGTTTTATCTACGACAAATAATAGAAAATTTCACAAAAGAGCCAAAAAATGATATAGAAACGATTCTGAAATAGTTAAGCCAAAAGATTGTCTGGTTGTACTGATTTTTCTCCCCCTTTTTATAAAACTTGACGTAAACTCTTAAAAACTGTAGCACAAGTTCTGAATAAAAAAAGTTATTCCGGTGTGAAATATAATTTTAGACGAAGTAAAGATGAACTCTCAATATGTTTGCAATTTTAAGATGGCGCCATCAAAGTATCAATTTTTTCAATCTCATACACCTGTCTTCCTTCATGTGTGAAGGCCGATATCCCCTTAGTACCTCCAGCTCATAAATTTCATTAAATCAGTAAAACTCCGTGGCATCCACACGAGAGACTTCTTTAATGATGCGTTTTATGTTTTCGCGCGACAGACATTATTTTAATTCGTTAACTTGGCCGAAATCCAAAGCCACATATACAGTCGCACACATGTTTATGGTAAGGCGGCGATGTGTTTTTTTTTTCTTTCGAGTTGACTATTTCCCGAGTGCTACATGTGTGATAACGAACTTATTTTGAAAATACCACCTTCACGAAAATAACCTGAGACATTCCCCAACGGCAATAATTAAGAGTTCCTGATGCTTTATTAATGCTCTGGAAATAACAGTTAAGTTAAAAATATTTTAATGGTTTTTTTTTTTGGGAATAGGACGACGACTAATGCCTTTCTGCAGGATGTTTTCAAACATTATTTGGAAATACAACAAGCAAATATCGAAATGGAAAAACCTTCATTTAAATTCCATCTTATGTATGAAAAGATAAAAATAGCAAATATAATCGATTTCATAGAGGCGTTCAACAGTGTTGTAAATCTTTGAAATTATCAATTGCTGATAATATTTCAAATTCGTAAATCGAAAAAATGAATTTGCTTAGCAAATGGAATACTAGGAATATCAAAAAACGGTTATAGATTACGATTCCAATTGATAATTTACATTTATTTCGAGAAAAACTAGTATTGTATTCATTATTTTGCATAATTTTTTTGATAATTCACTACAAAGTCTTTAATGTAATAGAGTTCTACTGTAAAGTCATGGAATTATTTCTACATACTCACTACAGTTGATGTTAGCGTGTTATAACATGTGTTGAACAACATAAGGGTGTAAGTACTTTATTTATGCGCCTAAATGCTTAATGCTCCTTCATACTGCTTCAATTTTTTTCTATTATGGCCAGTAATTGGTACTCATCGAATAGATAAAAAGTTCGAACTGAAACTTAAAAATATGAGGGTCTAGATATAGATAACGATTATGAAAATAAATGAATAAAAAATTGAAAATGGAGCAGGAGAAATGATTTAAATACATCGATTACACTAACACAAGAAAAAAGACTTATACGAGAGGAGTAACTGAAATATTATTCAACGCAATCAAGACACAGTGAATAAAAAATAGAAACAGAAAATGTATTGACAGATGGATCAGAGACATGGTCGAAAAATGACAAATAAGATACTTAAGAGATATAAAGAAAAGAAAGGAAGAGCGAGGAAACATATGTGGGGAAAGGATCCCACGTAATGACTCAACTTCAACAAGTCTCACATTCGTTAAGGTGGAAAGACATTAGTTTTGAGTGAGTGAAAATTAGTACTATGACAAATAATCATTAATAGATTGACGCTTGAACAATTTTATATCAAATTCTCTTTGAAAGAAAGTGTGAAAAAAAAATCCAAATTAATCTTTTCGTCGTCGGTTGCAAAATCTTGCCACGAAACCATAAATCTCGTTTTAAACAGTTAAGTGCGGTTTAAATGAAGGTGGAAGTTATTTTAAAAAATTTAATCCGCAGTCGATTCCAAAATAAATGAAAATTTGGCGTTGATAGATATCAAAAACAACCAATCGACCTGCCACAATTGGCGCGCGATCTAATTCATATTATTTATCACATTTTAGTATATTTCAGATTTTCCTCAAGCTTTTCCAAGGTTTTCAACATTAAGCTAATCTCAATAAAAAGTCTGTATTATTGATACCTGCTTCCCCCATTATCTAAAATCCAAAAACTGTTTCTTTCTTCAAAATATTGTTCAGTTTTACAAACTTGTGTGCATTTCTTTGTGGAAATATCACAAACATATTGTAGTTTGAATCGCAATCGAAGCTGTGAAATTGGACTTGCTGTTTTCTCTTTGATTAAATTACCCTGAGCATTTTGATTTTGACATTTTTCGGGAAAGAAAACATCTATTTATTGATATGTGACATTTCTTTGCCCTTATATTAAGTCTCGTTAAACGCTTCAAATTCCTAACGACTGATTACCGGTGTACGATTCACAGTGGCATTGAAGTTTAACTCAAAAACCTTTTTCCATTTCAGTTTTCTTGTTTGGTTGGTGTTGAATGATCTGTGTTATGTTGTTCATGGTTTTTAGGAAACTTGGCCATCGTCTGGTTACCATTGTGCATTCAGGAAGGCATTGCGTTTTAACGAACTCGAAAAATTTTTTCTTTTCAAGTTTTCTTATTTGGTTGGTGTTGATAGATCTGAAATCTGCCGTTCAATAGCTATTAGCAAACTTTTCTATTGTCCTCGTTCAGTTCTCCATGAAGATCACTACTTTTATTATATTAAATAATTTGTTGTGGAATATTTGGATTAAATAGATATTACTTATACATTTGTGTACTTTGTGGACACATTTAACAGTATTACCATTCTCTTTAAAATTAGGATCATTAAATTAGGATCAATAAAGTTTTTAATAAAGCTATAGACACAGAGACTGAAGGCTACAATTATTTTAAGATAGTTTTCTTTCAATTTGTGTTGCTACTTAAAAATTAAATAAGAAAGAATTATTAGCACGGAAATGTCTTCTAAAAGGCTTTCTAGGAAATAGAAATTCAATGGTACCAAAACTTTGGATGCAGAATGATAGAAATAAGGTACCAATAATGAGTAGTTTAGTATATTTAGTCTTTTTCAGTATTTTAAAACGGTTTGAACGTATTTACTCGTCACTACTTGTATGTATTAAATATAATAAGTCAATTTCTCTAATAAATATATAGAATTATCTAAAAACAGTTTTCTCCCGTGTTTGTGAAACTGCAATAAATAATAATGAAGACTTAAAATTATGGGCCTAATGAGTACCCTATCATTACATGGTAATTGTTATAGCAATTAATTGTAATGACTAACTTCGCGAATGGACAATTTTTTATGCAAACAACTTGCTCCATATATTCATTATTTTAAAACAAATTAAAAAAAACACGTTTTTCACTACCAAATTATAATTTGCCAATTACATACTTACTGCTAGTATATTTTAATGAGACTCGATAAAGAAATACCTCTCCAATATTATCTACTTCAATTCAGGGCAAATATTTAAAAAAAAATGCTCAACAGTATGTTACTGATTTAGATGGTTTTTATTAATATGCAATATCTCTTCATCTTCTTATTATTTTTTCGTTCTTTTCAGATGTCAAATGTTTTTGTATCCTTTCCTGTATTGTGTTAAAATTTTCTTTTCTTATCTCATATCTCCTTAATTAGGTCATTAACTTTCTTGAACTACAACTTTTTTTCTCTTCTTGTAATTCTGTTTTTATACTGAGAATATATTGATACCAATTTAATTAACTTTTCATCTCTCATTAACGGCTCTTGTTCTGTTATTTGTCTTATATTTTCATTTCCAACTTTATTTTTCTATTTCACCCGCTCTATTATTATTATGTCTTTCAAGAAAAATCTAGTACACTTGAAAGTCATCAAACATCTATATGACTCAAGTTTAACAAATTTAGTTATCATAATTCTTTGATATATCAGTATTTTTATAAAAATCTTCAAGATTGATGCATAAATATCCACGTTTCCCACCTTTCAAAATACTTAAATTTCTATTTTTATTTCATTGCGTTGTTGGTTTCTCTGATACAACAATGTCTTCTGGCAAGCCAACAGAATGTGGGATGCCTTAAGACTCAATACTAGGCCTTAATTTTTATCATAAACAATACATTGCAGCCTAGTGTATCCACCTCTATGATATTTTATGATGCCCTTATTGAGTCGAATCTGCTATATGCCATTCGTTTCTAGGGTACGTCTAGTGCGACTCAATTTGAGTGAATATTTAAACTAAAAAGAGGTCTTACTGTCGAGACTTCTTTGAAAAATTAGAAACATTGACTCTTGCTTCCTTGTTCATCTTTGAATCAGTTTGCCTCATCCGTAAACACGCTTCTCTAATTTTAGAATGATTATTGCACAGCTATACACTTAGGAACGCAGACCACGACCTTCATCTACTTACTCCACGTTCAGAATTAGTTAATAGCTCAATACTGTACCACGCAAAATAAATGCACAATAATTTGCCAATTGAAATCAAATCTATAACGTTTTTTCATTGTTTTGAAGACATAGTTACCGGAAAGTGCTTTCTACTTTATAAAAGACTTTTATTCTAATACTAACATTTAATATTCGAAGCATTTTTCGCACTGTTTTAATGTTGTTTGCGATTTTTAATACATTTTGAAAAGTAATTTCATTAATCATTGTTGTTTTCTTGTGTATACTTTATATTTGGATTTTATTTTATTTATGTCTTCGTTTAGTTATTTGTGTTTTGTTTTTTAGTTTCCGCAAATTGTAAACAATTTTTTTTGACAATAAACCATTTTTCTCTCTTTACCTCTACTTCTCAATGTGTCCAATCTGGTTCGTTAGGAACGTGAACGTGATTCCCTCTTTTTGGTTTGTCATGTTCTTTTTGTATTTGCCGTTTTGCTTCAGAAATGGTTAGCTCTTCAGTTACTTTATCACTTTAATAATCCACACTGTTTGTTTCTATTCATTCACTGCACTTTATGGGTAAGAAACTGAACTACACATCCACCATGGAGCACGTTTATCCTATATGTGACTTACGGACTTTTCGGAAACTACTATTAATTCATATGAGCAGCGTAATTTAAAGGTCCCCGAAGTTTACTGTTTATATATTTTTCGGTATTTTATTAGTATTAAACTTTAGAGCAAAATATGCATAGTATTTTTTCTAGAAATTTCTTCAAGTATATAAACGGGAATCTTCCTCATTACTACAGCGTATAAGTCCTGGTACTAGACTGATATAACACATTTTATACTTTTTTCTATAATTTGATATATTTTTTATTCGTACTTATTCAATTTCTCTTTGTTCTATATATTCTAATATTAATTGTATTGTTTATTATTTTCTTCTTTTCGTGTAATTATAACTTCATCATTTTTCCAGTTTAGATTTGAAATATAATAATTATCATCGTTTATGTTTTTCAAATTTTAACATCAAGATTTAGATTCTCATATATATCTTCGCATGTATCCTCGAGATACCAAAAATACTTTCATGAACCTTTCCTCGGGGACGTTACACCGCTTGCATTGATAGACAGCGCCTTAAACAAACGTCAGTTTCGGAGTGACACTTGACAATCGTTTATTTTCGACCATGGTAATCAGCTTAGGCCGTGAATAGGCAATTCGTCTGACAACTGACAGGCACAGCTATCTTCATAATGTCGATTAACATAAAGTAACATGTGTTCCTTGAGATAGACAATGGAAGATATAAATTTCAGTGTGGATGTTTCAGAAAATATTTATGAAGGAGATTGTTTGTTAATGTATTTGGTTAATCGTAGTTTTTAGTGCATAACAACTTGGATTTTTATTTAGATAACGACTACTATTATTGTTGCTGCCAAAACGAAATTATCTACTAACCTAATTAAAAATAAATTCATTTTCAATATTAATATCGTCTTGTCTTTTATTCACATTTACAAAAAATCTATCTAAAAATCAATCAATATCGACGTAGCACCAACAATTCTCTTTACAGCGTGAACAAAAACAACGTAAACCTCTTGACTCCTTCCGTTCTAATTGTCATCGCTCTCACCGTATATAAGGACCCTTCTTCTGTTCTCACTCAGCAAACCGCGTGTGTTTGTGATTCTGGTAATGACTGCAATTCGACGGAGAACAAACAACAAACAGTTGAAAATCGGAGGTCGACCCTAATCTGATTTCTTCCCCTTTGGCAGTGACTCATTAACCCCCTCTAAAACTGTTCACCCTCGCTTGTTTTTGCATAAACGACACGCCGGCACTGTACTCTCACATATTACAACACCCGCAAAATTGCGTATCGTAATTAGAGTTTACAGTGGCGCATAAGTGAAAACAAAGAGAGGGATTTGATAATTATGTTTAACAGATCATAAAAAACATATTGTTCACCATTTTCTTTTGTGAAAATCTTGTATTCCTCACCTTCTAACTCTTAAGAAGAGAAAATAATGAAATTTTTAATTGTAATACAGCGTGTCCAATCAAGTTTACAGCATGTAAAATTTTTATGACCACATATCATTGAGCTTACTTTATTAGTTTATCTAATAAAGTTTTGATTAAACCTATTGACTTGAACTTTTTAATTCATTAGAAACTTTGAATCAAACTGTACAAGTTCATAAAAATGTGGCGTTACTAATTTTAAACTAATAAATATTAATCCGACAAACACAATGAATTATATCAATAGCATTGGTTATATTTGTTTGTATTTTGTATTTATTATGTCAACGATTTTTAACAAAAATGCATTCACGGTCGCGTGGTTAGGTCGTCACCTTGCAGTTCGATAGTCGCAGGCTTCATTCTGATTAGAAAATATAAAATTTTCCATTTTTATCATTCTAAAATAGTATTTGTAATGGAATTAACACGATTTCACAAAATTCTTAACAATTTTTTTTTAAAATATATCCCTTATATGAGCCTTTTGCCAAATGACGTTCCAAATATAAAGTAACTTCGGCAGCTTAATAGTTCTTGAATGCAGTTTATAATCCTATGGTTGGTAAATCGTATCTAATAATCTCTTTTGTAATAATTTTGTACATACAATTTTCTATTCAATTTTTGTTAGTAGTAATATTACAAAAGAAAGTTATTTTTCATAGGAAACTGTTTTCAGTTTGAAAATTGAAGTATTCTAAAAAATATGAATTATGTTCATAAGTTGTTTATAATATCGAAAATTGTCATAAAGAAAATTTATGCAAAATATTAAACTAGTATCAAATAGAAAACTTCTGAATTGGTGTTTTAAAATAATGAATACGGATAATAATGATTCAAATTCATCATGAAAAGTGTGTCAAATAATAGTTACGCAATTAACATCAAAAATAGTACGTAATCATCTTCATTTTTAATATTGTTTGCAATTATATAGTTTCCGCATTTTTCCAAATGATGATTATTTGTAAACGTCGCTTGTTTGTATACATTATACAGTTTTCCCAGTCTTTTTAGTGCTGTAGCGTCAGCTTAGCTTCTATAAAATTTTTATGCTTCCCCTTTGTAAGACACATTTGATTTGTAGGTTTGAAAAAATTGTTAATAAAACGCAGTAAATTTTCAAAACGTATTATGAAAAACTGATTATGATTTTATTTTAACATGAGATCTTTGGTGTCAATTTGGTTAGCATCCGTCTCCATGTTGTGTTATGTCCAGCCAATTTTTTTAGTGAATCACTCATAGCACTAAATCCAAATTAATCTAAATATTTAGAAAAAAATAGTTTCCTGTGCATTTAGTTGATATTATGTATATGATTTCTCACAGAGCCATGTTATTGCTACTTTTATATTAAATGACAAATTATTTCGATTTTCTTGACACTACATATTTGATAATCAGACAACTCCACTAACGTTGACTGCATCATCTATACTGGAAAATCAAATTGTCTCGAAGCAAAAAGTTACTTCATATTTTCGGCGTCAATGAAACTGTTTTTTTTTGTTAATATGTGTCTGATACGATTCAATAATGGTACTGAAAACAAATATCTTCGCTTTTGCATAGACAAGAGTTTCATTTATTACTTGAAGCTGCTTATTCAATACATTTAGTTTTTTAAAGATATCAGCTAAATAAATGTTTTACTATTGATTGCAAACCGAGATTTAAAACCTCCTTGCCACAGGAAATTTTACTTGACGACGCCAAACACCCAGTTGATAATTTGATGTCATTAAGCCAAAATATACCAAATAATTAAAATTGGAATCGATATTTTATATTGCATTTAACTGCTATAGAACGAAAGGGTTAAACTTGAGTCGAGTTTAGGAACTGCACCATTGACAATCAAACACTGCTTTAGAATAACTAAAAAACAAATCTTCTTCTCTTTCTTTGTTTGATCTAGACACAACAATAAATCTATTAAACATAATAATATTGATAGATAAACAATTATATAAAAAATCATTTGAAAGAATAGGCAAAATGTAATTTTCTATCAATTCACATAAACTACGAGTATATTGTTTATATATAAACTATTTTAATAATTTAATATATCGTTGAAATAGGAAAATGATTTTTTTCTAGGCAAATGGAATGTATCACTATCAACATTTTAACCATTTGTGTACAGCGTCATCCTCCTCTCTAGCTACCTTCTTCAGTATCTACATTTTGTATCAACCTATTCTTTCATTTGAGTTTATTTCAGTATTTTCGAAAGTTTTTTTTTATATATTGGCGCATCAGAAAAAATTCCGTATACCGTCACTAATTTCATTTATAAAAATGAAATCAAAAGGGCAGACGTATTATTGTTTTTAAAATGTTTCGTATAATTTTTAAAATAACCTAAAAAACATTGAATTTCTTGATTGTTGCAGGTGAAGCGAGTAATGCGAGTATCGGTAGCGGGGAGGGTACAGGAGAGGAGGACGACGACACGAATGGAAAGAAAAATCAAAAAAAGAGGGGCATATTTCCCAAAGTAGCAACAAATATTCTCAGAGCGTGGTTATTTCAACATTTAACGGTGAGTGACATTAAGGCGTAATCTACACAAAATTAAACATAAAAGAAATGCGTATCGATAAATTAAAGTTCTGAGCAACTGCCGACGAACTCGGTGTTTATGAGCTACGTCTGCTTATCGAGTAGGGCTTGCAAAAACTGCTCTAGGTTGGATTATGTTAGACAGCTCGGAAGTATCTGTAAAACAGAGCCTGGATCGCCTATAAGTCGAACTGCTTTCCTCAGTATTGAATCGAGCATGGTATAGATCGAGTTCGTAGTTTCATCGAGTAGATCATTGATGTAGAGGAGCACGAAAGATGCATCCTTGGGGACGTTGACCTCAAACCTTTCTGAAGTGTATTTATCGAGGACAAACCGTACGATCTTCATGTACATCTAGTCTTCCACTTCCTTGACCATTGGTACTATTAATGTTTTTCGTTTCGGATGATTTCCTTCAATTTCAATGCAACTTTACTATAAACATCTACTCACGCTGTCATTACTATCTATTATCTTTTGTTTTAATATTGGAGCCTTCTTATATTCTTTTTTCTTCATTTTGCTTCATTGTTTGTTTGTGAGTGCAGTAACACAATTATCAGGTACTCAAACATCACAAATTCTTTCAAATTTGTTTAAAATGCAAGTCCCTGTTATTCTATTCTGATTAAAAAAACCTAAAAACAGTAAAAAAGTGAAAATGAATACTTTTTGTACAAATGCATACTTTGAGATCTGATATTTAGCTTATTTCATTTGAAACTTAATATATGGGATATGTTTAGGATTAATTTTGGTATAAACATTTTTTTCCTTCAAAATGAATTGATTTTCTTTTGATAACGAAAAAAAATCACAATTAACAACAATAGTACTTTGGCTAGGCGCTTCGGCAGGCGCCAATAACGAAACAGACTGATAATTTGTATATATAATACACAATTAAGTTTCATAAACTTATTACCTGATATTTTCGATTGAATAAGAGATCAAATTCTTGATTTTTCTCATAATATAAGAAGTGAATTTGATTTATTAATCTGACGTATTGAAAGAAAAGAATGTTTGAAAATTCATTTATATGGTGTAGTTTTAACACGCGAAAAAGATCGATCAAGTAGATACCTAAATTTGATTATGTACCTTCAAGCGAGGAAAATAAAAGCATCATATACAACGTGATGGATGAAACATCCCTAGGTAAGACTAGGTAAGGAACCATCTTATTATGGAAGTCTTATAGCGACTTTTCCGATACTATGATCATCTTGAGCTATATATTTCACCAAAAATTTTGATTTGATACGCGGTGTACACAAGATGAAAGTTGAACGTAAATGAGCCGGAATAAAATCATGATTTTCTATGTGAATTACTGTTTTATAAGATTGGTGAGATTTCATCTGCCGAATTTAATGTAAATCTACCCTCATCTTTTGTCATTCATTTAAATCGTTTGCCTTGCTGACCATCAATGTATTTTGACTTTTCTACCCCAATAGAAATGCCATTCCTCCCACTCACAGTCAATCAAAAATGCCAGTAGGGTGACTGTAAAATTATTTGTACCCTTTGGATTCAACTGCTATTTATAAACGCCCCGATAGAAATGTAAAAAAACTAGTCTTTCCGCCTACGAGATTTCATTTCCGCTATGGATGCATCTGAGGCTGTATTTCCGGTGGCTATATCCCGGTTTATCCTGACGGGAAAACTCATCGTAGACATGTGTCCTGCGTCTTTAACGGATGAGAATTTCCGAAGGATTTTAACGTATTGACATTTTTTTTTTATTATCTATCACTTTTTATGCGATCGTTTATCAAAGAAAATTACAATTTTTAAGAACGTCTCAAATTTAGTTTGAAATCACGTTAGTATGTGATGTTACGAGAAATTAAATAAAAATAGCAATAATAAGTCGTAAAGTCCAAAATTCCGGTTGTCTGTATTAAATGCCACAAGCAGAGAGTGAACGGTCCTGCGGGTCTTCATCTAATCCCCGGCTGTATGTGAGGGTCCTCTAATTTCCTGCACAGCAACCACCACATTTATAATAATAATAATTTTATAACAGTGTTTCATTACAACCTGAAGTTGGGCTAAACTGAGAAAACCCGCGGTTACGAAACACGAGTTTAGGGAAAGTTTCAAATGTAATTTCCAAAATATATGTTTCAAACATATTTAATATCATCCAAAATTCGACTAAATTATGACTGTTGTATGGAGAACTTGAAAAAATCAAGGTATTTCGTTTTATTCGACAATATGATGAACTCTACATCCATAATTTAATCGATTCAAGAACATGGTTCACGTTTTTGTATACTTCTTCCTAGTTACGAATAGTTTAGAGGTATAAATCATGATAGACTTCCATCATCAAGCAAAAACTATTCTGTTTCAGCGTATTATCCTTCAAACAAGTTTTTATTTGCTCGAATGTGATGCAATGGCGGACAAAATCCTTTTTTCAAAGGCGATACTTCTCATATATTCTGCGTGTTCGTCTAGGTAAATAGTATGGGAGCTCTTGATCCAAAAAGAACCTTCATAGATGTTTACTTGTGTTCATTTGAAATTCAGAAAAAATTCAGACAAACCTTTCAAGATTGTGATTAGAGCCATATTCATTTTCATAAATTTATCTTAGAATAACTGTTTTTGTGGAACTACTGTTCATTCATAATTATTACATTCTTTGCTTTGAATACATCAAATCTTTTTCAAACTTGAAAAAAATTTTCTTACAATTAGTGTATTTATGGCTCTGGATATTCTATTTTGATTAAACAAGCTCACTTTAGACACAATAATTATTTAAAAAAAAAACGAGAGAGTCTTTATTAAAATTAGTTTCTAGTAATCAAAAATCAAAATAATTCGGTTTTTTTTACAATGCGATCAAAGACGAAAATAAATTGTAACCATTAAAGGTTCAACAGCGCCAACAAAAGGTTGTTTCGTGCAAAAACAGATAATGAGAAATTGGTGGAAAAATAGTAAACAAAATCAAGAATTAACCGAAAACAATCCATGAATTTTGACATTTCTTATTTATATATTTTCGAATAATTTACATAGAAAATTGTTATATGCATCTATAATTATCTTGACTATTACAAGACTGAAATATTTTTAGAATGTTTATTGCAGTATAAACCTACAAAAAAGCAAAAAACTATTCAGTTTTTAGTTGTTTTTGTATCGATTCAGGTAGAAAAACCATTGAGATCTGTAGATAAATGCACAAAATAATGTACTCACTTAGATGTTTGTCAAACATATTGATCAGTGCTGACATTTCCAGGCTGAGGTCGAAAACTTTTCAGTTAATCCTTATAGTAGTAACACAAAAAAATAATATTCTATTGAACTAATAATAGTTATTTATGTAACAAGTGCAAAAAGTAAGTGTCTATTGCACGCGACGTGAATTTGTCTAACGAGGCCGTTAGGCTGAGTCGAGTGCAATAAACACTTTTGCGTGAGTTGCATTCAATATTTTTTCTACGTTCATGACAAAAAAATTAATCCGTCGTGATGGCGTATATTTGAGGCATTTATATTTGTGTTTATAATTCATAATCATATGACATTTTAGAAAACAATGCATTTTCTAGGAATTTCGTTATCCAGTACATAATAAATATGATTGATAACAAAATAAAATCCACAATTCTTTGAAATTTTTGACAATCTCACAGAAAAAGGACTGAATATTTGGTTCATTTGAATGTTTATGTTTGTCTTGATCACAAACCTCTGTACTATAAAGACAGATGACTGCAATAAATATTTATTGCACAGTGCAATAAAGATCCACTTTTTCCAGTAAATATAGTTCAATAAAGTTGTTTATAGTTGCATGAACGTAGAAAATAATAATTATCAGCTTAAAAAATACAAATATCTTTATATTCTCGGTTAGTTGGTTAAACATTCGACACAGATCAAAGCGAAAGCTATTGGAATATGTTATCTAATAGTTAGTCCGAATGCGTAATTCTCCAGTATCACGTACAAAGAGAGATTAACGAAGGACCCCCTCAGGTCTATTTCATCTCTGGCTGTGTCGTTTAACGTTGCCGTCGCTTTATCTGGCCGCCACATGCATGCAAAGCCGCCGCCGTCACTAACCCACCCTACCCCCTTCATCCGTATTCTGTCCATCCGTATCGGGAGCGGCGTGATATAAGATGGTCAGAGTGGCTCCCACAGGAAATCCTCCGCCGTCCACCTGTCAGCCGGAATTAAAGGATGCCCGTCGGATACCGTAGATAACGCTTAGTCGTTGATCTCGTGGGACTTTTTCAGACTTTTCAGAGTTTTTTCTCCGTTGCAAGTTTCAATATTTGATGGCGGCGCTAAAGAGACCGCCTTTCGTCGCGGTAGAACCATGTTAAAGACGACGTGTGAATATTTGATGGACGTCCCTGGACGCTGGTATCGCTAGCACTCGCTCTCTGATCCCGGATTAGTTGCACGACTCATTAAGCTCGGCACGATAATCTTACTATCGGATATTGCGAAGGGTGAGGATAGACTATCTATTCACTCCATTAGCGTATCTATAAGGATTTGAATATGATCAATATGATCCATAACTACGATCATTGGAAAATATCAGCCCAGTTCTTCAATGTAATTATTCATAATATTAATAATGTTTTTAATTTATTTATCTTAATGTAGGGGATCAATTCCAAACCCACGATACATTTATTTGAACCTAACCTGTAAATTATTGCGTTTCATTTTAGTATTTTCTTACTTTTTCTATTCAATAGTAAACGTCGTATCCACATATACCAAATAGTGATGTCTAAGTTCACAGTTATGTACTATATACAAATTTTGTCCATACTTTTCTCTAAAATACTGTTATTTTTGGCTTTCCTCCATGTATTGCCGCTTTTCTCAAGTATATTACCAATTACTTTTTTTGTTTTTGCCTAATTTTGCTTTCCATTCTCTCTTCGCATATCTTGAGTCATTCTTTCTTCTTCTTAATAACATTACCAACTTAACTGTCTTTGTTCTCTTTGCTCAATGAATTTCATAATTTCCAGATCTTGCCGCATTTGGTGATTTGCTAATCTTTTAATATACTTTTTTGTCTATTAAAGAGATTTATTGATTCATAAACTGCTTTATAAAAAGTTAGTTTTGTATTTCTTGAGACTTATCTTTTATTTTGCAGGCGTTTATTTATGGTGTAATATGTATGTAGGGCATTATTGATTCTCTTAGCAATCTTCGGCGTCTTCATTGCCTGTATTTTCTATTTCTGTTGCAAGGTATTGAACGTGCCCACTTAATCCTATGTCCTTACATTTTAATATTTATTGTTTGATCGTTAAGTGTCATTATTGCAGACTTTTCCGCATGTATCCTCTTACCAAACTGCCTTAATATATTGGTCCAAATGTCAAAGTTTTTCTGTAGATAAATGTTTTCTGCAATAAGGACTATATAATCAGCACATGCTTCCTCAGATATTTTCACTATTTGTAGGTTTTTACATCCAACGCACATTTTCTTTGACTTGGATAATCACATATTCATTATATCATCTGAAAATAGGTAGAATTGCAATTGATTCAAACCACCATCTTCTCTTACTTCTTCTGTGGTTAGAAAAACCTCTGAAATTATATTTTTACTAATAACATGGTTGACATTTCGTGACATATATTTGTCCGTGGTACTCCGTTAAAAGCTTTCTTCATATCAACAAATCCAAATAATGCATCATCTAGTATATTTTCTACTTAATTTGTAATTTAGGATTATCTTATTAGCTTTCACAGTCCCAGTAAAGTTATTCTTCTGTAGCTGCTTAGTCAGCCGTCAAAATTATATACGAAGGACACTTACTCTTATTTTTCGACATAATCACCGAAGAGATTGAGACATTTGTCATATCTGTGGACAATACCTCCTTCAAAGAAAGTTAGTTACACTTCGCAATTCACACTTGGCGGAAGCATCAATAATGGTGGACATGTTTACGTGGCTGTAGCACTACGCCAACTGACACCTGGATATCAACAATGGCGGAGTGTGTAGTGCGGAGCGATCGGAGGTTGAAACAAAAAATTGTCCTCATAGAACGTTCTTCCGTTCGCATTCGCCAAAATTTGAACATAAAATTGAACGTAAATAAAATTGGGACATTGTCTAAATTATTTCTTTTAACTTTTTGTGAATCAATAAGTAACCTCGCGACACATTTTGATTTGGATTTGCTACATCTCAAATCTGAAAGTCAACAGTTGATGTTCTAATACCAGCCAATAGTGTGTTCGATGTGAATATCACCAAGTGTTCCAGAAATAAACTTGATCATTCTTCAATTATTTTTGTCCACTTTATATACAGTATAATGCTATAATGTAGCAAATTATTTCAGATTCTAAAATAACTTGTTTGATGTATAATTTTTATCTTTTTTTTACTTTAGTTTTATCCAGGTATTTTAATTGATTTTCATGTTTTGCTTAGAATTGTTCCTCAATTTATCTTTGTACTAATTAACTTCTATTCTACTTCACTCATATCCCAATTTTTTCAATAATGTTAACTTATATTTTCAACTTAAGTATAAACTTTAGATGATGCTTTCATAATTGCTATCGTGTTTCATAAAAAATTGTAAGCCCACCTAGCATCATTAAAATCGAATGTTGATGCTATATCTTAGTCATTTTGAAAAACCACAGTTTCTAATTCAATTATTTCTCGTAACAGTTATTATTTCCGTACGTATGTTGGTAATTTATTAGTGGATTCGTTTGAACCAGAGGCGGTCCGACGATGCTTCTATAAGGGTTATGTAACCCCAGAGAGATACTCAAGATAGGGTTATTGGTCCCAGAAGACCTCTCGCGAGGTGTGATGGGGAGTAGATGGTTCGCGCTCGGTGTTTTTCTCGAAATTACCGACGCGGATTGTAGTAGACGGCTAATGGCAGCCGATGTGGGCCCTTTGGGGCCTTTTCGCATCGTTGCACATCTCTACGACACTAAGACAATTATTTGCAGCCATTCTTAGTTGAAAGTTAGGTGTAATAAAGGCATAAATACTTTCAAGTGTTAATTCCAAAATCTCGAATAGCCGTTGGTGGTTATTTAACTTCCGAAAGAAATTACCCACTTTTTTGTTGTTTCCTGTAATTTACTTGTCGATGCAATTTCAACAATTTTATTATTTGATTGTAATTGAGGTCAAAATTTCTCTGAATTTGAAAGAGGAATCAATAACGACGAGATGGATAAATTTTTCTGATGTACGGATTGAAAATCAGCCGCATGGATCATTCAATCTTATTCTGTGAATTTCAGAACAGCTTGACTAGATCTACCATTCACATATTGAGAATCTTGTGTCTTTAATTCAAAGTAAAATATAAAATGGTGTAATACACACCCCATCGCATCACTTGCTATATGAAGAAGATTTTCAACTTATCCTAGTTCAGCTATTGGTAACCATCAACTTTCGCGGGAGTCTTACTTGTTTATCCAGGAACAAAAAGTGATTTTTATAGTTTACTGCATTTTCCTGGTGTTGTTGAGGAAGTATTTTCAAAATGTACCAGTTTTATAGCCGTAGCTATTCCGAATGACATTTTTGTAAGTATTATATCAAAATATTCGCAACTTGCGAGTTATAGGAATACCAAAAATCAGGATTATTTTTGATATATTGTTAATTTGAATACACTGCAATAACTAATAGTGTATGTATAAGTATATTTCGCAGAAGGAACATTTTGTATATTTAATTTATTACATAATAAGGTTTCTATTAAAAATTTATCAAGTTATCAATTATAATTAGAATTGTCGATGTGGTTTGTCCTCCACAAATCAGACAAAACTTTTTACCTCGTTGATTTGAAAACTAAAAAAAAAAGTGAAAAACTGCAGGCCGCAATTAGTCGACAAACGCGATGGTGGCTCCGTTCCCGATAACGTCACCGGTGACAGAGTGGTGGTGTTATCTTTCGCCGGCACGCAACCAACTACGAACCGAACAGGAACAAAATTATTTCGCCTTTACCTACGGTAATGTCGGCATTTGCATGATGGAGGAAGATTTTCATGCTAGCTACGTCCGAATCAAGGGATCAATTGCAATCCATTTGCGATTTTCGTTCAACTGTTTCAAACAAAAAATATCATTTTTTCACGATAAATGGATTTAAGTTAACAAACTGATGTTAGAAATCTATTATGAGCATTAGCATTTATTATTATTTTTTAGACCCATTTTGACGGAATTTGCTTGCAATTCGCAAGGATCTAACAACCATTTTAAATTATCTATAATAACATTTTTCAATAAGCAAGCTTTTCTGACTTCTTTGCTGTTGTGTGGGTAGGATTAAAATTAAAATTATTATGAATAAATACGTAATACTAGATTTCTTTACAACTGATTAAAATTCTGGAAAAATCAAGTGTAGTTAAACTATGTAGAGACGGTACCAAATCTATAGCATAAAATAAAGGAGATGGAAGATAATCTAAGCAAAATAAAAGTTCAAAACTGGCAGAAATGGACAGTAAATTGTGACGAAATATAAACGAGAAGGTATAGACATGGAATATGGGGACTGATCCACCTCAATAAGAGGATCTAGAGAACATTTTTGCAGCGTAATCACATTAGGGGTGTTAACTCATTATTATTACTAGTAAAACTATGACATTTAGTAAGTAAGTATACTACTAAAAAAATTAGAAACATGGAAAATTCGATAATTCCTTCTTTCCGTGACTGATGATAGCGAGTGATTTAATTTATTTTTAGTTCTCATTAATTCCGCAGAAATGAATCCATTCTTGATTTAAAAATAAACATAGAATTAGACTTTATAATGTTAACCTAGAATTTACGGTATATAGATCGTTATTCTATTTTTTAAACTGAAAGTCCAAATACGAGTCTTAGAGGAAAGTATAAAGAAACCGTTGGATGGATAGACAGTTATTTTACAGTTATATAAAATGTAATGTCATCAGATTAAACTTCATCAATTTATGTATATAACCCTCAAAAAAATTCAATAAAAAAATGAGTTGAGCTTCAAAGAAACTTGAGTCTTATGTAGTTATATCTATGAAGAGTATCACAAGACTCTAGTCAACTTTTCCTGGTGATGTAATGCAGACTAAGAGCACTGTTACTTATGGAACAGTTTTTTGTACGGATGTGCGACATGGACACTTAAATCTGACATCATGAATAAAATAGAAACGGTCGAGATTTGGTGCTTTCGGAAAATCCTCAAGACTGCACGTATCATTAATGGATGGATACTCATACAGCTGGATAAGGATCGAGAACACTTAAATAACTTAAAAAACAAGAAAGGTTAGTTATTTCAGGCATATAGTGTGAGGTACTAACTATCACATCCCTCGCCTGATCATTGAGGGAAAGGTTGAAGGCAGAAGATGGATAGGTCGCAAAAATCTATCGGGACTACAGAATATTAGATATTAGACCGGACTGGGAGTAGAAAAACTATTCCCAGTAACGACAGATAAAGACTAAGTCAATCAAATTGTCATGGAGATAACCTAGGCTGCAAAACAGGCACGGCATCGAAAGAAGACGATGAGAAGTTTTGTAGTTCAATAAGACTTGAATTAGTTTGTTATAGTTATGCTCTACTCCACGGATTTCATTCCTGAAGCATTGAAATATGTTTTTATGTTTGATGGAAATAGTTTTTCATTCTTGATATAAAGGAGTCAGGTCTGACGAATAAAATTTATATTGCAACGTACCTCGGTTTATTAATTTTTTTGCAAGCTCTGTGAACGGATGTATTACCTTGAAAAATATTGATTTTTTCTCATCTGAACAAGGTCTATTGTCACGAATTTTAACATTTAGTTGAATAAAAAGAGTGTTTCATTAATGAAATTTTTTTTCGCATCCCAAAGAACTGATAGTAACACATCCTTACCCAATTTGTGGACTATCACTTTTTGGAGAAGAAGTACTGGGTTCGTTCTACTCACAAGCCTCATATTTTGATTCAGAATCACCAAATCAGATCTTTCTGAAATCCATAACCTTCTAATTAGATCCCTAGGATCTTTCTCGATTTATCGACGATGTTTCATAATCATATTGTGTATTTAGATATAATCTTTAAGACTGGTGTGATCTTTTGTGATGCCCATTGTTGGAATTGAAGATGAAGGGTCTGTATATACTTTCAACAATCTGTTTTGCTATAATGCGTTAATTTTAACAATTGTGTGAATACGAATAAATCTCTCATCAAACTTTTTCAACAGTTAGTTGCAGCGGACAAAAAAAGTCTAGAAAACCATGGTCTAGTTATAAATAGAGCCTGGAATCCCATTATTAAATAGAGTATATGAAGGGAAAGAGCAATATAAGTATGGAGGATACCTATATTTACTTCAAAATTATATATTATGGAAACCAATACAATTAGAAACTAAATAATATTTGTTGGACATATAAAAATCCGGATTTCATATAATTTTACGCGACAGTTGAATAAAACAGAATAATATATTTCTAAAAAGAAAAGTGTTTAGGTAGAGATGTACGGTAAATCGTTAAGAGCCACCGAGGCAGCTGAATGATGAGATTCGTACTCCTGGTATTTTACAACATGTTGGTTAAAAAATAATTCCAAAATTTAAATCAAACAGCGAATCTGCGATTGTAGTGGCGAGGAAATTTATTTTCTGAAAGCGCATACTCTTCGTCGGCATTTGAATAGAATGAAAAAATAAACAACATCTCGGCAATCCAGTCGAAAGAACAAACGGGCGGTAGTCGGACCCGGCTAATGATTATTCAACTGTTTTGCATGCGGCAAAGTTTATGTTACTAGTCTGGGACGATGTCGCGTCGAGAGGCCGACCCATGGACTCATCATTTATAAAAGGCGCTCTCATGTATCCTCTGCTCTTTGTTCAGCTCTACGCAAATGATTTTGTTTGGGATTGCAATTATTGTCGACTGCCATGATATAGACAATCACTGAATGGATTGTATAAATTTCATTCTCGGAATAAGATGTGCACGCATTGTTTATTGTATCAACTTCTGTTATTGTAGTCGCCGAACGTGGATAGCCTCATAATTACTTTATTCAATTTAAATATCGATCAAAAGGATAAAGCTACCATGAAAGTGATTTACCGAGAAAACCAATTTAGACTATTACATTAGTAAATGTATTTTGCTGCAGCTTTCTTGAACTCGTCTCCTCAATACGAGGTGTGGTTGTTAAATAACAATATTGATATCCCTACAACGCTGCATACAAGTCTTACGAGGATGGTTTCGAAGTATCTAGCCCAACAAAGACTACGAAAATGTGGGAAAAACTTATATATAACTGTCGACATCAACTCTTTATTGCTCGAAAATATTTGACAACCGAACCATTTTTTCAAGTCTGAGAACAGAAAATAATGCGAGGGGCTAAATTTGACGAATACGATGCATGAGCTAACAATTCTCAAACTTTATTTCATTAATTTTGGCCATTGCAATAGCCTGCAGATGGATCGGTCTTTGCCTTCGTTGGAGCCGGCTCTTCCTTTTCAGTCCATTGGTTTGATTATCCTTTTCAGTTATTATACGATGTACTACACTTTTTAAAATGCCTACTTTATCCGTGTGTCTATTTGTGGATTATTTTCAACATTCTTAAAGTCGTCATCTTTCACATTTGGTCAATCACTGCGAAGCTGGTCTTCTATGTTTACAAATCCACTGAAAACTATTGATGTGTACTTGTGTATAGTGTACTTTTGGAACCATCTTCGTATATTGTTTGAAATATTATTTTTTTTAATGTAGGAAACGTATAGAAATCACGGAGCTTGACTAGAAAATACGGAATGAGCCGAGGCATTATCTATGACATTTCCTTCCACGATTTGGCTTGTTTTATTATTATTTCACGAAGGTAAAGATAGTGACATTCAGGAACTATACAATACCATGGATATCGAAGAAACGATAATTTTTTTCTTTGAACTTTGATTGTCCGTTCAAGCTCTTGGTGCATTTTGCCTCTTGCATTGCTTGGATTAGCTCTTAGTTTCAAGATCATGAAAAATTACAAACTATCAACTTATTGTTATCCTTTTCTATAACTATGGGCCATTTCCAATGATATGCATCTTTCAATAGAAACGTTATTAGGAGGTTTCTATATAAACGTGAAAAGTATTGGCATCAAAATGGGACACACTTCTTGCATATTAAAATTGTGATCTAAAATTTGCCTTGCGGATCATCTTGCTTTTGTTTTTCACAAAGGTGGGCGACTAGAACATCTTATCGATCATATTGAGAACACTTAAACCACCTAAGCAAAACGGCACGCGACTTTTTATACACTTATTACAAGTTTCAGCGGAGGTTCCACAAGAAATATGACAATTTTTCTGGAGAAACAAAAAACAACTCGCGATTGAAGAATACGGCTATACTGATTTGTTAAAAGTAGCATTTCTAACAGCAGATTTCACTGCTGTGGATTGTTAATTTTTATTATATGGGCACATCTCAAGGATATCTCTTGATGTTATTTATTATACTTTCCTTGGGTATTTCATTATAAGAATACTTGATTTGACCACATTATAGTTGTTACTTCAGAAAGTTTTATGGTTTGAATACTGTCGATTAATGTGTGAATTTGTATACTATTTATATTGCATTATAGTTGAGCAAAAAATCAAGTTTCTTAACTTGATATTCATTAGTTGATTGTACTACTTTTAGCTGATTGAATTTCTGAACAAACATCTTATTCTACACCTCCTATATAGCGCCGACTTTAAAAACAATAAAATGTTTTCAATTGTCACCCAACAAGAATTTTCGTCGCCATAACATCTCTTTTTCTTTATTCAAAACACGGAGGGGCTTAAACGATAATCAAAGGATATCCCAAATCCCATTTAGAAGTCGTAGATTGAAGAAGGGAGTCCCGAAAACGCTCCCCATTGTCGCCGTTCCTAACTCGTAACCACCTATTGGATGAGTTTTACGACCAATTCTATCCACAGGTCGGATGAATTGGGAGAACACTCGTTTTCCATAACATTAGATGTTTTCTTGAGAAGTTTAGCTTGAGGTGACTGTTACAGATTTTACGGAAGAGAAAATGTAATGTCGAGAGGAATATTAACGATAAGGCGTTTCTCCCGTCTGCAAAAAGTTTACTGTTTTTAAACGAATTCTAAAAAGAAGAAGGGGCAAAATATATAAGAAATTTTCCTTAAAATGAATACTGGGGAAATTTTTTAATGGTTTTTGTAGATTATCAAAGATTTCATCGTTATATCTGAATCGGCAGTATCATCCGAATTCTGCAACTAGAACCCTTTTTAAAAAACCGCGTATTCAATCTGCTTTGAAATAAGGGAGAAATCATTGAAAAAATTCATTAATATCGAAGTAAAACAGAATGGATAGAACTAAAGAATCCAATCAAATTAAATAGTAGATAGTTGCGTTTAGGTTAGCACATATTGTATAACGTCAAAAGACGAACGCTTTTTACATTCCTTTCTAACCAAAAAAAGAGAAGAGTCTTTTGGTTTGCCCCTGCTCTTCCCATTTTGCAATGCATAGTGATTTTTACGATAATACAGGGATTTCTTATATATATTCCACTACCATTATTTGCGTATCTCCATTGAGACAGCACGAAACGGGTAGAAAATTGGAGAGAGGGTGAACGTCGCCGCATTCCTTGGGTTGATCACACACTCGGACTGATTTTAATGTACCCCAGGGTGCTCACACATCACATACCACCTACGATCGGGTCTTCCAATCTCTTCTTTGATGGAGATAACCATAAATAAAGGAAATCGCGATAACTTTCCCAACGAAATCGATAAGAAGGGTACGAGGAAAAAAATATTTGCTTTTACATTTGAATTTGAATAAATGAAAATCTCCCACGTTATCCATAACAGAACATGAGATATACAGAAATGGAATTATAACGTCTCTTTTGCTGTCTCCTAACTTTAGTTCCATACTGATATCTAATGATGCTTATTGCTATTTTGCTTATTTTCATTACAAGCTCGAAAATAATTCGATCAAAAATTTGGCTGATTACGATTTAATAACAATGCAACGCAGCACATTCCGTTCAATTTTTCTTGTTAATTTCCCTTTAAATCTGTCACATATTCTCCGGCTACGACTTTTGTCATTTATTAGTCGATCCTTGATGTTTGCACGTTCTAACGCCGCCTCTACGATGCGAACAAGGATAATCACGTGTCATTCCTGAGAAAACACCGCCCCAAAGTAAATTACCGTGCGTCGGACGTTTATTCACCGCCCCCTTTTTAACGAAAACGCTGACGATTGCTTGGTACTAATTGACCATCCTAGATAGATGAACTGTCTTTTTTGCTTCCCAGTTTACATTCTAAAAATTTGTAACCTATCGTGATATAACGACGACTTCGTTACATATGAATTTAAGTTTCATGAAGTTGAAATTTTTTCGGATAAAAAGAAGTATTGTAGTCTCCAGATGTATGTACCCTTCACGAATAATAATTATAATCATTGGAGAGTTTTCTCTTATAGATTTAAATAGTGCTAAATTATCTTTGTTGTTCCAGTTTTTATTATGAGTTTGACAGTTTTATCTGTATAAACAATTCTTCTTCCGTTTTTCATAGATTGTTTCATTTTCATCAAGAATTCCAAACGTAAATGTCTCATTTAATTAGGTTCCATTAATATGTTTCGACCATTCTCACGATTGGTGTTTCCTAACTAGACTTTGCCAACGTCATCTAATTTCGTTTATGCCAAGCAGATTCTTCTGGTAAGTTGACGAAAAGTTTCAAAGTTCATTGGTAGTATGAAGGTGATTTTCGGTGCAAAACTTACCGAAGGCTAGCACAAAACATCAAACCACCAAACGTCATGAAGCTAATGATAAATTTTCTTTGTTCCAGCATCCTTACCCTTCGGAGGACCAGAAAAAACAACTAGCACAGGATACTGGCCTTACGATACTACAAGTTAATAATTGGTAAGTTTTAAATTATCTATATAATATAATGATACATGTTGAAGTTGATATACGTTTTGGAAAACTATCTAACCTCAAAGAAGCAATATTTTCCAAGGTGTTAAGAGTTAAAAATGTTTATGGAATTTTGGATACAATTGTGATAAATCTGAAACAGTCTATTCTGAAAAGAATGTCTACGGAGAAGAAAAGCTATCGATCTATTAATTGCGTCTAACAAAATTTCCAACTAGTTTTGGAAAATCCTCCTGTACATATTTAATACCAGAACAATTCGTATCATAAATCTCTCCCATCGCCAACTGCAAATATCCTCTCGTTCGTTACTCTATCCGTTTTTCCATTCTGGCAGCGATCCATTGCAAAAGTTTTCATTTGGTCTGGAGCTTTTCGGTCTTTTGAGTTTTTTCGCGCTTCGAATCCTAAGGGAGAATAGAGGAGAACGAGGAACGCCGGGTGTGCGACACGCCAGGTTGAACGTTATTTATGGGATATTTTCCCGCTTTTCCGCTTTCCCGACCCATATAGAAAACGTTATCCCGGTCGATGGTACGGACGACAGTTTGATCCTTAGGGTTTCACGTGTGCTCTCTAATGAAAATTGAGGTTATGATTTTCGTTTCTTTCACACTATAATACGGTATTTCGTCCAGCCTCCAAGTTATTTCCTATTTACATAAATGAAAGTATTACTTACTTAAAATGGGCGTTTCTTATTAGTTCATACTATTTTTTGAATCTAAACTTTTGATTTGGATCGGGCGGGTTTAATAATCGAAATACAATTAATAAAACGTAGTAATACTTGAAATTTGATGTAGTGTGGAAGAATTTGTGATTAAATTTCAGTTACTCACTTTAAGAAATAAAGTTTATTTCAAATTAAAACTCAATTAAACGAAATTCCTAAATTTTCAATTTTCACAACATTTTGTCGGAAGTTAATAAGTCTTCGTTGATTTAGAACGTGTAAAGGAGAAAGCAGTTGCCGTACAATTATACATTAAGAGTCGGAAGAGGACCATTTGACTAATTACGAAATCAGTTTCTTAATAGACGTCCCGACACGAAGCGGATGTGGCCCCGGAGGATACAATATCCCTTCGGCTGTACGAAGGGTTGAATGGAACTCGAGTTTTGTAATCAGCAAGAGATAACACACATATAAAAGTTCCTCTACAAACAATTTACCTACACTCAGAGGAATAAGAAAAAGGCAAACAAATATTTTTTTACGATCAAATTCATTTCTTATGTTATTATTATAGACTAACAGATTTTCAATATAGTTGAGGGTTGAGGAGTTTGTCTTTGAAATAGTCTACATAATGTCGATGTGTGTCTTTAAGAGTTCAATTCTGATTGGTCACGTTTCTGTAATAAAATTCATCTTAAGGAGTTTTATGATGATTATTCAAAGATATCAACATTCTGTTAAAGAATTTTCAATGAAAATGAATACAAGAAACTTACCAGGTAAAACATTAACTTCATTACCTTCTTTAATTCATAATTTTCGTTGTTTTGTAATTTTTAATAATAAACAGAAATAATTCAATTGAAATTCAAGCTACGTTTATATTTTTCTTCGTGTACTTTAAGTCTGTTACCGTCGCCGTGTTCTGCATTGTACCCAGTTTCCCCATTTTCATTTCCTGCTACAATAGTTCATTAAAAAGGTGTTTCGGAGGCTATTCGGAAGGTTATTCGGGAGGCTATTAGATGGTCTGATATTGCTCCTTGGAGGGCCGTTCTCTGGCGTGCCATCCGACGACAATGAAACTCACTCGTAAATTGCTTAGAGAACGTCAGAGTGAGACAAAGCTAGACAGATAATACGGTAGGATAAAGAGAAAAGAGGGAAAGAGAATGATGCTGTCACTGAAGGTTGAGGATCAGGACTCAGGATTTTGTTTAGATTATAGATACTTTTTTTTATATAACACTTTACATGTTTTTTGGATGCGAATTCACAATATTTTAAAATTTAACTGAAAAATGAATCGGATAATACATTTTCACTTCAAACTGATGATAATATTTTCTAAATGTTGCATTCCGTTATTGTATGTTTCCGAGTAACAGTCCTTGTGTAAAATTCGAATATGACAAGCAGTTAAAGCAATTCCACCACCTAATATGATAACGGCTGTTCGCTGTACACCACGACAGAGCCGGCAATGCAGTCGTAGGCCCAAAGACAATTTATCACCACCGTCAGCATTAACCTGTACACCAGCACAGGAAAGACGGAGGCAAGACAATGTCTTCGAGCGGTAATGGTATGGAGCAGTGAAAAATGATGATGATACGAAATCGCTCTCGAGAAAAAAAAAACGAAAATCCCTTAGGTTGGCGTATGCGATTTCGCAATGGAAAAATGGGAAATTCAAACGGATAATTTTCCGAAAACTAATTTATTCACTAGAATTTAAATGGAATTGATATAAAGTAGGTAGTGATTCAGCTTCTTCAAAAAAACTTACTTTTAGGTGCTAGCAGTTCTAAAAAAACTAAAAAAATTATGAATATAGAAAAAATCATATTTTACTTTCACATCACAACTTCCACTCTTATTGTAATATATACCAGGGGCGTCAAATTAGAACTTTAAAACGAAATCGATCATATTCTCGGTTATATTTTAAATTGTCTTAACTAACCTAAGTTAATAATTTATTTCGTCGTCGAAACGACAAATTTTATCCAAAAATTAATAAAAAAACTAATTTTAAAACAGAAGAGACATTAAATCAAGAACATTTAGATGCATTATTATATCAAAAGTTTGAAAGAAATCAATAATTAAATAAATTTATATATTATGTTAATACTCCAGCGGTGGCTAATAATTTTTGTTGAAGATTAAATACTGAATGTGTTCATCTAACTTTAATCAATAGCAAATGAATTTTCTAAAATATCTTCTTAGTGCTCAATCACGTAATCCAAGGAAGATTTGCAAATTTCATGTGTCTTAAGTCATTCACGGCTTCAAGTTGTTGCATTTATTGTGGTGATTTTTATGTTAGAAACGGTCCACAAGGGTGAATATAAAGAAGAATGACAAAGTATTACATAGTAAACAAAAAGACCCTAAATCTAAATCCTTAATAAGAGATTACGATTGTAGCTTCAGTAATTGTGGTTTGATTAGACATTTAGTGTTGAGGATGGACAACCCGCGAAACAACGATAAGCTGTCACAACATGGGAGAAGAAGGTTAAGTTAGGTTAGGTTAGGTTAGGTTAGGCTAGGAGGTTAGGAATGACATGGCAGTTAGCTTATGATTCATAATTCAAGTGTACACAGCATGAATAAAACTAAAGCAAAACGGAAACGTTTGTTTCATTATTTAAATAGCCAACAAATGTAATTTGGCGCTGTCAATCATCGAACTCAAATAGCCGCAATTCAGTGCAATAGATGGAGCGAACACTTGGAGTAAATTTGTGCAACGTCAATGCAATCTACTTTTGCATTGTATGGACCCTGAAGCGTTTTTCACTGGAAACCAAAAACCAGGCGAAAATATCGATGCATATGCAGCGCTTAAGGCTTAGCAGCAACTTGTGAGTTTGGCAAATTAACAGACTAGCTAATTAAAGACAAGGCTACCGACTGTAACGAAATTAGATCTAAATGAATGCTTAAAAATTTGCCGATCAACAGAATGCACAAAAAAACAACTTAAAGATATCAATGCAGAGTTTACCTAGGTAGTTGACAGAATTTCAAAGGCAAACACATAACTTCAAGTCCAAAAATCTAGTGGCATGATAGAGCGTCCTATTCAATCTTTAAAATCTCATGAAAAAATGTGTATATGGTAATGAAAATCTGTATCTTTGTCTGTTAGAATATCAATCAACACCAATAGATAACAATTTTCATTCTTCTGCATTTTTACTTTTTAATACTGAAATTTAATTTTTAGTATTTTTATAGATAGTGTCTTTTAATAAAAGAAGGGATGTGAAGTGTGATTAGATCTTTAGTGTTGAGAACCGACAACAAGGTCGAGGGTGGATAGCCCAGCAAAACAACGACAAGCTGTCATGAGAGATGGACGTAGGAATGATCGTCAGTAAACTTATAATTCATAATTCATGTGTACACAGTGTGACTAAAACTAAAGCAAAAACGAAACGTTTGATTCTTTAATTAAATAACCAACAAACGTAATAGTAGTTGTGAGGAATTCGTACTGATAAAAGCAGTAATTGATAAAAATCTAATCAAATAACAATCGATACAGAATATTGTGGACGTTAGTTTGACTTGTAATACGAAACAAACAATATTTGTTATATTATTGTGATATTCTGTCGATATGGAAGTTGCATGTCGAAAAGTATCAATTCAACAGCTATTATTTTTTCTCGTATCGATTACCACTAATAGAATTTTCGAAAAATTACTTACACATATCAAATACAACAACAAAGCTCTTCCATATTTCATTAAGTAAATAATGAATTAGGCGTGTCCGTTAGTTTATTTTTTGAATCATTAAGATTAATAATCGTTACTGCTTGTTTTATTTGTATGGAATTTGATGTTTTCATTTGTTGTCAAATATAAAAATCTTCATTATGAGAATTTAGCACCACGACCAATTTTTTCGTCTCCAATTATCAAAAAACGCTTCTGTATGGTGCCGTTGAATCAGATAATGAGGGACCCAAACACCTGCTCTGTTGCCAATCCTCTTGGATGGTCTACCAGGGTTGATAGAGGGTGTTAGATAACTACTGGATTGAAACTTCCCCTTTTCATTGGTATAAAAATTATTCATGTAGCATTTGTACAATAAATACGAATTTTTAAAAATGGGTCCATCATTTAGAATAATCCTGTATTTAAAAAAGGAGGTTTGTGATGCAATGGCTAAAACTGCTGGATTTGCAGTACTGTAGCTATACTAGAACCTGAGATATAGATCTTGGAATGTAGAAAAATTGCCAAAAACCTACAAAAATCCATAACTCCACATTGAATGTCCGCGTCTAGCTCCTCTCCAACTCAACCGATTTAAGTGTTCAAAAACTCTAAAGAAAAAAGGTGTTTAAGCGAATCTTGAATAGAACCTGAGATATTGAGGATAGAACGTGGGTATGTGAAAAACTCCCATAAGTAATGTACAGGGGGAAATCGCATTTGAGTATAACTTGATAATGGTGAAAATTAGATGAAATCCGATGGTTGATGGCTGATCTGTGCATCAATATCTTTCATTGGAAAAAAATCTATTGGGTAGAACGTCTGAACGGACTCGGAATGGAAATCATCAATTTTTTTAATATATAAGATTACCGAATCTGAATTTACTGAACCTTGTTTACCATTCAGGAACGAATGTTTTCAGACGCCTATGTTACCTTTCCGAAATAATAAAACCGTAAAAGGGGTTTATTAGTTAATAATAACAATCAGTTATAGATTTTTTTGTTGGCGAAAGAGCATAAATTCGCAGAATAATTGCTGTATCTTTAATATTTGTACTTTATTTCTTTACCGTAACTCCAATCATTTATTTCTCTTCAAGTTTTCATATCGATCAAATTTCAGTAAATTGAGGTCTTTTCGATCTACTTTTCCATATATTTATACATTAAATCATATCACGACTATACCAAATCGAATGAGATCTTTTCACGAATATTTTCCATTTTACTAATATACATTTTCCTCGTTTAGATTACCTCGAACAGTAATTCAACTGTTATCACTGAGCCAAGTATAATTAAAGTAACTGCTCGTTTTGTGCCCGGATTTGTGATCCCAAAGGAAAAAAAACTTCACGGTTACGCATGTTACAACCGTTATTCTGTCCACACTGCCGACTAGGGATACGTAGGAAAGTGGAAGTAATACTAATTTCTACAGGTACACTGAAATACGTACTTTAAAAATGATACATACTCTTGGAAAATTTTAATCTCTAGAGTAATTTATTAAACTGGCAACATATGTAGCACTCAGGACAGAATTTTGAAAAATTGACCGTCGAAAAACGGGTCGAATTATTCAAGTTATCATACTAGGAGAAGTTCATCAGGCCAAAGACTAGCGAAAGGGAAAAATTCATAACAGACCTGATATTTTGAAATAGAAAAACGATCAAAACTGTTGTAAGGTTGACAAAGGTGTCCTCACGAAGATTCTGTCGATCTGTTACATCTAAATCACTGGTAAGATTCAATCTACAAGTTTATAGACTGCGTAAAAAAAATGAGGCTAAAAATTCTCAGTGGAATAAACCACAAACCACTTCTATTTTTCTATGAAATAAATTTACGAATCCGATAGGTTACACTATTATTGCTAATGGTTTCCAGCTCCCTTTTTCCAGATTTTTTTACACGAGAAACTGGGAATAACAAGAGCATACTCGTGACGATTGAAAGGCTAGAGAACCAGCTCTAAGGTCTCTTCTTTTCTCACTAGGTCGCTATAAAAATCTAGTTCTGCTATCATTTGTGTTTTGGATCCATCTGTATACAAAACGAGTCCAGGAGATAACTGGTCATGCGTGTATTCCTCGCCTTTTGGAACCCATTTATTGTTAAATTCACTCGTACGAGCATTGCATTTTTTTTGTATTTCTCAATTAGATATTACCCTCATTATCATATTACCCGATGGGGTACGACGACCGTGAATGATAATTATACTTAGTGTCGTCGTGGTCTGCCCGAAAAAGACTTCATAAGAAAACTAAAACAAAACCTACACGAATCCATCTGAGAGCCTCGATGTCGTGAGCATTTTGAAAAGTAACGGTTTAGATCAATTTTGTCTTGTTTGTGAAATAACCTATTTTTGTTGCACCATTTTGATTTTGATTTTTATAGTGAAAAGTTTTTTTTTACAAATAGCCATATATAAATATGTTCACTAATTGAATACTATTAAATTAAATGTCCTGACATTATTATATTGCACTTTAATAATCAATAAGACCCGAAATATTTAATTGATTCCGTTATAACTAATCCCTTGTTCTCAGTGTAGATGGCGAACAGGCAGAAAGCCTGAAAATAATCCTAATTTCAGTTGGTATTACTGACGGGCGCGTAATTTATCGGCACATCTACGCGATATTAATTTGCGCGGGGCAGATTTGCAACGTGTGGAATTCCCAGCTTAATTGCTAGTCGCTAATATTTTAAATAATGTTCGAGCAATAATTCGTTGCTACCAGTGATAGATGGCGTTAAACGTAAAAAGAGTCGTTCACATTTTCGTGTTGGAATTCTTTCGAAATTGTTTGTTTGTAGCGTAGTATATAGTGCTGACGTTTAATGCTGCTAATTAAAGGGCTTTAATAGCTACATAAACTACTGAAATTTGTAGAAATTCAAGCGATAAGCCATAAAAAATAATGTTCTTTTTGAATAACTCAAATTCCATTGTAGATCAACATTCAATGAATAAAAAAGAAAAGAATTAATTGAATATAAATAAAATCTATACTGTTTTCCCAATCTATATGGGTAAAGACGAAAAGAATTTTTGATTCATTATTATTAAACGATTACATTGGAAACATTTTTTTTCAACCATAAACAAACATATTCAAACCGAATCTTCAATTTGAAGTAATTGTTTACTACATTGGACTAGGGAGGTAAAACATTGTTTCAAATAGCTAATAAAGTTTACAATCTTTGAGCTTGCAAAGGTTCTTCAATTATTACTCAAAGATTTAGACAAATATTTTTTGAAAATTGCTGGAAAATAGTCTGATTTTCATAGATTTGAAAAATTTTCCCAGCTTGTTTTATATATGAGATTTTTAAGAAGTACTCAAAATCGTTTGAGATTACGTGATTGATTTTTAGATTAGAATTGGAATATTTATGAAATGTATCAGTGTTGCCTACGAGACGAGATGAAAAAAAAATTTGAAAACTTTCTTTTTGTCGCACGAAAAAGTGGGATCTCTCGCGCGAAAGTCTCGTACATGCACCGCAATTTTTTTATGTTTTCTATCTTAACAAAATAGACAAATGAAATCTATTTTAGTTTAAATATGAATAAATTGGCATCATATACAAATTTTTTATCATTAGCGTACCTAAAAATGCGATAGATTTCATCCCAACATACATAACTGGGGTGTTTGGAGCTATTCATGAAATGTGCCATCTAATTGATGTATTAATCAGGCGGCTCCGAGGTTTTCTTATGCAGCCTTTCTTCTGGTATAGATGTAGTTTGGATGCTCAGATTAACCCTCGCCATCGCCCTCTACACGGGAAACTGGAGTCATGGATCTTCCACAATTGTAGTATACTTGTTATTTTGAACATCATGCCAAAGAAAGATATTGTAAATGCTCCATCATTTCTTGGCTAGGTGACGAAGACGCCTCCTAACTTTGAACACCGATGGCTAATGGTCTCTTATTTCAAAGTCTTTGGAAAATCTTGCACATCTAGGTTCAATATATGTCCAAAACACCTTAAAATGTCTCTTTATTTCATTGTAATATAAGGATTCGAAGCTCTTCGATTAAAGTTACGTTTGCTTTTATATTGACATGGGAAAAAGTTCATACCATATCTTTCGCTGTTTACTTTCCTGGATAAGGTACAAAATCTAGAGATTACAATTACCACAACTTGTTATTAATAATAATAATATTAACCGGAATTATTTATGTAACAGTTTCCAAACAAATAATTAATGGCTGCAGTAAGATTGCGCGCCCACACACTACCCTGTTTTGATGCCCAAATACTTGAACAACGTCTTTCCAAATCGGAAGATAGGTCATAATAAAACAATAGATGGCCGCCTAGGTCATCTGATTTGACTAATAAAGTCTCATCATAGGTCACAAAATATCATTGATTTCAAAAAAAGGGTACGTATTTAGGTTGCCCAACTAATTTCAGAAGTTGTAGAGAAGGTTCGAGAAGGGTTAAAAAAACGTCATTTATCCCGACATATTTGTATGGCTGCATAGGTATTAAAAAGACATTTCAAATAGTGTATCAGAACACTCACATTTCAAATTAAACCTTTTTGGCGATGATGTCTTGAAGTCACCAGGTTACGAAATAATGAATTTATTCCTTTCATTTGACCATACTGTATTTAGAATGATACATCGACGTCGTTCGGTGCAAGTTAAGGGCCGTTAACATACAAACTGTCATTCCATCATATTATGTTCAGTATAAATCCCAGAAAGTCATCATTAACAAATAATGATTCTAATATGCAAATATGAACTTTTAAACTAAACGAGAAATTTTCTGTTTCTTACCTTGCAAAACTTTCAAAATTCTTCAGCCTTCATTCATTCAAGTTATAAATTTTATTCACACAAATGCAAAGTTTCATTAGTATTTTTATTAGCTTCTTCTTCATGTCGATCTTACCATAATAAATATTTAAACTTAGTAAACTCCTATAAATTATTGTCTTTCTTTGATAAGATATGGAGCCTTGAGTTTGAGGATATAAGGCTGATGTATTATGATTAATGTTTCATTTTTAACTTTTGACCTTATATCGAAATGTTACTAATGTTTATTTGAAAATAAGAGGCTTGAGTGTTGTTGACTCAAGCATTAATACAAACGCCTAGCTACTGCCTTCTATAAAAAAATTTTGAAATTTTCTTAAACATAAAAAAATTGAAAAATCTATGACTTGGAAACTTTCTTGTAGAAAAACTCACCTTTATGTCTTACGACAATAAATTATATCATTTATCATAAGGGATTAAGGGATTGTTTCAATAAAAAAAAAAACCTTCTTATTATATTTGCCATCTCATGGAATAGTTGCATATATTTTCAGTGTCTTATTAAACAGGATTTCTTTCAGTCGTATAGTTACTTATAAATCATTAAAATTAATTATTTTTTTCCGTATGCTAATTAATCTCACTGATTGCTACCTTGATATGGTTCATATAAAGTTTAGTTTTGTTCTTAATGACCGAATTTATTAACAATGCGAATCGGTCAAATGATTAGAGTTGTGTCCGAAATAAACGTGACGAAATAACTTCAACTAAACAAAAAAAATTCAAGTGACCTAAATCGTTATTTTCAACAGCTAAATTTTGAAATAATTACATCATCTTGATATTTCTGAAAACTAGTAGGTAATTTCAATAATTTTCCAAATATACTCTGTGGTGTTTAAAAGTACTAAACAATTATATTCTTAAGAGCAGTAAATTAACTATAATTGCATTTGTAATTATAGTTTTAATGATAAATTATGTAAGAAAATGCGTTAGCTTATGATTACTGAAAAAACTTGATAGATATCTCCAAATCTGACTGCAGTTGTAAATGATTAACAAAGCTACTGCATCATCATCTACTCATTAACGAACACTAAGCAATGTATTGAAAAATTTCAATGATCACTGATAACTTTATGATGATGATTTTTGTGTTATATTTTCAAATAAAATATCTACAAGGGATTTTTTATATATATTTAATAGGTAATAAGTAAGAGATTTTCGAATAATTTCAAAGAAATCGAACAAAAAGAATTATCCGATGATTAAATTCACAGCGTTATCAATTCTTGCAATAATTGTTTTCATGTCTGGCCCCTCGGTATCTAATCCATCATTTGTAGTGAAAGGGTTCGGTCGTAAGCGTTGCCCTATACTAATGCGGAAACAATAATTGTTCTCAAGCAGAAATGGAATAGCATTTATTTGTAAAAGTCCGATAGGAAATGCCGACAAGTGTCGAGACCGGAGGAGAATGCTGTACGGGATCATTAGGCAGGATTAGGGGAATAAATGGGAGTGGAAACCTTACACCGGGCAAAGGGTTGACGATAACAATGAGTTAGGACCACTTTGACGCACTAATACTGTTTACTTTCTCTTTCTCTGTTGTCTTTTCCTGGGAAATTATGATCAATATTTGCTTCGCGACATATAAACAACTTATAATCTATTCCCAAACAAAATAACCTATATCCTAGAGAAAATAGTTTAAATGACTATAGATTCAAGTAACGCCGAATTTTCAACTTTGATTATGTGTCACCCTATAAAGTCACGTGTCTGTGAATAAATCAGTATGGGAGTAGTTGAACCCTCGCGAAAATCACGGGTCATTTGCTACTGGGTCCCGAATAGTGCGTTACGTCGCTGAAGATCCATCATTATGTTGATAGGGAAAGAGGTCCAATGAGGCGGTAAGCTCCGTTTTCGTAATGACTTTGGCTGTTCCTTACTCTACTGAAAAGCTTCGACGAAAATCGAATTTAAATCGTTTCAGGTTGATACCGAACAAACAAAATGTTTTATTAATGAAAATTATTTTTCGTATTGTTTCCAGTGAAAAATATTCGTTAAAACGATTTGAGATGCCACTGTGGACAGACTAGAAGTTTATTCGATTAATTTTTCATATTTTTCCGTGCAGATAACTGTGTTACTGTTTTTAATATTTACCTTTTTGATCTCTTGACTTCGAACGAGTCAGGAACGTATCCACAAGTTTCCAATTAACTCTTTCTGATCTGTATCCATTTTCCTTTCTTAATATTTTATTTAAATTCCATATTTTAATATAGGATAATGCTTTATAACATGCTTTTAACTTATTTATACTCGAGTAAGTAGCGGAAAATGTTAGAGAAACAATTGCACCCCTTATATCATGTAAGGATATAAATTTTCATATAATATATTTCTGTACTATAATTTTAATCACTTTTAACGTATTACCAATTTGAAATAGTCCCAGGAATTGAAAGTATCTTCATCTTACTTTCACATTATATATTATTTCTCTTTATATTCAATGTTTTAAATATATCAACATCATTATTTGGTTGTATTTCAAACTGTGTGTCAAATACGCCCCTGTATAGCGCGTGTTTTGTTTGCAATTTGGCCGTAGCTATATCCGACATTCACCCTCTCTACCGCCGCCAGTTGCCGGTGGCTCACGCTCACTCGATTCTGTTTTTCAGCAGCCTAGGGAGGCAGCCTGCCTGCGGCGGCAGTAGCGCGTAGATAAGAGAATTGCAATGTCAAGTCAGAATGATATATTTGACCAACATTTCCATAGAGCGGGAGGATTTCCAATGGAGCGAACGTGCGTAATCTGTACGCCTGGAATTAACGCAACCGTCTCTCCCACTACCTCCTAAAGTCTAACGCCGTATCCGACAATTCACAGGTTATTTCGCGCAGTTTACCTGACGATATGTTTGAATTCACACGAAAATACGTTTTCTTTTCCTTTATTAATGACACACAATAAAGGCATATTCATATTTCAATATTAAATTGACGTCGAAATGCTCAGTAGATGTATCTGTAAAAAAATCTGCGAAATGACGATGAATTTCGAAAAGCTAATATCAAAAAGATCAGAAGGCTTGTTAAAAAAGTTGGCAATAGAAAAAAAAAGGAGTAAACAGGAATAATTTGAGTTTCTTCGAGGAAAAATATAATGATCTTTTGGTAAAACTTCAGGTTGAAACTTAAATATAGATGCATCATGTACCAAAAGGCATAAAAAATGTTATTTGTGTGTGTATCTGCTGATATTAAATGATAAAATCATATGTTCAATAATCTTTGACCTAACAACCTATTGACTTGAAATTTTTTCCGCCACATTTTTCAATAGCATATGAAGAAATGAAAAATTTAAAATTCTAGTACACCCATTGGGCATATTCTCAAGGTATCGGTTGTACCTTTGAGAAATTTATTCTCGTTGTTTTATAGTGCTTCGGACCACTACTTCATATGTGATCAATAATCTCACTGTCACAGCAATCTCTTTGGGTTACAACCTCAAGCTTTCGCACACCATGTGGGCTTTCATAGCTTTACTACTCATCTACTTTTCGTTTTTGTTCTAGGGGAGTTTACTGTCTAGAGTGGGTCCCAGATGTTTCCCCTCTATATGAATTGATAGACTTGCGTTTGAGTTTTTTCTTCCTAGTGAAGGTAACTATGCGGGTTGACATTTAGTCTTACTGATCAACACCATCTTCTTATATAGTTGAATCATCTTCTATTCTATTCTCAAAACTCTCCCTTGCACAAATGGATATGTCACGACATATCTCTGACGAGGTATGCCGAGGTCAGTTAATACACATTATTTTTTTTTTCATAACAAGTATATTGAACCCAATAATAAACTTACTTCATTGTATTTTCCTGCTCTCATAATTCCAAGTCATAAATGCGAAAATTTGAATATAACGAATATTTTATTTACATGTTTCGAGCAGCGATTTTCATTGTAATCAATTTGCTAAATAATGAAATTGTTGAGTTGATCAATTACAATCACAATCTCACGATAACACATTTTGATTCAAATTTTAATGAGTCCTAATACTACGAATTGATTGCTTATTCAATTGATCTTAGTGTTTTTAACATACTTAATGCGAGTTGGTGTTTCCCACTACATTTTATGTTAGAAGTTGAGTGTTCAGAAATGGGCATACATTCATCTATACGGTTTCCTTGCTAATGGAACCCCAGCTTCGCAATCTAGTCTTGTAACGTGATAAATTGTGTACAGACATAATGACATTACATAAAAATCGATGACAATTAACGCGTGCGACCCCGCGTCCTCTCTCCTTACCCGTTGCGGCGAACGCCATTTTCGGCCTTAATCTCATTTGTACTGCGCTCTTCCATCGTATGGAGCCGGTTTTACTACCATCACCGAACGCGACGGCGGCGCAGGGACTAAATCTAATTAGCGCCGAAAGCTGATCGGTAATTACAACGATTAATCAATTCGATCCCACTACGGAAACGCTTCTTCTCGTCAGAAAACGAAAGCCATCAACATTGATGTCGTAGGTAACTTACGTTTTATATTTTTTTACACGAAAAATCAAATTAAAGAAAAAATTCCTTGGTATATACTTTAACCAAATATAGAAACTACGAAGTGGGCTCAATTATTCGGTACAAATATATAATAAATTAACAGTAGAAGAAAGGTCGTGACCTAGCCTCTCGTCACCTAATAAAGTAATAAATCACTTCCAGCCTCTCCAAATTTTACCCTAATGTAATAAAACTTTCCCCGCCGCGCCGCTGTCCCATAGACACAAACACACATGTGGCCCGAAAATAAAGAAAACAGTAATTGCAGATCTCGACTGTGTCTTTATGGATGGGGGCGGTAATAAATTTAGACTTTAATATCTCTCCAATGTTAGCGGCTACAGTGTTAGGGCCTTAGCGCAAGCTGACGCTAGTATCTATGTAGTCGTAGTCCTTCGCGACTGGTCGAGGGTCACCCGCCACCCGCCAGATGCCGCCCCCGACGATTTGCTAACGACGTAATTACCCGGTAGGGGTCAGCAGTTACATTTCGCCACTGGTGATTCGATTTCGGTAGAGGGGTTTCAATTGGAAAAAGATTCTTTTAGGGTATTGACATTGATAAATATCATTTCTAATATTTCACATGAATGTATCTATAGACAGAATAAATTACTAGTTATACAATACATTAAAACTCTCAGAAATGGGGTTATTTGAAAAAGTGAAAAATAAACAAAAATTCAAAGCAATCTCGACAAATAAACAGGCCGAAGTGATATGATTATGTATTATGTAAACAAATTTGTTAACTTGGTTGGTTAACTTGCAAGAAATTCATCACCCTGTAGTTTACGCAATTAGAAAAAGAAGAAGCGATATTTCACATCGAATAATTATTACGAAATCATTTTTATGTAATTTATGTATTAAAGGATTATAATAATGATTAGTCCTGCCTTCACAGAAAATATTTCATTTCGATTGGTCAAGTTCTATGAAATTATTTTACTTATAAATTGAACTGAATCAAATATTAAGTTGAAATCACTATGGTTCCAGTACAAGTAGTGAACCACCAAGTTCGTAATCGTTATTGTTAAGCTAAACTAAAAATAGTGGATGCTTTAAGCTGTTTATGTTGACTTTTGAAATGTTTAGGATATTATTTTTGCCGAATTTACTTAGAAGCAAGTAGTGAAATTAGCTAAAAATTAATATTATTTCAATTTGTAGGGATATTTTTGTGTTAACTATATGAACCAATAGAAATATTTATATCAACAAAAATGCCAGGTACCTTCATGTGTTGAGAGAAGCAGTTTGGACCCTTTCTACCTTGTCAAACGGTTGCATAAGCCGTTTTAGGGAGATCGTGAAACATGGAGTATTGTTAAGTGTTAAATACGATTACGAAATGGTCATTTGAGCAAATTAGGAGAATGTAGTAACATTGAAACTTGCTTATAAGGAATATAAGCGAATTAAATGAGAAAATGTATTTGTTAAGAACATGAAATTACTAGTTTGTCTTTCCACTTTACAACGACGTTCAAACAAGAGATTGAATATTGTTTAGTTCGGAGTATAACTTCTCATCTCAAACTGATAATGGAGAGAATTCAAAAAAAGGCAAGGGCTTTCTTCTTCATCAACTCATTGAGCAAATCGCTTTTTATTAGCAATTTTCACGTCGCTTTAATCACCAGATTTAACACCATGTGACTATTGGTCATTCTCGAAAATATAGTAAACCAAGGAGACAAGATGGAAGCTATTGTTAAGGTTAAGTGCATTGATAGCCAATGATAGTATTTTGGAGGATATCTTTTGTTTTTATTTGGTTTTAAATGGTATTTTTTGACCATACCTCGTTTATAGAACAATTCCCAAATGAGTGAGAGAAAACTTTGAGGACTCATAGTGAATTAGTATCGAGTGTTTAAATCAATTTGGGTGCTGGACTGTGGTTATCCATTTTGCTCAGTTCTGCTTTTAAGTGGTTTCTTCCTGAGAAACAGAACGGTTTTTGTCCAGTCATGGAAGTCGTCTTTTTTCTCCAGATTACTTGTTTTTTCGTTCCTGGGTATACCCACATTTCAAGAGCATTGGTTTCTATGCCTAGTCCATGATCAACATCGAATTTGTTATTTGGAAGTTAACATCTTTTTAGAGCTTCTACCAATGTTCCCATGGTTAGAACTTCCGCTTGTTAGATCCCAGAATGGGTTCCTGAAATCCCTATGGTCAGTATATATCTATACTGGTTGCAGTTTTTGAAGTATCTATTGAATTGTGTCGATTTTCCAATTTTCTTGTAACTTAGCAGAAGTTTTTCTTGAAATTACTAGTTTTTTATAAATGTATTTTATTGCGAATTCCTGAGGGGGTATTTCAGTAGGTGAGTATCCTGTCCTAGGTTTGTTGATATTTTAATTCCGTCAAATCCGTCTTGAACCAAAGGACATATTAAAAAAACAATTTTATATCAAATATTTTTGTGTACTGAGCAAATTGGTGGAATTGGTTTTCTTTTGGTATGGAGGAGATCTCGTCGGCATAACGAGATGTATTAGAATTTCATAGTTTTCAATTTCAAAGTGTTCGAGAAAAACCTCCTATGAAGCTCTATAAAGTATTATGAAACTATCTCTGCTTTAATATTGTGAAATGACTAAACTTATTTTCACGTGTATAGGTAATTGAAAATGAATGTCTTACACCGACTATTTTTATTCATAAGAACCACGTAAATGATTTTCAACATCTGGAAATCTTAACATAGTCTAAAATGTGGATAAGAGAGTAACACATAAATTTAAAATGATCCCCAATGTACAAAACAACAGCATAAACCGTACAACATTGGGGCTCGCGACTTACGTTGACAACGAAGATCCCGAGGAGTTTTATATATGATTCTCTGTCTGTTCTGTGAATTTAATGGTGATCGTCAGCTGTTTTATTAAAAGCAGCCATATTTATTATCGGCCGTAAAAAGGGGTTTTTGCCAGTTTATAGCTACATTGATCATTTTGTTGCGTTATTAGGGTCCTTAAGTTTCAGTTACGGGGCATGAAATCGTTTTTTACGTTCGGATGAACATATTCTAACGTTTAGATGAGTGACACGGGGTCCCGGTCAATGATAGAGTAACTGTAATATGTCAAGTTGCTCTGCTATAAATTGTAATTAAACGTTTATAACAACCATTAACGAATTAAGTACTTGTTTAATTATTCAAACACGTGGACAAGTAGATAAAACCGTTGATTCGAAAATTGTTCGTTCAATGTTTTTATATAACTACAATAATAACATTAATCCTCATTCCTTCTCAATAAAAACAATCATTCCTTAAATCTTTATTTATTTATATTGTTTAATATGATATATCGCTTTATTTGTCACAAGTAATGCAGGGAGAAAAAGTCTAAGTATCTTAGAAACTCATTTGATTCAATACTTGACTATTTTATGAGAAAAAGTCCCTCGTTGACGTTCTCTTTGCTTGAACCTTGATGTCATACCAAGCGAAAGGTTCGATTCAAATAATATATTTATATTCCAATTGTTAAACTATTTAGTTAATTGTATATATTATAAATATAACTGATAATTCCCATCCGACTTAGCACAACTTTTGGAAGATAACTTGTATTATTCTAGACATTAACGATTCAAAATACATTGATAAAACTACTTGGACTACCTACTAATTGATCAGCGTGAAATAGTTTTTAGAAAAACTTGGAATATATTATCCAATAATCACTTTGTATCACTGATATCATTACGAACAAGATTTTTGTATCTAAAACCCAAATACTCATTTCAAAGCATGCATTTTTCCATCGGTATAAGATATAATAGATAATTCGTTGCATTGCAGTAATAGATAATAAACTGTTGCTTAATTAATATGAAGTCACATTCCACACACTTTTACCATCTCCCCGAAAGCTTTCGAATGCCTTTTTTTTTAAATCTTTCGGCTTTTCACGTAACTATTCGCGCACGAAAGAATCTACCTCCGCAATGCTTTCGAATCACAGTCGGCCAAGTGCCTCTTTTAATAGATCAAATAAATGATAGTCACAAGGCGACCAATCGGGACTCTGATACTTTCCAACTCAAATCTTTCAAAGTTTCCATCGTAAGCCGAAAGATATGCGGTCTGGCATTGTCTTGCAGCAATATCGCACTACGAATTGGAATAACGCGTCGTTTTGATATGTAGACACGATTTTAGGAGGTTTTAGAATACTGCGCGTTTACAGTCCATTGTTCAGTGAGAGAATCAACTACAATTACTGCTCTCATGTCTCAAAACCTTCCCCGCTGTCAGTGCAACCTCTGCTTTAACTGGAGCGACTTCATCTTTCTTTCTCCACTCCATTGACCGTGTTTACTACCCAAAATATACTGGTGTACGTCTCGTCTCGTCTGTGGTAAATATTCGATGCAATAAATTTTCTGCTTCCTCTTCTTACCGCTGCAGAAGACACAGTAGGCAAAATTTAGAAGTCTCAACACCCATCTGGCTGAAATTTTGAGATAACCGACGCATTAATCTTTGACCAGAAAACGAAAGGTTGAGCAACAGTCACTGATACATCCCTTTTGATCAGCCCGTTTCGTAACAGACCAGTTTAAAATCCAGTGCAGCCACGACACTCGTTTGTCCAAAAGTTCCAGTTTATATATGAACCACCCTAGCCATTTCCACATAAATTTCTGTAATTATCTAGATTAAGTTACACCCCTCCGATTTCGTTAAAATTTTAATATGTTATCGAGAAAATTATGCTGAAAAATTTGATATGTAGGGCGCGGAAATCATCCCTTCACGTAGTTTTTCAACTTTGAAGTTCCAGTAAAAGAGTTATAGATAGTTCTAGATAATTTCTAATGTTAATATTGTATTTAAAAACTGTTTAGGCCTGATAAAATGATGTTTGATCGTTCATTTCAACAGATTGATATTTTTATGGATACAATTTTATTTCTACATAGTTGTCTTTGTAGTGGATCAAGTATAATAAATTATAGATGAGCAATAATTTTGAAGTTTGGTACAGAAATCGAAATATTGATTTAATACAACAATAATTTTTTGTCGTATTTGCCATTTAACCTAAAATTAGTTTTTATCTGACCAAACCTATTTCAACAATTGGAAATTCGTTCGATGTATATGGAGATAGTATTTCATAACTTCAAATTTTATGGTACATGCTATCAAGAAGAGCTACAGTTCATATTAAAAAATGTGTACGTTTCCACCTGATCGATTACACTTCTGGTTATTCTCATGCAAAAACCTCCCCGTGTTCCCAATTTTGTAGTGAATGCACCCTTGCCGCCCGTGTCTCCGTACCGTAACGGAAACGCAAGACTCGCTGATCGGTAATTACATTTTCGGAACGAGGAATGTAAGCGAGAAGCTATGCAGATCACATTTTAATGCAATTCCATCCATTATAGTGGCAGCCGACCCATTATCCCGGCACAACCATTAACACCCACCCCATTCCGGCGACGACGGCATCCTTGCATTTCGAAAAGCTATCTCTGCTTTATTCGGGTTAACAAAGGAATTGCTTCTGACGACATTACGGCTAACAAAAACGTACACGTCGAGGCGGGTGTTCAGATACTCAAACCGCAAATTCGAAGGGTACGAGGTAACAAGGGCTCCGCTGATTGTGGCTATCGATACGTATTTCTAAACAAGGACTATAAATTACAGAATATATCATCAATTTATACTTTGTATTTCTATATTAAACAGTCACAAAAGAACAATAGAACTATAAGTTTTTTTCTATTTTTTACTTTCCACTGTAACAAAAAAAACACAAAACTTTCTTATCTTTTCCCTGCTATGTTCAATAAGATCGCTTGCCAGTCTTATTCTCGAAATATTAATCAACTGTTAACGCTTCTTTACCGTTGGACAATCAGAAAATGATTTAACGGGATTAAATCTGGAAAATAGGGTGCATAATTTAGCAATTTAAACTTTAGCCATTGCAATCCATTCATTTGATTGTTGTTTGGTGTCGGGCTTCAAAAATGATTATGCAACGGCTCAAAAAATTCTGCTCAATACTTGAACACTCTAGTGATACATTTACTAAACTAGCTCGCACGACCTTCACTCTTTTTCATTTGTTTTATTGTCAAAAATCACCTTCAATCACTACCCACATTTTTTTTAACTAGAACATGAGTTAAGAGTGACTTTAAATACGTATCAACTAGAGAAACATTGAGTTTACTTTTCAATTTCGTTTTTGGAAGTCTTTGCTTATAGTTCAGTCATTTTAGATAGATTTAGGCAAGAAATTCGGAAAATCGAGATACCCAGCTATAAAATCGTTCACTTAACATCCTAAAATTTCTCGCAAACTCACATATATAATTCGATGTGAGCAAATTTAAACATCGGGGGTCAAAAGTCAAAAAAAAAACGATTTTTTGCCTATTTTTCGCAAAAAACTCGTTTCCTATGGGTTTGAGGCTATTTGTATTTGTTATCAATATTGTAGGACATTAAATTTTCTCCAACTTTTGGCTTAAAAATGTTTCTGAGATAGAGGCTAGAGCGTGCGCGGTTAGAATAATCCCATTTGAAATCAACTGGTAGTCCCGATCAAAATAATCTCTTATAATGTTCATAAATTATTGCTAAATATATAATTATAAATAATTTACATTTTATATCAACAATTACATTATATTTAAATATTTTTTGCCTATTTATTTATGTCCAATCAAGTATAAATTCATTTAATAGCACTTTTCTGTCCGTGTGTCTTCAAAATCGTAAAGAGAAAAAATTTAATCATATCATAATTAATGTTTATTAAAACATTTCATTCGATACATTTGTGATTGTTAAAATTAAAAAAACAAATGAAATATAATTCAAATGCTGCTGCAAGTTCATCCAAATTATTTTGATAGGTATTACCAGTTGATTTTAAACGGGATTCTACCCGCGCTCTATCTCAGAAACGATTCACCGTATAAAAATATTTTTCAGACAAAAATTGTAGAAAACTTAATGCTCTACAATATTGATAATAAATACAAATAACGTAAAACACATAGGAAACGAGTTATTTACAAAAATGTGCAAAAAATCGATTTTTTTTTCTTTTGACTCCCGATTTTTAAAGTTGCTCAGATCGAATTATATGTGAGTTTTGAGAAGAGTTTTAGTATGTCAAATGAACAAGTTTAAACGACTTTATAGCTGGGTATCTCGATTTTCCTAGGTGAATTACCTTAAATGACTGGACTATTAACTTTATTATGCCTACCAGTAGATTTTAACGTGAAAAAATTTACCAAAATTTAGATGATCAGTGTGCATTTTTGTCGCGTGTAATAATATTTCATTTTTTGCCTGCTCAATATTCATTGCTTAAATTTAAGTTAAGAATTCACAATACTCTCAAAAGCAATTTACAAACATTATATGTATTTGGAAGAGGCGGTACGAATTTTCCACAAGTCTAAGTACATCCCTATATCCGAAGCAATTTCTCCACTGCACGTTTCGAACAAATCATCGAAATGTCGCGGTGACCGCGTCGAAGATCGGAAGTGGCGTTGCGATGCGCATAGAAATCGACCGTAAGTAGGCCGTAACGGTATTTACAGGAAACCATGGTCAATTTCCGTAGATTTTTTTTTGGAAATTGGTCCGATGGATCCTAGTCCATGGCCGGCAGCGACAATTAGGACTAACAGATAAATAGGTCGTAAAAATTCTGTGAGGGTTTGGGATTTATTATTGTTTTGGGGGCAATTGTAACTGTTTGGGATTGGGAACAAACTAATACTCTTGATGGGATACATTGGGATCAAATAGATGTTTCACTAAAGTATGATTTGAACGTGGAAAGAAAACAAATCACCTATCAACACAAATTTATACTTAGTTAATAATATTGACAATATTTGAGGACTTTATTTGAAAACATTGGAATTGCTACTCGAGATTCAACTACAATGAAATGATACTCACGCATTAATTCTAAGGTAATATAGGTAACGAAATGTGTTTTAGTGAAAAAATCGTACTCAAAAATCCAAATATAAATATAGATGCAGTCAACGTAGAAAATAGAAGAAATTAATAAGAAACGTCTCTAGGAAAACAAATATAAAATTGAGCAATTGGAGAAAGATTAAAAATAAGCAAAGAAAATGGTACAAACAACATTGTTTGAGAATTTGTTCAAAGATACACAAGGAAACCTCGAGATATTCTAATTGATGTTAATCAAAAAATAGGAAATTGTCCTTTTTCAATGCAATAATATCCGGGAACAAATGGTATTTACGACACATACTAATACTTGGGAAAAGATTTAAGTTAAGAGTTAATAATAATTATGAAAATCATAATTGTATGGAAACGTTAAGATAGAAATTTTATTATATTTCATCATTTAAGATCCAAAAACCAGGACATTCATTCATTAAAAGACTAAAATATTAATAAAAATGTCTAAACATAAAGTAAATATAATTTGGAATTATAATAAATCTAACATTGAGACAGTTTATTCATATGGTAAAAAAATGAGACTGATTTTAGCTTATATCTCGATTCGTGACTAGATTTCTGGTTTCGTTAAATATTGTTGGTAGTATATTAACATTTAGAACAATTATATTGGTTACACAATATGAGAGTTATCAAAAAATGGAAATTAGAACAAATAATTTCATAAATAATAATTGCTACTCATAATCGTAACTTGTTAGGGAAATCATTGGGCAAAATTGGTTGATTAGGAGTTTTTTCAACATCCAATATTTCTTTAAAATCTTTTTTCTTCTTATATTTGTAAAATATATCGAAACGCACATAAATTATATGTTTATGATATTAGCAATCATCTAGTCTCAGTAGTATCAGTTTTATAAAATATCTCGAAGAAAGATAACCATCTAACAAAAACAACAAATAATTTATTCAATCGACAATCTATTAAAAAACTTATTGATAATCCATCAACAACATTTATAGTTAAAACCTTTCTGCTACAATATAATCTCAAAAAATGAAACTGAATAAAATAGTTTACACGCATTAATGCTTCCCTCGAACAAAATCAACAAGAATCGAGTCTATCCGAATGACTAAGCAATTTTTGGATTCACCTTTGACAGAAGCGAAGAATCGGTAGAAAAAACCTCCCCGATCATCTCATTTTTTTCTTGTAATTGTGCCGACATGAAATAGGCGAGGCAGTGCCACCTGATCCATTAAAAGATTCCATCTAGATTTCAGTGAGATACAATTGAAAGATATTTGACAAGGAGCCTAACTACTTTAAACGATTTTGTTAAGTAGGGAACAATTTACAGCCCTTTTATATGTAGAAAAATTATAAAACTAATGGTTTGAACTTTGTTAATTGATGTGCTATAGATCGGTTTATAAAATATACAGCAACTCATTGTCAGATAAAGTTTACTTTATTAATAAAAACTTTTATTTTTTAAAATGTACGCAAAATAAAATTATTTTAATAACTCCTACTAAAAAATTGGCTTCTTTATTGGAAAATTGGGTTTTTCGAATTTAATTTGCTCAAATTTTGGTTTTCTTATATATTTAATTCGGAAAAACTTTTCTGTTTAATTTGCTCCAAATTCCGCTTTTCTAAGTTCAGCTTATCAAAAATAAACTTTTTCAAAAAACATTTGATCGGTAAATCTATTTTCCAAATTCAATTTTGACAAAAACTGCCTTCTCTAATTTTGTCAGAATACAACTTTCCTATATGGAACTGAGTCAAAAATCCCTTTTCCAAATTCATTTTTTCCAAAAATTAATCAATCAAAATAGGCAAAATGTCATGATTGGCTTCTTTAAGTTGAATTTGTTCAAAAACTTTCCGTTGATTAATTCAGTCAAAAATTTGCTTTTTTCGAGTCGAGCTTGTTCAAATTTCGACGTTTCTTATATTTATCAGTCAAAACTTTGGTTTTATACGTTTCATTTATCAGAATAATTCTTCAACAAATGAAATTTGGCCAAAAAAACCTACTTTTTCAATTTATTTTGGTCAAAAATGAGTTCATTTGTTTTTGATTCGGTGTCAAATTAAATTTAGTAAAAAGTTCGATCCTTCAAGTACAAAATGAACTTTCTTAGGTTTAGTTTTGTCTACAAATCAATTTTTTTCATAGTAATATAAAGACAGAACTATTTTTTCCAAATCTATTTTGGTCAAAATAAATTTATTATAATTTTCTCTTATATTAATTTATTCTCATATCATCTTTTTTATAATTTATTAAATAACATGGAACAGATCACGTGTTTTTCAAACTACGTCCTACGTTCAAACGAAAGAACTTATCTATAACCATCTAAGATACCCATTTTCGATTGTTATAATTTCCAGTAGTTTCCAACTTCCACTTAAATAGTTTTCACTGCAAAGTAGCCAGTTGAGGTAGTGGATGTCTGCTTGTGGTTCCAAGTAAGTTCAACTTCAGGCGCAATTCGTCACAGAATATTACGACTTTCATTTATGTTGTTTAGCTACAGTACAACCGTTCAGTTCAACAGCTAATTTATTAAACTTTATAATTATAACTGCTCTAAATTTGGTCATGATATTACCAAAAAATCAATTTCAGGAAAATATTTCTCACTTCTAATATCGCAATATATTCTGACGAGCTTTTATTGAACATAATTTTTGCTGATATTGTTTACAAAAATGCCATTGAAGTTTGAAGAGACATTATTGTCATCTGAATGTACATTTACACTGATTTCAATTATGACTATGTGATAAATCACCGCACTAAAACGTGATAATTATCACTTTATGAATACTACAAATTGATTACATACATAAAAAATCGTCAATCATATTTTTTCACCAGTTAATTAATTGAATGTAGGTAAAAGAAGATTCTCGGAATATTTCATTAAGTTGTTAGACAAAATTGAAATAACAAATTAGTCGTCTTGACGGAGTTCCGCTAGTAAGAGCGTCGCATTAAACAGTTGTTTATAATTCGAAATCAGATGTCGCCTCTAACATGTCGCATATATAGAGTTATGAATGTGCCCAATTACATCTTAAAAGCTGCGCACCATTAATTTCCACAGCTGCTGCAGCTTAATTGGGATCGGCTTGCTTGATAATAAACTCTCTCTCTTATCCCGTCAAACACCGATGTTGCCAAACTTTATAAACGGATATAATAGATTTTGTTCACGAAACATTTAGTTGGTAAACAATTTGTGAATGAACCATTCCTATTATTTATTCGTTTAGTCTTCATAAAGATCTTAAATACAACTGCTAGTACCAATGTTTCTCTACTGAATCTGGTGACGATATCGAAAAGAAAATTTAGTATCTATTTCAAGCAAAGCTTGTTGACATCAAAGTAAATCAACAGGGTTTTTTGCAAAATGTTTGACATACAAATACTCCAGTCTTTGATTATTGCTTAACTGAGAAAGCTCTGGTATCTACACGTAGAACAAACTCTCTAAAATTTACCTCTTGATTGAACTAAATAATCTGAAGCTATTGAATTCGTAAAACGTTATCCAGAGCTTCAGCCTCTTTTTAGATCCCTACCAATCCTCGTCCTCTTCATTTTTAAATCAGTCATGTCACCATAAACAGTCTCACGTCACTACATTATCACCGTAGATAGATTTTATTGCTTCATGCGCTGTTTTAGAATTTTTTCGACTCAATTGTGTATCTTATGAAGATTATTTCTCCTATTACTCAAAGCTAGTTAACTGCAATTCTAAAGCAGCGGTTCCTCGATAAAGCACATGTACACATGCACCTCAAATTTTAAGGGTTTGAAAATAAAAACTAATTAAATTCTGTCCTATCATTATTTTATTTAAAAAATGATCAATTATTTCGTAAACAAAACTCCAAATCGAAAGACGCTGAAGGAGAAATCGCTTTGTCCGTCGCCAGTTGCGTTACTAATTCGATCTTCGATGTTTATACTGGTTCGTGTGCACATGAAATCAGTGCACTTGTAGCTCACGGATCTAATAATCGGTTTCTGAACGGGAATTTTGATAAAATGACAGATATTAATTTGCTGTACTAAAAGACAAATAATTTTTATTTTCTTCTCTTAGAGGGAAGAATAAAAAGTGTTGGGCATTCTTAACCAAGTATATTAATTACAAATAGCAAAATTGACTAGTTGTGATGGAGTTATACATTCAAAATGAATACAAACTTAGAAGTACAATTAGTGATACTACCGTCAACTTAAAACGAGTTTGTAAAGTATCTAAAAACACTTATACTTATTAGTAAGGCTAGTTATTGATCAATAATTTTCCTTTAGTATGCAAGCCCAAATTGATGGTTTGAAAGCTATTTTTTACCACGTGCCGTCCCTAATTCTAATCATTTATTTCTTCGGTGAAGATGTAAATTAGAAACAATTATTACAATTTCAGTAAAGACACAGCATTCTGAAACTATTCTAAAAATTCAGGCAAATAATCAAATAGCCAAAGAGAAATAGATCCAAATGGTTTACATCTAGTCACTAATCAGGCTACTTCACTGACAATTCAAATATTGATGGATTTTTATAGCGAAATTTGATAATTTTTCAATAAAAAACGTGCTCCAAAAGAACATTTTCGTCTTGTAAATGTATGTGTGTAGGACACTTTGAATAAAGTTTTCAATTAAATCGTTTTCATCAACAATATGTATTTAATCGCTAAAAAATTGGAAATTATCTTTGATTTGACAACATCGACATGTTCCTCATCGTATTTTCTCTCCTTACCACGGTCGTTTTGATTAGGTGCGATGCTTATGAGTCTTACTAACACTCTTGCACATGCTTGAATTTATTTCAACAGAATTGCAAGCGTGAGCTTTCGAGATATCATAATTGGGTGCTAAATTTTCTCTTTCGCCAATCAAAATCTGTTTTCGGAAGATATGCACGAGCGTTCTTGTCGAATTTATGGCGTAATATTTTATACTATGTAATTACAGTTTCACTCGAGTTAAGTAAATGTGTGAAATGCTTTTATATGCCTTAAGATTATAAAGTATTCGACACAAACAAAAATTGATCAGGGATATTATATTATATACGAAAAGTACACCATCTAAATCACTGCTATCATCTTGAAAAGTGATGAAATATGTCGACCTCGACTTCATGTGGGAAACATTGTACCATAATATACGTTACGTCACCCCCCATTCTTACACAGTATATTTTCAAAAATTGATTACGAACCTATTTTAAAAAGCCCTCAATTATTATCAATGGATTTGTGGAAATAACAAATTCATTATCAAAAATGATCTCCATTGTCTTCCGTAAAATGTTTTAATATTTTGGGTTGACAAGAACATCTGGAGTTAATAAACAACATTCTGAAACTATTCTGAAAATAATCGATTTCAAATAGCCAAAGAGAAATAGATCCAAAAGAGTTCAAATCTAGTCAGTAATCAGGCTACTTCACTGACTAATCAAATATTGACGGATTTGTATAGCGAAATTTGGCAATTTATCAATAAAAAACGTGCTCCAAAAAGAACATTTTCGACTTGTAATTGTAAGTATCTGTCCCCACCAAAAATGGATCCACTAAAATAGTAGGGAGTATATTTAATTGCTATTGCTTTTGTAAATCCTTGAATTGTTATTTTTTTATCGTAATAGCAACTTTTGGTACATCAGTTTTTAATAAAATTGAATTGGAATAGCATAAGCGTTTGAACCATCGATATCCTCTTCATTCCAAAGTTTTAATTTGAATATCAGTTTACCACCAAATATATTTTGAAACTTACTGACGTTCAAGTCAACTTCATATTCTAAATTGTAAGAACTGCTAAACCAGTTAAGCTTAAGAATTCAGTTGAATTGTTAACAGATTTGAATGATTACATAGCAGCAACGATTTGATTTCGAATCACAAAGTCATATTCTTGTTCCACAAAACTACTCGCTACCTGTTATTTTTGTGGATGGCGACGATGTTTTTGTTGATAAACTCTTCCGTCGATAGAACGCATGAAAAAATATTTAAGAAATGACTCTGTTCGGTATCATAATAGGAATTTCACTTTGCATTAAAGCAGCACAATCCAGGCAATTCACCAGCAAATGTGAATGAGGCACAAAGCTCCTACAAAACTTCTTTTGGACCATTTTAGACATAAGCTGTAATCAATTATTGTACAATTGTATAGGAATCCTACTGAAACATTTCTTGTGTCTAGAAGATTATTTGTATTTAAGTTGACTTTAGTATGAGTGTTTGAGTGATTTCTTCTCCATTTAAGCCTTATTGCATCATGATTTCGTTAGTTTCAATATTCTTAATGGTAATTTAATTATAACATTCGAATATAACAAAAAAAATCCAGTAATTTCAAAACAAATCACACACAAATTGATGATGATATTTACACTTGACTTTAAGCGCATATTCTAATATAAATATTAATCTAATGATTTGAAATGACGTAAATAAATCAATTTAATAGTTGCCATTATCTTCTCGTATATCTATAAATTTCTTTTAATTTTATTTAATAATATCTTTTTTTTTAATTTTTTGATTTTATATACTTTTGTACCGCGTTCATTTAAATCGTTCCATCCGTATGCGAATTACAAATGCGAATAAATGTACAGTCTATTATTATATTTTGACGTTTTATTATTCAGAATTAGTCGACACAAGAATCAATATAAATGTTGCATAAGTGCATTCGAATCAACTTTAACATCTGAATTTGGTGTCGGGCATCGCATCCGTATCTGCATTATGGCATTCCGATCGCCGATGATCATTGCCATAAAGTCGCATTCTCTCAGACACAATACCGTGTTATCTTGGGCCATCACGGTCGAAAAAATAGTTGAAAATCGCAGAGAAAAAAAAAACTGGCGACGAGAATTTCTGGCATGACCATCTCGAAAAGCGGCGATTTGTATCCGACACAATGACATGGTCGAACGTGTCATTGTTCGACTGTCTTTGGGCCGTTTGTACAGACACGTTATTAATGGCACCTTCAAGACCTGTGGGAACGTTACGGAGTACTAACGTTAATTGTGTTGTGAGAAATATATGGGGCAAAAATCCATTTCAATCTAATTAAAGACAGCGAAACTAAATTAGGTGTTATTGGAAGAAAATTAATTCAAAATAGCAAATAATTTTAATAGAGACAATCGAAATATATTTTCAACAATTTATTCACATCATTTTACATTTCTAAGTCTATTTCTTTGTTATTTGAAGAGTATTAAGGTGTCTGTCGTATACCTGTTCACCATTTTGTACATTATTTACAAAGAAATCGAATAAAGCAAAGTACCTCCAAAAAATTAATTCTGAAAACGATTTGTGTCGAGAAACTTATTTTTTGTTTTTGAATATTATATACGTAGCCTTACATATAAAGAAAGGTCATATATAAAAAAAATATCATTAGTTTTCAATACATTCTGCCACTTTTTAAAACGTCTGACTAAAGTGTAAAAATATGATGGGCCGTATGCTGCGTATTTAATCTCTATGAAGCCATATTCGTGTACAGTAGCATTGAAAAGCGTAGCAATGTGGACTGGAGCATTATCATGAAGCAAACACACACCTCTGCTGGTTTTGCTGCGTCCTTTTTTGATAAGTTTTTTACGTAACTGCTTTAGTCAGTCAAGGTAATGCCGCGTTTACGGTTGTCCCAAAATATTGTAGCCATCACTTTTTTGATGCTTTTCGCGATCTTTGCTTAAATGCTCATGCAGAATCCTTAAAACACTTATTTTAAAAATGCCGAACTGTGCTGCAATTTCTTTTGTTTTTAGGCACCAATTTCTTCAATTAATTTTCTGAAGTATTCACACTTTCAGGACCTCCCGCACGTGTGTCATATTTTAATGATTCTTGTCCCCAGCGAAACAACTTTTAATCGTTGAAAATTTGAGACATTTCTCTAAACAACTTGATTGAGTGATCTACTACAATAAAATGGATCAAACAGCAAGTTAAAATTTTGTGTAAATCTTATCGAAACTCGTTACTCACGCGTGCCTAAAGATTTTTGCTAACGCTTTGTATTTACTATATGAGGACAAAAAGTCATGGACAGCTTTAAGTATAAAGGTGTAGATATAACGTCAAAAAAATTCTACTCGAGTATTTTCAAAATTTTCTAGTTTTTAGTACATATATACATACATCTTGTTTAACTGATAGATAAATTAAACAATTTAAACGTGTACAAAATATCATTTAATAAAACATTTTGGAGGAAAATGTGTAAAAAATTGCGATATGGCACATTTTCCTAGTCCATGAAAATTATTAAAAAGAATCCCATCCGCTACGATAGCTACAGTCACTTGTCATCCTCATCATCCAACCCCATAAACTTTCGAGCGGAAAAATCGATGTGGCGTATTTCCTATATACAATTTTATGAATAACACAGTTGGCCAATGCTTGTGTCAGCATAGCCGGCGATAACAAACTGAAGATTACTGAATATCGTGTTTTCATTCATACAACTATGTACCTATGGGAACGAAGGTTATATATAATCAAATTGTTATAAACGTCGAGAGGAGTTACATTCAAATACATACAAACTTGAGATATTTGTTTTGAAACCTAATTCTAATCTAATCAGTGATTTTTTAAGAGGTATAAGATTTGATTTTGAAAGAAACCACAAAAAATTTGAAAAAATTGATGAAATCTTTATTGGAATCGTTAGAACGATCAGTATAATTTAGTGTTTGAAGATGATTTTTTACAATCCGCCGGTATTTCACGAATAAATGCTTCAATATTGGCTTTCAATGCGTTATTCGTTGCTGGTTTATCCCTGTAGATATTCGCCTTAACATGGACCCACGAGAAATAGTCCAAAGGCGTTCAATCACATGATTTAGGCGGCCAATTGACGGGCACCAAACGTGAGATGAACTGTTCACCGAAGGCGGCTCTCAATTTGGTCATTGTTTCGCGTGCCGTGTCGCATGTGGCACCGTCTTGTTGAAACCACATGTCAGGCATATCCAATTCTTCCAGACGCGGCAATTTTGATGAGCTTCGTCATTGAACACAATTTTTCGATTTTGCCAGCGTCCATTCACCAAATGTTAGACATTTTGGGAGATCATGTGGCTTCAATTCTTGCACCAGACTTGTCTTATAAAGTTTTACACCCAAATCCTTTCGCAAATTTTTCCGCGTAGCGGAGTAACAGAGGCCCAATGGCTGCGAACGGCGGCGAATCGACATTTCACGGTCATCAGTAACACTGGCGGATACAGCCGCGATATTTTCTTCGATCCTCACTGTACGTTTGCTTGTTAGTGGTTTAATGTCCGATAGAGTAAACCGGGTTCGAAATTTAGTCACAAGCTTCCGAATAGTTCCCTCAGTAGGGTAACCAAACTGCCCATAAATGCACTCTCTTAACCGAACATGAATTTTGATAGTAAAATTCAATAATTTGCAGGCGTTGTTCGTTCTTAAGTCAATTCATGATTAAATTATAGACCAAACTGACCAAATTGACGCGGGATCTGTCAAAAATAGTGTTGCCAAGAAGACGCCAGCAAAAAAATCATTTTTATTATGACAAGATTATATATGTTTCTAAATTTGAAATATTCTTAGTTTAAATATACATAAATACGAAATTTCCTGGAGGGAGCCGGTAGAGCCTATCACCCTTATTGCTACGTCCTTGTCGTCGAAACGCCAATGTAATAGTCATCGTGAGAAGACACCTACTCCCCTAATGGATGGGGGTTGGTTTGGGGAAAATTGATCCTACAAAATTCCTAGTAATTTTGTTTATGTGTGACGTGTCGGGACGTGGTTGAGCCTCAGAGATGCCAGGATAATCGAAATACGGCCCGAACGCGACATCCTGCAGGATACACCGACAAATAAAAAGGACTACCTACGCAAACTGTGAAGGGGAAAGTAATTTTTGTAAAACAAAGAATACGAGAATAAAGGATGCTGGGATATATCCTGTAAAAAAATTAGGACAATATCTTTGTTCATTGCGTTATATCTCGATGAGTTAATTTCTTTTGTGTCAAGCAACTTTTTTTATACCTATTTATACGAAATGGCGGTTTTTGTGGAACATTTATGAGATTCAAATAACCACAAACTTGGAATAAATTAAATTACGTACATAGAACAAATAAATTTTTAAAATTATTGAAAAATATACCCTAAATACCAGCTTTCTCCACCACTGTCAACTTTTCAATATTTTTACCCAAACTTGAAGTTTATTTAATTTATGTTTGGATAATAATAGCAACGATAATGACATATCAAGTAAATCGTCTTAATCTCCTGATCCCCCCATTAGAGCTCATATTAAAATTTTCATGTACCTACGATATAAACTTCATCTTCAGTTTGCAAAAGTATAGTTGCAATATATGAACAAGTACTTGATGTAAAGAACAGTATCACCATAATAAAAGACTCATTAAACAATATTTTATCACTGTAAGAAATTCATGATTACAAATCATATCTCTATGATTGCATTCCATGCAGGAATTAGATGAAATGAGAAGACTGATGATACTTAATGGTTATAAATTACCTGCAAGATCGTATCAATCAAAATAAATGTATGTAATGGAGCAACATTTCACTATCTCGTGGGATTTCTATTGACAATCAACCTGGAGAATCGCCACACGTAATTTTGTATCCACAAAACCACGTAGGTAACCATTGCCCTTTTATTTTAAGAACACAATTTGTAAAATTTTTGTTGATAATATCAATACTACCTAAATGTTTCATTGCAAAATAGAAAAACGAACGTAAAACTTAAACGGAAAGAGTATCGACGCAGCTGATTCGCTCGTCAGACTGGAATCAGGAAAATCACCAGTGGAAACAGAGCCCATTCTGGATACAGCAAAATATGACACGTCGTTGAGAATCTGGAGTTGCTATGGAGTTGGAGTGAAAGATCTGGTATGAGATAATCTAAGGAACACCAAGATGGACCTTATGTCTGTTTCATTAGTCAACTACTCCGAAATATAACTGGTGACTGGTCTTTTAATTAGTAACAGGAAGAAACTAAGTCTTCGGGGAATGTCCAGCACTCATGCATGCACACTTAAACACACAGTCTAGCTTTACAGTTTACCCAACAATGTTAAAAGGCTGAAGCCTAATAAGATTGTTGTTTTTTTGTTTGGTTTTTCAACCGCCTTGCATCTACACCTAAAAAGATATTTTATCCATCGTTATTTTGCGTAGACTTCCCACTTTCCCAAAGTATTAGAGCTACTTCTTCAAGATATCTAAGCTTTCTGTTGAAATGGGCAAGATATTTCCATAGTAGATGTTCTGCTGCATCTACATCTTATTCACAGAATCTGTAATTGTCATACTCAGCTTCTGAACATTTTGAGAATATTCTCAGGCTTCTTTCAACTGATATGATTATGAATCTTTTGGATTGTTTTTCCAAGACTTTATCTGATCATCTAATCATTTATTGAGTTCGTTGTTGATGTTACATTTCCATTTTTTCGGTAAGGTTTGCTTTTTCATTACCTGTTTTACCTTGGTCGAAGTCGAAGTAGTTTTTAGTGAACCGTGACTGGTCAATGTCTGAAACGGTTCATGACCGCACACTGTCACAACTGTGAACTTCAAGAGCACATCAACAACAAAAAACTGGATAAGTAGTCAACTTTATATAGTACGCACGATGAAAATGTGAAGTTCATTATAGAATAGTCGTTGATTATGACAATTTTATTGGAAATGGCAATCATTTAAAATGATAATTTTCTGCTTGCATCTTTGATACCACTTATATTCGACAGGCTTACTTGGAGGATGGCGCATAGTGAAATAATATCATGTAATTCTCCTATATGGACAGCAGTATGGGAAAACACATCCCTACGTTACGGTGCCGACAATATTCATTTTCTCTTTCGGTCGAGACACTTTATCTATACAGCGCATGCTTGAGAATGCGCAGAACCGAGCTGGAATATCCGAGGATTGAGAAATCGTTGCTATTCTGTCTTCCCTAGCTGGAACAGTTCCCACTGATAGAAACTGTCTATATAGAAGTATTACATATATGAATAATATTAGAATCCTACAGAAAAATAATTAAAAATAAGAACATACGAAAAAAAAGTTCTGTTAAGTTTTACAAGTCAAAAAAGGCATTTTACCCAGGTAATTTTCTTTAGACTATGAGGAAATATTGAACACGTCGTGTTTTATTCTAAGGGGGGCACATTTATATAAATTATTAGCCAGGTATAGATGACTAGTACCATAAACAACATTATGGGTGGAAAAGCGAAAAGTTAAATGGGGTACATATCTAATCTAGTATCAATCTCTGTTTGTAAAAGGAAATATTCAATAGATATGCATGGATATAAATGTTAAAATTTATTGTTTTTTAATGATTTTGGATACAAATATTTTCTCAACCAAAATTGAAAACTTATTAGGTTTTTAACTAAATTTTAGGTTATGATACAAAATCAAATCACTCAAATTGATAGTAACTAACTTAATCAATACTCACACAAAATTCTTGATAACTGAAGTACGTTACAGGGTTTATATGAAAATATTAACGTGATAATTTAATCTGTATAAAATTTGCGAATAAAAACAATCGAAACCCCCTCGTACGTAGATAACCAATCATCCTTCTACGTTTCCAATCGTTTCCACTGTCGCAATACATTGAACGTCGACGACATTTGACGACATTTGACACTACTCGGTTGCCTACTATAATGACGATATTTATGATTCCGTTTTCTGTTTCAGGTTCATCAACGCGCGGCGGAGAATCGTACAGCCCATGATCGACCAATCGAATCGAGCTGGTAAGTTGAAAATTTATTCGAAAGAATTCTTACATTATTACAATTTATTGTGATAAGTCGTAAAACAAAGAAAAAATGAAACTATGATTAAAGAATGTTTTTATTTAAATCAATTACATTTACAATTGGATTTATGAGGCGACTTATTAAGGCCTCTAGACATGATGGAAGACAACGTGCAATGCAATGCAAGACGCAATATTTCTTGATCAAAAGCACGCGAAGTTCAGCTAATTATTACATGCAAAATCTCGCACTTGTAACATTTTTATTACGTGTACGTTACAATTCTAGGGAGAAATGAGTTTCTTATTTGTTGATACCCGTCAAGGATTCCTTAATTATCTTTTTATTTTCCTTCTAATTCTATAACTGAACTCATGCTTTCCCTTGTTCTATCTAGCTAGGGCCTACCATCTACCTACTTTACTTAATTTTGTTATTTTCATTTTTAAGCCGCTCACAAATATTAAATAGAATGCAGTATTTATCTATGCAATAAATTGCATCGATTGTCTTGCATCATGTCGA